>CAWUFW010000088.1:3166250-4455000 GCA_963921515.1 Calotriton arnoldi
TGTATTTATATTGCATTGAGTGTAGTCTAAATCTGTGGTGTGTTATTACGTGGCACTGAGTGATATTATGTGGATTGTATTTATGTTCTATTGAGTTGAGTGTAATTCTGTGGCATGTAATTATGTGTCAATGAGTGGTATTATGTGGGGTGTATGTTGCATTTAGTAGAGTGTAAGTATGTGTTATGTAATTATGTGGCAGTGAATGGTATTTTTGTGTTGCATAGAGGATATTGTAATTATGTGGAGTGTAATTATGTGGCACTGAGTGGTATTATGTGGAGTGTATTTATGTTGCATTGAGTAGAGTGTAAGTATGTGGCATGTAATTATGTGGCAGTTAGTGGTATTATGTGGAGTGTATGTTGCATTTAGTAGAGTGGAATTATGTGGTTTTGAGTGGTGTTATATGGAGTGTATTTATATTGTATTGAGTAAAGTGTAATTATGTGGCGTGTTATTATGTGACACTGAGTGATATTATGTGGTTTCTATTTATGTTGTATTGAGTTGAGTGTAATTATGTGGCATGTAATTATGTGGTATTGAGTGGTATTATGTGGGGTGTATGTTGCATTTAGTATAGTGTAAATATGTGGCATGTAATTATGTGGTAGTGAGTGGTATTTTGTGTTGCATTGAGTAGAGTGTAATTATGTGGAGTGTAATTATGTGGCACTGAGTGGTATAATGTGGAGTGTATTTATGTTGCATTGTGTAGAGTGTAATTATGTGTTATGTAATTATGTGGCAGTGAGTGGTATTATGTGGGATGTATGTATGCCCCTTCTAGCACAAAAACAATCCAGCATGCAACACAGACCCCCTTGCGCCACGATGACCTTGGTTTAATGTGGGATGGTCTGACCCTGCTTATTGACTAGAATTATCCCTGTTGGGTTTTCTGCGCCTACAGGCTCTGCTCTTTGGCTCTCCACCCCCTTCCGCCATGCCTCAAGTAACTAGAGTGATGTTCCTTGCCTGGAGAGCTGCGCTTAGACATGTGCAATGGGATGGAAAACTCACACAGCAGACACCTCTCTGGCATGGCATCTGGTTAAGGGAGGCAGCAAAGCTTCAGGGCTTTAAAGCCTGGGATATTATTGGCATCACCCAATTGGGAGACATCTGGGCCGGGACACACATACACTCCTTCCAGGACCTTCAGGCCACATATGCCCTGACAAATACTCAATTCCTTCAACTCTGAAATGCCCTCACACTCATGTCCTAGGATTTGACTTCCTACATGAATTTAGCCCCATTGAAGCCAAACTTCTTATGGGAAACCTAGGCCGCGGTGGAATTTCCCAAATTGATTGTACCTTGATAATCAATCTCCCTGGTATGCTGCGGCATCTTAGACTTCAATGGGAGGGTTGGTTGGGGCCCATTGAGCATGAGGATTGGCGAGAAGCCCTGATGGCCCTAGGGAGCTCACTATTTCCACCCGATTGCAGTTGGTTCAAACATACTACCTTTATTACGCTTACCTTTCTCAGACCCAAATGTATTGAGAAGGCCTCCGCCCTAGCTCCTCCTGCCCCTGATGTGGTATGGATCTAGCAGATTTTTATCACATGCTATGGTCGTGCTCTGTGATTATGAATTACTGGACCATGGTGACTCAGGATCTGTCAGACGTCCTTGGGTGGGAGGTTCCCCTTTCCTCCCTGCTTTTATTGCTTGGTGTGAATGAGGGCTCTTGAGGCATGGGAGCTGAGCAATTGTTCCGGGGTACGGCACTCCTGGTTGCCAAGTGTGATATCGCTGCTCGATGGATGTCCCCTGCTCCACCCACCTTTGCAGGGTGGTGGCGGGGGTGGACTGGTTCGCGCAGCAGGAACTTGTGGTGTATGAGGCAAGAGGCTTTCCCCACAAACATGGATGGGTATGGGGTAGTGGCTGTATCAATCTGTTTGAAATTGTAGTTGGGGTAGTAAATTGGATGGTGCTGTCTCCAATTATGATGTGCGGCTTCAGAGTAAATGATTTGTGCAATTGTCGATTCTTCTTCTGTACTGTGATAAATGTGTGTCAACTGTTCACTTTCACCACTTATTGTGGTTTAAATCCAATAAAATTTGTTTATCAAAAAAAAGCTTAGAGAACCCCCTGCCTAAATTTCCAACTACCTAATTATCAGTTACCCAGTTACCTCTCTTAAGCCCCATCAAGGTAGTGCCTCCTCACCGCTTGTGATCACGACTCATGCTTACCGAATCCTAACCTGTGCTCCTTTGCCTCATTAAAGTTAAATTGTGCCTCGCCCGTTGCTGCACTCGTGGTGGCATGTTATGTTCACACTATATCTCTTACTGCTCCTCAACCTACTTTTAAGTGCCATTTCCATCGTACTCTTGATCATTCTTTTGGCTCTTTCTACCTGCCAATTGGCTTGTAGTTATACAAGGTTATCCTGGCAAGTTTGATACCATGTTATTCTAAAAACACCTTCATATCTTGAGAAATTAGTTGAGTGCTGTTATCTCGTACCAAATTTGAGGAAATTCCCTCCCCCAAAAAAGAACTTTTAAAGTCCTAATGGTAGTGGAGGCGGTTATGTGTAAAGACATCACGCTGTCTTGGAAGATTAATTCTTAAGTTTATTCCAGTATAAACGCCAGGAAAAAGTTCCACATCCAACACCTAGAACTTCCCTGCGGCAACTGCTGTTTTTAGAACTGTTCAGCATTCTGGAATCAGAAGCAGCGGCTTACAGACCTCTATTAAAGCAATACAACACAACACATCTTCCCCTGTTAACAACAAAATAAACAAAATTGTATACATAAATATGTATACATAAATATAAAACAAAATATATATAAAAAAACATTATTAAGCTTATACTTGTAAAATAAAAGTATACTAATCTTCCTTCACCAAATCTTCCTTCACCAATCAGTATCTTACATTACCATCCTCTCCTTCACACAATTTGCTTATGAATCTCTTTCACCACCATTCTCTCCTTCACACACAAAATCTGACAACCATTTGGGCACTTAGCACCATATATCTACTGTGTCTTAACATAAAATGAAGCACTAGACATATGATTTAAGTGTATTCACTGTAGAAAGTAGATATTCACATGAAGTGTGTACTCTGTTTTCACTATAACGTTAAGAATTGTAGTTCTCATTTACATTTACATTTGTGTATTTTGAGTTATACTGCATTTATCTAAAGTGCATTTCATGTAATCATGTATTCATTTACAAACGTCTTGCATTCATTATGTAATTGTATGTGCACATATAATCATGCATTTGAAGTGTACATTGAAATGTCTTATTAAGTCAGCTTGATTAAAGGCCCTAAGCATTTAGTCACAAACTTTAACCTTCAACATGAAAGTTTTGCTTGGGTTGCAATGTTCTTTCTATTACAGGTGCGTTCACATGATTTCATAGTTAGTAAATGGCATAGTGTGTATTTGAGATAGTGAGGCTCAGGAGGAGAACTTTTAGCAAGAATGAGAGGCGCTAACGAACCATGAGGGAGGACATCTATTCATGTCGTATCTGGAGTTGGGAAACACTCATGGTTGTCCTGATGTTCAAACTGTGGGACGGAAGGATCAAGTAATGGTGTAAAAGTACTGGAGTTGATGACGTGGAATTCTCGAATGTTCTGTAGGTTGGATTGGTGTTCACACTTTAGTCTTTAGAGCAGATTCTCTTTGGGCTCTGAGGGTTACATTCCTCTCTGCTATATTCTCATTGTGTGACTTTATGCTACACAATATTCCGGATTTGGAGAACTTCTACAGAAGTCTCCTCTATGCTGACATCTTCCTGCTCTCTTTGGATTAATTAAGGTTTTCCCCGACTATTTCACTTTAGTTTACGACTAGTTTAGGTGACTTTAGATTTGTTCATGTATGGACAGGAGAATCTAAACGTTTACACAAATCATCAGAATCAGTATTCCTTATCTTCTGTATTGCTGGAACTGAATTTCTTGTATGCCTTTTGCTACTAAGACTTAACTCTGTTAGATGATTTGGACTGCCAGTGGTAATTCTGTATTTTTACAATATATTCTTGAGATTTATATACATTAGGTTGGCCCTGAACTTGGAATAAAAATGTATTTTACCATATCTACTGACTCTTGGTCCTCACTGTGTGACCAAATAGGCTACACTGTAATTTGAATTGTTTGATTGATGTTAACTCCCCTTTACCTCTCAGGCAACTAAAAAAATTAATCGCAGGATAAATGGTAAGATCGGCCCAGTGCTTCAGCAGATGGTAGCAGAACGAGGATGGTTTGTTACTGAAGTAGGGGAAGTTAGGATATTTCATTCTAGATTAGTCCAGCCCCCAGAACCTATGTTTTGGTTTGAAGGATCGGGGGAGTTCCAGCAGATCAGGAGAGAGTTGTAACAGCAGAGGAGGGAGTATTATTAGGGTCATGCGTTGCAGTGGCTTAGGCTTAGCTTGGAGTGTTGTTGTGGAGATTGTGTAGTGTGTTGCGGAGATGTTCTGAATGTTGTGTGAGTGTGGGCCTTGAAGTGGAGAAGTTGAAGTTGTTATCGGGTCCAACGTGACCTAAGATGCCGGGATGGTATTAAAATGTGTAGGAAACACTATATTTTAATTGTCTGCAAAGTTTTGTGGTGCTTGTCGAGAGACATCGGCTGCTGCACAATTTAAATAGGGACATTTATCTTTGTGTGAGAGTAAGATGAGGTTGGTATAGTGGATCCTTTGCGCTGGGAGAAATTGTATCAATCATGGTGTTTCCCACTGGTCGAGGTTTCACTCAAGTGTGTATCTGAATAGGTTGGAAAGTGTTAGTCAGAGCAATTTTTTGGGGTATGAATGAATACTATTGATTTCTTTAGTGGAGCAGACAAAGTTATTTGTTGAGGTCACTTTGCATTTTGTTTTGCGTGCTTAATGTTGAGAACACTGTGTTAGTGGAAAATTATAAGGAGTATATCACTATCTTCGTTGTCGTTTACACAGACACTGGTCTGATATCACTCACCACAAAGTTGTTCACAAAAAGGACCCCATTTCTTTTGGTCACTTGAAGCAGTAGAGAGCATTTAGAGAAACAGACGTTGACCACCGCTCTTGCTTTACCACCCCTATTACTCAATATCTTTTTTTATTTCGAAGAAGATTCTATGGAAAAAACTATTGAGCTGCATTATTCCTGCATAATCCAGATATTGGACAAAGGCACGCATTCTTTAAAAAAAATGTAACTGCACTGGCAGTAACTACACCTACGGTGAAGGGATTATCGACAATAAAAGCAGCTTTCGAAAAATTGAGAAATTATTTATATAGAACAAAAATAGCTGTAAATGTATGTTACTTTATGGCGCAGTAATTATACCTCCTGCCCAGGTAGACTGTTTTTCATATGTGAGGATGTTTAATACTTTATACCGTTTCTTTGTCTTGGAATTGTCCTTCTATAAGAGCGGTTTTAGATATCACGCAATCAATGTCACTCCCATAGCAACAAATTATGATTCATTGGCCTTGTTTGCAATGTAAGCATTACACATTCCTGAATTGTGTTCTAATTCGATAGAACAAATTTCCAAATTTTGATATGTCTTACCTTTTTTGTGCAATGCTGCAGTATCAATACATTTCAATCTGCACGGTCCCTTACAAGCTAGAATTTATTGAATAATGTATTTAATATACAAAATGGTGTAGATATGAGAATATATATCACAGCATGTGTTTATTCTTATTTATAGATTCCGTTGAAGAGATAATTCCTACACTTCAAGAAGAAAAGAAGGGGAAGGTAGGTTCTTCCCTACAATAAGGACTATTGTTTTGTTTTCCTAGGCTGGAATTTAGAATACGTCAAAGATTGTTATTGTCATCAGAAGCATTAATATCCGGGCAATGGGTCACGATGGTTAGAACACAGAATGGAAGAAAGACTTAAAACAAGATCGCCCATTCTACGGACTAGTGTTGTAAGAAATGCTCAAGGGTAGGTTCCTCTAGCTGCCCAATTGGACCACCCTTAGTGGTGTTGGGTGCGTTGGCAGGGCATTGTCTAGGAGTAGATCTAAATATTTTTCGAGAGTACAGACTGGAAGCACCAGTCACACCTGATTGTCTGCTGTGCATAATTGCATTGCGGTAGCTGAAGGCCTCCAGGCCTCGCAGATAGAAATCCTGAGCAGTCATGGATGTTCTCAACTGCGGAGCTGGGATTGCATCCAGTCCAGGAGGCGCGGTGATCCATTCTCCCAGAGAGAGAATTCACCATAGGTGTTCTACACTAGCTAAACTGTATCCAGGTGAAGTGAGTTTGCTTCTGAAAATCACAGGTATGGTAGTTCAGACATATCCTTAAAACAAATTCTGCTAGCTAACCTTTTTTGGACTCCTTCTAGGTTTAACAATCAACCATCGCTCTCTGTGTTCGTCCTTGTTTTAAGATTTTAGTGTCTGTTTTACTCATCAGAGGCTATAGAGCAGAGGATCCTACCTCAAATCCACATTACATTTCATGTGTTTGAAAGGGATCCACAACTTGGGGCAAAAGACACAACATACAGAACGTCTTATTTCTAAAGCTAGTGACATCCATTAAGGTGTAAGGAGCATAGTGCTAAAGGGCGAGATACCCACATCAAAGGGCTCATGGCTGTAACTTGTTCTTATATTCCTTTCTAAGACCTTCCGGAAGCTGTCGTGGGAGGTCATGATGATGGGCGCCATCTGCAAGATGTTCCGCAAGGGGCTGCGAGAGTACAAGGAGTATGAGTTTGCTGCAGCTTTAACCCGTACTGACAAAGAAAGGGCGGACACCATGGAAGCGGTAAGGTTTTTCTTTATCAACGTTCATCTCCTCCTTCTAGTGGTCTAATTTCTTCAAGGTTCATTTATAAAAAGGAGGAGGCTTCACCTTTGCTCTATTATACTGTATAGGATTATATCAGTATGCGAGGTGACTTAACTTTACCCTTTGTAAAGCGCATCAAGCCTGGGATTCTCGGCCAGTCACCTCTGGGCAGTTGTCCACTACACCAAACGTTAAGTCACTGATGTCACTAACGCAAACTCTTTTTGCATATCTCAACTACAAAGCAGGTCTGGAAAGTGTCACACATCATGTGTGATGCAAAAGCAAATCTCTACATGGTCAGAGGTTAGACACTCATGTGCTGCATGTTTGAACCAAAACTAGTACTTGTGGGCAGATCTTGCCATTGATTGGTGGGATGAGCTAATGTACCTCCCCACTTTCTGCCTTCCTGGATCCTAGGCTGCAGTTCGCACTAAGGAAGACACTAATACAGCTAGAACTAGAAAACCTCTGAATGGTTGTATGTCAAATTATCGAGGACAGAAATATTGTCTTACAAAAATATTACAGCTAGAGTATCAGCTACCACAATATTGTGAAGGTAAGTGTACATACGCAGGTATAGATGTAGTATTCTTAACTCCACATCTCTGTACCTTGGAGGTATAAATCTTCAATGTTATATATTTTCAAGATACAGAGATATGGAATAAAAGGCAACGTTTCCAGTGACACCAAAGAAAACTTGTAAGTTTTACCTGGGTAACAATTTCTGTACACCCTTTGGTAGCCCCTTCAAGGTTGTCTCAACCTTCTATCAATCTGAAAGTCAGTAAATCATTACCGTTGAATTGGCAGAAGTGCAGTTTGATGTGCTATGTAAAAACAAATTATTGTTAATTATTATTTTTATGATGTTGCCCCTGCTTGGCCGGATCAATGCATCACTTTGCCTGATGCTACATACAGAACCAGTGGTGTTCAAAAACAAATTAGGTACACTCATAAATAAAATAACAGACCCGACAATCTCCCACCCCACATGGTGAAAAGAATCAACAGTCCAACCATGGCAGTCTGATTTCTATATATCTGTATTCCTACCTAACGCTACCACTATTCTGAGAGCATAGTGGGTGTACCCTCTGCCCGATCTCTTAGGATAGCCTGAGACCCCACACCTGAGTGACTTGGTCTGGAGTTAGATTGGCAATCTCTCTCTGCAGGATCAGCATAGAAGATCAGCATTGGCAGAGCTGCATGTCACACACAGCAGTTGTCCTAGGACCGTTGTGGCTGGAGTGCCACCTCTTCCCCACAAAGGGACAGTGCACTGTTTATATACTAAAAAAACCACAGTGTTAGTGATACACCCCTGATGCAATGATGTGTCTAGATGTAAGAAGCTGGCTCTGAGCGCACAATGCATGTACTAGGATATCTCGTTCTATGTTCCTAGCCTTGAACGAAGAGTACAGATTATGTAGCAGGAAAGGCTTTCTAAAAACAATGTGTAAATGTAAAACTAAAAAGGAGAGCCAAAGTGGGCCCAAGAGGGCTTCACCACAGTCCTGTGTCGACTGTAGAATATTATTTAATTTAATTATGCAGAAGGGCAAGGTACATCCTGATGGACAAGTACCAAATGTGGTGGGAAAGGCCACGATCAGATTTATTAGCCACATAATTAAAGCTAATTAGAAAACACATATTAAAACATTATTCATCGCACCCGAACTAAAACGCACCATCAACACCACCTTCAAAACAGGCACCTTCCCAGACGACTGGAAGCGCGCAGAAGTCAGACCCCTGCTCAAGAAGCCCACAGCTGACCCCACCGACCTCAAGAACTATCGGCCCATCTCGCTCTTCCCCGTCGCAGCCAAAGTTGCAGAGAAAACAGTCAACAGGAAACTGACACGATTCATTGAAGAGAACGCCGTCCTCGACCCGTCCCAATCCGGATTCCGAAGCAACCACAGCACAGAGACCGCCCTACTCGCCGCCACAATCGACATCCGCACCCTCCTGGACCAAGGCCACTCCGCAGCCCTCATCCTACTCGACCTATCAGCGGCCTTCGACACCGTCTCCCACCGCACACTAGTCCCCAGACTACACGACGCAGCATACAAGGAACAGCCCTGGACTGGATCCGATCGTTCCTCACCGGAAGAAGCCAAAGGATCAGACTCCCACCCTTCCTCTCCGACCCCACGAAAATCACCTGCGGAGTCCCACAGGGTTCATCACTGAGCCCCACCCTCTTCAACATCTACATGGCCCCCCTCGCAGCCATCGTCCGACAACACGGCCTCAACATCGTATCCTACGCCGACGACACCCAGCTCATCCTCTCCCTCACCAAAGACCCCACCACTGCCAAACTCAACTTCCAGAAATGAATGCAAGACGTTGCAGTCTGGATGACCAACAGCTGCCTGAAGCTCAACGCCGAGAAGACAGAAGTCCTCGTCTTCGGTACCACCCCTTCTGCATGGGACAGCACCTGGTGGCCGACCGCCCTCGGAAGCCCACCTACCCCCTCAGACCACGCCAAGAACCTCGGCATCGTACTCGACTCATCGTGCTTCAACATCCTACGCATGCTACGTAAGATCTTCCGGTGGATCCCCACCGAGACCAGGAAGACGGTCACCCAGGCCCTCGTCACCAGCCGACTGGACTACGGCAACGCCCTCTACGCCGGAACCACCGCCAAGCTCCAGAAGAGACTCCAGCGGATCCAGAACGCCCCAGCAAGACTCATCCTCGACATCCCCCGACACAGCCACATCTCCGGACATCTGAGAGACCTGCACTGGCTCCCGGTCAACAAAAGAATCACCTTCCGCCTCCTCACCCACGCACACAAAGCCTTACACAACCAAGGCCCAAGATACCTCAACAGCCGCCTCAACTTCTACACTCCCACACGCCAGCTTCGATCGACCAGCCACGCCCTCGCCGCCGTCCCCCGCATCCGAAGAGCCACCACAGGAGGAAGGTCCTTCTCCTACCTGGCCGCCAAGACTTGGAACTCCCTCCCGACCCACCTCCGCCTGACCCTAGACCACCTCGCCTTCAGGAAGCAGCTCAAGACCTGGCTATTCGAGCAGTAGCGGACCCCCCCCCCCCAAGCGCCTTGAGACCCTCCGGGTGAGTAGTGCGCTATATAAATGCAGTGATTGATTGATTGATTGACTCATCACTCGCCATGAACCGACAGGTCAACGCCGTCACCTCCAGCTGCTTCAACACCCTCCGCATCCTCCGCAAGCCCTTCAAGTGGATACCCCCTGAGTCAAGGAAGACAGTCACCCACGCACTCATCACCAGCAGACTGGACTATGGAAACGCACTCTACGCCGGCATCAACAAGTCCCTACTCCACAAACTCCAGACAATACAGAACACCGCCGCCATACTCGTCCTCTGCATCCCCCGACACGAACACATCAGCCAACACCTACGAAGTCTCCACTGGCTCCCCGTGGAGAAAAGAGTCACTTTCAAAATCCTCACTCACGCCTACAAATGCCTACACAACAAGGGACCCAAATACCTCAACGACAGAATCAACTTCCACGTACTTAAAAGAAACCTCCGATCTTCCAACCTCGCACTGGCCGAAACCCCGCGCATCCACAGAGCCAGAGCAGGCGGAAGATCCTTCTCTCACATTGCAGCCAAGACCTGGAACGAGTTACCGGCAGACATCAGACGCGCCCCCTCCCTGAACACCTTCAGGAAGACCCTCAAGACCTAGCTCTTCGGCTAAACAGATCTGCGGATCCCCCCCCTCAGCGCCTTGAGACCCTCACGGGTGAGTAGCGCAGTTACAATTCCCTGATTGATTGATTGATTGATTCGTTACGTTCATCAATTTTGAAAGGACAGTACTTTTCAGACACCAGGCTAGTGCCATGAATCAAAGGGCAAGTCTTACAGGAATAAATATAGTGCACAACTCCCAGAATTTTCCAGTGACCACCTAGATGTAGAGGTTGAAAGCCAGTAGGGCCATGTTTACACACAACATTGTCTTACAAGACAGTTCTGGTTGAGATGAAAGGTGTAATGCATATCGCAAAAGTCTACTCCCTTCTCCTGCTGATCACATCACCCCTATCCTGATGGAACTCAATTGGCTCCATGTGATGGCCTGCACCATCTTCAAAACCAGCTGCATCATTTACAAAGCTATCATAACCAGCACCCCACTTATCTTGCAGACAAGCTCACCATCTCTGGTGGTTTTTGGCACACCTCTTCAAAGAACACTACATCACAATGAATTAAAAGTCCACAACCTAGTTTCCTCTCCTCTTACTCATTGACTTTATGCTTGTCTTTGACCATGTACAGTCCTCCGCTGCCTATGGCAAGGTTTGTGATAGAGAAATGCCATATACATACATAGATAGATAAATCATAGTGGAAGGGCTGGGAGGGCAGGATGTGGTGCGAGGCAAGAGTTGAAACAGGAAATAGGGTGAAGCAGACAGACTTAGGGTTTGAGTATCCCTAGCACTAGCCCTAGCCCTAATGCCATCCCCATCCAGCTCCTAGTCCCCCTTGCACCATACCCAAAAGCACACAAAATAGGGAGCTCACTGCCATGAACAGTCAGTGATGTAGCAAGGCCGTCATTGGCCCGAATGCAACCTAAGAATATGGTCCCCTCTGCCCCCAGTTGACTGGTGAAAGATAGTCATGATTGGGGAACAGTGTGCCCCTCACCACCTTAGGCCCCGCTTTACCAATGATTGGTTCCCCCCCTCTCCCGCCCAGTGAACAGTGCCGCTACAACCATGGGCTCAAATATGGTTCTAGTTAAGATAAAATGTGCAACAGGTATCACAAATGAGCACTTCAATTCCTTAATTTCCTCTGTATAAAAAAATGTTCCGCGCCTCCCCACCCTGACTGCTGACGCTGATACCCAAGACCAAATGAAGCAGCGTCTCATCCCAGAAAAATTCATCTTTTCCCTAATTGGAAAGATGGACACCATCAGGAAGGGAAAGGGTCTCGGCAGAGCAGCTCGGCAAATCATGCAATAAGTTCCACAAGCAAGTTATATTCCTGAGCCTGGCCATGACAGTGTTTCACTTCTTAGGTGAAAACACAAACTCTTTTATTGCTACCAACTGAGGAATAATTTCCGATGACAGTTTGTGGGAAGATGTGTATCAAAGAGAATTCACACCATTGAGCTCCTCTAATCTATTTCCTTTAAAAATGGACCAAGTCATTATTCACTAAATGGAGATCAAAATATTACCATAAGATCATTTTGCGGCAAAATCAGTCTCAGTTACCATTGGCCCCTGGTCTGCAAACTTCATTCCTCCCGCCAACCAGTAGCAGATGATTTCCAAGAGGGACGATCATTATGGCAACTTTAAGACTTAAAACTTTTGCTCTCCAAACAATTTTAAAAAACGACTACACGTTCAGGCATTTATGCTGCTTAATGTAATGTAATGTAATGGGTTATTTATAAAGCGCAATCTGCCACTCCGAAAGGAGCATCCTGGCGCTAGTTAGAGGTGAGGGAGGTTCCCAAAGAGATTAAATAAGGGAAAGGCATAGTTCGTCTGTGGAGCTGAATATCCATGTTTTCAGCAATTTCCTGAATTGAGTTTCATTATTTTGTAGTCTCAGATGAGTTGGCAGCTTATTCCATGCTTTTGTTCCCAGAGCTGCTACTGTCTTTCCCCCTTTGGTTTTACACCTAAATATAGGTGGTTTGAGGAAGTTAGCTGACGAGGACCTGAGAGTTCTGGATGTAATATAAGGAGTAAATCTCTCAGAGAGATATTTGGGTCCTAACCTAAGCGAGGCTCTAAAGGTAATTAAAAGGATTTTAAAAAGTATTCTTTTGTGGAGAGGGAGCCAATGGAGGGCTTTCAACGCTGCCGATGCCGAGGACCTACGAGGCAGCTTTAGCACTAAACGCGCTGCCGCATGTTGTACTATTTGTAGTCTTTTCAAGATTGATTTTTTTGTTCCTGCTAGAAGGCTGTTGCAATAATCCAAACGCGAGAGGATTAAAGCCACTGTCACTGATTTCCTAGCAGAGAGTGGTATTAAATCAAAGAATTTTTCAGAGATTTAATAAGGCTATAGCAGGTCCCTGCTACTGCCGTTACATGTGGGTGAAAGGATAGAGCAGTGTCAAAATGGACTCCTAAATTTTTAGCTACCTTCACCATGTCCGGTGGCGGTGTCGTCCCCTCTGGCCACCACTCATGTGGCTGGAATAGGACATCTTTTCCTACTGGCAGAATCTCCGTTTTGTCAGTATTACATCTAAGGTGATTATCCTTCATCCACTGAATAATCTTGGATAAACAATGTTTAAAATTAAGTTCGGCATTTGTGGAATTATTGTCCAGCGAAAGAATCATTTGGGTATCATCTCGTAGGAAGTAACTTTGATCCCAAAAGATGATATCAAAGAAATGAGTGGGGTCATATAAATGTTGAACAGTAACGGACTCAGCGGCAGAGCCCTGTGGTACTCCTGTTGTGATGTACCGTTCAACAGAAAGAAAAGATCCCAAGGTCACTACTTGTCTACGATTAGTAAGAAAAGACTTTATCCACTGAATCACAGTACCTGAAATACCACAGGATTCCAGCCTTTGCATGAGGATGGAGTGTGAGATGGTATCAAAGGCGGCCGATAGATCGAGTAATATCAGGACCGCCTTTTGTCCTTTATCCGCTAACATTTTTAAGGTATCCGTTAATTCCAAAAGTGCCGATTCCGTGGAATGCTTTGGGCGAAAACCAGATTGTTGGGGGTGAAGAATGTTAGCGGTCTCAATGAATTTAGTAAGTTCTTTATGAACCAGCTTTTCAGTAACTTTACCCAATAAAGGGAGTAAGGATATGGGTCGGAGATTTGAAAGCACCCGAAGGATCAATGTTTTGCTTTTTTGTAAAGGTTTTACCAATGCCAACTTCCATTCGTCAGGCACTATGCCTGAACTTAACGAGTTAACTATGTTGTTTATAATTGGGTTAACTATATCTATGATTTTATGGAGAATTCTAGGAGGGCAGGCATCCAGAGGAGAACCTGATTTGCATGCCATGATAACTTCACGTGTTTGTTCTGTAGGTACTGATTCAAAAGTTCGTAGGGAAAAGGCAGTGGTGACAAAATCATGCTTTTGTGCAGCATCCAAGACAGGGGAGGTTCTAAAATCCTTTTGAATCTTTTGAATTTTGTCTTCAAAGAAGACTGAAATTTTATCACACAATTCTTGGGAGGGTGGAATCTCTTTCTGTAAGGCTTTCGGGTTAGTAAAGGACTTTACAACCAAAAAATGGCTTTTGGTCTTGGTTTGCTTCCTGAATTTTATTAGCGTAGTACTCTTTTTTAGCTGATTTAATCTGAGCATGATAGAGTTTCCTACTAATTTTGAAAGCTAGTCTATCTCCTGTATTATAAGATTTTCTCCACTTGCGCTCATATTGCTTACATTGGAGGTGTGTTTGTGCCAGAGCGGGCGAAAACCAAGGTGTTTTTGCGTTTTGATTTAGTAATCTCGTCAAATTTATTTAATGGCATAATTTCATTACTTGTAATAGTTAACCAAGTGTGAAAAAGGTGTGAATCAATTACAGTATTCCCTGTTAATACGGGGAGATGAGCCTGGGCAATGTTTGCCAACCTAGGATCTGCAACTAATTGTGCCCATTTACGCCTAGGCTGGGAGTGGACAGGTGTCTTCTCTTGTTGACTTCTAGGATGGAGTTTAAGTGCCAGGGGGATAAAATAATGGGCTGACCATATCTGTGGGATGGGGTGCCTGCAGAGAGCACAGTGAAACTAGAGCAGACACCATCTAAAATGTGGCCCGCCCGATGGGTTGGGGCTTCTACCAACTGGCACAATCACCGATGTCTCAGATTCCTTATTTATCAAAGCTGCTTAAAAAAGCTGTTTGATTAGCTGTAAGACTGTGTTGAATCAACAAACATTCTACACTCAATGCAATCTGGGTCGTGCGTACCGAATTAGTGTCCCTCAGTTGAAGGCAACTGAGCTGCTGTAATAATGTTAAATTTGTTTGCAACTTTTTACATCATTGACAACCACATTCTTATTGAAAGACTCAGTGGTCTTGATGTCCAAAGTGCAATTCTGACCTGGTTTCAAAATGCCACATGGTAGAACTTAGCAAGTGATAGTACCATCCACGGTTCTATATCGAGCATTCTGCCATGTGGAGTTCATCAGGGTTCAGTTCTGTCACATTTTCGTTCTTTACCTTTATCCGGTGGCGTATTTAAATCCACTCTTTTGAATTCATATTTCTTAAGTTGACGACCACACACAAATAGTTTTAGTTTTACAATTTCAGGCGCAACTCACTCTTTCCTGCTTCTCTAATACCTTTTAGTATTTTAGGTCAACCATGTTTCAGGGAAAACATATGACACTCTTTTGAGGGTTAGGCCAACTCCTCCTCTAAGTTTAAATTGAAATCTCCTATGGTGAGTATCTGTTTTCCAGGTTTATAGTACTTGTTTGTGGTGCCCTAATGGACACAATCTTTATTTAAAGTATCACAAATTTTTATAAATCACTTATAACAAGATAATATTACTGAAGAAGATAGGTAGTTGGGTTTCCAATACAGCGTTTTTCAAGAAATGAAGAAAGCTGTTTTTGCTTATTCTCATTTTCATTATAATTATATAGTTTTATATAGTCATATTTAGTCATATTCCTCCTCGATAACAAGACAGTTGTGACTGTAGTTAACCTTATGTTAGCAAATTAGATACAACTATAATTCGCCTTAGTAATTAAACAGAACAGCTGATAGTGAATCAAATAAACAGCCCAATAGTGTTTCGCCCCTTGGGTGGCCTGCCAGCCGGGGGCTTCTTCAAGGCTGAAATTAATAGAGTATAGTTTAAACGACTAATCATAAAGCATAGAGTATGGTGTCACACACCATAAGTGAGTTCACAGCAAACTCTGATCATTTCCTGTTAGTGCTACTTAAAATTATCCTTACTTATGTGTCAGTGAGAAGTGTCTACATTCAGATGAGGGATTATACCCGTCCCTCTCTAAATAAAAATATAAATATGTAAATGTTTGTGAGATTTTTTATGATTTTTAACGGGCACCGGCATGCATTTGAAACTTAAATATTGTGTAGCATACCTCGAAGTTGAGAGGTCTTAAGTTATTCCGTGCCTTGAACTCATCTCTTGGCATGTCAAATGTTACAGAGTGGTGAAAAGATCCACCATTGTCTCAGAGTCTCTTATGTCAAAGATTATTAGTGAAGATTTTGGACCCGCTAAAAAGACTAAAGAACAACCCAACCCAAAGGGAAGTCATGTTATGGAATCTTACCTAGCTCACTGAGAGGCTGTGCTAGTTCTTTACCATTTTGCATGAAAAGGGCAAAGTGAGAGTGATGGTAACGGGTATGATAGAGAATGCTATAAAAATGAGAGTAAGCTCATTGAGATTGCTGAATCTAGTAAGGCTGCTGAGGACAGGTATTGTAAATGTCTAAGTGAAGTTTGCTAGAGCTACAAAACTATAATCCAAGTCAGTGCTTTAAATGTAAAGACATTTCTAATGAGAGAGTAGCTTTGATTTCAAGTGAAAAGAGCAGATCCTACAGATATGAAAAACTTTCACCCAGTATCCCTCTTACCATTTTTAACAAAAATGCTCTGGAGGCGCATGTAGCCCGCCATCTATGTTCCTTTATTGAGGAATCAGAGTCCCTGGACTCAAGTCAGGCGGGATTTAGGCCGGCTCACTCCACAGAGGCGGTGATCATGTCAGTTGTTGATGACATGCGGAAGGAAGCTGATAATGGCAATACTCAGGCCTTGGTGCTACTGGACCTGTCTGTGGGTTTTGACACGGTCGACCATGCCATTTTGGCTGACCGGATCAGGGCCGCGGGGCTGCGAGACTCAGCTTTGAATTGGATCACCTCTTTTCTGAGTGAGAGATCCCAGTCAGTCAGGTTACCCCCCTTTGTGTCATCTGAGGTACATCTGAATTGCGGAGTGCCTCAGGGTTCCTCTCTCTCTCCTCACCTCTTCAATATCTACATCCACCCTTTGGTTAGCTCCATTAAGAACAAAGGAATCAACTTCTTGAACTACTTGGATGATATGCAATTACTATTCACGATCAACGATAACCCCACTTCTAGACAACAATTTCAGGACATTATGTGGTTCATCCGGGATTGGATGAACAGCAATCAGTTGAAGTTGAATTCCGACAAAACTGAGATAGTTATCACAAAAACTAAGGTGGACCGTTGGGTTCCATCACTCTGGCCCAGCGAGATGGGTCCCCCTCCTGCCCCTAAAAAGGTGGTAAAAGCCTTGGGGTCATCATTGATGAGGAGCTATTGTTTAAGCAGCAAGTAGGCGCTGTCACATCGGCAAGCTTCTACCAATTGCGGCGCATAAAAAAGATAAGGAAATTTCTTACCTGGGAGGCTTTGACCCAGGTAATAATAGCCCTAGTCACGTCTAGAATTGACTATGCCAACTCTCTTTACTAGGGTCTCCCCAAAATCCTATTGCGCAGACACCAGTTAATCCAAAACAAGGCAGCTCGGCTGATACATTATCTGCCCAAATATGGCCATATCTCCAAAGTGATGAAGGATCTTCACTGGCTGCCAGTCACGCAGAGAACCATGTTCAAGGTGTGCTGCACGGTCTTTAAGGCCTTGTATCTGAACTGTCCTGCTTTCGTGAAGTCACGATCAGCAAGTATTGTTCTACCAAACAACTGAGATCCAGCCATCTACATTATTTGGTGGTCCCTCCGTGTAAAAAACAACGTACTGGATGACACAGGTTTTCTGTCATTGCTCCGCTGGTCTTGAATACTCTGCCAATGGACCTGAGGTCCACTCTTAACTACACCAGATTCAGGCAGCTTCTGAAGACATGGTTATTCAAACAGGCTTACCAATAACCACGGGTCAAGGCTGTATTAGCAACCCAGCGCCAAGAGACCGTTTGGTGAACGTGCGCTTTAGAAATACTCAGTAACATAACAGAACAACATTTCAAATTCAAAAACAGGAAATTTATCAAATGCTTATTTTAGAAAGAGACTGTTGAATGCAGAGTGCGACGGCTGGTCCCTAATCCTGATTTTCTTGAATTCGAGAAAAGCATTATTGCTTTCAGTAGCCACTTTCCCAGACAGTGAAAGGTAAACACTAAACTGAGGAATGCCCATTAAACAAACTAACTGTTGAGGAAATAGCCAGTGACATAAAAAAAATCGCCTAGACATTTTACAAGTAGGTCAGTGCAGATTCTCAGGTTGAAGCAGTAAGGACCTAATCACACAATTGAACTGCTTGATTTAGAAGAGAGAGAGCTAACAGTAAACGAGAACTAGCAATTTAAACTCCTCACACACACACATTCAAGGCACTACACAACTCAGGCCCCACCTACTTGAACAGTCACATCTCCTTTCACCAACCACCAAGACACTTCACTCCGCAGGACTCCTACTTGCACAAATCCCATGCATACACGGAACCAGATCAGGAGGACGGGCGCTTTCCTACTTTGCTCCTAAAGCATGGAACGACCTCCCTCTCCACATCAGGGCCTCTTCTCTTCTTGAATTCCAGAAGCTGGAGACCAGGCTTTTCAATTAACCAACCTACCACAGGCAGGGTTAGGCATACACACCTGCTCAGCGCCAAGGTACCCTCGGGGTGAAAGTGCGCCTTACAAATACACATAATATAACAAAAGGAAAAAGATTTAGAGGTTCCAAAACTTACAGTACACAAAACAAAAATGCGAGAAATTACTGAGACAAAAATTTCGAGGCAAGGTGGTGCTGATCCTGCAGCCAAAACAAAATGCAAGTGTTGATAACATACCTGTCTGGCAGCGGCGGCCAGCACAGGTAAGTGCAATGGGGCGGGGCAGGACGGGGCAGGGTGGCAGCAGTGGGAAGTTGACAGACGACGGAATAGGTATAATTAAATAAATAAATAATACCTATTCCGTCGTCTGCCACGCTTACCTGTGCCAGCCGCCGCTGCTATCTGGGGTTGCAATGCCTATTTATACCAAAAATAAACAGCATGGATAAGAAAAATGTCCTGGAAGAACGTCTGCTACACATGTGGGATACTAAATGAAAATACAAACACTATGACAACAGTGCCATGGGCCTATACAGAGGAAGTCCCCGCCCTCAACCTGGTGACACAGCAACCTCTCAGATGCCACCTGCTGTGACTCTGTCAAGGTCTTTCCACCGTTCTTTAAGCTCCTCACAAAACCCCCAATAACCTAAACAGAGAGTCGGCAACACCAAACCGTTCCCAGTGCCGCCTCATTCTGGAGCCCCATTGCGCACCACCCTGAGGAGCTGGCAAAGTGTTGCCACCAGGTGAGTCACAGTAATAGAAGAGCTCAGTGGTCTGCACCGAGCTAGTAAAATAAAGACAGGGGTGTGGATCATGGGGGTCCCAACAAAGATATGATAACATTTTGGCACTTATTAGCCTGCGTTCATCAAACAATTTAGCACCTCCTCAAAGCAACCATTTTGTTTCCCTCTGCAACACATTCCTCTTTCAATGAAACAAGATCATCTGTCTATTCTGAAAGCCTTTTGATCCATTGGGCTTGCCTCATCCATTGTCTCCCCTTGCAGCAGGCGTGGACTAGTTAGAGTGCGAGAACTCATAAGTGCTCAACAGGGACAGGCCTCCATTTCATTTTCAAGATCCTGGAAAGATGTGCCTCAAAACAGCTAGAACACAATACTACTAAAAGTCACCTCTAAACTGATTTCCAGTATGGCTTCCACTCAGTACACAGAAATGGTACACAATGGTCTTCATATCTTTGATGTAGGAGACGCCTACATCTTGGGCCTTATCAACATATCTGCAGCCTTTGATGCTATTGATCAGGAAACCTTTGACAAATCTTATGCGACGGTAAAGGTATTGAAGGAACAGTGTTCTACTGGCTCAGGTCCTATCCTTCTGATCACGGTGCATCAAAATAGGATTTTGTTTTACGAATGCTATCAAAGTCCCATACGGAGCCCCTCAAAGCTCCATCATAGGCTATATGTGGGGCCACTTGTTGATACCTTAACAAAATGGTTGTTCTCCTATCTACAATAAACATGTAGTAGCCTGCTGTACATTAAGAGTGGATGCTCAAACAGCTCCTCCCTTAATTACATTCAGAACTGGGTGATTATTATGAAGCTAAACCCACAGTAGACATAATTTCTCCTGCTTTCCATGAACAATTGCCAGGAACTACCTGCTGATTAATTAAACATATAGGCTTCAAACTTGACAAACTACTACACCTTGAACTTCACAGCAAAGACATGGCCATAAACTCCAAATTATAATCAATAATTCTCATTAGCATAATGCCTTCCTTCCAAATGAATACTAATTATCCATAGTCACTTTACATTTTGACTGATAATATCCTGTGATATCAATTGAATTAGTTTTAAAGTTTTATCTGTTAGTTGGGTCTGTCGAAACTGTGCTATGTTTAACTTTTGAAGTATGTATCACATAAGATTTCTTTTCAAGCATACCACAAACTAAACTAAACTAATGCTCTGACATGTGTCCTCAAATCTTTCCCCGCTCCTCTCAAAATGGTCTTCCGCATGACAGCCTATCTGGTATCAAATATAAAAAGATTTCAGGGCTTATAAACTTACATTTTATTCCAGGGGGCTCCTATGGAATGTTGTTTGGTGTAAAGACTGGATGCATCACCATCAATACGATCCACATATACAAGCATGAACACCTAGCGTAAAAGTCCAGATCTCTGACTGAGAATACTAAAAAAAACAAGCTCTGCTCAAGCTCAACACTACCAAATTTAGAAAGACTTCCACTCACAAGCAATCTTTTTCTGGAAAAGTGCCAAAGATTTGGAATGCTCTCCTGGTACACATCAGACAGGTTATGTTAAGCTCTGCATTTAAGAGGAATCTAAACAAATTATTTCCTAAAAGACCATGCGTGAGCTGCACCCCTTGCCTGACCCCTCCTCCAGCCCTCTCCAAACTACATGTTGAATGTCCTATGGCTGACAAATTGCCCCCACCTCTCTGGAGAGGTGATCTTATTTTATGTGCTGCAGAGTGGTAAACACAATACTGGCAGCTGCAAAAGGGACCAGATGCCTGAACAAATTGTGAAATAATTCCAATTTACGAAAGGGAGGATTGTGATTTACCAACAAACTGTAGGTCATTATCTTTATTCAGCAGCCAAGATATTTGACAAACTATGTTTTCCTGATTCATTTATGCTCAAGCAGCTTTTCAAAAACAAATGGGCATTGCCTAATGCCCAAAGTACCACCTTATATTATGATACCACTGCAGTATCCTCAGATTATGGCTATTATTAATATCAAAAAAGCTTTCAACAACTTTAACGCCTATGATTATAGAGAACTATGGAGGCCTCTTGGTTTCCGTGGCTGTTCTGTCCATAATAAAAAGGAAAGGGCTATATCACAGCATGTGTGCCACTGCAAGATTTGGCATCATTTGAGAATGCACAGATCCGTTATTACATATGGAGCGTGCAAGGGGTATGTTCTGGCATCCGCACTTTAACTTATCAACCATATTGTATTGTATTGTAATTGCATTTATATAGCGCTTACTACCCCTGACGAGGCTTTGAAGCGCTTTTTTGGCGAGTAGCACGCTACTCCGGAACCCATAAAGGATTAGTGTTGAGTTAGTATAGTGAAATATGAAAGTAATTGAGTGGTGGATAGGTTAGTCAGTTATTTGGATTTAGAAGGATAGCGGAGGGATAGAAGAGGGAAAAAGGTTTGCATTTATATAGCGCTTGTTACCCCTGATGGGGTGTTAAAGCGCCTTTTTCGTTGAGTAGCACGCTACTCCGGAACCCATAAAGGATTAGTGGTGAATTAGTATAGTGAAATATGAAAGTAGTTTGAGTGGTGGATATTAGTCAGTCATTTGGATTGAGAAGGATAGTGGAGCGATAGAAGAAGGAAAAAAGGTTAGCATTAATATAGCGCTTGTTACCCCTAATGGGGTGTTGAAGCACTTTCTTGCCGAGAAGCACGCTACTCCGGAACCCATAAGGATTTGTGGTGAATTAGTATAGTGAAATATGAAAGTAATTTGAGTGGTGGATGTTAGTCAGTTATTTGGATTGAGAAGGGTAGCAGAGGGATAGAAGAGTGACAAAGGTTTGCATATATATATATAGATATATATATATATATAGCACTTGTTACCCCTAATGGGGTGTTGAAGCGCTTTTTCAGCGAGTAGCACGCTACTCCGGAACCCATAAAGGATTAGTGGTGAATTAGTATAGTGAAATATGAAATTTGAGAAGTGGACATGTTAGTTTGTTATTTTGATTGAAAAGGATAGTGGAGGGATAGAAGAGTAAAGGCTTTAGCCTTTTTTTTTTTGGTAGGTCATAGCAGTAGTGGGAGGGTTGGGATGAGTAAAAAGGGATGTGGAGGGGAAGAGTCAGAGGGAAGAGTTTAGAAAGGCTTGTTTTGGGGGATCAGTATAGTAAAAGAGGTGTCAGCTGGTGCAAGGAGGGGTAGAGTAGGGGAGAGTCAAGAAAGGGCTATTTTGGGGATCATAGTAGTGGTATGGGGTTTGAGATGAATGAGAGAGTGGATGTAGAGGATATATTGATAGAGGTATAGGTGAGAAATAGGGTAGTGCATTGGAAAGAGTAGTAGAAAGAGGTTTGAGATGAGTCAGAGTTGAGGTAGAAGATATATTGAGAGAGGTATAGGGTGAAAATGGGGTAGTGCATTGGATATGCTGAATTAGAAGAAAGTAATAAATATATAGATCCATAAGTACATGGAAAGTTTATAGATGCATCAAGGAAGTAAGTATATGTAGATTAAAGATATTGATAGAGGTATAGGGTGAGAAATAGGGTAGTGCATATAATATATATTTTTGTTGTTGTTGAGGAAAGTAATAAATATATAGATCCAAGTACATGGAAGGTATATAGATGCATAAAGGAAGTAGGTATAAGTAGATTAACGATGCATTCGATAAACTCTGGATGATATATTTGGGGGGACTGTGGTGAACGTCTGAAATGCTGAGAGAAAGAGGTCTTTTCTTTACTCGTGATGCAGCACGTGGTCTTTTGAGGCACATACAAAATCTAGCTAGTGACAAAAAAGTAGGGGTTCATTTAGAGTTTGGCGGGACTGGAGAACCGCTGTAAATCGGGGATTCTACCCCCCTGCCAAACCCAGCCCCCTCCTAGCAGTAAATCAAAAGTGGCAATCCACCCGCAACAAGGGCATCATCTTTCAAGATTCAGGAGGACTTCCCTATTTAGGCCTGTCCCCTTGAGATATATTTTCCCTGCCTATGTCAGCCATGCTAGACATGTAGGTGCCATACATGGAAAAGAAACAATGATCAATGCACGCTGGAAGAAAACTTCCAGAACCCCAGGGCTCTCATTTTTTGTTTTTTTTTACAAATATCTTCTGCCTCTGAGAGTTTCTTAAAAAAACAAAAATAGAATTTTACTTGTGTGAAAAAAACGCGGCTCCTGCTCGACATTCAGCTCTGCAGACTGCATCTGCTGCCTGTGGGAATGCACTTTCAGCACAAGGATTCTTACCAGGCAGGCAGGGATCTCTAAATATGCTGGGGGCGGGGTCTTCTGCAAAGTGGCTAGAGAGCACGGCCTCGTGCTGTGGTGGCAACCTTTGTCATGAAAATGGGAGTAGCGGTGCATGTGAAATTCATAAGGCCAAAGCAAGAATAGCAGCTTTTTATGGGCTAGAGCTATGGTGCACAAACAGCGTGTGACTCTTAAACCCAGGAGAAAATACCATTCTCAAGAGAATCTTTAACTCTTAGAGCTCACTCCCATGATAACCCTTTTGGAACGGAATGGCATGAGAGGAACTAATCAGGTTACTGCATTAAGGGTCTTCATCCTATGCATGAGTATACTGGTCAACCCAGCAGCTATAGTCTAAAAAGTAGCTCTACATGATGCATGGAAAGGCTCCCAGATGGTAATTGGCTGACGTCTATCATGCTGTGGATACTAAAGTACGAACAGATTATCCCCCATGACCAGCTTGAAAAGCCAAACATAACATTTAAGAAAAATATTGAGACAGCTTATTGGGCTCAGATCCAGGTGTCTACTGAAGCCAAATCTAGCTCCAGGCAGTTATAGAACTACTGCCATAGTAAGAGGTTTCCTAGCCATGAGGCACACCTGAATTTCATATACCCTAGAACGGCAGATAACTGCTTACTGTGCTTTAGATTTGGAGTGCTTTTATTTTAGCCAGGTATGGTGGCTTAGTGGACTAATGCATCCACTGTAAGGACCATTGTTCGACCTCATGGTCACAGGTTCAAATCCCAGTGGGTACACTCAGCCTTTTATCCTTCTGAGGTCGACAAAATGAGTACCATTGAGTTGGGTAACAATAAACATTTGTTATTCAGTGCCAAGATACCCTTGGGTTAATGTGCGCTTTACAAATACACGTTAAGTAATGTTATGTTCAAACAACACATTTTTTACTGATCCTATGTACAGCAACTGCCCCATTATTTTCAATACTCATTGAAACTGAGTAACTTATTACCATCATGTTACAATTGTGATTGTTAAACATAAATAAATAATAAAACATTGGGCCACACAGGTAACTCTTAGTAAACTGCTCCTTAGCTGTGTGTACTGAGATGAATTGGATGTGGATCAGGACTATTTAATTTGCCTAGGTGTGGGAGTTGTGGCCATTTTTGGTTTGATCATGTGAATATAACTGTAGCGTCCTCCCCAGCCTGGGTACCTGCTAATGACTACGCCACACACAGACCTTAGTATTACGCGGCTTTATTCGGGTACATGTAACCGCATACTAGAGGCAAGCGCAGGTCTTGTCTCTTAATGCCCTCAACCACCCCGAAGGATGTCATGCTTCATCATCGGGCGTTTGCTCCTCGTCGGGCCGGCGCTGCAATGCCCTACGGGTCCCCCGAAGGGCCGTTTTAGTGGAGATCTTTTGTTTGTACTGCCGTATGATGAGTGTGGGTGTGAGAAAGAGGGTTCTAAGAGAACAGTGAGTGGGTGAGTGAATGGTAAAACTGGCTAAGGGATACCAGAGTGAATAAAATGTAATGTATAGGTTCCCTTGTCAGGTTAAAAAACCTGTAGGTCGTGAGTCTAAGATAGTAGGTTGCTCCATAGGCTAGCGCGTGTGGAAGCCCGCACCGTAACGGAGGTTTCCCGCCGGGTGCACTGTCTGTCAGCACCTACCCCTTACACGCGGCGTGTAAGTGTCTATGGAGCAACCTACTATCTTAGACTAGGTTGCGACAGGAGTGGCCATTCAATAAAGTTATTGGCAACTTGTAGTTGCACACAAGGTTGGATCGCTCCGATTTATTAGGGTTCTAGACCCAACCCCTTCCACTCATTTTCTTATTCACGCTATTTGGTCCTGAAGCAGCGCCAGGGATCGTTCTGACCACCTAGACGGCGCGAAACATGCCGACCTCTAGTTACTAAGGCACATTACGTCCTATCAGTAACTCACAACCTACGGGTTTTTTAACCTGACAAGCGAACCTATACATTAAATTTTATTCACTCTGGTATCCCTTAGCCAGTTTTACCATTCACTCACCCACTCACTGTTCTCTTAGAACCCTCTTTCTCACACGCACACTCATCATACGGCAGTACAAACAAAATATCTCCGCTAAAGCGACCCTTCGGGGGACCCGTAGGGCACTGCAGCGCCGGCCCGACGAGGAGCAAACACCCGATGATGAAGCATGACATCCTTCGGGGTGGTTGAGGGCATCAAGAGACAAGACCTGCGCTTGCCTCTAGTATGTGAGATTTAGACCTAGGATCTTACTCTCTTCTTCCTTTCCCTTCCTTCTCTTGTTTGTGGGTGACTATTTGCGCCCATACCTGGAACAGTTACCCTTTGTTTGGTTTGTGATTAGCATAGGGAGCACGGGTACTGGACCACAACGATTTCCTAGTCCCCCCCTCTTGTTTTTGGTACACATGTAACCGCATACTCAACATTCGAAACCAGCCTTCACTGCATTCCGCTCTAACACTTATGTCACAGTTTTACGGAGTCCATCAGGAGCCAAGAGTTACATATTTCTAACTCGCAAGGCACCACATCTCGCCCTGCTGTAAAATAAAAAATGTAAAAAAAATTTGCAAAATATGTAGATAGACATATACAATTAAATCTCTTCAATCAATCTTATGTTGCTTTAATTGTTCGACCTGACCTTGTTCTCGGACACTGAGAACTGTAATCACCAGTGTCCAGGATCTGTGTTAGTGGTGTAGAGGCAACAGCAGTCACTGATGTTTTAGACCCAATCTCTCCTCCACAGTTAGATCTGATGAACAATTAGTTAAGTGTCTAAAGTGAGAAGAGTCTCTGGTAATAGACTTCCCAGAGCGCTGGGCAGTTACAATGTGTCCCTTGGTAGACACCACTTGATGGAGCATTAGATTTCCTTCTCCGCATCTGTCGTGCGAGCACTCGATCTCCTTTCTTGTAGATATTGTTTTTTGCACATTGTCTTAGGTCAGCATATGTTTTCATCTTTTTTTTGTTCACCAAGCCCTTCTCATGAGTGGTTTCTCATCTTTCTTTCTCTGATTAGTCCATTGAGGCAACTTGGTTTTTCATTGCTCTCCCGAACATCAGTGTCCCAGGACTTTCACCTGTGGTCCAGTGGAGAGTTGAGTGATAAGCTCTCAAGGTAGAATTCAACACAGTTTTCATATCAAGCTTCTCAAGAGTAGCATGCTGCGATATTTCCTTTAGCATGTTCATAAAATGCTCAACAAGACCTCTGGCCACAAAGGTGAGCTCTTCTGATGCTTTATATTCAGATGCTCTAAGAAATCTTTAAACTCTCGACTGTTAAAAGTCGGGGTATTGTCAGACTTCACTATGCCTGGAACACCTCAGGTCACAAAGATGCCATCTAGTCTTTTAATGACTCGTTCTTGAGTAGTAAATGAAAGATATTCAATTAATGGAATTCGTGAGTATTCGTCCATACTCACCAGCAGGTGATGTCCATTGTCGAGTGGACCGGAAAAGTCAATGGCTATTCTCTCCCATGCATGCTTTGGGAGTTGTGACATGTTCAGAGTGTGGTGAATAGTTTTTTCAGAAAGACAATTGCATAGATGACAGGCCTTTAATTCCTTTTCAACCCTGTCATCAAGATAAGGACACAGACTCGATCTCGGAGACCTCATTTTGTGACAATGATTCCATAATGTCCTTCATGGACCACTTCAATTATTTTCTGTTGCAGACTCTCCAGAATCAGAATTCTCAACCCTCATAGTATAGCTCCTTTTTTAGTTATATCCTTAAAATGTTTGTATTTTTGATATTCACCATCACTGGTGAGTGGTCGAGTGTGTTGATTCCATCACTGATGTGTAATTATATCACTCAGCTTTAACATGTCACTATCATGGCTCGTGACAGTGACTGGGCTAATGAAATGGCAGCTTGGGTGTTTGATTTTACAATGAAGTTGATATAGACCTCAGCCGTCCTGGATGGAGTACTGTTGTATAGGCACCCTGGAAATGTAGTCAGCAGGGTTCTAATCCTTCCTTCGATGATGAACAATGGTACAACTATACTTTTGTAACCGTAGTCCCCATCATTCAATGCGAGGAGGCATTTTGGCCTTTGGATTGCCAAAGATAGTCAGTAAAGCTTGATGATCAGTTAGCAGCGTAAAAGATTTTCCGTGCAGGAATGCATGGATTAGTTCTCAAACCCATACCACAGCTAAGCTTTCTTTTTCAGCCTGCGAGTAAGCACGTTCTGTTTGGGACAAAGTTCTACTTGCAAATTCCACAATATGCCTTTGAGCATTCATTTGTCCACTGTGCTGTGAAGGATTGCGCCTACCCCTATTGGGCTAGCATCAACAACAACCTTTGTATGAAGCTTCAGATTGAAGTACACCATTTTAGTCGCATTTGCAATGGCTTGTTTAATTCTTTTAAAGCTTTTCTTACATTCATGTGACCAATGAGATGAAATCTTCTTTTTCGTCAAGTCTCTCAAAGGAGCACTTACAGTGGCAAAGTCTTGTATGTATCTGGAACAGTAACTGGCCATGGCAAGAAATGAACGCAACATAGAAACATCTTGTGGGGGATCAGCATTTGACAGCGCTTTTACTTCAGCAGGGTCTGGTGTCATAGCCCAATCAGTAAAGATATGGCCAAAGAATTTTTGCTTTGTCTTATGGGACTCAGAGTTGTCTACATTCAAAGTCGAACCTGCTTGAGCAAGTAAACAACATACTTGTGTAAGAGCTTTATCATGTTCTTTTTGTGGATCTCCGAAAACCAATATGTCATTACTGTAATTGAACACATTCATGACAGGCTGTACGATACCTCGAATGGCATCTTGAAACAATTTGGCAGCAGACGACACACTAAAACTTAGGGGCTGATTATGAATCTGGCGGTCATTGGACTGCCAGACTCGCCGTGGCGGTGGTCCGTCCACCGCATTACGACTTCAAAGGTCGCTGCGGCGGAGGACCACCGGCTGCGCCAGTCGTTCCCTGGCGGTGGCAGAGCTGTGCCACAATGTAAGATGCTCAGCGGAACTGGCTTACAAGTTCCGCCACTGCCAGCCATTTCATGGCGGGAGCCCAACCATGAAAAGGCTGGCGATGGAGGAACAATGGGGGACCTAAAGGGCCCCCATGCCTCACCCACCAGGGGGGCACAACATGTGCCCCCTGTCTGTATTCCCCCAAGGTTCCAGCACAGCATGGTGTCACCATACATGCCGTGTTGGAACTTTTCTGCCATTCCCATTGCGGTGCCTGTTTTCCAGGCGCCTTCATGGGAAAGGTGAAGGATTCTCCGCCGTACACGAATTCAACTCTTAATACAAGTGGCGGTCCTTGCGCGGCTTTGGCACAGCTGTGTCGGCAGAGAGCCGGCGCAACTGCGCCAAAGTCGTAATCAGCCCCTTAGTCTTTTGTATCAAAACAGACCAATATGTGTAGAAAATATTGTAATGTACCTGGAATCTTCTAACTGATGAAAACCTTTATTTAAATAAAACCGAGAGAAGACCTTTGCACCATTTAATTGCCTTATAATATCAGCAAAGTGTGGACCTGGATGTCTTTCTCGTTCAATTTTCTTGTTTGCTTGACTCATGTCAACACATATGCATACAGCTCCTTTACTGTCCTTTTAAGGCACTACTATTATGGGAGAAACCCATGGCATTGGGCCAGTTGAACGCTCAATAATATCATGCTTACGTAATGCTTCAAGTTTTTTTCAACAGCTTCTTACAAATGAAAAGCAATTTGTTTTTGTCTCTGAGCAACAGGCCGGATGTCCTCATTAATATGTAGCTTTACTTTCATAGTTTTAAGCTTTCCCAAACCATCAAATAACGAAAGGAACTGACTTACTATTTCGTGGGGACCATTCATGTTATAATTCACAGAAATCAGTCCCATATCAGTGGCTGTGCTGAAACCAGGTAGACACGCACTAAATGCGGTGCCTCGAAGCACATGGAGAGGTGCTTGCACTTTTGTTTTCTTATGTTTCATTGTTGCTACAAACAAACCATGACTTTTTAAGGGCGTCGATGCAGCCCAGGTATACACTTTGGTTTTTGATGGCGTAAGTTGTGGCAATGGATATAATTAATTGTATTTATTATCAGGCACAATGTTTATCGATGTACCACTGTCATAATGAAAGGTATCGAACAACCATTCCCCTTCAGTGTAATCTTTGGACAATGTTTGAATGACTTTGGTGCTTTAGCATGTCGATTTTTCTTTGACTGACATTTTCCTTCACAACCGGCCAAATCAACATGCGCACGAGGTAAACATCGACATGGCACAATCATTTTCATCACTTTCACTTCAGTTTCAGAAGAACCACTTGATGAGGATTTAGGGGACGATCGAGTTTGTTTAGTATCGATTTGTCTTAACTGATATTGCCTCTTGGCCTTGTGGGTGTGCGTCGAACTTGCTTCTGGAATAATCTGACAGCCATTTTGTCTTTCCGCCGTGACGCACTTACTTTTTCCTTCGCTTTGCAAAATGGTCACAAAATGGTACTCCTTCCCACAGCCTTTACATATCTGTGCAAAAGCAGGACATTTATCGTTGTGTGGAAACGAAAACCCACACCCAAAACATAACTTCTTTTTACGTGTAGACATCACTTTGTTTTCGTCAGTCTTTCGTTTTGGCTTAATTTTCACACTTATGACAGATTCATTCTGGGTATCTCCGTTCTCCATGTCAGTAGCTTGTCTATCAGCACGCTCTTCAGCTCTGGCAGCCATTAACACTTGCTCCAGACTAAGAGTTTCTCTCAGCATTCGTCGCCTGAATGAATCTGACAAGCATCCGTCAATAACTCTCAGGCGCATAGCTTCTTCACCAATAAATTAATTGATCTTACAATTTCTGATAAGTCTCTCCACAAATTCATCAATGGTTCCAACAACTTTCCGGCGTTCTTGGTTAAAGATGTATCTTTCGTAATCAACAGTTGGCATTGTATTAAATTCGAGATTCAACACTTCTTTAACCTGAGGATATGTGACTTCTTCATCTATTCACAGCATTTTCTTTATGACTTCTTTTACACCATCACCAGCAATATTTTTGAGATACTTGAGAATCTTTTTGTTATCAGTCTCCTCAGTTATGTCAATGAAATCATCAAATGTCTCTATCCAAGCAGTATATCTATTGCCAATATTTTGCTTTTTGGCGGTATCGAATGGTGGTGGTGGCTTCAGGAAAGCTGCAGCGTTGGAGCCGTTTACATAAGTAGTTGAAGTTGAGGGTGAAGCTCTCTCTCCGGCTCACTTGGCTGTTCATCTTGAACCTGTTCATGTAAGCCATCTCTAAGGCCTTGCAACATGCTGGCCTCTGGATCATCCTTGATGACTTTTGGAAAGATGACCTCGGTCTTTGCCTCCATTGGAAAAGCAGTGTTTCACTATTCCACACGGACACTCACTTGCTCATATACGCACTGACACAACCACTCGCTCACCTATACAAAAACTCACACACCCAGCATCTCATGTATACAGTCTCTTATATACCCAGTCACTCTTCTATACACCACTTACACACCCACCCACTTACCCATACAGGCATTTCCACACCGATTTACCTTAGTATATATGTTCAACACTCAGTAACTTTTAGAAAACACTCACATTCACTGGATGATGTCATCAGGGATGTTATTTCAGATGTTATGATTGATGTCTTTGAGGCACCATCAGTGATGTCATGAGTGATGTAATATGTGAGGTCATAAGCAGTGCATTGCAGGGGCGCAGGTTATAGGTAGCTAAGCTAACTATAACTGCTGAATTTCTCTGGTTTCGTACAAGTGAAATGTTACCCTAACTATAATGTCCCTGTAACCGTTGTTTTTTTCAGTGAATTTCTAAGGTTTTTTAAATGCTAATTCCTAACTATTACGCCCCTTTAACCTTTGTTTTTTTCAGTGAATTTCTAACGGTTTTAAAATTCTATTTCATAACTATAACGTCCCTGTATTTTTTTCTGAAATTAGATATTAAAATGACATCTGCATAGTGCAACACTTATTGTTGTATTTGTCATCTATTTATTTAAAAAGTACATTAATTATCTTATTTCAAGATATTTTTGATTTTCACGATGATGTTGCAATTGTCAAAGACACACCGCGAATACTGCGTGTTTTTGACAAAGTGTAAAACACAAATGTAGACATATTTTACATAAAGTTTCAGTGTAGCTATTTAGTAAGATACTAATTTAACTTCCCCCTTTATATTCATTTGTCGAAACAACTACATCAAAAATGCATTTTCTTTCTTCACAGCAACATCGGAGGTCGTAAGGACGTCAGTAGTCATGAATACAAATGACAAAGTGTAAAACAGATATATAGACATAGCTTTCACAAAAGGAGGTGCACCAAACAAAGCACATTAAAGTCCATTTGTATTTTCTTTATTTTCTCCCTTTATTTTGACAGCAATATTTGATCATAAAAAACAGCCAACGCATTTCGTTCCTCTAAAGTACAAGTCTTTGGAACTTCATCAGGGCTTCATGGTCAAAATACAAATTGTTAGTTCTTAATCCTATGTCTGAGAAGCAATGTTCCCTCTAATTATTTTCCTCTGTGTGCGGCAGAGTAAGGTCTCTGTGCACTGCAGCCAAGGCTATGTGCGCCAAGAACCTGACCGCGTGTGTAGACCAGGGCTTTGAGTGGGATGAAAACTCGGGATCTTTCAAAGGGGCGTAACCGATGCAATTAAGGGTGTGGCTTAAAAGCAATTAAGCTAAAAATATGTGCATCGCATAGTGTGCCACCCGACTGATATTTTGCTGCTTCTGTCATTGCATGCAGATATATAATACGTGTGACATTACACCTACAAGAAGCCAAGACTATTGGCTTTGTCAATGGTTATTTTTGCATCAAGTTGTATATAATATTGAAAATGCTTCCGCTCTTGTGGCTGAGGTTGTGGCTTAATGCTCGAGCTGTCAACTTAGGAGATGGGGTTTGAGTCTCGGGTCAGCCTAACATCCTGTGATTCTGGGCAAATCAATTAATCTCCCCATGCATACAAAAAAATATATAATAACAAATCATGTAAAGCGCTCCAATACTTTGGGGTTGAGTTCGCACTATATAAAAACTTGCTGCATTTCTTTTCTAAATGCGGGGCAGAAACCATAACAGATGGAGAAAGAATGAGGAAAATAGAGGGAAAGAGAAAGGGAGGGCAGAAAGGAAGAATGAAATATAGGAAATATGAAAAGAAGGAAGAAACCACGACAAGAAGGAGAATTCAATAAAAGGATGGATACAAAGGTGAAAGGTTTGAGAGATGGAAGAGTAAAGTTATATTTGCATGGGTGGGTGCACGTAAGAATGGATTGAAGGATGAATGTTTGGATAGATGGATGGAAACCTGGATGGAAGGGTGAAAAGATGGGTGATTGATAAAAGGTGGGTGAAATGATGGATGAATGGATGGGTGGATGGGTGGATGGATGGGTGGGTGGATGGATGGGTGAATGGATAGATGGATGGATGGAATGGTAAAGGAAGGATGGATGGATTAGATGAAAAGAGACGGATGGGAGCATGAATAGACAGGTGAAATGGACGCTGGATGAAAGGCTTAAAGGGTGGAGAGATTAATAGATAGAAGGAGGGATGAAAGGACCTGTTCTAGGGAGGACAGGCCTTACTAGCTTCACACTCCTGATGGCATTTGAGGTACCAATCGAATTGGGGGGTATTTTAGTTTGCTTTTGGGCTACACCTGTGTCCACAATACGTCTTCGACAACAGCTAAAGGCTGTCTTTAGGCGAGACCTGGAAAGGCCTGGCTAGGGAAAGGTTTAAAGTTAGTGGCCCCTAAGCCCAGGGGCATGAGGGGCCCACAGCCATCTCTCTTTACTACCAGATGACGATTCCGGGAGTTCTCTTACCTCCTTGCAGAACGGTGCCCGTGGGGCTCTTGCTTTACCACTGTAAACTGTCATTTCAAGCAATCCTTTGTGGTGCTGATTACATCGAAATGTATTTTTTATTGCAACCACAACATGGCAGTATCTATGAATAAAATCAGCTGTGAACAATTAAATACTGAGAGCCAAGCGCCTGGTTTATCTGGTATAAATCCACTAAAAAACAACTAGAGGGAAATTTCACAAAATGTTAGGGTAGTTTCTAAGCAAGTCAGTAGGAGTGGAACAACTGAAGCGCCACAAGGTGGGGCACTAGCTGCTAGACTGCCCCCGCAAACACAAAGTGTGTCCCCACTCTTGTTCAAAGGTTGTGGGGATTCTGTACAGTAGCAGCTGCAAGATGTCCCAGACTGGGGGATTTTAAAAATAGACCTTGCACAGGAAGTGCAAATATGGCCCTGTTAGTTGATTTAAAGGCAGAAAAGTCACGTCCCAACACCGGGATCTCATCAAAGCAGAAAATGTTTTCAGTGGTAGCCCAAAATACATATATAATCTGCAGATGATGAAATCGTTGGCAACCAGGGCGACGTTTCAAAATAAAGATAGGCAAAATAATTCTGCATGGCGAGGAGTAGATAATTCTGAAATTTGAAGCCTGGCCAGGCCACGAATCGAGGACTGGGAGAGATTTGCTATCTTAAAGTCTTATTAAGAGCAAGAGGATAATCATAGTTTCAACTTTTTTGAAAACTTGGGATTCCACCCCTTTGGACAAAAAAACCCAATAAAATTTGAAAGTCAGAGGAGAAACAAAAGTCACTGTCAGAAAAGGCAAATGAGAAATGCGCAATCGACAGTTTCAACTTGCCTCTGCTCAGAATCAACAAGAGAATGGGAAATTAAAAGAAGTCCATCACCAGTTTGTGCATTAACACCTTTCATATCCATGGAGTTTGTACATCCAAATGTCACACATTCATTCTTATTTCACAAGGACGTATCAACATAGGGATCTCCTTCACTTGCAGAGCATCCAGACAAGATAGATATATTATGATCAAACTCAAAGCTTTCATTAGCGTGCAACAAATCTATATTTTCAAGTATTGTTTTTAAAAACATATTAATGAAACCGTGCTACAAGTATGTGGTGCAAGCCCTCATGTCTGTCACTTTTAACTAGGCTGGTTTTAACGGATGGTGAGAACTGTACAGAAGTTACAATAATATCACTGTACATCAGCATTATTGCAAAAACACCTCAACTGCAAACCTCTTTGGTAAAACAAAAAAACTCCTAAACTGCAACCAAACACAAAGGACCCAAAGACAAAGCTTTTTTCAGGTGCTTCACCAATAAAAACTGAATTCCTTGAAAAGGAACAAGCTCGATAGATGGACATTTGTGAAAGTATTCCGGTTAATCACAGCGCCCGTTATGCGCTGCAATTAACAGGAATACTTTCACAAATGCCCACAATCAGCCCGCAGCCTCTCTCTATTGAGAAAAGACATGCCTCAAGTCCAAAAGCATGACGTGTGCTTTACACGTCATGCTTTTGGACTTGCTGCATTTTTAATGGATCTCGGCTGTGGGCTGATTGTGGGCCTTTGTGAAAGGATTCCTGTTAATTGTAGCACTGTCATGCGCTGCTATTAACATAAATATTTTCACAATGGCCCACAATCAGCACCCAGCCGCGCTGTATTTAGAAAAGAAATGAAGCAAGTCTGAAAGCACGACGTGTAAAGCACACGTCATGCTTTTGGACTTGAGGCATGTCTTTTCTCAATAGAGAGAGGCTGCGGGCTGATTGTGGGCATTTGTGAAAGTATTCCTGTTAATTGCAGCGCATGACGGACGCTGTGATTAACAGGAATCCTTTCACAAAGGCCTCAGGCAACCGGGAAATTGCCGTTTTTCGCCGCTCGTGTTTTAAAAGCGGGCGGCAGCGCGAACGTGTGCGCGCTTCACACGAGACACTGCGCGCTCGGTGCCTTAAAGGTGCGCGGGCGCGCAGGTGCGCACCTTACAGGGAACACTGCTGAGAAGTAATAATTCCTAATGGCGAAGTAACGATCCCAATACGTCAAACAATCTCCCACCTTATAATTGGTGCGTACATGTGAACCGTCTTTTCGAGGGAGAGGGTGCAGAGGACACAAAGCCACGTATCACAGTGGTACACTTTGCTATTTGGAGTACATCTCTACCACTGGGAGTATATCCCCCTATGATCCCAACCAAGACGGTTCACATGTACGCACCAATTATAAGGTGGGAGATTGTTTGACGTATTGGGTACCATCACCTCTTTCGCTAAAGGAGTGCAATTCTTCATTTCATAACATTGTCCTCTTTCATCAATAGCATCAACTAATGTGTTGTCCAGCAAACATCTTGGATCTGATTTCCTTAAACTGCTTCTGTCTCCTGGTTAAGGTGTGTCCATCTTTGTTACATTCTTTCCTGTTCCTCTAATATAGATTTTGTCCTTTTTCTTTCACCACTTTTTCAGCATTTGTTGCTTTTGTGTGTCAAATCTGCAGAGATACTGTAGTTGCTTCTGTTGCTTTTTCCTCTGAACTTTTGTAGCCATTCTTACTGTCTGTAGTTAAGTATATATTGTTCCTGTAAAAAAAGTATGTTTTAATTTTTACTCTAGCCATTAAATTAACTACTTTACCACTGACTTACACATAATATAAAAACAGTTTTAATGTTATGTTGCCATTTTAAATCTACAGATGAACCTAGCTATATAACTACTTGCACGCACTTCAATATGCCAAACCCAAAGCAAAACACAAACTTTATTTATTAGTTACCTTTTAACACTATATCACCCTCTTCTACAACACAGCTGCACCACATCTCATTTCTCACTTATACATGGTGAAAGACCAGTTTATCCCTTCTATAGTAAATTTGAAAATTAACATTAACCAAAGTGTAAAAGTACATAAAAGAGTGTGTGAAAGGTTGCATGTATAATTGCCAGTGGATTCAAGCTACCCTGGCTGATGAGGGGTGTTACCCTGAAACCGGTCCCAGGATGCTTGTTTCCGGTCCAGGAAAGACATGGCTTGGCAGTTCGGTCTGGACTGTTCCCATGAGGCACAGGGTCAAGACTGAACTGGGGTGGCGAAGTGAGCTAAAGAATGATTATGGATTCAACCCAGATCTGTGACTGGGGGTGAGTGTCTGAATAGTTTCAGCGCTCCGTCCATCATCTCCTTGTGTTTGTTTTGTTTGCCCTAAGTTGGCAGGGTATGCCCAGACGTGGGTCCCTTGCTCACTTTGCCACTGGATTCAAGCTACCCTGGCTGATGAGGGGTGTTACCCCGAAACCGGTCCAGGATTCATGTTTCCGGTCCAGGGAAGACATGGCTTGGCAGTTCGGTCTGGACTGTTCCCATGAGGCACAGGGTCAAGACTGATTTGGATATAGCTATGTCTGAACTGGGGTGGCTAAGTGAGCTAAAGAATGATGATTGATTCAACCCAGATCTGTGACCTGGGGTGAGTGTCTGAAAAGATTCAGCGTTCCGTCCATCATCTCCTTGTGTTTGCTTTGTTTGCCCTAAGTTGGCAGGGTATGCCCAGACGTGGGCCCCTTGCTCACTTTGCCACTGGATTCAAGCTACCCTGGCTGATGAGGGGTGTTATCCCGAAACCGGTCCCAGGATACTTGTTTCCGGTCCAGGGAAGACATGGCTTGACAGTTCGGTCTGGACTGTTCCCATGAGGCACAGGGTCAAGACTGATTTGGATATAGCTGTGTCTGAACTGGGGTGGCGAAGTGAGCTAAAGAATGATGATGGATTCAACCCAGATCGGTAAATGGGGGTGAGTGTCTGAAAAGTTTCAGCGCTCCGTCCATCATCTCCTTGTGTTTGCTTTGTTCGCCCTAAGTTGGCAGGTTATGCCCAGACGTGGGTCCCTTGCTCACTTTGCCACTGGATTCAAGCTACCCTGGCAGATGAGGTTCGTTACCCCGAAACCGGTCCCAGGATGCTTGTTTCCGTTCCAGGGAAGACATGGCTTGGCAGTTCGGTCTGAACTGTTCCCATGAGGCACAGGGTCAAGATTGATTTGGGAAATAGCTGTGTCTGAACTGGGGTGGCAAAGTGAGCTAAAGAATGATGATGGATTCAACCCAGATCTGTGACTGGGGGTGAGTGTCTGAAAAGTTTCAGCACTCCGTCCATCATCTCCTTGTGTTTGCTTTGTTTGCCCTAAGTTGGCAGGGTATGCCCAGACGTGGGTCCCTTGCTCACTTTACCACTTGATTCAAGCTACCCTGGCTGATGAGGGGTGTTACCCCGAAACCGGTCCCAGGATGCTTGTTTCCGGTCCAGGGAAGACATGGCTTGGCAGTTCGGTCTGAACTGTTCCCATGAGGTACAGGGTCAAGACTGATTTGGTAAATAGCTGTGTCTGAACTGGGGTGGCGAAGTGAGCAAAAGAATGATGATGGATTCAATCCAGATCTGTGACTGGGGGTGAGTGTCTGAAAAATTTCAGCGCTCCGTCCATCATCTCCTTGTGTTTGCTTTGTTCGCCCTAAGTTGGCAGGTTATGCCCAGACATGGGTCTCTTGCTCACTTTGCCACTGGATTCAAGCTTCCCTGGCTCTTGAGGGGTGTTACCCCGAAACCGGTCCCAGGATGCTTGTTTCCGGTCCAGGGAAGACATGGCTTGGCAGTTCGGTCTAGACTGTTCCCATGAGGCACAGGGTCAAGACTGATTTGGATATAGCTGTGTCTGAACTGGGGTGCCATGTGAGCTAAAGAATGATGATGGATTCAACCCAGATCTGTGACTGGGGGTGAGTGTCTGAAAAGTTTCAGCGCTCCGTCCATCATCTCCTTGTGTTTGCTTTGTTTGCCCTAAGTTGGCAGGGTATGCCCAGATGTGGGTCCCTTGCTCACTTTGCCACTGGATTCAAGCTACCCTGGCTGATGAGGGATGTTACCCCGAAACCGGTCCCAGGATGCATGTTACTGGTCCAGGGAAGACATGGCTAGGCAGTTCGGTCTGGACTATTCCCATGAGGCACAGGGTCAAGACTGATTTGGGAAATAGCTGTGTCTGAACTGGGGTGGCAAAGTGAGCTAAAGAATGCTGATGGATTCAACCCTGATCTCTGACTGGGGGTGAGTGTCTGAAAAGTTTCAGCGATCCATCCATCATCTCCTTGTGTTTGCTTTGTTCGCCCTAAGTTGGCAGGGTATGCCCAGACGTGGGTCTCTTGCTCACTTTGCCACTGGATTCAAGCTATCCTGGCTGATGAGGGGCGTTACCCCGAATCCGGTCCCAGGATACTTGTTTCCGGTCCAGGGAAGACATGGCTTGGCAGTTCGGTCTGGACTGTTCACATGAGGCACAGGGTCAAGACTGATTTGGATATAGCGGTGTCTGAACTGGGGTGGCGAAGTGAGCAAAAAAATTATGATGGATTCAACCCAGATCTGTGACTGGGGGTGAGTGTCTGAAAAGTTACAGCGCTCAGTCCATCATCTCCTTGTGTTTGCTTTGTTCGCCCTAAGTTGGCAGGGTATGCCCAGACGTGGGTCTCTTGCTCACTTTGCCACTGGATTTAAGCTACTCTGGCTGATGAGGGGTGTCACCCCGAAACCGGTCCCAGGATGCTTGTTTCCGGTCCAGGGAAGACATGGCTTGGCAGTTCGGTCTAGACTGTTCCCATGAGGCACAGGGTCAAGACAGATTTGGATATAGCTGTGTCTCTGAACTGGGGTGGCGAAGTGAGCTAAAGAATGATGATGGATTCAACCCAGATCTGTGACTGGGGGTGAGTGTCTGAAAAGTTTCAGCGCTCCGTCCATCATCTCCTTGTGTTTGCTTTGTTCGCCCTAAGTTGGCAGGGTATGCCCAGACGTGGGTCCCTTGCTCACTCTGCCACTGGATTCAAGCTACCCTGGCTGATGAGGGGTGTTACCCCTAAACCGGTCCCAGGATGCTTGTTTCCGGTCCAGGGAAGACATGGCTTGGCAGTTCGGTCTGGACTATTCCCATGAGGCACAGGGTCAAGACTGATTTGGATATAGCTGTGTCTGAACTGGGGTGGCAAAGTGAGCCTAAGAATGATGATGTATTCAACCCAGATCTGTGATTGGGGGTGAGTGTCTGAAAAGTTTCAGCGCTCCGTCCATCATCTCCTTGTGTTTGCTTTGCATGTATAATTCACCAGATGGTTCTAAAAGACTACATATTCCTCAGTAAAACTTGTAAATACTTATGTTTGTGGTTGAATACATCAATACTTCCTGGATGATTGAATGAGTACATATGTAGTGCTTAGCTGATTCTCTGAGGATACAGGTAGTGCCTGTATGATTCCTTGAGTATATGACAACTCCATGGGTCATTCCATATCTCCATAGTTACTGCCTGCGTGTTTGCATGAGTATATCACTACTATCTGGGTTTTTGGATGAGTGCATGAGTAGTTCCTGAATGATTACATAGGAGCATAACTAATGCCTCAATATTTCAATACATACGTAGATAGTGGTTGGATGATTAAATGAGTGCAGCTCTAGTGCCTGGATTATTGCAGAAGTGCATGCATAGTATATAGGTGATTTATAGAGTGCATAGATAGTGCATACGTGATAGTTTAAATGCATACATAGCACCTAACAGATTGGATAAGTGCATGAGTAGTGTTTCAGTGATTGGATGAGTACGTGGCTGCTGCCGATGTGATCTTGATTGAGTGAACAAGTAGTACCTGGGTATTTAGATAAGTATATGGGTAGTGCTTGGATAATTGAATGAGTGCATCAGTAGTGCCTGGCTAATTAGAGTGCATGACTAGTGTCTGAATGATTGCATTAGCCCATTGTTAAAGTTTGACTGATTGCATGAAAGCACATGTACTACTGGGGTTATTGTATTAGTGCAACCGTATTGCCTCAGTAATTGAATTAGTGCTTAGGTACTGGATGGGTGATAGGTTCACTGAAATGGTACTGCCTACATAATGGATGAATGCATGGGTTGTTCCTCAGTATTTCGATGAGTGCAGAAGTTGTAAGTGGGTATTTGGATGAGTGCATGGGTTGTGCTTGGGTGTTTGAATTACTGTATAGGTACAGCTTTGGTGATTGTATAAGTGAATGGTTAGTGCTTGGGTGATTCGATGACTGCATGGGTAGTGCCTGCATAGTTCAATGACTATATAATTAGTGCATGTGTGATTGCAAGAGTGTATATTTTGTGCCTGGGTAATTGAATATGTGCATAGACAGTGCATGAGTGATTCAATGAATGCCTTAGTAGTGACTGACTGATTGGATGAGTGCCTGATTAGTGCCTGGCTTACTGTGAAAACACCTCAATTATTGTTAGATACATAACAGTTGTGACTATATCTATGACCCATTGTTTAAGTCCTCCTGTCACTATGAAACTACCTGTTTTAGTGTATCTATCCTTTTCTACTGAGCTATGTGTGAGTGAAGTCTAAATATCACACTTGATACATAATTTGATTCATGGCTCTCTAGGAGCATACATTGCTCTGTTACCCAGCAAGAACATGCATCAGTAAGTTTCTAAAACTGAAAACAACAATTCTCACTTTTTCAAAGCACAAAACCTTTTCTTTATGGCATACCTACATAATTTCTCAAATATTTCTTGTGTCTTTAAAACATATATTAAGTATTTCTCAAAGAAAAGTTACACACCAAGTGAAGCTAGCACAAGACCTCTCAAGAGATATTTTGTACTACTAACCTTCTCAATTTTAAACAGAGCATGTTTAAAGAAATGCACCATCCTCACCATATACATGACATTTTCAACAGCCTTAAAGAACATAGATCACCGTGTATACATATATGTGACTTCATAAGAGATAAACACCTTCAGGCCATCTTTCCAAAAATATATAGTTCTCTACATCTTTAAGTAAACTCAAGAGTCGAATCATACATATAACTATCTGCAACCGGAAAAACCATATCTCATCATCTAAACATATGCAAACCGATCATATAAGTTAAAAACCACATTGACAAACACTTCCAAATACCTAACAAGTAATACTACTTTATAATTCATATACAGGCAAAACACATTTTCCTATGTTTTATTCATGACTACACTACTCCTGTTTAATAATGTGACTAAAAGTACTACAGTTCCCAGAATGCAAATAATATAGATCTGTCTGTTCTGCACATGGTGCTTAGACATTTAAAACATTGTCACTTTTAAAGGCATTGCTCATGGAAACTTTCAACAGTACTAACATGTTAAACACGAACCCTCTGCCAGATACAGTTCCTCTGATATTTATTTTTTCACATCACTGTGATACTCTTTTTTTAATCAAACTCCCATATGCATCTTCATTTCTAATGTACATTTTTTAAATAACTAAAAAGTTATATAAGTACCAGTGAATTGAGTTCTTAGATTATATTATTGTTTTAGCTCTTTCTGGATAGTTTTGACACTGTTAAAATGTGTAAAAACTAAGCACAAGAATGGTACACCACTCTCATAGAAAGCAGCTATAAAATGGCAACCTTTTCAACTTTCCACTCTATGATCATGAGAAAGGGAGCAAATTAAATCATGTCTTTCATTTTAGACTACTGTATCTCTACTTGTGAATGGTTAGCAACTGTTAACCCTTTCCCTATCTTTCAAAACGAGGTTCCTGTCTCTGCGTGTTTGCGATGTTTTCACGATCATCGCAGAGTAGATGCGAAAATAAACGGGAGTCCAAACCGATATTTAGCTTCATTTTTTTACATTTAAATACTGCACAACAGTTTATAACATAGTTCTGATATGGAAATTAAAGTTCACCATTACTTAAATGATGTCATAACTTCTCAACTTTAAAAAAAATGTTCTGTCTCTTTAACACCCTTCCGCCCAATACACTCTTAGCTCAGTGTACCTACCAACCCAGTGGAACCAGTAGGTCACAAGTTCAAGAACATTCTAGAAGGAACATGCTACTTCCAAACGAGGTGCAGCAGGTGTGGTTTAATCCACAATTCAAAAGCAGATCCATGTTTGCATTACATTTCTTTTCAAACAACAGCCAATAATAGGACTTCTAGCTATTGAATCCAACACACTACCTAATTTTATTCACTTATATGCTGACAGCATCCAATGAAATATATATTTTTTTTTTAAAAAGAAAACGCCTCCATTTTAACTGCTTTTCATTTGGAAAACTACCTCATTCAGCTCCAGCCTTCTCCTGACTGCTATTGCTCCTTCACTTTAAAATGCTAAGAGTGTGGATTGTTTGCCACAGCTATGTCTATTGGGCTTCTGAGCCTGCAAGAAAGAGAAGTATTAACAGGGACTTAGGTTTGGCTAATATGAACATTACTTGGATTGGACAGAGGGGATTAAAGTTTTATCAATTACTAGCTTTGGTTAAAAGCATTGTGGATTCACTGGCCCCTGCCCTCATGATTGTGCACTGTGGTGGCAATGACGTATGCATATTAACTGGAGTAGGACTGGAAATTCTAATGAAGGATACCTTTGCTGAACTGATGATGCTTTCCCTTCACACTGTCTTGGTGTACTCTAACATTTGCCAAAGACAGAAATGGAAGTGGTCTAATCAATTCTTCCACAGATTGACAAAGCCAGGAAACATGTTAATAAAACTGTTTCTGCTTTCCTCAGAGACTATTACATAGGCCCTGTCTACAACAACAATCTGCGTTTTAACATGCATGGAATCTATGGAAGTGATGGAGTTCACTTTACAAATGAAGGGAACAGGGTATTTCTAAGCAACCTGAAACTCTGCATACAGTCTTATCTATGTCTGTCTTTTGCACACTTTTGTTAATTTTGTTGTTAAAGAATTTTATTTTAGAATTTTTGAAATTCGTGACAATGTCGCGATGGTCGCAAATAAGTTTCAAAATCGCAAAACAAAAGTAGACATTTAACGGCCACCAGCTCATCCAACAATAATAACTAAAAAAATCCATTCTAAACATTGCCCTACATATTTTAACTACATACATGCTTCTTTAAAAAACATGTTTCAACTCATGTTTTTGTGCTAAGTTTCTTTTAAAACCATCTTACGTTTTCGCAGTTATTTAGGGCGTCGCGACAACATCGGTAATCACGCCTTTTCCATAAAGTGTAAAACACATATATGCACACATTTTACGGTATTTTACACACTAGGGGCTTAATACTGTATTCTCTAAAGCCATATTTTTCTAGCGAGTTTCTATAAAAACTATCTCTCAAACCTATTTTCTGTTTTCACGGTGACGCCGGGAGTCTCGATAGCGTCGGCAACCACAACCATCGCAAATATGTCACGAAAGCGCAAAGCAAAAGCAGGAATTCAATAGCCACCACCACACTCAAAAATTATAACTGGATAATTAATTCTAACCATCACACTAGATAAGTAACTATCTAAATAACTCTATAAAAACATTTATCAGTCACTCAATATCTCTTTAACAGTGTGTATTAATGAGTCACTGGGTTATGTGAGTGGGTGCAAAAGTCTTCGAGTGGGTCTGTGACTGGGTATATAAGTCTGTGAGTGGGTATATAAGTCTGTGAGTGGGTATGTCAGTAGATTCATAAGTCTTTCAGTAAGTCTGTGAGTGGGTGCATAAGTGTCTCAGTGAGTCTGTCTATCAGTGGGTATGTGAGTGGAGGCATAAGTGTCTGAGTGGGTCTGTGAGTCGGTGCGTGAGTGGGTCTGTGAGTTGGTGCTTAAGTGTCTGAGTGGGTCTGTGACTGGGTGCATGAGTCTCTGAGTGGGTCTGTGAGTGGGAGCATCAATCTCTCAGTGAGTGTATCAGTGGAAGCATAAGTCTCTCAGTCGGTCTGTGAGAAGGTGCGTAAGTGTCTGGGTGGGTCTGTGAGAGGGTGCATGAGTCTTTGAGTGCATCTTGGAGTGTGTGCATGAGCCTCTGAGTGTTTATGTGAGTACACACGTGGGTCTCTGAGTGAGTCTGTGAGGGGGTGCATTAGTGTCTGAGTGGGTATGTGAATGGGTGTATAACTGTCTGAGTGAGTTTGTGAGTGCATACATAAGTCAATTACTGTGACTGGCAATTCTGCACAAATATAAATATATATTTTTATGTTTCCACCAATATTCATGATGACGTCACGATATTAATGATGTCCCCGTGATGGTACACGGGGGGCGCACTGGCTGTCGCAGCGTTGTAGCGAATATCTCGTGTGATTAAAAAAAAATCAATTTTGGACACATTACTTGTGTCACTAACACCCCCATTTCTCAAACATGGGGTCAGAGTACCTCCACACTGAACCCTCATGTTAGCTTTCACAGAAATTTTCAGCCCTGGGAACCGTTCCTGATCGATAAAATTGCAGCCGCAACTTTCTGTTCAGGTTGCATCCAGCCAATCACAGCATTCCCACTGCGTGCTTTTGCGATTTACATCGAACACATCGCGGTGTAACCGCGATCACCGCGAAACCGCTGCAACTTTCCATTCAGGTTGTGTCCAGCTAATCAGAGCATCCCTGCTGGTGCGCACTTTCGCGATTTACCTCGAACACGCTGCGATTTCACCGCAATCACCACAAAACTGTTGCAAAATATCCCCTAGCAGAGACATCACTATATTGTTCAAATTTAATTTCATAAAAACTACTGAACAGATTTGCACCAAAAAAGCACAATCTGTGTAACAACATCTACCTTTCTGCCAAATTTGGTGTAATTCCATCTAGCAATACGGGCTGCAGGTTCAACAACGCATTCCTATGGGAATTAACATTACAAACGCACCCTTACTTCTCGGTCCCCACTGCACAGCTCAACCCCCAAACTTTCCATGACACACAGAACCTACTTTGACACTTTTTTGGGAAAAATTCATGCAGATTGGTCAAACGACGCCAAAGTTATAGGCAAGTCAAAAAATGCTTTTCCTATGGAAACTAGTTCCTAATAATGTATATGTTGGCCTATGCACACGCTATTCCTATCTCTACTTGCAATTAGTATACAGCACGTGCAAAGAAATATTCAAGAGACAGAGTACATAAAATTCTTTCAAACAATGACAGTTGTTTGGTGTTCTCTTGTTCTTTTATTCAAACAGATCGCCCAGCCAACACGTGTTTCGTCGTGGGAATGTACCCTTCAACTTCTTCAGGGCTAAAAAAACATAATCATGTGTCAAGGATCATGGGATCCGAAAGTATTAAGATGTGACATACAATGATGAACACATTATTCACCATATAGTGGAAACCCAGTGACTGATCAAACTATAATCACATTGCAGTGTTACTACAACCCTCGTGATGTGCAAGTTCAAAAGTTCAATTGTATATACATGTTACCCCGTGATGGTGGGTTCACAGCAAAATACAGATGTCCGAATCCGCATGAAATACATGGATCACAGAATTGCATGCAGGGTGATATTCCTTATTCAATTCATTGACTACGGCCATCAATACAACAGAAATCGGAGGCAAAACCCGAATCATTGCATGTTAAAAGTGAAAAGGTTGAAGTGCAACGGATGCCCGATAATGAAATGGGGGGTGAAGGGAGGACCCAGACAAAGTTGTCCATGCCCTCAATTTCCAGTAATGCAGGTGAACGTTCATGTTTATATTCACTGTGTGTGAGTCATGCTCTATAAATTACTAGGCAGCGACGAAGACCAAGTATCCTACCTGCTTGGCTAGAAATGGTGTCTTTAACGTTCTAGAGAAAGGAGTAAAAAGGAACACTACTGTGAGTATAGTGCTCTTGTGTGTGGTCTAAACTCAATGGTATTGTGAGCTCGAGAGCGGGTGAGTAGAGAGCTCTCACCTCTCTGCCGGTTCTACTTCCGTCCCGGCTGACCTGATTGATAGTCTCCACTGTTGTGTGCAGTTCTCTCTTCAGATTCTAGGGTGGAATCTAGGTCAATAAAATACAATATACTAAGTCATAGGACCTGACAAACGATGTATCAAGGAGACATACGACTCAGGTAGTCTCCTGCTCATAGATATGCCCGCCTCTCACCTTGTGTTCAATACAAATTCCCCCGCGGATGACGTTAACTTCTCTATCGATCTTCGGTTTCCATATAATTTTAATGTTCCCGATTAGTGCCCCTTTACGGGTGTCTGTGGGGTCAAAATAGTCTAGTTTAGTCCTGTCCTGGTATCCGGACCAACATTACCCCATCCCTCCCTCCATGTGAGGACAGTGCGCTTATCTCAGTAAGTGCGCTGCTACTCTTCCTCCCGCTCCGTGAATCCCTTGGTAACCTGGAAGTACTGGTCTAATGCTTCCCCTCCCTTAATAGGAGCAGACTAAGTCTAAAGCTAGAGCGTGAACCGAGAGTAGAATTCAGTCGCGCTCGTATAACGGGAAGGGGATCTTATTTGTCGCTGTGTCTGATCCGAGAGAAAATTCTAATTCCTCAGTTAAATGCGGGAAAACAAATATAGCTCATAACGTGGCGAGATTGGGAGGACAGGCAAAGTTGTGATATACTGAGGTGAGAATGTACTAGTGACATGTCCGCGGATGTGTTAAAACAGGACACGACATAAGTGTAACTGTGAGTGTCAATAAACATGATGTTCTCCAGCTGGCAATGCACAAAATATAAAAAAGTCTGAATAACTTTCAAATCGGTGGGCGGGTAAACAAAAGGGACAGAGTCAATGTACAGGAGTCTACAGACGATGAGTACAACATTATGCAGTTAATTTATCCTGGGGTTGCGTATTACATCATGACATTAGCATCAAGATAGGTTTCAAATGAATCATAGATATGTCTCATAGCTTCACATGTAAGATCACCGTGACAATCAAACCGCTTATTCCTAATCTCGGCAAACTGTAGGTGGGTTCCTCATTCTCATTTGCGGTGCCCCTGGCTAGTCAGTCAGTCAGTTGTGGGTAGTGTTATAAAAGTTTTTTAGTCACCTAGAAAATACTGCATCTCGTGATCAGTGTTTAGGCCCCTCTCAACCGTTCTGAGGCGCATGATCCAAGTCGCCTCCGTGCGTCTCAATCTCAGTTCCCTATTGCCCCCCTGTGATTTTGTGCAACCAAATCAATCCCGAAAAAGGAGAACTGTTTGTAAGGTCCCTGTGATGTACAAGGCATGGCATGAGTGGCCATGGGGTATCTTTCGTCACCCTGTTTTAATGCTCTTGCATGCTCACCGATTCTTTCCTTCAATGTCCTGATCGTACTCCCAACGTACATTTTGTTGCATTTGCACTCGATGATGTAAACCACAAACTTCGAATTGCAATTAATGTTGTGTCGTATCGTGTAGTCTTGTCCGTCATGTCCAGTGAAACCCTTTTTATTGTCCAATGCCCATCTACACACCCCACAGGAGCCACACTTATGAAAGCCCAAGGAGCGTTTGGTTAGCCAATTTAAATTCTTCCTCTCCTGTGGGACACTGGGGCTGAGAATGGCTTTCCTGTATGTGATCTGGGGTCTATCAGTAGTGAATCCTTCCAATGTTTTGTCAGCCTTCAGAATGCCCCAATGTTTGTTCATGCTGATCTTGTCAGGCCATTGAAATTTGTTATAAGTCTGACCGGCTGTTTCGTGTTTGCGTCTCTGCCTTTGTTCATCAGTGTCTCTCTTCTAGATGTGTTTAGTATTCTACGTTCAGCCTTTAAGATTGTTCGTTGGTCGTAACCCCTCATCTTACGATGTTCCTTTTTACTCCCGCATTACTGGAAATTGAGGGCTTGGACAACTATGTCTGGGTCCTCCCTTCACCCCCCATTTCATTATTGGGCATCCATTGCACTTCAACCTTTTCACTTTTAACATGCAATGAATCGGGTTTTGCCTCCGATTTCCGTAGTATTGATGGCTGTAGTCAATGAATTGAATAACAAATATCACCCTGCATGCAATTCTGTGATACATGTATTTCATGCGGATTCGGACATCTGTATTTTGCCGTGAACCCACCATCACGGGGTAACATGTATATACAATTGAACTTTTGAACTCGCACACCACGAGGGTTGTAGTAACACTGCAATGTGATTATAGTTTGATCAGTCACAGGGTTTCCACTATATGGTGAATAATGTGTTCATCATTGTATGTCACATCTTAATACTTTCGGATCTCATGATCTTTGACCCGTGATTATGTTTTTTTAGCCCTGAAGAAGTTGAAGGGTACATTCCCACGACGAAACACGTGTTGGCTGGGCGATCTGTTTGAATAAAAGAACAAGAGAACACCAAACGACTGTCATTGTTTGAAAGAATTTTATGTACTCTGTCTCTTGAATATTTCTTTGCACATACTGTATACTAATTGCAAGTAGAGATAGGAATAGCATGTGCATAGGCCAACATATACATTTGTTTTTAGACCGTATGGTTTATCCTGAGTGCTCAGGGTGTTTTCCCTCACCTCTTGCACAGCTCGATTGGTTCTAATTTTAATCACGCACACTCAGAAGGCGCCATTTCCTCACACAGAAGAACACCCCACCCTTTAATCTCATTTAGTTCCTAATAATAACTACCTACTGGTGACCGCCAGTAGGTTATATATATGTGTTTATAAGAATCATTTTATGGGTTTTACAATCTGCTCTTATCTGTTCTTATCTGCTAATATTTTAAATTTTTTACAGTTTTAAGGTCATTGTATAATCTTTATGACTTTATATTGATATTTGAACATTTAGATGCTGCTATATATTTATATATATATGTATTTTATATATTTATGTATCTATTTATGCAATTTTACATATTATACGTGGACTTTTATTAAATGCATCTATATACATATGCAGCAGATTTGCACAAACCCATTAAGAACATCAACAGGCAATATATGTGTACATTGCCGGATTTGATACCCACACTGGCACTGAAAATATAGAACTTACCTATAGATAGTTGCAGAATATGCACAAAACCATATAATTGAGTCAGACGTAACATATTCCATCAGTGCGCGATTTGGTAGTCACATCGTTATTAACTATATCATACGGGACAGTAACCACCACATGAAATTGGAATAAATGTAAAAATGGATATATCAACTGTGAAAACGGTATTAAGGTTATGGAGATATGCATTACGCATTAGTTTGATTTATTTATTAATTTGGAATTTTTACACCTCACTTTAGCACTTTAGCACTCTACAAAACTAGTAAATTAGACATTTTAATGAGGCATATCTACACATCATAATGATGTTTACTTTGAGGATTTATCCTCATTATTTGTATGAACCTTGGTCAAATCGCAACGCAGGATGTCTTGTTATTCACCCAGTATGCACTATATGGCCAATGCTGCTTTTAGGATACATTTGGGAGTTTTAACACAAATCCGACGATTGACATATCGATTTCGTTATTTATATGCACATTTGTATTTATGTATTTGACATCAATTTGAATTGTGGCATTAAGCGATGAATTTTAGCTGGAATTAACAAATTGTGGAGGCCAATATTATTCAGTTTACCTATCAATGAAATATCGATATGCAGTGCCTCAGTTTGGAAGTGTTCTCCATTTACTCTTCTATGTCTATGGTTTTAATGTCACGTGATGTTCTTTCACCATGCACGTCACTTTAAAAATGCAAACTAGTTGAACTTGCCATGTCATGTGAACAAGGCTCGCGGGAGCCAAAACGCGTTATGGCGACAGAGTAATAAAACAACTTTAACACTCATTTTTGGGTCCGTGTCCGTATCTGGAGCAATCCTATTGGTAACGGAAGAAAGTGATGTAATTGACCGTATGGTTTCACTCGGTCATACACTGACCCCTTCTCCAGCTGGACGACGCACGAAGTGAAACACTAGTTCCAGGGTAACCAGGAAGTAATTCGGATCCGAGAAGGAAACTGTGCGTCTGACCCCCCAGAACCTGGAATTACGCCGATATCCTGTGGAGCTCTGCGGAATCCGAGTCGGAGGACTCAGAAGAAACGGATTAACCCAGGTAGGACAAGCAGGTATTCTGGGGCGGGGAAGTGTGCAAAATCAGTGAAGTCAGCTGTATCTAAACGGACGTATACTTCATTAACAGCACTGTGGATAAATATTACTAATGTCGGCCGATATGGTACGCAACAGGGAGGCGGCAGCAATGGAAATGTTTTCCGACACTCTCCCGGTGACATCTGGTGCCAAAGAAAGAAACATAGAAAGTACGAAAGACACCAACTCCGTAAAAGCAAAATTTAAAACCCTTGAAAAAAAGATGAAAATGGAACAAAGCAAGTGGTGGGAGTCCCGATCACTACAAAGATATATTGACGTAGGCCGAATTCCAAGGGGACTGAGGATCCTCACTGCCCCAACTTATGTAAATCCTAACCCTGATCTAATGCGTGAATGGGCAGAATGTAACCTCGACTCCTCCCGAAGATTGGTCTTGATTTTAATCAAATACGCAGACGTCGATCGCGCACAGCTACTCAAGGAGATCGATTAAATAAATGAGGAGTTAGAAAATTTAGATCAAACCGAGGAAAAAACCAAACTACGCAGTGAGATGATGGCTAGACTTAAACAAGCATTGGAAATGCAATAGGTCTCGCATTTGTTTGATTTTGAGTTTTTGGCGTTGTAAATGGCAATGTTTTGTACCCATGTGTTATGGAGTGTATGTATGTGGTGTGTGGTGAAACCCCATACCAGGGGGCTGTCCCCGCTGTATGACCTCCAAGGCTTCCACTACAGCCCCTGAGACGCCCAGTGACACCCCTCTCCTTCGCAGTCCATGGCAGTGTCTGTGCGCAGTCCATGAATCGCATACCAGAGAGAGGACGCCCCCGCTGTGTGACCTCCAAGGCTTTACATGGCAGCTGAGATGCCGAGGGTCACAGGGTGCACGGGTCCTCAGCGCAGCCGGAACAGTTTGGTCAGGAATCTGTTAAGGACGGCTTGTGGGAAATGATGCAGGAAGCAGCGGGGGAGAGGTGGGAGGGAATTCCTTCCTCCGACCCCAAGCATGGATGCATGTGTGCTCGGAGCTTGGGGAGCAGGATACTGAGCCGTGGCAGTGCTGCCGGTCTCCGGGAGCACGGGCGCTGTATGAGGCCACACACTGCCTATATGAAAGGCTGGCACAGCTGAGAGTACCGACCCGACCTGTTAAGCCACCTTCAGTTCACTCCTCGCCAGTAATAGCACAAAAGACACGCATGTTTTACATGGGTTGCCAAGTAAGCGCCTAGAAACCCACTTCTGGTTGAGCCATATCCACGGGGTACGCAGGCGATGCATGCATTATGGGCGCGTACGTTGTCTAGCTCAGGGTCTGTAAGTGCCATGGGGTAGTTGTCCAGAGATCATGCTGAGCACTGATGTTAGTACATAATAAATAAAATAAACATAAATAAATAAAGTGAGCGCGGTGTCCCTAGTGTGCGCCACGCTCATTAAAGAAATAAATAAAAAAATACCATTTAGAGGGCATAGCGCTGCAGCATCGCGCTTCGTGGACAAAAGACAAAAAGAAAGTGCCTACCAACTAATTAAAGGAGACAGTCTAACGCCGCAAGTAAAAGTTCCAGTCCGGGAGGGCGGGGCCAAAAGGAGATAGGGCGGTAACCAAAAAGCCTCATTTCTAATCGGAGGCCAGCGTTTACCATAAATGAGGACGCCAGCCAATGGAAATGATGGGCGGGGCTTCAAGTCCCCTTCTCAAAGCTTATCGATGACAATAAGCCTCGCAGAGCGAGGAGCACATGCGCGCTCCAGCGCTAGGTGTGCGAGACCTAAAAACTCACAGCATGTGGTTAAAGGCACAGAACACTTTGCTTTAGGCTGCTAATCTCTGCCTAACAAAAGATGGCGACATAGATACTTTTGTAAGACTCACTCGAAAGGACTGGAAACAAATGTGAAGGCATGCGGCTATTACGTGCGAAGTATCTGGGTCAAGGAAATGTTTAACACCTGTTGCCCCTGATGCTAAGAAAACGTGGTTTTTGTCTGTTCGAATGCCTTTACGGTGTTTTATAAACTTGAAAGTAATAGTATACAAAGTTGAGTTATTTGCTGTGTTGAATATTTAAATTTTTTAAAGACTTATATACAGGCTTCTAGTAATATATATATGCAGCGTTTTAAGGCAATGGAAGCGTAAAGCATTAAACAAAACTTTGGATAGAAAAACAATGTATTTATGATATGGTAAAGCAATTTAAAGTGAGAGCGGGTGAAGTACATATAATAATATAACATTGTATGTAGATTTTTACCTGTTTGCCTTCCTAACTACAATACTGTGCTACCAGGAAAGGCAACGCGAGCTATATACATATTGCCCAGCTACCCATTACACCCAAATATATAAAGCAAATTAATTCGATGTACCTTTTAATTTGCTCTTTCCCGGCGCTTTGCTATGGTTCTGGGCCACCCGAAAAATACAAACTAAAAGCGCAGACATGAACATAAATACACAAGTTGTACCTGCACCAAACAGCGATACATTGCGATTAGGCCCGCAAATAAGTATTAAAGATATAACAATGCTAAACGCCGAACGCCTAGGCACACATATTCTAGAAATATTACAGCAAATTTATCAATATAAAAGTCTACCTTACCGTAAATATATCCCTGGTACTCTGCTATGAATTTGGACCGTTATAAAAACCCACAACAATTTGTGTGATTTAGTAACATCAAAACAAAACATGTACGTGTTCATAAACATAAGCTAAAACGCACAACTGCCAGCCACCTATGATATATAATTTATAAAGCAATGTCACTGTTAAAAAAAGCCTACCTCTCCGTCCCGATATGTACTCTGTTTTGGTAGCTTGTGCCCGCCCTAAATAAGCACACAACACTAAGCGCATATTTGGTACATTAAAAGCAACTGTATGTGTCCCTAACTGCGGGACTACTATCAGCCTGAAAAATGTAAGTATCAAAGGTATGTTAAAGGCCCCACGTTCAGCAACGTATAAGAGATTAATAAATATAGCTCTATTACTATTATTAATGGAAAAGGTAAATTACCGATCTTGTACCTTTGACGCTTTGCCACTGTTTTGGCCTACCATTAAAAACACACAGCAAATGCTTAGACTGCCCACATCAAAAATACAACATGTACGCCTACAAAACATATAAGAAAACACATCCAACGTACAGTAATAGATAATATATAAGTAATAAAGCATATTTTCAAAGAAAAAGCGTACCTTTAGGTTCCTATATGTGAGGTGCACTGCTACAATGTGTACCCACCGAAAAAGCCCACAATAATAAAGGCATATATGCATGCGAAAAACCGAACCTGTACATGTCCATAACTGCGGCATGATACTATCAGCCTGTAAAATGCAAGTTGTAAAGGTACGTTAAAGGACACACGGTTAGCTACATATAAGAGACTAATAAATAAAGCTGTATTACCGAATGTAAAAGGCTACATTACCGTTCTCGTGCCTACAAAGTTTGCCACTGTTTGGCCTACCATTAAAAACGACCAACATCTGCTCAGACTGGCAGCATTAAAACACAACATCTACGCTCCCAGAAACATATGAGGAAATTTGCCCAACGCTGTGCTGTAGACAATAAGATAATTAACAAAGCAATTTTAAGGAGAAACAGACTACACTTTGAGGTCCCCAAATATAGAGTGCACTGCTACAATTTGGACCATCCGCAAAAGTCCACAATAATAAGCGCATATATGCATAAAAAAACACAACTTGTACGTTAGCCAAACTATGGCATCTGCTATTGGCCCGAAAACTATTATTATTGAAGGTACGTTAAATGCCCCATGTGTAGCTAAACACCTAAGACCCTAATACATAAAGCAAATGTATCCTATGTAAAATCCTATCCTTTCCGTTCCCGTAACTCCGGTACTGTGCTGCTGTTGTAAGCCATTGCCAAAAACCCTCAACAAATGCGCAGATTGGCAATATAGAAACACATTATGTACGTACCTCCAAACATGTAAGCAAATACGCCAAACATCCAGCCACATATAATAACATACTAAATAAATCAAATTTACCCCACTACAAACAGATAAGGAAAAACGTCCGATGCCTAGCCACACATAGTACTATAACCAATAAAGCAAATATAATTTTGTTTTGTTCCATTTAAATACAAAAGTAGATACTAAACCCATAAGAAGGCGACAATAATTTTAATAAGGAAAGTATAGCACATGGCGTTTGTAAACAAGCGCACGCGCACGCCTCACGCGGCAGCAAGGGGAGAATGGAGGGGGCCTGCACGATTCCCTTGCGGGAGCGAGCAGCAAGGCGCGATAATTGCTACCATGTGGCGCCAGCTGCTCGCTCCCGCAAGTGAATCACCAAACGTGCACGCGTTGCCATTGAAGGCAATGGAACGCGTGCACGTTTTTGGCTGAAAAGCCGAAGCGATCCCAAAAGGTCTTTTTACCTATGCAGCGCAAGCGCGCTGCTAGGCGAGACCTAACAAGAGGAAGACAAAATAAAAGAGAGAAAAACATTCAAATTTCAAAGGGATAAGAACAATTATGAGTTGGGACAAATATTCACCTTTGCCAAGAAATATTATGTGCTTAGGGTGTCTAAATTCAAGACAACGGAAGGCGCCACAACAGTGACAAAGAAGAGGGCCGGATTAACCACGGACACATCTCAATCAGATCTGAGTTCTGCAGGGGGCAGCAAATCCGAATCCGATATGAGAAACCCACAAAGTGGAAGACAACTGTTAAAACTATCGCCAGCTGAGGAACTTAATTTTTTATGCTGCGAACGGAGGCAAACCCTCCGAACGAGACCACAGAGGAGCAACGTAGAGCAGATAAAAACTTCAGGCGAAGGCAGAGGCGCAAGGCAAACAGGAAGCGCTACCAATGCCAACAGAAAAAGAGGAAGAGGTTACTGGCAGAAAAAATGAATGACAATGAGATGACTAACAACACAATAGTGAACTTGTCAAAAATCAAGCTGTCAGCAGAGGTAACAAATATACTCAGTCTCAGACTATCGTACTCCCCAGTAAACAACTTTAACTACGCATCTACGAGAATGGATTTATACAAAAGTGTCAGAAAATTAAAACTCAAGAAGTATCACATGCTAACAAGAACCGATGATGAACACAAAAGAAGAGAACACATAGACCCTATGGAGTATCCCAATCTCTCCCAATCTGATCTACTCCTCATGAGAGAAATAGAGGATTTATGGGAAGGAGATGGGATAGAACTCCCAGGTGAAGGCGAAGTCAACACCAGTGAACGACGTTGTGGCACTTTGATACAACCAACACCGTTTAGACCCAAATCTACTTTTAATCCCATTACCCCTCGGGATTCTATCGATGTGTTCCACGAGACGGTCATAGCACGGATTAAATAATTGAATAACTACCTTAATGACATGGAGGAAATATAATAGACAAGACCAACAGTACAACAACCTGATTAAAAAATTGCAAAAGGACAACAGCATAGTCATACGAAACAGCGACAAAGGTGGTAATATTGTTATCTGGTCACAGGAAGATTATAAAAAAGAAGCGTTCAGTCAGCTGAATGACTGATCCTGTTACAGTCGAAGTAACACGGCCCACCTTAAATCAATGTACAATGAATTTTACAATAAACTTTCATCATGGAAAACAAAAGGGCTTATAACTGTGGAAGAGCACAAGTTCCTTAAAAAGGAAAATCCCACGACCCCATCCATCTATTTTATCCCTAAAATACACAAAGATTCAAATAAACCTCCGGGGCGACCCATCATTTCGGCTAGAGAAGGACTATTGGAAAATACATCAAAGTATGTTGACTTTTTCTTACAGGATTTTGTCAAAACCCTACCATCCTATGTCCGAGACACGAGTGATTTCATAAGGAAAATCAAAGACTTTGCATGGCATCATGAATATTTACTGATTGCACTGGACGCAACCTCGTTATACACTAGCATTAGACATGATGATGGGGTCAAGGCCATTGAATATTATCTGGCGCAGCGAGCACCTCACTACAAAGAACACAACAATATGTTAGTGGAAATGGTGGCATTTTGTCTAACAAATAACATTTTTATGTTCAAAAACATGTTGTACCAGCAGACAAGAGGGGTGGCTATGGGGGCCAGCTTCTCTCCCAGCTATGCATGTCTTCACATGGGCTGGTGGGAGGAGCTGGTCCTCAAAGTAGAACATGGTCATTTCATCGATAACAACATCAAGATGTGGCTTCGCTATATTGATGATTTATTAGTGATATGGCAGGTAACAAGAGAACAGGCAGTGGGTTTTGTTAACACTATCAACCAAAACAATATTAACCTCCATTTCACAGCAACAATTAGTGAATTCTCAGTAAATTTTCTTGACACACTAGTCTATATTAATAACATCAAAAATTGAGACCCGCCTATATAGAAAGGAAACAGCTGGTAACTCAACCTTACACGCGAGCAGTTCGCACCCCAAACATCTGATTAATAGCATACCCTACGGGGAGATGTTACGTCTCAGGCGCATCTGCAGCAGTGATGTTGACTTAAAAATAGCTCAGGAAAACAGCAGAATCAGATTACTAGAAAGGGGATATTCCCAGGTCATCATCAGTAAAGCCATATCCAAATCTATGCTACTCACTAGGGAAGCACTACTGAGAGATAAACAGCTGAACAACCAGGTGACCCAAGATGCAGCAGGATCAGGGATGCTAAGAGACACAAACAAATTCAGGATTATCATGGGGTACAGCAAGCAACAGAAAACTATTCAGAGGATCATACAAACAAGCTGGCCTCTGGTCTTAAATGACCCAGTGATAGGACCCTGCTACCGCAGAGGGTGTCCATCACTTACAGCAAAGCCCCATCCATGAGAGATAGCCTAGTGAAAACCAATCCAGAGATCATTGAAGGAACAAGCTGGCTTTAAACACACAAAGGTTTTTTTAAATGCAAAAATTGTAAGGTGTGCCTACATGGTATCAACAAAAACACGTACTGTACCCCTTTTAGCAACAGGGAATACAAGATCCAAAAGTTACTGACATGCAAAACGGAATATGCCGTATATGTGCTGCTGTGCCCATGTGGCCTCCAATAAATAGGCAGCACAAAACTACAAGTGTATAAAAGGGTGTTGCAACATCTACGCGCAATCACAAATCAAGATAACACTTACCCGGTGGCACAACATTTCAGGGAGTTCCACAAATCTAACAATCAGGAACTCAGCTACTATGTGATTGGCGCGGTCCCCCCCAGCAGGCGTGGTGGGGACAGAGAATACAAGCTCAGAAAGCTAGAAACTAGATACATTTTAGAACTTGATACTAAACACCCGGGAGGACTCAATGCAACAGAGGATTTATATACGTGTTTATAAGAATCATTTTATGGGTTTTACAAACTGCTCTTATCTGTTCTTATCTGCTAATATTTTACAATTTTTACAGTTTTAAGGTCATTGTATAATCTTTATGACTTTATATTGATATTTGAACATTTAGATGCTGCTATATATTTATATATTTATGTATTTTATATATTTATGTATCTATTTATGCAATTTTACATATTATACGTGGACTTTTATTAAATGCATCTATATACATATGCAGCAGATTTGCACAAACCCATTAAGAACATCAACAGGCAATATATGCGTACATTGCCGGATTTGATACCCACACTGGCACTGTATATATAGAACTTACCTATAGATAGTTGTAGAATATGCACAAAATCATATAATTGAGTCAGACGTAACATATTCCATCAGTGCGCGATTTGGTAGTCACATTGTTATTAACTATATCATACGGGACAGTAACCACCACATGAAATTGGAAAAAATGTAAAAATGGATATATCAACTGTGAAAACGGTATTAAGGTTATGGAGATATGCATTACGCATTAGCTTGATTTATTTATTAATTTGGAATTTTTAAACCTCACTTTAGCACTATATGGACAATGCTGCTTTTAGGATACATTTGGGAGCTTTAACACAAATCCGACGATTGACATATCGATTTCGTTATTTATATGCACATTTGTATTTATGTATTTTACATCAATTTGAATTGTGGCATTAAGCGATGAATTTTAGCTGGAATTAACAAATTGTGGAGGCCAATATTATTCGGTTTACCTATCAAGGAAATATCGATATGCAGTGCCTCAGTTTGGAAGTGTTCTCCATTTACTCTTCTATGTCTATGGTTTTAATGTCACGTGATGTTCTTTCACCATGCACTGTCACTTTAAAAATGCAATCCAGTTGAACTTGCCATGTCATGTGAACAAGGCTCGCGGGAGCCGAAACGCGTTATGGCGACAGAGTAATAAAACAACTTTAGCACTCATCTTTGGGTCCGTGTCCGTATCTGGAGCAATCCTATTGGTAACGGAAGAAAGTGATATATATATCTATATATATATATATATATATATTTGCAGAAGGAATCCCCACTCTGGTATGGTGAGAAAAGACGAGCCACTCCGGTTGTAAGGATGCAAGTTCTTGATTTAATGGCACAAAAGACGCGTTTCGACCTCTCGCGGGGTCTTGGTCACATGACCACATACAGAGTTCAGGAATTATACATAGAGACAGCGTCAGGCACGACGCAGCTTGCTATCAACAATAGAGAAAAGACTACTTAACAAAAAAAATAATAAATAAGAAATGTGTGTCGTTCCCTGAAAAAACATATATATACATTATATATATATCCATATGAAAGCCCCAATTTACTGTTAATAATCACAGGTTCGATTTAAGCATATATATCTGCGTTACACAAGTTTTGGGAAAATACTAATGATGGTTACCCTGAGATTTTTACTTACATGCTGATCATCGTGCAACAAAAAATAAAGTATCAAAATTCATAGGCTCCACATACTGTCTAGACACAAAATCCCGGGAAGAATGCCCTCACAGTCGTTGTCATTTGTATCACCTGTTCATAAATCAATAAGAATTCGGGCTCAATGTAAATCTCAGTACTCGCTCACTGTTGATAAGAAAGATATCGAAAAGTGAAGTGCATTACGGGTATAGTACTCATTGATTCGATCATAGGCTGTATAGGCAATGCGCAGTAGAGTTGCTCTGAAGGAGTCATTCTAATACGGCCTAAAAACATATGTGTGGTACGGCTGCTGGTATTAGTGCCCAGATTCAAAGTAATTTGAAGTGACTATAGTAGCAGTGGATATACAACCTACTGTCATATAATAGCCACAGAAAAGGAGAGGTGACTGTTCAGAGGAACGTCCTACAATCCCCGGTGCTCTTAACAATATTACGGTGGCTACTCTCCAATTGGGTCTGCTGTACCAAACAGGCTCTGTCAAAACAATTAAAGAGGGCAATTAACATCAGATATCTGGTCAGGGACAAAACAGAACAGCGTCTATGTATCTCCATTCCTGACGATTCCTAAATATCGAGAGATTAGAAGCATGCCCAAATGACACATGAAAATACTAGATGGACTGTTGCTAGACTGATATGGAAACGTATATATACATGGAGGGGTTAAAACAGGGAACAAAAGAAACAGTGAAATATATAACATTGATCATTAAAAGCAAAACTCCTGAAACTCATGGAGTTGGGCCTTGGGAGGACAAGACTAATCTACAAGTGTGAGTGTAACTCTTCGTCAGTATTCATCCCTATGGGGAACATGCTGCCAGCCTGCAAGATAAATTGTGATTCTAGTCTGCGTAATGCCTAGACACAGTTACCTCCTCTCGGGTGTTTGGGTACTATGTCCAAGCCAAAGTATTTCCCCTTAGTCCAGTCGCCATTGTGGGCTTCGTTGAAATGCTTAGCTGTGCTATAACTGAAGTCTCGATTTGTTATAGCCCGCCAGTGCTCCAAAATCCGTTTCTTGACCGGGAAGGTCGTGGACCCAATGTACCACTTATCACACGGGCACGTTATCACATATACCACGAAATCAGTCCCACAGTTGATCGATCTGGGGATCCTCCATTGTTTTTTTAGCTCTCTGTAGTGTCACTTCCCTGACATTCTCACTGTGACTACATGCCTTGCACTTGTTACATTTGTGAAAACCAGCGCCCTGATCCAGCCAATTTCTCTTGCGAGACTTTAAGTGGCTGTTGACCAGCAGGTCCTTAAGGGATAGGTTCTTTCTGTATGCAACAGAAGGCGCTACCCCTAATTTCTTTCCTAGCTTCGGATCTTTTGTGAGAATATCCCACCTTTTTCTCAAAATCCATCTAAGGTCAGCTGCCTGGGTATTGTATGTAGTTCTGAATCGTAGAGGGTTTTCACCATCTCTCAACCCACCTTTAGGTTTGGGTGGTTGAAAAAGAGCCTCATTACGGTTAATGTTATCTGCCTTGGTTACCCCTTTGCGCAGCATTCTGGTAGAGTACCCTCTATCTTTGAATCTCTTAAGCATATCATTTTTAGTTTTTTCATAGGATGCTTCAGAGCAGCAGTTACGTTTTGCTCTGAGGAGTTCCCCATAGGGGATACCCCATCTAAAATTAGGTGGATGGCAACTGGCAGCATGGAGGCTCGAATTGCATGCGGTCTGCTTTCTGTAAAGGTCTGTAGATAGTTTGCCTTCTCTTACTGTCAGCGTGATATCTAAAAAGTTGATTGTGTCTCTTGTCTATGTTGCATAGTGAACTTCAAATTGATGTTGTTACTGTTCAGTTTGTTCACAAAAGTAGTTAAATCACTTTCTCTCCCCTCCCACACAAAGAACACATCATCTATATATCTTAGCCATAGGCCGATTTTACTGGTCCAAGGTTCCATTTCATCACTCCATAGCACCTGCTTCTCCCACCAGCCTACCGTTAGATTGGCATAGCTGGGGGCGAAGCAGGTGCCTATTGAAGTGCCCTGTGTCTGTTTATATCACATACCCTTGAACATAAAAACGTTCTCAGTTAGACAAATCTCGATCATTTGGAGAATCAAGCGTGTGTGTTCTAGCGGGTCTCTTTTCCGGCACCGCCGACGTTCAGGATGCGCATCTGCAGCCGCAATTTGCAACGTAAAGAAGCCGCTACGAAGCAGACGTGCCCCCCGGTCCTCCGAAGCTGCACAGAAACGAAAACGGACATCGGGAGTACGTGGAAAGCAACGTGGGACGGGAATCGGAGGATCCTCGTTGAGCACGAGCAAGACACTAACTCCGGTAAGAGACATGCATGAAACGGGGACGGGAGTCGGACCGCTTTACCGCTGACTCATTGAACATTTTAAAAGAGGAAAACAGCGGTTAGAGTGGCGCGAGGCAACGCGTGTTTTTCTCAGTAAAACCACAATAATGAGCGATGATGATTAAAAAATGTTTGAGGTACAAGAGACCTATCCACACTTTTTCATGCTAGTGGTACTGGAACAATTTTCAGAGTGGGGGTGCTGCCATCAATGTTACATCACTGAATTTATAGGGACTGTGAAAAATCCATGCGTCACACAAAGAACACGTGTAGCAAATGATCCACACCCATTCAGCAAGAGAGTGATAAGAGTCCACTGTCACAAATACATTACTAGATCTTGGTGTGATAGTGCATTGTCAATTAAAGACAACACATTAACTTTTCACAAATATAGTTTTATAGGTAAAAATATATAGTGCATAAACGATAATGTGTGGAAATCGTGTTTCAGAGAAATTTGTCAATTACACAACACCAAGCAAAGTGTCTTAATTTGTTTTGCACGTCACCGGTCGGAATTACAAAAAAGCGCTACATTTGTGCTTTCTTTACTGCTCATATATTTTGAAATAGTTGTACAGTTCATTTATAAGTATTTGAATTTTATTGCGTGCTAGAACAACATGACATCCTTCAGTAGATCCTTTCACACCAGAAGATTGCTGCATAGTTCACTTTACAAAATCCTCTCAGTTTTCAACCAGAGAAAGAAAACTAAACACCAATCTCCATGTTAAGAGAATAAGCAACAATTTGTCAGCCTGACATTTGACCTCTGTCGTTGAATGTGCAGCAAATATGACATGATAAAAACAAAATTTAAAGGATCTTTTATTGCATATTCATCTTCGGAACTCAGCATGTGTTTTTTAGGGGGGGGGGCGGCTACAGCACCACTACTTCCAGCGCTTATGTTTCCAGGCGTAAATGTGTCATCCGCGTAGTACATGAGCCAAGGTGGGATTTCCAAGAGGTAACGAGCGCAAGTGATACATACACTATGCACACGTAGCTGTGAAGTTAGATAATGTGAGCATTACTAGGGGATGTGTCTGAGGCTTGGCCAGCGAAATATAATGCAAATGAGGTGAACACACAGACGTGATATCCACCTATCACTTGTACCCTTCTATCACTTGTGGTCTCTTGTCAGTGGCCATTATAACTATAAAACATGCATTACATAATTTGTGGGCACTTATCTTTCTATCCCCACCCCCCTCAGTATCAAAAACGATGTAAAACTATGTTAATATCTCTCATTCCAAATACACCTTTCTTTGTGCTGTAAAACATTGGCTTACCAAGAAAATGATCAGTGTTTTAGTCGATATTTCACTGCGGAAAGTGGTCGAATGTATTTTGTTTGGAACACATTGTAATGCAGAAAACGTATGAAGTGAAGGCGTGTCCAGCAGTAAATAGAACGGCTGCAGTTATTGTCAAATGGTGCATTATTGTGGCTTCACTATGTCTGGGAACAAACTGACTTTGTCAAGTCTTTCATTGCAGGATAAAAAATACAGACATCTGACCTTTGGCATCAGTCGGTTCAAGAGCAGTCAGGTAAAACATTTCCTTCCATTCATTTCACTTTGTTGAATTAGAAGCGTTGTTTATAGATAGTTGTGAAGTAACTTTTCACTGGGTGTAAGAATATAAATCTATAGAGTCAGATGCCAAATTTCCTAACGAACTGAGGAAGCCCAAGAGTGACTTTCCAAATCCTAAAATGCCGATTCTCATTTTCACAAATGCACAGAGTCTGGTATTCTGCCACAGTCATTGCATACAGACGCTCTCAGATAGGCAAATGCCAGAGTGGCACATCTGCACCACGCTGTTGCTGAATGTGTCCTTTGAATTTTCGAGTAACTCAAGAACAGTAGGTTTTTAAGTGTAAATTTAAGGTAATGATATTCGGTTCTTTTCATAATTGTTTGCATTGTCTATCTATCTCTGTCTATCTGTCTATCCATCTGTGAGCAATAAGAACCTTTCTCTACACATTAGTATATTGTACTTTGTATTCGGCACTTATAGCATTAAAAGCATTATTTATCCCACTGCAATCTGTTTTATGCTTGCTGGGCTGTATGTATCAGACTCGTCCATCCACAAATGTGAAGTGCACCGCAAGAGAAAGATTCCGCAGCAAGTTAGTCCATTGCATCCATATTGTATCCAAAATATTCTTTATTTTTCACAGGAACTACGTAAAACAGCCAACGAGTTTCGTCCACTACCTGTGGACTTCATCAGGGCTGTAAAACATACAAAGACATATAGTGTATAATACAACATACATGTAAAAACACAATACAACACATTTAAAATCCACAAATAAAAGACCAATATAAAACGGCACCAATTTATCCAACCAGTACAGACAGGAACAATACAAATAAACAGAAAAGAAGGAAGAGTATTAGAATATAAATGTGGAGTGTAAGGAAACCCCCACCTAGCTTAACTGACTCCAACTGCAGAAATCAAAGCCTATTAGTTGGAACGATCCATGCCACAGAGAGGTGTTATTGCGTCCTATAGTTTCAGTAAGTGCGACCATTAGTCAAGACCGTGTGTGTTACATTGTGTGAAGGTTAGAGCTATAGCCTTACGCAGCCCTTATGACATACCGTAATAATTTATGTATTGATTCCTCCAGTGTGTCAAGAATCATCATCTCCAATCATACAGTATCCCGGTTGGTGGTATGTCCCTATTCCTCATTGGGCCCTCATGTTTCCAGAGCAAAGCGAAATTCCTTATACGATCATTTGAGTCAATAGAGGGATGGCACCTATAAGTAATTGTAGGCTTAGATTTAAAACCTGTATTTATAGCACCTTTCGCAATTTTATTTTATAATATAAACCATTAGGGGGTGGAAACAACAACCAGATTTAATTTCGAAATGGGTATTTTTATTATTATTCCATTCACAATAATATTGTATTTTGATATTTTTATTTTGTTTCATAATCCCATTTGGGATAGAAGTATCATGTTGTTTAATTTTATTTATTTAAAAGCACACGAAAAAGACGGAAGTTAGCCTATTACGAACCTATATATGATATGTTATAACACAGGCCCTCCCCTAGTAGCGAAGACCCCTCAAAAAACTATATATCCAACCTGCACATATTAGCCAGTACTCATGTCCGAAAGGGATATATAACATAAAAATTCCTCGTAATCCATCAGGCCTGATTTATACTCCAAAGTGTCAGGGCATTTGTTATCCAGATCAGAAACATATACACAACAAAACCTCACGTCACGTAATAAAAGTGACGGACAAGCTACCAAGCGCTCGCCCGACCCAGTTCGTACCCCACCAGTAAACAGTAACCGTTTATAATTAGTCTTACGCGGGCAATCAAGGGCGAAACCTTCTAGTTATCCTGTCAATCAATTATGCCAGCAAACGACACTGACCCTCACAGGGGGTCGTATCTTAATAAGCACTGGTTCCTGCTTTGTGAGTCGGGCGTCTCTCCGTGGGTGAACTATCCATGTCCTCTCGTCTCCATGTATACATGTGGGATGTACATCTACTGAAAAATCCTTCACCACTGGAAGGGCAACTCATGTAAGCACTCCAGCGCGAAATGAATTCGCTTTTAAAAAATTTAATCTTCTTTAGTCGTGTTTCACTGTGGTTTATTTACATCATATTCCAATAGTAAAAAAATTGTATATTCCATAATGTAAGTTTTCAATCTTCGTAACAATCAAATCTTGGGAGGCGTACACTTCTGCCCAACTGTAGACCTCCCCTAATTTATAATCAACGGTATCCCGCTTGAATGTGCGTAGTTTTCTCTCATTAATTTCTGCGGTGTATTTTTCTAGCTGTGAATTGATATCTTCCAGAGTTTTGTTCCATTCTTCTACCGTCAGTTTGTCACTGATGTCTTGTTTCAGTTGATTGACTTCTTTTTCAAGGTCCTCTAATGCTCTAGACAATTCTTCCACAATTAGCAAAATCAGATCTAATGAGCATTTATTTAAAATGCCGTACCATCGTTCAGTGAAACAAACGTTGTTTTTGCATAGGGTGGGTTTGAGAGGTATCCTCAGACCTCTAGGTATCCTTTGTACTTTATGATAGCGTATCAATGTACTAGCATGAAGTCGCTGGTTGATTTCTCTTTTTGCGGCAAATAGTAGTTGAATGAATGAATTTTATTTATGCACAGTTACTTAAAACCATTTGCAATGTACCAGCATGTTTTTAAAAAAAGTGGAGAATTGATAAAAAGACCATCACAATTTTTTTAAAGAAATTTCATATACAATTATAACCAATCTCATTGCTTAAAAGATGCCATAGGAAAATTGTAAAAGCTAAGTAGTAAAAACTGAATAGTAAATATTATAGAATACATTGGACTGCCCTCATTGAATCTGTTTTCTTAGATTGCGAGGGATTTACTCTTTTATCAGTCTGAGTCGAGCTTCCTCCATATATCTTCCAAATCGGGCCAGTTCAGTCGGTAGGGTGCATGCGAACAGCGCCGCAACACCTTCTGTTGCTGTCCGAGCTCCTTTACTTAACCAATAGTAGTTGTTTGATGTTTGACTGTATGGATCCAGTGTTTGAAGAGACGCATTCTGGTTCTTGGATCAGTGAATAGATGCGATTTTCATTATTCGTCTAACGTGAACTGTTTATCATATATTGCTGCACATGTTTTCATTAGTACAATGTTTTTCTTGAACCACATTGGTATATCCCGTTTCATAATATTTGATTTACACTCGTTTTCCTTTTATCTTCTTACGTTTCCAAATCCACATTTATCCTGTTTTAGGCCAGAGCACATATATTTTTTTACCTTGACATGATCTTTTGTAAGACCTTTTGCACCTTTATATTTGTTTTTATTTTTTAGATACAGACATTCGACCACTTTAGAGATTGAAAACTTTATTGTAGCACGCTTGGTGTAGGCATCCTTGTATCGTTACACACCACAGTTTGATCACTCGTATAGTCCGTTTTTAGTTTCCCTTGTATTCGCGCAGTTTATTTCCGGTTTCTCCTTTATTTTACTTCCGGAGCACCACGTTCGCACAGAATTCACGCTGCGAGTATCTGAACGGAGCACTGTTGCATCACTATCGTAATAATCGTACAATCTCTATTTCTCTTTTTAACGATTGTGTATTTCACGTGCACTGTTTCATTACCAACGCATAATCTCTTTTCTTAACGGCAGCGTACTTCTGAAAAGACACACATCGTTACCTGGGTTAACTTTGTCACATCTTCCTTTTTCGAGTCACTCTTGTTAGGCACAGTGCTGAGCAAGTTTCTGCACTAATTGGTTGTTAGCTTTATATAAGTGGTTTTATTCACGGCACGTTTTTAAGCACGTTGGTTATCGCACAGCTATTTATCGGATCGTAGACACTCTTCTTGAATCTAGTTTGCCCGAACTAAGAGCACATTGACATTAGCACGTGTGTGGTCAAGGTCCGTTATCTGTCTGTTATCCATTATACATTGTTTGAATATATTATCACTTTGTTTTTGGCGCATTCAGTTCTAGGATCTTTAAGAACACCTCATTTTGTTTACAGGGAGAACCCCCTGAAGAAGGGCTGGTCCCGAAATGCATCGGGGATTTGAGTTTACATTCCTGTGAAACAGCAATAGATGCTCAAGATTTGATTGTTACGAAGATTGAAAACTTACATTATGGAATATACAATTTTTTTACTATTGGAATATGATGTAAATAAACCACAGTGAAACACGACTAAAGAAGATTTAATTTTTTAAAAGCAAATTCATTTTGCGCTGGAGTGCTTACATGAGTTGCCCTTCCAGTGGTCGATTTTTTCAGTTTATCGTTACACCTCACGATCAGGAGGTGATACTCCACAGCACCCATACTTTGCTAAAGTCGAATTAATATTTCACCATTTGAGAAGAAAGGAGTGCGACTGTCTCTATTTCTCTTTTGATGTACATCTACGTCAGGCACGTCTCAGAAATTAAAGGCATATTACAACCCAAACCAACGTTTCTTAGGTCTACATGTGACCTGTTCAGGGGCCCTAGTGTGATATCAATATCAAGTAGAATTTTAAAATCAATTGCTTTTAAAGTTCTATGCAAACACAAAATTGCATTTATAAAAAGGAAAGTACGTATTTTTATTAGTAATAGTTTTTTTATTGTTCTTTTAAAGAGATACCAATCTTGCCAAATAACAAAGGAATTCAAAGGTATTTTGTATGCTTAATGCTTTACAAAAAAGTACGTATTTAGGAAGTTACAGCGAAAGACTCCATTGGAAGTGTCTACCTCATGTGTAGAATCAGTTGTACAAAATCTATAGGAGGAGCTTCCTACCCCTAAAGAAAATAATGAACTTCATCATCTTAATGCTTTACAAAAAAGTGCATAATTAGGACTTAGGAAGTTACAGCGAAAGACTCCATTGGAAGTGTCTACCTCATGTGTAGAATCAGTTTTACAAACTCTATAGGAGGAGTTTCCTACCCTTATAGAAAATAATGAAGTTCATCATCTGTATTATGGCCCATCAAAATGCTCCATAAACGGCAAATCCAGCCAGCCTCGTTCTGTCGAAGTGCCAATTCTCTATTACCCCCCTTTCTCTGGGCGGAATGTGATCGATTCCATGAAACCAGATTTCAGGTTTACCAGCATGTTGTTCTGTCACATGCAAGGTCATAGGATACCTAGTATCCTGTTGTTTAATAGCCCTTACGTGCTCCTGAATTCTACTTTTTAATGTTCTTACAGTACTGCCCACATAAATGATCTCGCAACTTCATCCAATTACATATGTCACGAATGGCGTTTTACAACTAATGGTATGGCGAATAGTGAAAGTGTGCTCCATTTATATCAAAACTGCTTAGTTTTATTCTTGCCATATTTGCAAACATTGCAGTCTTTGCAGGTAAAGAATCCTTGTATCGGTCTCAGCAGCCAGTTTCTTATACCTGCATCTGATGGTACATGGCTAGGCCACAGCAAGTCTCTGATGGTCCTACCCCATCGATATGTTACCTTGGGTTTATGTGTGATGACATCCTTAACACCGGGGATTTCTCGTAGCAAGGGCCAATGTTTAAATTTAAATAAGATCTTATATACCTCATTGCTATGTTTAGTAAATTTATTAACAAAGAGGAGTTGGTTCTAGTTGTTCTTATACCTGTGGTCAGCACATTTGTTGAAAGTGTGTTCTTTCTGGGGATTAAGCGTATCTTGTTTTCAGCATGCTGTAACACCTTTCTTTTATAGCCTTGTTTGATAAAACGATACTTGACTTCTTCCAGATTGGTCGTGTGTGCAGGCGCAAAACAGAGCTGTGTGTCTTTTTTTTTTTTAAATAATGGATATGTCTACAGCACATATGTTAACTTGGAAACTCTGAGACACTCCGAGTTGTTGCTTTCACTACAGACAGCACAGTTCAACACAGAACAACAACCAAAGTTCCATGTGTCTGAGCCCTGCTGCCTGTAGCTCATGCACTAACTTATGCAGTCGCCAGGCTATTGCACGTACATAGGGTCAGCCTGATTGTGCACCAGTCTGCGCATGCGCATTTTGGTAACCATGTATTCAAAAAGAAAAAGCCAACCCTGTATTCTGATGAGAACCTGGGTATAAACTAACAATGACTATTGGTAGTGTGTGGTAGTTTCCAGTGGCCTTTTTTTTATATTCTGCTTACTGTTCATCCAATTATTGGTTATCTACAGCATAAAAGTGTATACTATCCAGTACAAAAAAACTCCAAGTGAAGCGCAGTAAATTAAATTGAGTTACATTTCCAATCAATTACAAAATAACATAGCGACAGAGATGCGCAAAAAAGTGAAGAAATTGCCCATCTGTGCTCTCGACTCCACTAACATAAATGGAGGGTATTTCTTTGTCGAAAAAACCCACCACTAACAGAAACCTCCAAAAATATGCCTTTTGTGACCTCACACAATGGGGCTTACTCAACTTGTTTGTGTTAAAAGGACTTGCTAGACAGCCATGTGAGGATCGAGTGCTCTACATAATTAAATGAGACAGCAAATATTTTAAATGTGAGCACGAGTAACAAATTCCAAAAGAAAGCAAGAGAGATTTTTTTTTTAAAGAAAAATCTTGAAGGGTTTACGGAGCATCGTAATATTGTTTCTTTCTGAAGTCAGATGTGAGGGCGGCCCAAATGGAAGCATCAGCAGAAAAAATGGCTCCTCTACTTTCTAACACACTGAAAACTTGATCAATCACTGAATCATGCTCAGCTTCAGTTTTTGTGAAAATAAGAATGTCTTCTTTGAAGACCACTACATGAGAGTTAGAACTAAACATTTCAGTCATGAGTCTCTGAAAAACAGCGGCCGCAGAGGCCAGACCAAAAGGGAGACGGCAAAACTGAAAAACACCATCAGGGGTAACAAAGGCTGTAAGATGTCGAGACTGAGGATGTAGTTCGACTTGGTGATAGGCGGCTTTAAGGTCCAGTTTGGTAAACCATGAAGAAGACCCTACTTTAGCAATGAGATCCTCAATGCGTGGGAGGGGAAAACCATCGACCCAGATGGCTTCATTAAGGCTCCTCAAGTCAACACACATCCTCAAGTCCCCAGACCGTTTCTTGGCTAACACAATGGGAGAAAGCCAGAGAGTAGACTCAACTTTTCCAATGATGCCTTGATCACACAATGTTTGTAAATGTTTTGATAAATCACCTCTAATACTTAAAGGAACATTGCGTAATCTATGTTTCACAGGGACAGCATTTTCCTTGACTCTGATAGAGTGTTGAAAATTGGTGATCTTACCAAGACGGTCTTCAAATATTTTGCTGAACTTGCATTCCCAATTACTACTCATCTGAATACTCGACAGGGAATTAGTGTCATAAGTAGAAGTACCAGGTTGTTTGTCAATGAAAACAGGATTGGCTAGACCAGGTTTGATAGTCAAACCAAATTCAGCTTGATGTAGAAGACCAAGGACATTTATCCCACGTCTAGCAACATACACCTTACCTTTGATGGTTACTCCTAGAACACCAATGGGAGCCCAGAAATAGCCCAAAAGCTCAATTCTACTACCTTCAAAGGCTACGGTGAGAATATCTGGAGGTAATAAGCTCTTTTCAGACCAAAACTTAAGATATTTATCCTGTGACACAATAGTAATTCGAGCTCCTGTATCTACTAGAAGTTGAATTTGACCCTTCTCGATAGTGACATCAACCTCAGGATCAGGAATCTGTAATAGATTTTGCTTTTCATTGTAATTTTTAACCACCACAACATATTCCTGATTCGTGACATCCTCATCGCAAAAATTGTAATTTTCATTAATTACACATCTTACATTTCCTCTTCTGCCACTCATACAAACTTTGGCAAAATGACCCATTTTGCCCATTGGGCACATTGTTGGTTGACAGCTGGACAATTTCTAAAAGATGAAACATGTAAGGATGAACCACATCTATAACAAAAAAAATTGGAATTAGATTGTCTACTTTGCGTGAAATTTCTTCCCCCTCTAGGCATACTTGGTCTTCTGAAATTGTCACGTGTGATAATAGGAAGTTTGGCAGTAGAAGGTTTAGCAGAAACAGCACCAGAAATAGTAGTATTGGATAGAGCAGTTTCAAGTTGTTTTGCATCATCCATGGAGCTTTCGATACTTTTGGCAATGTCAATTGCTTTATCTAAAGAGGGATCCTTGCAGGTAAGTAGTCTCTCTTGAATCTTTTTGCAATAGCATCGTGCAACAAGTTGATCTCTTACGAGTTGAGAAGTGAAGTTGTCAAACTCACATTTTGAGGCTAAGATTTTTAAAGCTGTGACAAAAGTATCTATGCTTTCATCCGGTTTTTGCATCCTTGTGAAAAACTTGTATCTGTGCACTACCACATTCTTTGTTTTGGTAAAATATTTGTCTAATTGAGCCACAGCTATATCAAACTTGTCGGGATCTTCACCTTCAGGAGGATCATATGGAGGTAAATGGTCAAATACATTTTGACCTTCGACCCCCAGATAATAATACATGAGATTCTTTCTCCTCTCAGGTCTGTACCTTTGGCCATCAATTGCGCCTAAATACGCCATAAAGGATCTAAACCATAGCTTCCATTCTAATGGTGGTTCACCGGGAACTTGTAGAGTGACGCTCTGCATGTTGGGAGAGCACCTGTGGAATAAAATGTGTTAAAAAAAATAAAGAAGAGAAAGAAAAGAGAAGAGAAAAAGAAGAACGAGAGACACCAATGAAAACAGAGAAGAAGGATATATCAAAATTAATTAACTTTGCTAAATGCTTGATGTAGTGCAAATAAAACACTTCTTAATGTCTTAAATGGTTTCTTTTAAAGAAAGTGAACACACATGAAGATAAAAAAAAAATCTGTGTGTGTATCACAGAAGAAATTCTTCATGAACTGTAACTCTTGACCTTGGCCACTGGGAAACAGCCTGAACAACGAATCCTTAACAACGAGTGTATTAAACAACGAATCCTTAACCACGACCTTTACCAGAACCACGACCTCATGAATCACTACTGTACACGAACAACGACCACCTGAACCACGACTTACTAAACCAGAGGTAAGTATCAAAATGTTAATAATTCATCTTAAATGCAAGTGCAATTCTAATAAAATAATTTGGAACGGGATGTTCATTTTTAAACCAGAGGTAAGTGTTAACATGTTAATAATTAATCTTAAATGCAAGTACAATAATAATAATAAAATAATTTGGAACGGGATGTTGATTTTTGGATATATTTAATAATTTAGGAATGTGTAATATTATTTTAAAAATTAATTTGCACATTTCCTGATTTTGATTACGATGTAGAAATATTAGTTTGTTTTAATTTAGCGTGTTAGGCCAGTAGATGGCACTGTTGATTTGTTTTTCCAGTGATGTGTTTAAGATCAGTGCTCGATGCGACTGATCTCTCTGGTTGTTGAGTTGAAAAAATACATCGCAGCCAAATACAGGAGTTTGTGCAGAGATCTAGGGACATCCATTAGAAGAGAGTTGAAAATACCATCTGAAAAATAGGAGGCTGAATATGACTTAGTGTCAGCTGTGAAAATTGAATACGCCGTAAACCCTGATTCAGTCTGGCTGACCCCATTTCAAAGCACCTCTGAAATAGAAGGAGAGGGGGATTTTGTGGAACACCAAAGACAACAGTTCTTATCCAAAAGGATAGTTGAGGAAAACTTTGAGCAAAGTTTAATCTTAGTCATTGACAGCGCTTCATTGGACATCAAATAGTGATAACCAAATTCCATATACGCATGTCTCACCTTTACGAAAAGCAGTACTTCCTGTCTGTATCTCTCTTTTCACTGAACTGTTGATTCTTTCTTGAATCAAGAATTAAAAGTGACCATCTTCCACAGGCTGTTTCAATTGACCCCTGGACTGGTAGATTCCGGTAATATGAAAAATTATTCATTTTCGTGGATTAGTAATTCGTTGTACAGTACGTAGTGGTTTGGCTTTGGTAGTGGTTTAGCCTTCGTGGTTTAGGCATTCGTTGTTTAAGTGGTAGTTGTTTAGACATACAACCTTGGCCACTAGATGGCAACATTAGATAAAATAGCAGGATTTGAGCTTTTTCCAAGTTTTCCTTTGAATGAAATTTTATTAACCCAGCAGTCAAAAAGAACGTAGAATAGAAAGGTCAAATGAAAACACCGAAAGGTGCTGACACACAATGGAGCTGTGCATGTCAGCGTGATGAAAGAAACTCGGAGACTCTGACTCTGCCCAGCCAAAACGAGAAAAGCAGCCGAGAACAGCAAAGATGGAAGGAATGTCACAGAACACAAAGAAAAACCTTCCCTGCTTGCTCAGTATGAACGTTGATTAATTTAAAGTGAAGCTGACACACAAGGGTGAGAATTGTGCTGTGTGTATCAGGGTAGCTTTAAAACAGATGAATGGTAGTAGGCACGAATCTCGCATTAGAAAGAGGAGCCTTGGCGAGATTGTATTCCCTCAGAGGAGATGGTCGCTAAGCAACAGAAGAGTATTCCTGGAATGTAGTGAAGAAACTCATGATGCGCGCGCGTGAATTTACTGCAGTTAGTCTCGTGCCGACAACCAAAGTACGAGCCACAGTCCCAATATGCACCAAAGCTCGGAGGAAAGTTCAAATCCAGTTCAAAACCACAATAAAAAGACAGCAAAGTCACAGGGGGATCCTGTAGTGGTTTAAAAAAAAAAAAAGGAAAATCGAAATAGAAGGCAGATAATTGAAGCGTTGAACAGCGATCGCTTAGAAGAGGAGTAAAATAACTGGGCACGACTCTCTAAACTGTACTAGTTCAAGTAGGTGTGTGCCTTGGATGAGAGTAATTAAAAAAAATTACTCACAGTTGTGCTGTAAACAAGGGGTGCTTGACTCACAGTTGAGCTGCTTGGAAGCAGGTATCCCGTCTTCTGTCGCCACTGAAAAGATGCGAGGTAGGCACGGTAGATGATTTCCATAAGAAGTATTTATTGTGAAGGTAAAGAGAGTCGTCCCAGTTGGTACAGCCAAGGCACAGGAGGAAACTGCCACAGCTAGAACACTCAGAATATGATGCTCATATACATTCCAGATGATATCACAGTACTCTTGCTGAATACAGTCAGCAACACATCACCACAGAGTCCCTCGCCTGAATTAGGTCTGTTGGCATGTATGGACAACTACCAACAATACCAAAAGTAGCCCCACCAGAAAACACAAACATGCACCCATTTAATTGAAACCATAAGAAATACTAACTCTAGTACCACATCAATAGACCCCAAAACGATTGTCCCAAACGTTATGGACATGTCTCAATTTGAAAAGCTGCAGCCCCAGCTGAAATCCACGACAACAAAGTTTTGCCTATGGTAGCCGGTGCCAGCTGCCACTGGCTGAGATCATTAAACACATAGCAACCAATGGTAACTGCTGAGTGTGCTCCAGCTTTCATGTCTCCAAGGAAGGGACAGGCACTTTCCTCAGCTGCCACACCACTGAGGAAGTGGGACTTGTATACTTTGCCTGACACATCCTTGACACCAAAGCAGACATCATCCTAAAGGACTTTCTGAAACTCTTTCAGGGTCTGGAACTCTGAAAGGTACACATGTCAAGCTTCATATCAACCAAACAGTGTGGCCCATAGCCCTGCAACACTGAAGGATCCTTAGTAGAGGAGGAGTTGCAAAAGTTGGAGCAACTGGACATAATGGAGAAGGTGTCTGGATCACCCTGTGGATGTCCTTGCTGGTGGTAGCGCTCAAGCCAAGGCAGCCAAGAACTGTCCGCCTCAGTGTGGACATGCGCCTACCGAACAGTGCGATCTACAAATAACATCATCTAACGCCCACCAAGGATGACATCATGTCAGATCTGAATGGTGCACTGTGGTTCTCGAAGCTGGCCCTCAATGCAGGATACCACTAGCTCTAATTGGATCCCACCTGGCTCTACATAACGGCATTTTTTGCTCACCTTGATCTAAAGCGGTACAAGCACCTCAACTTTGGCGTTTCCCCTGAAGCCAAGGTCTTCCAGACGACGATTAGGGTGCTGTTGACTTGTCTGACTAGAATCCTCAACTTTAGTGATGATATCTTGATCTGTTCCAAGACACTGGAAGAACTCCACAAGCGACTCCGAGCAACCCTCTTGCGCCTCACACAAGAAAAATGTAAAATATAATTTAACAGTTCATCACAGTTCATCACTCGCCACATTCATTGAAGAACACAACATCCTCGACTCCTCCCAATCCGGCTTCAGAAAAAACCACAGTACGGAAACCGCCCTCCTCGCCGCAACAGACGACATCCGCACCCTACTGGACAAAGGAGAAACAGTAGCCCTCATCCTCCTCGACCTATCAGCGGCGTTCGACACAGTCTCCCACCGCACCCTAATACGCAGACTCTACGACGCAGGAATCCAGGACAAGGCCCTCGACTGGATCCGCTCCTTCCTCTCCGGCAGGACACAGCGGGTCAGCCTCCCTCCTTTCCTCTCGGACCCCACACCTACCACCTGCGGAGTCCCCCAGGGCTCCTCCCTCAGCCCGACGCTCTTCAACGTCTACATGGCTCCACTTGCCCCCATCGTCAGAACCTACGGACTCAACATCGTGTCATAAGCAGACGACACCCAGCTCATCCTCTCCCTATCCAACGAGCCCAACACCGCCAGACGCAACTTTCGAGAAGGCATGGAAGCCGTCGCCAAATGGATGAAAAACAGCTGCCTACAACTAAACACCAACAAAACAGAAGTACTCATCATGGGCCCAAACCCCGACGCCTGGAGCGACACCTGGTGGCCCCCGCCCTCGGAAACCCGCCAACCCCCACAGACCACGCACGCAACCTGGGAATCATCCTGGACTCCGAGCTCAAAATGGACCGCCAGATCAACTCTGTCTCGTCTTCCTGCTTCCACACCCTCCGCCTCCTTCGTAAGACCTTCAAATGGATCCCCTCGAACACCGAAAGACCGTCACACACGCCCTGGTCACCAGCAGACTCGACTACGGCAACGCACTCTACGCCGGAATAAACAAAAACCTCACCCGCAAGCTACAGAACATCCAGAACGCCGCCGCAAGACTGGTCCTCAACCTGCCAAAACACTGCCACATCTCCCAGCACCTGCGCACACTCCACTGGCTCCCCGTCGAGGCGAGAATCACCTTTAAGATGCTCACCCACGCACACAAGGCCCTCCACGGCACCAGACCAGCATACCTGAACAACCGACTCAAATTCCACGCACCCCAAAGGACCCTACGATCAGCCCAGCTCTCCTACGCCGTGGTCCCCCGCACCAGAAAGACCAGATCGGGAGGCCGCTCCTTCTCCTTTCTCGCGGCCAAAGCATGGAACGCCCTTCCGCTCCACCTGAGACAGACAACATCGCTCCCCATCTTCGCAAGAAACCTCAAAACCTGGCTCTTCGACAGACCCCCTCCTTGATGGAATGGAACCTGCACCCCCCCACCCGTAGCGCCTTGAGACCCTTACGCAGTGGCGTAGCTAGGCACTCTGCCGCCCGTGGCGGTCCCTGCCTTTTGCCGCCGCGCTGATGGGGGGGGGAGGTGCTGGCGATGATTTTTGCGGCCGCCGTCGCCCCCAAAACTCATGCCGCCCGGTGCGCACCGCCCCCCCCCTTGCTACGCCAGTGCCCTTACGGGTGAGTAGTCACGCTTTAACAAACCCCTGATTGATTGATTGATTGATCAAATTCTTTTGATATATCTTCTCCAAAGATGGCCTGCAGGTAGACCCTAAGAAGGTGGAAGCCATAAGAAAGGCTCCTGTGCCAAAGGGTGCAGTGGAAGTGCAAAGCATCTTGGGCATAGCCACATACTTTAGGCAGTTCATCCCAAACCTATCCACACTGGCAGAGCCCTAGTGAGCTCTCACGAAAGTAGATGCGGTGTGGAACTGAGCTGGCAGGTGGTCAAAGTGTCCCAGAAGTTGAAGGAGGCACTCTTAAGTGAGGCAACAATGGCCTACTATGACCACCACCACAACACCGACTTGATGGTAGATGCCAGTCTCATTGGGCTGGGAGTTGTCGTGCTGCAGGAGAAGAGCCCCAAATCATGGGTCCCCGTTGCTCACGCCAGGAGGGCCTCACAGGGATCGAATCCAGATATGCCCAAATAGAAAGGGAGGCTCTTGCACCTTTATCTATGAAATCTCCCTCCCACTTGTCTCTGGTGGGAACTTGTTATGTTTCAAATCAGACGCTGGCACAGCTTCCTCTTGAAGCCGGTTTATTGAGCAGAGAAAACCCCACAAAAGAAACAAAAGCCCAACCCAAAAGAAAAACAAAAGAAGCAAGAAGAAGCAGAAAGTATACATGGGATACTCAAGAAACATAGTCGCCCAAATAGGCAGGAGCTCTTCTTTCCCTGGTCCCCCTCAGGACTCGAGATGAGCCAACAGACTCGTCTCCTCCTCTCGCAACCACAAATTCACCATCAGCTCCAGCGTCCTCACCAACCCCCAAACCATCATCAGACTGTGCCCCTGAAAATTCTTCATCTCTCATCAACAGCCATGGTGAACATAAACCAAGACCAGCTTCCTGTTCTAAAACCTCCTCATGGTCACCACCCAGTCTTTGATACAGTGCCACACGCCTCAAATTCCATGTTTGGCCATTCTCCAATTTGACCCAATTACCACCGACAGCCTTGACTTTGAAAGGTCCCTTGAATTTACTCAGAAACTTACAGTGACCCCCAGGCTTAACCTTGACCCAATCACCAACATCAATGAAACGCCTACACTGTCCTGCTTGGCATTCACACCTCTGGCCGCACATAAAGCTGGTGTCTGTCGCATCCATGATGGCACCAATTTGGTACCTGGAGACCTGCCACACATCAACTCAAAAGGGCTCTTACCCAAGTTGCTATTAGAAGTGGTGCGATAGGCCCAAAGCATTTCACTAACAGCACCCTGCACTGACATACCCGCATTATGTGCCAACTGCATAGTGCCTTTCACCATTCTGTTGATTCTTTCAACCAAGCCATTGCCCTGCGGGTTGTGCAAATAGCAACAAGAATGCTTGACTCCCACGGAATCCAAAAACTTGTTCATCTCGGCAGATGTCAATTGTGTGCCATTATCAGTAAGGAGTACGGATGGCAAACCCTCCCTCTTGAACACATCGCTCAAAACACTATACATGGGATACTCAAGAAACATAGTCGCCCTATTTGGGCGACTATGTTTCTTGAGTATCCCATGTATACTTTCTGCTTCTTCTTGCTTCTTTTGTTTTTGTTTTGGGTTGGGCTTTTGTTTCTTTTGTGGGGTTTTCTCTGCTCAATAAACCGTCTTCAAAAGGAAACTGTGCCAGCGTCTGATTTGAAACATAACAATTTTGGCGACGATTGCCAGACACAAAGGCTGCGGCAGAGAGAGAAACCCCTACGACTAAATCTACGCGTGGAGTGAAGCAGCTGACAAGAGGAGCGACGTGCCAAGTTGAAAGGAAAACGCGAAATGCTGACTTGGTCGTAACGCTCACATATGCCTGTGGTGTGAGTGTAAGTCAGTGTCAGGCACAACAAAGCTGCGAGAGGAGGTAGAAGCACCGGTAACGAGCGCGGCGTAGCGCTGAAACAGTAAAGTGAAGTAACGGCTGCCGGTGGAGTTCGGTTGGAAGAGTGGAAGCTGACTGGCCGAGCGTGTTGTGAGCGGTGAAGCAGAAGTCTTCAGAAAATTCAGCCCATGATTTTACAAGCTAAGGAGCGAGGAGGGAGAAGAGCAAGTTGTTCCGGTAAGGAGAGCGCTGCGGGGGCTGTGACACGCTGTGGGGAAACAGTCAGAGCGGCGAAGTGTGGCAGCTGAGCGCACGACGAGTTGAGGTGAGGCAAGCTCTGTCGCATTTCGCAAGAAGGAGAGCAGCGATATTGTGGCCAGCAGTAGTTCAAAGCAGAAGTGTAACCAATGGGAACAATTGGATGGGAACCTGTTGCGGAGCACATTTATGAGTGTGAGAGGCAGCGGCTAGCAGGCGAAAAAGTTCATTACCTTTCTTCGTGTCAGCGCCTCCTTCCCTGTTGCAAGACGTTATTTCTGGGAGGAGTCTGGTTGTGTAAATCATTTGCTGTCGTCACACGCATTGCGTTTGGTTGAGGCTTCCCATGAACACTCTCAAATTTTTGCTGGTGTTTGCTGCCATCTGGTGGGCTAAATTATAATCTGCAAGCAGTAAAGGATTTAAGGAAAATGGATTTGAGTACTGCAATTGTGACACCACCTCCATTTCTTATGATACCAGGGGAACCTCCAATTGAGTGGGAGGACTGGATTGACTGCTTTGAGAACTATCTCTTAGCTTTAGATGGCTCTAGCTTTCCAGCTATTAGGAAGAAAGCCTTGCTGTTGGGCTCATTAGGCAAGGAAGGGCAACACATTTTTAAATATCTACTACCTGTGGGGAATGCACAAGGCGGCGCAATGGAGGATGTTTATAAAGAGGCTGTTCTAAGACTACAAACAAGGTTCTCCAAAGAAGTCAATGTTGTCATGCGGCGTCACAAATTTTATACACAGCCTCAACGATCAAATGAGAGTATTGATGACTTTGTTGCCAGATTGAGAGAACTCTCTGCCAAATGCCAATTTGGTGGCATGCAAGAGGAAATGATCAGAGACCAACTGATTGTGCAGTGTAGTAGCAAAAAAATTCAAGAAAGGTTGTGGGCGTCCAGCAATCCTACGCTTAAGGATGCAATAGCTATTGCAAAGGTCGTAGAGGAATCTGAAAGGTGCATGTGTGAAATGAAGATTTCTTCAAGGAGCAGCAAAGAAAATGAGGTGGCACTTCTTGATGATGACTCAGATGGAGTCAATGTTGTCAAGAATAAGACACAGGCAATGGATGGTGGCGGACTGCTTCGTCTTGCTTCTTTTGTTTTTGTTTTGGGTTGGGCTTTTGTTTTTTTTGTGGGGTTTTCTCTGCTCAATAAACCGTCTTCAAGAGGAAACTGTGCCAGCGTCTGATTTGAAACATAACAGAACTCGAGAGCTCAGCCAGTGTATCGCTATACGTTATTTAGCTACAGTTAATCCCAGCACTGCAAATCATCCGCCAGTGCTTAATTTGTAAAATAATAAGTGCCAGGGCTCTAGTCAGGAGGCCACTGCAGCTCGCACCACTCTTTGCTCCTAATAGCGCTGTCAATAACATCCACCACAAACTTAGCAGTGTGACAATTAAGACTATTCTAGGACCCCCATAGCTATAAGAATGGCTTGTGCCAGTGGTATTAGTAATTGTAATGTATATTGAATCAACAAACAAATGTTGTTGTGCTGTTCTCTAAATTAAGGCAGTATGCCACATGGTGGCGCTGTCTGTCTAAGTGCCGGTGTTGACAGTTAAGTGGCGGTGCTCAGCACCGGAAAGCACCGGCTAAAATTAAGCACTGTCATCCGCTAATCTTACGTATTGAATCTCTGGGCAATAGTCCCAGCAGGCAGCCACCAACCATCAGCGGGATCTCCCAGCAGTTGCTCTACTTATTTCAACCAATACTCCGCCACCAGAGTGCAGTGCCACACCATGTGTAGGAAATCTGCCTCTGGGTATTGATACCTGGGGCAGCAAAAGTCACGTTTAGGGTAAATGACATGTAGACGTCTGGGGGACAGATATGTCATGTATATTATGTTATATTGAATCTGTTTGAACCTTGCGCACACTGACACTTTCCGGACCTCTGCGTGTATGCGAGACCAGTCTTCGGGAGACAGAGGCTCGCTGCACATGGCCTGCCATCTCTCTTCCACTTTTAGAGGTTTACGCTGTCTGTCTGCATGTTACGACCGGTAGAGATGAGTTACAAATTTGCGCCCACCCGCCATAGTGATCATAGTGACTAGTGTATGTGTGGGTCAAGGGCCTCCGGAAATGTTGGCCATAGCTGTCGAGCCGTAGCTGCAATCTTTGCGTATTACAGCCTTTTACTTTTATCACGTTACGTTGTTTTTGTTACTTTACTTTGTTTATATCGTTCAAACGTGTTTAATCTATTGTTTTGCCTTTTACTCTCTACAGAACACACACTTTACTTGGCACATGTTTAGGTGTTTGCTTTTTCCATGTTTAACTAACACGTGTCTGTATTTCCCCTGTGTTTGGTAAATGCTAATCAGGCACCCTGTGTGGTGATCAGGCACTCTGTGTGGTGAGGCGATCCAGTTATTGGGGTAGGATGTGAGGGGTCTTTGTCTTTGCTCAGTTGCAGTGTTCATCTGCAGGAGTTTGTATGGGAGGCATATAAGTAGAGTACTTAATAGCCACACGCAGCCCCTCCCATTTGGGTTGGGAAAGACTGTCTATGCCATAACCAGGCAAGTTTGCTTGATCTTGTATTAACTTTTCTTCTACGATTTGACACATTGTCTGGTCTGTGTTCTGTTAGGAACTCCTTAATCGAATTTGGCAGTGTTTACGATTTTGTTCAATAAGATCAATTGTGTCTTTATTGGAATTAACTTGAGGTATTGGTCGAAAGCACTTGCTTCAGTGCCCCCAGGAGAAGATCTAAGTTTGGCCATGTTTCACATCAGTGACAGGTTTAGGTGGATCTACTGCTGATCCTTGCACAAACTGAAAAGTATGGGAAACAGTTCTTAGTGAACACCACAAGGACAGAGACGAGACCTTGTTTCACCAGTAGCCGACATTGAGGATGTCAAAATAAATGATTGAATCTAACTAAGGACAACTTATTGCCCAGACGGAATTTTAAGATGCTACTCAGTGCCATGGTTAATAGTATCAAATGCCATTGAAATGTCAAGGATCAGGGCTAAGACCTAGCCATATGAAATACACAATGTACATCATGCAGCTCGGTCACCGCTGCTGTGTATTCGACAATAGCCAGAGATATAAGAGTGAATAAGCTGGCTGGAATTGGTGCATTCCTGTAACTGAAGTGAGACCTGTTTCTAGAACTTTTCCTGTAAAAGACAAGTCAGACATGGTCCGGAATATATTACAGTCAGAAACATCAAGTGACATATTTTATTTTCAATGTGTGCAATAGCCTATCTTCAAACGTTCTTGGAGAGTTCTGCCCCCAAAAAACGACGCATGCAGCGTAGTAACAAAAAGTCTATGGAAAGTGAGAAATACTTCTAATTTTAGTTTTAAATAGTTTTTATCGACAATTTACAGTAGAAATAACTTGCTCCTGATGGAGCAAGGTAAATAAAATAAATTTTTTAACCCTCCATAATAAGGATAATAATTTAACGATATTAATTGTTTGCCAAATTAACCAACAATCTGCACTTTTTATAAACATTTACATCAATGGTAACTGCTCTTTATGTGCAAAACTAACTTATTTACAAATTGTAAAGTAAAATAATACTAATATAGTGGTTTGCGTACTAATTAGAGCAAAATCGCATGATTTGTGCTATGTAGTAAAATTGTATTGTGGCAAAGAATACGGATGGTAAGTAAACATGGCTTTAAATGTCGCTTCTGCTAGGTAACACCTAACTTGGGTACTTAGAATGACGGGTGGGAAACAGAAAGGCCTATTTTCTTTATTTTAATTATGATTGTGTTTGTTCTTATGATAGTTCGTTCAGGCCTGCTAGGCCATGCTGCGAAAATGGCTGCCGAGGCAGATGAGGTCATGCGCAGAACCAAAGATGGCCTCTAAGCGGAAGAAAGCCATAGAGCTAAACCACGTGGGTGCAGCTCAAGCCCGGAGTGAGAAGAGTCAAGGTCAGGCTGACCTAACCCGAGGAGAGTGCCAAGAAAGACTCAGCACGTATCCGTGAGAATGGGAGATGGACCCAAATGAATTAACAATGGACTGCCCAAAATGCGACTATAAAATGAAACATTTAATGGACTGTCAATTGGACTGCTATTACCCAAAAGGTCGTGTGAAAACATAATCCTTAAAATATTTTAGAACCGGTTTGAACAAGGAGGGCAATGAGGTGATTCTTGCCACCCCTCCAATGGACCAATTAGCGTGATTCTCGCCCCCAAAGGTTGCAACTTTTTGTTTAGTAAGCTAGTAATAGGGTATAAGAGGACCTACTCTTAAGAGAGAGTAGAGCTGCTGCTGATTTTCGTTTATGCGCGCTATTCCTGCATAATTTTGAACACTGAGCGTGTTGCTGATGAAGCTGCTGCTATTTTCTATAGGCCGCATTTTCTTTGGAGAATTTTTCTTTTGAGTTTTAAAAACTTGACTGGGAAAGGAACGAGACCGATGCGGGGAAACCTGTAAGGGAGGTCCGTCGAGGAGGCTGTTAGCGGGACAGTCAGTCAGTTTTGGGAGTTCCATGTTGTGATCTGCTTTTGGTGAATTTTTCCAAACTGCAACAAATGGGTATGCATTATAATTCATTATAAAATGTATTTCTTATATGCTATTGAAGTGTATTAAAGTGATTAATAAACTAAGAATCTCACTCATGCAAACTGAATTTAGATAAAATCTATTTCTAATTAATTCTGAGTCTGTGGATCTTTAGTTTAATTAATGAATTTGACATCTATTAGGGTTTTAAATGATTGAGCTGGTTTTAATCGCCATCAACTTATTCTACTAGTTGGTCCATCGACCAAAAAGCGGAATACCTTGATGTTTTAGAACCGACAGGATTAAAACTGAAATAAACATGGGTGTTTAAGGTAATATTCTGTTAACTTTAAAATAAGGTATTCCGTTCCTCCAGCAATTTGTTTCTTCACCTTAGGGAAAAGTGGATGTGATCCAGGGAATAACTGAGCGAGTGTATGATATGCAGTGTTATGGGCCCCACCGTCATATGGTATAGTTGTTGTGAATGAGTTTCACCTGGATGTCATGTCCAAAGGAGAAGAATTTATATTAGCTGCGCTGGATCAGATTTCTTGGTAACAGAGTTATGGTTACTATAGATTAGTTTGGTGATTATTGATTATTGATTATTTCATGTCTAACACTTCATGTCGAATTGTATTATGTTATATGTAAGTCGAAAATTTTGAAGCGTCCGGAAAGTGGGAAGTGGACACGTGTGGCAAGAGAAGTCACATGGAATAGTGCATTGTCTGATTTTCAAATTGGTGATAACACAGGTTGTGTTATGATAGGGACATTTCATGTGTAAAACGTGTATGAGTGAAATAGCAACCGGTTTTCTTGTGAAACTCTGGCCTTAATTCTCAGGAGCAGTGTAGTCTCCACATGTGTTTTATCCCCAGAGAAACGGGTTTACCCCTTGCTTGAAAGAAGGGTAAGGTAGAGGGAAGTGCTACACTTATCGAACGAAACAGTATTCTTGCAAGATAGAATAAACTATCTCTTTTGTTTTGCGAAAACAGGCAATGGAAATGTGTTTTACATTGTAACTAATAAGATTTAGTCAAGAAAAAGAACTGCCGATAATTTTTGTAAAGGAGGGGTCAGGAGTAGAACTGACGTTGACAAAAGACCGCGCTGGGATTGGCCAGTGCTGGGAAACACGAAGAACGTTCTAATTGGTGCGTTAGTGTGAGACGCGCTGGGATAGGTCTGTAGAGAGTGACGTACAGTCTTCGGATTGGTGCGTTAGTGTGAGACGCGCTGGGATAGGTCCGAATAGCGCATAGTAAACAGAACCGAGTTGTGAGTTTGCCAGAAAGGAAGAATCGTGAAATATAGCTTATTATGAGTATTGTAGAGAGAAACCATCATGGATGGCGAAAATTAAAAACTTTTTCAAGAAAGACAAGAAGGTAGTGACTAGAGAAGGACAAGTAATTCCTCTGCCGAAAACGCCAGCTTCTCATATGATGCTGAAATATGGTTATCATACTTGCATTTGGTTAGAGAATTGGACAAAATATACTCAGAATGATGGAGTATTGGCTTTTCCAGAAAATGGTTCATTTAGCACGGCTGTACTTCGGAATTTGAGAGAGAAAATTATGAAACTTGAGCCAAGACCTAGACCGACACAGTTTGAAGCGTTAGGTGAATGGGAAGACGAGATGTATGAAAGAGAAAGACACAGAGGTGCAAAGAATTATAGTTTAGTTCATGGAAGAGTATGGGGAGTGAATCATGAAGACAGGATGAGATGTTGGAGATATGCTAATATGACAGATGGTTTGTTTCCAGCTCTAACAGTTGAAGAGGTTGCAGGAAAGAAGAGTACAGAGAAAAAGAAACATACAGTTACAGAGAGGTACGGGTATGGAGGTAGCGAAACAGAGGATGAATTGCTGGAAGACATTTTAAACAGAAGACCACCTCCATATCAACAGAATTCTGCGGTGGTGACACCCAATGCACCGCCAATGGAAACTGGGAGGAATGAAATCCCAGAACGAAGATATGATATAAATAGGTCAAATGAACAGTTAGAAACGCCACAAAATGAGAAGTCCGACAATGGTAATGCAGCTGAGTTAGCAAAAACCACAAGAGAATTGACTGAGAAAATAAGAGAGTTAACGATGAACATGGAAGCTGTGACCCTGCCAGTGACAATAGGACCCGTAATACCAGTTTTTGAAAACCAAAGAATAGATGAGCATTCCTTAACAATCCCAATGAACTCAAAATATGCAAAGAATGAGAGAAGGGATAATTACAGAAAGTAGGGAGACAAAAGATTTGGTCAGCTCATATAGACCAAGTCCGCCTAATAACTTGACAGTAAATGAGAGTGAGACAAAAAGGACTCCCATGGGAAGTGAGTCAGCATCTGAAACGCCAGAGAGAAACAAAAACTGGATAGAAATTAATAGTACACCTGTAGGTCCGACTCCAGACGAATTAAATGAGTGGATGAGAAATTTGCAAAAGAAAGATGCAGAACCATAACCATTGGATGTAATTAGGCTAAAGATAGACATGGAAGAGTTGATTTTAGGGACTATTGGTACTGAAAAATTGAAATCATATCAGGATGAAGAGATCATGTTTTTATGCAAGAGTAGTACTTGGAGAGCTAGAAATTTACATGAAAAATTGGAAGAGACAGCGAATGAACTAGGAGTAGAATTTGTAAAAGTTAGGAGTTTGCAGAAACCATATAGGGTAGATTTTTGTGAGAAAGATATAGAAAATCTGAACACATCAGGACGATTAACCCAGATAAAAGAACTGATTGTGTTATTGAGAAAATGGGGTGATGTGGACAGATGGAGGAGCAGGTGGACCAAAAGAAAAGAGGGAATAACCGACAAAGCGTCTTTGGCTTTTACGGTGAAAGACAGGGAATCAATCGTACGGGAGTATCCAATGAGAGAGACTCCAGGAGGTAGCTATGTACATGTTCCATGGTCCAGACAAGATATATTGTCATTTACAAATGATTTTCCAAAATTAAGAGAAAAACCTGTAGAGTGGTACAGACAAGTGGAAAGGTTTGTCAAAGTTTCGAAAGTGTTGTGGGTAGATTTGGATGGATTGTTTGACATTGTAGTACCAGCAGATTTATGGACAGAATGTAAGATTTCCATTGATTGGCCAACAGAAGAATATCCCAGAGATGCAAAAACTGGAGCGCCAGGTCCAGAAGTAATGAGAAAGTATGATCAGGTTATTACGTCTTTGAAAAACAAAATTCCACCAAAAGAAACTGATTGGGTAAAAATTGATAGAACAACACAGGAGAGTAAAGAATCTGTACACGCCTACTATGAAAGGCTACTTTTGGTTTTCAAACAGTATAGCGGTTATGAGACTTTGAGTGAAAAGGACATGAGTCATTTTGTATATAGATTTGTTTATGGATTGAAACCAGAGATAAGTGAAATGATTAAGCAGCACATGTTGTGCTGGCAGAACAGCACTGTGGACGAAGTGTTGAGATATGCTAAATATTGTAGTGATGACATTGAGTGTAGACAGCGTAAATTAAAAGAAAAGGCGATGTGGGCACAAGTAAAGGTTGCAGAAAAACAAGAAGCTCAAATGAATAATCAAACTGGTGAGACAGGACAGACTAAATCCAAACCGAATATAGGTAAAGGTAAAGTTCAAATGAGTATAGAAGAGGCCAAAAAGAAATGGCCGTGTCACAACTGTGGAAAATTAGGGCATTGGAGAAACGAGTGTAAATTCCCTCCAAAAGCTAATACGGAAAATCAATCATTAAATCCGCAGGTGCAGAGTGAGGTGAGTTACCAACAGCTGCAACAACCGCAGGTAGTTACTCAACAGAGTCAGGTGCCACAACCACCTCTTCCCAAGAGTGTAAACCCCCAGAGATACAGTGCAGAGACAGGATTCTACGGAGGAGAGCAGGTAACAAAATTGCAGCGCGCAGCTGCAATATCACAGTATTGGTTACGACAGGATGGAAATGAATCGGATGAAAGTTTATGACGGTGCCTAGGAGAGGAGGAAGAGTGCGTACTTGGCGCAACTCTAGAGGTAGATCAGTCAGGTCCATTTATGGATGGAGAAGTGAATGGTGTAAATGTTACATTCCTTGTGGACACTGGAGCTACCCGTTCTACTGATAGATCAGTGGAAATTCCAAACCTTCCTCTCTCAGGTGAATATATCCAAGTCGTAGGTGTTTCAAACCAGCGGATTAAGGCGCCTCTTACCAAACCAGTAGAGGTGAAAGTTGGACCATTCAGAGAAATGCACAGATTTGTGGTGTGTGATTGCAGTCCTGTAAACTTGCTAGGACGCGATCTGCTTTGTAAAATGAACTGCACCATTTATTGTACCCCGGATGGTATTGCATTTCAGACACCAGATGAAGATGTTTTATATAAAATGACAATGGCAGAACTAGAACCAGGAGTAAATGACATGTTTCCTGTGTTCGATGTAGAGAAAATCCCAATTGAGTTAAAAGAAACAGTCAGATCTGATGTATGGGATTTTTCAGGCGAAGACATTGGGTTAATGAGAGGAGTAGACCCTGTAAAAATTTCTGTAAGAGAAGGAACAAATTACCCAAATACTCCACAGTATAAATTGACGCTAGAAATTATTGAAGGAATAACACCCGTAATCAATAAAATGATTGAACAGGGAATTTTGAAAGAAATAATGAGCAGTCCATGTAATTCACCTATAATGGGACTGAAAAAGCCAAATGGGACATATAGAATAGTGCAAGATTTACGAAAAATAAATAAAATTGTTATTCCTTGTTGTCCAATTGTGCCAAACCCCGCTGTAATACTGTATCAGATTCCGCATGATGCAGAATGGTACACAGTTATTGATTTGTGCCATGCATTTTTCTCTATTCCAGTACATCCAGATAGCCAGCCATTATTTGCGTTCCGGTTCGGAGAGCGTATTTTGGCATGGTGCCGAATTCCTCAAGGGTATACCGAAAGCCCCTCAATCTTTAATCAGATCCTAAAGAAATCATTAGAAGATTTAAGAATGCCTGAAAAATCTGTGATGGTTCAATACATTTATGACCTGTTAGTGGCATCAAAGACCAAAGAAGCATGTGTTACCGACACAATTGCTTTACTGAACCATTTAGCCGAAGGAGGACACAAACTGGCACATGCATCAAGCTAGGATTTTGCGAGTCCTTAATAGCGAATATTAAGGATTCGCAATTAAGGATTCACAAAATCCTATGCATGTAGGAATTGCTATAATAATAGCGATTCCTTCGCATTCCTTATTTGCGACTCGCAAATTGCGAGTCGCAAATAAGGAATGGCTTCCTATTCATTCCTATGGGCCTACAGGCCCATAGGAATGAATGGGAAATTGCGAGCGCTATTTGCGAGTACCAATAGGTACTAGCAAATTGCGCATGCAATTTCAAGGGTGCAGGGGTGTCAAAGGACACCCTGTTGCACCCTGAAATTGATCCGTGCACATATGTTGCGCACACACATGTCCCAAGGACATGTGTGTGTGTGTAACCTTCAACTTTGAAAAATGCACTTTAGTGCATTTCTCAAAGTTTTGCAAATTACCATGAAGTTCAACTTCATGGTAATTTGAAGCCCCTAGTAGCGAAATCGCTAATTATTTTACTTTGTTGCATTGCATTTAAGGAATCTCAATTTGCGATTCCTTAAATGCAATCGCAATTTAAGTAATCGCAATTTAGAGATTACTTAAATTGCGATTTTTGCATTTGGGATGATGCATCCCAAATGCAAAAATACCAGTCGCAAAGGGGCAGATTCTGAGAATCTGCCTGTTTGCGACCGGTTTTCAGTTTGATGCATGGGCCCCAAAGTGTCTCCGTCTAAGTTACAATTTTGTCAGCAGGAAGTTCAATACCTAGGTCACAAGATTGAGAAGGGGATGCGGAAGGTAACGACAGAGAGAATAAAGATTATCCAAGGAATGAGAGCTCCAATGACACAGAGAGAGGTGAGAATGTTCCTTGGAATGGTTGGATATTGTCGACAGTGGATAAGTGGATTTTCATTGATTGCAAAACCTTTACAGCGATTGACAAAAAAGGATGTCAAAGATCCGTTTGAATTGAATGACGAAGAAATGAGAGCTTTCAAAGAACTAAAAACAAGGTTGTGTGAAGCACCGGCACTGGGAATGCCTGATTATGAAAAAGAATTTGAGCTGTATTGTAGTGAGAGAGATGGATGTGCACTTTCAGTTTTAGTGCAAAAACATGGAAAGATGAAAAGACCTATTGCATATTTTTCGGCTGTTTTAGACCTGGTAGCAAAAGCGTTGCCTGGCTGTCTGAAAGCAGTAGCTGCTACTTGTGTAAGTCTGGAACAGAGTGAAGGCATTGTGATGGGTTATCCATTGAGAGTATATGTTCCACATTCTGTTGAAATTCTTTTGACAAGAACCAAAACCCAATTCATGACACATAGTCGGCTGACTAGGTATGAAAAGGTGATTTTGAGTGCAGACAATGTAACCATTGACAGATGCACAAGTGTGAATCCTTCAACATCATTGCCAGATGAAGAGAGTGTAGGAGACAAAGATGAAGTCGATCATAAATGCCTTGACGTGCTTGAATTCTGTACGAAACCTAGGCCGGATATAAAAGATGAGCCCTTAAAAGAATCAGATTATGTGATGTTTGTGGACTGTTCATGTCTGAGGACGAGTGAAGGAGTTTTGAGTGCGGCGTATGCTGTGTGTATAGTAGCTACAATAATGGAAGCATCTTGTTTGAGAGGGATACGTTCAGCCCAAGTAGCTGAGCTGGTTGCTCTAATTCAGGCATGCAAACTGGGAAAGAATGTTCGAATTACGGTGATCACGGATAGCCAGTATGGCTTCGGAGTGTTCCACGATTTCGGACAGATCTGGTCCCAGAGGGGTTTCTTGACGTCTGCAGGGACTCCAATTAGAAATGGTGAGTTTGTGAAGAAATTGCTTGAGGCGATACAGCTGCCTAAACAGATCGCAGTGGTGAAGTGTGCTGCACACAAAAATGAGGCAGATTACATTACCATGGGTAATAGGTATGCCGACGAAATAGCCCAATATTGTGCCAGAAATATGGTTTCGTTAAACCGAAAGAGAGAAAGAGAAAATGTTTCATGTCCCTTGCTGTTTACTAACATTGTTGAAACATGGGATGAAGTAAGACAATTACAGGAAGAAGCAAACGATGAGGAGAAAGATGGTTGGATAAAAGCAGGATGCAGAAAAAGGGAGGAAGATGACGTTTGGGTTTATAGAGATGAAAGACCAGTTATGCCTGATAGCATGATTTCTAACATGGCACGGATGTACCATGGACAAGCTCATATTGGAAGGGATGCCATGATCCGACTTTTCAGACAAACCTGGTATAATCCAAAATTCAGAGCTATAGCTGAGAGTCTTTGTCAAAGATGTCTTACCTGCCAACAGATAAATCCAGAAAGAAAAACAGTAGTGAGTCTAGGAACAATAGGGCGAGAAGGAGGTCCTTTTACTAGAATGCAACTGGACTTTATTGAAATGCCCCCAAGCAATAGACTGAAGTATGTTCTTGTGGTCGTTTGTTTGTTTTCTCGTTGGGTGGAAGCCTACCCGACAAGAAGGAATGATGGAGTTACTGTAGCTAAGCTCCTGCTGAGAGAATTCATTCCAAGATATGGTTTTCCAGTAACGATTGAAACAGATAGAGGAACACATTTTCAAAATGAACTAATCCAACTGATATGTGAAGCTCTTGACATTCAACAGAAATTACACTGTGCTTACAGACCAGAGGCTTCTGGAGAAGTAGAACAAGTGAATGGAACAATAAAGAATAGGTTAGGGAAAATGTGTCAAGCCACAGGACTCAAATGGCCTGATGCCCTACCATTGGTGCTAATGACTATCAGAAGTATACCTGACAGAAAAACAGGTCTAAGTCCCAACGAAATAATCATGGGACGAGCAATGAGACAAGCACATGTACCTGTCAACAAACTGCTGACTATAACTGATGATCTCGTATTGGATTATTGCAAAGGATTGGCTGATGTGGTACATTCTGTGTTTCATCAGGTTGGACCGGATGCGACCACTCTTGAAAGAAAACCAGCTCATGATTTGAGTCCAGGAGACTGGGTCCGCATAAAAGTCCACAGAAGAAGAAACTGTTTGGTTCCTCGCTGGGATAAGCCACGTCAAGTCATCCTGGTGACAACAACTGCTGTCAAATGTGCTGGAGTGAAAAACTGGGTGCATGCCAGCCACACTATCAGAGTCCCAGATCCTGAAGCTCGACCTGTAAGTCGACATTTGGAGATATCTGATACCAGTTCAGCATCCGATGCAGATGTCGAAACAAGCAGGGTTCCAGAACTTGAAGATCGACCTGTAAGTCGACATCTGGAAGACCCAGGTACAAGCTTGACAACAGAAGAAGAACTGGAAGTAACAAAAGTTCCAGAACTTGAAGATCGACCAGTAAGTCGACATCTGGAAATATCAGATACCAGTTCGGCATCTGAAACAGATCAGTCAGATTGTGATGAAAAGCAAAAGAATAAAAGGAGAACTGACATTATAAACGAAGAAACTGAACAAAGAGACAGTGACAATGATCAGCCAAGCACGAGTTATGGTAGATTTCCTTCAAAAATTGTTGAATTAATTGAGGAAGGGTTAGATTCAGAGAGAGAGATAGAAGAAGAATCGGAAGAACCCCGAGGAGCAATAGGGACAGATCAACAAATAGAAGAACAACAGGGAAATTTAGAAACAGACAGAGAGATTAACACGAATCCGGAAGAAACTCGAGGAGGGATAGAAACAGGAGTCCCAACAGAAAAGACACAAGAAAGTTCAGATTTAGACAATGAGAACGAAATCATAAAGTTCAGAATAAGAGGAAGTGAAGTAAGATCTGAAACAGAATCAGAAGAAAGTGAAGAAGAGAGAAAGCAGATACTAGGACCAAGAAAGAGGACTTGGAGAACAGAACGAGAGGAAAAAGAAAGTGAACCAAAAAGGCCAAGAAAAGGAGACCATTGGCCCCACGAAGTCAAAAGACTAAGGTATAAGATAATAAACTTAAATAGAAATAATGCAGAACAAGTAAATGAGATAAGTCAAAAGGAACAAGGAAAACAAAGTGGAAAACAATTGCAGAAAACGAAAAGAGTGAAGAAACCTAATCTGAAATATAAGTCACCTGAGTGGCTATACATCGCATTGACTGACATTAAAGAAGAAGATAACACTCACGAGAGCCCAGAAGAAAGCTGCAAACCAATGGGTGAGAGTGAAGTGCAACAATTCTGAAAAGGTAAAGAGAAACCCGGACTGGACATCAACACCTGAATGAGACAAGGAAGAGTTCTGAAAAGAACTGAAGAAAGTACCAAACGAGACAAAGTAAAAGGGTAGAGTGGCTGATACGTCATTCTGAGGTGTGGTGACACATTATATATATATATATATATATATATACATATATATATATATGTATATATATATATTTATATATATATATATATATAACTAGGTAATAGAACAGAATGGTAGACACAGAGAATAGGAAATCTAGATGTGAGTTTTTATGTAGATGGTGTAGAATGTGTTTCTTTTGTACAGGTTTATTAATGTTTATTTGGCTTATTTTAGCAATCACAATTCCAATTAGGATAGCTGTAGAGGAAACATCCATATTAGGGAACAACACGAAAAAGGATAAAGAAGCTAACACACAGAACACAGCAACATTAATAGATAGTACTGAGTTGCATAAGGATAGGTCCATAACTGATTTTTCTAAGAATGTTTTCACAAAATTGTTATATGAGTATGTAGAAACAATGGATGTAAGGCATTGTTATGTTTGTATGCAATTACCTGCGTCTGTCACAGAAGGTGTGACCTATCATCACCTTCCTTTAACGTATGGGATAACATGTAGTGTTCTAGCTAGTTTATTTTATAAAACAGGTAGATTAGAATATTATTATACTGACATAAATAAGGTTTTTGCGAAAGTCCCTATAATCCCTGAACCGAACAAGGTGAAAGAAGCAAGAATGTTTGGTGAATTTTTCCTAGAAGATAAAGATTTAACATTATGAGTATGTAGTTAGGCACAATCTTACCTGTGAAGTAAAGAAAGAGGAAAAGGTATTTTTAGAGATGGTAGAAAACAGAAGAGTTAAGTTTCAAAGAAAAGTAATAGAAGAAGAGACAAAAACACCCCTTTGGGCGTTTGAAGAGAAAAATCATGATAAGAGAGAGACAAATGCTGCTATGACTTTGGATTGGCCCCAGCAGGGAAAGTTGTGCATTAGTAGAAATAAGACTAGGTATGATAACTATTTCGTGGGTTCCAGTGAATGCCGAGACACTTACAAAATTTTAGGAGGATGGGGATTCAAAGGAGGAAAAGATCCAATATTTCCAGGGATCTATTATATTTGCGGAAATAGAGCATATTACAGGTTGCCGGACCATTGGTATGGGTCATGTTATTTAGGCCTGGTCTTTCCCAAAAAAATTCATGTGGAGAGAGGAGAAAAAGGAATACACGAAATGGGTGAAACATTAACACGTAGGAAAAGGGAAAGTTTTTCAGAAATAGTTGGTGACATTTTTGGAGCATTGATACCAGCAGTGGGTATATCTTTGAATGCATTTAAGATTCGGAAATTGTCCACAGTAGTAGATCGTTTATCAACGAATACTGCTGGAGGGTTCTTGATGGTAAATACCGAGATGGTTGCCATGAGAGCTATGGTGATGCAAAATCGACTTGCCCTTGACATTCTTTTGGCAAAAGAGGGTTGAGTCTGTGGAATGCTGAAAGTCCAACATTGTTGCACTTACATTCCAGATAAAAGTGAAAATATCCAGAAGTATATAAAGAATATTACTGATTTGCACAAAGAGATTGCTCCACTGGAGTTTGAGAGTGCCTGGGAGAAACTTGGTAAGAGTTTTTCTTCAATACAGAAATGGTTCACTGAAATAGGTGATTCTATTATAGGGAAAGTTTTGACAACAGTAACAGTAGTAATAATAATGGTGTTATTAGTGAAATTAGCTTATGTATGTATTAAAAGGAGGAAAAGACAAAATAAGAGAAAAAGAGAAAATAAGATAAATAAAGAAAGAGAACGAGAAATGGGAGAAATAGAACTAGAAGAATTAAAAGAAAACATGTATAAAAGAACAAAAAGACAAGATGAGGAGGACACTGATGTGTAAACTAACAAAAACAAGTGGGCAAGAAACATTTTATCTGATAATTGTGTAACATGGGTTTTTGTGGAGATATTAAAAATCACCAAAGGGGGGAATTGATGGAGCAAGGTAAATAAAATAAATTTTTAACCCTCCATAATAAGGATAATAATTTAACGATATTAATTGTTTGCCAAATTAACCAACAATCTGCACTTTTTATAAACATTTACATCAATGGTAACTGCTCTTTAAGTGCAAAACTAGCTTATTTACAAATTGTAAAGTAAAATAATACTAATATAGTGGTTTGCGTACTAATTAGAGCAAAAACGCATGATTTGTGCTATGTAGTAAAATTGTATTGTGGCAAAGAATGCAGATGGTAAGTAAACATGGCTTTAAATCTCGCTTCTGCTAGGTAACACCTAACTTGGGTACTTAGAATGATGGGTGGGAAACAGAAAGGCTTATTTTCTTTATTTTAATTATGATTGTGTTTGTTCTTATGATAGTTCGTTCAGGCCTGCTAGGCCATGCTGCGAAAATGGCTGCCGAGGCAGATGAGGTCATGCGCAGAACCAAAGATGGCCTCTAAGCGGAAGAAAGCCATAGAGCTAAACCACATGGGTGCAGCTCAAGCCCGGAGTGAGAAGAGTCAAGGTCAGGCTGACCTAACCCGAGGAGAGTGCCAAGAAAGACTCAGCACGTATCCGTGAGAATGGGAGATGGACCCAAATGAATTAACAATGGACTGCCCAAAATGCGACTATAAAATGAAACATTTAATGGACTGTCAATTGGACTGCTATTACCCAAAAGGTCGTGTGAAAACATAATCCTTCAAATATTTTAGAACCGGTTTGAACAAGGAGGGCAATGAGGTGATTCTTGCCACCCCTCCAATGGACCAATTAGCGTGATTCTCGCCCCCAAAGGTTGCAACATTTTGTTTAGTAAGCTAGTAATAGGGTATAAGAGGACCTACTCTTAAGAGAGAGTAGAGCTGCTGCTGATTTTCGTTTATGCGCGCTATTCCTGCATAATTTTGAACACTGAGCGTGTTGCTGATGAAGCTGCTGCCATTTTCTATAGGCCGCATTTTCTTTGGAGAATTTTTCTTTTGAGTTTTAAAAACTTGACTGGGAAAGGAACGAGACCGATGCGGGGAAACCTGTAAGGGAGGTCCGTCGAGGAGGCTGTTAGCGGGACAGTCAGTCAGTTTTGGGAGTTCCATGCTGTGATCTGCTTTTGGTGAATTTTTCCAAACTGCAACAAATGGGTATGCATTATAATTCATTATAAAATGTATTTCTTATATGCTATTGAAGTGTATTAAAGTGATTAATAAACTAAGAATCTCACTCATGCAAACTGAATTTAGATAAAATCTATTTCTAATTAATTCTGAGTCTGTGGTTCTTTAGTTTAATTAATGAATTTGACATGTATTAGGGTTTTAAATGATTGAGCTGGTCTTAAACGCCATCAACTTATTCTACTAGTTGGTCCATCGACCAAAGAGCGGAATACCTTGATGTTTTAGAACCGACAGGATTAAAACTGAAATAAACATGGGTGTATAAGGTAATATTCTGTTAACTTTAAAATAAGGTATTCCGTTCCTCCAGCAATTCGTTTCTTCTCCTTAGGGAAAAGTGGATGTGATCCAGGGAATAACTGAGCGAGTGTATGATATGCGGTGTTATGGGCCCCACCGTCATATGGTATAGTTGTTGTGAATGAGTTTCACCTGGATGTCATGTCGAAAGGAGAAGAATTTATATTAGCCGCGCTGGATCACTCCTCAAAACAGAAATAGTTCATAAACTGTCACTGTCGCACTGGTGAAGCGCAACATTCAATATTCTTTATTATACAGTGCGCTACCTCGCGAGAAATACTCCACTCTTTAGTGAAGAAGGGAACAGGGCGCTTTCTGATAGGGGAAAGGGAGGGAGAGTGGTAAAATATACATAATTGGAAACAAGCGGGCGACGCAAGAGACAACATGCAATAGTACACCTGAATTCTAAGCAGAACATTCCAGAAGTGCTTCAAACTTCACCATCCTTCCATTGGCCCTAAAGCCTCAAGAGGTCTCAGACCAGGAGTGCTGACATGCCGCCATTTTATAGTTCATGACCTTCAGTCGTCAGTGTGCTTGCCAGCATTTAAGTCTTTAAATATTCCAAGGATTTTGCCACCTCGACCCAGTCGAAGATATATGCATCTCTCTTCACTTTCAGACGGATGCGGACCACATTTCTTTCAGTTGCATCACCTTCCTCCTTGCTTGGGTCACTGAACTCAAACCAATGAGAAGCAGGATCTGCCGTCCTTGCACGCGCAAGTCCTGCTTCCGGTGGGCATTCTCTTCAGGACTGTGCAGTTCCTGCTTGTGTGGTCGGGGAATCAGTGGTCCTAAGTGTCAACCTGTGTGCTCTCTTAACCAGGTAGCTCCTTCATGACCCTAAGGGGCAAGGTGCCCTCTAAAGACTCCGCTGCTTCCAGGACTGTTGTGTCGCCGCTGACTAAATGAAAAGCCCAACACCCATATGTGAGCCCTCCCACCCAGAGTCTCCAGTATTTCAACTCTGCTGTGTAGTGCCAGACTGCCAGTCCCCAAATTTCTCTGTCTCCTCCTCTGTGCAGCGAACCCGATTTTCCACCTGAACCAATCTCCACCCCTCAATTTACTTTCCATGCAGCCCAGGTGAGTTTCCAATGCCATGGCTACCTTTTCTACTGTGTCCAGCTTGCACAGCATTTTGTCTTGGGTCGCCATCCGTGTCCTGGCTTGTGATATCCTTATCTCCCATAGCCCCAACCTCCTGCACTTCATCTTTCTCCTGCCTCCTTCTAGCATGAGGTTCAACAGTCTTTATTTACTTTTCTCTGTGCTTTACTCGCCGTACTTTCAAACACACATCATATCCCTGGTTACCACAGTATGACAGATGGTACACCCCCCCTGTGCCCTCCACGACTGTCTTGCTCCTGTAGATGCCTTCCAACATGCCACTGCTCCACCAAGACTTGGCCCGACGGAACTACTACTAGTGTTGGCCTGATTCAGTCTGCACCCACTGGGGGCCTTCGGGATTGTCTCTGCCTCCACCAAAATGCAGCATCGCTTTGACCCCTCAGGAGAGTCACAGACTGCCCCTCTAACTTGCAAAGTCATCTCACCCTGCGCCAAGCACCATATTGTAGATTCGGTCTTGAAGAGAAAACCTCCAGCTTAACTAGCCTAATACCCCAATCTACAATTTTTCTGCAACTTCCCCTTCTCCATCCCATAAGCACCCCTTTATGGGCTGCTCGTGGGAGAAAACTCCTTTTCAGTGGGCCCTCGCCTGCCCGGGGAGGCTCAAAAGGGTGCGGCAATTGTGGCCTCTGTCTGGCGCCGTCCCCTACTCAATTTTAGAAACTGGTCTGTAGTCCATTTTGTAGGATGCTGTTTCCATTCCTTCTATTGCACTGTTAAATGCGGATGGTGTTGGGTGACAAAACGTAGATGTACAGCTCAGATTGCCACATTCCACCAATAGACACAATACCTTATTGTCCAGCCCACTGCTTATCTTTAAGTTAAAAGAAAGTACTTTAATCACATAGTGTCATAAGGTTTCTGCACATACACAGAGCTATGCACAGGATAATGGGACCCCGGAATACAGTGGTTTGCCTACCATATACCGTAGCACCCAAAAACCCCAACCCAACTAGCTTAGCATCCCATTAGCACCCAAGTACCAATGATTGGACAACCCAGAACACGGTATCTTTATCTCAGGACTCGCAGAAGCAAGAACACTCTTTCGTCACTCACTCGTACTTGTCCACAAGGTGCGTAGGAAGAGACACTGAATAGGTTAAAATGTTTATTCCAACTTACGTGCTCTAATGTACAGTACACGTGTCAGTACTAATAGCATAATGCATATGAATAATATAAGCAGCATGGTTACAATTCCATAGAATACAAACGGGGAAAGCATTTCATAACTCAGTGGATAAATGTCTGAATAACATTACCACCCTCCCCGTGCAGTAAGATTGTTTATTATAAAAATAGAAGACCTCTGGGCTTTGACTAGCGAACCCCCATACCTCAGTCTCTAGATGCAGAATTACATCACCAGGACATCATAGCTCTTCTCACTGAAAAGGATTTCTCCAAGTGTGTCCAGCGCCAGTAAAAACCCCAGTATTAAAGGCACACAAAGTTTCATGTCATTTGCGCCTAATGTTATGTCTGGGTGCGCGAGACTGGCCATATCAGGAAGAACCGAAATACATTGTTATGCGACCTTGTACATGTTGTGCAGTCTGAGCCCAAATCGAACAAGAGAAAAGGTGAAAGACAGAAAGTGCAGACAGCGCAAAAGAACTTGGCAAGAGCAAAGGGCGAGGGAGGGAGCCCTGGCTCAGTGTAACGTGCGCAAAGAAAAGCAGTATGGCAGCTAGTCCTAGGCCAACATAACAAGGCAGGCAACAAACCACAAGACACCCTCCCCTGGTCAGTCCGGCGTCCAAGACAGAGGGCAAACAAAAAAATTTCCAGCAGAGCACAGGGAGCGCCCAAACGGCGAAGAACAAGTCAATCCATGAAAGTGTAAGTGCAGAAAAAAGCCATACCCTCCAAAAGGGCATCATTGGAATCGTCAAAAAACATAGATGCCATCCAATCCATGAGATCAAAAGAGCAGGAATGCTCCTCAGCAGAGGGAGCATCCAAAAGCAATGCGGGACAACTTGCGTGATAAACGAAACAGCTTTGTTGTAGGAGATCCTGGGCAGCCGCCCAGATATCCCATTGCGCCAAAATCCCCAGTGCAGCCGCACGCGCCATACAGCCGGCAACGGAACAGTCCTGCTCATGGGCCTCTAAGGGACCCATCAACTGAACAAAATCCGGAACAGACAATGACGAATTGGAGAGGCAATAATCCAAGGTCCAGGTGAAAGGACAGCGGATGCAAGTCATTACAGGTTGCACGCAAGTGAAATACGCAAAGCGAAAGGAAAGAGTATATGACACACTCAGTGTCGCCAATGGCAAGACACCAAAACCAGCCAAAAGGCGCTCACGAAGCAGCTGGAGGCGTTCTGGATCGAGCAGGTCCCATCGGGGAGCAGCCATTGCGCATAAAACAAATTAATAACAGGACACCAGCCACCAAGGCGATGATCAACGGGAAACCGCCAAAGACGCTGGAAAAAATAGAATGAATAAACGCCGGGATGACACCAAAAATAGTTTGGAAGGAGGACACCAAACCAGACCCCACGACTTTAAAAAAGTGTACCAGACCTTCTGTGTTAGATGCGTTAAAAATACGATGAATTAACTCCCCAAAATGTTGGGGGAGATTAGTGTTCAAAAGGGCCTGTATTTCACTGTGGGTACTCGCCACCTGGAGAATGAATGTCTCCCGGGCGGACGTGAGCATAACTTCCTCGTTCAATAATAGTGCCTTTATTCTGCTCAGTCTATTGAAATCTGCCTCCATGGTAGGGATGGAAGGCCAAATAGAGATATCAACCTTGCCATGAGGGGGAGGAAAAAGCACATTTTTGCAGCAGACAACCCTGTGCGAAACTGTTACAATGTAAGGAATGCCAGCCTGCAGGCCACAACAGTTTTCATTATTTAAAAGTAAATAACTACCATTGGAAAGGAGAGTGAAAGTAGGAGAAATAACAGGAGCAGGAATACCTTTCAGCACACAAGCAAGATTAGGAGCGGAAACGCTACATGAGCCATGCAATTTAATGTGTTTACAAATAAGCGAATGACCCATAGTCGAGTCGCAGTACTCCCCCGTGAGAAAGACTTCCTTGCCGTCCCGAAGGCATTTATACATGAAAGGCAAGGACCAGAGTTCATGCAGGAAAGCACTGCCCAAGGGCCGGTAACGGCCCACAGGATAATGTTTCATGCACGAGTCAAATTCAAACAAGGAAAAAGGTAAAGCGATAACCCCATGAACTAGCCACACAGCAGAATCGAGTTCTGCAACAGAGAACGGCAAAGGATCCATCTTTTCGATATGTAATAGAGTGTAAGTTGCATCTTTCATGGACATAAATTGCTGTTTGTCAGTTAAGTTAAAAGGTAGAAACAAGGCAGAGGTGTTCAAAAAATGCCAAGGAACTTTACCTAACTTGAGCGTTTGCAAAGTCCATGCAAACTGCATAACTGAACGCAATTGATTCTGACCATGATATAACACAGAAACATCATCTTGTACAATATCAACAACAGAGGACACAATATTCTCTAAAGTATAAATGCGAGAAGACAGGGTATTAATACTATTGTCAACAACAGCAAGCACCTTTTCCAAATTTGCTTGATCTATTTCCCGAAGACGGGAAGCAGCTTCCATTTGTGATAGCTTCCAGAGTTCATTATATGTCTCATAAATGAATCTTTTAGGTCGGGGACCACGAGGTCCCAAAACAAAGTCGGACAGATCAATATTGCCTGAAAGGAGGGACAAATGTTGTTTAACAGAATCAAGGGACGAATGTTGCAGCCATTGTTTGCATAATTTACCTACAGAATATGTAGTGACAGTACGAGAAGCAGTAAATCTCGGATCAGGCCTATCCTGTGTGTATCTAGTACCTGAGTCGTGAAAACGCATTTGACATGCATTAGATGATATAGGCCATACCAACCAGGGTGACGGATCCAGTTCAGAAACATTAAATGAATTATTCTGTAATAGAGCCTGTAGGGTCGTCAGGGACAGGTTAAAACGTGAGCTATCATTGGGAAAACTCGACAGGGATGGAATTGAGGGCGAGTTCAATTGTTTAGTGGTAGCTAAGCCCCAACACGTAGTTTGATAGATGGAAGCATTTAGGAACATAATTTGGGTAGGGATGAGGCAAGCCCGATGCAACGCCTCGGTTCCCTGTACCTGCCATGGCTTGGAGCCCCAAATAGATTTCAAATCTATTGTATCCTCCCAGTACTCATAACCACCCACAGCTAGGGCACTTAAAAAGGAACCCGAATAAAGCAATTTGGTGTGTGTCAACATAATTTTCTGAGTTGATGTGGTATTAAGTCTAAAATAATAGGATGCAGGGTTCGACCGATTAAAATCAGTAAAATAGGTAAACTTATTTCGAAGAGTTTGTGAGCTACCTGGCAAGGGGTTTGGACAATGTTCCCATTGGGTGTAGTTAACAGAACTACGCAGGGCACTTGGCTTATGGAGAAAATGATTACCCCAATGTTGGTAACAATACAAATCGGCATAATTCGCAGAATTCATATATAAATCTTCAGCATTAAAAGATGCATAATATTTTAAATCGGCAAACAATGCTTCAACGGCATGCACATCCCAATCATCAGAATGAATATTATTTTGTACTACATCACCCATTGAAACACGAAGGACATTAGGTACATTAATAATTTCCGTCGGACCATGGATTTGATAGTTCACTGCATCCCATACGATGCCATCAGCAACTGGAAAAGCTGAAATGTTCACAAATGTATGGTCACGCTTCATGATGTGAGACGAGGAATGAGGAGCCAAAGTTCCAGAAACATAGTCTACAGCAGAGCGTTCAGGTAAATAGTGACCATTGATTAGTAGAAAAAACACTGTGACAAAGCCAATGGACATGAACAAAAAAATCAAGAAAAGTACCAACCAGATGTATGTCCAGGGTGGAATCAAAAAATTGTCTCTAAACCAGGATACAAAAATACTGAACTTGGATGGGACTTTTGAAGAGGTGGAATCCGAATCAAAGGAATAACGAGTCGGGCCAAGTGGCGTTATTGGTTGATGTGCCACCGATTCAGATGCAGGATAAGTATATTCGTCCTCGTCGATATTGGTGGAGAGTTGGGGATCAATTGTAGTTTCAGGCAAGTCAACCATCTCAATTACAGTATCAGCGACCGTTCGTGTAGATGGGCCACGAACATATGTCCGATAAATGGCAGGACAAGAGACCGCTGGTGTGACACTATTCAGGATCGGCCAGGCGCTGTAGCTTGACATTTTCCACTGAGATGTATCTGTTCTCCTTGCGACCAGGAAGCGGTGGTAAAATGACTGTACGTGTTCCCTTCAAGCCCAGAACTGGAACCGGTGCACGAAAAGAGGGGCCGAATTCTTTTTTGTTTTCAACCTTCTCTCGAACCAGTTCTCCAACCTTTGGAAGCCAGCCGGCTACCGGAATCTGCAACGCAGGATCTGTGGCTGAAGGCAAATGTGTAGTTGCAAGTTTGTCTCGGGCTTCTTGTAAGTCCTGTAACATAGCAGAATGGTTATCTACATCAAACTTGGCGGATTGCGCCGCGATGTCTGGACCCTCAAGGTCAGGCACAAACATTCTTATGGCAAAGAGCATTTCGTATGGGGTCCGCCCACCCAGAGGTCTTCTAGGGAGATTATTAAGTGCACGTTGAACGGTATACAAGTGGGCCAGCCAGTTCCTGCCAGTACCTATAACTCTAGCTGTTAAGGATTGCTTTAAGTCACGGTTCATTCGTTCAACGATAGAGTTGCCCTCAGGCCTATACGGAGACGAAAATTTCACCCGCACCCCAAGCGAAGCCATTGCATCCTTGTAAGCCCTAGAGGCAAACGCCGGACCTTGGTCCGAATGGAAGGTGCCGCATGCGAAAATTCCCACAAAGACACGCAAATCCCTGATTACATTTCGAGCGTCAGCACTACGTTGTGGCCAGACCCAGAGGAACCGTGTGCACGAGTCCACTGCTACTAAGATATATTTATAGGCAGTGTCTGATGAGAATGGACCGCAGTGATCCAAGTAAACACACCCAAAGGGTCTGTTAGCAATGCAGAGCGGGGTCTGTGGAGGGCGTGTTACCGTGGAAGGCTTAATCTGTTGACAAACGTCGCAGGAAAGCACAAAAGCACGGGTGTCTTTATACAATCCACGCCACCAATAACGCTGCTGCAAGATGGAAACTGTAGCTGACACACCTGCATGAGCAGAAGCCATGCCTTCGTGTGCAGCTGATATCAAGGCACTCCTGCGGTCCGCGTTGGGGATCAGCCGATCTCCAACGTCAGGTATTGTTACATAAGGAACCTGATCGGGACTTAATTTGTAAGAATACTTGGAAGGGAACCCTGTAGGGTAATTATCACCTTCCTTGGTTGCAGCAATAGCTGCTAGAATAACAGAGTCAATTTTAGACATGGACCTGGTAACCGCTGCTACTGAACACGTGACTACTGCTGAACGGGCAGCCTCATCTGCCAGATCGTTACCAATAGCGTGTGCGCCCACCCGCTGATGGCCTAAGGTGTGAACCACCTGTGTGAGGGGCAGACGTTGTTGCAATTCTGCCACTCGAACCCAAAGCATTTTATGCTTAATTGTGCTCCCTTTTGCGTCCTTGTAGTCATTTTTCGACCAGAAAAACAGATTGTCATTGTAAGATTGTACACAGTAGAAGGAATCACATACAATAAGAGTGGTCTCATCCTGAGAAGCGAACTCAAGCGCAAGTAGCAATGCATGCAGCTCGGCCAATTGTGCGGTACTATCTCCAAGTGTGCGAGTGTGCACTACAGAGGATTTGAACGTTCCATTTACAAAGGAACCCGCAACAATAGCACATGCAGCTGAATAAGCGTGCTTGGACCCAGAGGCCGGTTGCGCCGAACCATCGGTGTAGATCACACATTTGTAATCCTCAAGCGGCAGTAAAAACAAAGGAGGAGGATGAACGAATTCATACTGCAAGAACTCCTGAGTCTGGAGAGAAGAATCGAAAATAAAAGTGACGTCCGAAGACATCAAGGATGTAGCCCATTGTATCCAACGGGGATGCATTGCTTTTGAGTTCGGTACACTTGCCTTTGTTACTGCCTCTAGGGCAGGACAGGGTGTTACCACCAGAATTCGCTTTCCCTGTGCCAGTGCGCGTTCTTTTAGAATCGCCATTTGCACTGCAGTTAGAACTTTTTCAACAGATGTAAAGCGCAATTCAGCGGAAGTGTACAGATGTGACTTGTATGCGATGGGTACTGTATCACCTTCATTAAAGGTTAAGTATGTGAATCCCACCGCCCCGGAATTATTCTAATCACCAAGTTTGTGTGGTTATCACGAGTCAAAAGATATTTAGACTCCAATAGGTCTGTCTGCAAAGACTGCAGAATTGAGGTATGCTCAGGCAGCCAGCAAGACCTTGAATAAGTAGGTTGTATCAAAGCATACAAAGGCTTGATACGCTGGGCATATTCGGGAATGTAAGTACGCCCGAAATTCAGGAAACCCAGCAAAGACTGAAGTTTCTTCAGAGTATTTGGGGGGCACAAATGTGCACATTTTTCCAGGAAATGGGGGGCTAAGCCCTTACCTTCGTTGTTGAGCTCATAGCCCAAGAACAGAACGGTAAATTCAGCAATGTGTGACTTAGCAAAGTTAAATTTGTAACCCTGCTCCGCAAATTCAAGAATAATGCGGTCCACACGGGACAGATGCTGAAATAATTCGTCGTCCGTCAGATAGATGTCATCTACGTACGAACATGCGTCTTGATCAATGTCATTTAACAAAGAAACAACACGGGCGGCGAATATACCCGGACTATTTTTGTAGCCCATGGGTAAACGCCGGAACTGGAATAATTTACCACCGGAAGTGAATGCGGTCCATTGACCACTCTCCGGGGCTAGGTTGTGCGTGTAGAAACCGTTTGAAAGGTCAAGTGTCGTTTTGTATTTTTTACGAACAAGACTGTCTACAAGCGCAGAACTGTGTGTATTCTGTACCGCAAAGTTCCGACAATGGGAATTTAAATGCCGGTAATCCAAAACTAAGCGGTACGATCCATCGGGTTTAGAAACCACGAAAAGGGGATTGTTCATAGGTGATACGCATGGTTCGATTACTCCCTGATATTCCAACTGTGTCAGAATTTCGGAGACGGGGCCTTTTGCCTGCCGTTTGATGGGATATTGGGGTTGTGGCTGCGGTAGTGACCGCAAAGGTATTGCATGAGGAGGTGATTCTTCATCCCATCCCACATGGTTGCGGTATAACGCTGGTGCCAGGTACACAGCCCACTCAGCTGCAAGTGCTTCAGCTTTGTCTTTTGGGACATGCCTTGAAAAGCTTGGAAGGATTACCTCCTCTCCTTTATGTGCAGCTAAAACGAATGGGGGTGGCCAATCCACCTCTGCTAACAAAATGTCATATGAAGAGGTTAGATTTTCCCAAAAAATCCCTTTTATTTCACGCGGTATGTCACCTTCAATTTGGATGACTATGTTGTAAAGTCTGTCAGGGGGTGCCACTCTCGTGTCAGCTGTCTCTACAGTAACGAATGTTTCAGTTGCTGTCGCCTCCATATGAGGACGTAGCGCCTCCCGCACTATGGTAACTTCCGCGGCGCTGTCTAGGAGGGTCACTGCCCACGTCCAATTCTGGAGTCTCGTTCTCACGGTCTGTGGCATATTTCGCTGTTACAGCGGCAACTTTTTTCTTTTGAAATTGTGGTCGAGGAAGGTGAAAGTCTTCTGCTTTCCCTCTGACTTGTTGTCGAGGTTGGTCTCGCTCCTGGGGAGCCTCTCGGCCCCTTCCTCTATCTTGCCGTCCTCCTCCACCAGCCTGTGACGACGTCTGGGCCTGTGAAGAACGAGGAGAACGGGTATCAGAGCTCTGAAACCTTTCTGGTGATTTAATTCTCGACCTATCACGTAAATCATAAGTACGTTCAGAAGAAACCGAAACTGGGGAAGCGCCTCTCGACCCCGGCTTCTTTTGTTGCTTACCCTGTTTTTTCTGTCTCCAACTCTTTTTAGTGAAGACTGGTCTATCATCTTTCTCAGATGTACTTTTTGTTTGTGTAATTTGTGGTTGCGATTGAGTTTGCATTTTTACAAAAGGCTTGTTGCCTAGGCTATTTCTTCCAATTGTTTTATAAGCCCGGGCTATAATTTTCGGTAATTCGCGAGGCCTGTCCAACTCTGGGACCAAAGCCAAAGCATTCGCTACTTGAAAGTTCATTGCATCGCCCTTGACATTTCCAAGGATCAGTTCAGCTACTACATCAAACACTCCCACTAGTCTCATCCCTAATTCCACAGCCGCTTCAGGGCCATGCTCATCCTGTACTTTTTAATTACAGAGGGTAGAACCGTCATGGAAGGAGTACCAAAACATTTTGAATAAACTGCTGCGAATACCTTACCCCAGTTTTCACATGATGTCAAATCGGGGATTAAGTCTTTTGGCAAACTTATCGTAAGGATGCGATGTTTATCCACTGGGGACGTATGTGGAAACACCGCTTCTATCTGATCGAACTTTTCGGCAAGCCAGTAAGGATAATCGTCCTTACTCTGTGGACGTTTGCCCATCACAGAATTTACCATGACAGGACTTATGGTCACTCCAGCTGCAATAGCTGGTTGGCCAGCGACTACAGGGGCAGCTCCATGTAGGCTACCTGTAACGTATGTCACTAAGGCTCGATGCACTCGCACCAGTTCGGTATGCATAGTGCGCAGTTCCGCAATTGGTAATGCCAGATAATTTGGATGCGGGGTATACCCGGCCAATACAGGCCAAGTGGCCCCCAGAATGGATAAGGGGCCTAAACGAACTGCGGTAGTTGGTTGGGGGAGGGCGCCATTAAACCAAACACGGTGCTGCCAAGCCGTGAGAGGCACTTCAAGAGTAGTATAGGGTCGATAGGCAGCAGGAATAGCGGTGGGTTTATATTCATGAAACAGCTTATCACCTGCATCCACCGCTTCAAAAGTGATCCAAGTGTAAAACACTTCAAAGTGATAAGCCGGATCGGCTTGAACCACAAAGACCAACTCGACCCCAGCATCGGGCACTCCGTATACACCTAAGTGTTCTCGGATTGGTCCTCGGCTATGTGCAGCTATCGCCACACCAGCCATAACTAAACAATTGTATTCGACAACCTAACAGGGAGCACAAAATGGGTTATGTATGTAACCTTTTTTAATAACTTCAAGCTTGAAAGAACCTATAAAACGTTCAATATAGGAGGTATCACCGTCACTTACGCCTCCGGAAGCGTATGTGAGGGTTTTGTGGACAAGCACAAGTACTACTCAAGCGTCTCGCAGATAAGCAGCCCCACGGTGGTCGCGCCATGTCATAAGGTTTCTGCACATACACAGAGCTATGCACAGGATAATGGGACCCCGGAATACAGTGGTTTGCCTACCATATACCGTAGCACCCAAAAACCCCAACCCAACTAGCTTAGCATCCCATTAGCACCCAAGTACCAATGATTGGACAACCCAGAACACGGTATCTTTATCTCAGGACTCGCAGAAGCAAGAACACTCTTTCGTCACTCACTCGTACTTGTCCACAAGGTGCGTAGGAAGAGACACTGAATAGGTTAAAATGTTTATTCCAACTTACGTGCTCTAATGTACAGTACACGTGTCAGTACTAATAGCATAATGCATATGAATAATATAAGCAGCATGGTTACAATTCCATAGAATACAAACGGGAAAGCATTTCATAACTCAGTGGATAAATGTCTGAATAACATTACCACCCTCCCCGTGCAGTAAGATTGTTTATTATAAAAATAGAAGACCTCTGGGCTTTGACTAGCGAACCCCCATACCTCAGTCTCTAGATGCAGAATTACATCAGCAGGACATCATAGCTCTTCTCACTGAAAAGGATTTCTCCAAGTGTGTCCAGCGCCAGTAAAAACCCCAGTATTAAAGGCACACAAAGTTTCATGTCATTTGCGCCTAATGTTATGTCTGGGTGCGCGAGACTGGCCATATCAGGAAGAACCGAAATACATTGTTATGCGACCTTGTACATGTTGTGCAGTCTGAGCCCAAATCGAACAAGAGAAAAGGTGAAAGACAGAAAGTGCAGACAGCGCAAAAGAACTTGGCAAGAGCAAAGGGCGAGGGAGGGAGCCCTGGCTCAGTGTAATGTGCGCAAAGAAAAGCAGCATGGCAGCTAGTCCTAGGCCAACATAACAAGGCAGGCAACAAACCACAAGACAATAGCAAAACAAAAGGTTCCACAGCACAATCAGGTTCTCAGTTACAGGGTTGTAATCCTGTGTGCAATCTTCTATGATCGCAGAAGCTACAGGCGTTTCCTAGTGTCTACAACCCCAGATGTGTAGCATGGGTCTAGGCACAGATGCAGTGAACTCAAACCCCCTCCAGGTGGCGAGTCGCCCCGCCCCCCTTTCCTGACTGCTTCCAACCAAACTGCGTTCCTATTACCTTAAATCACCACTGACAACGTACTTTGGTGCCTTAAAAGGTCGCAGTTTATTCAACCTCACATGTTTATACATTTTGCAACGTTCATGGTCATATCAACATTTACTGTCCATGCTACATATTTACATTTCCTGGTCTTTGTTCTCATTTTGCTCGCAGTATGGACCCCGCCTCCTCAATTTCCCGGGAGGGGAAGGACACCCTGTCTGGGATTCACGGGTCTAGGCTTCAACTTGCTACTGACTTGGAGGGTGTCCGTCTGGACCTGCCCGGGCTACAAGTGCCGTTCCGCTCGCCCTGTACCCTTTTATGGGCCCTCCCTGCTCCCAGGGGTCCCTGCCGTGTGGCATCCCAAGGACCTTACTTGAGCATCTACTCTACCTTTCCTGAGGCTGAGTCCCTGCATTTTTCTCCCTCTGTACCCCTGCCGTGAGGCATCCCAAGGGTTCTGAGGGAGCATCACATCTACTCTTTCTATGGCGGCACGCCGCCCCTTGGCTCCCTCTGTGCCCCTGCCGTGAGGCATCCCAAGGACACTGTGAGAGCCTTCCATCTACCTTTTAGTAAGTTCTCTCTTTTTACTACCTTCCTTGTGTTTGTTCCGCCACGCTACCTACGGTTTCCCGATCTGGAAGAAAGAAGGATCGTGTCGAAGGAAGCAGGACGCCGGAGTGACCTACCAGGAGCCGGAGGACCGGAAGACTGCCGCCTGAAACTGCCTCGAGAGGATTGCTGCCAGGAACCGGGCCGGAGCAGGGAAAGCTACATCTGACACCGAGCTGGGCCTGATCCACCTCTCCTCTCTGCAGCTCAGCCGCCCGCCGACTGATCCGGTGCAGTGGATAATCGGCGGGGCAAGTGGAGGATGGTGCGAGCAGCGGGCGCTAGCCGGCTTTCACGCCCTTTTTGTGCGGCGGGACCCATCCAAAAGCTCTGACCCGGGCAACGGGGAAGAGAAGACTGCAGCGGCGTGGGGGGCGCCCCCAGACAAGGAATCGACACGAGCCTTAAAGGCACACGGCCCCAATCAGGAAATCAACACGCACATTAAAGGCACACGGCCCGGCAGCTGAGCGGAGTGTCGGAGGCCAAACTTACACTATCTTTAGCTCCCCAGCAGCGACAACGGGATGAGAGACCCGAGGCCAGCAGGAGGTCTCCGGTTGCCGAGCGGGAGCAGCGGCAAGCGCGCACAACAATTGGGGATTTGGGGCAGCATTTGGGGAATTGGTTTGCTCTTTGCTGGGACAGGAGTCCGGAGGCCAGCAGGAGGTCCCCAGTGGCCGCTCGGGAGCAGAAAAAGGCGCGAACAGCGCTGGGGGCACTTTTCAGTTACTCAGTGTGACTCAGGGATTGGTCATAGGCGCGAACAACGCTGGTGGCATTTTTGATTTTCCTTTGTTGTGTCTGGGGGCTGTTGGACAGGGCCGGTGCCCTGAAAACACACAGGACCTGCTGCAAGAAGGAATTGATCTTGTTGAAGAGAATTCGGGAGCATGCACTGCTGCAAAAGTAAACCCTGAGCACAACCGGCAGCAGTGACAAGTACCTGGGCATCTGGGCACTAAGCCACCAACAGAACAGGGGGCAGCACAGCCAGGAGCAAGAGAGCGGTGTCTCCGCAGCAGGTGTCTAGCTAGGATACGGATGGGAGCAGCGATGACGAGGGGTCTGTAGCCAGCACGGCGGCCCCTCAGGAGAGACGCGGGAGACAAGACACCATGGGCGACAGAGAGAGTGGTAAGCATGGCGCACTAAGCAAGCGAGGGCGCGGGAGAGGGCAAAGAGCGGAAAGGAGCCAAGGGCAAAACATAAATATGGGCACTCAGCTGGGAGTGAGCAATGTAGCAATGCAAGGACCATGGCCCATGCACCCCCGTGGCAGTCAGGGTTAGGCCAAGGGCGTCAGGATTTCCAGGGGGAGGCCTGGACTGCGGGGGCAGCTCATCCAACAGCATGGATGCCCTGGTGGCAATGGCAAGGGGTAGGAGCTACATTCCCTGGGCAAGGGGGCAGCCCGATGCCAGACCAAAGGGCGGACAAGAGAAGCCTCACAAAAGGGGCTACAAACATGGAAACAGGGGTGGCAAACCAGGTGCAGCAGGGGGAAAGGACAAGAACCGAGGCAACCACACAAGAGGGCGCAGGGGCCTCTGGAGGAGATAGTTCAAGTATAAGCAAGACAGGAGAGGGGCAAGACACTAACGGAAAGCCGGCCAGCGAGTACTTGCGCCCCTCCCGGAGCGACCCCCCCCCACGACCACAAAGCCGCTAGGACTGGCCAACCTCATCCCACTAACAGTGAAGGAGAGGATCTGGAGAAAGGAGTTCATAGACATTTTTTCACTACTGGAGTGTGCGCCAGGCAGGTTTAGACCTAGCAACACAAGACAAAAAGGACGATGACAGGAGGGCCACCCGTAAACCCAGAGTAGAAAGATCAATAGAAAATTGGCTGAAAGCATTCAGAACATTAGCATGCGTATTCATTGAGAAATTCCCTCAAAGCGCAGCGGCACTGATCTTATACGAGCAAAAGGTGCACGAGGCGCAGCAGCAGTATCAGGGCGATGCATGGCTAAAATACGACAAGGGTTTTAGGGAGAAGATGCAAGTATGGCCAATAATGGGGTGGGACTGTCAGGACATGGAAGGTTTCACGAAACACATGGTGGCGGCCAGGGAAGGGGTCGGCGCAAAGGAGAGCAATTTTCGTCCCTACGGGAGTAAGGGCAAATTTGAGGGGCAAGGAAAAGATTTCAAAGGGAAAAACCAGGCCGGTAGGAAATCAAGTAAGCCATGTTGGAAGTTTGACAAAGACGAGTGTAAGTGGGGGGCGTCATGCAGGTTTAAACACGCTTGTGGGACATGCGGGGGAAACCATCCCACCATACGCTGTAGACGGGCAACAGGGCCAGGGGCCACCAAGGACAGGACAGGCACAAAGAAATGAGGTACAGGCCCCTCCAGTCGGGGCCAGCGGGGAAAGGGGCAGGGGACAGGCGCTACCAACACCCGTAAAGACAAGCAGACTGTTACATTTGTTAAAAAACTATCACAAAGTAACGGACAGACAGCTGTTAGCAGAAGGCTTCACACAAGGTTTCCCAATCCCTTACAAAGGACCTAGGGGGGCCTGGGAGAGCCTGAACCTGAAATCAGTGAGAGACAACCCCGGGTGGCACAACAGAAGGTAGAGAAAGAAGTACAACTGGGGCGGGTGTCCGGCCCTTTCACTTCCCCCCCAATGAAGGATATGGTGGTATCACCGCTCGACGTGGTGCCCAAAAAGAAGCCGGGAAAATTCCGGCTGATCCATCACCTGTCCCACCCGAAAGAGAGTCCATTAATGACTGGTTAGAACAAGGAGCATACACTGTGGCCTACGCATCGGTAGACGATGCAGTGGACCTTATTAGGCAGGAAGGGAAGGGCGCCCTGATGGCGAAATCAGACATAGAATCAGCCTTCAGATTATTGCCGGTGCACCCAGACAGCTACCACATGTTGGGTTTCAAACTAGAGGGGCGGTACTACTATGACAAATGCTTACCAATGGGGTGCTCGATATCATGCCCGCACTTCGAGGCTTTCAGTAGTTTTCGAGAGTGAGAGCTGGGATCACGCACTCCGAAGGGCGGGCAGGTCCACTACCTAGATGATTTCCTTTTTATTGGGAGAGCAGGCACAGGGGAGTGCGACAACCTCCTAAACAATTTCATAACGCTGGCCGAAGAGTTGGGCATCCCACTAGCGCAGGCTAAAACAGAGGGCCCAACCACAAAACTGTCCTTCCTTGGGATAAAGCTGGACTCAGTAGCCTGGACATGCAGGTTGCCGCCAGAAAAGGTAGCCGAGCTACAGGGCACCATAGGGAGATTGAGGCAGCAAAAAAAGGCGACGCTGGGCGAAATATAGCAGCTGCTAGGGAAATTGAATTTTGCCACGCGGGTAATCCCCGCAGGGCGCGCCTTCGCAAGACGACTGGCATGGTTGACCAGGGGCATGACACAGAAGCACCACAGGGTCCGCATCACGCAAGGGGTGAGGGAGGACCTGGGGCAATGGGAGAGTTTCCTGTCAGAATTCAATGGTACCCTAATATGCCGAGATCCCTGGGTGCAAGCAGACGAATTGGAGCTCTACACGGACTCGGCCGGGGGATTAGGTTTTGGGGCAATTCTAGGGACAGCATGGTCTTTCTTCTCAGCGAGGGGGGGTGGTTGTGTTTTCCCTGCTGCCCGTTGGCCCTTTTTATCCCCCCCTTGCCCTAACTGCTCGCCCTCTGATTGGGGGGGCCCACGCTCGCCCTTGTGGGACCAATCCCGGTCACCCCCTGCCTAGCCGGCATGCAAATGGGGGGGCAGGGGGAGGGCTTCCTGCCGCCGGACGGCGTTTGACCCGGGCCCCCATCGGGTCCGGCTTCGCCTTCCCGGCCCGGGTTCTGATCCATCCCAATGTTTAGATGCGCAAAACAGTTCAGATCACTTTCACCAATTCAAGATCACCAGCCCATCTGGGCAATTTTATAAATCTGAGCATGTCAAGATCTAAAGAGTAGAGTTATTCACCCAAGTGTGAATGGTAAAAAAAAAATGCATCTAGTTTAGAACTGCTAAGTAGATTATGTAATTCTATTACGCCAGGAATAACATCGTGACAGTTAACCAGGGCACCCAACAAATTAGAGGGGATATGTTTTAGAATATTTTGAATGGTAAATTTCTCTTCGTCTACTACCTTTCCGCTACCTGCTGAGTATTTTTACTATGCACGTATTATTGATTGCTCTTCATCACTGACGGACATTATTTCGTTTAAAGTGTTTGCTGGCTACCCAAGACAAAGTTTTTTTCAGATAGCAAACAGGAACAAAGAGCTTGTTGCACGTAGGAGTTAATATTAGTAGGAACCCTAGGAAAACCATGATGGAAAGCTGGCCCCCAGTTTTTATGTTCATGGAAAACCCATAGTTAATGGTGCTTCGTACACGGGCAGCCACTGATATCTATAGTTTAACCTTGATTTGACTGATGTATTTGATTGGTAGGACCTCAAACTCTTCATCAAGCGATGCCACTGTGACCAACCGTCAGTCAGTTAGCTCTTCCCAGGAGGAGAGCGCTGGGCTTGGTCTGAACAGAATTGGGGGCACCAAGAAACAGAGCAGCACACAGAGTCATAGGTGCCATACTTAGGCAAAGCAGTGCCAACCATGCAGACGGCAACCCCCTCAGATGGAAGGAAAGCAGATTCTGTGACACTCTGTCCTTGTCAGGTGACGACTACTCATGGAGCTAACTCTTGCATGACACTTGGTAGGACTCAGAAGGCTTACTTTGAGCTGGCAGGTCAGCACAGAGCACCAACAGCCAAGCAACAAAAAGAGCCAGGGGAGACTTGCTTAGTCCACAGGAGCCTCTGACAGTTTAAAAACGAAACCTGCGGAGAGCAAAGAAGCAATTGATGGCACACATGTGCTGCACCTGGCCCGGAGGATAGTATTCAGTTTTTGAGAAACCAGTTTCCAATTCAACCACATTCTATCTTTTTACAGAATAATCATAATGAAAGCTGGCATACACATCAAATGATATTTGTGTACAAGTGATTGTGGAGCGGTCAGGAAGGAGGTATGAGTTGGACACTCTAAGACCTGGGATAAGGAGATATTTAATTGTAGCATCTACTAGAGTGACTGGGTTATTTAGGTACCAAGAGCTAGACAGAGGCCCAGAGCTCTAGCTGATGAAGGGCAGCAGTAGTCTTGCTGGTGTTTTTCCATTTAGCATCTTCATCTTGCTCTTTTTAAAGGATCGCTTCCCTTGGAAAGGCATAAGAATCACCCAGAAAAGACCAGAGTGGAGAACCCAAGAAGAAGTGAAGCAGTTGCGTCGAATCCTACTTGCGCTGCCGAGCTACCACGGGTACAGCATCAACCTGCAGCTCATGCTGGCCAAAGTGATCCGCTTTGAAAGGTATGTTTCAGCACGCCCTTTCAGATACTAGCATGCTTTTCCTTATTGTGCTGTGAGGTATTTTAATATGTAAATACATGGTTAGAGTTCCATCCACAGTAGTCAATAGCAAATGTCCATCCACAGTAGTGAATATTCATTTCCTATGATTGCCCCTACACTGTATGTTTCTGTTATGAGCAATAAGGGGTTTCTTGGTAGTTAATATTCTTGCAAGGCAATGCCAGTTTCAGACATTTTTTTCCTTAAAGGTGTGGTGGGGGGTTGGGGCAGGTCGGGGGTGATAGTACAACTTTGTGCTTTGAGTTTGGCCTACGTGCCAGTACTATTTAACACTAGTCAAAGAGACAAGTGAGAAATACTGAGATTGAAAACAATACTTTATGTGGCTTTTCTCAATATGGAACCCCTGTAATGTATAATGTATACACCGTAGGGGGGGCTCCAGAGAGCTGGTGAGCAAAATGGCCTCACTTATGTGAGGCTCCTGCTGCCCCGGCCGTCATCCGACATAATCCTGTACCGGCGGTGGCACTGGCTGCCAGCAATCACATAATATACATGCCTAATACATTTAGCAACTACAGCGAGGAAGGCAGACCTGATCAGACACTGGAGGCGGAAGATTACTGAAAGTTCAGTGCTGGATGCTAGCATGCGGCAAGATGGCGGACGCCTGCGGTGATAGCTGATGGTGGCGGGTTGAAACAGTGCCTACGGGGGAGCCCAAGGAGCGAGGCGTACTGCTGACACTCACCGGAGTAGTTTTGCCATCTTCTATACCCCTAACAGTGAGCCGCGGACCACCGGGACTGCCGGGGAGAGACGACTACACTGCTCAGGAGGTGAGGCCTCTGGCTCCACGGCACTGACCTGTGTGGGCCTCGGGCTGCGCCACTCCAGCTGGCAGAGAGGGCGTGCCGGCCAGGGGCAAGCGCCCGCTGTGCGCCACTAATCAAAGGGTGACTGCTGCTCCCGTGCATGCCACTGACACCTCACTGGGCCTCCATCCTGCTCTGCATCAGACTCGCAGTGAGTGAGGGCCGCGCTGCGAAGGCCCTACTGGGGCAGCTACGGGAGGGTCCACTATGAAGACCCTAAGAGATAACCGCCAGAGCCCGCGGCGGGTGAAAGCTGATAACTAAGAGGTTCCCATGGCAAATACAGCACATATTACCCCCGCAGGAGCTCTGTTAGCCGCAAGAGCCACTGCGGATATGCTGCACATTGACACTTCTTGCAACTGCGAAGTGCACATAGAGGGCCCATCACCCTGCTTCAAAATCCCATAGGCCTGAACACAAAAGCGAACCTCACCACTGTTGGGCCTGAGGTGAGGGATCACACTGGGAGGAGACATAGTGGTGGAGGTTGGCGCGGGATAGGCTGTGCCATACTGGACGACGCTCTTCGCTGAAGAGGCCTCGCTGAAACTGTATGAAGCGGGGCTCCAACTATCCTGCCTCTTATCAGCGTCGCCCCCGCCTGGGCGCGCTGTGGTGCTTGGCGGCTGGAAGTTCCTCCCTTGCTATAGTGCACCACTCAAGACTATGGGCAGGACAGAGGGGAAACAGGCCAAGCTGCCCTTCGAACCTCAGAAATCAGCAAGATCCCCTGCCGGGGACACAGAACTCAGTATGGCGGAGGCATACCAGTCAACAACGCACCCTGAAGACACTGATCTGCGCTCCCTGCTACTCACTATTGGCAAAGCCTCACATCTATTGAGGCCAAAATGGACTCTTTGAGTATGCAAAGCGCATTGAAAAACACAATGGGCACATAAGCGAGATGGAGCAAAGAATATCGAACCTGGACAATGTGCCCTCAATGGAAGGGGAGTAAATGCAAAGCATGGAGTGCCTCCTGAAAGTCATTGCTGCAAAAAATGAGGATTTGAAGGTGCGATCGCACAGGAACAACATCCGAATCCTAGGAGTTCCCGAATCCACAGCTACAGGGCGTATGGAAGACAATGTGGAGCACATGCTGGTAGATATGTTTGGGGCCTCATCTCTTTCTAAGCTGCTGGTGGTGGAGAGAGCTCATCCATCATTAACTGCCAGGCCCGCTCCAGGTGCCACGCCCAGACCCATCATCGCCTGTGAGAAGTTGGCCTGGCATATGCTGTCCACTAGTTATACTGATCCATCATCAGGGTTCTGAGAGAGCAGGTCAGGGAGTGGATCACTCTCTTCCTCCTGTCCCTCATCAGTAGCCATGAGCAAGCCCATGTCTGCCCTGTCAACATATGGTTTCAGTCTGTTGACATGGAGCACCCTGTGGGGGCTCCTGGGAGTTCGAAGGTCCACCAGGTAGGTAACCTCTCCCTTCTGTTCAACAATGGTATGGGGGCTACTCCACTTGTCTTGGAGGGCTGCTGGGGCCACAGGCTCCAACACCCATACTTTCTGTCCTGGCTGATAAACAGTCAACACAGCCTTTTGGTCATGCCAGGCCTTTTGTAATTCCTGGCTAGCCTCAAGGTTTTTAGTTGCCTTCTTCATGTACTCAGCCATCCGGGAGCGGAGACCAAGTACATAGTCCACAATATCCTGTTTAGGGGGTTTGGAGGTAACTCCCATCCCTCCTTCACTAGACACAATGGACCCCTAACTGGATGTCCAAACAGAAGCTCAAATGGGCTGTAACCAACCCCCTTCTGTGGAACCTCTCTGTAGGCAAAGAGAAGGCAGGGCAAAAGTATGTCCCATCTGCGCCTAAGCTTTTCTGGGAGACCTTTAATCATGCCCTTCAAGGTTTTGTTGAACCTTTCAACTAAACCATTGCATTGTGGGTGATAGGGGGTGGAAAATGTATAATTTACTCCACACTCCTTCCACATAGCAGTCAAGTAACTAGACATGAAGTTTGCATCCCTGTCTGATACTACCTCCTTAGGAAAACCCACTCTGGAAAAGATTCCCAGGAGGGCCCTTGCCACCACAGGAGCTGTGGTGGTCCTGAGGGGAATTGCTTCTGGGTACCTAGTGGCATGGTCTACCACCACCAGGATAAATCTGTGCCCAGATGCTGTTTGAGGATCTAGGGGACCAACAATGTCAATCCCTACCCTCTCAAAGGGAACCCCCACCACAGGTAGTGGTATCAGGGGGGCCTTTGTAGTGCTACCTGCCTTACCACTGGCTTGACAGGTAACACAGTAGCGACAAAACTCCTTGGTGTCTTCAGACATATGAGGCCAATGAAAGTGAGGGACATCATGTGCTAGGGTCAATAGGAAGCTCCTAAACTTCAGAGGTATAACCAACCTCCTGGTGGCTCCAGGCTTGGGGTCTCTACACTCTGAGTAAAGGAGTCCATCATCCCAATAGATCCTATGGGTACCACTAGCACTCCCAGCAGCCTCAGCAGTAGCTTGCTGTCTGGCTCAGATCTGCCCTGGAAGGGCCCCCTGTCCCCAAGAACTCAACCTGATCAGGTTCAAGCTCCTTCTTCAGGACTGAGATCATCTCCCTCAAGAGACTGATCTGCATTCTGAGGCAGGGGGAAGACACTGCCTTAACCCTACTGCTCCTCCTCTTGGGAGGCACCTGGTCCATTCTTCCAGAATCCAGGGCCTGTTCAGTTTTAGACATTTTTGCCTGTGACCTGGTCATAGCAAACACATCAGCAGGGATGCCCAACATTTCTGCATGGGTCCTGAGCTCAACTTCAGCTAAATCATTTCCAAGCAAGCATTCAACAGGGAGGTCTGCACTTACCGCAACCTTCTTAGGGCCAGTTACCCCTCCCCAGGAGAAATTAACAACTGCCAGGGAATGGTCTGTCCTGACATTGCTAGCGTTGGTCACTTGGTACATTTCACCAAGTATGATCTGCTCAGGTGCTACAAGATCTTTTGTCACCATTGTGACACTTGCTCCTGTGTCCCTGAATGCCAAAGCCTCTCTTCCATTAATTAAGGGCTGCTGTCTGTATTTGCCCAGATTACTGGGACTCACATAGGAGGACATATCCATGCCTCCATCACAGATCAGTACAGCCTGAGTTGGAACTCTGACTAGGACAGAGTCCATCTCAGATCCCAGGGTTAACCCTACTACACCCTTATTTGGAACACCACCACTTGGAGCTGAATTAGGGGGAACAGTTGCCTTAGGGGCAATGGTGGCTGGAGTTGAGTCTTTGGTCTTTGTACAATCACTAGTCCAATGGGTTTTCTGCTTACAGATTTTACACCATGGTTTCTTTTGGCCTTTTCCTTTGTTAGATTGGGACTCCCCACCAGATGCAGATTTTTGGGGCCCTTGAGAAGACTTCTGGTCTTTACCCTTCTCCCCACCCGTATCAGAGTTCTTAGAATCTTGCTTCTTAGCGTCACCACCTTGGTTCTGAACCTTCTGCCTCACCCTGGTTCTGACCCACTTGTCTGCCTTCTGACCCAATTCTTGGGGAGAGGTCAGATCAGAGTCCACCAGGTACTGATGCAACAGTTGATTTTGACAGTTGTTAAGGATCTGCTCTCTCATGATTAAATTATACAATCCTTTGAAATCACACACCTTACTGCCAAGTAACCAGCCTTCCAGAGCCTTAGTAGCACAATCAACAAAGTCAACCCAGTCCTGAGTCTGTGCCTTTTGGGTATCTCTGAACTTTAACCTGTATTGTTCAGTGGTTAGGCCAAACCCTTCAATCAGAGCACTCTTCAGGACTTTGTAATTGTCAGCATCCTCTTCTCTTACAGTGAGGAGCTTGTCTCTACCTTTGTCTGCAAAGGAGAGCCACAAGATTGCTGCCCACTGCTCCTGAGGGACCCTCTGTACCTTACAGGCCCTCTCAAGTGCAGTTATCCATTTGTGGATGTCATCCCCACTCTGGTAGGGAGGGACAATCTTGTTCAGGTTCCTATGGTCATGAGGATGATCTCTACCTCTAGGGACACTGCTGCTGCCACCATGGGACCCTAGTCCCAATTTCTGAGAAGCTCTCTGGAGCTCCAGGGATTCCCTGTCTAAGGCCAATTGCTCTCTCTTGATTCTGAGCTTAGCTCTCTCAAACTCAAGCAGTTGGCATTTCTTCTCATAAGAGGATGCCCTTTTATGAGAAGCAGAGGACACTATAGACGTACCAGAATGATTAGATTCCTGAGAAGGAGATCTAGATCTTCTGGGTAGACTATTAACCCTTCCAGGTGGGGTAAAGAGAGCCCCACTGGGGTCTCCTTCCTCACCTTCAGGAAGAATTGGATTTTCCAGGTTGGAATCATCTTGATCCCCCTGGCCAGCATCAGAGTCTGGGTCATAGTAGTTTTCACTACCTGGCCTTTCCTCTTCTGCTGCCCCACCCCCTTTGCCAACCTCATCAGACCCTGGGGTCTTTCTGAGGTCATCTTTAAGCAACATCTTTATGAGATGTTGGGCGGTTGGGCTTTTCCCTGTCTTCAATTTTCTAGAGGCACACATAGTCCTCAACTCTTGGTATGAGGCATGGTAATACTTAGTTGGGAGAGACCCACTGGTTTCTGCCCTTGAAGACATGACTAGTGTGGTGTGGTGTATGCACCTACCTACTCTAGTGCGGCCTACTAAACTCTCTTGAGTTGTAGAAAGGGTGTGCTAAGCCCTTGACGCACAACTCTAAGTTCAGTAGAACTTACTGTATTCTAAACTTGATTTATATGTACCTATGTACCTATAGTGGTTTTCAGTTAGTCACTCAAAGTGATTATCTGGTAAAGCAATAGCAAGCTTGAATACCACCGCTGCCACCAATTTGAGAAGTTGGCCTGGCATATGCTGTCCACTAGTTATAGTGGGCACCTTACACCAGTCCAAACGACCCTTCTTGATGATAGGTTTAAAGACAACCTTTATTGAAAGCTAACCTAGTGGTAGCTATGGAGAGCAGCCTTCAGGCTAAGTCTTGAAGGAATGTAAAGCAGCTTGGTTTACCAGATTATAACCTCTTGAATGACCAAATGAAAGGAGAACCACACAAGGTATATATATATAAAATATATGTATTTATTTCTAAACACTAACTACTAATCTCTTTATGAGATTAGAGTCCAAGATATACAATATCACAGTATTAAAACGACAGTAAATAGCACAATATACAATGGGCCCCAGGGGGGGACCAACCATATATTAAGAAAGTGGTATAAGAACCACGACTTGACTAGACACAGTGCCTAGAGCACGTAGAATCGCTGGGACCCCAAGGAACCACCCAAGGTAGTGACACAGGAGACCCACGGGGGACGTGTGCAGTGTGAGAACACAGCCGCGAGCGCCGTAGGATTCTATGAGGAAAGTCGCGGTTGGAATTTTAAAGCAAAAGGACACTTAGGAGAGGACTTTGAGCAAACCCCTTTAGACTTAAGGGGTTCTAGGGCCAACACCCACGGGAGCACCGTAGTACTCGAGTTACCTCACCCAGGGGAGCCGGGTGCATAGGTGTCAAAGGGTGTCGGGAATCGTCGTTGTTTTCAATGGCGATCTGCTGCAAAGTGCTGCTGCCGTGAAGAAGGAAAGTGTCCGGTGTGATCCAAGCCTGGATCGAAGATGTGAAGAACCTGAAAGCAGAGGGGACAGAGTCTGGGTCACTAGCCAGTGACCAGGAGCGGAGCAATCGAATGCCCACCGATGTCGGGTGCTTCAGGTGCGAAGAGGTGAAGCTTGACTCTGCAGCCACGGGGTCCCGGAGATGTCAAGGACAACCAGGAGCCGGATTCGAGCTGTCCCACAAAGGATGTCGAGTGCTGGGGTGTCGGTGCTCAGATTGAACACAACAAGCCTTAGCAACAGCAACCCACGCAGGAAGAGAAAAGATGCTTCTGTGCGGACCAGCAAAGTCCTGGGGACTCCCCAAGCAATGGAGAGTCAGGGCACATCTGGAGCAACCAGGGAAGCCCAATCAAAGTTAGAGTTGCCTTCTTGGGGACCCCCAGGTCAACGGACCAGGGATCGCAAAGGGACCTCAAGAGGAATCACAAAATGGCAGCCCACGGAACACTTGTTTAGTGTAGGCCTGCAATCTTCGGTGTGATCACTGCTCGGGGTCAGAGCTACAAGTAACCCAAAGCTCAGCTTCAGGGGTTGCCGGAAAGCTGATGCTTCTGCAAATGGACGCGATGCCCAGGGGTTTGGGTTGCACGGTCACCACAAGGGATACGGGCCTCAGACTTGCTGTGGGCACAGATCGACCTCTAAGACCTTGGAAACCCCACCTCCTGTGTGGCAATATTCTTCGGAGTCCGTTGGAGCTTCGGAGATGCCAACCGGTCAGTTGCGTTAAAGGTGCCTGCCTTGCAGGGGAGTAACTCCTTTACTACTCCAAGGGAGATTCTTCAGTCATCCAGCGTTGTGCAGATCGTCGAAGTACTTGGTTTCTGTGTCAGAGTTTAGTCCAGGTGTAATCTAAAGTCCTGTAGTCAGGGGTTCCTACTTTATACCCAAGGAAGGGGTGGGACAAACTCTGGGGACCCACCTATGGGAGGGTCAGGAAAGAGGGGTGGTTACACCCATTTCCTTTGTCCAGTTTCGCGCCAGAGCAGGGGCTGTGTGCCCCTGCAACCGGTTTGAGCTGGACTATGCACAGGGACACCAAATGTGCCCCCAGTGCAGACTTCAAAGTACTCTTGGAGTGCACCCACCCAGCCCCAATACACTAAAGCCTGTCTGGGAGGTGGTCACACCTCCCTTTGACAGGAAACCTATTGTCCAGGCCTCCCCTGCCGGAGTTTCGTCCAGCAGCAGGAGGGCAGACTCGTGTCTGTGGCTGCAGCATCCATTTTGTGATGCCAGGGTTCTGTTAAGCTGGTACCGGGTGTACCGGTGGTGCCATGTTTCTCCCTCTAGTAGGGTGGAATCATACCTCCCACCCCAGTTACTGGGGTGGGAGGTATGATTCCAAGGTGTTTGACACCAAACACGACATGTTGCCATGCAGCCATTCTCAAGTTAGCATTTACCGCGAGGTCATAATGCACTTAAGAGTATATGGTCTGGCTGCATCACAAACCACCCCGGAATGAAGATTCCGAAAGCTGCAGAGGGGCTCTGCTCATGCATGAGCACCCTCTCACTTGAAACCCAGCTCCCTGCCTTCAGGATTGTTAAGGCCTGCCATAGGGGTGACTGATAGGTTTACATGTGCAGTGATATGGAGAGATATAGGGAACCTATATCTCAGTAAGGGGTGGATACACCACCTTACACAGGCTGCTGTAGCAGACCTGTTGTGTCATTTTAAAAGGCTTCCCAGGGGTGGCACAATACATGCTGCAGCCCCTGGTAGGCCTCTGGGGTACCTATGCCCTGGGTACATAGTATACCATATACTAGGGACTCACAAGGGTACCCCATAATCCAATCTGGAGTGTACCTAAAGTACATACAATCAATTTAGAGTAGAAAGCAGATAGACTGGGGTCCTAATTAGCAGGGCATCAGTCTGGCTAAGTCGAAAAACAGTGAAACATCAGCAAAACGTGGGGGTAACCATAAGAAGCAGATCCTACTCTCCTACATCGCCCGTCTCTTAAATTATAAAGACCGCGATACAGTCTTGCGCCTGTCACAGGAAAAGTGTGACCTAGTTCACTAAGGGAACTCCAGCTCAATAAACCCTGATTTTACACTGGCAGTGCAGGAAGCACGCAAGAAATGTGTCCCTGTGAAACGAAAGCTGCAACAAGCCAACATTTCCTTTGCAATGCTGCACCCGGCCAGACTCTGCATCTCCAATCAGGAAAAGTTGCACATTTTCAACACTCCCCAACAGGCTCAGGACTTTCTAAAAAAGCTGTCTCGCCATGCACCTTAAACTGGCGACAATGGCCGCAGATCCAGATCGCCTTTCCCACTTTCAGAAGTCTGCTAGAACCAGTGGTCCCAACCCCTCCAACCCTATGCTCTCAAACCCTCATGATTCACTCTGCCTTCACCACCAGAGAAAGAATAATTGTCAAAAAGGATCACAGGGCCAGACCTGCCTTCTCCAGTCCTGCTTATCTTCACCTCCCGGTACTAACTGAAGCCAAAGCCAGCCCCATCTTGTTCCTGGGCACCCTCGTTCACTCGAGGTGATATGCTGGGCTCTCTGATGTACACCCCCAGCGGGAATTCCCTGAACAATGTTGTGGTTTGCTTTGATCTTCTTGTCTTCCTCACTGACCTCTCCTAGCATCCACCCTATATCTCCCCTCACGAAACCCTTCTCTCCCCCTCCCTCAGACCCACTTTCTTTCTTCCTTTTATGTCTTAGTCTTTCCAGCTTCTCCATGCTGTTGGAGGCCTCTCCATTATGGGCCACATTATCTACTATTCATTGATAACCTCCAATTCACTACAGTTCTTATTGGGTATTACGGGTGGTAGGAATTCGCCCAGAGGCTTGGGTCGTGAGTGAGGGTGGGGAGGGGGGGAAGTTTTGCTTTCGGATGTGGTAGTGCAACACCTTGTGATTTACAGACATGCAAAAACAGGACCATTTATAATCACAAGCTCGAATCCCCTAAGATGCACACACACCCTGTGGGAACTTTTGAATAAACCGTCACATGGGCACGCCCAATGCCAATGACAGCCCCAAATACAACCTCTTGACATGGAACGTGCATGGTTTGCGTGACCGCCATAAGCGCAGGCATATATTAGGATATTTAGACAGACACAACATCCAAATAGCAATGCTGCAAGAAACACATTTGGACCCCAAGACCTCGCCCCCTTTCGCGGGGAAAGACCCACAGATGTTTTGCCTCATACTCAACATATGCCAGTAGAACGGGCATCTTAATTAAATCTACTGTCCAATACTGCCCGGCCGGCTCCATCCAAGACCCGGAAGGCCGTTACTGTATAATGTGGGGGCGCATAGTTGCGCACTATGTTACTTTAGTAAGTTGTTACGGCCCGAATTTATATGACGCTTCCTTTTTTGATAAGCTCTGGGGACACGTACTGGACAGAGGTTCCACACATGTAATTTGGGGCAAAGACTTTAATTTTGCCTTAAACCCTGGTATGGATCGTCCATACGACACCCCTGGCCCCTGCACTGGGGTGAAAAAGCGTTTAGCAGACGTCATGGCTGATCATCAATTATTTGACGCCTGGAGAACCCTCCATCCCACTCTGAAGGAGGGCACACGTTATTCTACCCTACACTCCAGCTGATCCTGTATTGACTTCTGGCTGCTCTCACGAGGGTTGGGTACCTGGCTAGGGGGAGCAGAGTGCCTCGCACGTACATACTCTGATTATTCCTCGGTGCTACTGCGGCTACGCCCACTGGGCAATATTTCCCCATATCGATCGTGGCGGCTCCAACCCACAGCCCTACTGGATGACTGTTTCAGTGAAACATTGGGGCAGGAAACACGTGACTTCTTTCCCAGGAACCTAGATACTGTTCCAACGCTGGCCTGTGTCTGGGAGGCCTTTAAATTTACCAAACAGGGTATGTGCATTGCAAAAGGTGAGACATCAGAGAATCAGTTAGGAAGCTTGAAACAGATGTAAAAAAAAGCAGAGGCCAGCATTGTAGACGCCCCAGATGGACAGGGACAAGCACAGCTCCAGGAACTGACAACAGAGTATTAAACCGTGGCGGAACAAGAACAACTCTTTCGATCCCGGTATCATCTGGCCTGCGGGTTTGGGGAAGGGGAACGACTGGGAAAAGCATTAGCTGAGACGACACGAAATCCTAGATTCTCCAATTATGTTCTTGGGGTAGCAGACACAATGGGTTCCTTACAAACAGACTCTGCGGGCATCCTTAGAACATTTTCAGAACTCTATTCCACTCTCTATTCCACACACAGGACTCATACCATAGATTTTTCGTCCTATTTTGAAGATATTGCGCTGGGCTAGCTCTGCGAGCCCCACAGGGAGTTCTTAAATGCAGACATTGAGGAGGATGAGATCCATGCGGCCATAATGCAACTGTGCTGTGGTAAAGCCCCAGACCCAGATGGTCTGCCGGCTGACTTCTACAAGTGTTATGCCGAAAAGCTAGCTCCCAAGCTGAAAAAAGTATATGAGGAGGCAAAACACCTAGGAACTCTCCCACTAACGATGCGCAAACCGACGATTATAGCATTGCTTAAACCGGGAAAAGATGCTACCACATGTGATGCCTATAGGCCACTCTCCTTAATCAATTGTGATGTGATTTGTTTTTTGCTAAAGTACTGGCAAACAGACTGAACTTGCTGATGAAGGGACTAGTTCTACCCGATCAAGCTGGTTTTATACCTGGGAGTGCCACCTCCTATAATTTGCGTACTCTTTTTGCACTGCTGCAAGACATTGATCCTGAACTGGAGGTGGCTGCGTTTTTTTTGGAAGCCACTAAGGCCTTTGACTCGCTAGAGTGGGATTATATGTTTGCAGTACTGCAGAGAATCGGACTCCCCCGCCTTTCGATCCTGGGTCACCCTGCTCTACATCTGTGTCTGTAAAAACAGAGAGGGACACCACTATCCAAAGGGACAGGGTACCAGGAGACTTCTAGGTGGGACCCTGTGACTGTACACTTATTTCTTTATTTATAAAAAGCACAATATCTGTACTAAATTAAAAGATTTTGTTACATAAATTGTAAGAATTATTTAAAAACCAACTATAACAGTTACAAAACTAATTTACATATAGTTACAAAACAACCAATCCTCTAGATGCATAGGCAAGAAATTGAGTCAGCAATAAGAAAAATACAGTGAACAATCACACTTCCCTTTAAACGCACAGCCATTTAAAAAGAAACTACTAATTTTAAAAGATACACATATACATACAACCAGAAGAATACAGTAGACAAACACTTTAGTCTTGAAATCACTAATCTATTTGGTCATAATCCAGAGTACAGAGTATCCAAAATTCCTTGATATCAACTGTATCTCTCATTGCCTTTTAGATTCCTACAGCCAGCCACGAGCCACGGTTCAGGTCAATGGCGAATAATCCAAACCATTTTCCATATCACCTGGCACCAGGCAGGGATGCCCACTGTCACCACTTTTATTCGCCCTTGCTATTGAGCCGCTGGTGGCTAAGCTTCGACAGCATCACAGAGAATACGCGATACGCTATCCTTCCCGACATATACTAGTATTGCTTTACGCCGACGATATTACTCTCTACATTCGCGACCCACAAATCAGCCTGAATCCCATTCTCAGAGTGTTCATCCAATTTGGAGAAATATCCGAAATAAACATCAACTGGGGCAAATCCCAGATGTTCCTCCTTACCCCCAGCACCCCAAAGTTTTCAATGGACTACCCACTGACTTGGTGCGAGTCGGAGATAAAATACTTAGGAGTGGAGATTTCAAGGGACAGGGAGTAGACGCTGGGGCGAATTACAGAACTGTCATCACCTCGATCACTAGCTTGGTGACTAGATGGATCTCACTGCCCTTATCGCAGGGGGGACAGATCTCCTTAGCAAAAATGGTAATATTACTCAAACTACCCTACCTCTTCCTTATCATACTATATTACCCCGGATGCCCTTTTTTCCGCACACTCCAGACTCAACTAGTCAGACTGGCATTGGGGTGGCAGACAACACAGAGTGAACTGGAACATACTCGCCCAACCTTTTTCGCGGGGAGGCTTTGAGGCCCCGGCCATGGAGCTTAAATTCCTCTGCGCCCGAACTCACTATGCGTTTTACTGTTTCCAACCAGGGGCACGCATTCCCGGAGAGGGTTATACACACTCTACGGTGGCATGCACCAACTTCGCATGGCGCAGCCTCGCCAGAAAAATGAACAAATCTCTATTATAGTCACCACTAGCACCCCTTCCCTATCATCACCTCATCCCGGTCGCTCACGAAGCTTTATGTCGTAACATGCTTGTTAAGAGGAGAATAAACAGTAGGGGTGATCTATACCATAAGGGGCTGTTCAAGGATCAGTAAGCATTGCTCAGTGGGGGGACTGCCACGCGATTGGAGGTTTTCTTATACATCAGAATTAAGCATGACGTCAGGGCTAGTACCCCCGACTTTCCCCAAGAACCCCCTACACTCGACGTCCTTCATACCCTCCTACAGGCGACTGGACCAGTGCATGCAGTGTCCAGACTTTACCATGCTGCACAGAGCACCCCGACATGCGAAATGGCTCAAGAGTGGGGTGGGATCAAGATCTAGTCACTCTCCTCACCGATAAACAATGGCTATACTGCTGTAAACAAACAGTAATGATAACAGCCAGCAGCCGCCTACACACCATACATTTTGAATTCATACTTCGGGTCTATTACACACCAGTGAGATTATACAGGTATAAATTAAGACCAAATGATCGCTGCGACAGATGCAAACAAGAGGGGGCAGGCTTTTTGCACCTAGCATGGCAATGTGAGGCAATATACAGATACTGGGTAGAGGTAGTAACCTCTCTGTCCAAAATGGTGGGCACCCCCATTCCTCTAAATCCGGTCACAATGCATTTGGGGTACACCGAGGAACTACTGGGCAGGCACAGGAGATTCATCTCGCTGGGGTTACTCCTAGCAAAGCGAAGGGTGGCACGCAGGTGGAGAATGGGACAAGCTCTCAAATTTAAAGAGTGGCTGAACAATATTATATATTGCAAGGACCAGCTCACAACATATAGCGAGCTATTGCCGATGTCCTCCCGCCCAAGAGACATCTGGGACCCCCTGCTGACCTATCTACGAGAATACCTCGACTGATGGTTTACATAGGGAGTCTGTAGAGACCCGCTGCTTGCACACACACTAAATAACTGTAAAGACGCAAGGACAGTGCTGATAACACACATACCCTGGACACATGAAATCACGTTCAGACAATGCTCTGACCCCATGCTGCGTTGCTCTATATTGAAAAGGAACACACAGCGGGCATGACGGATACACTACAAAGATCACAAGGTAAATACTCAAAGGCTACTATGCTAAAATGTTGTGTAAGCACCTAGAAATTGTCATCACCAGATCTATGTACACTGAGTGAATGCATGTTCTCATATATGAGCTGACAAATGTATTAACCGATTCACTGTGTATGCAATACTGTACCCTTGTTGGAAAAAAACAATAAAAATAATTTTTTAAAAAGTATACACAGTAGATCGAGGCGGCATGCCCCCGCAATTCTAACATGTAAGGGCAAGACATCGTGAGCAGGTGAATGTATGCCCCATTTTCCAATGCTGAATGTGATAAAATGGCCATAAGGGAAATATCCTGATCCTGGTTCGTCAGGATATTGCAATATGTTGGAATATCCAGTTTAAGAAATTTCAACTGCTAAATCATCAGGTTATTTTACTCTTCCACTCCCCTTCCTGTTTTGGCCACCTCTTCTGTCACCCCCTCTTGTCCCATGCTTCAACCTGGATCACATCCACCTGTTTCCAGTCGATCTCCAGCAAACCTGCCTTAACACCCTCACTATAGACTAATGGGATAACCCAATCACTGTCCGCTGACCTGGGTATCATATGGTTTAAATACCAAATGGTCCTAGACTTTTTTAGAGAGCACCAAGTCGAGGACTTTCAGAATTTAAGTAAATTTGTTGCTTGAAAAAATCAACACATGGTAATTAATACATGGAAAAACATATTTTTCAAATATGCACCAAGAAACAAGGAAAGTGAAGACACCCACTGTTTTTTAAGTAACTTTGTATTTTAAATTCCTTAAGCATAACATGGAGGTAAACACATTACCGAGTATATACCAATCGAAGGGTTGCTCAAAGAAAGGGGTGCAAAGGAGTAGTGCTCATGTGTGTAGTAGAAGGGAAAAGAAGAGACTTCAAAGTGAAGGTAATTAAACGAAGGTAATTTCAGCAGTATTATAATCCACACTGGTTATTAGTAGAACATGCACCAATGTGTTGTGGCCTGTCCACAATACATCCTTCTGACATTATTTTTGTAAATTTTTAATAGGCACAGAGAGGCATCATCTGTTGGTTGGGCGGGGAGGTAGAAAGAAGTACAGGCCAAGGATTGGGGATATGTGTCGACGTTTCGACCCTACTTATTGCGTGGAGGGCAACTTTAAACCTCTGCTTGAGGGTCTTCTTCAGGATGAGGGAAAGTGTGGGAGGCAACCTATATTCAGGGCCTGTTATTGGCACTACCGATCACAGCTCCCGGGAACGGGCAGTCCGCAAATTGCGGTGTAAAACACATAACAGGACAACCAATCCGCTGAAATGAGGGGGTATCCAAACCCAATTCAGGTCCCAATTAAACACATCTGTGAGACGGGATGTCGGGTGCAATTCATACGAGAAACAGTAGGTTATTCTCCAATAGGGGAAGAACTCTCCCCCTTTGATCCGCAAAGGACGACTTTGTCAACCTTGGAGATCAGAGCTCCTCATCCGTCACTGTCTGGGGGAAGACTGAGTTTAAAATTCCTTAAGCATAACTGAGTCTCCCGCCAGACAGTGATGGATGAGGACCATTTGTTATTTATACCATATGATACCCAGGTCTGCGGACAGTAACACCCTCACTAACAGCACCTACTGGTCTCAAAGCATAACTGGTCTCAAAGCAACAATTAGCACGGTCTTGCCCTGTCACATCCAAGGTCGCCAATGTTTGCCACATCTCCCACCTGCCAGTCAGCCCTTTCTTCTGGTAGGGCGATGCCCTTTATCCAGTTCCTGATTCTGAGATTGCTGCCACACCGCCCAAGGGACTGATGCCCTCTGCACCATTTTGAGTTCCCTTTACCAGCAACCTACTAATTACATACCCCCTGAAATATTCAATATGAACTTGTTCATTCCTACAATTATAAATGAACCCTGCCTTCCACGTGGTATCCAGTAACTTTGGATTGATGAGGCCGTGCCTGACAAACTCGAAACCCATGCTTTTAAAAACTTTACATATAGCTATATTAAGCCTTCTTCTAGATTTCTCAACTGCACTATGAAAGCCCCCCCACACACAATCGGTATTATACCAGGACATATAGTTCAGTCACCTCAGCCCTAATTTCGGCTAATAACCTTTTCCTCCCCATTGCTGTGAACTGTTGTCCCGAGGGAAATCATTTTGGCCAAGGTTGTTCAACTATAGTGATAAACTGCCACCATCTCATGCCCGGGGAGCTGAGCCACTCGATTGTAGAGTTATCTAACAGAAGGCCTTTGGACTGCCACCTACTGACGGCTCATCTGTGAGTCCTGGTTGTGTAAGAATGGCCAGTGACTCAGACCTTCCACTTTCGGCAGTCATTAGCTCCTGCTAAGAAACAATGCGACAGAATGGGCACCAGAGTAATAGCAACACGATAGCAGAGGTTGGTAAAACTCCAGATGAAAACCCTGGTCTGGGAGAACTCTCGTCATGCTCTGTGACTGAAGGCAGTTTCCGGCTGGACGGCGCATTGCAAAATGGCGGGTGTAACTCGGCCTGCCCCGTATCACGCTCAGGGATGAGGTCTCCAGCCCCCCCCCCCCTTACCACTTTCCTTGAGCTGTCTGACGAGGGGGCGCAAGGCAGTAGAGAGCAGGTGCCCTACATCTGCATGGTAGAACACCCTCAGACACTGAAGAATCCCAAACAGATAAGTGCTCCCTCGCACCATAATTATGGCAAATTATGCAGTGTGCTGCCTGCAGGAACTGTTGTTTTTACAAGAAATTGCCACTGATATTGCATCAATTAGTAAAATACACCAGTGGAGAAATAGGTAGCAAGCAGAGAGCTGCCTAACTGCTGTATATCTTTTTATGCTACTAAGCAGTAACCAGCTACGATTATATTTGGTGTTGGTTAGGCAGCCCTTATAACAGGCAATCTTAGCGCACCCTGGAGAAGGGGCACTTGGCCTCCCTCTGGGAGAGGGATTGGTGGGTGGTCGCGGAAGCGGCCTGTGTAGTCATGGGTGCGGTTTGCATCCCCCATGAGTATCTCCCTAGCACAGCTATGGAAAGCGATGAAGAGGCTGTCACGAGACTCATCAGCTAAAAGTTGTGCAGCCCCTAATTCAACAGGCAGCTCAAAACATTGCAATTGCATATCCCCTGTAAAGGGAGCGAAGTCCATTCTGCTCAAAAGAGAATAGAGGAGTTGCTCCCCGGATGACACTTACAGGCAGGAGCCCTATCCTGAGTCTCATTCGGCAGAAGGGAAAACAGTTTCATAGAACATGAGCAAGGAATAAATATCCAGCAAGTCGTCCCCGGCAACCAAGAATCTGGGTATGCTGCGGTAGTGTCGTCTGATGCACTAAGCACAAGTATTTTGAAGACTATGGAATGCAACATATCTTCAGCAAGCCAAGATCAATCATTCTAAGACCTCTCAGGAAGCAAGCAGCCACCAACATATCCCCTATTCGCAGGCACTAGCGCTAAGGACCACGCAAGGAAGAGGGTCCTACGCTTCCTAAAGAAAGCACAATTCAGATACGCTGGGTATTTCTGGAGCACTATGCTCATTTTTATACCTCTTGCTGTAACCCCTCGCCTGGCACAATCAAGAATTTTTTCAAATCGATTAAACTCCCTTCCCCAGGGAGGGATTTGCAGATGATTGAAGCACCCATTACGCAGGGGAAACTTTTGGAAGCAGAAAAGCTTCTCCCCAACGCTAAAGCTAGCGGCAGCGACGGCATACCGTCTGAGTTGTACAAAATATCCGCTGTGCAGCTCGTTGATTTTTTAGTGGTGTTATACAATGAATTTTTAAATGGTGGCGAAATTTCAAAGGAATTTACAGAGGCGGTGATTGTCAGTTTTCTTACAAAAAACAAGCCCGCGGAACAGCCAGGGTCTTATCGCCCTATAAGTCTTTTAAACTCTGACTACACACTTTATGCAGAAATTATTATGCCAAGGCTAGCCCCTGCCGCGTCGTCAGTGGTACATAGGGATCAAAATAGCTTTTTGCCTGGTCGAACCCTATCAATGAATATGAACTTCCTTGTACAAGCAATTGATTACTACTCTAACAATAAGGTTGAAGCAGCTATAATTATGTTAGATGACAAGAAGGCGTTCGACCGTGTGCAGTGGGAAGTACTATTCATGATTCTCTGTCAGTTTGGATTTCCTCTTAAATTGATTACTCTGTTGGGAAATCTATATGCCAAAGCGGAGGCAAAAATAGTGATTAACACTCTGGGGTCGATTCCGATCCCGGTCGGAGGCGCACCTAATACCATTCGGCCGGGAAAAAAGCCAGGCGAATGCCTGTTTCCCGACCGATTCGCACATACGTCCGAACGAGCAAGTACGATGCGCACAACTGCCCAAATCCCGACCCAGTCGTACTCACCCAATACAGGTCCTGTTCTCCGACCGAGGCGGATCCGGAAACGCAGAATCGAGTCGCACGGAAGCAAAAATGCAGCCCCGTCCGGCCGGACAAGTACGATGCGCTTTCCGTACGCGCCGAACCCGTCGCTACGCACGGCACGTCAAAGCATCCGGGAGAGGCGCACATAAGCTCCGATTCGCGCCACAACACGATCCACGGCTACGAGACGAACACGCCAGCGACGAGGACAAGGCGAAGCAAAGAGAAAGACGAACGAGACGAACCAACCATGAATCCCATCGTGCCGATCCTACCAATATTCTACATCTATTACCGGAACAGGCACGGACGCGTACGGCGCAGAAGGTAAGTCAGACACCAACCACAAAAACAAACTACACGTACCCGACATATCACACACACAGAGGGATGCAGAAATTACTTGCAACAGCAGCACCATAGGGGCGGGATGGCCATCACCAATGCTACATATACACATAGGGGCCTGGATGCCAACAACTAACACCACCCCTACCCAGGGGGTGCTAGATGCCTACCACTACTACCACCTCTACCCATGGGGGGCTGGATGCCTGTCACTACTACCACCTCTACCCATGGGGGGCTGGATGCCTGTCACTACTACCACCTCTACCCATGGGAGGCTGGATGCCCACCACCACTACCACCCCTACTCAGGGGGTGCCAGATGCCTACCACTACTACCACCTCTACCCATGGGGGCTGGATGCCTGTCACTACTACCACCTCTACCCATGGGGGGCTGGATGCCCACCACCACTACCACCCCTACTCAGGGGGTGCCAGATGCCTACCACTACTACCACCTCTACCCATGGGGGGCTGGATGCCTGTCACTACTACCACCTCTACCCATTGGGGGCTGGATGCCCACCACCACTACCACCCCTACTCAGGGGGTGCCAGATGCCTACCACTACTACCACCTCTTCCCATGGGGGGCTGGATGCCTGTCACTACTACCACCTCTACCCATGGGGGGCTGGATGCCCACCACCACTACCACCCCTACTCAGGGGGTGCCAGATGCCTACCACTACTACCACCTCTACCCATGGGGGGCTGGATGCCTGTCACTACGACCACCTCTACCCCTGGGGGGCTGGATGCCCACCACCACTACCACCCCTACTCAGGGGGTCCCAGATGCCTACCACTACTACCACCTCTACCCATGGGGGGCTGGATGCCTGTCACTACTACCACCTCTACCCATGGGGGCTGGATGCCCACCACCACTACCACCCCTACTCAGGGGGTGCCAGATGCCTACCACTACTACCACCTCTACCCATGGGGGGCTGGATGCCTGTCACTACTACCACCTCTACCCATGGGGGGCTGGATGCCCACCACCACTACCACCCCTACTCAGGGGGTGCCAGATGCCTGCCACTACTACCACCTCTACCCATGGGGGGCTGGATGCCTGTCACTACTACCACCTCTACCCCTGGGGGGCTAGATGCCCACCACCACTACCACCCCTACTCAGGGGGTGCCAGATGCCTACCACTACTACCACCTCTACCCATGGGGGGCTGGATGCCTGTCACTGCTACCACCTCTACCCATGGGGGGCAGGATGCCTACCACCAACAACACCCCCACTCACAGGATGGCTAATGCATGACACAACAAGCACACACCAACATAAGGAATGCAACAAAAAGACATCCCCCCAACACCATGACAAACGTGTGTAGACTGTGTCACATGCCTACAACACTGAACATGACTTTGAACATACAATGTGACCCCCTATCACATGTGTCACACATAAATGTGTGTTGCCCCCACAATGCAAGCAGACCATGACCACTGTGGCAATGGGGTCTAAACCCCCATCATCACAGTGACCAAAAGCTAAGTGTGGGGTCCATAGCTGAAGCACATTTTGCACATTGTGGCAATGGGGTCTAAACCCCCATCATCACAGTGACCAAAAGGTAAGTGTGGGGGCCATAGCTGAAGCACATTTTGCACATTGTGGCAATGGGGTCTAAACCCCCATCATCACAGTGACCAAAAGGTAAGTGTGGGGTCCATAGCTGAAGCACATTTTGAACATTGTGGCAATGGGGTATAAGCCCCCATCATCACAGTGACCAAAAGGTAAGTGTGGGGTCCATAGCTGAAGCACATTTTGAACATTGTGGCAATGGGGTCTAAGCCCCCATCATCACAGTGACCAAAAGGTAAGTGTTGACATAGAAAAAGCTGCAACTGCCGTACTGGATGGATGATTCCTGGTCACAGAACAACAAACACATCAGTGGCAAAGTAGTGCCTGTGTCCCATAGCAACATAGATTGGGTGAGGCAAACAGTGCAGTGCAAATAAGACATACCTTTGGCCATGTGCAGACAAACATCACCCATGGGGGCTGACACTGTCAACATCCATCAATGACACAATGACAGAAGTGACCATCATAATGCAGACCCACATATTCGCACCAATGGGCACACAAATGTAGATACCCTGTGGAGACTGTAGATGTGAGGTGAACAAATAACATACCATGGCAGCAATGTGACACACAAACAATGATCATTGTGCTGACTGATGACCTAGGAGTCCCAGGGACAGCAGGTGAAACCCACCAAACAACATTCAGCCAATAGCACACTAAAGATATGCCAATGCAGTGGTGCAGATGCACAAATAGGCAGACCCACACTGCACAACAAACACAACAGGTGAGGGGGGGGGTGCCAGTGTCCCCAGGCAACCACACAACACATGATGAGGCCTGAATACCAATTACACAGATGCACATACAGTACCACACAAAAGTAACTCATGGATCCAAATCCCCTATGTGGGCAATCAGGCATTGTTAGATGAGAGGGAGCACAAATTACACATGTCACACAAGCTTGTAGGAACTGCAACTAACACAGCAAGAGACAGACCCACCACAGCACTACCCCCAGGGACCCCATATTGTGCTGACACTAGCCTGCATGATAATCCCACTGTGATGACAATGTCAGATGTCGTTCATACTGTGAAACCCAGCCATGTGCCCTGAGCAACTAACTACCATCACACCTACACAAGCTCCAATCAATCAGCACGGCCTGCCAGCCAAGGCCAATATGGAGGTAGGGGTCTGGCCGTGCAACAACTCACTTTTGCACACACTCAACACCACACACCCTGATCTCCACCAATGTGCAGCAGTGAAGCTCACATGGACTGGTGACATTGCACATGCACCCATGACAATACCAGGGGTGGTGGTGGGAACCAAGGTGCAGAAACCCATCACACATGGCCAGTCAACAAGACTTGTCAATGTCTGACACACAGCACAGTATGCTGTACATGGGCATGATGTGAAATCCACCACAATCAATGGGATCCTGGCCATAGTCACACACCAATGAAGAAGCCAAGGTGACACACGAAGAACACACGTACACAACTACCAACATTGCAGCTCTGACCCTGAGGAGTGGCAGCAGTCACACACACAACGTGTCACAATCACTGTAAGCTAACACAAACTGTAAATCACATTACTCGTGTAAACAACAAGTGCCAAGGGGAATCCTGAATGTGTCCCATCTGCGTTTGCCCACATCCCCAGCACTGACAACAAAGATAACCTGGGATGACAACCTCATGAACATTAGTTTGCCATGCACCCACATCACAGAGAAACCAGGTCCAAGATGCTGGATGAACACAGAACAACTCAGCAAGCATCACAAACAGGAACATCCCTAGGGACACAGCCTGTGTAGGAAAAGGGAAGGGAACATGCACAGACATGCTTACACAACACAGGCCCACGCAATGTCACCAGATTACACACTGCCATGAGGGCACACCACTCCTGTGGAAGGTCCGCTGTGCCAAACCTTGTCTGTGCACGACCCAAACATGTCAGCAGAACACTCCGTCAGTGAGTCAACAACCACAACACACAGAAGGCTCTGCTCACATCAGCCTGGGTACGGGGGTGTCACGTCAGTCATATGCACACACACCAAACACGTGTCAAGCAGGTTGCACTGTATAAACAGATGAGTCCTTCGACATTGATGTGCAAAACTGCATGTCCAGTGGAGCTGGGCACACAGTCAGGGAAATAGGAACATTGAACAGTGCTAAGCCCACCAGATGTGCATCAGTGTAAGACAAAGATGTTCATTTACAAATGCAAAAAGGACATCCCTGTGTCAAATGCTGAACATTACACCCTCAGACTGTAGCAAAGGATGCCATAGATCCAGAATACAACAGGACACATATCCCATGGACCACATGGAGTCCATCACTGCAACACTTCATCGTCCTGATGTGAACACTATTACAACTGCAAATGCAGGATGCTACTGATCCACATCATGTACATCAAAAGAAAACCCAAAAGTAAACAAAAAGAGGCTTTATTCAGCAAATGTCAGGATAAAAACGGAATTCCAAAAGAAACTAAGGCCAATGGCCAGTCCAAAATAACAGTACCAACGGGGTGAGAAGTGACAACTGGTCACACATTGCTTGCCTGCACTGGTACGGTTGGGGGACATCCCCTTGGAGGGGCATACAAGGGGCAGGCCAGGCACCGCAGGGACAGGATCAGGGGATGGCAGAGTGAGGCAGTGAAGGGGTGGTGGGTGCAGGAGTGTCACCGGCAACTGCAGTGGAGGTGTCTGACTCAGGGGGGGCCGGCACCACCGTGGTACACAAGTCAGTTGGTGTGGGTGCCGCAACCACTGCAGTGGGCTGGACTGATGTAGTGGACTGGGTACCCACTGCAGTGCCCGAGTCAGACGTGGTGGTTGTGGACTCCACTGCAGTGCATGACTCCAAGGAAGTGGAATGGTGGGCAGATGAGGTGGGCAGGACAGAGGGGGGGACCTGGTCCCCACAACAGTGCCACTAACAGGCAGAGCGTCTGGGTTGGGGTGGAAGAGCAAGTGGCAGGGGGGAGGGCCTAAGCAGTCTGGGGATGCGGTATCGGTGTGTGGGGGAACCTGGGGCAGGGTGTGGCGGGGGAACCTGTGCAGTGGTGGCCTGGGGGATGGAGGAGAGAGACTGGGCGCTGGAGCTGCGTGGTGGTGGTGGTGGGGTCTTGCTCTTTCTGCTCCGGGGGGACTTCCGAATGGGCTCCTGTGTCTGCCTGCGCCTGGGGGAGGGTGTCCGGGGGCAAGGGGCACTCCTCTCTGTGTGGGTGGACTTCCTCTTCCCCTGGTGTGCTGGGTCAGCAGGAATGGTGGGGAAGAGGCCAAGGTCACACAGGAAGACCTGCTGTGTATGTGTGGTAGCAGGCGAGGCAAGGGAAGGGGTCTTGGAGGGAGAGGATTTGGAGGACTGCGGAGTGAATGTGGATGCCTGTGTGTGTGTGTGTTCCCCATCCCCTGTGTCTGTGGTATCAGTCCCCTGAGGATGCTTGTGTGCACGTCTTGCCTTACTCTTGGGTGTGTCTGTGCTGCTTGTGTCTGTGTGTTTGGATGACTGTGCAGGTGTGCATGTGCTTTGGACAGGTAGGGGGCAGGAAGTGTGGATGGGGCAGAGGTGGGAGGGGTGAGGGACTGTTGGAGGAGGGACACTGCTGCCGTCAGGGAGGAGTCCATGGACCTATTGCTCCTCTGTAGGGCAGACATACCCGTCGAGATGCCCTCCATGAACGACACCAGCTGTGTCAACAGAGTGGTGTGTGCATGGAGGACACTCAGCATTGCTGTCTGCCCTACATGGAGCTGCCGAAGGAGGTACACAGACTCCTCACTCAGGGCAGCAGGGGACACAGGGGCAGGGGTGCGGTGCCTGGCACGAAGGAGACACGCTCCCGAGCACGGGAGCCTCCACGGACCTCAGGAATGGGAGCCGATGGGAGGGCGGTGGTGGTGGCGGGGCCAGACAGACTAGCTGGCCTTTGGTGGCTGCCGAGACCCGCCTCCACAAGGGAGTCATCCTCCGAGCTGCTGTGGTCCCCAGCTGAGGTGGATGGTGCTGAGGACTCCTCGGTGTGGCTCCCCTCGCCCTCCGTGCCACTGGGTCCCTCTGACCACTCGTCCGATGCTGACCCAGTCTGGCTCCGCTGCTCCTCCTGGTCCGTGGAGCTGTCGCCTCCTGTGGCCGTGGATGTATCTGCAAACAATTAGGGAAACAGACAAACATCAGTCACCTGCACTGACCGCACACACCACAGTAAGTACAGCACATTACAGAGCAAGCCCTGGCATCCTTAGTTGAACATTGCCTAAAGTCCTCGCACAGATTCGGGGAAGCCAATTGTCAGTCTGATGGTCAACCATGGGACTCACACCCCTCCTGCCCTTGCACCCATCTGTCTGGTGCCTGTCTGATGGTAAGACCCCAGTGTGGACACATGCACCACCTACACAGTTGTTGGACATTGCAGGGAACACGGTGAAGCATGTGAACATGCACACATCACATCTATTGCCACTGAGTCAGTGCAGGTGTCCGGATAAAGGGATGGCCAGATTCTAATTAGAAATGCATGTGATGCATACTAGCACCAGACACCATGATGCACCCATGTCCGGATAGTCAATGTCACAATGGGGTGCATGTTGCACATGTCACTCCCCTGCAGGATCAGTCCCAGGAAGTTGAATGCCATGACACAGGAATGCGTGCAAAGTCATACATTACTGTCTCAAGTCACATGGCCATGGCAGCCAGACAACAACAGTCTGCACTGTGTCACAATCCGAGAGCATGGGGAATGCAAGTTATGTGACTGACAAGTGCACATGTCCATCCCCCAAAAACCACATCATCTGTACTACTATTTGTCCACGTCATACCAACTGGACATATGGGGGACATGAAACACAACTCCCTGAACATGAGCACCTCACAGTGTGCTGTGAATGAAAATACAGCTTCCTGAAAGTCACAGTCGCAAACACCTGTGTGCACAGTCAAGTGATCAGACACCTATAAGTCACAGAAGTATCGTCTATCATGGTCACATCTCAGATGGCATGCTGAGCCCCAAACGATGAACATACCAGTAGTCCTGACAACGAAGACACAGCACAATGAGACAGAGGCAGACACCTGAGGGTACATTTCACTGATCACAACATGCCAGATGATACACGGGAGTGGGAGTACAGAGTGTATTGTATGCACTGGAGTAGGCATGACTGTCCAGCTCCACCTGTAAGAGGGATGAGTCCTGGACAGTAGGCAGGTGGCTAAGCATGTGTGAAACACTGGATACACATACTCCTGAGGCCCAAATATTGTTCCCACCAGCAGCATGGGTGTGTGCCACATTCCCCAGGGACATGTGGTGAGTCAGAGCAGCAAGCGGACCACATATCAAAGTTACACGCAGATCACATGTCAGAACGTAGGCACTGTGTAGGCAATTGACCCACCCATGAATCGCACAACATAGTCATGGGAACAAATGCTGTCCCCCACCTTGAGCAAAGCAAAATGCAATGACACAGTCCCCAAATGACACAGTTTCCTGACTATAAGGGCCACACATATGCGTATCAGAGGAGAAGTGGGCATGTAACAAATGAGGGACATGGGTCCTGGACCACATGACTGATGTACTGTGGAAGTTTAACCAGGCCAGAGGAGGGCACATAGCATGTCAGACAAAGTGCACAGTGCAGTAATGGACTCACCCCCTCCTTGCTGCTGTCTGTCCCTCAGCTGCCCATCCAGGTCAGGGAAGACCACCGCCTGGATCCGGAGCATGTGGGGGGTCAGGGTCCGGTGTCCGCCCCTCCTGCGAGGAGGCGACAGCTTCAGCTGGACCCTTGCGATCCTCCGGGTCCAGCCACGAAGGTCCTGCCACCTCTTTTGGCCGTTGCGGATCCTGCGCCTGTAGACCCCCACGGATCTTACTTTCCGGGCGATGGTCAGCCAGATGTCCTGCTTCTGCTGGGTATCAACCTGTGAGGATGACAAAGTGAAAAGGCCATTACTACACATGCAACATATCCGTGCATCACATAGTTGGATATACATGTCTCAATTACAGGGGCATATGATGTACACAGACAGTGCAACAATGGCTATGAACAGTTTGCCAGCAGTCACTACATGGTATCATTGCATGGGAAGTAAACCTAGTTGGAATGCACTGTTACTGCAGTGTATCAGTTCAGTGCATGTAACTACACACTTTGGGGTGTGACAACTACTCAGTGGGCATGCTAGCCAGTGGTGTGCACACTGAAAGTCCTGCTAATCAGACAACATGCACAATTAGTGATGCAGTGGACAGCACACTCACCTGCTCCCCTGGTTTCCCATACAGCTTGCTGTACTGTGGAAGGAGGCTGTCCAGCAGGGCCTGGTTCTCCTCAAGGCTGAAGGCTGGGGCTCTCTCCACAGTACGTGCCATTGCAGGAGCCAGAGGATGCATAAACAGCAGCAGTGTTGGTGGCAGATGTCGTCCTGGAGCAAGTAGTGCAGGCAAGTGAGCTCTCAGGGGAACAGCCAGCATTATATGTGTGCTGCAGAGGCAGATACTGTCCCATGTGTCCAAAGTGATAGGTCCAAGTCGTTTGCATCTTCTAAATCTGACCAATCCATGGTATAGCAGCACTAATACACGCCCACAGCATCCTTCAAATCTTCAACTTCATGACACCCATGATTTTGCAACATTGTTGTGGCTGGCCAACTGAATTCACTGCATCAGACTCGTTGGAGCTTCGAAAACGCGTCCGTTGCCGTGCCAGGCCCCAGCCAATGTGTGCGCACTGATCGGTCCATTGCTGTACATCACGTACCCGCTATACAATGCGTACCCGCTCACATTGAATGCAATGGGCCGGCCGGGCACACCGATCGGTCCATTGCTGTTCAACGCGTACCCGCTCACATTGAATGCAATGGGCCGGCCGGGCACACCGATCGGTCCATTGCTGTTCAACGCGTACCCGCTCACATTGAATGCAATGGGCCGGCCGGGCACACCGATCGGTCCATTGCTGTTCAACGCGTACCCGCGATACAACGCGTACCCGCTCACATTGAATGCAATGGGCCGGCCGGGCACACCGATCGGTCCATTGCTGTTCAACGCGTACCCGCTCACATTGAATGCAACGGGCCGTCCGGGCACACCGATCGGTCCATTGCTGTACAACGCGTACCCGCGATACAACGCGTACCCGCTCACATTGAATGCAATGGGCCGGCCGGGCACACCGATCGGTCCATTGCTGTTCAACGCGTATCCGCTCACATATCATGCAATGGGCCGGCCGGGCACACCGATCGGTCCATTGCTGTTCAACGCATACCCGCGATACAACGCGTACCCGCTCACATTGAATGCAATGGGCCGGCCGGGCACACCGATCGGTCCATTGCTGTTCAACGTGTACCCGCTCACATTGGATTTGCAATGGGCCGGCCGGGCACACCGATCGGTCCATTGCTGTACAGCGCGTACCCGCGATACAACGCGTACCCACTCACATTGAATGCAATGGGCCGGCCGGGCACACCGATCGGTCCATTGCTGTTCAACGCGTACCCGCTCACATTGAATGCAATGGGCCGGCCGGGCACACCGATCGGTCCATTGCTGTTCAACGCGTACCCGCGATACAATGCGTACCCGCTCACATTGAATGCAATGGCCAATGTGTGCGCACCGATCGGTCCATTGCTGTACAACGCAGCCCTGTACAAGTCACTGGCATATGTCACCATGCCTGTCACAGGTGAACATATGCCAGCCACATATACTTCCCAGGGAGTGAGGGGCACACCTACAACACCACAGCCTGTCCACACTGTATCCTAAGGCATGTAAGGCTGCATTACCTATTCCGTGTATGGGGGTGAACATGTTGTTCTGTGGGTGTCACTTCGGGGCAGCCACTCCCAGGCTGTGCACGTGTTCATGGGGACAGGATCCTTGGTGTGTCGTCCACTGTGATGTGCAACTGTTCATTCCTTAGCATGTGGCATGTATGTACGTCCCAGGGTGACCCATTGGCACAATAGTGATGGTCCTCCACAGTCTGTGTGCATGTTGTGTTTACAATGTCTCTGATTCCATGTGCACAATGGGAGACAGTCTCCACATCCACGTTGTTTGTGCATGAACTTTGATGTTGTGCGTGTGTGTGTCATAGACGTCCATGTCTGTCCTGCCGAGGCAACAGGGACCACTACCTGTGGGGGTCATGGTTGTTTTGCTGTGGTGTATTCATGATGCACCATGTCATGCCAGTGTCCATGTGGCAATACAGGGTCCCTGGGAATCTACCTGTCGATGAGCTGTGATGCCTGGGGCACATCTGTCCACACATGTCACTGTGGGGTGTGTTTGGAACGTGGCAGCAGTAGATGGGAACTGTGACACGGCCTCATGATATCCCATGGCACAACATGGGACTTGTTGATGCCACTTGTTGAACTGTGATGTTAGATGTTGGCCATGTAGGTGCCATACATGTCCTTACGGAACTGCACACATCATGTACTTGTGTCTCATAATGATGTATCGTGATATTGTGTATGGTCAATGCCACATATGTGGGGTGACTGACAATCTTTCTTTCTTCACCTATGCACTGCAGGGCACCAGCTGTCCATAGACCATTCCCTGACCTTGCATCCATGGTGGAACGGGACTGCATCCGACGGTACCGCTTCACCAGGCCGCTGATTGAGGAATTGACGGTGCGCTTGGCCCCACATTTGCAACCTGGCCGGACATACCCCACAGCGCTGACCCCCAAGGTGAAGGTGATGTCAGCCCTACACTTCTTTGCCACCGGTACCTTTCAACACACTGTGGCGTCTGCTGGTGGGATGTCACAGACCATGTTCAGCCGTGTGCTCCGCGATGTTTTGGAGCCTATGTTGAGATACCTGAACCAGTACATCTATTTCCCTAGACCTCAACAACTCACTGACGTGAAGAGTGACTTCTATGCCCTGGGGAGGATGCCGCATGTCATTGGCTCCATTGATGGGACACATGTGGCTTTGATACCACCACAGGCACATGAGCAGGCATACAGGAACCGCAAACATTACCATTCGGTCAATGCACTGGTGGTATGTCTTGCTGATATGAGCATCTCACACGTGTGTGCCCGTTTCCCCGGTTCTGCACATGATGCCTACGTGATGAAGAGTAGTTGCATCCCGAGGATGATGTCACAGATGTGGAACCAGCGTGCCTGGCTTGTCGGTGTGTACTGACTTTGTACCATTGTGTCTGTTCTGCGATGTAGTATTCCACCCTCTTTTCCAAATCAGCTAATGTGCAATTGTCCATATGTAGGTGACTCCGGATACCCCAACATGCCGTGGTTGCTGACGCCCCTCAGGAACCCTGTGACACCAGCCCAGATGCGCTACAATGAGGCACATGGTCGGACCAGGAGAGTCATTGAGCGGACATTTGGTCTCCTGAAGAGCCGCTTCTGCTGCCTGGACAAGACAGGAGGGGCCCTCCCATATGCCCCAGCAAAGGTGTGCAAGATTGTCATCGTCTGCTGCATGCTACACAACCTGGCTGTGCGGAAGGAGTTGCCTCTCATCCTGGATGACGATGATCAACATCCGCCACCTGTGGAGGATCCTGGCCTGGACCACGATGCCAGTGATGATGATGATGATGATGATGGTGATGTCCGCACACAGCTCATCACCAACTTCTTCAGCTGAATGTGAGTATCCGGAGATGTCATGTCAATGATGTGAGTATGCATGATATGTGTTGGTGGTGCTATGGTGCTGTTTGAGTGTGGCCATGTGCGACATGACTGTATGCGTGTAGCGATGTGTCCTTACAGGTAGTCTGTACTCCCCAACAGTGTTGACATGCTAACTTGGTTCTGGGTGGGTATCTTGTGACATGTATTGGGCATGAGTATTGCAGTTCTGTCCTGTTCTTCAGTGCTTTTGACTGTGTGTAATTTCTGTCCTTCACAGGGTACTTTCAGAGTTGTTTGGTCAACTGTGATTCCCCCAACACCGTGATTAAACTTCCAGGGTGGTAGCTGTTGTGTCCCTACAGGTGATGTGCGCCACACCCATGGACTTCCTTCCTTCTACACTTGTTGACTGTGTGCCCACTGCCAGGTGGGATTACCTTGCATCTGTAGTGGTTACAACATGTTGCAAATGTGTAATAAACCTGTGCTTCACTTTGTGATGTGCGTTGTCTGTGGTCACACATCTGACTGACATTTGCTTACTGCACCAGTGGGCTAGTTGACAAAGACTGTGAATAGGTGTTGTGTCTGTGCATTGCACCGTATTTCCTAGCAACATCAGTGTAGGCGATGAGTCAGGTGGCCTTGGTGTGTATATGTTGTGTAGCCCTGGTGGTGTGTCTCCCTCATATGTGTCACGTTGCCATGACTCACATGCCTGTGTTGTACTTGCTGTAGCAGTTAGCATGCACAGTGTAATTTCGCAGGTCATCATCTCCATGACAGAAACCACGTTGGAATCACAACAGAGGCAGGTATGGTGTATTAGTGTGTTTATTGTCATACATGTGTGAGTATAGTGCACAGGATGGTGGGTGCTGTACATTGTGATTGTAATCCAAAGTTCCTAGATGATTTGGAAGTCCTGGTAGCAGAAATGTCCTGAGTAAAGTCCACAGTCATCTGATACATTGGTCCAACTTGTACTCCCCATGTCATGTGGGGGAGTTGTGTTGCATTCAGCAGGGTGAACAATTTGCGCACAAAGGTGATTATCCAGAACAGGTTTTGGCTTCCTGGGGGTTGCGCATGGCCATCGGCCTCTCAGTTGCCCTTCATCGGACGACCCCTCTTCTTTGGGGGGGGACCCTCAAGTGCAGGCTGCTGCGGTGCAGGGGACTCTCCGCCAGAGTCATCCTCCCTCCCTGTGGCAGTTGCAGTTGTTTCAGCACCAAATGTTGTGGGCACACAGGGAGGTGTTGACATGTTGCTGCTCATCTGGCGGAGGCATTGTAATATGTCCCTATGCACCGCCGTCATCTCTTGCAGTGTGTTCCACTTGGACTCCATGCGGGACATGTGTAAGTCCAAGCGGGCATGATGGGCAGCCTGCTGCTGTCGTATATCCCTGAGGATCCCCACTACCTGGCTGAGCTCTCCGGTGCTGGTCTGGTACGCATCGGCTATGCGTACCAGTTGTGGGTCATCATGCAGTCCAGACCCCTCTGCGAGCAGCGACCTATGTCTACCACCCCTCCCACCACCCCTGGCGACACGTGCAGTACCTGAGGTGGCACGCACAGGTGACCCTGGGCCCCCTTGGGGGTTGTTGGTGGTGTTGGTGTCCATAGCCCCACGTTGGGCCAGGGTCTGTGTGCTGGTGGTGGTGGTGGTCCTTGGTCTGTCTGTGTCGGCCGGGGTGGTTTGTGTGTTGTCAGTCGTTGGAGGGGTGGGTGCAGGGGGTGCAGCTGGTGGTCCTGCTGGTGCTGCATGATGACTCGCTCCGGAGGTGCCAGGTAGGTCTTCGTCATCCGAGGAGGGCAGAGGCTGTTCCACACCAGTGAGCTCCGTTTCCTCTGGATCCTGGGACAGGGACTCCTCAGCGTCTGCTGCTGTGTCCCCATCATCACCTGTTTTTGGGAGACACACACAATGTATGTTATGTTTCTGCAGGCATCAATGGTTGACACACCTGACAGTTGTGACTGTACCTCTGGATGCGGGCCTGTACATTGCATTGTCCTAAGTTGTCACAGTCAGAGGTTGATATTGGTATAGCACATTGTCCTGCATACTTTGAGCATTTCAATTTGAATGTTGGGGTGTGTACATGGTCTGAATTGGTTGTATTTGGTTGACATCCGGCCCTCCTTCTCCCCCCAGCCCAGTTATCCCACCATGAAGCATGCCACCCTTGCAGTGGGTTCAGGTTGACTCTCAGGATGTCAGTGAGTGGTGTCCTGCTGTTGGTTGGTGCCCAGTTCCCAGCAGGGCCTTGTGCTCCCCACAGCAGTACCCAGTGTCAGCCATCTTGTCAGTTCTTTTCCACTCCCTGTGATGTGCGCATGGTTCAGGGTGGTGTTGATGGGACAGTTGTGGGGGTGACCAATTTCTGTGACTGCCACTCCCATCATGCTATTGCCTCCACCCCCCCTTCCCAGCATGCCCATACTTCCTTCCTTTTAACTCTGCTTCCCTGTGGGGTCGTGTGCCTGTGCTGACAAGATGGCTAGACAGTGTTATCCTGGGGTTAGTTTTGCTACAAGTCCCATGTGTGTCCCTGTGCTTCACACAGCATGACCCAGGGTTGTGGTTCTTTGTGGGATATTTGATTAGAGTGTGAGGCAATGCATTCTCCCAGGTGAGTTGTGTGGAGTTTGTGTTAGGGGTGTGTGTGAGTGGAGCTGCTGGTAACTATGGTCAGTGCTGTGAGTCCTCCTTCCCACCCAGCCAGATATCCCACCATGGAACGTGCTTCCATTGCAGGAAGTGCATGTTGTCTTTCAGGATGTCAGTCAGTGGTGTCCTGCAGTTGGTTGGTGCACAGTTCCCAGCAGGGCCTTGTGCTCCCCACAGCAGTACCCAGTGTCAGCCATCTTGTCAGTTCTTTGCCACTCCCTGTGATGTGCGCATGGTTCAGGGTGGTGTTGATGGGACAGTTGTGAGGGTGAACAATATCTGTGACTACCACTCCCATCATGCTATTGCCTCCACCCCCTTCCCAGCATGCCCATACTTCCTTCCTTTTGAGTGGACTTCACTGTGTGTGAGTGTGACAGCAATGGCAAGATGGCTGACAGTGGTGTCCTGCTGTTGGTTGGTACCCAGTTCCCAGCAGGGCCTTGTGCTCCCCACAACATAGCACCAGTGTCAGACATCTTTGATGTGGCTTTTCACTACCTGGTAGGTGTGCATGCTTTAGTGTGAGCTAGCTGGGCCATGCGGCTGGGGGATGTTGAGCTGTGACTACCACTCCCATCATGCTATTGCCTCCACCCCCTTCCCAGCATGCCCATACTTCCTTCCTTTTGAGTGGACTTCACTGTGTGTGAGTGTGACAGCAATGGCAAGATGGCTGACAGTGGTGTCCTGCTGTTGGTTGGTGCCCAGTTCCCAGCAGGGCCATGTGCTCCCCACGACTGAGCACCAGTGTCAGCCATATTTGATGTGGCTTTTGACTCCCTGTGAGGTGTGCATGCTTGGGTGTGATCTTGCTGGGCCATGTGGGTGGGGGATGTTGGGCTGTGACTACCACTCCCATCATGCTATTGCCTCCACCCCCTTCCCAGCATGCCCATGCTTCCTTCCTTTTGACTCTGCTTCCCTGCGGGGTTGTGTGCCTGTGCTGACAAGATGGCTGACAGTGTTATCCTGGGGTTAGTTTGGCTACAAGTCCCACGTGTGTCCCTGTGCTTCACACAGCATGACCCAGGGTTGTGGTTCTTTGTGGGATATTTGATTAGAGTGTGAGGCAATGCATTCTCCCAGGTGAGTTGTGTGGAGTTTGTGTTAGGGGTGTGTGTGAGTGGAGCTGCTGGTAACTATGGTCAGTGCTGTCAGTCCTCCTTCCCACCCAGCCAGATATCCCACCATGGAACGTGCTTCCGTTGCAGGGAGTGCAAGTTGGCTTTCAGGATGTCATTCAGTGGTGCCCTGCTGTTGGTTGGTGCACAGTTGCCAGCAGGGCCTTGTGCTCCCCACAGCAGTAGCCAGTGTCAGCCATCTTGTCAGTTGTTTTCCACTCCCTGTGATGTGAGCATGGTTCATGGTGGTGTTGATGTGCGCATTGTGAGGGTGGGCAATATCTGTGACTACGACTCCCATGATGCTATTGGCTACACTGACTTGCCCAGCATACACAGGATTCCTTCCTTTCAGTGGGCTTCACTGTGAGGTGGTGTTGTAGTGGTGGCTACATGTCTGGATGTGTTTGTTAGTTATATTTGTGCCACTGCCTAGCTGTAGTTGTAGTTGTGTTTGTACATGTGATGACACAGTTACATATCACTATGAGATGGCATGTGTTGTGTTTATCTGACTGACATACACATTTTGGGATGATTCTGTTTTGGTTGCTGTGGATTTGCTAAGGGTGCATGGTTTGACTCTCCCCTTGACAGTGATGTGTGTGTATTGTCGCACAATATTGTGTACATTTGTTGTGTACTCACCAGGCTCTGGGATGTTTTCTAGTCCATATACGCTCACTGGTGGTAGGATGGCCCGCACCTTCTCCTCCAAGGGCCTGAGGTATACTGGTTTGGCAGGAGGGCCACGGCCGGCGTGTTGGCTCAAGAGGTAGTCCTTCTTCAACAGGTCCCTGACCCTCCTGCGCACGTCATACCACCTGTTCTGGATGTCTCCCTTTGTGCGCAAACATGGTGATTGTGCGTTCACCCTGTCGACAATCCTCTCCCACATCTTGGTTTTCTGCGACATGGGGGTCTGTTGGACCAGTGTACCAAACAGCTGTGGCTCTACCCTGAGGATCTCATCTACCAGGACTTCCAATTCACTATCTAGGAACTTTTGATTCTTCTTTGGGGGCATGGTGATGGGTGGTGGTGGTGTGTGATGTGTGTGGGGGTGTGCAAGTGAGGGTGTGTGAGTGTGTGTTTTGCTGGGTGTATGTGAGGGTGCTATTTGTTGAGGTGCTGCTGGTGTGTGGCTTGTGTGATGGATGAGCTGTGAGTGTGTGTGTGGTTGCTGTCTGTTGGTGTTGAGTGCTGGCAGGTAATTTGAATTTGCAAAGGATCATGGTAGGGATTTGTGTCCTTTATATGGGTGGAGTTGTGGGTGTGTCTTTGTTCCCTGTTTCCCCCCCCCAGTATTTATTGGCTTTGTAATTGCTTGTTTGGCCTTTTTTTGTGTGTTTTTTCCTTAGTACTTTTTGAGCATGTAGGAGACGTTCTTCTGACCGAGTCGGACCCTGCAGTTGTCTCGTGCGAGCTTCTCCGATTCGTTCACGCTGTGTTTGTGCTGTTTTCTGTGCTGCGTACGCGTCGGTCGCGGTGTATTGGGTTGCTTCGGCTCGCAGTTTTGTATGCGTGTCGGTCGTACGGCTTGGGCTCCGTGTGACTCGGTCGTGTTTTCCACGCGTTGCATCGTACTTGGCGGGTCGGAGTTCGCGGGTACGTTTCGTTCGGGATTCTTCCTGGTGCGTGTCGGTCGGTTCGATTCGCGTGCTTTTCCGGCCGGATAGCTGTTTTCCGCGCGGTTCGGTCGTTCGGCTTGTGTTCCGTACGAGTCGGTCGGATTTTGCACGCTTTTCATCGTACTTTGCGGGTTGGGCTGCACTGGTACGTGTCGGTCGGAATGAATTCCGGCTCCGAGTCGGTCGGTACGTTTTCCGGCCCGAATCGGAATCGGCCCCATAGTCTGCAGAAGTCATCTCTTTTTCCGTGGCAAGGGTGTCCAATATCACCTGAACTATTTGCTCTCTTTGTCGAGCCCTTAGACAAAATCCGGCCAACACTTCCGGGCGCCTCAAAATTTAAATTATTTGCAGACAATATTTTTTTATATTTGGTAGGAACATCCTGTTAGCTAGAAAACACCTTTCATAGAATGGAATCATTTTCGGAGATACAGGGTTATAAGATGCTTTATATCACTGCTCCTAGTTGCCTCCTAGACCTGCTAAGCCTGTCCTGACTAGAAATGTGTACTCTGTTCTGCCCATGACCAATCGTTTTCAACCTTTGGCAAGTCTACAGGGACTGGATGAAAACGATTGACTAACGTTAGTTGAGGCAAAATTGTAGGGTAACAGGCCGCTGGCCCTGGCTACTAACACCCCAGCCTTATCTGTGTTCTCACTTAAGTCAACGCTTGCCCACCCACCCAATCCTTTCTTAACATCTGATACCTTTGGTCTGTCCGGCACGAAGATACTTTCGTGGAACATAGCGGGTTTAAGATCAAAAAGGGGTGATGTAATATGGCAAAATTTCCTCTCATTGCATCACATCATTGCCCTACAAGAAACCTGGGAGTCCAGTGAAAGTTTTTTCATAGATGGTTTTATCTTATTTTGTAAACATGCATATTCTTCAAATATGGGAAGAGCAAGGGGGGGGGGGTCTTCTTTTATTGTTTTCACTTAAACTCTCCTGTAAGACTAGACTGATAGAATGTCAATCACCCCATTTGTTAGCTGTGGAACTGACATTTAAGAATTATCCCACCATACTAGTTGTTAATTTTTTCAATTCCTTCACTAGAAGCCACTTGGTAGAATATCTGTTAGCTTTTGAGGAATTTTTGGAACATTATGGAGAGGGCAAACATGCTTATTATGATACAATAATTCTAGGGGATTTTAATACCCATCAATGTTGTCTTAATTGCATTTTCACAATGGATCGGGGGACTCCTCACCTTTGACGAATCACTTTGAGCACTCGCCATCAGGCATTCTTATAGAAGGGCTCCTTTCAGCCAACAACCTTCACTGCCTCGAGCAAGCAGAGGTGACCACATTGGTCCCTACCTATATAGGAAGAGGTAGCACCAGCATAATTGATTATATCATGCTCTCTGCACCTTTAGTCTCGGCCGTGGAGAAACTGAGTGTCTCCTGGAACTGCCACAGTGACCATAATTCTCTCACACTCAAGCTGTCCTATCCCCCTACCCTAAAAGGAGCAGAGGCTAGTTGTAACTCAAATATGAATATCAGCACTAAAGACCAAGCGCGTAGGCTAAAGTGGAAGAGGGTTATCCCGGAAAGTTTCCTGGATAATCTATATGCTGTCTGTGCCCCAGAGATTCAAGTATGTATGGACCCTAGCGCGCAAGATATAGCTGTCTTAGATGCCTTTGATAAAATAACTAAGCAGATAGCATCTAATTTAACTAACAAGAGCAGGGTCAAATGCCCGATGACCAAGAGGTGGTTCGACAGCACTTGCTCTGCGGCCCATAGGAAGCTATTGCAGGCTCTCAAACAAAATCAGAGGGATGAAGCAGTGGTCAGGAGCTGTAGGAAGGCCTATAAGTCTGCAGTTTTAGAAAGGAAGAAGCTGAACAGAGAACAGGCCTGGGAGGCCCTCGGGCAAGCAAGTGTTTTGTCTGATAGCTCCCAGTTCTGGACCGTAGTTAATAGCCCTTTTTTCTAACACAGATTGTATAATATCTGCTGAGCGCTGGGTACAGCACTTTGAAGATATATATAGCGGAAACAATTTAGAAGAGACCGAGGTACACAGGGTGATCAGCTTAGCCAGCACTCCACTTAACTTTTGTGCAGATGAGGTCCACAAAGCCATTAGCTCGACATCTGGAGAGAAAGCACCCGGCCCGGATGGGGTACCCGCAGACTTGTACAAGGCCGACCCTGCCGTTTGGGCAAAGATATTGGCACAAGTTTTTAATGCGGCCTGCTCTTGTGGCTTTCCTCCCTCGTGGGCAAAGGCTGTCATTATTCCCATTTACAAAAAGGGCCTAAGGGATGAACCCGCCTGTTATAGACCTATCTCGCTTTTGGATTTGGCAGCCAAAATCATGGGGAAAGTGATATTGGATCATCTAACGGTGTGGCTTGACCATTTTAATGTCATTTCAGACCTACAATATGGTTTTAGGCAGGGCAAAGGGACGCTTGATCAATGTCTTAACCTGCACTCAGTGATTGGTAAATACACTATCGCCAAGAAGGGAATTTTACATATGACTTTTATGGACCTAAGATCAGCGTTTGACCGCATAAATAGGTCTAAATTATGGTTCACCCTACGAGACATGGGATTGGATATAGAATTGGTGGCCTTTTTACATGCCTCCCATGAAAACACCACAGCAGTGGTAAGATTTAATGAGGATGGAGGCTTGACAGATTCCTGGGCAGTTAAGAGAGGGGTCCGACAGGGGTGCATTTTGGCCCCCTTGTTGTTCACGCTGTATATTAATAAGTTAGGGGACTTTTTATCATCCAGCTGTAAAGACATCCCAAAAGCCGGATCTAAGATGATCCCCGCACTTCTGTATGCTGATGATGTGGTCCTGTTTGCCAGAACTGCTGTGGGTCTTCAACAACTTTTAAACAGTTTTATAGATTTTATGGATTCATTTGATTTAGCCAATAATTTTACGAAATCGCACACCATGTCAATAGGCCCTCGGAAGGCTGCCAAGGTCATGTTCTTTTGTAAGGGGGCAGAACTAACTAAAGTACCAACCTTCCCATACTTAGGGGTGCTATTTGACGAGCGAGGGTCTTGGTGCGCACAAAGAATACATCAAAAGAATGTTTTAGCTAGAGCGGCTGGGGCCACACAGGACGTTGCTAAAAGATTGGGGTCAAAACCAATCCCAGCCCTGCTGAAGATCTATAAAGAAAAATGTATCCCTATGGCTACGTATGGGTGTGATGTCTGGTGCTATAAGGATGTGAAGGACATCCAGGGGACCGAGAATATATTAATGCATATGCTTTTGGCAGGCCCGTCTGCCACCCCGGCGTTCATTCTACACGAGGAGTTGGGTGTGGGGTATATATCTCAGACCTGACAGCAGTAGCCCCACTGTTGCGCTGGCTGAGAATCTGGGCCTGTCCTACCCCTACTTTAAATCAACTTATGATTATGGATTGCGCCGTACTCGAGGGGGCTCTACGCATTCCTTGGCTTAAATATATCATGGAACAGATAAAATGGCTTGGCTGTCCCGATTTATATTTAAATCCCAGGCCTCCAGGCCTGGTAGCCATCAGAGATATCAAACAGCAGTTCCTGGCCAAACGGCAGGGGCTTAGGGAAGAGAAGGAGTTAGCTAAGCCCTCCGTGAGTTTGACTCCACAGGTACAACCGTGTACCTACTTCTCGTTACCAATGCTTATCATCGCTTTGTGTTAACTAGATTCCGTCTGTACTTGGTCCCCTGGCTATTGGCGTTCCCCAAAGGATATATGAAACCTGGCACATTAAAGCCCTGTCCATGTGACTATTTTTCGGAGCAGGACACCCTACATTTTATTTTTTTCTGTGACTATTGTGACCCCTGCACAGAAAGTTCATACTGCCGTTGCTCAGAAACTGTCAATTAGCCCAAGTAAGGCCAGCATTATTATATCTTCAAATGTTATCTTCCACTATGGTCTGCTTTGGGGATGCAAGCTTTTTAACAGGGTCCATTAGACACAGGAAGAGGTTGCCTTCGCAGTAGCTAGTCTGTCTTTACTGGCTGCGTCCAGGGATCACTATGTGTTACACTGTGTCCTTTACGCTACACCTCATCATAGTGATCAACTTAATGCTTCAGCACTATTGCACTTTATACATTGTATCCCTTGCTGTTTACAAACCTAGCCTTGAAATAACTGTGTTTGTCTTTTTATTGATTCTATAGCCGTGATTTGGCTTTCTTTTATTATTCATACGGGACATGGTGTTTTAACTTATTGTACCTTTGATTAAATGTTTGCTTTTATGGCTTTTAGTAGCCGAATAAAGTATCTTTTGACCTTGACCACTGCTCCGCTACGATTCTCCCCATCTAAAGGCAGCATAATTATTCAATGGATCACTGACATAATATCGAGGAAGAAAATATCGACCTGACAAAATATCGAGTTAAAAATATCGAATACCAAAATATCGACTCCCTATCTACAAACAGGTAAGTACAAAAATATCGAATAAAAAATATCGTTGTAAAAAATATAGTTAGTCAAAATATCGAATTTTTTAAATCTCTTAAAAGTAATGTAAAATTAATAAGATAATAAATATAATTAAGTAAAACATACTTAAAAATACTTAAATAACTTTCAAATTAATGAATAATTAATTTAAGTAAAAAAAATAAACATACATTTTTATTTTTTAATACATACATATATTAACGTAATATTATTAAAAAATATTCAATATTTTTAACGTAGGATAGCGGGAGGGTAAAATTTACTATTCCCACTCCAGTGAGTGTAACAATAGGGAAAGCGTTGGATAGCATAGGGGTAAACATTACTATTCCCACTCCAAAGAGTGCAACAGTAGGGAAAGCGTTGGATAGCGTAGGGGTAAAAATTACTATTCCCACTCCAGTGAGTGCAACAGTAGGGAAAACGTTGGATAGCGGGAGGGTAAAAATTACTATTCCCACTCCAGAGAGTGCAACAGTAGGGAAAGCGTTGGATAGCGAGAGGGTAAAAATTACTATTCCCACTCCAAAGAGTGCAACAGTAGGGAAAGCGTTGGATAGCGTAGGAGTAAAAATTACTATTCCCACTCCAGAGAGTGCAACAGTAGGGAAAACGTTGGATAGCGGGAGGGTAAAAATTACTATTCCCACTCCAAAGAGTGCAACAGTAGGGAAAGCGTTGGATAGTGTAGGGGTAAAAATTACTATTCCCACTCCAGAGAGTGCAACAGTAGGGAAAGTAATATTTTAATATTTTAATAACAATTATTTAATTATCAATACTAATAAACATTATTATTAAAATTAATTACCAATTACAAAATATTTAATAATTAATTAATTATAAATACCAATACAATTTATTTATTAAAAATTATTTACCTATTAATAATTAATTAACAACCAATTAATATTCAATACCAAAAATTTATAAATAATAAAAAAAATACCAATTAATAATTAATTAACAGTAAATTAATTATCAAAACAAAAAATTATTTTCAATAATTAATTATTTACAATTAAATTACTTCCCACCATATCCCCCTATCAACCCACAACCCGCTACAAATAATAAATTAATAGAATTAACATAATTATCAATTAATCAATTAATAAAAATTAATTACCAATTAATAAAAATTAATTACCAATTAATAATTAATTAACAATAAATTAATTATCAATACCAATAAATAAAAATAAATATTTACTTAATTACAATTAAATTACTTCCCAACCTATTCCCCTATAAACCCACAACCCGCTACGGAATTAAATGACGCAAAAATTAAATAACAGAAAAATCATTGCTTTAAAAAAATTAAACATACATTACAAAAACTAATATAAACTTTTAACACATATACTAACATACAAAACACTTTGAAAAAATTCGATATTATTAAAAATTCGATATTTTTTAATGCCTATATTTTGTATTTAGATATTTTGACAATCGATATTACTTACCTTAATTTCGATATTTTTAACGACTATATTATGTCCATTCGATATTATGTCCATTCTATATTTTGGATTCGATATTCTGTCCATTCGATATTTTTATTTCGATATTATGTCTATCTACCTTATTCAATATCTCTCTCTATGAGGCACTTGGGCATCTTTGTCTCACATCAATTCTCAGATTTGTTTAAATTAAACTATACTACTACTCTTAGCAAAGTTCTTGGACTGCTAAATAGTTGGCAGAATTTACCTCTGTCCATTATTGGACGAGTAGCAACTACCAAAATGTTGTTTCTTCCTCTATTTGTCTTTGTCTTCTCCAATGTAGTAATTTTAGCTAAGCAGTCCTTTTGTGTTGAGGTTGACCAAATGTTGTGGCAATTTTTATGGCAAGGTAAGAAAACCCTGCACTAAATAACTGACGCTTTATCTGTCGGTAGCGACGGTGGTTTAGCACTTCCCTGTGTGCGTAAATATTATCAAGCTGCCTTTCTTGATTGACTCAATCGTGCAGCAGTAAGGGGCCTCCCCTTGAGTTGTTTTTATCTTCAGCAGATGCTGGTGGAGTATGGAGTTCAGCTACCAGCTTTTCTTAAGATCCTGAAGCTGCCCAAACGCTCTTGCTACAAACTCTTGCATATTATAGCTAGGAGATTTAGGCAACCCCAAGAAGAAAATCAGTTCCCCCTGATCCACCCTTTAATGCCTTTAAGCGAATGTGGATTAATAAGCTTATCCCTTCAAAATAGCTCTATCAAGAAATGGGAGAAGGCTGGGTATCCCAATCTAGGTAAATTTCTACTGGCAGGACAACTTAAAACCTGGGAGCAGGTTTCGATGGTTAGGGAAACTAGTTCATCTGATCTTGTGTTTTCTTATCTTGAAATTCATGAACACCTTCAGACATACATCCAGACGTCTAGTGCAATCAAGGAATATATCAGTAAAGACCAGTTTGTGTGGAAATTGATAGGGATAGGCAGTTGGTACTAAATCCTATATTTGTATCTCCACAGGTCAACTGCTCTGGCAGCTTTTTCCCCTATTGCACAATATACTGAAGGGAAGATGGATCACGCAAGTTGGAATAGATACAATCTTATTGCTCATAAGGCTGTGCATGGAGTAAATTTGAAACGTATGGCCGTTTATTCAAAATGGCCTCTATATCATACCCCTCATCGCCTGCACTGGATGCATCCATCTTTGTCTGCCAGTTGTTTTACTCAATTTCTGTTTATTGCATATCAAAAAGCAAAACATATACACAGTACAGTGTCAGCACTGGTGCACAGAAACAATAGGCAGTCCTGTCAGGATAATAAAGTTACATGAGATATATCTGCACAAGTGGTTACTCAGCAATAAAGCAACATCAGATATGTGCAAAATACAGCAGGCTGCAATGAAAGTGCATCTGATAAATGCACAATAAATCGTCTAATGACATCTCTGGACTGGAGACACAAGAAAAGACAAGAAAAACGAAAAAGAAGTAATCATATACAAATTTAAAATGTCAATAACAAACATAGGGGGTCATTACGATGGCGGACGGATCGCCGCCGCCCGTATGGCGGTGGCGATCCGTCCGCCATTTTCGTCCGCCCGCCTAACATTTCCCCCCTGCCATATTACGATGGCGGTGGGGACCCAGGCGGACGGAAAGACCGTCCGCCAGTTTTCCGCCGGTAGGCAATCCGCCCGATTGTCTACCGGGCGGAAAAGGCCTGCAATATGGTGGAGGTGCCTTGCAGGCACCGCCATCCATATTACAATGCTGGCGGTCTCATGCCTTTCCATGGCGGAGACTCCGCCATGGAAAGGCATGCGGAGAATGCCTTTGGGGGCCCGTTGCAGGCCCCCAGGTGATTGGGGGGGTGGGTGGCTGCACTCGAGGGGTACTCATGGTACCCCCCGACATTTGCATGCACAAGGTGGCAGGCACCGCGCGGTGCCTGTCACGTTGTGCGTGCAAATGCACAACATGCCCTTTTAACATTGTGGCGGGTGCTGAATACAGCACCGCCTGCCACAATGTTAAACATACAGGATGCGACCGCCATGGTGGCGGTCGCATCCTAATCGGCACAGTGGGACCACCGCACCTCTTGCGGGCGGTCCCTTTTCCGTTGCGATGGCGGGCGGACTTTGTCCGCCCGTCATCGTAATGACCTCCATTGTAAGTACAAGTCGGGGTGTGCTGCAGAGAGGACATACGAAGGGGTGGTAGCATCTTGCATGGGGAGAGGGGTAGGGTATTCCCCTCTACATAGTATTGGCCGTTACAGTAAAGAGGGTGTGAAGGGCGATTCAAGTCAAAGAGCTAGAGCATCCGGAGTTTCTCTGGGCTAAAGCAAGTGAATTCCATGTGCATGGGATAGTGAATTAGGGGTTTCCACGGGTGTTGGAATTTTTTCTCAGTTTTAGCCAAATTGTGTGATTTCCGTTCCATTGCTAAAATATGCCAGATGTGGGTGAGCCATTGTGCTATGGAGGGGGGGCAGTCTTCTTCCACATAAGTGCTATCAGTTGCCATGCCACTAAAAGCAGGTAGCTGATATGCTTCCAATCTGCATGTGTCATTGAAACTAAGGCTGCAGGTCTGATGCCCAAAAAGACCGTGAGATATGAGGAAGGGAGCAGGTAGCCTATAATATCCTTAATATGGCTCAGTATCTCCTTCCAATATGTGGTAATTACTTTACATGACCAGAAAATGTGGTGGAAATTCCCCGCGTCCTCATTACAACGCCAGCAGAGAGGGAAGGTACCCGGTTAGATAGTGGAGAGATGTGTTGGTGTGTGATACCAGTGAAACATGAATTTGTATGCTGTTTCCCAAAGAGAGAGAGACTGCGGTAGGTTTTGGGTATATCTCGCCACAATGTTTCCCATTACTTGGGGGTTATATCTTTCTGGGGGGTGTTGCGCCATGTTGACTGGTAAGTATGGGTGTGCATTGGTGTAGAGTGCTGAAGAACATGATAAGTGTTGGATAAGAGGCCTCTCAAGCCATTAAAGGCTCGGACACGCTTTTCAAAGGGAGTGTGGGGACAAATGGCCGCAGGGTATACCAAGGGGTGTAAAGCCCAGTGCCACAGTTGGCAATACTGGAACCGCGAGGCATCAGTAAGCCGGTATTCCACTCTGCACTGGTCAAAAGACTCCATGACATCTCCTGCGAAGAGGTCACAGAGAGTCCGACATTCCCCATCGCTCCAGAGTCCGAATGAAAGGGGTGAGAGCACTGAAGGGAAGTCCAAGTTATGCAAGATCGGTGTGTTTGGGGAGGGGAAAGTAGTCAAATCCTTTTTGGTTTAACTTTGTTTTATTAAATTTTGACAAAGTGATAGACACAATACAAATCGCATGTACTCTCATTGGGGAACAATATTGGCTGACCACGGGTCCCACCCTTTCCCGTATCCAGTTACAGTAGAGAGAGCGTTCAACGGTAAAGCAAGTGCCCATGGGTGCGAGGAGAGTCGAAGCTCCCATGAAAGAACCTACTTGCCTGTCCACTAAGAAAGAAAACAACCCAAAGAATAAAGGCGAAAAACATAGAACACGGATATCCCCCCCTCCCCGAGCCCCTCCCCGAACCAGTGTGCCACGTCCTTGCCCTCTCTGGGCGCCCTACAGGATGACTGCCAAGTATCTATTTTCCAGGGCCAGCTTCTGGGTTCGGTGTATCCGTGAGTCGCAGGAGGCGAAGATATTTTGGGCACGTGATTTCGTTGAATTCCTTCGCCAGGAGGGACAGAATGGGCTCCCAGACAGTATTGAAGGAGGCTGCAGACTGCGTGAGAGTGGCTTGTATACGCTCCATCCCAACCGTGTACCATAGTTTGTGGAGCCACCCGTGTGTGTAGGGCGAGTCTGTGTACCCCAGAGCATAAGATGTGTTGAACAGCCGCTCCCATGGCCAGTCCCATCTGTCTCCCCCTGATTGACTTTAGTGGGAACGTGAGTGCGTTGGGCAGCCCTAAGAGTGTATACGCGGGAAAGCGGGGAATCTCTGTATCAAATTGTGTGTCGATGTCATGAAGGACAGCCGTCCAGTATCCCACCACCTCCCTGCACTCCCATAGTAGGTGGGTCAGTGTGCCCTCTTCGTCGCAGCCCCTCCAGCATGTTGGGCTCCGGTTGGGATTGCCTCTATGCAATCTGACTGGTGTCAAGTACCAATAGGTCACGACTTTGACCGCTGCCTCTCTGCCGGCAGTGTTCCTGGCCGTGTGGTTGGCTCTGTAATATATGTCTTGCCATTCCTTTCCAGAGAGAGTTCTTCCCAGCTCTTTTTCCCAGCGTATCTGGCCTGCGGAGTGACTTGTGGGGATCGGAGGGCTGAGCATTTTGTAGAGCTCCGTAATCAGCTTTCGGTCGGACTGCTTGGTAAGTAGCCATTTTTCGTAAGCCGTCAGCTTTCTGCCGACTAAGGGACGTATCTCCGGCTGCGTCAACCAATGTCTAATTTGAAAATATTGGAATCGTTGCGGGGCTCTAATGTCGTACTGCTCTGATAGGTCGGAGAACTGAATGATCCCCTCAAGGTCAAACATATGGCCCGCAGACCTGCAGCTTGACGTTCGCCACTGCGGGAACGCCCGCCTCTCCATCCCCGGGGTGAAGTCAGGATTGTCGAATAGGGGCGTGAGTGGTGAGGGAAAGGTGGTGAGCCCCCTCTTGACCGCCACCGCGTCCCACACCTGAAGCACAGTGCGGGTGATAGGGGATTTTTTTAGATAGGCCGGTCTGTCCGAGCGCTTCAGGAAGGGGATTTTCCAAAGCGAAGTTTGCGCCATCGCTCTGTCTTGGAAGAGCCACCTCTTCTCTGAATCAGGCTGGCTCCATTCCACCAGGTATCTTAATTGTGATGCTTGGAAGTATCGCATTATGTTTGGGATCCCCAGTCCCCCCTCACCAGGAGGTCGGTGGGATAGGTCTTTTCGCATCCGCGGTCGTTTCCCGGCCCATATGAAGTTCTGCACCGCGTCTTGTAGTGATCTTAAGGTGCCCTTGGGGGGGCCCACTGGAATGGCCTGAAAGATGTACAGGATTTTGGGTAGGACGGACATCTTCACCGCCGCCACCCGGCCGAGCAGTGATAATGGGTGTTTCTGCCATCTCCACAGATCGTTCTGTATTTGGGAGGTGAGATTTGAGTAGTTCAGAGCCACTGTCTGTTCGGTGGACGGAGTTAGGACTATCCCCAGGTAGGGGATCGTGGTCTGTGGCCGCAGGTCCCCGTAGTCCAAAGATGTGCCGTTCACCTGATGTGCGTTGCTACCCAGAGTGAGAAGCATTGATTTCCCCTTGTTTATTTTGAAGCCGGACACCCTTCCAAAGGCCTCCAGCTCCCCCAAAAGGGCCGGCACTGACCGTTCGGGCGTTTCTAACGCGGCTAAAATATCGTCTGCGTATAGACTAATTGCGTGTTGTCCCCCCCCGAATGGGATGCCTGCGATGTCCGGGTTGTCGCGGATCCTCTGTGCTAGGGGTTCGACGTAAAGCGCAAAGAGGAGAGGCGAGAGCGGGCAACCCTGCCTCGTGCCTCGCCGAATGTCGAACGGCCGCAAGCCCATACCATTAACTCGTATTGTTGCCCTAGGCTTGTCATAGCAACTTGCCACCCATGCCCTAAAGCGATCCCCGATGCCGAAGTGTGCCATTGTTTTATTTAAAAAGCCCCAGTCCACCCGATCGAACGCCTTTTCGGCGTCCACCGACAGTAGCACAGCGTCCGTCCCCCTGTAGTGAGCCTTGTCTATTAAGTGCATGAGGCGCTTAGTGTTATCGCTGCATTGTCTGTTGGGGATGAAGCCAGACTGATCCGGCTCAATGATGCCAGGCAGTCGTGGTCCGAGTCTGGAAGCGAGAACCCCGGTGAAAAGTTTGAGGTCTAGGTTGAGCAGGGAAATCGGTCTGTATGCCGTGCAGTGGGTGGTGTCTTTGCCGGGCTTAGGCAGCACAATGATATCCGCCTCCAACATGTCAGGGGGTATGGAGCCGGGCCCCTGGAATGAATTAAACAGTCGGGTGAGAAGCGGCGCCAGGAGTGGGCAAAAGGCTTTATAAAAACCGGCAGAAAAGCCGTCCGGCCCGGGCGATTTCAGGGTCTTGAGGCGGGAGATTGCGCCAACCACCTCCTCTATCCTGATGGGTGCATCCAGTGAGGCTGCCCCAGCCGCGTTGAGAGCTGTCGTCCGTGCCCGACGTAAGTAGGCTTCCCCATCCTTGTCGATAGATTGGTCCTCCCTATAGAGCGATGCGAAGAAATCCCTAAAGGCCTCGGCTATCTGGGTGTCACTGTCCAGCTTCTCCCCCATAGCGTTATGGAGGGTAGTGATTTTAGCCCGCTGAACCCGGGCTCTAAACTTGCTTGCGAGGAGGCGCCCTGTCTTGTCGCCCCCTACATAGTATGTGTGTCTGAGCCGCAGGGCTGCATATTCGGCGCGGTCGAGGTCCAAGCCAGCTAGTTGCGCCCGTGCAGCCTTCAACTGCCTCCATATTCTGGGAGCCCCGGTACGACTGTGCACCCTCTTACATTCGACCACCCTGGCCGTAAGGGCCACCCGCTTTTCTTTACGCTCCTTGGCTTCCGCCGCCGAGATAGCTATTAGTTCCCCAGATCGCGGTCAGTGGTGTGTCTGAGTTGTCATTATGTGTGAGGTAGTCAGTGATGCGCTCTTGTAGCTGTTGGGTCACCCCTTTTCTTTGTAGGAGGGCCTCCCGTAGACGCCACCTCCCCCCAGGCGCCTTGGTCCGAGGGACCGTTATAGTCACTACCACCGCGTCATGGTCTGAAAGTGCTGCTGGGAGAATGTCCACATCTTCTACAAGTGTGTTGAGCTCCGAGGAGCCTATGAAGTGGTCTAACCAAGCATAGGTATGGTGCACGTGCGAATAAAATGTATATTGTGTGCTCTGGGGGTGTGCCGCCCGCCACAGATCCACCAGTCCCCTGTGGGCCATCCAGGTCTTCCCCTCTGTCGATATTGCTCCCGTCGATCCTGCCCGATGGCCGGATCTGTCTGTCTCCGGGTCCATTACTAGGTTGATGTCGCCTCCCACAAGGGTGTACCTCTCTTGGGGACTCAAGATTTCTGCCAGGGCGCCCTTAAAAAGGGTTCCTGACCTGAATTAGGGGCATACAAGGACCCCACAGCCATGGAGGTGCTACCCACCCGTATAGTGTATGCCAACAGCCGACCCTTAATTTCCGCTACTCTGTCTCCCACCTGACCGTGAAAGTGCCGAGCAAACAGCACAGCCACCCCAGCTTTTTTGTCTGTGGTAGAGGAGTAGAACTGTTGAGGGAATGCCCGGGACCTCATTCTGTGCCAGTCTTTTGGCAGAAGATGCGTCTCCTGCAGGAGACAGATTGAGGCGCCAGAATTCTCCAGCAACGACAGTATGGCTCGTCGTTTAATGGGGTTGTTGAGCCCCTTCACGTTTAGAGAAATGACTTTCAAGCTATCATTCGTCATGTTGTTTGCATACCAGGTGACGGCGTTGACAACGGGGGAACTGCCCCAGCGTGACGTCTGGCCTGGATCCTTTCCCTGTGTGGCACACCAGTTCCCTCCCCCCTCACATGGCTCCCCAGACCCCCCCATCCCGCCCACCCCCCCCACTTCCCAGAACTGAAACCCCTTAGTTAAACAATTACCCAATGCCCCTTTGCCCCCCCCCCTAACCCCAACTGAGTGTCCCCAACAAATAACCATTGTCCAATGCCCGCCATACTGCGGTGCAGGCATGTGGTAAATTTACCTGAGTGAGCGTGTAGCCCCGGCAACCCCGGCCCCCCGCTCCCTCCCCCCCCAGCCTGCTGTGGATCAGTGCTTATGTGTCCCCATTCACCGAAAATGTCACTCATTAGGTGAGGTGTCTCTAGTCACCGCGTCCAGGGCCGATGCCCGTTCTTGCGACATTGTCGTGTGATCCGGTTGCAAGTCTGTTTTGAAGTCTGTTGTAGGTAGGCTTCTGCGTCCCACTCTGTGCCATGTTCCTCTCGACGATGGTTGTGAACCCTCTGGGGCGGTTTCCTGTTCGCGATGTGCTAGGCCCAGGAGAGCCCGAGTCTCCCGAAGGGAACTCAGTTGATGCAACGCGCCATTCCGTATGAAAATTAAGCGGAAGGGATGGCCCCAGGAGTAGGGTATCCCCTCGGCTCTTAAGAAGGAGGTAACTTCTTTGAACATCTTCCTTTTTTGAAGAGTGATAGGGGACAAATCTTGGAATAGTGCCACCGAATGTCCTTGATGCTGCAGATGCTGTTTTGATCTTGCTTCCCGGAGGATACGTTCCTTCAGTGGGAAGTCCGGCAGGAAGGCCAGGATATCTGGAGGTGGAGCCGGTGTGCGTCTTGCCCACCCCACTCTGTGCGCTCGATCGATGCATACCTCAAAGGTGGGGCCCTCGCCGAGGATCTCTCAAAAGAGGCCCCGTAGATATTGGGCTACGTCTGCTCCCTCCGCTTTTGATGGGACTCCTCGGACCCGGATGTTGTTGCGTCGCGACCTATTCTCCAAATCTTCAGCATGAGCTTGAAGGTCCACTTGTTGGTCTTTGAGGCGGATAAGCTCTTGCTGGAGTTGTTCCAATTCCCCGCTTCTGGTGTGGGCATTGTCCTCCATGGTAGCCACCCGTTCTCCCAGCCCATCCACCTCACGACGTATCTCTTTCACTTCCCCTGCTACTTCCTGTTTGAGCGTATGAAAATCCTCGTGAAGAGAGTTAAAAAGTGTCTCCAAAAACGCTCGGGTGATCGGCACGTCCCCGTCCCCAGGGTCTACTTGCTGCTTTGAGGTGGGAGGGGAGTGCGGTCCCCCGGTACCTGCGATGGGGCCTTTAATGAGCATGTCTTTCAGAGTGCGCTCCCCCTTCTTGCGCGTCGTGGACATGGTAGATTTCCGGAATTATGCACCGGTGCTCGGCAGACGCCGGTTCCGCTGGGAAGGTAGCGCTATAGGCCTGGGCTGATGGCAGCTGCTGTGCTCTTATCCCCACGTGACTGTGTGTTGTCCCTGTGCCGTGCTTTGCGCCAGAGCGATGTCCCCTCCCGGGGAAGCGCAGAGAATCCCCCCGGATGTACCCCACCTCACCGGGTTGGGCGGTGAGTATTTACAGTTCTCCTGTGCGTGGGGCTCGGCCGTTCAGAATAGTGCACCTTGCGTGGGTGCTGCCTCGAGCTGGATGCCGGGCCCGGCGTGGCTGCCCCAGCGTCTCTCACCGCTTGGCCTCTCTTGTCTCCCTCAGTGCCTGCAGTCTTGGTGGCGATCTTGCTCCTGTAGTGTCCCGGTAAGCCCGGCTGATGCGGGCCCTGCCCTCCGTCTGTATCCCGCGAGGGCCCGAAACCCGCGTTGCTCGGAACCCCCAAGCCTCCTGCGAGCGGGTTACCAGGGGTCTCCCACTCCGCTCGTCGTGGAGACCCTGGGGCAGGCCCAATCACCCTCAATTTAGTGCCTCTCGGGGTGGGCCCGCAGCAGGTTGGCCACCCTCTGTAGCGGTGGATGTCGCCCCCCCCGGCTTTCTCGGATGAGGGCCCTTTCGTCGCCCCCTGATGGCTTCTCCTGTGCCCCGTCGGGCTGCTCTGGGACTCAGGCGCTGTGATGCCCTCCGTGGCTATGTCTCCGACACCATCGAGTTGGGCGCCCCCTGGGGTGCTCCGGTGCCGTCGGCCCCGGTTCTTCCACGCTGTGCTGTCTGGAAGGGGGGCACTATCAGGGGGTGAGGGCACTTACCCCGTGCCCCCAACCGGCCTGCAAGCCCCGACGGCTGTTAGACGCTGGACGGCCTCCTGTGCTCGTCTCGCCTCCTTTCCCCCAGGCTGGGCCCAGGTCGCGAGTGATGCACTGTTAGTGTCCGCCGGCCACGGGGCTTGTCTGTGTCCGTAGCCCAGCGGTGCTCTCCGTTGTGCCCCACCTAGGCTGTGTACTGTGGGCCTCCCGCCTTGCTGCGAGGGGGAATGACGTCCGCCCACGCCCGCCCAGGCCCAGCAGCCTCGGTCTCAATTTGTCCCGCCGCCTGGGAGCCTCGGTCGGCCCTCCCAGATGAGCGGCTAGTTCTGCCGGAGATGCCTCCGATATGCCTCCCCTCCTCCGTCGCCGCACACTCACGGTAGTCGAGGCAGCAGGCAACTGGCCGTCCTGAAAACACCGACGTCGCTGCAGTTGGAGACGCAGCCGAGTTGTTGTCAGTGTCCGATCTGCTTGGGCGCCATTTCGCGGCTCCGTGCGCGGAGCGGAATCGGCGTCCCTCAGGGTTGTAGCGCTGCCGGAGTTCCCCCCCGAGAGAGCACAGAACTCCCTCGCTGCTTATCGCCAAAATCGTGCTGTTTTGGGGACTATTGTGCACGAATTGGCTGGGAGAAGGAGTTCGTTACGGGGAGCCTCCGGGTCTCGCGTCCGTCTAGGTCGCCATCTTGGCCATGCCCCCGTCAGATCCTTTTTAAGGGCCATGTTATCCCGAATGTTGAGCACCGTCCGAGTAGGGGTGGCAATGCATGCACTACTCAGTCGGGCGTGCTTTGGCAGCCAGGCCAGGTCCATGTGGAACCAGTGCTTCTCCCTCTTTCGGACCACCGCTCGGAGATACAACACAGATGGGCCACCCAGTAACCCTCACGAAGGTTAGGACATGCAAATGCATTAGCTATCCGGGGTCATTTCCCGTTCCAAATAAAAGTTCGGATGTCCCGTTGCAAGCGCAGAATGTCATCCTGCGGAATCGATGTGGGCAGGGTCTGAAAGAGATAAAGAACATGCGTGAGCACATTCATTTTTACAACGTTCAAACCCCCCATCTAAGAGATATGAAGGGGCTTCCACCGTTGAAAATCGGCCAAGATGGAGCGGCGAAGGTGAGGCCAATTAGCTCGAGACCAGGAGGAAAGCGGGGGGTGATGTTGAGACCCAGGTATCTAATGACATCCTGGGACCACTGAAATGGTGTGAAGCACTGCAGGGCCGGAAGGTCTTGATCCAGAATAGTTAAGTTGAGCACAGATGACTTGGCCATATTGATGTGAAAGCCCAAAACTGCCTCAAAGGCCTGCAGGCAGGTCACAACACTTGGGAGGGAGACATCGGGCTTAGAGAGCGTAAGCAGAAGATCGTCTGCAAAGAGACTAATCTTGTGGGGTTGGCCACCAAAGGGAATGCCTTTCACTGTGTCCATGTTGCGAATCATGATAGCAAGAGGCTTGACAACCAGGGCAAATAATAAAGGTGATATTGGGCATCCTGGACGCGTGCCTTGAGGAATGGTTACAGACCTCGTGATTTGCCCATTTACCCATACATTGGCCACCGGGGCCACGTATGAGGCCATTATCTTAGAAAGCAAGCCCGTCCCCAGCCCAATCTTTACCAACACAGCACGGAGGAAGGACCAATTTACCCTATCAAAAGCTTTCTCCGCGTCCAATGAGAGTAGGCATGCTGCGATATCATAACGCCGCGATTTTTCAACTAAGTGAGCTATGCGGCAGATGTTGTCTTTGCCCTGTCTATGGTGAATAAAGCCCACTTGATCCGGGTTGATAAGGCCCAGGAGATAAGGTTCAAGTCTAGAGGCTAGTATTTTGGTAAACAGCTTTGCATCCCTATTGACCAGGGCTGTGGGGCGATAGGAAGAGCACGAGGTTGGGTCCTTGCCTACCCTGTGTACGAGAGAGATTTTGGCTGAAGTCATCGTGGGTGTGATTACTGTTTCGTGTGTGAAGGAATTAAATAGCCACACTAAGTGATCTTGCAAGTCGGGTAAAAAGAGGAGGTAAAAATAAGCCGGGAGGCCATCAGGTCCCGGGGTTTTACCCAGGCGTAGGGCTCAGACCGCCGCACGGAGTTCCTCAAAAGTGATCGGTTTATCAAGGCGATCCGCATGGCGTGCATGTAGAGGTCCCCATTCGCAAGCATCTAAGTATGCATTTATCCGCTCAGGGGGTGGCTCGTCCCGAGAGTATAACATTTTATAATAATCATGAAAGGCCTGTCTCGTTCTGTTATCGCCCTTCCGCTGACATCCATCCGCAGCTTAGCAATATGGGTCTTGACACGAGCCTGACAATGCCTACGAGCCACGAGTCTGCCCACCTTGTTGCCTCCCTCGTAATAGCGCTGTTTCAGTGACAGGAGTGCACGCTTAGCCTTTCCCGTCCAGTGAGTGCGAAGTTGGCCATGTAGCACGGCAAGCTGCAGCTTAGTGCGACGGGAAGGGTTGGCTTTGTCCAGTTGTTCCAATTGTTCAATTTTTACCGCCAAGTTAGATTCCACAAGTCTGGCCTCTTGTCCCCCAGCAATTACAATGGATGTGATGGTACCCCGGATGGTGGCTTCAAACCCATCCCAGAGTGTGGCATAGAGGTTTCGGTAAGAGTATTTAGAGAGAAGTAATCGGTGATACCATTGCGTATCTCAGCCACATCTACTGGGTCACGTAGGAGGTGTGGGGACAGGCTCCAGGGCAGTGGGCTCTTTGTAGGAAAGCTACTGGCCGCCCACATCAGCTCTAGGTGTGCGTGGTCAGAAACAGAAATGTCTGAAAGTTCTATAGTGTCTAGGTGTCAAAGGAGGGAGTGAGTAACTAAGGTGTAGTCGATACGGGAGTAGGAGGTGTGTACATGTGAGTAAAAAGAGTAATCCTGCATGTTGGGATGTTTGTAACGCCAAGCGTCTACTAAGCCCAGATACTCAATGTCACATTTAAGGTGAGAGGACATGGCCCCCGCATGTTGAAATGTGGCTCCGCTGCGGTCTAGGATGGGGTCCCACACTAGATTAAAATCCCCACACACAATAATGTCACCTTCCACCTCCTCTAATTTCTCTTGCAAAATGCATCTAAGGTAAGTGTCCTGTGAGGTATTCGGCGCATATATGTTGAGCAGTGTGAGCCTTCACTGTCCCCAAAGGAGGTGTAGGACCAGCTATTGACCCTCCCCGTCCCGGACCACCTTGGTAACAGATGTATAGAAGCTTGCTTTACAGAGGATGCCCACCCGAGCGTTTTAGTATTCGTGTATGCCTAATGGCGCCTGGGGTATCTCGGATGTGCCATGTGGTGGGGCCGATCGGTCCCGAGCAGGTGAGTCTCCTGCAGAAGGATGACATCAGGGTCATGTTGCAGTATGTATCGCCAAATTTGTTTGCGCTTGTTTGGGGAGTTTAAGCCCACACATTCAGAGATATCAATTTAGTGTCTTCCAACATAGACATGAGGTCAGAGGATGTGTGTGAGGCACTCTACATGGAGAAGTGATAGCATGAAAGGGCGTTTTGAACCTCTATGGAGGGGGAGATCATCACCACCCAGCTCATCCCCAGAAGGACGCAGCCCAAAGAGAACCCAAACTAAGCCCACAATGCTGAGGGTCCATGGGACAGGGCCATGTAAGAGGAGTCAATACTGTATGCACCCGCACCTCCCTGCCACTCCTGATATTGGGCGTGACAGTTGCCATCCACGGTAGACCCCACAGACAATAAGTTGACCTGAAAGGAAAAACAAAATACAACCAATAATAACAACGGACCAACAGGGCCCAACAGCAACTTCTGTGTATTGCGGAGGCCAGCACCTAAGTGCTCTAGACCCGCTATAGGAGTCACCCTCCTGGGGAATAAGTCACCGGGGGATGGCCATCAGAGGAGAAACAAAGTCAATAGCAAAGGGTGGGTAAAGGGCTTCTCCTAGGCCCGCGCCACCAGTACTATGCACAAGAGTACACGGGGCAGCGTCAATATATGCATGCTGGCAGACAAGAGTGTGGTGGAGCGTTAATATTTAGAGGGAGCCTGTAGTGGAACGAGTGGGAGAGGTCCCCCCCATAGGCTGCGGAGGTGGTGAATGATGTCCTGTTTGGTTTCCTGCGTGGACGCCTCGGCCTGTCGCTTATCAGGGCGTTGCGATTTTACCATGGTCCAGATTGGCCAGAGATCTTTTCCGGGGGGCCCCGAGCAGGGGAGGTATCACGATCCTGGGAGTCAACAGCAAGTCCCAACAGGTTTTTTGCGTCCATGAGTGATCTTGGCGAGCGGCATCTGTTCTCCCATGTAAACAAGAGGGCGAAAGGGTGGCCCCACTGGTAGCAAACCTCTAGATCACGGAGTTTGTCGGTGACAGGCCTAAATTCTCGCCCTTTCCGCAATGTGATGGGAGAGAGATCTTGGTAGAGTTCAACAGTATGTCCTCGGAACACTAGTTCAGTTTTGCCTCTGGACGCTCGCAGTATTGCTTCTTTCTCAGCAAAGAAATACACTCTGGTCAGGATGTCTGGCACCACATCCATGCGTCCAGAGGCTGAGGCCACCCAGTGTGCCCTGTCAAGGGTCAGTGGGGAAGCGTTGTCATCTCCTCGAATCGCCTAAAGGAGGTCCGCCCTAAAGAACATAATATCGTTGCCCTCCACGCCCCTGGGCACCCCCCGAATGTGAATATTGTTGAGGTGGCTTCTATCCTCTAAATCTTCTTGTTTGGTTTGTAGGTCGATGTTTTGCTCTTCCAGTGCAGTTACATGCCTGCATAACATCTCTTGGTCTTCTGACCTAGCATCTACTGTACGTTCAAGATCGTCCACTCGCTCACCTATGTCAGTGACATCTTTCCGGAGGTCCCGTAGACAGGATTTAAACTCGTCCTTGAGGGAGCCAATGTCAGAGCGAATCTCCTGGAGGAAGCAGTCCATGTATCACTGTGTGACTGGAGAGAGAAAGAACAGACAAGCGTGTAATGCCGCAGCAGGGCTGTATCCGGCTAGGATGCTGGAGCAATATCGTTCAGGGTGCTAGGCCGAGGGAGGGCAAGGAGCTCTGTTCCAGGCTTCCCATGCAACAGAAGACCCGCTGGCCACACACCCCCCCTCCTCCACCAGGTAATGCAGGTGTATCTGTTAGCAGTTACAGTCCACCTCACTGGGGCAAAGAGGTCAGGCACAGGTGGACCAGGAGAAAGCATAGTAGCATTTGACGCAGAGGGCCCAGTCGGCAGTGCAGGGAGTACTCAAGCCAAGGGAGGGCAGCCCGGGCACCTGCTCACCCCCAAGGCAACCAAGACACAGAGGCGGGGCACTGGGTCTCACCCCACGTAGCAGAGAGGGAGCACAGTACCGCAGCCAGAGCACAGATACGTAGTCCTTGAAGTGATGTTCAACTAGGCCCTCAGGAGCCCAGGCCACTACGGTTTAAGAGGATGCCCCACAAGCACCTCTTCAGCCACTTCATGAGCCTCCCCAAGAAGGCTCTAGCCCACACTGCTCCAGGAAGGCCAGCAGGTTCGCAGTGTCAAGGCCTCGCAATCCGCACCAGTGCAGGTAGCAAGCAGTTAAGAAAGCAATGTTCCAGGACCCTCTAGCAGTTCAAATGTCGCCAGCAGCTCCCGCAGCCCCCAGCCGCCCCTCCGGAGACAGGTATGTAGACCACTAATCAATGGCAGGCAGTTAGGATGGGGCACAACCCACGAGGGAAGCTGCAAGGGAGGGGGCCCACCAGTAAAATGTTCCCAGGAAGCCAGCTATGTAACAGGCCCCCCGTTGCCAGAAGTCCAGCTCCAAATCAAGTGTGTATCAGCAAGCTTAGGGCCCACAGCAAGAAATGAAGAGCCCCGGGGGCCTCATGCATAACAGGCGTTTTGCTCTGCCCCCGCACTCACTCCTCACCTCCGACCCTTTTCCCAGGGGCAAGGGCGTTGATTGATTGTGTCCCATGCCTGAAGTGAACAAGTGTGGCTAGGCGTGCCCGCTCCGCGGAGGCCTTAAATCAGGCGATTTGGGGTTCACGCCCCCTCGATTTATAGACACCGTCTAAAGAACTTCCAGGTGCCAAAGGGGCCGACAGGCTGCGGTCCAGCAAGGGGAGCTCTGCCACAATCACCCAGAGCGTCGAACCGCCGTGTGACTCCTCCAGCAACTCATTGCGTTCTATAATGAGCAGCAGCAGGGCATCCACGCTGCTGCTCCGACACCTCCCCCAGGGACCAGAGCACTGGCAGGCCGCACCGCAGGTTCAGAATGGGTAGGCGAGGTCAGGCGGGCCCGCACCACAGTAGCCACAAGCCGTCCTGGTCCTCCTCGGCAGATGGCCGCCGTCGGGGTCACCGACGAGGACTCCACTGGCCTATGAGCTGTGGCCTCACAGGGGGAGTGCAGCTGCGCACTTCCGGAGTGCCAGGCCGCCGTGTTGTACCTCCAGTAAGCTCCGGGGGCTTCACAATGTTCATCCGGGATGTGGCCCCCTCCAAATGCGGCAGAGAAGCGGCCCCCTCCGCCAGGCGCAGCCCAGACTCAGGCCGCTAGGCAAGGCCGGTGCGACCGCAGTTTGCCGGGTGATGCTTGGGCCACCTGGCAAGATGGCAGTGAGGGCACCCAGCAACCGCATATGGCCTCAACTGTACGGCAATCAGTGTCAATGCCGGAGGGGGAAACAGCCCCTTCAAGGTAAGGGCGGGAGAGTAGCCACCTTCCCATACTTAGAGGGCTCCCATTCAGCTGTCCCGGTGCAGTCGATGGCGTTAGATGGGCCCCGGGGAGTCGGAATGTAGGCGAAACACGTCCTACTCCATTCCCTCTTAGGCCATGCCCCCCTGCCAGTTGATTTGGATGTGGGTACTTTCTAGGGGACTGTGCGCATGTAATTTTTGTTGTCCTAAATTGTTTACCTTTTGGAGTATGATTATGGCTTTTTTAAGTGAAAAATGACAAGTTTGAATCGAACTCGAGTTGCAAGGGGCATTATTTGGGATCTTGCCCTCGAATTGTTCTTTAAAGCTACGACAACAACGGGGGCGGAGCTTGCTCGCGACCAAGATGGCCGCTTGAGCCTCGAGCTCTGTAGCATCGTCGTACAATTCACCAGGAATCCGACAGTTTCCCAGAGACTGATACTGCCAAAGCCGTGATTGGGGAGTCGGAGCGAGCCGGGTACCGGAGGGTTGTGTTCCGGCTCTGTTCCGAGCTCCACAACCGACGAAAAATCGTCTAGACCATCTCCGGCCTCGTTAGGCCAAGATCCCCGGGCTGAAGTGCGCTGCAGCAGCTGTGGCTATTATACACCGAGCGGCTGTGCAGTGGCTCGCTGTGTTGCTGCATCGGCCCCAGCGACTTCCGTTCTTTGGACCTCTCCTTCCTTCCCCCCTCCCTGCTGGAAACCTGATTGTACGGCGAAGACGCCGTGGAGCACCTATCAGCCTGTGGAGGGTAAGGAGTGCGGCGGGGGGTGAACGAGGACATCGGTGCCGGCCGGCTGGTCTTGGGCGGATAGCGGGGGTCGGTGTACGCGCCACTCCTGGGGAACCCCCCCACGGTCTATTCCCACGGAGCCCGGGAAGCAATCTCCGTCCCGGCGTGAGGTGCTGCCTATGAAGTGCGCCGGTACGATCGGACGGAGTGGACCCCCCCCCCACCAGTTTTGTCTCGCCTGCTGCCCATGTGAGTCTCGCACCTGGCTCTATAGAAGCGGTCCTCTGAGCACGATGGTTGGGCTTTATGGATACTGGCCCACAACGCGACGGAATTCCTGGTCTGCCCCGCCTATAGAGAAAGGCAGGCGGCGGCTGCACGGCAGGGATAGCAGTGGTGACTTGGAGTGGTTCTGGTGGCGCTGGAACACGACGCCTGTGAAGCTGCGCTGGAGGCGAGGAGGGGCAGAACCCTTCCCGGCAACTAGTGGTTGCAGTTGGCCTTGGTTTCCACCCATGGTCCAGGCTCCTCGCGGTCCCCAGTGGCTCACAGTGGGTTGGTGACGTGCTGGGGTGCTAGGGCCGGCTGTGCTGTCCATGACATTGGAGTGCTGCTTGGGTGTAGCGAAGGTTTGGCAGCTGGAGGCTGGGACATCCCCCAGATTGTCATCTGCGACTTGGATTGAGGTGTGATTTTTGCGCCCTGTTGCACTACCTCATAGCCTAGCATTGGCGGCGGGGCTCTGGTCCTCTGCAACACTTGGCGGGGAGCCTTGGGTCTCGCCTGTCGGTGCGGAGTCCCGGTGGCTTAGGGGGGCCCCCCCTTTTGCTGCCGCAGGTGCCTTGTCTGGGTGGTCCTGGGCCTGCTACGCTGTGGTCCCTGTGTCGGTGAGACCCCACTGCACGACGACATGGGAAAGGTGGACAGGGCTCAGCCCAAACTCTCTTTCGAACAGAAACGGTCGAAGTCGCACGATGCCACAATGGAGGGGGCGGAGCGGATGCAGGGCAGATCCACGCCGGAGGACCCCAGTCCAGATCTCCGCGAGTTGCTGGTGGCCATAGAAAAGAACTTGCAAAGCGGGATTAACTCACTAGGTACCAAGATGGATGCCCTTTCCTACCGCATGGATAGAATGGCGGAGCGCATAGACAAACATGCGGAACGATTAGACATGTCTGAGCGGCGCATTACTGAGGTGGAAGAAGCGCACACTACATTAGATACAGAGCATAAACAACTGGGGAAGGTTCTGCGAGTTCTCCAAGACAAAACGGAAGATTTGGAAGCACGTTCCCGCTGCTGTAACCTCAGGATCACTGGTTTGCCGGAGACCACACCCACTGGAAACATGGAACAATTTGTTGAAAAACTGTTGATCACTCTACTGGGGGAAGGTGTTTTCTCTGCCATGTACGTGGTGGAGAGGGCGCACCGCTCTCTGGGTCCTCGCCCCCCTCCGGGAGCGCCACCTCGCCCTATCATTGCTAAATTGCTCAACTACAGGGACAGGGATGCAGCATTGAGAGTGGCAAGGGAGAAACGCTTGTTACAATATGAAGGCTCTGAAATATCTTTGTTCCCAGATTTCACTTTCCGGGTGCAAGAGGCCCGGCATCAGTTTGTTCCCATGAAAAAGCAACTCCGTGACTTAGGCATTGACTACGCTATGCTGTACCCTGCGAAACTCCGGGTCAATAGACAGGGACGCTCTCATATATTTACGTACCCCCAAGCCTTACAAAAGGCCCTAAAAGGCTGGACGAAGGAGCGGCGCCCTTGTCCGGAGCAACAACTAGAGCCTGAGGCGACTGGGGGCACACTCGACGATCAGGACTGAGGCAGCTGCCGACAAATGGACGATAAGTATCGTTTACCGACATGTGTGATGGGGTCATGTAGGCGAGTACCTGTTTGATCACGAGGATGATGGCTAGGGGGTGGGGTCTATTGCTACACCTGGCGTGGGAAGGTGTAACTCTGGAATGCTAACTCAAACGCCTCATGGAACGACTAGTGGACCCATGGGGTTGGACGCTACTCAGTGTTGGGTTGTGCTGGGGGAGGGAGCGGGAGTGCGTAGATTTGATAATGTGGGGGATGGTCTTTCCTTTAGTTGCGAAAATTGATTTGTAATATTATGTGATTTCAACTGAAGGGACCTAAAGCCAGGCTTGCACAGTTCGTACATTATGGTCTGCATTTAATTGGTCTGTGAAACTGTATATTCCTTTTAGGACGATGCGAGGGGGTGAACCGTTTACAGTGTTTTTACAGTTGCATATTGCATTCCGAGCAACATCTGCCCCGAGTGAAGCACACTAGGGAGTTTTGAGTTGGGGGGTTCTTTGGGTGGGTGAAGCGGGATGGGTGAGGGCTGGGAGGGATGCACCACGACCAAGTTGGGGGAGGTATGCTGTGGGTGGGGGGTGGATTGTTGAAGGGGAAATTGTTGTTTTTAAAGTTCTACTTAGCTCTGCGCCTCAACGTACAAGATGTGGACACTAGTTCTCTGCGGTGTGGGTCGTGTTACACACTGCGCTACGTTACACATGGTGACTGTGCACGGTGATACACACATTTTAGAGACCCCAGGCACACTGCGAGCCCTTACCTGGACCGTGCGTGGGCTTAACGATCATCGGAAGTTGCGCAGGGTGCTGCATTATCTACACAGGCACAATATTGATGTAGCCCTGCTACAGGAAACGCATCTTCCCATGTCCAGCCCCTTGCTACGCAGTAGAGGTCTACTAGGCAACATTAACGCATCAGGTTTCACGACGCATGCTAGAGGGGTACTGACGTGGGTGAACCCTAAGTCGACTATTACAATGGTACAATTGGATTCAGATAGCGAGGGCCGGTTTGCACTCTCCAGGTGACAAGGAAAAGGAGCTGACTTCATTGTGGTAAATGTTTACGGCCCCAATTACGACTGTCCGGAATTTTATGCTAACCTTGCTAGTGCTCTCTATAGGTACCCGGAGTCGCGCTTTCTATGGGGGGGGGACTTTAATCTGATCCGGAACCCGGAGTTAGATAGATCGGGGGGCCCGGTGAGGCGCCCTTCGGCTGCTGCCAGGGCTCTTGAGAGTGTACTGTTGGGTCTGGATTTGTGCGATGTCTGGAGATCAAAATACCCGGAGAGAGGGGGCTACACGCATTTCTCCGCATATCACAATCTACACACTCGTATAGATTATTGGTTGATATCTTCCCAGCTTCTGGGCGGCGTCCGGGAATGTCAGATACTACCTCGTACACTATCGGATCATTCCCCCTTGTTGTTGGTGCTGAGTATGCCGGGGAAGGCGGTTCCGCCGTTCACCTGGCGGTTCCCACCCTACTCCTTATTAGATCCTGTCTTTAGGGCAGAAATAGCTGAAGGCATTGACACCTTCTTTACGACGAATGTGGGTTCCGTGGATAGTTTTCAGGTGATCTGGGAGACCTTTAAGGTCTATATCCGGGGAGTGGCCATAGCAAAACACTCGGGTGTTCTGCGCACTATCCGACAGAGATTGGCGGATCTTGAACGTAAACTGATTACTCTCGAACGTCGCCAGTTGGAGTGTAATGATGAAGAGATTATGCGCGACATCAGAGAACTCCTGGGGGAGTATCAGGATGCAGCGGACAGTGAAGTCAAACATTTAGGTAAATATGCCACGGCCCGCGTGTATGGCGAAGGGGATAGGCCGGTTTCTGTTTTAGCACGAATATTGAAGGCCAAACAAGGTAGAACGCGGGTCTCAGAACTTAAGGCGGCCGATGGTGCGATCTTAACGGAAGAGGTGGATATAGCGGAAAGGTTCAGACAATTCTACTCGGAATTATATTCAGCACGCTCGTCTGGCTCCGAGGCAGAAATACTTCATTATCTAGAACATATTCAACTGCCTTTTCTTGATAACTCCCATCGTGAATTCCTCATGCGACCGATTGACAAGGAGGAGATTATCTCGGCCCTTACTAGCATGAAAGCTGCGAGCGCTCCGGGATCAGATGGCCTCACTGTCTGCTTCTACAAAAGTTTTATTGATTTACTGCTCCCACACCTTTCTACACTCTTTGACGATCTGTGCATATCGGGTACGATGCCGCCGACAATGAGAGAGGCGATGATTGTTGCCGTCCCTAAGCCAGATAAGCCATTAGACGAGTGCGGCTCCTACCGCCCTCTGTCCCTGCTTAATGTCGACACCAAGTTGTTTGCTAAGATCCTTGCCAATCGGCTCGCACCTCTGGCGCCAGTACTGGTAGCCCCGGAACAGGCGGGGTTTATTCCAAACAGAAACCTCACTTACAATCTTCGCACGGTGTTCGGCACCATACAGCATACTAATCCAGACTCTACGGCGGTTGCGGTTTTCCTTGACATGGAAAAGGCCTTCGATTCGGTAGAATGGCCTTTCATGCGACTTGTATTAACCAGGATGGGACTGGCCCCCGTTTTCCTACAATTAATTGGGGTATTATATAACTCCCCCATGGCACGTATTAAAATAGGCGACTTGGTGACCAAAGCCATTACGATTGGCAGAGGGACGAGGCAGGGATGTCCGTTGTCCCCGATCTTATATGCCTTAGTGGTGGAGCCTCTTGCGTGCGCTTCAAGGGAATACCATGGCCATAAGGGTGTCTGTTACCCAACTTATAGGATTATTGTATCTACCTACGCTGATGACACTTTATTATATGTCCATGAGCCAGAGGACAACCTTTCCTCAGTACTTCGGGAAGTGGTACACTTCGGTGCCCTGTCGGGCCTCCGTGTCAATTTGTCTAAATCCATAATTTTCCCCCTTACACCACTCACGCACCCCTTTGAGCCGGACTACCCTCTGCAGTGGTCCGCCGAAGCGATTCGATATCTTGGAACTCGCATTCATACGGACTCGGATATCGTATTTAGGGAAAACTATGGCTCCGCAGTTAGCAGACTTGAGGATGATGTTGAAATCTGGATCAGATTGCCACTGTCCTTACTCGGGAGAATATCAATCATGAAAATGGTTGTACTGCCGCGTTTCTTGTTCCTTTTTACTAATATACCCTTGGTTTTGCCCCGCTCTTTCTTTCAGAGAGTCAACACATTATTAATTAAATTGGCCTGGGCCGGTAAGCAGGCTAGGGTGAGTTGGCGGACACTGACACTACCATATCATTTGGGGGGTCTGGGGGCACCCGATTTAAACTTATATTATAGGGCAGCGCAGGGAGCTTTAGCATACTTTTGGATGCATGGCTCGCCTGATATTCCGTTTCTCCGTATGGAAAAACGGTTTGCGGAGCCCCTTCCTCTCCCAGCTACACTATTTGAACCTGTGGATCGCCGGACCGGAATCTTGGACTCGGTCAACTCAACCCGCCATGCATGGCATAATTTGTTGCAATTACAGGCGGGGTCGTTGTTATATGCACCGTCCATGCCCATTGAATGGGCGCACTGGTTGGTCCCGTGCAGGGACAAAGGGGTGGTCCGTGCGTTGCAATCCTTAAAGATATGGACGGTAGGAGACTTGTTTATTGATGGCACAGCGAAAAATTGGGAGGCGGTGGCGGATCCGGCGGTCCCTAGTAATTTGCTGCAACGGTTTCAATTCCATTTGGCACAGAGGGCGTTGGGTGACATATTAGGCGCGGAACTTTTGGAACCTCCTGAAGTTCTGAAATTGTCGCATGTAATTAAAGCAAAGTCGCCACAAAAAATGGTTACGAATATATATAAATTAGCAATGTCCCATAGAGCGCACCAGTACACCAAGGCTCGGTTAGCCTGGCAACGTGATTTGCAGAAAACTATTGATGACTCTACATGGACCTATTGTTGCACCGGCACTCGACGTGTGTCCTTGCATGGCAGACACAGATTAATACATTTTAAGTTCGTAAACAGAGTTTACTACACCCCAGAACGATTACAAAGATATGGGTTAAGGGACACCTCGGCTTGTGAGCGATGCAGAGCACAACCGGCGGATTTTGTACACCTTGCGTGGCACTGCCCGGGGGTGCGCAAATTCTGGGAGACTATTTTTCGGGAGTTGGGGGACATTGTAGAGACTGTTTTGACTCCGGACCCGCTTTTGGCTCTGTTGGGGTACTCTAAGCCGCTGCCTAGGTCAATACGTAGACTGGTGGACATGGGGCTTCTCATAGCTAAACGGCGAGTTGCAATGAGTTGGTTGAGGGGACCCTTGCCCACCATAGCACAATGGTCGCACGATATGCTTTATTGTAGCACACAAACAGAGACTTTTAGCAAGCTCCTCCCTCCCAGGAGTAGACCCAAGAACTTCTGGGGACTTTACAAGACCTTTCTGCTCTCCAGAGCGGAGGACACAAGTACTGAGTCGCCCGTGGACTTAGCGGGCACTGCGCACACTTCGTCTGTCTATCCCAGTGTGGATGGTGGTCCATGCTGCCCCGGTGGGGTTACTGTAGGGGTTGCACATAAGGGCCGCGGGTTCTGCTAACACTTACTGGATAGGATGTGCCTCCCACCGTACACTGATGTATCACTGACCTTCCACAGTTTAATGTATAAGGATGGATATTTTAGCGACGCAGGCTGAGTAGGGTTTGTTTGTTATCTTTTTGTAATAAGGGTAATTATTTAAGTTTTTCGTAAGCATGCTGATTTACAGAGTTGATGGTCCTAGATCGCTGCCTGCCCCCCCTGGGGTTGTTGGCTTAACAGCTGTGTATTCTTGTTCATGATGATGTGCTGCCGGCCCCAGGGTTGTAGGCTGAAAGCTGTGTTTGATTGAAAAGTATGCAATAAAAAAATAAAAAATAAAAAAAAAGCTACGACAACAACAGTTCTTTTACATTGGGTCACTAGTAGCCAAATCATTAATTTTGCAAAGGTGGAAATCCTTGGCTTCACCACCATATGAGAGTTGGATATCAAAAATGAACCGGGTTAGGAAATTCGAGAAACTATATGCCCAAAGGGTAGGTGCCCTTAAGAAAGCCAAGGGAATTTGGGTCCCTTTTAGAGAGGGGTAACAAAGGAAGAGGGGAATGTATAAAATTATTCTTTTCCTGCTTTCTCTTTTTAAGACAAATTAATTTTGAAATGTAAAAAAAAATTGTGAGAGGCAAATGAACTGTATGTTATGGTATGCTATATACTTATTATGAATGTACAGATTATGGCTTGGTCCTGATTATCAATAAAAAAAAGAAAACCCTGGTCTGTCTGGAAGACCTAGGACTCCAAAGTTAATCCACTCCACTTGAGACAAAGTTCTCTCATCCTGCTCCCAGTTTGACCAGGGAAATGGAAATGATGTTCACCAGAAGTTCCCAGCTGGCAGAAGCCACCTCTTCTAGTGTACCCTCTGAAACATCCTCGGGCCCCATGAGCTATGGAGGGGAGGAACATTGCAAAGTGGTTCTCATCCCATTGTACACGTCATCTGGGATTCAATGTCCTGGCAGTCTTGCAGGAAAGTACGGCTGACAAAGCATCCTTTACCATGTACAGCCTGTTGAAAATGGTCCTCATTGAAGATTTTTATAGAATGAATGCTGGGCCTTGTCTAGTGCGGTGAATGCAGTGGCAAATCTGCTCAACTCCTGCACAAAGGGGCACTGAAAAGCAAATCACTCCTGGACCGAATTTTGACGTGGTCCCCAGGTTTCAGGTTAAATCAGATGAGCATGGACATGTGCCTCTCTGCTGAGCTAACACATTTTTGCATTTCCCAAGTGGCATATAGCGTGTTGGGCCAATCCAGTTGCAATTTACGGGTATACTGCTGAACTAGTCCCCTTGGCCTGCTAAACCTCTGTACAGGATTTTTTAAAATGGAACTAAAGGATACAAATCTTTATCCTGGCATGTCAGCCAGGTGAGGTCTAGACCCTTCTTAAGATAGTTAAAAATGTTGCCAAGGGGGGGCGTGGTTTTGACGCCAACCAAGATGGCGGCGTGATCCCAGGGCTCCGCGCTGGCAATCCACACGAAGCTCCGTTTTGGATGGAGAGAGCTTCCTTTCAAACTTGAAGATGTAAGTGTGTGCATTTTCAGCATATCGGGAAGCTTCTGGTCTCTTTACATGCCGTTTTTATCCTGTTTTCGGCATCTTTGACCAAACGAACCGCTTTTTCACACAGCGGTCGCCAATTTTAACTCTGCTGCTCCGTGATGTCCGTGATGCCTGCTTCTCTTCAAAACTGCATATCTAGCATTTTTTTTTTGCTACGCTTGCTGTCTGTTTTTCAAGTTGGGCAAATACACCTTCTCTTTTCAATGCATACCCTGATGTTTTCTCAACAATTTTAAAGCAACGAAGTGATTTTCTAGATAATGGCCGCCATTTTGTGACTCTCTCCTCACACCTCAAACCTAACTCCTTCATTTTGACAGCGCTTGGTGATTATTCCTTTAAGCTGACACACGAATTTCCTTTGGCTCATTATCTACCTTACTGCTTCATTCATGCTTAAGAGAAATAGTGTGATTGGTTTGATAATGGCAGCCTTATTACTATGATTACACTTCAGCTTTCATCGAATGTATATCAATGAAGACTCTGGTTTTTTCACACTTTTTTCAGGTCTTTTTCTTCGTTTTAATTTCCTGTCTGCTATTGCGTAACAAATACATTTAAGGAGTTTGGGTACTAGAAGGACGGACTCTGCGACCTCCATTTGGATCTGAATCTCTCCTTTCTTTATAAGAAACTGGACTCTGCTGTTTTGCTTCTCAGAACACTTAAAAGCTAGTGTTGTTCCCTAATCTCCTCTGGTCTCTTCTACGGGGAAACTGAGAAACCTTAAGCTGCATCAGACCTCTAAACCTACTGCACAATCAGACTCTGACTCTGCTCTCAACGACATGGAGGATAGCTCTCTTCAGAAACCTGATCATCCGACAGGCACCATTCTAAAATCACATCTTTCAAGTAAACTACCTGCGACTTCTACTAAACGTCCGAAAAAGGATCCTCCCTCTCCAGTGAATACTTCTTCATCATCCATGGATATAATCCTTGAGGAAATTCGCACCTTGAAACCCTTCATAGAGGATACCAAAAAGACATTGCAACTTCTGGACGATAAATGGTCTTCGCTGGATTCACGTATGCTTGTTGTGGAACAAAGAACGGACTCTCTTCAGGTCTCTTGTTCTCGTATTTCCACCCTGGAGTCTGAAATTTCTCTACTTAAAAAACAATCGGAGGATTTAGAAAACCGAAATCGTAGAAACAATCTTCGAATTTATGGTCTTCCAGAAAATGTTGAAGGATCCAATCCAACTGTTTTCTTTTCAACATTCTTACCTAAGATCCTGGAGATACCCTCTACGTCTTCTTTTAACATTCAAAGGGCTCACAGGCTAGGTCCCAAGATTTCTGCTAAGCCTAGTGGAGTCATCATGTTTTTCTTGCAGTATACTGACCTCTTACAAGTCCTATCTGTAGTCAAGTCTAAAAAACAATTTTTTGGGAGGGTCATCGACTATTTTTTTCTCAAGATGTGGCTAAAGTTACAGCTGATCGCTGCAAGAAATTTCTTGATCTTCGACCTCAACTGCGCGCCATAAATGCCAGTTTTGGACTGATCCATCCCTGCATTTTTAAGGTCACTTATAAAGAAAAGACTACCACATTTGATGATCCAGCCGTATTGCAGGACTTTCTTCATCTACATGGAGCTGTGGATATGGATACTTCAAAACCTACTTGATTTGTTATTTTGCTTCGTCCTGTATGACTTGTTCTTGTTTATGTAATTCCTTGATGGTTGTTTTTCTTGTATTTTTCTACCTCTTATTACTTTAGGATGTCTTACCTGTTTTTTCCCTCTTTCATATTTCCTCAAATGTTGTTTTTTCTTATCCATATTGCTTTCTTTATTTCTTATACAGATATGGTTCTTTCCCGTCATTTGCTTCCCCTGTGGTCTCTCCTATATGTTGTTGTCCCACCCTTGGTCCTTCTGGGGTTCGGTGGAGTTCCGATGGTGTCTCCGTCATCTTCTGGTGTTGCCATCCCTCACCTCGTCTTGTGTTCTAGGTATGTTTTTCAGTCGTCGTGCGTATGACATATATTGTCTTTTTGTTCTACTTTACGACTTGTACTGTCTCTTTGTTTTGTATTTTGTTATTCCTTTCTTTCAGTCTCTCTGTATCATTACTCTATCTCTCTTTTTTCTTTCTAATATTCTTTCTGTCTCATCCTTTTTCCTTTCTTTCTTGTTCAAACAATATTCTTCTCTTTATATTCTTTTTCTTCCACTTTATTTTAATTCAAAGATTGATTTTTTCACTGTTTGCTTAGAGAATGTTCATGTTAATGCTTTTTACTCACATTCAGAGTTACTACATGGAATATCAAGGGATTAAGTAATCCCATTAAAAGACAATGGGTGCTAACTCACTTAGCTAATTTAAAAACTGACGTTGCACTACTTCAAGAATCCCATCTATCCGAGGCTGAAGCTTCTAAACTAAAGAAATGCTGGGTGGGAAAGGTTTTTTCTTCTCCGGCTCTAGGAACGAAAAATGGAGTTCTGATTCTTTGTCATAAGAAACTCAATGTTTCCGTTGTTCATCAAGAATCTGATTCCGATGGACGTTGGGTTATTGTTAAACTTCTTATTGATAAAATACCCTTAGTTATTTTTTAATATATATGGCCTTGTTACTGTTGATAAGGTTTTCTGGACACAGATCTCTGATAAATTAATTTTATATGATGATGATTATATAGTTTTTGGCGGTGATTGCAATCAAATTCATGACCCCTTATTGCAGTGGTTCCCAAACTGTGCGCCGCAACGCCCTGGTGCGCCATTAGGACTAGCTAGGGGCGCTGCGCACGTCTTTGAAATTTAGGGAAATCGGGTGTTGTAATGATAATCAATGGTCGCCCCGAGTATGTCATGTGGGTGGGGAATTAAAAGCACTACCGGTAGCCAGCGTCAGCCAGTGTGGTTTGGCCCAGCCACAGCGCATAAATACCGGGGAGGTAAAAGTGGTACCTGTCAGCCGGCATCGGGAATCGTGGTTTGGCCCAGCTGCAGCGCAACATAAGGGAGGAGTTAAAAGTGCCACCTGTAAAATCAGGAATCATGGTTTGGTCCAAAGCGTACGGCCGCCGTACGCGCGTACGTGCTTCACGTAGTTTAGGTGGGCCAGGCATATGACGCACATACAGCGATGCCAAGCGTTATTGCTTCCCTGGTTCTGCCGCAACTCTAGAGACCCTCTTCTTTACATCAAGTAGGTTCACCCATGTCCCATGCGCATCGTCGACGGTAGAAATGCAAAGTAAGTAAATAATCAATGAATGACATGTAAATTAAAATGTGGGCTGCAACACTTGGCTTTCCTGGCTTTGGCACTTGCTGGCCTCGCTGCACATCCGTGTTAGGGCGAGCATCGGGGCTGGGCCTGTACAGCGAGGCCAGCAAGTGCCAAAGCCAGGAAAGTCAAGTGTTGCAGCCCGCATTTTAATTTACATGTCATTGAGGAAGCGGGGTAGTGATTAGGGCCGGCTGCTCGGTTCTGACAGGTGACAGCTCTAAGAAGAGGGTTAGGGCCTACAACTACATAATCTGCTGAAAGCGAGTCCTCATTACTGTGATCATGTATTATTAGTAGGGCTCCCGGTTTTATGGTATTTATTTTTTTGACATTTCCGTCTGTATTTATCCATATTTATTTTTTGCTACTTTTATCTGTATATATCCATATTTATTTTGGTCTTTGTGAAAAAATGAAGCTGAAATTAGTATATTTCCACATTTATTTAACCGATAAATATGCACTCATGCTTGAATGCCTGACTGGTTTCAGTGCTGTGAACACCCGCTGAAGTTAAATCAATGCACTTATATGAAAACATGCAAATGTCAGTATCAGCCTTGTGTATATCTACTGCTGTTAAAGCTTCTTTACTAAAATCTCTTTCTTTTTTAACCCTCTTTCCTATCAACCCACACAGTTATTGGCCTGGCAGTCATGGCAGACAGAATTTAGAATTAGTCAAAAAACAACCCAATTTCCGTTTTTATCCACATTTAAAAATAAATACAGACACAAAAATAAATATTTTCTGTCTGTATTTATCTGTAAAAATCAGTAAAAACGGAAAACAGGGAGCCTTAATTATTAGCAGCACGTTAGGGCCCGGCAAGCATGCTCACTCCCAGCCAGGCCCAGGAGAGCACTTCTGGGAGCTCCTGGCTGCAATTTATGATAATGTCCTTTTATCCCTTCGGCTGCCATGTCATTATAGTCTTTTATGTGAGTTTAACCACGTTAAATGTTTGGTTAGCATGTGCATGTGGTTACGTATGGGTCATGATTATTTTAATGGAAGTGATCTGTAAAACACGAGAGGGCTTCAGTTGTTTCATGTCTTCTGCGAATGGCTCTCCCAGTCTTACTTTTACGTTTACATTCTGGTATTTGTAAATCTGGTTTTGTTTTGCTGTGTTAGTCCTGTGTATGTAATGTAAAGCCATTTATCCATAAGAAAGCATAGTATCTGGTGGCAGATTCTGGCACCAGAATGCAAATCAAAATGTTGTCTCTATGGCCTGCTCATTCACTCTAAGGTTGGATAGCTTGGGCCCTCTTCTCCTGAGTGCAAGGCACACTCAAATGTTTCAGTGCAACACAAAATCTGCGAGCATATATACTCGCTGTCTGCATGCACAATCCCTTGGCTTATATATGTCATACTGACTGCCCCATGTCATATAGGACACATTCAGCTCTTCTGGCTTTTTTACCCAACAGAATGTTGCATTCTGGGACTTGTAGTTTCGCATTTAACATGATATGAACTTTAAAATCCTAGCATGAAAGCAAAGGTGGAAATGCCTGAAGGTGCCACGTACGAAAAGGAGATATGTCAGCTTTGTTCTCTGATGGACATAGATTATGTTGCGCTTCCGAATTCAAACTGCTAAGGATAGTGCTGTTTCATATACATAAATGTGAAGGGGTGTTATTTTATCACCACACAATAACCAGTGGTTTACTGCAGCTGGGACTGATGTCAGTATTTCATTCATGGGGTTGTTTGATGTAAAGCCACATTGTGCTATTTATAAGTATCTGTGCAGTTCTCCACACCCTTGCAGAGATGTTACGTTGTCCTGTGTGTGTTTTTTGTTAAATGATTGTTATATTTTTATTTTGTTATAAATATGATTATAATACCTTCATCAGCTTCATCACAATTAATGTCAGGGAGAAAAGTGGAAGTACTCCCAAGGTAGGGATTACATCCCCGCACCTGTAAAAAAAAAGTGATATGATGGGGAGCCGCGGCCAATGGGCAATTAGGTCAAGGGAGCCGCAGGTTGAAAATGTTTGGGAACCACTGCCTTATTGGATCGACATTCGTCGGTCAAATTTGTAAATACTAAAATGCACTCACATTTTACTTCCACCATACGCCGTAGATCTCTTGTCGATATCTGGTGACTTTGTCATCCAGATCTCAGAGAATATACTTACTTTTCACCTCCACATCAATCACAGTCCCGTATTGATTATCTCTTTCTTAGTAAACCCTTAGCTCAACATGCCCTTCATTCTGAGATAGGATCTATTTTAATTTCAGATCATGCCCCAGTTTTTGTTGGCTTTGATCTAATATCTTTTACCCCACATACTGGTAGGTGGCGTTTTAATAATTCATTACTTGTGGACCCTAACTTCTCTAGCCAATTCAGCTCTTTTGCCTCTGAGTTTTTTGCTATTAATTCAACTTCAGACTCTTTTCCTGTTATGATTTGGGATTCCTTTAAGGCGGCCGCCAGAGGATTTATAATGAATTTTGTCTCACAAAAGAAAAAATCTTTTGAGGTACAATCTACCCAATTACTTCATAAAATCAAACAATTGGAATATACTTATTACCACTCCAACTCTGAATCTTCTCTAAAAAATCTCATTGACGCCAAGCTTACTTTTAACAGGCTTTCTACAGAAGCTGCTTCTTCCTATCTTTTAAAGAGTAGCGCTCGCTATTATGGTGGCCAAAATAAAATGGGGAAAATATTGGCCAACTACTTAAAAATAAAGAAAGAAAGAACTAGAATAGAATCTCTACAAAGTACTAACGGGTCTCTTCTATTTAAAGATGAGGATATCTTAAATGAATTTGTCTCCTTTTACAAAAATCTATATACTCCAGAAACTGAACCAACCCAAACAGATTTATCCTCTTATTTTCAATCTATTAATTCTCCTCCCTCCCATCTTATTGATTTTGATTCTTTGGAACTTGATATTACATTAACTGATATCACTCATGCTATATTAGTATTGCGACGAGGGAAGGCCCCTGGTCCTGATGGATTTACTGTTGAGTTTTATGACCATTTTGCTAAGTTTCTTCTTCCAAATCTTTTACTCTTATTTAATTCCTTTATTACAAACGGTTCTATTCATGGCACTTTTCAAGATGCCATGATATGTCTAATCCCAAAGAACAACAAAGACCCTTCTCTTTGTAAAAATTACCGTCCCATCTCCTTAGTCAATACCGACTAAAAGATTTTTGCAAAAAGTTTAGCATTACGCATCGATCCTGTCTTACCTGAACTTATTGGTCCTGAGCAATCCGGCTTTATAAAAGGTCGCTTATCCTCCGATGACTCTAGAGTCTTCTTTAATGTCCTTAGCAAGGCTTCCTCCTTAGATTACCCTATTGCTGCCATAGCTTTGGATGCTGAAAAAGCATTTGACAGGATTGGTTGGGATTTTATGTTTCAAACTTTAAAATGGATAGGTTTTCCTCCTAAATTGATCTCCTTCATTTCTTTGCTTTATTCGGGACCCAGAGCTTCTATTTTCGTTAATGGTAAAACCTCAGATTATTTTTCTCTTCTTAGAGGAGTAAGACAAGGGTGTCCTTTATCTCCGTTATTATTTGTAATAGCGTTGGAGCCCTTTCTAACTAAATTTAGACAAGATGCTCAGATCTCTGGTTTTCAACTTAATTCTCATCAGGTCAAAATGTCTGTTTACGCAGATGATATCCTTTTATATTTTTATTTATAAAGTTTTATATAGCGCGAACAAGATCCCGAGGGATATCAAAGCGCTTTACAATAAGAAGGGCGGCCGGCCGGCCAAAAGCAATAATCATAGCAAATAAGAGGGGGGGAGGGGGAGGGAAAAGACACATATTACAATACAGTTTCAACCAAGATAGTGAGGAGGCGGGCCAATAGGGAAGACACAGAATGCAGTAACGGGGAGCCATGACAGAATGAAAGAGCAATGGTATAAGGATATATATCCACAGGACATGAGAGACCATCCCTGTTAGAGCAGGAATTTGATCATTAGGAATCTTTTGGCTTCTGTTTTGAACTTCGTCGATTAGGAGATTCTGCGTACTTCTGGTGGAAGAGAGTTCCATATCTTAGGGGCAGCGCCGGAGAAGGCTCGGTGACAACTTCTCTTTTTGTTAAGGATGAGCGGTTTCAGTAGGAAGGTAGATGCGCTTCTTGAGTCTCTTGCCCCGCAGGAGAGATTACGTTTTTGCCCCAGGTAAGTAGGCGTGTTTAAGTGAAGGGCTTTGTGCGTAAGAACAGCAATCTTTAAATGAATCCGAGCTTCGTAGGGAAGCCATTTGAGTGATTTTAGGACTGGAGATATATGTTCGTTTCGTTTAGAGTCTGTAACCAGTCTAGCCGCGGCATTCAAGGATGCCCTTAGTGGTGCCAGGGCATATTTGGGAAGGCCACAAAGGGTAGCACTGCCGTAATCCAGCCTCGGCAGGACAAGCGCTTGTACCACCTGCTTGAAATCATTTATGGGTAAGAAAGGTTTGATATTTCTGAGAGACCTCAACAAGTAGTTTGCTCCTTTGCATACGGTGCTCATATGATTTTTCATGTTTAGGTGTTTGTCCATGGTGATTCCCAGAGACTTGGCTGAGTCTACGATGAGAGGATCACAGTTGAAAGCAGTGAGGTGATTCAACCAGGAGTCTAAGTTGGGGATGTGGTTCGGGGGGGAGATGAGCAAGAATTCCGTTTGGGAGTGTTAAGCAGAAGATGGTTCTCCGTCAACCAATTTTGAGTATACAAAAGGGTAGAATTGAGTGAGATGATGTTTTCCAGGGATGTGATTTTCAGATATAGTTGCGTGTCGTCGGCATACATGTGGAAGAGAATGTCCATAGAATTTAGAGAGTTTGCAAGAGGTTCCAGGAATAGGTTGAAGAGGATAGGAGATAAAGCGGACCCTTGTGGGACCCCCATAAGTACGGGGGAGGGCTGAGATAGAGAGTGGTTTGCCATAACTCTTTGTGATCTGTGATGTAGGAAGGAGGAAAACCATTGAAGCACCTGATCGGAAAAACCCATTCTGTATTGCAGGATGGATAAAAGCTTGTCGTGATTTACCGTGTCAAAAGCGGAGGAAAGGTCAAGAAGGATCAGGAAGCAGGATTCGTTTTGGTCCAGCATTTTAAGAATGTCATCCATAATATGAATGAGAGCCGATTCGGTGCTGTGCCCCTTCCTGAAGCCAGATTGATGCTGGTCTAGGAGGTGGTAATTCTCTATGTGAGCACAAAGTAGGGATTGCACACATTTTTCAAGGAGTTTCGCTAAGGTGGGGATGTTGGAAATGGGGCGGAAATTATTGAGATCGGATTTATCTGCGTTAGGTTTTTTCAGTATGGGGGTTACCTGGGCTGCTTTTAGACAGTCAGGGATCCTGCCTTGTGAAAGAGAAGCAAATATTGTTCTAATCCGACCACTTCCCTCCCGCCTTTCCTTTATCAGGTTAATATTTTTTCTCAACTATCAGGGTATCGTCTTAATCCGGATAAATGTGAAGTTTTACCACTCAATGTTTTATGCCTTAAACACTATTTCACTCATACCGGTTTTTCATGGCAAACTTCTAAAATCAAATATCTAGGTCTATGGTTTTCTTCATCTATCCCCGTCACTTTAAAACTAAACTTTGATCATATTATAAAATTGCTAAATGATAGTATTACTCGTTGGCATCCTCTTTTTCTATCTTGGTGGGGCCGGCTGGATTCGATTAAGATGATGCTTACCCCATTGATTTTATACACTCTTTCTATGATTCCTGTGCATATTCCTGGACATTATTTCAAAAAAATTGATTCACTTTTAACTAAATTTCTATGGAAGAACAAATCCCCTCGAATAGCCTTGTCTTTTTAAAAATAGGACAAATCTAATGGAGGTCTTCGATTTCCAGACTTCAAATCTTATCACTCAGCCTTTTCTCTAAAACAAACTTCCCGTTGGCTTTCTTCAGAATTTCCCACTCATCACCCCTGTGTGGATTTCTTTAGAGAAATCTATACTTTCTCCTTTTGCATTTCAGGAGTTTCTTGCTTTCACCAACAATATTTCTTCTATACGCTCCCCCATTATTTCTCATTCCTGTAAGATTTTAACCCCTTATCTACCCTTTTTCTTATCCTTCTATTGCTTCTCTGTCTCAACAACCTATTTGGCACAATAAGTTATTATGCATCAAGAATCGTACCATTTATTGGAAATCTTGGCGATCCAAGGGTTTACTCTGGATTTCCCAACTTTTAAATAATAATCTTCCCCTATCCTTCTCTGATTTTCAAACGAAATTTTCATTACCTAATTCTTTTTGTAAACAATATAATTCTCTACTTCCTTCTCTTAATCAATACCTTCTTACATTACCAACTAAGCCCGCTCTTCCTATACCATGCTCCTCTCTTTTTCCTATTTTGGACTCATCCCCTTCGGCTTCTTCTATTTATAAGTGTCTATTATCACCCTTAGAGAGACTCAAGTCAAAAACTGAATTGGCATGGGAAAAAGATCTCCAACAATGCTGGCCATCCTCCTTATGGGATAAATTGTTGCTCAAAATTCATAAAACCTCAAGAGCTGCTAACACTTCGCAAACCCTTTATTTTGTTTATCAACGACTTTTACTTTCCCCTGCAAAATTAGCTTTCTTTTCACACACTACTTCATCTATCTGTTGGTCCTGTTCTCGTTCTAATGCAGATTTAAAACATATGTTATTTGAATGTCCCAGTATCGCTCATTTCTTGCAACTAGTTTGGTCCCAGATTAAAAGGCTCTTTAAAGTCAACATTTCCTTCTCCTTATCCAATATTTTTTTAGGTTCCCTGTCTTCTCATTGGCCTCAATCACCAACCAACTTTAAGTTATTAGATTTGTTATTGGCTGTAGCTCTACATCTAATAACTTCAAATTGGAAACAAGCAGACAAGGTTACTTTCAGAGCTTGGTGGAACGCCGCATGCTTTCATCACAGGCTCGATACCAATTTTGTCACCCCTATTTTTAGCTATTAAGAGAGATCTCTTGTGGCTCCCTCTTACTACATATTTATCCTGGTCCGTCTCTAATGTTGTTAATGCTGCAGATGATGTCTGGAAACCGCCTTAACTTCACCATTTATCTTTTCTCATAAAAATTAAGATATTGTTATTCTTGCTTATGTACTAGAATTAGTTTATATTGTGATTCTCTTAATTCCTAGGTTTTTTTTTTATGCTTACAGTGTTTAATTGTATACTTTGTTGTTTCTTTCTCTAAAATTTCTGTAGAATTAGATTATGTTTACCCCCTTTTTTCTTTTTCCCTTCCTCTCTTTACATACAGCATGAGTGTTATAACAGTGTTTTGTCTTATTATTTAAACATTTCTTATATTAATTGCAACTCTCTAAGCTAAAAATGTATATGCTGTTCTTTCTCTCTTGTTTTTCAATAAACTCAAACTTAAAAATAAAAAAAATGTTGCCAAGAAAGGTTGACATATTAGGGGTCGTTTCAGGTATCCTAGCACCATTGCCCTCCAAGAAAGGGAATGGATATTCTGCCTGAAGGCGGGTTTAGACCTCCTTTTCGATAGGTCGAGGCAGCATGGCTTGTACATCTGTGGCTTTCTGGTGTTGCCCAGGCATCCTTAAATTTGCATCAGTCATTTTGACTATGAGGTCTGCTCTGAAGCTGTTGCACATTTTCATTAGCCTTGAAGTGAACTATTTATTTTCTAATGTAGCTTCTGAGCTGCCCCACCAGTCTCCTATCAGGACCCCTATTTCTAGGAGCACTGCAAAATAGTTACCTCTCCCATTGTTTCTATTCCGTTTGGTAATTACAATGTGAATGTTTAGCATATCAACTACTGACTGATCCCTCCTTCCAGGGCGTATTTATGCACGTTTCAGCCCAGTGGCGTAACAATAACCCCCGCAGCCCCCACGGTGCGGGGGGGCCCCCGAGCTCGAGGGGGCCCCCTCTGGCACTCTGTGCACGGGCGGGCCTGAGAGGTTTTGACTGGGTTGGGAGCATGGCCCAGCCCTGCAAAGCAAAAGCTAGAAAGGGGGACCCCCTCTGACACATGAATTTCAGGTCTGGGAGAAGAGAGGAAAAGAACCAACAAAGCAATGTGAAGAATGCTCCCTCGTGACCTATATACTTACTCTTACACATGCATGAGTCATGAAGAATAAAGAGCTCGTACAATGATTACATATCATGAAAAACAAGGACATTAGAAATTTATTTGTGCATCTTTTATTTGCATTAATTTATTTTCCTTTATCACAGGCTTACTTATCCTTATTTTTGTATTAATGTATTGTGTGCAGTTTTTATTAAAAATGTATTCGATAACAATAATCTTAAAAAATCTAATAAACATGTAAACAAAACAATATCAACACCAAATTTCATATACAAACATTAGACATTACCCCTGAATGAAAGACAAATAGTGAAAAAAAATATATATATACCAATGTCATACATACTAAGTTACATTCATACACTTACAGCCACAATCATATCCCATCCAAAAATCACAACCATCTGTAGACTAAAAGATGTTAGGAGTCTCTAAGACCAAAAGATCAGAGCTGTAGACAGCCAGTGCTGACCGACAGTGATCAATGGTCAGTGGCCAATGGTCGACGCGCGTTTCGGTGGATCAAAAGACATAGACACCACCTTCATCAGGACCTATACCAGATAGCAACATATTACAAACACATCCAAGGGGTACCTGAAAGAAATTTAAATATAACATGTTCAGAGCCCTAAACATGAAATAATGAACAACATATCATAGTACGTGATTGGACCTTAGGGGCAATTTAAACTGTAACAGTCTGTAGTGGAAAGCCTGATCATGGAATTGAAATAGACCAGGCTATATACTGCAGCATTTTATCTAGGGAGCAATAAATGTCTGTCCCTCAAAAGCTAACAAATCATAAAGTGATGGATCTAAGTCAAAAAAATAAGAGTACCTATAAACCATAGCGAAAAACATGTTATATTTAAATTTCTTTCAGGTACCCCTTGGATGTGATACCATTGATCACTGTCGGTCAGCACTGGCTGTCTACAGCTCTGATCTTTTGCTCTTAGAGACTCCTAACATCTTTTAGTCTACAGATAGTTGTGATTTTTGGATGGGATATGATTGTGGCTGTAAGTGTATGAATGTAACTTAGTATGTATGACATTGGTATATATATATTTTTTTCACTATTTGTCTTTCATTCAGGGGCAATGTCTAATGTTTGTATATGAAATTTGGTGTTGATATTGTTTTGTTTACATGTTTATTAGATTTTTAAGATTATTGTTATCGAATACATTTTTAATAAAAACTGCACACAATACATTAATACAAAAATAAGGATAAGTAAGCCTGTGATAAAGGAAAATAAATTAATGCAAATAAAAGATGCACAAATAAATTTCTAATGTCCTTGTTTTTCATGATATGTAATCATTGTACGAGCTCTTTATTCTTCATGACTCATGCATGTGTAAGAGTAAGTATATAGGTCACGAGGGAGCATTCTTCACATTGCCAGCCCTGCAAAGCACCATGGGTTAGCCTAAGGCATTTGAAGGCATGGCTTCGAATCACCACAATAAAAAAGATTATTGCGCATATTGGGCACCTCTCCATTTGTCAAGGTGCTTTGGAGTCAATTCGACAAGTGCGCAGCCAGTGCTTGTCTGTTTACTCAGTTTAATGTGTCCCAGGCAGTACAAGCCAGGCACAGAGGTGACTATAGTTGCCATGGAAATCGTCTCTGGGCCCGGATTGCTACAATTTTGTTACATCTCGTCCGGACCCTGGGACCCCTGCGCTGCTGTGATTGACTCGCGCTCTCTTTACAGGGTGTAATTGGGTGGTTCCTTAAGTTAAGAGACCACGTGTACCAGATGCACGGACGGCCCTCTCAGAAGCATGTTGAGAGCCAGCTCTTAAGTGAGAAGGTAAGCGCTGCGCCCAGAGCTCTGCTCAGCCCTTTCTCCAGGGTCGGGTGAATTCTAAGCAGAGGGTACACATTGGCAGCCTGACCTGCACACCCAGACTGCAGCAGGAACTAGGCAGCTCAGCCCTATCGGACCCCGGAGCATGTACACAGTGGGCTCTGCTGAAAATCGGCAGCTGAACAGACACTGCAAAGTTTCAAGTAAGCCAATGCCAGAAACTAAATTGTCTTGTAGCAGAGTATTGGATATCAGAATTCGCTGATGTTTTGAATCAGGCACATCAGAGCAGGGCTAGCGCATTTTTATTACATGAGCAAATACTTACATAGATGCAGATTATTGGCAAACATGCCCTTCTAGAAGGTTCTTCTTTTCATTAACGTATAGTGGCATCATTATTTTTACCCACAAACTGGAAACATTTCTTTGAAAGTAATTGTTGGAACTGAAAATGAAGGTGAACTTAATTGGTGGACAAAATGTCTGAGTTTAATTTGAAAACCGACCTACAAATACAATTGGTACGAACAGTAATAATGATAGTTTTCTCAGGAATTAAGAGAAATTTGCAAAATACACTTCACAGATTTCATCCTCATCCAAAACAGCCGCCCCTACATTACACAACTTTTTATAATTCAACATTTTTTATTTTCATATGTGAAACGTTCCTGAAAACGTAACTGTCAAATATTCATGAGATGGCCAATAAATTGTGTTCAGTGAAAAGTTAAAGGTAATTTATCTGCCCATAAAAAAGACTATCACCCTTAAAAATCTGGAAAAGGCTGTAAGATGAGCGCAGGTCACACAGCACCAGCAGAGCAACCAATTGAGTTTGGGAACTTGGGACTTTGGGAAAACAAAAAGATTCTGGAAAATGTATCCATAAACTTCAATGGGTGTTTGTGGGGTAGGGGGGTGGAGTGTGGGGATGCAGGGCCTCGCGTGCCTTCTGTGGATATTTTTGATCAAATGCACAAGACACAGGCTCAAATGTCGGCAGGGCTGTCTATACCACTCATCCTCATCGGGCCGATAACACCGGGACTGCTCGGTAACCGTGACGTGTGTAAGATACTTACTGTAAAGTACTGCTGCTGTGGTAGAGAGGGACACCACAAAATACATTCATGTAATAACCCATGTCACAAACACACAACAAACAATTCTGGGCTATCTAGTTTTGAGGGAAACTACTAGTTTCTAGAACACGAGGCTGAATGCTTTGGGGTGATTTCTGGCTACCAGCTTAACCGGGAAAAGACGCAAATAGTAATCAATAGCAGGCTTTCTTTGCTGGATTCACGGGTGACTGAATGTGCAACTTATCTTGGGGTTACAATAACTGCAGAATTGGGTAAAGTTGTGGAAAAAAATCTCGCCCCAGTAATCCAAAAGAGTAAGAAAGATTCGGAAAGGCTCAATAATCTGCATCTCTCGATTGTGGGACGATGTAACATTATTAAAATGATACTTCTTTGTAAAATTTTGTATCTATTTAGAACGAAACCCCTACCGTTTGAGAATCATTGGTTTAAGGAAATGGAAAAAATGATTGACAGATTTGTTTGGGCGCAAGGAAAGACTAGAAAAGCCCTCAGATATATGTCCTTACCCAGGGAAAGGGGGGCTGGGCGGTTTCATGTAAACTGGGCTGCAGCATTCCAATACTTTCAAGGGTTACTGGCAGTGCTTAATTTGTAAAACAATACGTGCCAGGGCTCTGGTCAGAATGCCACTGCAGGTTCCAACACATTGCCCTGCTATGAAGCAAATGATAGTAACAACACAACTACTAACCGTCACACTTCTACAAGTGTGACAATTCGGACTATTTCAGGCCCCCAGAGCTATAAGAATGGTTTGGGCGGCAGGTAATAGTCATTTTTATTTAATATAGCATTAATAATGAACTGTGGTTGTGGTCATCTCTAAATTACCTAGACAGTGCCACCTTGTGGCAGACTGTACCAAGCTCCGGTGCTGACAATTAAGTGCCGGTGCTGAGCACTGGAAACCACCGGCTCAAATTAAGCACTGGTTACTGGGAGGGAAGGGTGTGGACTGGTGGAGAAGAGATGCTCCTCCGGATGTATACGAACTGCTACTAAAGAGAGAGGCCCCTAACTGGCGTTTGAGGTTCAGTGAAGCCAGTTACTATAAAAAAGTTAAATTTAAGACCCTTGGTGCTACAGCAGTGGTTTGGACTAGTGCCAGGAATAAGTTGGGGCAAGGAAGGATGAATTATTATACTTCTCTGTTTGGAAATCCATCACTCCCGGAGGTATTCCATGATGGGGTTATGTTGCGTTGGGATGCATCAGGGGTGAAGAAGATGGGGGATCTGCTTGACTCAGACGGTATAATTTCTTTTGAGAAGGCTCAACTTTTTTTTAATCTTGATTGCAGGGATTTTTTTAAATATCTCCAGATTGTGGGGGGGGAAGCCTTCTCTAAAGACCTAGTTATGGAGGCAATAAGAGATCCAGATGGCTGTACTATTACCCAGATTTATGGCGGGCTGAGGCAACTATTGGTTGACGATTTAGATAAGTATGGTGAGAAATGGCAGAAGAAATTGATTATTGAAGGGGACGAGTTTATGGCTTCACTCAAGCTTGGCCACACCGTATTGAGGGTAGCAGGTCTACAAGCACAACATTATAAAACGATCTTTTCTCTATACTACACGCCAGCCAAGATTGCTCAATGGGGTGGTACGAATGGGATCCTATGTCCCCGCTGCCATAGTACCGATGCAGATATAGTTCACGTTTGCTTCTTGTCCGGCTTTAGATCCTCTGAAGGGAGCCATAGATTCCTGGTGCAAACTTTGAGGATTCAAACAAAACTCACAGCCGAGATGATGTTACTAGGCGTTCCTAAGAAAGGAACACCATTGGTACAACGTGAATTTGTCTTTTAAGCAATGGATGTAATAAGAATTTGCATCTCATCTGCCTGGGTGGATCCTGGGACCCCCACATTTCATCAATGGCTTTCACGGCTCTTAGCTATGTACAATCTGGAAAAAAGTTTATATGAGAGGAAGGTTGGAAGGCTCGGAAATTAGGGAATCTGATCTGGGCTCCAATAAATGATTGGAAAACCAGAGTTGAAATCAACCCAAGCACAACTTAATGACCTAGGGCCCTCAGGGTATCATATTTATCATGTGTAATTTTTGCGCTCTCTTATACAATGAAAGATGTGTATAATGCTCTGTGTTCCATTATTTACTATATTTATGATAGAGAATAGAATGTTTCCTCTTATATTTATTCATTAGTTTTCTCAGGAATTAAGAGAAATTTGCAAAAGAAACACTTCACAGCTTTTCACCCACATCCAAAACAACTGCCCCCTACAATATTACACAACTTTTTATTTTCATATGTAAAACGTTCCTGAAAACGTAACTGGCAAATATTCATGGGATGGCCAATAAATTGTGTTCAGTAAAAAGTTAAAGGTAATTTATCTGCCCATAAAAAAGACTATCACCCTTAAAAATCTGGAAAAGGCTGTCAGATGAACGCAGGTCACACAGCACCACAGAACCAATCGAGTTTGGGAACTTGGGACTTTGGGAAAACAAAAAGATTCTGCAAAATGTATCCGTAAACTTCAACGGGTGTTTGTGGAGTAGGGGGGAGTGTGGGGATGCAGGGCCTCGCGTGCCTTCTGTGGATATTTTTGATCAAATGCACAAGACACAGGCTCAAATGTCGGCAGGGCTGTCTATACCACTCATCCTCATCGGGCCGAAAACACCTGGACTGCTCGGTAACCGTGACGTGTGTAAGATACATCCTGTAAAGTACTGCAGCTGTGGCAGAGAGGGACACCACAAAATACATTCATGTAATAACCCATGTCACAAACACACAACAAACAATTCTGGGCTATCTAGGTTTGAGGGAAACTCCTAGTTGTTTTGCTGAATCTTTCAATTTATTTATTGCATATGAGGGTGAGTCAAAGTGAGCGCCCATGAAATGGACAGGAATTAAGTGATATCTGGGCTGGAGGAGGTTAAAGTTTCCAAGTTCAGGGGGTAAGGGTTCTCTTGGCATTGCCAAATATAACTTGTATCGCTCACAACCAGGCCACGGGCCAGTACCACTGGGTTCTGCAGGAGGGACCTGGCATATCGATAATCAATCAATCAGGGATGGTAAAGCCCAGCCACTCACCCATGAGGGTCTCAAGGCGCTGGGGGGCTGCTAAGTTGAGTGCTGGGGTCATCCGAAGAGCCAGGTCTTGAGGTCCTTCCTGAACTAGGGCAATGTGGGAGCTTGGTGGCGGGAGAGTGCAGCAGGTGCTGTGGCACTGGGACAAAAGCCTGTGATGGGACCACTGTACCCCAATTATTGCTAGATTTTGATCATCATATTGTTGAAAGTGTTCATTGAGGCGACAAGAAACGATAGAAAAAGGTAGGATCTGTAGTCCCCCGTGGAGTACTTCTGCTTCTTTTCTGTCCCATTGGCTCTGTTTTCCCAATCAACTTTGTAGAGGCAAGATTCGACAGTTTATTTACTTTGTTCATGCGACAAAAGAACAGACTCCCACACCAAAGCACCAGGTCTGAACAGCTGACACACTGGGCATGAGGATACAGATTCGCTGGAGGAGGAAGGTGATGGGGAGCCCAGGTATGGATGGTGGTGGATGACATCCAGTATATGGTGGGAAAGGGGGCAAAATGTAGAAAGGCAGTTATAGGGCTATCCTTACAAATTTGACTGCATTGCATGAAAAAAGTCTTCATTATTAACACAACCAGTTTGTTTGTAAATGAGAGATGCTAGTAGGTGAATAGAAAAAAGGAAGCACTGGTTTAAAGCCTAATGTCCTGGTCGTACCGTCCCCTAGCTATTATAGTCTCAGCCTTGCTGTGTTTTCTTTACTGCAGCTATGTGTGGCTGAACTCAGCACATGGTGACACCAGTGCTTGCTACAGATAGCTGTACCATGGCAAAATCCCAGTGTAACCAGCCTGCTATTTGGGGTATTTTCTTATATTTTTATAAGTTAACCTGGGAAGCATGCAACACTCACCATGCTATGTCCCTTTTGCAGGAAACAAGCACATGCCTACCTACACTCACCTTCACTCCACTCTTTCAGGGTTGCTCAGGACATTCTGAAATTAGCATTACTGCACAGGCTCAGCTACTTTCAATCAATCAATCAATCACGGCATTTATAGAGCGCGCTACTCACCCGGGAGGGTCTCAAGGCGCTGGGGGAGGGGGTAAGTTACTGCTCGAACAGCCAGGTCTTGAGCTGCTTCCTGAAGGCGAGATGGTCCTGGGTTCGCCGAAGGTGAGTGGGGAGGGAGTTCCAGGTCTTGGCCGCCAGGTAGGAGAAGGATCTTCCTCCGGCGGTGGTTCTGCGGATGCGTGGTACGGTGGCGAGGGCGTGGCTGGTTGATCGTAGCTGGCGTGTGGGCGTGTAGAAGGACATGCGGTCGTTGAGGTACTTTGGGCCCAGGTCGTGGAGGGCCTTGTGTGCGTGGGTGAGGAGTCTGAACGTGATTCTCTTGCTGACGGGGAGCCAGTGCAGGTCTTTCAGGTGTACGGTGATGTGGCTGTGTCGGGGGATGTCCAGGATGAGTCGTGCGGAGGCGTTCTGGATGCGCTGGAGTCTCTTTTGAAGTTTGGCTGTGGTTCCGGCGTAGAGGGTGTTCCCATAGTCCAGTCGGCTGGTGACGAGTGCCTGGGTGACGGTCTTCCTGGTTTCAGTGGGGATCCATCTGAAGATCTTGCGGAGCATGCGCAGGGTGTTGAAGCATGAAGATGAGACGGCGTTGACTTGTTTGGTCATTGATAGGGAGGAGTCCAGGATGAAGCCCAGGTTGCGTGCGTGGTCCGTTGGCTTGGGTGCGGTGCCCAGGGCCGGGGGCCACCAGGAGTCGTCCCAGGCGGAGGGTGATGAGCCCAGGATGAGGACTTCCGTCTTGTCTGAGTTCAGTTTAAGGCGGCTGTTCCTCATCCAGTCGGCGACGTCTCTCATCCCGTCGTGCAGGTTGGCTCTGGCGGTAGTGGGGTCGTTGGTGAGGGAGAGGATCAGCTGGGTGTCGTCGGCGTAGGAGATGATGTTGAGGTTGTGTCGGCGTGCGATGGCTGCGAGGGGCTCATGTAGACGTTGAAGAGGGTCGGGCTGAGTGAGGATCCTTGTGGAACGCCGCAGATGACTTCGGTGGCTTCGGATCTGAACGGGAGAGGCGGACTCTCTGGGTTCTTCCGGCGAGGAACGAGATGATCCATTCCAGTGCTTTCTCTCGGATTCCGATGTTGCTGAGGCGCTTCACTAGGGTGCGGTGGCAGACGGTGTCGAACGCCGCGGAGAGGTCCAGGAGGATGAGGGCAGCTGTTTCCCCGTTGTCGGTTAGGGTTCTGATGTCGTCGGTGGCTGCGATAAGGGCGGTCTCGGTGCTGTGGTTGGCCCGAAACCCGGACTGCGAGGGGTCGAGGATCCATTCGTCTCGAGGAAGGCGGCAAGCTGTCTGTTGACGGTCTTCTCGATGACTTTGGCCGGAAACGGAAGGAGCGAGATGGGGCGGTAGTTCTTGAGGTCGGTGGGGTCCGCCGTTGGTTTCTTCAGGAGGGCGGTAAGCTCGGCGTGCTTCCAGCTCTCCGGGAAGGTGGCGGTGCGGAAGGAGGAGTTGATGATGTCCCGGAGATGGGGTGCGATGGTGGCGTCGGCTTTGTTGAAGACGTGGTGTGGGCAGGGGTCGGTTGGTGATCCGGAGTGGATGGAGTTCATCGTGCGGGTGGTGTCTTCGGTGTTGATCGGGGTCCAGTTGCAGAGGGTGGTGGTGGCGGGCATTGGTTCGGCGGTAGGGTGCGTTGTTTGTGCGTTGAAGCTGTTGTGTATGTCGGTGATCTTGCGGTGGAAGAACGCGGAGAGTGAGTTGCAGAGGTCTTGCGAGGGGGTGATGTCGTTGTTTCCGGCGCTGGGGTTGGAGAACTCTTTGACGATGCTGAAAAGTTCCTTGCTGTCATGGGCGTTGTTGTCCAGTCGTTCTTTGAGTGCCGACTTCTTGGTGGCACGGATCAGCTGGTGGTGTTTGCGGGTGGCGTGCTTGAGGGCGGTCCTGTTGTCTGTGGTCTGGTCGAGTCGCCAGGTTTTCTCGAGAGTGCGGCAGTTCTTCTTGGATTCCTTGAGTTCGTTGGTGAACCAAGGGGTTTTCTTGCTTCCGGGTCTGCTGGGAGGGTTTTTTAGTGGTGCGATGACTTGCGATACAGTGTAACTCAAGTGTCACATATAAGGCAATGTAATGTCACACATACGCACACTCCAGCCATTAAAATGTCACACATAAGCAACTTGGAACCTTGGCAGCGATGCGTAGGGGGGCCCCCTCTATGTATTTTGCAGGGGGCCCCCCACAACTTTCGTTACGCCACTGTTTCAGCCACAAGCTTGCAGGGTGATCTAGAAGTGCACAAATCCATCATTCAATTAATCAATCGTTCATCATCTTTATACAAAGTGAAAGCTATACAACTTTCCGAGGTAATAATTGTTATGGTGGTTGGCTAAAGAAACGGAAAGGGGGCGCTGACGAATTTTAAACGTATCAATGAAGTCCAAAGAAAATGGCTGAAATGAAATGAAAATGTGTTGTGTTTACTTCTGAGTGAACAAAACCACAATTTGTGAAGAACCACATTAATGAGAAGCAGTGTTGTTCTTCTTTAGGTTTGGACGCCGTAGGGTGATTTTAAGGCTTGGCGATCCAGGTTACAGCTTCTACTTTATATACTCTGGATCAGTTGCTATCACCAAAGACAAGGATGGAGGCAGCGCCTTCATTGATAGCGAGCCCATCATCCTGAGAAGAGGTGTTGCATTTGGGGTGAGTACATGTTTGTGCCTAAAATAATATTGACCATCGACAGTGCACACCACTACACTACATGAAAGGCTTTTAAACTGTATGACTTGGTGCTATGAAGAGATGTAGTGCGAAGTATAACGTGCAGGGAGTGCTGCAAGAGTTGATACTAGACTAGTGCATGAAAATAACTTTCATTCGTAACTGTGTAATAAAAGTGTAATGAAAATCCCAAAAGTGGACATTTGTGACTTTAGTCATCTCCGAAATACCCTCATGATGTTGAATGTCATCATAATCACTCATTGGTAACTTGCACACAGATATGTGTCTAGTTTAGTGCTGCAGACTGATACAAAGAAATATTGTTGAGGGTTTTCCAATTGGCTGACAGAGCAATAGCAAAATTGGAAGCTTTCCGCAGAGGTCTGTGTGGTCCCATGAGAGCAGTTGAAGAGTCAACCGCATGTGAGGCATGAGTAGTGAGTGCTCCCACAAAAACATATCCTGTACCCTTTGACCCATACAAGAGTATTGAATGTCGAGCCTGGTTCAGGAGTCCCTCACATGACACCCCAAAGGTTTTTTTTGTGCCCCTCACACAACCTATTGGTGTCATGCTTCATCAATCAATCAATCAATCAGGGATTTGTGAAGCGCGCTACTCACCTGTGAGGGTTTCAAGGCGCTGGGGGGACGGAGGGGTTCGTGCAGCTCCGTCTCATCCAAAGAGCCAGGTCTTGAGGCTCTTCCTGAATGCTTGCAGAGTGAGGGATCATCTGATGCTGAGGGGGAGTTCGTTCCAGGTCTTGGCCGTGATGTAGGAGTAGGCTCTTACTCCCGTTCTGGATCTGCGGATGCGTGGGGTTTCAGCCAGGACCAGGTCGGCGGAGCGGAGGCTTCTCTTGGGTGCGTAGAAGGATACTCTTTCGTTGAGGAATTGGGTCCGGTGTTGTGGAGGGATTTGTAGGTGTGAGTGAGCAGCTTGAAGGTCACTCCCTTTTCGAAGGGGAGCCAATAGAGGTCTCGTAGGTGCTGGGTCATGTGGTCTTGTCGTGGGATGCCGAGGACAAGTCTGGCAGCGGTGTTCTGGATGGTCTGGAGTAGAGCTTTGTTGATCCTGGTGTAGAGGGCTTTTCCGTAGTCCAGTCTGCTGGTTATGAGTGCGTGGGTGATGGCCTTTCTGGATTCGGGGGGGTCCATTTGAGGGTGTTGAAGCACGTAAGGAGACTGTGTTGATCTGTCGGGTCATGGTGAGGGAGGAGTAGAGTAAGATGCTGAGGTTGCGGGCGAGGTCCGTGGGTGTGGGGGGGTTGCCGAGGGTGGTGGGCCAACAGGTGTTGCCCCATGCGGAGGGGTCATATCCGAGGACTTCTGTTTTCTCCGAGCTGAGCTTCAGGCAGCTGCTGCTCATCCAGGATGCGACATCTTTCATTCCTTCCTGGAAGCTGTGTCTGGTGATGTGGGGTTCCTTGGTGAGGGAGAGGATGAGTTGGGTGTCGTCGGCGAGGGATACTATGCTGAGTCCATGCTTTCTGACGATGGTGGCAAGGGGGGCCATGTAGATGTTGAAGAGCGTGGGGCTGAGCGATGGTCCTTGGGGTACTCCGCAGCTGGTTTCTGTGGTTTCGGAGAGATAAGGTGGGAGTCTGATTCTTCGGGTTCGGCCGGTGAGGAATGAGCGGATCCAGTCTAGGGCAGTTCCCTGTATGCCGGCGTCATGGAGTCTGGCGGTGAGCGTGTGGTGGGAGACGGTGTCGAAGGCTGCGGAGAGGTCTAGTAGGATGAGGACCGCTGTGTGGCCCTGGTTGAGGTGAGTGCGGATGTCGTCTGTGGTGGCTAGGAGGGCGATCTCGGTGCTGTGGTTGTTGCGGAATCCGGATTGGGCGGAGTCGAGTATCGAGTTAGCTTCTATGAAGTTCGTGAGCTGGATGTTGGCGATCTTCTCAGTGACTTTGGCTGCGAAGGGGAGGAGAGAGATGGGTCTCTAGTTCTTGAGGTCCGTTGGGTCTGCGGAGGGCTTCCTGAGGAGGGGCGTTTCCAGTCATCGGGGAATGTGCCGGTTTTGAAGGTGGAGTTGATGGTGCGTCGTAGTTCGGGTGCTATGGTGGTGGTGGCTCTGTGGAAGATGTGTGGTGGGCAGGGGTCAGTGGGGGCTCCTGAGTGTACGCTCTTCATGGTCTTGGCGGTGTCTTCTGTGGTGACAGGGGTCCAGGCAGTGATGGTAGGCTGGCTGGCATTGCTGGAGATAGGTGTAGTGTCGGTGCCTTGTTTCTATTTGCTAAAGATGTCGTAGAGGGACTTGATCTTGTGATGGAAATAGGAGCCGAGCTTGTTGCAGAGGTCCTGGGAGGGGGGGGCATCTGAGGTTATGCTGGGGGGTTTGTGAATTCTTGTATGATGCTGAAGAGCTCTTTCGAGTTGTGGGAGTTGGAGAGGATTCTGTCCTGGATGAAGTTCCTCTTTCTGGATCTGATGCGTTGGTGGTATTCTGTCATGGTGGTTTTGTAGGTGGTGCGTGCTTCCGGGGTTTTACTGTTTCTCCATGCTTTCTTGAGACGTCTGCATGTGCGTCTGGATTCTCGAAGGTCGGTGGTGAACCAGGTGGCTTTCGTAGGGCGTAGTCTGTCGGAGTTCCGGAGGGGGGCGAGCGTGTTTGCGCATTTGGTTATCCATCTGTGGAGTTTGTTGGCTGCAGAGTTGGAGTCGATTGTGACGGGTGGGGGAGCGCAGTTGAGGGCGGAGTTGAGGTGCTCTTCGGTGACCTTGCTCCAGTTCCTGCGTGGGGGCGTGGTGTAGGCTTGTGTGTGGTGGGTTTTGAGAAAGAGAAATGTACGCAGTGGTGGTCAGTCCAGAGGGGTTGGCTGAAGCGGATGTTGTTGAGGGTGTGTCCTGCCTTGTGGGTGTGTGGGGGGTGTGACAAGCTTTTTCAGTCCGATGTTGGCGAGGTTGTCCAGGAGGGCGGTGGAGTTGGGGTCGCTGAGGTTGTCGAGGTGGAAATTCAGGTCTCCGAGCAGTACGTAGTCCATGGAGGCGATGGAATGGGGCGCAATGAGGTCTGTGATGGTTGAGGTGAACGTGGAGCTCGGTCCAGGAGGTCTGTAGGCGAGGGTGCCGCGTAGGGTCGTTCTGGGATTGGTCTGGGTCTGGAAGTGGAGGTGTTCCATGGGGGACGAGGAGTCGTTCGTGCTGACTGTAGTGAGTCGGAGGGATCTTTTGTGTACGATGGCGAGTCCTCCTCCATTGTGGTTGAGGCGGTCCTCCTTCTGGATCTTGTATCCGTCCCGGATAGCGGTTGCAATGTCGGGTGCGGAGCTGGCGTTGGTCCAGGTCTCTGTGAGGAAAGTGACATCGGACGACAGGGTGTCGAGGAGGTCCCAGATCTCTACTACGTGTCTGTGCAGGGAGCGTAGGTTGAGGAGTATGCAGTTCAGGGGTTTGTGTGCGATGGTTTCCAGTGGGTGGGCGGTAGCCGTGGGGGTCTGGAGGTGGGTGAAGGTGCGGCAGCAGTGTCGGCAGGAGAACTGGCCATGGGTGGTGTTTGGGATCGACAGCTGGTGTTTCTTCCTGGGTTGAGTGCGTGGAGGGCAGTTGAGTTGTAGCGGTGGGTGGTCGGAGGACCAGGGTCCCTGGCGCTGGTCGCGGTCGGGTTGAGGATGGGCGCAAATGGGCTTGCCTTTGGTGCACTAGCCACGCGGCCGCACAGCGGCCGCCATTAAGTAGGGGTTGGGGGAGGGAGCACAGCTGGAGGCGGGTTCGGGAACTGGCAGAAGGGGGGAGTGAAAAAACAGTGGAGAGAGGCACAAAGAGAAAAATAAGCACAAAAAAGGCACAAGGAGACAAACAGGCAGAAAAGGCACGAGGAGACAAACAGGCAGAAAAAAGCACAAGGAGACAAACAGGCACAAACTAGTCACAAACTGCACAAACGAGGCATAGACAGACAAAGACAGAAACTACAAAACGGCTGGCACAGCGGACCATCAGAAGAGCAAGGCTCTCCCACTGGACCACCAGGGTGGAGGAGGGCCTTGAACACCTACCTGCAAGCAGAGAGGTGCTGGGGGGTAGCAGCGCAACGATGGGAGGGGAGTGAGGGGAGAGCAGTATCCCTGACCAGGAGGTCAGGGATACTGACCTCCATCATCGGGTCTCATCCTGGTCCCTATAAACCAGGTTGGGCTCAACCGTATTTCAGGGAGCATGTTTGATATTTTCACTGACGGGGTCTAAATGTAATTGTAGTAAGATACCTAAAGGTACGCCAGTTTCCCTTTGGTTTTGGGTCCCTCTGGTATGGTTAAAAACTAGCTGCTATGATTGTCTATCTCACAGTCTGATTTCCGTCAACATGTTTCAGCCCACTTTCAATGGCCACTCGGGGTCTGGGGCTTTCGACAGGACTTTATCGTTAGTACCCTTAGTCTGTGACTAGTTCCCTATGTCCTACAAGTCAGTTTTCTTTTTGAAAGACACAACTAGATGCACCTAACATAAGTTAAAATGTAGGCACACTGGCCTGTCACTGGAGCATATATTAATGCCTGCCATACAGAAAGAATTAAGAATATAAACCCATTAATGCTGTTAGGGCAGACATTCAACATTGAACATAAAGTATAAGTTATTATTGTAGCACAAAAAGGATAAACAAATCAACATATTCTGCACTGTCATGCACTCAGATGCACATGTGGTGGCATGAGTTGCTGTAAGGGAAACCTCGTTTGAACACATCAAGGTCATTGTAAAATTGTGGCAACAATAACTATATATTCATGTCAAAATACACGTATGCGCTTACCCCAGGGAGTATTCAGTGTTATCTCTAACCAAGGACAGGCTAGAGGGTATGTCCTGTAGTCACACTCTGTGGTAAAGACCAGTCAAAATTACAGAGATAATGTTACTGTGTCTTCAGTAACTCAACTGTAATAATCCCACTGAATATCGTAGAGTATACCTGAGTAAGGAGTGATCATACTTTTTATTAAATGACATCACAGACATTTTGACAGGTGGCCATGCCCCTTTGGTAGTGGTCCTATCCCATCTAGCGGAATCCCCTTGTCAAGAACTGGACCATGTAAAGGTCTTTCGTTCCTGACTGCCAGAGGAAATGTTGACTTCTCCAATACCCATGGTGCCATTCTGTATATGTGTGTGTGTGTATGTGTGTACATATATATATATATATATATATATATATATACATATATATATATACATATACACACATACTCACATACATTCATATGTATATAAATGTGTCTGTGTATATATATATATATACACATACATAATATATCACTCCAGTCAGTCTTATATTTGATTTAGAATGAATTGAATAACAGGGTGTTACATTTGTTTAGATTTATTTAATCTATAAGTGATACATGCACGCTATTAGTTGGAATTGTGGGAGCTTTCCTTGCATGATGACGTGGGAGCTGTCTTAGTAGTCTGTTTTCTATGTCAATGGCCAATATGGTATAAAAACTGCATTTCAAAATGGCGACTTTTATCGTGATCAAGGCTTGGGTGAAAGCCAAAACGTGTTGATGTCCATCTTGACGGCATTGTAATAAAGCACTGCAAGCATCCCTAGAGTGCCGGTCTCTTCCTGATTGTGAGGAGAGTGTTGGGAGTAATTTGTTTGTACGCATCGGTGGTTGTGTACTCTGAGTACCGCGGAGGTCTAGAACACGCTGGCACTCCGCCATTTCTTGGAATTCGCCACTGGGTAGTTATAGTTAGGTTTGCATTTCCATAAGAAAAGCATTTTTTGTTTTCCTAATAACTTTGGCTCTGTTTCACAAATCTTCATGAAACTTTCCAGTAAAAGTCCCAGCCATCTGAGCTCCTTCCTGGAAAGTTTCAGGGTGATCTGTCAAGCAGGGGCGGAAAAAAAGGCGGGCTCTCAAAACGTGTTTTCCCCATTCATTTTTCCATAGGAAAATTGAACAGTGATAATGTAGAAACTGCTGAACAGAGTTACACCAAATTTGGCAGAAGGCTAGATCTAGAAAGCCAATAGCCTGATGCAGCGGGGGTTGGGTTTACGCATGGTAATTAAATATTACTTCACGGAAAAAAAAACCCTAACTATTCACTGAAAAAAGTGACCTTATAGTTAGGTGAAAATGTCAGCTAAAATACATTGTTTTAAACTAACAAAATCACAGAAATTCACCAGTTATTGTAATCTCAAGTAACTATAACTTGTGCCCTCGCCATGCACTGCTAATTACCCATATTACCATATATTACATCACTCATGACATGTTCTGTGACATCATGGATAGCATGACTACAACATCTGAAATGACATAATTGATGACAAGACTGTTCATGGCAGGGGCACTTGGTATAGTTACTTTAGGGCACAAGTTATATTTACTTGATATAACTATAACTGGTGAATATCATTGGTTTTGTTAATTTAAAACAGTATGTTTTAACTGACATTTTCACCTAACTATAACGTTATTTTAACCTTTGTTTTTTTCCGTAAGATATTAATTATATTAATATATATGACCACCTAGTGGCGGTTGCCACTAAGTAGTTATAGTCAGGATTGCTTTTCCATAGGAAAAGCGTTTTTTGAGTTGCTAATAAGTTTGGCACTGTTTAACGAAGCTCCATGAAACTTTCCATAAAGGTGAAACTTTTTTGACTAGTTTGTGCATGGAAAGTTTCGGGGTGATCTGTCAAGCGGGGGCCAAGAAAAAAGGGGGCCCCAAAACACAAAATGGCCATGCATTTTCCATAGACTTCGTTAAAACGAGCTACAGCAAAAGCTGCTGAACGGAATTACACCAAATTCGGAAGGAAGCTAGATCTTGGTCTGCTTATTGTGATTTGGTGTAAATTCGTTCAGTAGTTTTTGAAAAATTAAGGGTAAAAAAATAATTGTAAAATTTGGCAGTTAGGCTCACGAGAGTCTCAGAGACTATTTAAAAATAGAGCGTTCTGATTGGCCCAGGAAGCTTTATTTCCCTTAGGGCAACTCATTCTCGCAGGAGTCAGACTCCAGCGAGAGCGAGCGCTCTGACTGGCTGCCAGCAACATGAGAAAAATGTTGCTGGCAGCCATTACAGGACTCGGGAACTTAGTACCCTGCCCTGAAGTTGTAGAAAAATAAAGATATATGGAGGCAGGATAGGGATACCCTGACCTCCTAGGCCCCAAGGGGGGGGGACCCAGAAGGAACCCCCCCAGGTGCCAAAAAAGAAATAAAATGGAAATAATGCTGTGATCCTACGAATCCCTTGTGGGATCGGAAAAAATGTCAGGTTAGTACCTGGTGCACACAGTCTTCTAAGTTATGTAGAAATTGTCTTGCTGGCACGATTCTGTCTAATAACTCAAGGCTGCTTATAAAAGCTAGTATCTACTACATGGAATCTTATTCCAGTTGAAAACTTTTTCTGCAGAACCAAAAAACTTGTGCGGAACACAATGAATGTTAATATTGAAAAAGTCGATGTGGATGTATGCAATGATACATGTTTATATAAAAACGAGATCGCATCACTGTTGTCAAAATCATCCGATATGACCTCTCCATCAACCCTGAGTCAGAAATACGTGGTCAGGCAGGCCTTGCAACCTAGGCCTGAGGCAATTGATTGATAGATCACAGTCGGGGTGGCACGTAGCCAGCAGAACAAACGTGCAAACAGGAAAACCCAGATCAGTCCCTCAGATAGGCAGCGACACCACAATAGTTTGGGAAGATTGGCTCCAATAAAGCAGGCATGGCTGGAGAGTTACGCCTGTTTCCAAAACTCATTAAAGTTAGATGCCACATGAAGTTAGGAACACTCAGCCAATCAGGACACAGCACACACTGCTCACGTAGTGATCATGCGCTCCCCATGCCGGACATCTGGACACGTTACCCACTGGCCCTCATTGTGTCCACACAAAGTTGAGACCCACCTGCATTTGTTATAAGGTGGGAGTAATTTATGACTCCATGACTAGGCCTGCATTCCCCTTTCTAAAAAGGATCTCTGAATTGTTTTATGATGCTTCAAGAAATGTATATAATGGCACTCAGATCAATTGTACTTTGAAACAGTCCTCAGACCCCGACTCTATAACTGTTCTCCTCGCCGAGAGTTTGATTAAACCAACTGTTCCTGTTTTGCCAAATGCCTCTTGTCTTTTTTTTCAGGGTAAATTTCACATTCGAGCAACACAAATACAAGTCAGCTGTCACCTGCACACAGAGTTACTCTTGAATACAAAGATTTATAACATGTGCAATACCTCTACACACCTATGGTGCCACCCATTAGCTGGACCCATGCTGTACAAAATTAGGTAGACAACTAATATGGTACTTACCCGCCACTATCTAAACTATAAAACAAATTAGCACACTCATTGGATGATGTCATCAGTGATGTAATAAATGATGTCAGAGCATGCCATCAAGTGATGTCATATGTGAGGTCATAAGCAGTGCATGGCGGGGACACAAGTTATAGTTAGCGCTGCTAACTAGAACTGGTGAATTTCTGTGTTTTGTTTAGTTCAAAACATTAATGTTATTTATCACTGACATTCACCTATATATACATATATTTCCCTGTAAAAAAGCAGGTTAAAGTAATGTTATAGTTAGGTTAAATGTTCAGTTTTAAACTCTAAAAACCATTGAAATTCACCTGCTGTTGTTAAAATTATCTAAAGCAACTATAACTCATCCCTAAGGAAACTATAACTCTTGCCTTTGCCATGCACAGTAATATTATCAATGATCTCAAAGATATCATGAGTGATGTAATATGTAGGGTAATTAACAGTGCATGGCATGGCTATAACTTGCAAATTATTTTAATTTTATTTATTTATTTGAAAAGTTTTATATAGCGCGAACATGACCCAAATGGGTATCAGAGCACTGTACAGAGTTGGCGCCAGTAAGTATACAAAACATAAAGAAGGTAAGTGAAGTTACAACCTGTGGGAAAACATTTAAGAATAAACACATAGGGTGTATCAGAGGTGCCGTAGAGCGCTCGGATTAAAACATCATACAATAGAAAGAACCAAGATGTGCAAAGTGCATCGTGAATTTTAACAAAAAGGAAACGTGCAAAAATCAGCAGTAACTAGAACAAAATGAAGGTAAAAGAAACATAAAATAGAACATCAGTGAAAGTGATTCAAAATTTTGGTTATTGACAAAACACACAAGCATGATCAATGCGTTAACATTTGTTCATTAGATGCCTTTTGACTAGTTTTTTAAAGGTAGTAGTGGAAGGATTGGATCTGATCTCGGATGGCAAGGAGTTCCAGATTCTCAGAGCAAGACCGGTGAACGCACGGTTGTACGATCTTTTCTTTTTGAATCTTGGAGGTTTCAAGAGAAGGGTGGATGTACTTCTAAGGTTCGGCTGGAGCCCGATAGTTCAAGTTTATTTGCTAGGTAGTATGGGGTATTGTGGTGTATGGCTTTATGAGTCAGACAAGCTATCTTGAGTCGGATTCTAGCTTCAATAGATAACCAATTTAGCTGCAAAAGGTCGGGTGAGATGTGATCAAATTTCCTCGAGCCTGTTAAAAGTCTGGCCGATGCGTTCAAGGTAGCTCTGAGTGGGGCCAAGCTAGCTTTGGGAAGTCCTGCTAGGGTCACCAGCCCATATTCCAATCTAGGGATAATCAGTGATTGAACCGCCGGCCTGAGATCTTCGGGGGGTAGGAATGGTTTGATTTTCTTCAGCGTGTTGAGTTGGAAATTGGCTCCCCTAGTAGTAGCACTGATGTGTGCTTCCATTTTTAGGTGTTTATCTAATGTGATACCTAAAGATTTGGCAGAGTCTACAACGTGAGGTGTGCAGTTCAGAGCAGTTAGGTGTTTAATCCAGTCAAGGGTAGGAGCTGAATGATTAGGAGGGGTGATCAATAGAAATTCCGTTTTGAGAGTATTTAGAAGGAGATAGTTCTGAGCTAACCATTGTTGAGTTTGGGCAAGTGCAGTATTTAAAGTTTTTATGTCCTCTTGCGAGGAGATCTTCAGGTACAATTGCGTGTCATCCGCATACATATGGTATTGAATGTTCGCTCTGTTCAGAATGACCGCAAGAGGCTCCATAAATAGGTTGAAGAGAGTGGGCGAGAGCGTAGAACCTTGGGGGACTCCAATTAGGACAGGGGTACTGGAAGCAAGGGCATGATTAACTTTGATCCTTTGCGTGCGGTTTTGAAGGAAGGAGGCAAACCAGATTAGGAACGAGCATGAAAAACCCATCCTATGTTGTAGGAGATCAATCAGGTTTTCATGTTTGATGGTATCGAAGGCTGAGGACAGGTCTAGAAGGATCAGGAGACATGGGACATTTTGGTCAAGGGCTCTCACGGCGTCATCAACAATGTGAGTTAGTGCCGTTTCCATGCTATGCCCTGCTCTGAATCCTGACTGATGAGGGTCCAGGAGTTGATATTTCTCAATATGTTTGCAGAGCTGTGAATGTACGCATTTTTCAAGCAATTTAGCTAGAGTCATGCTGCTGGTGATAGGTCGAAAATTGTTTGGATCTGATAGGTCCGCGTTAGGCTTCTTAGGAATGGGAGTAACCTGCCCAATTTTTAGGCAGTCCGGAATCTTTCCCTGTAAGAGGGATTCATGAATGATCTTGGACCAAAGAGGGAGAAAGGCTGAGATTAAATCTTTATAGAGCTTGGCGGGTAGAGGATCACCAAAGTGGTTGGAGGGTTTGATGGATTCCATGTTGCGAAGTATCTCATTGCAGTCTGGTAGGAGAAAACTGCTCCAAGAGGCGTTGTTTTTGAGAAAGCTGCCCAAAGGCGAGTATATTGTTGTGAAATCTTGCACCTCCCCTGATCCTGCGGGCTGCATCTTGGATAACGAAGTTGGGGTGGTAGGTAATAGCTCCAGCTCTATTTTCCTTGTTTTATCAGCGAAGTGAACTGTAAACTCATCATCACTAGGGAGCAGGAGTAGCGGAGTAGAGCTCTGGTTAGAAGATTGATTAGCTTGTTCCTTAATGATTTCAAAGAGTTTTTTAGGATTATTTTTGGCTCCATCTAGTTGAGTTCTGAAGTGTTCGGTTTTCGCCAATCGTATGTGTTTATTGTAAACGCTTCTCACTTTCCTCAGTTGAGAGAGATTTGTGGTGGAAGGCGAGTTTCTCCAGAGTCTCTCCGAAAGTCTTAGATTGCGCCGTTCATCATTTAAGGCACCATTAAACCATGGTTTAGAGAATTTGACAGGGATCCTTTTGAGCTGTTTCGGAGCAATAGAGTCAAGAATGTTAGAAAAAGTGTTAATGTAATGTTCAGAGAGATCGTCAAGGTTGGTCAAATTGGGGGGGGCTGTAGTCTATTTTTGGTGCTAGACGTTATCATGTTAATGTCGAGGTCTCTCATATTGCGAGTCATTTGTTTCGCTTTTAGTGGTTGACCCTGTTGAACCGGTCCCTTGTCTAAGATGAGGAAGGGAATTTGAAAATGATCAGACCAGTCACAGGGTAGGATATCTCCTATTTGTATGAAGTTGTCTTTGGCAATAATGAGGTCTAGAGTGGCGCCTTTATTGTGAGTCGGGCCTTTACAGAGCTGTGAGTTCCGTTGCATGGCTCCGTTGGGCGTCCGGTCCTGCATGGTGATGGGTTGGTCCCAGTACTCAATTTCCCCATGCAGAAAACCCCACGCTGTGCATACGCAGTGGGGTTTGGCCACAGGGCCTGGCCCTGGCCAACCCCCCCTAAAGGCAGCTAACCCCACACCGCACACTTTAGCCACAAAGCCTGGCCCGCGGCCGCCCTCCCCGGGATGATTTTGGTCCCACGGACCCTTCCCTTCGGGCCCTGCCTACAAAGGGTGGGTGCCCTGGTCCCCACCCAGGGCACCCACCACGCTATGGTTGGGGACCGTGGAGACAGCCCCAAGGCCCATGCGGCCCAGGCTGGCTCCCCCCATCCAACGGAAGATGGAATTGCTCCCACCTACTGGGAGCAGCTAAAAATGCTGCTTCCTGCCATTGGGAGCAATCTTTTCTTCTGTTTCCCTTCACTGCAGGCAGGGAAACATATTAAAAGTTCGCTACCAGTGGGTGAAGGATTTTTTCATGTTCCCGCCCGCTGGGAGCGGACTTGGTGTTTTCTCCCACTTGGCCAGGAGTTTTGAAATTGCTCCCGCCAAGCAAGAGCAAACACAGGTTTTCCTGCTCGCACCAGTGTGGGCAGGAAAACTGCTATGTCCTGGGGTGGCCACCCCTGGGACATTGCCTGAGCCGGCCCTGGTGGATGGGGTACTAAGATGGCTGCCACCACCTTCTGGCTGAGGGGGTCTCAGGCCAATCAGGTCTCACTTTGAGATCTGTCGGGATATGCAGAGCCTCCACGTCCCTAAATATACAACATTTATTTTCATTAATTATCAAAAAAATACTGAACAGATTTACACCAAAACACAAAAAGGACTCTTTCTGGACCTAGATCTAACTTTCTTCCAAATTTGGTGTAAATCCATTCAGTGTTTTAGGCTGTAGCTGTGTTTAAAGTTATGGGAAAATGAATGGGGAAAACACGTTTTGGGACCCCCTTTTTCCATGCACAAACTAGGCAAAAAAGAGCACTTTTTTGGAAAGTTTTGTGGAGATTCGTCAAACGGCAGCAAAGTTATTAGCTACACAAAAAATGCATTTCCACGATCCTAACTATTACTACCCAGTGGCTACTGACACTGGGTAATACATATATGGCTCCCGAGTGTGCTGAGTGCCAGTTCAGACAAGGATCTAAGACCCTGACAGAACAAAGTCGGCAACGACGGCCGTATTATGAGCAAAGTTGACATCTGCTCATGGAATATAGAGGGCCTGGCAGCAAAGGCAGATGATGAGGATTTTTTATCTTATATTAGAAGGTTCCAGATAGTCCTCTTTCAAGAAACATGGGCTCAAGAGGAAATTAAGCTTCCGGGATATCTATGTTACAGTAAGCCAGCGATCAAAATAAAACTGAAGGGGCAAGCAGCAGGAGGTCTGGCTTTATATGTAACAGTGGACCTAAGAATAAAAATTGAAGAAGTAGAAATTGATCATACGAACATACAAGCTATTAAGGTGTGGCCTCATAGTCCTGCTAATAGGATCCCCTTGATGATAATAAATGTGTATACACATCCCCTTGGAAGCAGAAAAAAAGAAACAATTGACAAGATTTTGAGCTTATTGACATTGCAAAGCATAATGAAACCAGTTCCGTGGATCCTCTTGACGGGAGATTTTAATATGAATCTCTTCCAGGTGACTCCTAGGGATCAAATACTGGACGTAATGGACCAAATCTGGCATATCCCGGCGACGGAAGTACCCAAACAACGATCTGATAGATTGGGCAAAGAAGCGGTGAGAAATTTGGAGCACCACGGTCTCCGAGTATTGAATGGCTGGACGTTTCCGGATATTCCAGCTCAAGCGACTCATTACTCGGTAAAATCGAAAGGCGTTATAGATATTCACTAGTATCACTCCCACTATATCAGATGGTAACAAGTTACAAGTTGGGCAATAGGCTGGAACGTGATCATTAACCACAAATGATTAGACTTAACTTAAATATTCCTCTACATGAACAAACTGCCCCAGAGTTAGGTCAGACCATTGGCCTTAATTATAAGAGACTACACTGGTCAGTAAATAGTATACAAACTATTGAATAGCAAGCAAGAGTCCAGTGGGAAGCTTTAATAAAATAGATCAAAATCCTTTGACTCAGTGGGAGCAGTTTTCAATCTGTCTAGTAGAGAAAAATGCTGTTCAGTCAAAAGTCAGGGCGGCAACAGTTACGTCTTTCCCAAATAAGATGTCTGCGCAACTTAAAACAGCAAAGAAAAAATGGAATCATGCCTTAAGGGTTTTAAGAAATGACGCATCCTCCAGAATCAGAAATTACGCCCTACCAGAATTAAGGTCACTTTATAAAAAAGAGGTATGGTTACAAACAAAAGCGGAGCAAGATCTGTATTGGTGTAAAATTAATTATGCAGCTAAACGTAAAGACGCACGTGAGTTTTGGAGATTGGTAAATCAAGCCAATGGCAGGAAACAGCAACTAATATCTTCAAATATATCGGAAGAAGTCTGGGAAAAGCACTTGGGTTCTACATCACGTGCCATAAACAACATAATAAAGGCAGTGGAAGATGGATCAGGTGATAATTCAAGGGACATCACGCAGTTAAAAATCCAGTACACAACAGTGGAAAAAATTATAAGTTCTAGTCGTCGGAGTGGTGCGCCAGGACCAAATGGCATCCCTCAAGCCCTATTTAAAGAAAACTCGCAATATTGGGCTAAGAATCTGACAATACTATTTAATCATGCCTTGCAGAATGAAGAAATCCCCGATAAATGGAGGGGCTCAATCTTGGCCCCGATCTTTAAAGCTGGCCAGTCCTCGGACCCTGCGAATTATAGGCTAATAGCCTTAATGGATTGTGAAGCGAAGTTTCTTGCTAAATGTCTGCTGGCAGAGCTAACGGCTTGGGTGGGAGACAGTTAACAGCTGCCAAGGAATCAAACAGGGTTTATAAAAGGCATGGGGACTATTATTAACATTCAAATGTTAGCCCTTATAACTGAAATGGCAAAGTGCAGAGCATTGAAACTGTATTTATGTTTTATTGATTTTAGTTCAGCCTTTGACACGGTGCAAAGGAATATTCTTTGGAACAAGTTATCGAAAAGTGGAATCGCACCTAGTTTGTTGAGAGCGATCCAAATGCTGTATACTAATACCTGGACGAGACTAAGGTTGGGCCAGGGTACAATAGTGTCAAAAAAAATGATAACAAGGAATGGGCTGAAGCAAGGATGTGTGTTGGCTCCTACCTTGTTCAACCTGTATTTGGCTGATATTTCTCCTAGGTTGAACGATATTAATTCTCATTCCCCGTCGGTGGCCGGTTTTAAGGATTCCCATTTACTGTATGCCGATGACATTGTATTAATAAGTTACACAAAGGTGGGGCTGCAGAGACTAATAAATGAAACTGCTCTATACGCTTCATCTCACGGCTTAAAGGTCAACTTAAAGAAGTCAAAAACAATGCTGGTGTCAAGGGGGTTAGCAGCGCAACCTCTATTGAGTATAGAAGGGTCTGTATTAGAATCAGTTTCAGAGTATAGATATCTGGGTGTCATACTAGACGCTAGGGGGTCGGGTAAGAATCAGTGGGCTGCACTACAGAGAAGAAATAACTCACTAACTGCAGCATTCGCAACCCTAAAGAATAACTTAAAAGGCCTTTCTCTCAAACCATTACTAGAAGTAATATCAGTAAAACACGTCCCATCTCTGACATATGGTGTAGAGACTTTTAGAGGACGTGCTGATAATCTTATTGACAAGCTGGTGACAGGTACCTATCGTCGCTTGTTTCATCTCCCTCAGCAGACATCACCAGCGCAAATTCGACTTGAATTTGGCCTTAGACGACAGAACCTAAACAGTTTAGGGGCATATTTGAAATTTTGCCACAAAATGAGACGGGATAATAACGCTACGCTAATGACAGTGATTTGGGAGGCGATAAGTGACAATAAACATAAACAGGCCAACGATTACTTCAAATTGGCTATAGATACGTTCAAGGCAGAACAATTATGGGCTTTACCCCTTTCACAGGTGGCATTTAACAAAGTGATAAATGGGTGCAGCAAAAAAATGTCCTTGCTGCTGGATAAGGCAGTATTGGCTAAAAGAGCCCATGCATGGACAGTGATTGCTTCATATGGTATGCTTAACCCGTTTGCTGCTTCGAACGTTCCGCGCCAGTGTGGAACGTTCTATTAAGCGGGCGGGGCTGCGTCGGCCAACGGACGTGCGCAGCACTACCAAGGTAGTGCTCGCGACGGCCGTTGGCCGACAGCAGCAGCAAACGGGTTAAAGCTCAGAGCTATCTAGGGGTTCTAAATAGCCAAAGGGCCAATTTGAAATTGATGAGTCTCCTGTTAGGCAATAGCCAATTCCGTGGGGACACCCCAATGTGGAAAAAGCCGAGTGGTAATAGGATGTGTCGCCTCTGTAACTATAATAGAGAAGATATTTGTCATCTGTCATATCATCTGTAGATGCCCGGGGCTATTAGTGGAACGTAGGAGGCTGCTGAGGCAGGATTTTAATAGTCAATTGATACGATCATGCCGTCAAGCAGTAATTGCCAGCCTGCAGGGAGAAGGTTTACAATTCACTGGCAGACTTTTGAAGTTTATAGAAATAGCAGAGAGGAAATTGACTAATAGTGATCAATGAAGAGATTTTTTAGTATTTATGAATTGAGGATCTGTACTTTTAATTATGTGGTTTTTAAATAGGGGCTCGGGATTGGTTATGTATGAATGGTAAGGTAATTGCATAAAGAGGCTTTATTGTATGAAATGTTTAAAAATTTGTATTAAGATGTTTTTTACTGTAAGTTTTTATTAACTGAACAATACATTTTTCATACTCATACTATATATATATATATATATATATATATATATATATATATATATATATATATATAAATGTGTTGCTCCAAAGTCACCCACAGGTTGAGGAAGCACTCGGGCAGCAGCAATGAACGGCAGACCACACACGCATCAGGAGCAGCCTGACGCCTTTCGGAAACCTCCTTCCTCATAGGTTCAGTCCCACAGATTGAAACAGCATTTGGGCCACACTACATTTATTGCCTAAACTGCCTTCTGATAGGCTGATTCATAAGCCACAACATGATTGGTTCACAGGCCCCTCTGGAATTCTGGGACATGTAGTGCGGCAATCTCACCCTGATGGGTGCCGTGTCCTCTGGGTCCTTAATGCATAGCCCTCCAATGGGCCCCACTGTGCGCGCAGTCTGAATTCCTGGCGCTACTTGCCCCATGTGGAACTGGACGTATTTCCAGCCCCTAGCCCGCTTTGCCAATCCTAGCGGTGATGCTCCCTCCACGGCTGGGCAGCCGCGAAAATATGTTGCTCCAAAGTTACCAACAGGTTGAGGAAGCACTCGGGCAGCAGCAATGCACGGCAGACCACACACGCAGCAGGAGCAGCCTGACGCGTTTCGGAAACCTCCTTCCTCATAGGCTCAGTCCCTCAGATTGAAACAGCATTTGGGCCACACTACATTTATTGCCTAAACTGCCTTCTGATAGGCTGCTTCATAAGCCACAACATGATTGGTTCACAGGCCCCTCTGGAATTCTGGGACATGTAGTGCAGCAATCTCACCCTGATGGGTGCCGTGTCCTCTGGGTCCTTAATGCAGAGCCCTCCAATGGGCCCCACTGTGCGCGCAGTCTGAATTCCTGGCGCTGCTTGCCCCATGTGGAACTGGACGTATTTCCAGCCCCTAGCCCGCTTTGCCAATCCTAGCGGTGGTGCTCCCTCCAAGGCTGGGCAGCCGCGAAAATATGTTGCTCCAAAGTTACCCACAGGTTGAGGAAGCACTCGGGCAGCAGCAATGCACGGCAGACCACACATGCAGCAGGAGCAGCCTGACGCGTTTCGGAAATCTCCTTCCTCATAGGCTCAGTCCCACAGATTGAAACAGCATTTGGGCCACACTACATTTATTGCCTAAACTGCCTTCTGATAGGCTGCTTCATAAGCCACAACATGATTGGTTCACAGGCCCCTCTGGAATGCTGGGACATGTAGTGCGGCAATCTCACCCTGATGGGTGCCGTGTCCTCTGGGTCCTTAATGCATAGCCCTCCAATGGGCCCCACTGTGCGCGCAGTCTGAATTCCTGGCGCTGCTTGCCCCATGTGGAACTGTTCGTATTTCTAGCCCCTAGCCCGCTTTGCCAATACTAGCGGTGGTGCTCCCTCCACGGCTGGGCAGCCGCGAAAATATGTTGCTCCAAAGTTACCCACAGGTTGAGGAAGCACTCGGGCAGCAGCAATGCACGGCAGACCACACACGCAGCAGGAGCAGCCTGACGCGTTTCGGAAACCTCCTTCCTCATAGGCTCAGTCCCACAGATTGAAACAGCATTTGGGCCACACTACATTTATTGCCTAAACTGCCTTCTGATAGGCTGCTTCATAAGCCACAACATGATTGTTCACAGGCCCCTCTGGAATTCTGGGACATGTAGTGCGGCAATCTCACCCTGATGGGTGCAGTATCCTCTGGGTCCTTAATGCATAGCCCTCCAATGGGCCCCACTGTGCGCGCAGTCTGAATTCCTGGCGCTGCTTGCCCCATGTGGAACTGGACGTATTTCCAGCCCCTAGCCCGCTTTGCCAATCCTAGCGGTGGTGCTCCCTCCACGGCTGGGCAGCCGCGAAAATATGTTGCTCCAAAGTTACCCACAGGTTGAGGAAGCACTCGGGCAGCAGCAATGCACGGCAGACCACACACGCAGCAGGAGCAGCCTGACGCGTTTCGGAAACCTCCTTCCTCATAGGCTCAGTCCCACAGATTGAAACAGCATTTGGGCCACACTACATTTATTGCCTAAACTGCCTTCTGATAGGCTTCTTCATAAGCCACAATATGATTGGTTCACAGTCCCCTCTGGAATTCTGGGACATGTAGTGCGGCAATCTCACCCTGATGGGTGCCGTGTCCTCTGGGTCCTTAATGCATAGCCCTCCAATGGGCCCCACTGTGCGCGCAGTCTGAATTCCTGGCGCTGCTTGCCCCATGTGGAACTGGACGTATTTCCAGCCCCTAGCCCGCTTTGCCAATCCTAGCGGTGGCGCTCCCTCCACGGCTGGGCAGTGGCGAAAATATGTTGCTCCAAAGTTACCCACAGGTTGAGGAAGCACTCGGGCAGCAGCAATGCACGGCAGACCCCACACGCAGCAGGAGCAGCCTGACGCGTTTCGGAAACCTCCTTCCTCATAGGCTCAGTCCCACAGATTGAAACAGCATTTGGGCCACACTACATTTATTGCCTAAACTGCCTTCTGATAGGCTGCTTCATAAGCCACAACATGATTGGTTCACAGGCCCCTCTGGAATTCTGGGACATGTAGTGCGGCAATCTCACCCTGATGGGTGCCATGTCCTCTGGGTCCTTAATGCATAGCCCTCCAATGGGCCCCACTGTGCGCGCAGTCTGAATTCCTGGCGCTGCTTGCTCCATGTGGAACTGGACGTATTTCCAGCCCCTAGCCCGCTTTGCCAATCCTAGCGGTGGTGCTCCCTCCAAGGCTGGGCAGCCGCGAAAATATGTTGCTCCAAAGTTACCCACAGGTTGAGGAAGCACTCGGGCAGCAGCAATGCACGGCAGACCACACACGCAGCAGGAGCAGCCTGACGCGTTTCGGAAACCTCCTTCCTCATAGGCTCAGTCCCACAGATTGAAACAGTATTTGGGCCACACTACATTTATTGCCTAAACTGCCTTCTGATAGGCTGCTTCATAAGCCACAACATGATTGGTTCACAGGCCCCTCTGGAATTCTGGGACATGTAGTGCGGCAATCTCACCCTGATGGGTGCCGTGTCCTCTGGGTCCTTAATGCATAGCCCTCCAATGGGCCCCACTTTGCGCGCAGTCTGAATTCCTGTCGCTGCTTGCCCCATGTGGAACTGGACGTATTTCCAGTATATATATATACATACGTAGTTCTTGATTATAGATGATGAATGGCACAGGAATTGGTAAGTAAGGCACCAAAACTACTATGAGGCAGGGTTGAGAGAGAGTCTAGCATATAGGGGCATATTTACTAACATTTCACACAATGCAGCACAGCGAGGGACGTTGTTGCATTGCATGAAAGAGAGAGAGCTGAACCGGCCATATTTACAAAGATATGGCACAGTTCAGCTCTTTCCTCATGCTGGGGCGCTTGTGGCTGCCTAGCATCAATGCAGGCACTCTTGCGCCCTGGCACAAGGGTGCCTGCATTATAAGCAGGTTTGTTTTTGTGAGGAAAGAGATACCTTATAGTCACACTCCTCTTTCCATGTGTGCTGCAGAATGCAGCACATACTGAAAGAGGAAGAAACGAGAAGAAATGAGGATATTTGTCCCTGTTACGCCTCTCGCGGGCAGGTGCACCTTTTGGTGCAAACCCAGGTTTACTGACTTAAGCAAATCTGGGTTTGAGACAAAATCTATGGGTGGATCGAAGAGAATGCCCATGCTCCACCCATGGAATGCCTTCGTGACACAAAGTAGTGCTATGCCTGAGCCTCAGTCTTCAAGAAATACAATAAGGTATACTGCTGCAGAAAAGGGGAGCAAAATTTAAAGAAAAAAACATTTAAGCGGCCGATGAAAGGGACGAAAAATAGGAAAACTGAAGTATTCATAGGAAAAAAGTTTGACACCATCTTGGACTGAAAAACTCTGGAAAGGCAACCATCTTGGATAGGAATGGATTTAAAGCTAGCCATGCCTACTTTTGCCAGACAGTGGTGTTTCCCAGAAATGGAAGGCATAAAAGAAGGACCTTATGTTTAACATCCTTTTTGCCTCTGTGCTCTCACACTTCACTAGCCCACTCTTCATCCTGGTGCTCCTAACTGTGCACAGAAAAACCTGATGCCAGTGGAGAACCTTCCAGGCTGTCCTGGTCACGGAAACTCTGATGCTGGATGAGCACCATGGGACGGGAGCATCATCTTCACTGCAGCCAAGATTGAGGGCAAATAAGCACAGCCTTCCCCTCTATAGATGCCTGGCTGTGGTCTCTGGCTAGTTTTATTCCCAAGAACAACACCTCTCTCCATTTGACCACACCACTTCCAGGCTGAGATTAATTCAGGCTCTCCATCCATCACTTTTTGTGTCCTTCAATATTAAATCAGGCGTACTGCAACCCGTAGTCTTGCTGTCATTCTGCTTTTGGTCCCTAATGCTAATTGTTGTCAGGTGCACTGGATGGGTGGATGAGAGAGAGGGCAGGGCCCCATCAGAGCACTATAAAAGCAGTGGTTACTTGCCAGCATAGTGTCAGTGTTTCCTTGAGCCCCTACTTTGTAGGCTGCCACCCACTGCAATGGCCACAGTCTTCACTGTTGTAGTTTCCCGTGCCACCCTTCCCCCTCTGACAAGGCTTTGTGGGTGAGTGGGTACACCCTGCCTGCAATGGGTAGAGGTTTGGTGGTTGGACTAGTGCAATGTGGCTGCCAGAGATTCTGGCTCAACATTGCATGCTGGAAGTGCAGCCACAACACAGCCTTACCATTCCAGCATAAATCTTGGGCTTCAATTGAGAGAAGGGCCTGACCTCTTCAACTGCTTTATTTCAGCGTTGGGCTTCTTTTGGATAGCCCCAGAACATTTTGTAGGGCAGGCAATTCAGAAGTGTCTTTACATCAGCTTTGTAGTTGTAGGCTCCAGAATATCCCATGACATCCCAGTTCTCATTGACATTTGAGCCTAAGACTTTTATCTTAATTACATATCATGAACCATCTGTTGGATCACTAAGTTACCATTAAATATGTTCAATGGTGAAACAATGGGTCTCTGAGATTCATGAGGTATACATTCATGTCTACGTGTGCCACTATCCCTCTAGTACATTCACAATCACAAGTTCATACTAAGCATAATAGTAACACAGCCATTCTATGAATTACGTTAAATAATCTCAATGTATAAGTCTTCACATTTGCAGAGAATTTAATCTGGGTTATTCTGTCATACATAGAATGTGGCCTTACTATGTGTATTAAAGGGTTATACAAATCAAATTTGTGTGTCTGTTACATCTGCAGACAGACATTACCGGAGAGCGACCTTGGTTCCATGGAGGGGGTGCATTGGTCTCCCAGTTCTGCATCAGCAGGCGGGAAGATGGCATGCTTGGTTTGCAGGAAGTATTCTGTCTGCTTCGCGCAGGACCACGGGACTATATTGACATGCTCGCAGCTACAGGAGACCTAAAGTATATTGGCAGGTTGCTATGCACATGGCCCATGATGTCAGGCTTAGTTTTAAGTGAACAAGTATGGAAGTTCAAAGGATCACAGACTACAGGTGAATCAAAAGCAGGATGTTGGGCGCTCAGTCTCCCTTCAAGGACAAAACTATTTTCCTATAGTGCTTGGTGTGGTTAGGTCTATATATTCAATCCTAGCCAAGATGGCTGTCTTTCCAGCTTTTGCTTGTCCAAGAATGTGTACGACCGTTTTCCTGCAAAGTAATTTCCTGTTCTATTTTTCTGTAAGAGAGCTCGTAGCTGAGAAGGATGCATCGAAAGACTTTTAGTTCCCCTTTTTTATTGCATTCATCGCTGTCCTCAGTTATATTTTGTCCTTTATTTCTGGTCCTTTTTTAAGCCGTTGTTTTTCCCTGTTGGATTCATCAGCTTGAAAGATTATGCTTCAGTCTTTCCCTAATCTATTTTATGGTAGGTTTGGTGTCTTTTTTCCCAACTCATAAAACTCTTCATCTTCAATAAAGAACTATCCATATTGCCAAGAAGGTATTTTTCTGTCCTATGTGGTTTTTTTAATCCTCCTACCTGGGATTCTAGTAAACATCTGCGTGGCAGGCTCTGCTGTCAAAGGCGTTGCATGCCTATACTTTTGCTTGCCTGCAGTTTCATCCTCATTGCAAATGCAGGGACACTGCATCCCTAAAATGCATTAATCAGTCGAAGAAAGCCTCCATTCATTGATATAGGGATAAGTTGGCCATCACTGCTGAACTTCATCTGCCCAGTTCACTCACAGGTCCGCTCATATTGCATCTTAAAGGTCGACAGTGGGCCCTTGTCAAAAGAGCAAAGTCATAAAGTTCAACCATTTCTGAACATGTGAGACGGTGACACTGTTGCTACTGAGAGAAGTCGCCCTTTCTTTGGGCAATCATCAAGGAAATAAGCAAAATCTTCACTGTGTTTTCTTTATGACAGTATTACATCAAAGTCTCCTTTGGATGTTTTGTTTTGCTGAGGTTCAGAGCTTGATACATGTGCACTTTTTCGTATATTCCACTTCTCTTCCAGGGGATCCTCATCAGTAGTTATAAGCATTGAATAGTCCCGCCCATATGCAGGGACACTGAAGCACTTCTAAAATATTATATATATCTCAATATATACCTTGTACGTAGTACTTAACACACACACATATGTATATATATATATATATATATATATATATATATAGATATATAGATATATATACACTGCGCCCACGAAAGCAGAACCAACAAACAAACAAAGATGCAATCGCAAGCGAGGCGAAAGACGGAGATGCAGCAGAAGGCGTAAAAACAAAGAAGCCTTATCGCAACAAGAGATGGAACAGAAAATGAATGAGTCAGCCAAGAATGTTACCAACACAGTTGTAAACATGTCATCTATGGTGTTAAACAAAGCAGAAATTCAGCTGTTGGAACTGGATCTATCGTATTGTCCAGAAAAGAGCTTCAATTATGCGCAAACCCGCATGGATATATTCAAATTTATTCGGAAGTTAAAATTGAAAAAATATTATGAAACCAATCGCAGAGAAAGCAATGTGAATTTAAATCAAGTTTCAAATACACAAACAGGCGATTACAATCTCACTGCGGGGGATGCTGAATTATTGGCAAATTTACAAGCTTTAAGACAAGAAAGTAGCAGTGAAAATATTATGCCAGTAAGTGTGAGTCCTATATCTTATGCAACAGTGACTACGAAATTCAAACAGAAATCTAAGTTTCAACCTTTAACAACAAGAGACGCCCTAGATATCTTCAGTGAATCGGTAACAAGTGAAATCAAAAATCTCAAGATTCAAACTAACAGAACTGTTAAAAAATACAATTACCAACAAAATGCATATAATAGATTGATGAAAAAACTGCAATCGAATGATCAAATAATTCTTAGAAACTCTGACAAAGGAGGCAATTTGGTCATATGGCCAAAAGACATGTATATGGCAGAGGCAAATCTACAACTGGAGGACAAAAGCTGCTACAAAAAGAGTAATGTACAAATAGTTCGGGCAGCATGGAACAGAATACTATTCAAAATTGAACGGTTGACGAAGTGCGGGTTTACTCAGTATGGATGAGTTTAAATTTTTAAAAATGAACATCCCACGATGCCCGTTGTATATTTTATTCCAAAGCTACATAAAAATGTCAACACACCTCCAGGTCGACCAATAATTTCGGCTAAAGGCAGTTTACTGGAAAACACATCCAAATACATTGACTTCTTTTACAAGACTATGTCAGAAGTTTACCCTCATTTGTACAAGACACGAGTGATTTTCTAAGGCACATCAATGATTATGTATGGCATGCAGATGACTTATTAATATGTTTAGATGTAACATCGTTATATACAAGCATATATCATAAAGATGGGGTAAGGGCAACTGAACATTATTTAAATTCCAGACCCTTACAGCTGGCCCAACATAATAAGATGCTAATTACAATGATCATGTATTGTCTAAACAACAATTATTTTTTGTTTCAAAATCAAATCCTACAACAAATCAGAGGAGTAGCTATGGGGGCATGTTTTCCCCTAGCTACTCCTGCCTCCACATGGGTTGGTGGGAGGAAATGGTTTTAAATAAACAACACAAACTAGTTGTGGATAGCCATATAAGATTATGGCTACGCTATATAGATGATTTATTTGTCATATGGCGGGAAACAAGAAGTACAGCAGATGAGTTTTTTAAGAACATCAACCAAAATGACCTGAATCTAAAATTTACTGCTACTATAAGCGAGTGCTCAGTATACTTCCTCGATTTGGAAGTGTACATAAAAAATCAGAAGATTGAGACCCGCCTCTATCGTAAGCCAACAGCTGGCAATAGTCTCCTACATGCTACTAGTCATCACCCCCAGCATTTGATCCATAGCATACCATATGGAGAAATGCTGAGGATAAGAAGAGCATGTAGTACAGAAAATGATCTAAAGGAGGCACAACAGCTTAGCAAAGAACAATTCATTGAGAGAGGCTATAAAAATAATATCATTGATATAGCGAGGGAGAAAGCAAATCGACTAGATAGACAAGCATTATTAACAAAAAGAGTAAAAGCAACGAAGGATCAGAATGAGTCTACTAGCAATGAAACCAGGCTAATAGTAACATACAGCCAGCAACACAACTCACTGCGAAAAATTGTGTACAAAAATTGGCCGATAGTGCGTAGTGATCCGGTAATTGGTAAAATGATGCCAAAATATTCTAGTATTACCTATAGGAAATCACAATCCATGAAAGATTCAATAGTAAGCAGTAGCCCTGAAATCAAACCATCATCTAATTGGTTAACTGCTCGCAGAGGATTTGTGAAATGCAATAATTGCCGAGCATGCAAATGTGGGATTAACAAAATCATGTACAACACCCCTTTTCACAGTATCCAATCAAGATATCCAAGTTTCTAACATGCCGGACGGAGTATGTGGTGTACGTGTTGGGTTGCCCTTGTGGGCTGCAGTATGTGGGCAGTACTAAATTACAGGCCCACAAACGTATACTGCAGCACATGAGGGCAATTACCAACAGTGACCCCACGTATCCAATGGCAAGACATTTTAAAGAAAAACATGATAACAATTTGGATATGTTAACATATTTTTTAATTGATTCCATTCCCGTGTCTAGAAGAGGAGGCAATCGTGAGGCCAAACTTCGTCTCCTTGAAACAAAATATATTTTAGAATTAGACACCAAGACTCCGAATGGACATAACTCCAGTGAAGACTTCCATACATGCTTATGAATAAAATAAGGATGGAATAATATGAAAGGTTATATAAACAGAACGCCGCTTCGACATTATGTCATAATGAAATCAACACAGATATTTTAACAACACACGTCTTTTATGTATTAATTAGTTTTAATGGTAGCACTTTATTTATTCTTGCACTTGCACTTTAAATTGGAATTTAGAACATACAGAAAATGTAATCAGTTTTTAAATGCAATAGTTTACATTATGTGCATAGGAAATCAAAAATAATAATGCTTGCAAAACCAGAGACACAACAACGTAGACAAATTGAAAGTCCAGGTAGTATTACTACCAGCAGATTAAACATGAATCATGCATAGGTTGAAAGAAAATATAATGTAGAGTAAACCTGTAATATGCTTAATATATGATTTTACAAACTTTATTTTCTTTTCTTATTGAAATAATGTGGACTCTAATAGGTTTCAATGTGACGTTGGGTGTTTTATCAAATATTGTTTTTATACATAGAAACGTTTTTAGAACAATGATGTTGGTATTTTACCTAAATTATTCTATGAATCAATTTTAATATTTAACCTGGTTTTAAATAAGTGAAGAAATCTTATTTATGGCAGCATTTTGCACATTGAATTGTAGATGGCATAGAATTTACTGAACAGGAAAAGTATGTTGTTTATGTCCATGTAGTTTAAGTGTCACGTGTGGGCACACTAGCACTTTAAAAGTATCGTGGTAACTCCAGAGCGCGTCATGTGATCAAGGCCGAGTGAGGCCGAAACGCGTCATGGCGAAAATGGTGGCAAAATAAATTATTTCATGCACGAAATTGAGGTCTCGCAGTCCGTTTTTCCCAGAGGAAGGGAAGTGAGAAGGAACGGCGTTGTGGGATATATATATATATATATATATATATATATATATATATATATATGCCAAATCCTCGCCTTGAAAATCCTTTGCCAGGAAAAGAACGAGCGCAGACCCAGGTTCAGTGCTAATTTCTTAGTTTATTCTACACACCATCACATCGCCATAACGCGTTTCGGCAGATCCCTGCCTTGATCACATGACAACGTTGCTTTACGTGAAACCCCTTTTAAAGTGCCAGTGCATATTTTCCAGGTAATAGACATAGTAAAAATCCTTACAATTCCTGCATGACTGCATAAATCCCCAACTGTTTAAATACAATCATTATCCAATTAAAATTGATGGATTAGTAAAACATGAAACAAAGGGCACTTGTTTTCCCTATTTAGATAATTATGAATAATTATTGTCAAAATTTCTTGCTTCAATGCATTTTCTTTATCCATCACCATATTGAGCTATGCTTGTACCTGTTCCTATAGATATTTTGCCAACGTGCCTAAAATTTACCTTATAAAAACCTAAATATTCCCCACCTAGTGCAAATTATGTAAAGTGCTAGTGCTGGTTAAAACCGTCATATCAAATTGCCAAAAACATTATATTAATAATATAATATCTCATCAGTTGTTGTTCTGGCAACATAAAACCATGTGCAACAGACAGCATGTGCAAAATAGGCTATGGGCAAACACCTAATATATATATATATATATGTAGAAACCAATGACAAGTTACAATACAATAGTACGTGCAGCACGGGGACAGACAGCAAAGTGGCTGAATGTTCAACAAGGAGGAGTCATCCAAAGCTTTTTATTGGTGAAAACCACACGAGGAAAATAGTCACTATTCATGCAAATATGTTCAGTAAAAGTACAGGATTATGACACTTCTTAAGAAATCAAGCAAAGGGGGCGGCTCCTGCCCATCAGTAGCCTCACCAAGTTACACAAGTGTAGAACACTAGGCCAATCAGAAGAGGCCAACACTGCGTGTTACCTGCATGGTCTGAGGTGATGTGACTTGTTGGTACCCACGTGATCTTTGTTCGTGACATTTTGGGACTGCCCAAGCTAATGAAATGTACCAGTAACGGTAATTTCTACAGAAGTGATTTGCAACATCTGTTCTAGTAAAGTTCATGTAGACTGCGCCACTTCCACATACGGTGTGCCCAAGCGCTTGTGGCTAAGCTAGCATCATGTACTGTCTGAATGTGGATCTTGAGCAAGCCTTGAGTTACAAAAGCATTTTTACTTTCAGCAGCTTCAGAAACATTTAATTAATTATTTTGTGTCAACGTTCTACAGGCCTTTAAAGTAGATATTTGGTATCACATTATAAAGGCGGCTTCTACATATATATATATATATATATATATATATATATATATATATAAAAAAAAAAATTTCCTACCAGCAATCAGCAGTAGGTAGTTATAGTTAGGACTTAGTTTCCATAGGAAAAGCTTTTTTGACTTGCATTTATCTATATCTTTGTCGGTGTTTGACGAATCTTCACGAAAGTTCCCCAGAAAAGTATCAAAGTAAGTTCTGTTGTGCATGGGAAGTTTCGGGGTGATCCGTTAAATGGGGGCAGAGAAAAAGGGGGCTAAAAAGAGTTCGTTTTCCCAGTTTAATTCCCATAGGAACGAGTTGTCGAACCTACAGCCCGAACTGCTAGACCAAATTTGGCAGAAAGGTAGATGTTGTTATGCAGATTGTGCTTTTTGTTATTTGGTGCAAATACGTTCAGTAGTTTTTCAGAAATTTAAGTTGAAAATTATAGTGATATCTCTGGTCGCGAAGCCGTCGTGAAAAAAGAGGAGCTCGTGAAGGGAAATGCACAGCTCTGATTGGCTGCCAACACTTCAACTAGGAAGATGGTGAAAATAAAGAAAAGGGGGCAGGGTAGGAATACCCTAAAGCCCATGCCATGGTCTTGGGGGTCCCCCTGTGACCCTGCCATGGCATAAAAGCTTTAAAAAAATAATAATAATTAGCCTTGAAATTGTGATATATGTAGCAAAAAAAAAAAAGAAAAAAACGTGGGCTCCCGCTTTATTTTAAATAACCACCGGGAGGGCCAGGTCCTGGGGTATATTATAAATATAGGAGGGTGGGCATACTGGCCCCCTTCCTAGGGCTTATCAAAGCCCTGGGGAGCAGTACAAAATGTTAAATTTTAAATTTTGTGAGCAATGCTTGAGCCTCTCTTATATCTGAAAACCCCAAAAATTGATCCTTTACAAGTATTTTAAGCTTAGATTGTTGGACTATCAACGCCTGGGCCCCCTTCTTAAATAAGTCCATCATTTTCACAAATTCTTTTCTTCGGCGTGCCGTTGCTGCTGACATGTCTGAACATTTTTTAAATTGCGGTACGTTGGTGGAAGAAAAAGTTCTCCTAGCAGTTGCCGCACTTAAAATTTTATCCTTAATTGGATAGTCAGAGAAGTTCAATAGTATTGTACGGGGTACTTTGCATTTGTCTGTTTCTGCGCCGGGACTCTGTGGGCCCTTGTAATTGTTAAATCCCTCTCCAGGTCTGGTATGACTTTCTTTAATAAAGATTCGGTGCATTTTAATACTTGAGTGCCTTCACTCCCTTCTGGTACACCCACCAGGCGAAGGTTGGATCATCTATTATAGTTTTCCAAGTCCTGTTGTTAGATTTCCATCTGGCTTTTTACTTTCTCCATTTGGGTGACCTCTTGCTGAATGGTGATTAGCTTATCCTCCAGATCTGAAATACGGTTCTCAGCCTCATTTATTCTTTTTGGCGTATTAGACATATTGTCCTCCAGTTTTGAAAGTCTTTCATGAAGTGAAGCTATTTCTTGAGCTTGCGATATTTTCAAGTCTCTGTTTTCTCTTAAAATGGTGGCTAACATATCTTTAATTGATTCATCTAGTCTTTCTCCTTCGTCTGCTTCCGCTGTCCCCAGTGCTTGTCTTGACATCTCGCTCTCCGGGTATAATCCTTTTATTAATGGTAGCTCTTGTTTGCTTTGGCTAGGCTCCTCTCTTAGGGGGAATGTGATAGTTGTAGAAGAAGTGTCTTGGCCCACAGGTAAGCTTATAGGTGGATCTGAAACGGAGCATGATTGGCTAGAAGTAGCCGTTTGGGCTGAAGGCTGGGTCTGTGTCTGAGCCAATATTGGAGTATGAGGGGCGGCCTGGAGCTCATGTTGTGGCTTTGCCTGTTTAAAAAAGACTGGTAATTGTTTGAAACAAGCGGGGCTTTTGTTTTCTATGAGAACAGTATTCCTATTCTGCGTATTGTTTGCAGGCTCCAGATTTAAGGAAATGTCGGGTGATTGTAGCTCATATGTTTCTCCTGCACTTTCTGACTCCAGTGTCCTCTTACTTTCCACATAGTTATCTACTTTCTCTTGCTTCTCTGCCTCCAATAAGGCCTTTGCCTTCAGCTCCATTCTGTTGCGCATTGCGCTGTGCTCTGCGTTTCACTTTAAGAGCCGACATTGGGGTAGACTGATTTTGCATTGTAGATTTATTTTGTGCTGCTTAACTTTATTGAGTACGCATCTCTGTGTGTTACAAAATTCCTCCGGCCGTGTTCAAGCCGTGTTCAAGCGCATTCTAAATACTGCTAGCTTTTCAAAGGTAAAAAATAAACAATGATTGAATGGAGACCTGAAGTTGCTATTAGAAATGTTTGATAAATCACAAGGGGCTATGGCGGGGGGGGTTCTGGAATTAAATTTTGGACAGATTGAGGGTGAGCGCAGAAAGGGTACACCACAATGACATCCAGGCTAAAGTTGTGGGTGAAGACAGAACCGTGGGTGATTTGTCTACAGGAGAGGTTAAAGGGTAAACAGCGGTGTGGGCGAGTGGGGGTGTTGCAAACTGAAAATGTAGAGTTCAAGCACATATGTTTAGACACTTGTCAGGATACAATAAAGTTAGATCATTTGAGGCGAAAGCAACGGCAAAAAAATGTAACAATGAACGTACAATGTCAAAAGTAAAAGGGAAGGTGAAGGAGGATAAGAGATCCAATTGGAAAATGTTTTTGAAAGTCACTAAATGCACTTTAGGCCAGATAACGCACTTTCGGCTATGCTATATCACTCGCAGAGGCCCCATTAGATTGATGTGCAGTTCAATGCACACAACACTTTATCTGGGTAAATGGAGATCTGGGAGAACTGTATCTTTAACGTATCCATTTTTGCTGTCAATATATTTGGCAGATAGCAGAAATTGATACACTCTGCATGGGGAAACAGAAATATCACAAGGCACGAGTCACTTTACTTATGCCAAGGAAGGGGAAAAAAATGTTTTTTTTTTTTTGGGTGGGCATAGGAGGGAACGTATGCCATTTCTAGCACATACAAAAACAGGATGCATAAAGAAGCTCTAAAGGTAATAACATTCAATGTTAATGGCCTCAATAATAAGAACAAAACTCGGATATCGTGCTTTTACAGGAAACACACATCACAAATAGTAATAAACACAGCTCTAGGAACATTTTCCAACAATGGTCTCGTACTCACTGCCTATCAAACGCCAGCTGCGCACACAGGGGCGTAGGAATATACATTGGCTAGCACTTACCTTTTCAGATGAAAACCATGCAGACAGATTCAGAGGGAAGATGGGCGTTCATCAATGGAATGTTAAATAAAATAAAGCTAGCTATAGCCACAATTTATGCACCATTATTAGATAATCCCCTACCCTTTATAGAAATAAAACAAGCATTAATCAATATCCCTGGCCAGGTGATTCTGGGAGGTGATTTTAATTTTCTGCAAGATGTGTCACTGAATTCATCCTCCATAGCTCGGAGACAAAATAAGTCGCAAACGGCTAGAGTTTTAGCCAACTGCAACAGGGAATTAGAGCTGATTGACCTGTGGCGCTTTCATTTTCCCAAGAAATGTAAATTTTCCTGTTTCTCTGCAAAATACAACACTGCTTCTAGAATGGATTATTTTTTTGCTTCACATAGCTTTAAACTGATTAGTTATAAACATATACAGAATGCTTTTTCAGATCATTCCATGATTAAAATGGAAATCACCGCAATTAGACTAGAAAGATCATCTCGCTGATGGTTTTTTAATAAAGTCAACTAGGAGAATGAGGAGTGGCGTCTAGTAGTTTATGATGAGATAGTAAACTTTTTTAAGACCAATACTAACACTGCTCGCATAGGGAATGTATGGGAAGCTTTCAAGGCCACAATTCTGGGGTATCTCATAACCAAAGAGATACCGCTGCAATAACAGGCATTCCAAAAAAGGCAGGAATTGAAAACCACGGTAGATCAGGTCAGCACTGTACTGTTACATACTAGAGATACTGCAACCAAACAATTGTTTAACCAGGCAAAAATAGATATGCAAGAATATTATTATACGCAGGGCTCTAATGCAAATATCTCCTATCTCCAAAAGGTATATGAAGAGAGTAAATATACGGGTAGATTTCTGGCGTGGCAGGCCAGAGAATGTCAAGTAAGAAATAAGATTTCATCCTTGATAGACACTGAAACTAAGGTACACTTAACTGAATCATTATATATTCAAAAAGCCTTTTTACAACATTATGCGTTAATCTATAACTCGCATCAACAGCTGCTGACCGCCTCACGCTGTTTTTAGATAAACTTCCTATCCCACGTCTATCAAATTAACAAGGCCAGATGTTGGTTACTAAATTCTCCCATGAAGAAATAGAGCAAGTAGTAAATTCGCTATCTAACGGTAAATCAGCAGGCAAAGACGGCTTCCCAGCAGAATTATATAAAAAATTTGCACTAATACTAAATTCAGAAATTTTAAAGCTTGCGAATCATATTTTGGAAGGGGGCGAGCCCCCGCCATCGTTTTGCATTGCCTTGGTAGTCAGTTTTTTTAAGAAAGATAAGAACAAGGAGAATATTAACTCCTGTAGGCCCATCAGCCTATTGAACGTAGACTACAAACTTTTTACCAAGATTTTAGCAAATAGGATGAATAAAATTATAGGTTCAATTGTTCATCCAGACCAATGTGGGTTTGTGGCAGGTAGACAGCTTTTTACTAATACTAATTTTTTAATAGAAGCCCTGGACTATATGACACAGAATAAAATACCAGCACAGGTGATGTTTTTAGATGCTGAAAAGGCTTTCGATTTGGGGTCGTTGGAAAGCCTCTTCATGATTCTAGAGAGATTCAGGTCCCCGAATAGTTTTATACAAGCGATAACCTGCTTATATAAGGGTGCTATGGCGCAAATAATAATTAATTCCAGAAATATAGGCACATGTAGGGTAAACAGAGTCACGCACCAGGGATGTCCCCGGTCACCTATACTCTTTGCCCTGATTATAGAGCCATTGGCGATTGCCATCAGGGAAAAAGCCATTTTGTCAACACCATTGTATGGGAAGTCTAATATAAAATTGTATGCAGATGACATTGTTCTGTTTCTTAAACCTGAAAAAAATATTCAGAAGGAAATGTTTGCGATTTTAGGGAATTTCAAGAAGTAGGCGGATACAAGATTAATAAGGCTAAGACTGAAATTCTATTATGCAGCTGTACACAGGATACCTTACTACCCAAATTTCAGACTTTAATCAATACAAGACCAAAAAGGTACCTGGGAATAAACGTTTCTGAAAATGTGAATGATCTTTATATATTAAACTATGTACCTTTAATACAAAAGATTAATTTGCTATTCGCCAAGTGGACTCAAATGCCTCTTTCAATAACAGGGTGTGTGGCGCTAATCCGTATGTCAATACTACCCCTCTGCAATTTCTTATTTTCATCAATTCCCTTGGCATTATAAATGACATTTTTTAAAGAAATAGAAGGATTATTTTCATCTTTTATATGGGCAAATAAAATACCTAGATTAGCACTAGTGACTTGATACAAACCAACCGGGGAAGGAGGTCTGTCTCTCCCCAATTGAAGGAAATACTACTATGCAAATTTTGCACATAATGCTTATAGATTTCCGTGCAGCCCCAGCTTATCCAATATAGACAACTTTTTATGATAACATTTTTAAACCAATATAAAATTTTAGACCTTCTTAGACTTGTAAAAAAAACAAAAGTACTCCAATGACTGTTAAAACAAAAAGCGCAAATGTTTAAATATTATAATATACCCCTGATAAATGGATATATACGCTTATCAGATATATATGTAGGGGAACAGCCCTTGGTCGAACTAAATATCTCAACTAAATGGGAAAGGAATGGTTATTCCATGTTGGTCTATTTTATCAATGTTGACATTTGGAAAAACTGGAATGAAATTGAATGCGCCCTCAGCTGCTATAAAGACATACTACAATGGTCCTTCCTTCAGATTAGAATTTTTCTGAAACATACAGATCCTACTTTACTTTCCAAAGAGCTGGACCTCACTGAGGTGCTGTTTAAATCGACTATACGTAGATCTATCAGTGGTTGGATATCCATTCGTAGAAAAGATACCCATAATAAAACGTTTGAAAAGGCTCGGATTAAATGGCAAACTAAAGAGGGCCTTCAGATATCAATGGGCGCTTGGAATAAGATTAACAAGCTTAACGCCAGTCTATTAAGCGGAGCCAATTTTAGAAAAATGCAATTCTACACGAAATAGCTACCATACAGGACCCCAGCCTTTCTACATAGTATAAATCCCCAGATACAAGATATATGCTTTTGATGCACAATGTGAGGCGGAGGTACCTGGTCTCATATTGTATGGGATTGCCCAAAGATTAAACAATTCTGGGACGATATTGAGAAACACTGTAAGCATAATTTAGGAAGGGGGTCAGTCATAGATAAGCACATTGCAATCCTAGGCTACTCATCGAACACTATAACTAGTTCAGGGCAGGACAAATGTTTATTTATTATTGCCTTAGTTGCTAGAACATTAATATTACAGAATTGGCGAAGTGAAAATATTTCAACTTTTCAGCAATGGCTGAATAAAATGAGCAGAGTCTGTGAACTAGAAAGAAGATATGCTTTAAGGTCTGGTTCTTATGCCAAGTTTAAAGCCCTATGGGAATCCCTTTGAAGCATGTGGGGAGGGGGTGATAAAGGAGTCTAAATGAAAAAGGGTTGTCTTCGAAAAACTGCTACTTCTTTCGGGATTGTGCAATAGTTGATTCTATCGATTAATTTGTAATATTCTTTTATTAATTTTCAAAGAACGTATCAATTCTGCCGTCTTTTAATGCTTTTAATGCTTTAATGCTTTTTTACACTGATATGTACATTGTTGAATTGAATTGAAAGGAGACTTGTAGAGCGCGTGGTTACCCGGGAGCATCCCAGCGCTAGACAGAGTCAGAGTGGTGGACCTGAAGGGTTATGGGAATAGCCACGTCTTCAGCTGTTTGCGGAAGCTGAGGTGGTTCGATTCACTTCGGAGATGGAGTGGGAGGGTATTCCACAACTTGGAGGCATTGTATGAGAAGAGCCTACCCCCACTTCTCGCTTTCTTAATTCTCTGCATTTTCGCTAAGTGGAGAATATTAGAGCGGAGATTTCTAGAGGCTTTATACGGGTGGATCAGATCTTTGATGATGGGTGGTCCCTCCCCTTTCAGAGATTTGTGGGCCACACAAAGAGCTTTGAAATGAATCCTCTCCTGGACCGGGAGCCAGTGCAAGGAGCGCAATGCGGGCTTAGCCGAGCAACGATGGCTGGTGCCGGTGAGCAGTCTTGCTGCAGAATTCTGAACAATCTGAAGTCGCATAACCACTGCCTTGGAGGCCCCAAGATAAAGGGCATTGCCAAAATCGATCCTAGATAGGATCAAGGCTTGAATCAACAGTTTTTTTGCTGAGTATGGGAGCACAGAGAGAATTTTACGAACCATTTTAAGCATACCATAGCAAGAGGCGACCGTCTTCCTAACTTGGGTTTTGAAGGACAGATCTTGGTCAAGCCAAATGCCTAGGCTTTTTATCTCTGGTTTAGAAACCGGGGCTATACCCATACAGGGTGGCCAAAGAGCATTCAAATTGGCACTTTGATAGTTACCAAGCATCATAATTTCGTTTTTTACACCGTTAATTTTAAGATGGGAGAGACTCATCCATTTTGCCACTTCCTCCAAACAGGTGTGGAGGTCAGTAGGCGACTGGTCAGCTTGATTCAGTGCCACGACCAACTGTGTGTCATCAGCGTAGGACACGATATGGACTCCAAAGGCGGCAACCAGGTCCGCCAGAGGGGCCATATAAACATTAAAAAGGGTCGGGCTCAGGGAGGAGCCCTGAGGGACTCCGCACAACAGAGGTAAAGGGTCTGAGGAAGTATCATCTTCGAACACCTGAAAGGTCCTACCTTCCAGGAAGGATTGAAGCCAAGAAAGAGCCAAACCCGACACTCCCACGTTCCTGAGACGGTGAACCAGAATCTGATGGTTCACCGTATCAAAGGCCGCGCTAAGGTCGAGAAGGATGATGGCCGAGGAGCCTCCTGAGTCAAGAATCTTTCTTGATTCCTCCACTACCACAAGCAGAGCAGTTTCAATTCCTTGGCGAGGGCGGAAGCGTGTTAATCTCGATAAGACTGTATATGTGTCATCCTTTGAATGAACTCTCCCAAATAAAAAATAAGAAGAAAAAATAGGAAGAAAAAAAAAGCCCCGGGGATCGCCACCACCCCAGGCACTTTTTTATTATGTACCCGGGTGGACGAACTAGGCCCGCCCGCAGCCCCGGGGCCGCCACCTCCCCGGGACTAATTACAATAATATGGGGGAGCCACACAGATCCCCCCTGCCCAGGGATGCCACCTCCCAGGGCTAATTACAATAATATGGGGGGGGCTTCGCGGATCCCTCCGCCCCAGGGGCCACCACCTCCCCGGGGCCAAACTCTAAAATGGGAGGGGGGCCACCTGGCCCCTCCTCCCAGGCTGTTCTCCGCTCCAGGGACCACCACCTCCCTGGGGCAGGCCCTAACAGAAGAAAGGTAGGGTGGCCGCGCGGCCCCCCTCCTGGAGCCAAACATAGCCCTGGGGACCGCCACCTCCCATGGCCGGCTCCAGCAATGTCCCGGGATGCCCACCACCGGGATACTGCAGTTTGCGATGGCTTTCAGCAAGCAAGAGCAGAAAATGCTCTCGCTTGCTGAAAAAGGAGCATGCCTGTTTCCCTGCCTGCTGTCATTTTCAGCAGTTTCCTGGATCTCAAAGCAGTGCTGGCTCCCACAGGAGGTGGGGAGCTGGCAGGGACCGCAGGGGCCTTGAGGCTCCACTCGCGGTCCCCAACGGAGAAGCCAGGCATTAAAACAAAAAAAAATATATATATATATGTATATATATATATATATATACCCCTGGGCCCCTGGGGGTTGGAGTCCCCGGTGCCGATATCGGGGAGGGGAGGGGGGACGCGCGGCCCTCCTTCCATTATTTAAAACAAAACACCCGGGCCCTGGGGGATGGGGTACACGGAGCCGAAGTTGGCCAGAGGAGGGGGGCAAGGTGGCAGAGTTCCGCAAGCGGCGGACTGCGTTACGTCGCTCCATTCACGCTGATTTTTAGCACCGGTATTTGCTCGAATGGCACCATGCGCAGCACAAGAGGACACTGCTTCATTCTACCACTCGAGTAGAAGTTCTTCTTGAGCGGCAGATTCCTCAAAGTGAACAGAAGGTTTCTCAACGCGAACGATAGCAACCATCGCAACTGCCAACGCTGAGAAATCTCGCTGGAAGGTTGTCATGTGGTGATTTTCGTTGCTGTTTCCATACTAGAAGCGTTCGAGGCTCTTGGTAAAAAATGTCATGCCATTCTCTTGTAGAGAGTTGTCTGCCTATCTCCTGCTCCAAACTGGAGTTGTGCAGGGGGCTTCTGGTCTAACTCTCCCCCCCAGCAGGAGCCCATACAGTTCAGTTATTAGGCGCCTGTCTGTGTCCTTACGCAACAGCCACCTCTCTAAATGGGCCAGGGGGCATTGTACCACCTCTCTCACAGCAGGTTGCATCAACCAATGCCTTATCTGGGTTTATTGATATCTCTCCCCTTATGGTATCGCGAGTTCAGCACGCAAGGTATTGAACTGTATGGGGCAATCCTCGCCGAAGAAATGTCCCGCCAGTCAGAACCCCAGCCTCTGCCAAGTCATGAACGTAGTAACATCCAGGCCTGGGGTACAGTCCCCATGTCCCACCACAGGTGTAAGGGGGGAATGAAAAGATGTAATCCCCCTTCGGCTCGCCACCGTGTCTCATACTTGCAGTGTGGGTGAGGATACCAAGGATAGGTAGAGATTCACCAGGCGATGTGTACACGCAAGAAAAGGGACCTTCCACGAGGCCGTTCCTGCTTAAGCCCTGTCCATAAATAACCATCTCTTTTCAGACTCCGGATGTGACCATTCCACTAAATATCTAAGCTGCGAAGCCTGATAATAGTGCAGCAAACACAGGACCCCCAAACCGCCCCTCAGGGGCGTGCACCAACTACGTTCTCTGCTCATCCGAGGGCGTTTACCAGCCCACACAAAGTGCTGCAGCTCACTATGTAACTGCTGAGGCATCCCCTTTGGAGGCTGCAGTGGGAGGGTTTGAAATAAATACAAGATCTTGGATAAGATTGTCATTTTTAAGGGTGGTTACCCATCCAACCCAAGAAAGCGGGTTGAGCCGCCAACATGCTAAGTCCTCCTTCACCCTCCCCAGAAGATCGCGATAGTTCAGGGTCGTCACCTCTGCTTGGGGCGAACTGGAGGGCCCTGGTACAAAATAGACCTCAGGGCCCACTGAATCGAGAACGCCCGGGAGAGACCTTCCTGGGTCCCGGGGGCAACCATAAGATCCAGGGCCTGGGATTTGGAGAGGTTTATATGGAATCCCGAGACCGCCCCAAACTGCTGCGCCTCCTCTAGGAAGCGTCTTCCCCTGGTCATCTAACAAGAGTAGCACATCATCGGCGTAGAGTGTGATAAGGTGCTCCACCCCCCAAAGCGCACTCCTGACACCCCTGGGTTATCCCTAACCCTCTGAGCAAATGGCTCCATATAAAGTGCAAAAAGTAGTGGGGACAAGGGGCAACCCTGCTGTGCTCCCCAACGGATAGGGAAGTGGTATGAGCTTCGGCCATTGACTTTTACCGAAGCTGTTGGCATACCGTATCCGCTTAATACACAGGCACAGAATCTCTCTCCCAGGCCGAAGTGTGCTAGCGTCTCTACCAGGTAAGGCCAATGGACGTGGTTAAACGCTTTCTCCGCGTCTATGGAAAAAAGCAAATCGAGCGAGTGGCCTTATCTATCAGGTGCAAAATCCGCTTTGTGTTGTCCGTACATTGGTTGCGATGAACCCTCGCTGCCACCTGTTCGTCTCCCGTGACCAAGTTACCCTCCTCCGTTTGTAGATTCCACCATGGTCTCTGCCCCTTAAGTTTATTTGCCAATAACCTTCCACATCTATTGCCCCGACACAGAAGTCATGTTTGAGACGTAAGAGGGCATATTTTAGTCTAGATCTAGCCCCGCCAGTTGTTTTCTAGCGGCCTCAGTTGTCTCTACACTCTAGGCGCCCGATGCGGTGATGAATGTGTACAAGCTCTCGCACCTGTTGCTGAACCTGTGAGCGCTTTTCCCTCCTAATCTTATTGTCTGGCGCTGAAATGGCGATAAACTCCCCCCGAAGCACCACCTTCATTGCATCCCAGACCGTCGAGGTTCTCACTTCTGGCTTATAGTTAGTCTTCAGGTAGTTGTTCTGTATTGCTTCTCCTATCTGCTTGACCACTTCTGGTCTACGGAGGAGAGTCTCTCACAATCTCCAATTACGAGCCGGGGTTTCGCCCTGTGGGAGGGACAGGTTCAAGAGGATCGCGGAGAGGTCTGATAAGGCGCGGGGCTCTATCTCGATTGAGTCCATCGCATCTAGTACTTCGCGAGAACCCAGAAAGTAATCGAGCTGCCCCTCCTCCGCTGCTCTGTTCAATAGGGGGGGAGTCGGTAGGCCCCCCAACCTCCAACCCCCCCACCGCTCGGGGCTTAATGTGTTGGTGCTGCCCTCTGCTGTCTCTAATGCTCGGGCCTCCCAGGCCTTCTGACCTTGTTGAGGACGCTGCACACCCGGGCCCGTCTCTTTGATATGGGCCGCGGCTAGCACCAATGTGTTGCCTCCCTCCTCTTCCTGAAGTCCTTCTCCAAGCGGGAGATTGGCCCCGGGCCCTCCTGCTTCCCGGCTGCCCTCAGGTGAAATGTGCCAAAGTCGCATATGCCCAGGGGTCCCCTGCACTCACTGTCTGTCTCCAAGGGGTAGGCTTGCTCCTCTTGGTCAGCTCCACACTCTTTGAGGCCTCTAGAGCAGGCCAGACATACCTCTCTGTCCCGCTCCTCGCTGCCGTGTCCTCTGCTGCTCTATGGGCCCAGCTGCTCTCTGTTTCTGCTGCTGGGGCCGTCGGCCGAGTCAGGCCCTCTTACGTCCCTGCCAACTCCAGGGGAATCTCGTTGACGCCGCCTGGGCCTCCGGGACCCCCCGCACTCCCTCATGGCCTCTGGGGGCAAGGTGCCGCCTTGCTTCGCTCTCTGTTCCTCTCGACTGCCTCCTCACCTCTCGGGGACCCCAGGGGCAGGACCGTCGCATCTCCCCGGCTCTCCCTTCACTGCCGTCTCTTCAACTTTGCTCTGAGGGCCTGCTGCTCACCGCGTCTCTCCCGGATCCGGCCACTTGATAACTTCCTCCACCTGCAGTCCCCGCCAGCTCCCGTGGCCTCCCTTGGTGGCTCCAGTAGTGTATCATGAAAGAAAGTCTTTCCATCGCCACCTACATGTTCCGCTTGCGCAGTGCTCCGACTCACTGAACCCACTCTCGCAGGCCTCCGCCTCTCTCCTCTCATTGGGGAATAAAGCGCACCGACATCAGCAAACCATACGCCGCCCCTCAGATGCTCCGTGTGCCTCACTCTATATCCCCGCCACAGCTAGACAGGCTGGTGGGGAAGCTGGGCGGCACCGAGGATGAAAGACCGAGTTCCACGTCCTACTCGGTCGCCATCTTGGCCATGCCCCCCAAAACATGTTTTTTTAAAGAAAAGTCTCTGTGTTTAATTGAACGTGTAAGCAGATATAACTGACAAGACCTATTTGTGCTTGGTGTCAGAGCCTGCTCAGGAACCAAGATACATCCAGGGCTCATTTAGTCTCAATCAAGGTGATTGAGTCAGTTTGCCTCTGTTGTCCCAGGGCTGACCTATTATGACTTTGTAAAGTGAGCACCAAGTTTTTCCTTTAGCACTTGACTCTCAGGGAAGTTAGGCGGATTGTGTAAGGTTTACTCAGGGACAATTGTGTGGGGGTTAGAGACTTGAAACACAGTGACTCACAAAATACAGCTGAAGAAATCGATTGTCAAGCCAATGCTTTGTCCTTATAAGAAAGGTCTTTAAACTACACAGACCACAATACTACTCAAATGCACTGGTAGCAATACAGGAATATCTAAATCCTTGTGAGAACATTAGGCAGGAAATATATCACAAAGATTGAGTAATTTGACTTTCGTCTACAACAAGGTCCACCTTGCAGTTCTCCATTACTGAACTATGCCTTTCTCTAATATTGGGATGTGTATCTCAGTTCAGTTATATCCCCCTTCCACGTCAGAAATCTAGTGGAATTCTGGGCCATTTACCTTGTGTTAGCAGAGTCCCACTCTCGTGACACGCCACAGTAGTGATCACCAAGCCCAGCCTTCTTATATTCTCAGAGCAGTCCCAGTTGGGATTAGTAAAAATTGCAGACTTTGGACTGATAGACATATGCCCAAGCAAAGCCCCTGCACCTAAACAAGATGAGAGCCCAGCCCCCCAGATTCTTTTTGGGAACAAGGCAGCCTGGAACATGCACACGGTGGGTGAAGACATAGGCACTCACCACGGATCTCTCACAGTGCCGATCTTCCTCAAATTCTCCACAATGTAGATGTAGCCTGTGGTTTCTTGGTTGGTCCTATCCCTGGGCAGCTCTTCCATTAGACAGCTACTACTGGGCTCTCCTTCGGGCTAACTAATTCTGTAGAGACACATCCTGCAACCCTGTGTCAGAAACAAAAGTTCTCAGCTCCTCCAGCAGAAAGTTGCAGGTTTCTTGGGTAATTACCCCCTCACGTGGTTACGAACCTGCCTGTTGGATACGCAGTTCTGCATCTCAGGTGATGCTCCGGCTGCACCCTTTGGGGTATCACCATGTACCGGCCAATGAAAAGCCCGGGATCAATGACTTGCAGTTTCAGCCCCTGTTTTTTTATACCATGTTCATGGACAGAGTTTCTATATTCCTTGTCACGACTCTCGGACTGGTTTGATACAGTTTAGCACCTTTGTGTATCCATCTCCACACAGGCCAGCCACTCTCGAATGGGAAGTGAAGCTGTGAGTCTTTTACTCAGAAAAACAAAAACATGAGCAGAAAGGGAAGAGACACATTGTCAGCCTTCTCAACATTTCCCAAGTAACTCCTCCAGGAACTCCAGGTGAACTCTGGTGAAATCCAGCAGAGATTCTACCATGGGATCCATGTTAAAATATCGATGTTAAAAATATTGATGAAAAAAATATTGATGTAAAAATATCGATTACAAAAATATCGACTCCCTATACTCAAACAGGTAAGTACAATAATATCGACACAAAAATATCGATGTAAAAAATATAGAAGTAAGAAATATCGACTTTAAAAATCACATAACTTAAATAAAATTAATTAAATAATATTAATATTATTAACAAAATAAATTAAATTTAATATATTTTAACTAATTATAACAAATAAACTTAATTTAATAAATATAAACACAAAAAAATGTGTACATATACATATATTTACTTAAATACATTTTATTAACTATTATCTTTATTTAATTTATAAACTTTTTAAATTATATAAAAATAAAACATACATATATATAAATAATTTAAAATAAAATAAAATATTCTACATTTAATTAACACATTAAACTATTAAAAAAGAATAAAACATACATTTAATAACAAAATAAACACAATAATAGTGAAAACGTTGGATAGCGAGGGGGTAAAAATTACTATTCCCACTCCAGTAAGTACAAGGTTAGGGAAAGCACCGGATAGCGGAGGGGTAAAAATTACTATTCCCACTCCAGTGATTGCAACAGTAGGGAAAGCGTTGGATAGCATAGGGGTAAAAATTACTATTCCCACTCCAGTGAGTGCAACAGTAGGGAAAGCGTTGGATAGCGGAGGGGTAAAAATTACTATTCCCACTCCAGTGAGTGCAACAGTAGGGAAAGCGCTGGATAGCAAAGGGGTAAAAATTACTATTCCCACTCCAATCAGTGCAACAGTAGGGAAAGCGCTGGATAGCAGAGGGGTAAAAATTACTATTCCCACTCCAGTGAGTGCAACAGTAGGGAAAGCATTGGATAGCGTAGGGGTAAAAATTACTATTCCCACTCCAGTGAGTGCAATAGTAGGGAAAGCGTTGGATAGCGGAGGGGTATAAATTACTATTCCCACTCCAGTTAGTGCAACAGTAGGGAAAGCGCTGGATAGCAAAGGGGTAAAAATTACTTTTCCCACTCCAATGAGTGCAACAGTAGGGAAAGCGCTGGATAGCGGAGCGGTAAAAATTACTATTCCCACTCCAGTGAGTGCAACAGTAGGGAAAGCGCTGGATCCCACAACAATAAAAAACAAAAACATCAACATTTTTATTAAATTTAATTTCCAATATTAACATAATCATTATTTAAATTTAAATATATTATTATTAACAAAGATAATAAAAAATCATTAATTACACATTAATTAACACTATAATATCCACAACACACACCTAAAATTAATTACACAATTACAATTAATAATTACTAATTAATTAATGGAAATTAATTTAAAAATATTTAATAATTAATCAATAAAAAATTAATTACTTACCACCCTTCACACCATTTACACATATAAACACCACTACACACACCTAAAATTAATTAAACAATTAACATAATTAATTATTAATTGATTAATTGAAATTAATTAACAACTAATTATCAAACAATTATTAATTAATCAATTAACACATTTACCTCTATAAATTCACAATTATACATATTAATTATTCAATAAATGTTATATAATTAAATTACTTCCCACCCTATTCCCCTATAAACCCACAACCCGCTACGGAACTAAAAACGCAAAATTCAATTTAATTTTTTTTTATTAACTACTATAAATAATTATTTAAATCTATATAATTAAATTACTTCCCACCCTATTCCCCTATAAACCCACAACCCGCTACAGAACTAAAAACACAAAATTAAACTTAAAATAAATTAATAACTAGTAAAATTTAAAAACATATAATAAAATGACAAACAATTCTCATTAAAAACACTAAAATACATAACATTATTAATAATTCGATATTTTTGTCAACTATATTTTTGTAAACGATATTTAAGACGTCGATATTTTTGTAATCGATATTACTTACCTGTCAGTCGATATTCTTGTCAACTATATTTTTGTTGTCGATATTTCTTCCCCACGATATTTTTGCGGCGATATTTATGGCTCTCGATATTTTTGCGGCGATATTCCTGCTCTGCACCTCTACCATGGACTTTTCTGCACTGTATGGATAGACAGATTGAATAAATACTACCAGTAGATTATCTCCCTGATTTACCACTTCCTGCAGAAATCAGCGGATTTTCCATTACCAAACAACCCTACACCATGCCCTGTGACTGAATGAGGGGCATTTCCTATGTTATACTTGATTTAAGTTGAAGAAATTCCACTAGGCAGATTCTTTTAATTGATCGGCATAAATCTAAGGTAATAACAATGTGGAAATACTGATAAGGATAAATGGTGGCCCGCGAAATAAAATTGTTATTTTTTTCCTGCTTTCCTCTCCCTCTCTTTTAGGAAGTTGCTCTGATGCAGGGTTCACATAGAAATGCCACAGTCGTCTGCATGGAGGACACAGAACTGCTTGCTGTAGATAAAGAAGATTTTTTTGCCAATAAGTTAGATGTGGAGCAGGCAAAAGAACTGAAGTACCGTTGTGACTTCTTTAGGTAATTCCTATGTTTCTGAACCTATAACTGAACCCCGTCAGAGCTACTTTGTGTGCCATAATGTTGTAGAGGGGTTGTTTGGTGCCATACCATAATTGATGATGTGCAGCAAGACACCTAATGGATTAATGACCATATCCATCCTGCCTTTACCCAAGGAATGCTATACAATCGTACTTTTGTTCCCTTCAGGTACCAAACCATGTTCCATGTTAAGAGTGCAGCAATAGATAATGAGATGAAGGCGTTGCATGCGAGATGCATTGATTTTGTTGATTCTGAAGAAGTGTAACCTTGATCCCATCTGAGATATTGTAGGAGTGCATCATACTCAAGCATAGTCAGCACTCGAATAAATGTATTGTAATTAACATCACTAAAGAAGTAGAGTATAACATACCGAAAGTATTCCACACGAGATATGTGTTTAGAATGTGATTAATAAAAGGATTATGTAATACTTACATATTAATGTAAAAGGGATAAGCCAATATAAATGTCTCATCATGAGTTTGTTTAATTTGACTAATGTAAAGTAAGAGTTAACCATTTATTGTATAACATGAATTAACACAGGTGCTTATGAACTGACATTTTTGCAACTCTTTATACATGTATTAAAGACTGCATTTATTGAATGTGTAGGGAAGTGCAAGTATTTTGTAACCCTGTGCACTTGTTTACTTGTCCAAGGTGTTGGCCTTGTGAAACAAATGCAGTACATGCACACGTTAGAGACCTAACATGTGAATCGTATTTGACTTTCTATGCAGAATGTATTTTGCCTTGCATTTTGTTTCCACTACAGGTATGAGGAAGTAGCCTCATTACAGTAGAATAGGAGGGTTTGTTTCTCTAGATAATAAGGTATGAGAATGTAAGATTTGGCAGCAAGAAGCGTGGTAACGAGTAAGAAGGCGAGTTCTCATGGGAAGAGGAGAAGAATGACCAAAGTCGAGCGGATTGTAACTTACCGATGTGGGAAAGGTGGCAAAACTATCCAGTTGTGACGGAGTGATGGAAATTTACGGCAGGAGACCACGTGGGATACCTACTGTGACATCAATTGATATTATGCTGAACATAGAGAGGGACAGGAGTCCTTTTTAGGTTTTCACGGAGAGCAGACCTATACTTCTGCTTATGCAGTTTTATGCTACTTGACCCATTATTGGAGTGCCTTCTACTGAAGACTCTGACTGCTGACACCTTTCTTCCTTCTGATTATACCCTTACCCAAATGCTTTAATTTAGGGTTGCCCGTGCTAAAGTAGAGTAGGGAAAGATAGTGTGCCATGTTAGGTAAAGAGAATTATTTGATGCACTTTAACCTTCATTTCTTTTTCCTGATCGCCTACATCATAGTTATATACATAGTTATTTGCTTTGTAGGATATAGGGTAAATCTCTTCAGGAGAGTTGGACTTATTCTGATCTTTTTGATGATTATGCTAAGATTGATTTACATTGACCTGTTTCTGAATCTATAATTAAATACAACTAAACTCAGCTGAAGTAGTCGAGTGGATTAATGTGTGGCCATATTGGTTGCACTGTATTGAGATGCTAACCAGTGATTTTTTCCCTTCACTGCTCGCTCTACTAGAAAGGCCCATCCGCTGTAGAAATTTGTGTAAATGGGCTCAGCACTGTCAGATGGTAGCACAGTCGGATGGTTGGTTAGTGAAGTGAAGGGAATTAGAATTTGACCTAGAAAATCTGGATCCCAACCCAAGTGCCCCTAGCTCAGAATCCAGGATCGAGATGTGGAGAATAGGAGTTCCTGTGGCATTTGTTGAAACCGTGATGAAGGAGGAGTGAGTATTAGTAGGGATGTATGTGAGTGAAATGCCTGCTTAGTTTGCAGTACCAGTATTGATTGTGTGATGTCTGGCGGAGATGTTGTGAGAGTCGTGTGCATGTGGGTTTAAGCAGTTGAAGTTGTTATCGGGTCCGACATGACCTAAGATCCCGGGATATATAATAAAGGTGCAGAAGACACTGTATTGTAATTGTCTGCTAGTGTTTTGGGGGGTTAGTCGTGAGACATCGTCGACGGCCCAATTGAGATAGGGAAACTTTGGATGCAAGAGAGAAGTTCTAATTAGTGCGGTCGAACCTTTGCGCAGAAGGGAGACCATACTGATTTAAGTGATTATCCGCTTGTCGAGGTTTCATTTCGGTTCCGGATTACCAAATAGCCAAAGTAGGCCCCGGCCTATGGGCCCCACTCCTTTTGGAGGCCCCTCGACAACCGATCAAACTAATATTGATTTGATCTTGAAAGAAAATTACAATCAAGTTTTTTTAAATATTGTTTCCAAAAGATAGAAAAAATGAATAAACTCAAAGAAACAAAAACTTTAATTTCAAGACTCTATAGAAAAAATACTGTGTTAATGTAATATACCCATTAGCAACTTAAAGTACATAAACCAGAGACATCAGATTCACATAACAGTTTGTCTCTTATAAGCTCAGCTTCTGGCAGCTGTCAGTTTGTAAAACAATCCGGTACATTGGGTATTAGGAGATGATTTACAAGGGGGGTCCCAAAATTTCGACTGCCCAGGGTCCTCCACAGGGTTTAGTCCGGCACTGTTTCATTTGTGAATGTGTGTGTTCTTTGATGAGTGATTCGATCGATCCTTTCAGCGGGGCAGACAATTGTTATTTAACGGCTTTTGTATAAACAGAAGTGAATGAGAGAAAGAGTGGGAAAAATTGTATAGGAGGATAAACTGTTGTGAGGAGTCAGAGTGACGTCAGAGTGTGCTGTGCTGGAATAGGTCGGTTGGTGTAATGCCGCACTGGGATTGATCGAAGTGTTTCTTGGTTACTGAAGCGGTTATTGGAAATTAAATCGCAGCTGAACTTGAAATTGTTAAATTTGGATTTGAATTGAAATTTGTTGAACTAAGAGATTGGAATATGAGATGTTTAAGAGCAATAAGAGATATGATACGAGGTGATGTAGGTGTACCAACTAGAATTGGCGAGGAAGCGCCTTCGGAGGATACACCAGCTCATTATACGGTGACAAAAGTAGAGCTCCAGACTATTATTTGGCTTAAGAATTGGCACAAGATCACAGAAAAAGAAGGTGCATTGATGTTTGGACGCTATGGTACTTTCAATTTGAGAATAATTGATCATTTGAGGAGGATATTATCTGCATTGAAACCATTACCTAGACCTACAGTTTGAAGCGCTTAACACAAGGGAACGTGCAGCGCATGTAAAGCAATGGAACAGACATTATGGGAAAATGAAGAAAGCAATCAGAGATTTTGCAGATGCCAGAAGGGGTGATCAACTAAAGAGATGGAGAGTAGACATGATCGAGGGAGCGAGATTATACCCTGACATAACAAGTGAGGGAAATGATGCTGAGAGGAGAAAGGAAAAGAAAAAGGAGAAAGAGAAAGAGGGAAATGGAGACAGTGATAGTGATGCAAGTGACAGCCATGATGCAAGTGACAGCCTTATCGATGGACTGTTAGCTGAATGTCCACCTCCATACAATCAGACGCAAACGGAAAGTGGGAAAAGTGAGTCTTACTGATAGTTCTGGAAGTGGTTCAGCACCGATTGCTTCTTGCCCTGGTGCTGTACCAACTGGTGTGACACTGACTGTAGCTTTGGGAAATGGTAGCACTAATTTGGCTTCAATACTTCCGGATGATCCTACAGTACCGATTACCGTTGGACTTATAGTCCCCATGTACGACCCTAATCCTGCAGGAAATGAGTCAGAAAGTGCCTGCTTCTACAGAAGCAAAGGTACCAGAAAAAGGAGCATACAATCAGAGAATACAATTTGTCCCATTGATTCCAATGAATGCAAGCTCACCGAGTGCAGCCAGCACAGATCCTTCTCTGTACTACAGAATGGACTGGCAGGTTTGAATTCCCCGTATGGGAAACTTCCAAATGCTAGAAATAGTACGCCTCAAGACAGCCCTGTACAAAAGGGAACCTCTGAGAGTCCGCACATATTTGATTTTCAGAATTTAGAGCAATGGTTAAAGGAGCATAGCAACAATGATTCGAATGAAAATCAAACTACCAAAGTGAGTCAGGGGACGATAATATCAGCTGTGAAGGTAGATGTGGTTAAATTGAAAACTGAATTGGATGAAATGATATCTGGAAGTTTGGAGCTTAATCGAATAGGGTGTGCAGACAAAATATCGAGTTTTTAATGTCGACTGATAGAAATATCGAGTCCTAAATATCATGAGTGAGAAATATCGACAGCAAGAATATCGTGGTCAAGCATATCGATTTAAGGTACGAAATATCGATTTTGAAAATATCGAAGTGTTTAATATCGTTTGCAAAAATACAGTTGTTTAAAATATCGATTGTTTAATTAGTGTTATGTTTTTTAGTATAAATTTTAAATTTATGTGATTTTTTTTGTTGTATAATTGTTTATATTTTTTAATATATGTGTTACATTTTTAGTAGATATTCATAATATTTTAATAGAATGTTGTGTTTTTAGTTCTGTAGCGGGTTGTGAGGTTTATAGGGGAATAGGTTGGTAAGTAATTTAATTATATTAAATTAATGATTATTTTTTATTTATTAATATATATTTAATTGAGATTTTATAGTGTTAATTGTGTAAAGTAATGTATTATTAATTAATTAATATCTGGTTGTTAATTAATATTAATTAATTAATTGGTAATGAATTATGGTAATTGTGTAATTAATTTTGGGTGCACGTTTTGGTGTTTATAGGGGTAAAGGGTGGGAAGTAATTTATTTTTGATTAATTGATAATTAGTTGATAATTGATAATTAATTTATTGAAAATCAATTATGGGAATTGTGTTATTAATTTTATGTGCGGGTTGTGGAGTTTATAGGTGTAAAGGGTGGGAAGTAATTTTTTTTTTAATTAATAATTATTTGTTAACTGATATTAATTAATTTATTTAATGTTAATTATGGCAATTGTGTAATTAATTTTAGGTGCGTGTTGTGGGGTTTATAGGGGTAAAGGGCGGGAAGTAATTTATGTTTAATTAATTAATAATTAGATGTTAATATTAATTAATTAATTGTAAATTAAATATGGAAATTGTGTAATTACTTTTATGTGTTTGGTGTGGGGTTTATAGTGGTAAAGGTTGGGAAGTAATTTGTGTTTAATTAATTAATACCTAGGGGCCGATTCTGATCTCGGCCGGTAGGGCTCCGAATCGGATTCGGCTTAACCAGATCCGATTCGGAGCCCTATTGCCCGACCGATTCGTACGCGCGTCCGGGCGAGCGAGTACGATGCGAAATCGCCGACCGACTCGTCCGGGCGTCCCGACCGCTCCGACCGACTCGTTCCCGGGTCTAACCGCACCGACCGACTCGCTCGGACTCGACTCGCACCGCGCAATGGAGACGTTCCCCGGCCGGGTAAGTACGATGCGCACCGCGGCAGTCCGAACGAGCCGCGCACTCCGGCTCAAAAGAGCAATCGGAGACGTACTTCAGGGGTCCGTGTCGGACCCCCCTGTACGCGTAGCCGCGCGAGTCGCACACAGGGGGGACCCATGGGTCCCCCCTACCTGTGCATGTACGGCACGAGTCGCTTCGCCGCGTACACGCTGTAGGGGGCGCCCTTGTCCGCCTCGCACCCATTGAGTCAATGGGAGCCCGCGTACGCGTTGTACGACAGGCTCCCATTGACTTCAATGGGAGTCCGACCGACTCGAGTCCGATGGCATACGTGCGCATCGTACTCGTTCGGTCGGGCTGCACGGGTCCTATTCGGTCGGAAATCTCTCCGGGTCCGGCTCGGTCGGAGAGATTTCCGGCCCGAATCGGAATCGGCCCAATAGTTGTTAATTAATATTAATTAATTAATTGATATTTATTTTGGGTAATTGTTTGTTTGTGTGTGATTTCTACTTTTAAAGGGGTAAGGGGTGGGTATTAAATAAATGTTACTTACTTTATAATTAGTTGTTTAATAGAAATAGTTTTTATTTGAAAATAAGTTTTAATTGTGTAATTACTTATTTTACAGTTTAATTTAGGTGTGTGTTGTGGGGATTATACGGTTAAAATGTGGGAAGTTAATACATTTATTAGTTACAATTTTTTATTTGTTTGAAGTTTCTTTTTTATTTTATTTTATATAATATTTGAAGGTATTTGTCATATGTAATTAACAATATATGTTTTTGTTTTTGTATTTTTAATATTAAATATATTTGTATTTTTATTTTTAATATATTTATTTATTTATTTATTTTTTAAATATTGTTTGATTTTTTGAATATTTTTTTTAACTTACTGGAGTGTGAATAGTACATTTTATCCCTTCGCTATCCAACACTTTCCCTACTGTTGCACTCACTGGAGTGGGAATGGTAATTTTTACCCATCCGCTATCCAACACTTTCCATACTGTTGCACTTACTGGAGTGGGAATAGTAGATTTTACCCCTATGCTATTCAACACTTTTCCTACTGTTGCACTCACTGGAGTTGGAATAGTAAATTATATCCCTCCGCTATCCAACACTTTCCCTACTGTTGAACTCACTGTAGTGGGAATAGTAATTTTTACCCCTCCGCCATCCAACACTTTCCCTACTGTTGCACTTATTGGAGTGGGAATACTGATTTTTACCCCTCTGCTATCCAACACTTTCCGTACAGTTGCACTCACTGTAGTGGGAATAGTAATTTTTACCCCTCCGCTATCCAACACTTTCCCTACTGTTGCACTGACTGGAGTTGGAATAGTAAATTTTATCCCTCTGCTATCCAACACTTTCCCTACTGTTGCACTCACTGGAGTGAGAATAGTTATTTTTACCCCTCCGCTATCCAACATTTTCCCTACTATTGCACTCATTGGAGTTGGAATAGTAATTTTACCCTTTCGCTATTCAACACTTTCCCTACTGTTGCACTCCTTGAAGTGGGAATAATAATTTTTACCCCTCCGCTATCCAACACTTTCCCTACTGTTGCACTGACTGTATTGGGAAATTTAAATGTAAATATTTTTATATAGTTTAATGTTTTAATTTATAATAGAATGGTTTTTATTATATTTTAAATTATTGATATATATATAAATATATATATATATATTTATAAATGTTTATAGAATTGAACATTTATAAAATAAATTAAAATTAATAGTTTATTAATTGTACTAAAGTAAATATATATATATATATATATATGTGTGTACATTGTTATGTTTGTGTGTTTAACTTTTTTAAATTAAGTTCATTTGTTATATTTTGTTAAAATGTATATTTAATGTAATTTATTTTGTTAAAATTTATTTTATTATTTAACATATTTAGGGGCCGATTCCGATTCGGGCCGGAAAAAATACCGACCGACTCGGTACGGGAATATAGTCCGACTGACACGTACCGGCGCCGCCCGACCTGCGTAGTACGATGAAATGCATGTGAATCACGACCAACTCGTACGGAACACAAGCCGAACGACCGAACCGCACGGAAACCAGCTATCCGGCCGGGAAACCACGCGAATCGAACCGACCGACACACACCACGAATGAACCCGACCGAAACGTACCCGCGAACTCCGACCCGCGCAGTACGATGCAATGCGTGGAAAACCAGACCGAGTCGCACGGAGCCCAAGCCGTACGACCGACACGCATACAAAACCCAGCCAAAGCAACCCAATACTCCGCGACCGACGCGTACGCCGCACATGAAACCTAGCAGAAACACAGCGTGAACGACTCGGAGAAGCTCGCACGAGACAACTGCAGCGTCCTACTCGGTCAGAAGAACGTCTCCTACATGCACCAAAAATACAAAGGAAAAAATACAAAAAAGGGCCAAACAAGCAATTACAAAGCCAATAAATACTGGGGGGAAACATGGAACAAAGACACACCCACAACTCCACCCATATAAAGGCCACAAATCCCTACATGATCCTTTGCAAATTCAACTGACCTGCCAGCACAGAACACCATCAGACAGCAACCACAGACACACTCACAGCTCATCCATCACACAAGCCACACACCATTAGCACCTCAACAAATAGCACCCTCACATACACCCAGCAAAACCTACACTCACACACCCTCACTTGCACACACACACACACACATCAATCACCACCACCACCCATCACCATGCCCCCAAAGAAGAATTCAAAGTTCCTAGACAGTGAATTGGAAGTCCTGGTAGATGAGATCCTCAGGGTAGAGCCACAGTTGTTTGGTACATTGGTCCAACAGACCCCCATGTCGCAGAAAACCAAGATGTGGGAGAGGATCGTCGACAGGGTGAACGCACAATCACCATGTTTGCGCGCAAAGGAAGACATCCAGAACAGGTGGTATGATGTGCGCAGGAGGGTCAAGGACCTACTAAAGAAGGATTACATCTTGAGTCAGCGCACCGGCAGTGGCCCTCCTGCCAAACCACTATACCTCAGGCCCTGGGAGGAGAAGGTGCAGGCCATCCTACCACCAGTGAGCGTATATAGACTATCAAACATCCCAGAGCCTGGTGAGTACACAACAAATATACACAATATTGTGTGACAATACACACACATCACTGTCAAGTGGATAGTCAAACCATGCACCCTTAGCAAATCCACAGCAACCAAAAGATAATCACCCCAAGATGTGTCTGTCAGTCAGATAAACACAACACATGCCATCTCATAGTGATATGTAACTGTGTCATGACATGTACAAACCTAACAACAAATACAGCAAGGCAGTGGCACAAATCTAACCAACAAACACAGTCAGATATTTTGCCACCACTAGAACACCACCTCACAGGGAAGCTCACTGAAAGGAAGGAATTCTGTGTATGCTGGTGAAGTCAGTGTAGCCAATAGCATGATGGGAGTTGTAGTCACAGATATTGGTCACCCTCACAATTGGCCCATCACCACCACCCTGAACCATGCTCACATCACAGGGAGTGGAAAAGAAATGACAATATGGCTGACACTGGGCACTGCTGTGGGGAGCACAAGGCCCTGCTGGGAACTGTGCACCAACAAACAGCAGGACACCACTGTCAGCCATCTTGCCATTGCTGTCACACTCACACACAGTGAAGTCGACTCAAAAGGAAGGAAGTATGGGCATGCTGGGAAGGGGGTGTAGGCAATAGCATGATGGGAGTGGTAGTCACAGCTCAACATCCCCCACCCACATGGCCCAGCAAGCTCACACTGAAGCATGCACACCTCACAGGGAGTGAAAAGCCACTTCAAAGATGTCTGACACTGGCCTCAGCTGTGGGGAGCACAAGGCCCTGCTGGGAACTGTGCAGCAACCAACAGCAGGACACCACTGACTAACATCCTGAAAGCCAACTTGCACTCCCTGCAATGGAAGCACGTTTCATGGTGGGATATCTGGCTGGGTGGGAAGGAGGACTGACAGCTCTGACCATAGTCACCAGCAGCTTTTCTCACACACCCCCTTAACACAAACTCCACACAACTCACCTGGGAGAATGCAATGCCTCACACTCTAATTAAATATTCCACAAAGAACAACCACACTGGGTTATGCCGTGTGAAGCACAGGGACACTTTTGGGACTTGTAGCCAAACAAACGCCAGGACAACACTGTCAGCCATCCTGCCAGCACAGGCACACTACCCCACAGGGAAGCAGAGTCAAAAGGAAGGAAGTATGGGCATGTTGGGAAGGGGGTGTAGGCAATAGCATGATGGGAGTGGTAGTCACAGCTCAACATCCCCCACCCGCATGGCCCAGCAAGCTCACACTGAAGCATGCACACCTCACAGGGAGTGAAAAGCCACTTCAAAGATGTCTGACACTGGCCACAGCTGTGGGGAGCACAAGGCCCTGCTGGGAACTGGGCACCAACAAACAACAGGACCACACTGTCAGCCATCTTGCCATTGCTGTCACACTCACACACAGTGAAGTCCACTCAAAAGGAAGGAAGTATGGGCATGCTGGGAAGGGGGTGTAGGCAATAGCATGATGGGAGGGGTAGTCACAGCTCAACATCCCCCACCCGCATGGCCCAGCAAGCTCACACTGAAGCATGCACACCTCACAGGGAGTGAAAAGCCACTTCAAAGATGTCTGACACTGGCCTCAGCTGTGGGGAGCACAAGGCCCTGCTGGGAACTGGGCACCAACAAACAACAGGACCACACTGTCAGCCATCTTGCCATTGCTGTCACACTCACACACAGTGAAGTCGACTCAAAAGGAAGGAAGTATGGGCATGCTGGGAAGGGGGTGTAGGCAATAGCATGATGGGAGTGGTAGTCACAGCTCAACATCCCCCACCCGCATGGCCCAGCAAGCTCACACTGAAGCATGCACACCTCACAGGGAGTGAAAAGCCACTTCAAAGATGTCTGACACTGGCCTCAGCTGTGGGGAGCACAAGGCCCTGCTGGGAACTGTGCAGCAACCAACAGCAGGACACCACTGACTAACATCCTGAAAGCCAACTTGCACTCCCTGCAATGGAAGCACGTTTCATGGTGGGATGTCTGGCCTGGGGGGGGAGGAGGAGTGCCAGCTCCGACTACAGCAACCAGCAGGCCCTTACACACACACCACTTCCACTAACTCCAAACAACACACCTGGGACCGTGCCCTACTAGAGAGTGAGTGAAAAGCCACTTCCAAGATGTCTGACAATGGTGCTCTGTTGTGGGGAGCACAAGGCCCTGCTGGGAACTGTGCACCAACCAACAGCAGAACACCACTGACTGACATCCTGAGAGTCAACCTGCACCCACTGCAAGTGTGGCATGCTTCATGGTGGGACAACTGGGCTGGGGGGAGAAGGAGGTCCGGATGTCAACCAAATACCACCAATGCTGGTCATGCACACACCTCAACATCCACATAGAAATACATCAGGTTGGCAGGACAATGAGCCACACCAATATCAACCTCTGACTGTGACAACTTAGGACAATGCAATGTACAGGGCCGCATCCAGAGGTACAGTCACAACTGTCATGTGTTTGAACCAGTGATGCCAGCAGAAACATAACATACATTGTGTGTCTCTTCCAAAAACAGGTGATGATGGGGACACAGCAGCAGATGAGGAGGAGTCCCTGTCCCAGGCTCCGGGGGACCCTGAGCTCTCTGGTGTGGAACAGCCTCTGCCCTCATCGGATGGCGAAGACCAACCTGGCACCTCCGGTGGGAGTCATCATGCAGCACCAGCAGGACCACCATCTGCACCCCTGCACCCATTCCTCCAACATCTGCCAACACACAGACCACCCCCGCCGACACGGACAGACCAAGGACACTCAATGACAACAGCACAGGGACCACAGCCCACCGTGAAGCAACGGACAACAACCACAGTACCAACCCCCAAGGGGGCCGAGGGTCACCTGTGCGTTCCACGGCAGCTCCCGCACGTGTGTCCAGGGGTGGTGGTAGGGGTGGTAGGCAGAGGTCGCTGTTTGCAGAGGGGTCTGGACTGCATGATGACCCACAACTGGCACGCATTGCTGAGGCGTACCAGAATAGCACCGGAGAGGTCAACCAGGTAGTGGGGATCCTCAAGGACATTCAACAGCAGCAGGCTGCCCATCATGCCCGCTTGGACTCCCACATGTCCCGTGTGGAGAAACACATGTCCCGTGTGGAGACACACATGTCTGGCATGGAGTCCAAGTGGGACACATTGGAAGAACTGACAGCGGTGCAGAGGGACATATTGACATGCCTCCGCCAGATTAGCACCAACATGTCCACACCTCCCTGTGTGCCCACAACATCTGGTGCCGCAACAACTGCAACTGCCACAGGGAAGGAGGATGACTCTGGTGGGGAGTCCTCTGCACCGCAGCGGCCTGCACGTGAGGGTCCCCCCAGAAAGAAGAGGGGTCGTCCGAGGAAGGACAACTGAGAGGCCGATGGCCATGTACATCCCCCAGGAACCCAGCACCTGTTCTGGAAATTCTCCTTTGTGTGCAAACTGTTCACCCTGTCAAATGCAACACAACTCTCCCACATGACATGGGGAGTTTAAGTTGGACTAATGTATCAGATGAATGTGGACTTTACTCAGGACATTTCTGCTACCAACACTTCCAACTCATCTGGGAACTTTGCATTACAATACCAATGTACAGCACCCACCATCCTGTGCACTATCCTCACACATGTATGTAATAAACTCACTAATACACCATACTTGCCTCTGTTGTGATTCCAACGTTGTTTTTGTCATGGAGATGATGATCTGCTAAATGACACTGTGCATGCTAACTGCCACAGCAAGTTCAACACCGTCAAGTGAGTCATGGCGACGTGACACATATGAGGGAGACACACCACTAGGGCTACACAACACATAGACACCAGGGCCATCGGACTCATCGCCTACACTGATGTTGCCAGGAAATACAGTGGAATGCACAGACACCACACCTATTCAGAGTCTGTGTTAACTAGCCCACAGGTGCAGTAAGCAAATGTCAGTCAGATGTGTGACCACAGACAACGCACATCCCAAAGTGAAGCACATGTTTATTACACATTTGCAACATGTTGTTTCCACTACAAATGCAAGGTAATCCCACGTGGCAGTGGCCACACAGTCAAAAAGTGTAGAAGAAATAAAGTCCAGGGGTGTGTGGCACATCACCTGTAGGGAAACGACTGCTGCCACCCTGAAAGCTGAATCATGGTGTCGGCGGATCCAAGTTGACCAAACAACTCTGTAAGCAACCTGTGAAGGACAGACATGACACACAGTCAAAAGCACTGAAGAACAGGACAGAACTGCAATACTCATGCCCAATACATGTCACAAGATACCTACACAAAACCAAGTTAGCATGTCAACACTGTTGGGGAGTACAGACTACCTGTAAGGACACATCGCTGCACGCATCCAGTCAAGTAGCACAGGGCCACACTCAAACAGCACCAGAGCACCACCCACACATATCATGCAAACTCACATCATTGACATGACAACTCTCTGGATACTCACATTCAGCTGAAGAAGTTGGTGATGAGCTGTGTGCGGACATCACCCTCATCATCATCATCATCATCATCACTGGCATCGTGGCCCAGGCCAGGATCCTCCACAGGTGGCGGATGTTGGTCATCGTCATCCAGGATGAGAGGCAACTCCTTCCGCACTGCCAGGTTGTGTAGCATGCAGCAGACGATGACAATCTTGCACACCTTTGCTGGGGCATATGGGAGGGCCCCTCCTGTCTTGTCCAGGCAGCGGAAGCAGCTCTTCAGGAGACCAAATGTCCGCTCGATCACTCTCCTGGTCCGACCATGTGCCTCATTGTAGCGCATCTGGGCTGGTGTCACAGGGTTCCTGAGGGGTGTCAGCAACCACGGCATGTTGGGGTATCCGGAGTCACCTACAGACAGACAATTGCACATTAGCTGAGTTGGAAAGAGGGCGGAATACAACATAGCAGAACACACACAATGGTACAAAGTCAGTACACACCGACAAGCCAGGCACGCTGGTTCTGCATCTGTGACATCATCCTCGGGATGCGACTACTCCTCATCACGTAGGCATCGTGTGCCGAACCGGGGAAACGGGCACACACATGTGTGATGCTCATATCTGCAAGACATACCACCAGAGCATTGAGCGAATGATAATGTTTCCTGTTCCTGTATGCCTGCTCATGTGCCTGTGGTGGTACCAAAGCCACATGTGTCCCATCAATGGAGCCAATGACATGTGGCATCCTCCCCAGGGCATAGAAGTCACTCTTGATGTCAGTGAGTTGTTGACGTTTAGGGAAATAGATGTACTGGTTCAGGTATCTAAACATTGCCTCCAAAACATCGCGTAGCACACGGCTGAACATAGTCTGTGACATCCCACCAGCAGACGCCACAGTGTGTTGAAAGGTACCGGTGGCAAAGAAGTGTAGGGCTGCCATCACCTTCACCTTGGGGGTCAGCGCCGTAGGGTATGGCCGGCCAGATTGCAAATGTGGGGCCAACCGCACCGCCAATTCCTCAATCAGCGCCCTGTTGAAGCGGTACCGTCGGATGCAGTCACGTTCCACCATCGTTGCAAGGTCAGGGAATGATCTATGGACAGCTGGTGCCCTGCAGTGCATAGGTGAAGAAAGAAAGATTGTCAGTCACCCCACATATGTGGCATTGACCATACTCAATATCACATGATACATCATTACGAGACACAAGTACCTGATGTGTGTGCCGTTCTGTATGGACATATATGGCACCTACATGGCCAACATCTAACATCACAGTTCAACATGTGTTGACAACAAGTTCCAGGTTGTGCTATGGGAAATCATTAGGCTGTGAAAAAGTACCCATTTACTGCTGTCACGTTCCAAACACACACCACAGTGACATGTCAGGACAGATGTGCCACAGGCATCACAGCTCATTGACAGGTAGATTCCCAGGGACCCTGTATTGCCACATGGACACTGGCATGACATGGCGTATCATGTACACGTCAGCAAAACAACCATGACTCCCACAGGTAGTGGCCCCTGTTGCCTCTGCAGGACAGACATGGACGTCTGTGACACACACCCGCACATCATCAAAGTCCATGCACAAACAACGTGGATGTGGAGACTGTCTCCCATTGTGCACATGGAATCAGAGACATCGGAAACACAACATGCACACAGACTGTGGAGGGCCATCACTATTGTGGCAATGGGTCACGCTGTGACGTACATACCTTCCCACATGGGACTCAGGGGGTATGTGACATGACATACACATACACAACCTGGAAATGTGACCATACCACATGCTCTGAAATGAACAGTTGCACATCACAGTGGTCATGTGCACAACACACAAAGGATTCTGTCCCCATGAACACGTGCACAGCCTGGGAGTGGCTGCCCCCAAGTGCCACCCAAAAAACCACATGTTGACCCCCATACACAGAAAAGGTAATGCAGCCTTACATGCCTTAGGATACAGTGTGGACAGGCTGTGGTGTTGTAGGTGTGCCCCTGAGTCCCTGGCAAGTAAATGTGGCTGGCATACGTTCACCAGTGACAAGCATGGTGACATATGCGAGTGACTTGTACAGGGACGCGTCGTACAGCAATGGACCGATCCGTGTGCACGCATTGGCCATTGCATATGATGTGAGTGGGTACGCGTTGTACAGCAATGGACCGATCGGTGCGCACGCATTGGCCATTGCATATGATGTGAGCGGGTACGCGTTGTACAGCAATGGACCGATCCGTGCGCACGCATTGGCCATTGCTTATGATGTGAGCGGGTACGCGTTGTACAGCAATGGACCGATCGGTGCGCACGCATTGGCCATTGCATATGATGTGAGCGGGTACGCGTTGTACAGCAATGGACCGATCGGTGCGCACGCATTGGCCATTGCATATGATGTGAGCGGGTACGCGTTGTACAGCAATGGACCGATCGGTGCGCACGCATTGGCCATTGCATATGATGTGAGCGGGTACGCGTTGTACAGCAATGGACCGATCGGTGCGCACGCATTGGCTAGGGCCTGGCATGGCAACGGACGCGTTTTCGAAGCTTTAACGAGTCTGATGCAGTGAATTCAGTTGGCCAGCCACAACAATGTTGCAAATTCATGGGTGTCATGAAGTTCAACTTTTGAAGGATGCTGTGGGCGTGTATAGGTGGTGCAATTCCATGGATTGGCCAGATTCAGAAGATGCAAACGACTTGGACCTATCACTTTGGACACATGGGACAGTATCTGCCTCTGCAGCACACATATAATGCTGCCTGTTCCCCTGAGAGCTCACTTGCCTGCACTACATGCTCCAGGACGACATCTGCCACCACCACTGCTGCTGTATCTGCACCCTCTGGATCCTGCAATGGCACGTACTGTGGATAGAGCCCCAGCCTTCAGCACTGAGGAGAACCAGGCCCTGCTGGACAGCCTCCTTCCACAGTACAGCAAGCTGTATGGGAAAGCAGGGGAGCAGGTGAGTGTGCTGTCCACTGCCTTACTAAATGTGCATGTTGTCTGACTAGCAAGACTTACAGTGTGCACACCACTGGCTAGCATGCTCACTGAGTAGTTCTCACCCCCCAAATTGTAGTTACATGCACTGAACAGGTAGTGCAGTAACAGTGCATTCCAACAAGGTTTTACTTCCCAGGCAATGATACCATGTAGTAACTGCTGGCAAACTGTTCATAGCCATCGTTGCACTGCCTGTGTACATCATATGCCCCTGTGATTGAGACATGTATATCCAACTGTGTGATGCACGGATATGTTGCATGTGTAGTAATGGCCTTTTCACTTTGTCATCCTCACAGGTTGATGCCCACCAGAAGCAGGAAATCTGGCTGACCATCGCCCGGGCAGTAAGATCCGTGGGGGACTACAAGCGCCGGATCCGCAACTGCCAGAAGAGGTGGCAGGACCTTCGGGGCTGGACCCGGAGGATCACAAGGGTCCAGCTGAAGCTGTTGCCTCCTCGCAGGAGGGGCGGACACCGGAACCTGACCCCCCACATGCTCAGGATCCTGGCGGTGGTCTTCCCTGACCTGGATGGGCAGCTGAAGGCCAGACAGCAGCAAGGAGGGGGTGAGTCCATGACTGCACTGTGAACTTTGTCTGACATGCTATGTGCCCTCCTCTGGCCTGGTTAAACTTCCACAGTACATCAGTCTTGTGGTCCAGGACCCATGTCCCTCAATTGTGACATGCCCACTCCTCATCTGATACCCAGGAGTGGCCTTTACAGTCAAGAAATTGTGTCACTTGGGTACTGTGTCCTTGCATTTTGCTTCGCTCAAGGTGGGGGACAGCATTTGTTCCCATAACTTTGTGGTGGGCTTCATGGGTGGGTCAATTGCTTACACAATGCCTGAGTTCTGACATGTAATCTGCGTGTAACTTTGATATGTGGTCCAATTGCTGATCTGAATCACCACATGTGCCTGGGGTATTTGGCACACCCCCATGCTGCGGGTGGGAATAATGTTTGGGCCTCAGGAGTATGTATATCAAGTGTGTCACACATGCTTAGCCACCTGCCTACTGTCCAGGGCTCATCCCTCTTTCACATGGAGCAGGACAGTCATGCCTACTCCAGGGCATACAATACACTCTGTACTCCCACTCCCGTGTATCAGCTGACACGTTGTGCTCAGTGAAATGTCCCCTCAGGTGTCTGCCTCTGTGTCATTGTGCTGTGGCTTCGTTGTCAGGACTACTGGGGTGTTTATCGGTTAGGGCTCAGCATGCCATCTGAGATGTGACCATGAGAGACGATACTTCTGTGACATATAGGTGTTTGATCACTTGACTGTGCAGACTGGTGTATGCGACTGTGAAGTTCAGGCAGCTGTTTTTCATTCACAGCAGACTGTGAGGTGCTCAGGTTCAGAGAGTTGTGTTTCATGTCTCCCATATGTCCAATTGGTATGACGTGGACAAATAAGAGTTCAGATGATGTGGTTTGTGGGGGATGGACATGTGCACTTGTCAGCTACAGAACTTGCATTCCCCATGACCTAGGATTGTGACACAGTGCAGACTGTTGTTGGCTGGCTGCCCTGCCCATGTGACTGGAGACAGTGATGTATGACTTTGCAGGCATGCCTGTGCCATGGCATTAAACTTCCTAAGAGTGATCCTGCAGGGGAGTGACATGTGCCCCATTGTGGCATTGACTATCCAGATATGGGTGCATCATGGTGTCTGGTGCTGGTATGCATCACATGCATTTCAAATTAGACTCTGGCCATCCCTTTATCCGGACACCTGTACTGACTCAGTGGCAAGAGATGTGATGTGTGCATGTTCACATACTTCACCGTGTTCTCTGCAGTGTCCAACAACTGTGTAGGTGGTGCATGTGTCCACACTGGGGTATTACCATCCGACAGGCACCAGACAGATGGGTGCAAGGCCAGGAGGGGTGTGAGTGCCATGGTTGACCATCAGACTGACAATTGGCTTCTCCTAATCTGTGTGAGCACTTTTGGCGATGTTCAACTAAGGATGCCAGGGCTTGCTCTGTAATGGGCTGTACTTACTGTGGTGTGTGCGGTCAGTGCAGGTGACTGATGTTTGTCTGTTTCCCTAATTGTTTGCAGATACATCCACGGCCACAGGAGGGGACAGCTCCACGGACCAGGAGGAACTGCAGAGCCAGACTGGGTCAGCAGCCGATGAGTGGTCGGAGGGACCCAGTGGCACGGAGGGCGAGGGGAGCCACACCGAGGAGTCCTCAGCACAATCCACCTCAGATGAGGACCACAGCAGCTCGGAGGATGACTCCCTTGTGGAGGCGGGTGTCAGCAGCCACCACACCCCAGCTAGTATGGCTGGCCCCGCCACCACCACCACCACCGCCCTCCCATTGGCTCCCATTCCAGAGGTCCGTGGAGGCTCCCGTGTTCGGGAGCGTGTCTCCTTCGTGCCAGGCGCCGCACCCCCTGCCCCTGTGTCCCCTGCTGCCCTGAGTGAGGAGTCTGTGTACTTACTTCGCCAGCTCCATGTAGGGCAGACAGCAATGCTGAGTGTCCTCCATGCACACACCACTCTGTTGACACAGCTGGTGTCGTTCATGGAGGGCATCTCATCGGGCATGTCTGCCCTACAGAGGAGCAATGAGTCCATGGACTCCTCCCTGATGGCAGCAGTGTCCCTCCTCCAACAGTCCCTCACCCCTCCTACCTCTACCCCATCCACTCTTCCTGGCACCCTACCTGTCCGAAGCACATGCACACCTGCACAATCACCCAAACACACAGACACGAGCAGCACAGAAACACCCAACACAAAGTCAAAACGTGCACGCAAGCAACCTTAGGGGACTGATACCACACCCACAGGGGATGGGGAACAGACACACACACAGGCATCCACAGTCACTCCGCAGTCCTCCAAATCCTCTCCCTCCAAGACCCCTTCCCTTGCCTCACCTGCAACCCCACCTAAAAAGCAGCTCTTCCTCTGTGACCTCGGCCTCTTCCCCTCCGATCCAGCTGATCCAGCATACAGGGGGAAGAGGAAGTCCACCCACACAGAGGGAGTGCCCCTCACCCCCGGACACCCTCCCCCAGGCACAGACAAACTGAGGCCCCCACCCGCAAGTCCCCCGGGCCCGGAAGAGCAAGACCCCGCCACCGCCCTGCAGCTCAACCACACAGTCTCCTTCCTCCATCCCTCAGGCCCCCACAACACAGGTTCCCCCACCACACCCTGCCCCAGGTTCCCCCACCCACAGATACACCATCCCCAAAATGATCCGGCCTTCTCCACCTACCACTTGCTCTTCCAGCCCCACACCCCCGCTGCACATGTTTGTGCCACTGGTGTGGAGACCGTGTCCTCCCCTCTGTCCTGCCCACCTTACCTGAACTCCATTCTACTCCCCTGGAGATAGGCACTGCAGTGGAGTCCACTACCACCCCGTCTGACTTGGGCACTGCAGTGGGGAACCTGTCCACTCCATCTGGCCAGCCCACTGCAGTCGTGCCGGCACCCACACCATCTGACTCATGCCCCCAGTTGTGCCGGCACACACCATGTCAGACACCTCCACTGCAGTTGTCAGTGACTCTCCAGCACCAGCCACCCCTTCCCTGCCTCCTTCTGGTGAGCCCTGATCCTGTCCCTGCGGTGCCTGGCCTGCCCCCCGTATGCCCCTCCGAGGGGAATGTCCCTGGTCCGTAGCAGTGCAGGCAAGCAAAGGGTGACATCTGCCACTGTCACCCTGTTCGGACTTTAGTGATGGACTGGCCATTGGCCTTTGTGTTTTTTCAGGACTTTCTATTTTACACACACATATGCTGAATAAAGCTACTTTCAGTTCTCTAGTGGTTTTGCTTCAGATGTACATGATGTTGATGATGCTAACCATGCCCTTGCTGCAGTGATGGTGATTTTTGATATCAGGAAAATGAAGTGTTACTGTGCAGGACCCCATGTGGTCCAGGGGGAATGTGTCCTATCCTGGTGTGTAGCCATGTCATCCTTTGCAGCAATATGAGGGTGTCATGTTTTCAATATTTGCCAATGGGATTTCCTACATTTATTTGCAATATCACATCTGTGGCTTACACCCCTGCACATCAGATGTGCTTGCCATTGTTCAATTTGTCTATTTCCATGACCGTGTGACTATCTCCACTGGACATGCAAGTTTGGGCATCAATGGGGAAGGACTCATCTATGTTATCAGTGCAACTTGCTACACATGTGTGTTGGATCTGTGCAGATGATTTGGGTGACACTCCCATGACCAGGCTGATGTGACGAGAGCCTTCATTTTGTGCTAATTGTTGACTGAGTGACCAAGTGTTCTGCTGACATGATAGAGCCCTGCAGAGATAACGTATGACACAGCTTTCCTTACACAGGAGTGGAGTCCCCTCATGGCAGTGTGTAATTCCGTGACATTGCCTGAGCCCAAGGTGTGTGTTGTGTGAGCATGTCTGTGTGTGTTCACTTCCATTTTGCTACGCAGGCTGGGATCCCTAGTGATGTTCCTGTTTGTGATGCTTGCTGAGTTGACCTATGTGCCCCCCAAATCTTCGCCCTGGGTTCTCTGTGATGTGGGTGCATGGCACATTACTGGTCATCAGGGTGTCATCCATAGGTGTGTTTGCTGTCAGGGCTGAGTTTGTGGGCAAACGCAGATGAGACACAGTCAGGATTCCCCTTGGCACTTGTTGGTTACACAAGTCATGTAATTTACAGTTTGTGTTAACTTTCAGTGATTGTGACACGTTGTGTGTGTGACTGCTGCCACTCCTCAGGGTCAGAGCTGCAATGTTGGAAGTTGTCTATGTGTGTTCTTTGTGGGTGACCTTGGCTTCTTCATTGGTGTGTGACTGTGGCCGGGATCCCATTGGTTGGTGTGGATTTGACGTCATGCCCATGTACAGCGTACTGTGCAGTGTGTCAGACATTCACGAGTCTTGTTGACTGGCCATGTGTGATGTGTTTCTGCACCTTAGTTCCCACCACCACCACTGGGATTGTCATGGGTGCATGTGCAATGTCACCAGTCCATGTGAGCTTCACTGCTGCACATTGGTGGAGATCAAGGTGTGTGGTGTTGAGTGTGTGCAAATGAGAGTTGTTGCACGGCTAGACCCCTACCTCCATGTTGGCCTTGGCTGACAGGCCGTGCTAATTGATTTGTGCTTGTGTAGGTGTGATGGTAGTTTGTTGCTCAGGACACATGACTGTGGTTCCCAGTGTGAACAACATCTAGCTTTGTCATCACAGTGGGATTATCATGCAGGCCAGGGTCACCACAATGTGGGGTCCCTGGGGGTAGTGCTGTGGTGGGTCTGTCTCTTGCTGTGTTAGTTGCTGTTCCTACAAGCTTGTGTGACATGTGTAATTTGGGCTCCCTCTCATCTAACAATGCCTGATTGCCCACATAGGGGAATCCGATCCATGAGTTACCTTTGTGTGGCACTGTGTACACATCTGTGTAACTGGGATTCAGGCCTCCTCATGTGTTGTGTGGTTGCCTGGGGACACTGGCACACCCCCCCATCACCTGTTGTGTTTGATATGCAGTGTGAGGCTGCCTGTTTGTGTTTGTGCATCTGTACCACTGCATTGGCATATCTTTAGTGTGCCATTGGCTGTGTGTCGTTTGGTGGCTTTCCCCTGCTGTCCCTGGGACTCCTAGGTCATCAGTCAGCACAATGATCATGGTTTGTATGTACCATTGCTGCCATGGTATGGTATTTGTTCACCTCACATCTACAGTCTCCACAGGATATCTACATTTGTGTGTCCATTGGTGCAGATATGTGGGTCTGCATTATGATGGTCACTTCTGTCATTGTGTTATTGATGAATGTTGACAATGTGAGCCCCCATGGGTGATGTTTGTCTGCACATGGCCAAAGGTATGTCTTATTTGCACTGCACTGTTTGCCTCACCCAATCTATGTTGCTATGGGACGCAAGCACTACTATGCCACAGATGTGTTTGTTGTTCTGTGACCAGGAATCATCCATGCTGTTTGGCAGTTGCAGCTTTTCCCATGACAACACTTACATTTTGGTCACTGTGATGATGGGGTTTTAGACCCCATTGCCACAATGTTCAAAATGTGCTTCAGGTATGGACCCCACACTTACATTTTGGTTACTGTGATGATGGGGTTTAGACCCCATTGCCACAATGTTCAAAATGTGCTTCAGCTATGGACCCCACACTTACATTTTGGTCACTGTGGTGATGGGGTTTAGACCCCATTGCCACAATGTTCAAAATGTGCTTCAGCTATGGACCCCACACTTACATTTTGGTCACTGTGGTGATGGGGGTTTAGACCCCATTGCCACAATGTTCAAAATGTGCTTCAGCTATGGACACCACACTTACATTTTGGTCACTGTGGTGATGGGGGTTTAGACCCCATTGCCACAATGTTCAAAATGTGCTTCAGCTATGGACCCCACACTTAAATTTTGGTCACTGTGATGATGGGGTTTAGACCCCATTGCCACAATGTTCAAAATGTGCTTCAGCTATGGACCCCACACTTATATTTTGGTCACTGTGGTGATGGGGGTTTAGACCCCATTGCCACAATGTTCAAAATGTGCTTCAGCTATGGACCCCACACTTACCTTTTGGTCACTGTGATGATGGGATGTTAGACCCCATTGCCACAGTGGTCATGGTCTGCTCGCATTGTGGAGGCCACACACATTTATGTGTGACACATGTGATAGGGGGTCACATTGTATGTTCAATGTCATGTTCAGTGTTGTAGGCATTTGACACAGACTACACACGCTTGTCATGGTGTTGGGGGGATGTATTTTTCAGACATTCCTTATGTTGGAGTATGCTGGTTGTGTCATGCATTACCCGTCCTATGAGTAGGGGTGGTGGTAGTGGCAGGCATCCAGGCCCCCATGAGTAGGGGTGGTGGTAGTGGCAGGCATCCAGCCCCCCATGAGTAGGGGTGGTGGTAGTGGTGGGCATCCATCCCCCTATGAGTGGGGATGGTAGTGGTGACAGGCATCCAGGGCCCCATGAGTAGGGGTGGTGGTAGTGGTGGGCATCCATCCCCCTATGAGTGGGGATGGTAGTGGTGACAGGCATCCAGGCCCCCATGAGTAGGGGTGGTGGTAGTGGCAGGCATCCAGGCCCCCATGAGTAGGGGTAGTGGTAGTGGTGGGCATCCATCCCCCTATGAGTGGGGATGGTAGTGGTGACAGGCATCCAGGCCCCCATGAGTAGGGGTGGTGGTAGTGGTGGGCATCCATCCCCCTATGAGTGGGGATGGTAGTGGTGACAGGCATCCAGGCCCCCATGAGTAGGGGTGGTGGTAGTGGTGGGCATCCATCCCTCTATGAGTGGGGATAGTAGTGGTGACAGGCATCCAGGCCCCCATGAGTAGGGGTGGTGGTAGTGGTGGGCATCCATCCCCCTATGAGTGGGGATGGTAGTGGTGACAGGCATCCAGCCCCCCATGAGTAGGGGTGGTGGTAGTGGTAGGCATCTATCCCCCTATGAGTGGGGATGGTAGTGGTGACAGGCATCCAGGCCCCCATGAGTAGGGGTGGTGGTAGTGGCAGGCATCCAGCCCCCCATGAGTAGGGGTGGTGTTAGTGGTAGGCATCCATCCCGCTATGAGTGGGGATGGTAGTAGTGACAGGCATCCAGGCCCCCATGAGTAGGGGTGGTGTTAGTGGTAGGCATCCATCCCCCTATGGGTGTGTATGGCATTGGTGATAGCCATCCCACCCCTATGGTTCTGCTGTTGCTAGTGTACGTCATTTCTGCATCCCTATGTGTGTGTGACATATTTTGGGTACGTGTCGTTTGTTTGTGTTGTGGGTGTTTGACTTACCGTCTGCGCCGTACGCGTCCGTACCGGTCCCGGTAATAGATGTAGAGTATTGGTAGGACCTGCGCGATGGGATTCATGGTTGGTTCGTCTCGTTCGGGTTTCTCGTGGCTTCGACTCGTACTCGTCGCGGGCTTGTTCGTCTCGCCGCCGTGGATCGTCTTGTGGCGCGAATCGGAGCTTATGTACAGCTCTCCCGGATGCTCTGACGTGCCGGATGTAGCGACGGGTTCGGCGCGTACGGAAGGCGCATCGTACTAGTCTGGCCGGAAGGTGCTGTATATTTCCTTCCGTGCGACTCGATTCAGTGTTTACGGATCCGGCTCGGGCGGGGAACAGGAGCTGGAATGGGTAAGTACGGCTCGCTCGGAATCTGAGCAGTTATGCACATCGTATTTGCTTGTTCGGACGACTGTTCGAATCGGTCGGGAAACACGCATTCGGCTTGGTTTTTTTCCGGACGAATACTGTTAGGTGCGCTTCCGGCCGAGATCGGAATCGACCCCTTAGTATTGATTATTTTATTGTTTATATATATAAAAATCTATATTTTATACAACTATATTTTTTACATCAATATTTTTGGACTTACCTGTTTAAGTGGTAGTGGTGACAGGCATCGAGGCCCCCATGAGTAGGGGTAGTGGTAGTGGCAGGCATCCAGGCCCCCATGAGTAGGGGTGGTGGTAGTGGTGGGCATCCATCCCCCTATGAGTGGGGATGGTAGTGGTGACAGGCATCCAGGCCCCCATGAGTAGGGGTGGTGGTAGTGGTGGGCATCCATCCCCCTATGAGTGGGGATAGTAGTGGTGACAGGCATCCAGGCCCCCATGAGTAGGGGTGGTGGTAGTGGCAGGCATCCAGGCCCCCATGAGTAGGGGTGGTGGTAGTGGCAGGCATCCAGGCCCCCATGAGTAGGGGTGGTGGTAGTGGTGGGCATCCATCCCCCTATGAGTGGGGATGGTAGTGGTGACAGGCATCCAGGCCCCCATGAGTAGGGGTGGTGGTAGTGGCAGGCATCCAGGCCCCCATGAGTAGGGCTGGTGGTAGTGGTGGGCATCCATCCCCCTATGAGTGGGGATGGTAGTGGTGACAGGCATCCATCCCCCTATGAGTGGGGATGGTAGTGGTGACAGGCATCCAGCCCCCCATGAGTAGGGGTGGTGGTAGTGGCAGTCATCCAGCCCCCCATGAGTAGGGGTGGTACCACAGTGGTAGGCATCCATCCCCCTATGAGTGGGGATGGTAGTAGTGGCAGGCATCCAGGCCCCCATGAGTAGGGGTGGTGTTAGTGGTAGGCATCCATCCCCCTATGAGTGGGGATGGTAGTAGTGGCAGGCATCCAGCCCCCCATGAGTAGGGGTGGTGGTAGTGGTAGGCATCCATCCCCCTATGAGTGGGGATGGTAGTAGTGGCAGGCATCCAGCCCCCCATGAGTAGGGGTGGTGGTAGTGGTAGGCATCCATCCCCCTATGAGTGGGGATGGTAGTAGTGGCAGGCATCCAGGCCCCCATGAGTAGGGGTGGTGGTAGTGGTGGGCATCCATCCCCCTATGAGTGGGGATGGTAGTGGTGACAGGCATCCAGGCCCCCATGAGTAGGGGTGGTGGTAGTGGCAGGCATCCAGGCCCCCATGAGTAGGGGTGGTGGTAGTGGCAGGCATCCAGGCCCCCATGAGTAGGGGTGGTGGTAGTGGCAGGCATCCAGGCCCCCATGAGTAGGGGTGGTGGTAGTGGTGGGCATCCATCCCCCTATGAGTGGGGATAATAGTGGTGACAGGCATCCAGGCCCCCATGAGTAGGGGTGGTGGTAGTGTTGGGCATCCATCCCCCTATGAGTGGGGTTGGTAGTGGGGACAGGCATCCAGGCCCCCATGAGTAGGGGTGGTGGTAGTGGCAGGCATCCAGGCCCCCATGAGTAGGGGTGGTGTTAGTGGTAGGCATCCATCCCCCTATGAGTGGGGATGGTAGTAGTGGCAGGCATCCAGGCACCCATGAGTAGGGGTGGTGGTAGTGGTAGGCATCCATCCCCCTATGAGTGGGGATGGTAGTGGTGACAGGCATCCAGGCTCCCATGAGTAGGGGTGGTGGTAGTGGCAGGCATCCAGGCCCCCATGAGTAGGGGTGGTGGTAGTGGCAGGCATCCAGGCCCCCATGAGTAGGGGTGGTGGTAGTGGCAGGCATCCAGGCCCCCGTGAGTAGGGGTGGTGGTAGTGGCAGGCATCCAGGCCCCCATGAGTAGGGGTGGTGGTAGTGGTGGGCATCCATCCCCCTATGAGTGGGGATGGTAGTGGTGACAGGCATCCAGGCCCCCATGAGTAGGGGTGGTGGTAGTGGTGGGCATCCATCCCCCTATGAGTGGGGATGGTAGTGGTGACAGGCATCCAGCCCCCATGAGTAGGGGTGGTGGTAGTGGTAGGCATCCATCCCCCTATGAGTGGGGATGGTAGTGGTGACAGGCATCCAGGCCCCCATGAGTAGGGGTGGTGGTAGTGGCAGGCATCCAGCCCCCATGAGTAGGGGTGGTGTTAGTGGTAGGCATCCATCCCGCTATGAGTGGGGATGGTAGTAGTGACAGGCATCCAGGCCCCCATGAGTAGGGGTGGTGTTAGTGGTAGGCATCCATCCCCCTATGGGTGTGTATGGCATTGGTGATAGCCATCCCGCCCCTATGGTTCTGCTGTTGCTAGTGTACGTCATTTCTGCATCCCTATGTGTGTGTGACATATTTCGGGTACGTGTCGTTTGTTTGTGTTGTGGGTGTTTGACTTACCGTCTGCGCCGTACGCGTCCGTACCGGTCCCGGTAGTAGATGTAGAGTATTGGTAGGACCTGCGCGATGGGATTCATGGTTGGTTCGTCTCGTTCGGGTTTCTCGTGGCTTCGACTCGTACTCGTCGCGGGCTTGTTCGTCTCGTCGCCGTGGATCGTCTTGTGGCGCGAATCGGAGCTTATGTATAGCTCTCCCGGATGCTCTGACGTGCCGGATGTAGCGACGGGTTCGGCGCGTACGGAAGACGCATTGTACTAGTCCGGCCGGAAGGTGCTGTATATTTCCTTCCGTGCGACTCGATTCGGTGTTTACGGATCCGGCTCGGGCGGGGAACAGGAGCTGGAATGGGTAAGTACGGCTCGCTCGGAATCTGAGCAGTTATGCACATCGTACTTGCTCGTTTGGACGACTGTTCGAATCGGTCGGGAAACACGCATTCGGCTTGGTTTTTTTCCGGACGAATACTGTTAGGTGCGCTTCCGGCCGAGATCGGAATCGACCCCTTAGTATTGATTATTTTATTGTTTATATATATAAAAATCTATATTTTATACAACTATATTTTTTACATCAATATTTTTGGACTTACCTGTTTAAGTATAGGGAGTTGATATTTTTGTAGTCTATATTTTTTCATCAATATTTTTTACATCGATATTTGTGACATCGATGTTGTGTCAGTGAACCTCAAATAGATACCTACCAACAGAATTAACTGTTATTCATGAGTAAAGATGTCACGAGAAGAGCAAGACAGGCTCACGAGAAATTATCTCAGTTAGCTCAGTAATATGATGCCGATTTAAAACGAACAAAGACTTTGCAGGAAAATGTAGATTTTCCACAGCCTGATGAGCAGAAAATCTGGATTTTATTAAGGACACGGAGGCTAAGATTATGCAATCTCCTTTTATTGCCAGCTCACACAGCAGCAACAATTAAAAAGAATTTAGAACTTTGAAAACATTCTATTCATCTATATAGTCCAGCAACAGGCAGCCATCTTCCTTCTTTTTTGCGCTGCGAACGAGATAAACTTCAAGATCAAACAAATTCCTGATGAATGTATTCAGAAGAACAAAGGTACGCGAAAATCCAAATCCAAATCACGTTACTCTGAAAGAAAGTATAAAATAAGTTAGACTACCCGGGCGGGTATCAGTGGTGGGATAATCTTAGCCTCCGTGTCCTTAATAAAATCCAGATTTTCTGCTCATCAGGCTGTGGAAAATCTACATTTTATGGCACGACACGGAGGCCAATATTATGCAAGTTCAAAGTGCATTCAATACATTATCAATCACATTAGACATAGGTTTAAAATAACAACTTTTGAACATGCCCTCGTTGGACCAATCGGCCGCTCTTAAAATGTCCTATAAACCTCCTCCCAAGATGAAAGCTTTGGAGGCTGAGGCACCTCTAAGTGAATGAGCTCCAAAAATAGAGGTGTCCACACCCCCTTCATTCATAACATCTTTCACCCATCTAGCTAAGGTAGGGGGGAAACGGCTTTGTGAGGCTTTTTATGAGAGATTAATAGTTGTGCGACGCCGTTTCTCAGATTAACAGTTCTCCTTTTATATTCTTTCAAACATAGCACTACACACAGTCTTGGGTTTCCTGAGAAATAAGGGTTGAAAATTGTTGAGGAAAGAGTCTTAGTTCTTCTTTTAATATAAAAACATACTCCCTCAGGTTGGTATGCCTTGCTGGTGACATCTAAAGCTCTAACATCAGATGTACGTCTAAAAGAAACCAGACATAGGAGGGTTGTGAGTTTGTAAGAAAGTTTTTTAAGTGACAAATATTGATTATCACCCCAGTTTTCTAATACTTGTAGGATCAGTTTAACATCCCAAAGAGAGGTGTACTTAGGTATGGGTGGTTTAACACGTTGCCTGCGGCAGGAATTCCAGCCCGGTGCTGGACATTCCAATCGCGGGCGTGGTCATGACGGAACCCATCCGTCATGCGCACAGGCCACCCGTGGCTCATGACGGCTGGGTTCCGTCATGAGCATCAAAGGGGTTAAGGACCCTAATGCTTCTCATAATCTTTTTTGTTAAAGCGTTCTGGCCGACAGGTAGTTCATCTATCAAGCAATGACCGGCAGAAATGGCTGATCTATAGACATTTACCGTCCTATAAGACAATCCTGACTCAAATAGTTCTGTTAGATAATTTATTACATGGACTACATCAGTTGAAATAGGATTGATACCCCATTTGAACACACCAACAAATTCATTTATTCAATGCCAGTCTATATGCCTTTCTCATGCCAGATGCCCATGACTCAGATATGAGTCTGAAAGCATCTTGCGAAAAGACAGGGATTTCACATTGTCTCCGGAAATCTTCCATGCCATCAGAGTGAGAGAGCCTTCCTCTATTAGAGGATGGATCTCCCCTTGAGGGCCGAGAACAAGGGTCTCGAAATTCGGTATTAGTAAGGGGAAGTCTACTGACATTTCCGGAATTATCGGGAACCATGCTTGGGATCTCCAAAGTGGAGTTATCACTACTACAGTTTCCTTGAATCTACGTGTTTGTAGGAGGAACCTGGGTAGCATGACAAATGGCGGGAAGGCAATATGGCCTTAGACCTCTCCAGTCCTGTAGGAAGGCGTCTACCCCAGCAGCTTTTGGGTCTGGTTTCCAGCTGAAAAACTGTGTCAGTTGAGTATTCAATCTGTCTGCAAAGAGATCTATGTTGAAAGGACCCCATATGTGTTGGATATGTAGGAATATCTCCCTGTTCAGTCTCCAGTTGCTGGAGTCTCTGAAGTTCCTGGAGAACCAGTCTGCTACTCCAGTGCTCAAACCAGGAATGTGTTGTGTTACAACTGAAATTCCTTTGCTCAAACAATAACCCCAAAAGTCCTTTGCTAGGTCCGCTAGGTCTTTGGAATGTGGTCCTCCCATCTTGCTCACATATTGGACTGCTGAAATGTAGTCCATGCGAAGCATTACACAACAGTTCATCCTTTCTTGTGTGAAACTGCGGATTGCAGAGGAGCCCGCTAAGAGTTCCAAGCAGTTGATGTGCATGTTCCTCTCTTGGTCTGACCAACGTCCCCCTGTGGAAGAACTTCCGCATTTCGCTCCTCTAGGCTTGCATCTGAGTCTATCACCATTTCGGGTTCCGCTCCGAAGATTGCCCTCTCGTTCCAGGCTTGTGCGTTCTTGAGCCACCATTCTAGTTCCTCCCTTGAGTCCTGATCTAGGGACAGAGTTTGAGAGTATGAGTGATTTTTGTGAAGGCATCTCTTTTTTAGTCTTTGGAGGGCTCGATAGTAGAGTGGGCCCGGGAATATAGCTTGGATGGTTGAGGATAGGAGATCCAGGATTCTTGCTAAACTCTTTAGTGTAATAATCTTTTCTGATAAGACCTTTTTTATTTCCTTGCCTAACTTTTTTTGCTTCTCTTTGGGTAAGCGTAGTTCTGTGTGAAGGGTGTCTACGATGAACCCCAGGAACTGAGTGTCTTGTGCTGGAGGTAGGCATGATTTTTTTACGTTTATTACAAATCCTAGGTTCTCTAAGATCTCTATTACACACTGAGTATGTAGGGATACAATGTCCTTGGACTGACCCATTATTAGGATGTCGTCTAGGTATATTATTAACCGTACACCTTTTGCCCTGAGCCAGGCTGCTACCGAGCGGAGTACCTTTATGAAGCACCAAGGTGCTGAGGATAGTCCGAACGGGAGACTGGAGAACTCCCAGACTTTGTTTCGCAATGTGAAGCGGAGGTATTTTTGATGCGGAGGCCAGATGGGATAGTAAGGTAAGCTTCCTTGAGATCTAATCTCGTTAACCAATCCCCTTTCCTTAGGATGTCTCTTAACAGATATATCCCCTCCATTTTGAAGTGTCGGTAGACCACCCAATCGTTTAAATCTTTGAGGTTTATGACTGGCCTCATCTCTTTGTTCTTTTTCTCCACCAGGAAGATGTTGCTGATAAAGCCAACCTCTGGATCGAGTGCCTCTCTAATGGCACTTTTGGCTAATAGGTCTTGTACCTCCTTTGTTACCAATTTTGAGTGCTCTTGTGAAAAGCTGATTTCCCTTGGGATTCTGTCTTGAAAGGGTGTGTCTGTGAATTCTATTCGGTATCCCCTGACAGTTTGTAATACCCAAGGGTCTTGTGTCACTAAGTTCCAGTTCCCACAGAACTGGGCTAGTCTCCCTCCCACCTTTATAGGGGAATCTGAAAGGTCTTTCATATGACCTACCTGATGAGAAGTTTTTCTGTCTTCTGTCACCTCTGGTGTTTCTGAAGCGCCCTCTTTGTCTTTGGGGTAGAAGTTAGAATAGGAGCCATAGGCTTGATGGAAGGACCTATTGCCTCGTGCCATAAAGGGTCTTGAGGAAGGTATACCCCGGCCGGGGAACCGACCACTTGTTCGCCCGGCCCTTCCAAAAACTCTGTCTTGAAACATCTTCCTTATCTCCTTTTGAGATTTCTGGATAGAGCTGAAAATGCCCACATATTTTGCCATCTCTTTTATGAAGTCATCACCAAAAAGTTGGTCCTGGGAAGAAGGTCCCCCTTCTCTATTGGCAAGCTCTATTAGTTTGGGGTCGAGCGTCGAGAGGATGCATTTTCTTCTTTCGTTTGAAGGAGCCGTGTTTGCGTTCCCAAGGAGGCAAACAGCTCTCTGCGCCCACTCTCGTAGTTCTTTTGGGTCGACCTGAGTTTCGCTCAGGTAAGCCGTCTCGGCCATCTCGAAGATTTTGGTGAGGGGGCCAGTAATGTCCAGGAGTCTGTCCTGGCAGGACTTTAGGCCTCTATCTAGGCCTCTTCTAGGGTCTTTTCCCCCCTTGTTAATGAATGAGACGACCTTTGGGTCGAGTTCGGGTGTTACGGTTATCTTGTCGGGCAGGGATGGCCGAGGGTATTCGGATCGTAAACGAGACCTCCCTTCCTTAGGGATCTCCCTTCTCAACCAGAAGGTAATATATTCAGCCACATGGTGAGAGGGGGTCCATTCAGGTGACAGGGGATGTTTTATAAGGAGGGGATCAAACATATTGTCCCCGAGTGGGTCAAGAATCCCCATCTTAGACCCAGAGGCCTTTGATGCCTCATCAGATGTCACTTTTATAGTCGTGGGCGAGTCCCCGAAATCAGAGTCGAACTCTGAAGAGCAGGACAATTCCAGTTCTGGCTCATATGTCTGGTCGTCATCAGACTCACTGGATATAGGGAAACCCGGGCCTGTTTCATGCCCATCCACAGTGTCGAACACACTGACTCCATCACTGGCGTCATCCGGTAAACCCTCGATGACCCCTTAAGATTTCTTAGACTTTTTATGAGGGTGGTCACCTGATGGCCTTTTTTTATGGGATTTATCAGACCAGGAAGAACATCCAGGTTGGTCACTTGCATGGGTATTTGAAAGGGTTTCCAAACTCTTATTGATGGTGTCATCCAGCGACCCCATCAATTTCCCTATAGCTCTATTTACTAATTCCTCTAATGTCCCCTCAACTAAGGAATCTAACTGCTCCCCAGACATTCTTTTTTTTTTTTATATCTATATGAAACAAATAATGTTAAAGGTTCCCTTTGTGAGTAAGAGTTAAAAAATAAAATATATGGGCGTATTATTGCTTATTTGGGATGGGTTTAGTTAAATAATTGGCCAGCAGGGGGCAGCTTGAGTTAACCAGTGCTCTGCTTCGTTGCAACCGTCGTTTTGAAATGAGAGAAACAATGTGGTGGTGTTCTTGTGGAGGATACAAGGCCCTTTCCTCTAATTCTTGGAACGAGGCTTGACTTCCTCGTTTTGTTTAATGGGCTCGATAAATGCTCCCGGTGCCCCCACTAGGAGCAAGGCTATGTGGAGGCGTGAGGAGGAAGCCTCTGTTTGCGGTAAGCCTTTTTTTTTTTTTTTAAATCAGTTACGGGCTCGCGTACGGACAGGCAGCAGTGCAGCCGCTCACGTGAGCCCCATTGAAGCAGAGAGACAGAGCGCGCGGGGTTGCGTTGATGCACGCGAGGCCCCGGCGCGTCATTTGAATCTGGGGCCGCTTGGCGGTGACAGGGGAAAATTTTGTGGTCTGTGAGAGACCTAAGGAAGGAGTCTCGGGTTGCGAGACAAGGGGAATTAAGTTTATAAGCGTGTTAAGGGGTGAAAGCGCAAAGGTGTTAGCACCTTAAAAGACTATTAATTAGCATCTCGCAGGCATATGTCAACAAAAAACATGACGAAAATGATCTAAATATATATATAAATACATATATTGTCAATTATAGCGCATTAAGGACAGCCATGCGGGTAATTTTAGGAGAGAAAATAAAGGTTACTTATCTTGTGAGCAGCAGCAATAAAAGAAGGAAGATGGCTGCCTGTTGCTGGACTATATAGATGAATAGAATGTTTTCAAAGTTCTAAATTCTTTTTAATTGTTGCTGCTGTGTGAGCTGGCAATAAAAGGAGATTGCATAATATTGGCCTCCGTGTCGTGCCATAAAATCACAGACTTGCCTTTAGTGATCAAGATATAGAGAAATTGAGATTACCGGATTGAAGACCCAAATTCAAGAGCTAGTTCTAACCCTTTGAATTTGGAGCACATTAGATAAAAGGGAAGAGAGATGGGCAAAAAGAAAGGGTTCTAAAAGAACAATGGGAGAACCTCCTCCGTTGTGGGAAACGGGAATGGGTGTCAAAACTTTTCTCTGACGGAAGTGCCGAGTGGAGGTTGTGCATGTACCTTGGAGTAGAGGTGATCTTGCAGCCTTTACAAATGACTTCCAGAATGAATGAATGAATGAAGACATTTATATAGTGCACAGCTACTCAACAAGAGTGTCCCGGCGCTTCCCAGGGACTGAGAGAGAAGCCTGTAGAGTGGTACAAACAGGTTGATCGATTTGTGAACATCTTGAAGGTGTTGGGGAAATTGTGGTTCCTAGTGATTTATGGTTAGCAAATAAAATAGCTAAAGAGTAGCCTGAAGGTGAGTCTGAGAGAGATCCAGTGACACATGGTCAGTCACCTGCAGTGATGAAAAAGTACGAACAGGTGATAACTTGTTTGAAAGCAAAGGTGCCTCAGCAGGATATTGATTGGGTAAAGATTAGCAGGACAACTCAAAAACCTAAAGAAACGATTCATGCCTTTTATGAAAGATTGTTGCAGGCATTTAAACAGTCAGTATAGTAGGATGGACACTCTAGAGCCGAAGGATATGGTACAGTTTGTATCCCATTTTGAGACTGGGTTGAGACCTGAGATTAGTATGATGATACAGCAGCATTTGATCTGTTGGCAGAATAAATCTGTCGACAAAATCCTGCGGTACGCAAAGTACAGTTGTGATGTAATTGAAATGAAGCATAAAAAGCTGAAGGAGAAATTGATGATGGCACAGATGAAAGCGAGTCAGCAACAGCCTTATGTGGGGAATACTAGTACTATGCAGGGAGTCTATCATTCTGGGACTCTGATGCAGAAAAGTGGAGTATTTCAGGGACAGGGAAGGGGAAGAGGTATTCCTATAGATCCCAAGATGAGAGTAGATGTTGCTACGTTAAAGAAATCAAACCCATGCCGCTATTGCAATAGGTTGGGGCATTGGAAGCATGAATGTCGCTTTATTCCTGCAAATCAAAAACAGAATGGAGGGCTGAATCAGTCCTAGGGTAACGTTACGCAAACGTACAAAGTGCTCAGGTCCAGATTCCAAAATTCGACTGGTTTACAAGGTCCTATGATGGAAGTGCCACAGCCCCCGGTGCCACAGCAAGCTGCCAATAACACGAGTGGGAATCAGAATATGTCCCACTAGAATGGTCCAAGCCAAGTTTCTCATATTTGACACATCAAGTGGGTGCGGCTCAGATTAATCCTTATAATGGTGCCTGAGGGGGAAGGAAGACTGTACACTCGTTGCAGTCTTAGAGGTAGAGCAGAGTGGACCATATGTTGATGCTAATGTTGATGGCCACAATGTCCCTTTCCTGATTGACACTGGTGCTACCCGCTTTACAGAGGTTCCAAACCTACCCCTCTCGGGAAAAACAATCCAAATTGTAGGAGTTGCAAATAAACGATTGTCGAACCCCCTTACTGAAGAAGTACTTGTAAAGATTGGGACATTTGAGGACAATCATCAATTTGTGGTGTGTGATTCCACTCGTTTATGTCCTTTGGGACGTGACTTGCTGTGCAAGTTAAATTGCACCATCGATCACGCAACCCTGATCTACCGTGTCACCGCCATCGGCATCACACATAAAGCCAAAGCCCTCCTGGCCTCTTTCCTATCCAATCGGACTCAACTAGTGACGCTCGGTGACTTCAATTCCCCGTCATTTGCTCTCCCATGTGGTGTGCCACAAGGATCATCGCTGAGTCCGACCTTGTTTAATATATACGTGTCGGACCTGGCGGGGGTCATCAAAACATACAGCATCGGCCTAACGTCGTACGCTGATGACACACAACTGGTGCTAGCGGTACACAATGACGGAGGGGCAGTTGCGGCAAACTTTCAAGAGGGAATGCTAGCCATCAGTGCATGGATGGCAAACAACTGCCTCAAATTAAACTCAGACAAGACGGAGGTGATGATCTTTGGTAATCTCTCCCCTAGCTGGTCCCCCACTTGGTGGCCAGCTAAGTTAGGCTCACCGCCGTCCCCGTCACAAAGGTCAGAAATCTGGGTGTTATGTTCGACGACAAGCTGTCATTCATACACCATGCCAACGCAGTCGTTTCTGCATCCTTTTATGTCATCAGGATGATAAAAAAAACTCCTACCTTTTCTCCCAACCAGCGCCGGCAGGACTCTCATTAGTACCATGGTTATGTCAAAGGTTGACTACTGTAATGCTCTACTCATCAATGCTCAAGAAAGAGTCCTAAATAAGTTACAACTGGTGCAAAACGCAGCCGCCAGGATTCTGACAGCCACCCCCAAATTCAAACCAATATCCAACGTGGTGCGACAGCTCCACTGGCTACCCATCAGGAGCAGAACCAAGTTCAAGGCTCTATGCATTACATACAAGGCAATCCACGACACTGGACCTGAATTTCTCAGGAAAACTCTCTGCTCCTACAAGCCCAGCAGACCCTTGCTCTCATCAGCAGCAAACCTGCTGATTGTTCCCCGAACCATGAAAGCTTCTTGGGGCGACAGAAGATTCACGGTCGCCACCTCCAAACTATGGAACACGCTCCCCCTCCACATCAAGACCAGTCCCACCCTGCTTACATTCCGGAAACAATTAAATACCTGGCTTTTCAACCAATAACCACCCGCGCCTGGCCTTCCCTCTGCCTAGTCCGCAGCGCTGAGACACCTAAGGGTATTTGCGCGCTTTACAAGTTGCTAAAATAAATAAATAAAATAAAATATTGTACACCAAAAGGAATAGAACTCCAGACACAAATCAGAACTTGTGTGTCTCACCATTCCCTATGCTGACAGTGGAAGACTTACCAATAGATCTAAGAGATACAGTGAAATATCTAGTCTGGGATTTTTCTGGAAAGGACATCGGACTCATCCGAGGGGTTGAGCCTGTTCCTATCCAGATTAAACCAAATGCAGAACATCCGAGAACACCACAGTACAATCTAACACCCAAGACAGTTTCTGGAATTACATCTGTCATTGAAACAACGATTGAACAAGAATTTTGAAGGATATCCTGGGGAGTCCATGTAACTCACCCATTATGGGCTTATAGAAGCCGAGCGGTAAGTACCTCATTGTGGAGGATCTTCGAAAGGTTAATAGCATAGTGGTCGCTTGTTGTCCCGTGGTACTGAATCCATCTGTGATAATGTTCCAGATTCCATGTGAGGCTGGATGGTTCACTGTCATTGACCTTTGTCAGGCATTTTTTTCCATTCCTCTTCATAAGGAGAGACAATTTGTATTCGGTTTCCGGCTGGGGAATCATGTTCTAATATGGTGATGTGTCCCACAAGGGTATATGGAGAGTCCTTCCATCTTCAACCAGATCTTGAAAAAGAATCTGGAGTCCTTGGTCATGCCCTGCAATTCGGTCCAAGTCCAGAATATCGACAACCTGATACAATAGCCTTGCTGAACCATCTGGTTGAGAATGGACATAACGTGTCCCCAAACAAGTTGCAGTACTGTCTGACAGAAGTTCTTTACTTAGGACATCACATTGTGAAGGGTGTGAGAAAGGTGTCACAAGAAAGAATCGCGGCAATCATATAAATGAATCAGCCTCATACACACAAAGAAGTCAGGATGTTTCTGGGAATGGTGGGCTACTGTCACTAGTGACCCAACTTTTCCTTAATGGCCAAACCTTTGCAGAGGCAGACACACAAAGACGTGTCCGATCCGTTACCTTGGGACAATGCTTGCTTGAATACATTCCTGGAGTTGAGAAAAAGCCTTTGTCTCTCTCCTGCCTTAGAACTACAACAAGGTGTTTTTGTTCTTTTGTAATGAACTAGAAGGTTGTGCGCTTTCAGTATTGACACAGAAGCATGGAAGGGCCCGTAGACCAGTGTCTTATTTTTCAGCTACTTTATATCCTGTGGCATCAGTGTTGCCCGAATCTCTCAAATCCGTTCCTGCAACAGGTTTCAGCATAGAGAGATGCAAAAGCATTGTGATGGGTCACCCTTTGACTGTCTCCTTTCCTCATTCTGTCGAGATTCTGTTGACTCAAACTCATTCACAGCACTTGACCAATAGCAGGTTCACTGGGTATGAGCAAATAAGTTTAGCTGCAGAGAACATAAGCCTGAAAAGATGCTGCACGCTGAAGCCTACTACCCTATTGCCTTTACCTGATTGTGATGCGGATGAAATAGAAGTAGAGCATTACTGTCTCGATGTCACTGACCTATGCACTAAACCCCGTCCTGACATTTCTGAGGAGACATTACCTGAATCTGATTACACCCTATGTATGGATGGCTATTGTCTCAGGATAATGATGGAAACCTGAGAGTTGCTTATGCTGTCTGTGCTGTCACTGGAGCGGTCGAAGCTGCCTGTCGTCAAGGCGTATTCTCAGTGCAAGTAGCAGAATTAATTGCATTTACCAGAGCATGCTGAGTTTCAGACCAGCTAAAAGTGACAATATTCACTGATAGCCAGTATGGATTCGGTGTGGTCTATGATTTCTGACAGTTATGGTCTCAGAGGGATTTCATGACCTCTTCAGGGTCCCCCATCCGCAATGGAGAAAATGTACAAAAATTGTTAGACACCAAGTTGCTGTTGTCAAATGCCCTGCCCATAGTAAAGGAAACGATTTTATGACAGTTGGTAATCGTTATGCCGATGAAGTTGCACGTTACTGTGCACTAAACGTCTGCACTTTCAGTGGTGAATACACAAATGAGGGAACAGATTAAACCAATTTCAACCTTTTGATGACAATTGCTGATACATGGGAGGAAGTGAAAAGGTTCCAAGAGGAAGTTACTAAGGAGGAACAGCAAAGTTGGATAAAAGCAGGTTGTGTGAAACGAGATGATGACATTTGGGTTTCAGGAGACGGGAGACCAATATTGCCTAATAGTTTGTGCCCCCTATGACGATGTATTATCACGGACAGATGCATGTAGGGAGAGATGCCATGGTGAGATTGTTTAGGCAGACGTGGTTTAACCAGAAGTTTTGAGCGATGGCTGAGGCATTGTGTTACCGGTGTGTGATTTTTCAGCAAATCAATATGGGAAAACAAAAAGCTGTTACACTAAGTCACATTGGGAGATCTGGAGGTCCTTTCAACAGGATGCAACTGGACTTTGTTGAGATGCCAGTATGCAATGGATTGAGGTACATTTTAGTGGTGGTGTTTATTTTTTAACGTTAGGTGGAAGCCTCCCCGACCAGATGTGATAGCCACACTGTAGCTAAGCTGTTATTGAGGAAACAAGATTTGGATTTGCAACCTCTGTAGAGTCAGACCGAGGAACTCATTTTAATAATGAGGTCTTGAGAATGCTATGTGCAGCCTTACAAGTGGAGCAGAGATTGCATTGCAGTTATCGGCCAGAAGCTTCAGGTATCATGGAGCGAGTCAACAGCACTTTGAAGTCTAGGGTTGCTAAAGTATGTGCTTCGACATCTTTGAAATGGCCTAATGCTTTGCTTCTTGTGCTGATAAATCTTCACAGTGTCCCAAATCGGAGAACAGGACTCTTGCCTCATGAGATCATCATGGGGAGAGTTATGAGACTGCCTGCTGCGCCTGTCAATGTGTTAGTAAACATCACAGACGATATGGTGCTCAATTACTGTAAAGGATTGGCTAATGTGGTTCGTTCTGTGTCTCACCAGGTCAAAGCAGCTACAGCACCATCACATCAGGAGCAGTGCAATGATCGAAGTCCGGGAACCTTGTCACAGTGAAAAAACAACATTTGAGGAAGAACTGCCTTGAGCCTCGTTGGCGTGGTCCTTACCAGGTGGTCTTGGTCACTACGACAGCTGTGAAATGTGGTGGTCTTCCAAATTGGGTGCATGCGTCCCACACTCGTAGAACAAGAAACAGCACCTCTTCTAGAAGAGACGCCAGCAGTGGTCAAAAGACCCTGGGAAAAGGCAAGTCAAGCTGTAGGGGATCAGACAGAGCCTGAGACTGCACATGAACAATCTGAGGGGGTATGGACAAATCTGAAGTTGAAGCTGAGTCTGAGCTCGAAACAGCAGCAGATGTGGTGCTGGAAAACGAAACAGATTCTGTGAGACCACGAGTGGGAGAGGAAAGCTGGCCAAAGAATAAAGAACGGAGAAGATTGAAGTTGTCCTCTGAAAGAGCTCTTGCACCCATATCGGAAGCATCTGGTGAATCAGAGTTGAGTGGTGACGAAGGTGATGTATCGAGTCTCAGAAGATCCAAAAGATCGAGGGTGCCTTGTCGGAGGTACTCTTCTCCTGAGTGGACTTATCTTGCTACTAATGACAACGAGAGTGACTTCTAGATGTTCTAGAATAAAAGTGGAAGTTTTTCTGAAACTTTTGGAACTTGATTTGAACTATCTCTTTACATTTGCATTGCCTCACTCAACAAGACTGAGTGCTTTGAGAAATCTAGTGCTAAAGGAAACCAAATTTCCCTATTTGAATCAAGAGGACTCTCCTGTGCTTGTTGATGGACTGAAAGTATACTGTTACTGGAGATGCTCATTAATGAACTTTGTCTGCACATTATTAGAGATGATGAATGAACTTTGAGTTGCTTAAAGAAAAATACCAGGATCGGAGTGGAAGAAGAATACATTTAGGGATTACATTTAGAAGAACTGTTAGTAGAGTTAGGGAAGCCTCACGAAGATTGTACACAATGTGAATAAAGTTGAAAACAATATAAGACTGTTCCAAATAGAGACTGGTTTGCCATTTGAACAGGTGGGGACTGACAAACCCGGCTAGCATTGGAGAGGTTCCCTTGATGTTTTCTCTGCCTGCTCCTGAGGTGTTGTCTGACACCAGTTTCATCAGCTGTTTTGGAAGGGTGTTTCGATCTCCATACGCCTGTAGGGAGAAGAGGCACAAAAGCATTCACCAACCACTGACTTATCTTCTAATTTGGTAAGATGCATACATACAAATAATTTTGGATATAACTCACCGTCCTGCTTTTGGATTCCACAACTTTTTTTTATGGATATAAACATTTTGGATTCTACAAAAAGAAGAAAATACTTTAAATGAATTCCATCTTCTATTGGATAGCATATTAAGAGAGACAGTTTAAAAATGTCTTGAGACTTTGTTTTCAGTTATTTCTTTTGTTGTTGAGAGACTTATTAGGAATGAAGTAATTCCTGTTCTATGTTGCTCCTGAAAGGTCCCTCTATTTTTACTTAGGTATTACTGGGCTTTATTTTAGGATTCGCTGAATTAGAATATTGAGTGCTTGTATTTTTTTTTTGTGTGTGTATTCAGTATCTCTTTCTTTTGTAGGATTACATTGTATTGATTGGGTTCCTGTCACTAAAACACAAGTGGCAGGTATTATGTAAGAAACACAATTATCAGCCCTTAAACTGTTCTGAGTTATTTATGTATTAGTGCTAAGATCTCAAAACATCTGTTATACTTGTATCTAGACACATGACGTACTTAGAACACTGGTAGCACCACTAAAGTGACACAATAAAGCTGTTACCTTGAAAGGACCGAGAATGCCATCTGGTGTTTACTTCCCTTCCCCTTTCCACTTGGTACTGTTCTAACTTGGAGGTTCTTTTCCAGTGCTCTGGTGGTTGCAGGGCTCTAGATGGTGTAGGAAGTTGGCTTCTGGAATTCCCATCTCGCTCCCACAAGATTTAGCATGCTCACTTTTTCACATTGGCTGTGTTCAGTCCTTACAGTGTCCTTCCCAAATTGGATAAATAATTTTGTTCGGTATCCCAGAAAAAATAGTGGACATAGTGGGCACTGTTTTATTATGGATTCAATCCTTTTTCTCCAGCCACAGTCAAAAAAATAGGTTTAGTTTTGGAGCAGCACAATTCTCCAGATAGCCAGTGTCCTGCGGAGGCCCCCGAGAGTCATCCCTCTCATGCATCGACCCATCTACTTTTGCCCTTTGGTAGAGCTTCTTCAGTCTTATTAAGTTAACTGATAAATATAGAAAGATGATACATAAATCCATTACAGCTAGACAATAACCCATATTACCTCCCGTCCCTCCCTCGCCTTCCTTCAGCACAAGTAAGGCCCTGCCTCCCACCCAGACCTACCCCCAGCCCATAAAACCTCTGCCCGCCCCCACCTGTTTTTTTCTGTCTCCCTAGTGAGACTTACCTTTTCAGTTCCTCCCTGTGGCGGTGCCGGGGAGTCTTCGGTCTGGTTCTCTGCAACGGCGGAGCCCTCTGCAGCGTTCTCCCGGCGGTGCTTCCTCTCCTCGTCTCCCTTGTGGTATGGGGGCGGAGCGGTTGCTCGGGAAGCCGCGACGGTGTTCGGCGGTCCTCCTGTAGCTGGGGCTGTGTTTCCGGGTCGGGCTTGCGAGGCTGCCTCTACTCCCGGACTGCGCACATCACGGAGGCCTGGTAGGCCGGGTTTTTAACTCGTTATTTGTTTCCTTTGGGCCTTTTCTGCTGTTTTTGGTGGCGATTTTTCTTGGCCGGCGTGGTCGTATGTCTGCCTTGTCATGGGGAGTGTTATCTCCGGTTTCTTGCTGTCCTGGGTCGCATGAGGTTGTTTCAGTGGGGGCGTTCTGGTGTCCTCTTCTTCATCATCTACTGATGGGTCTCCGGTCCCCCTGGGGCGCCCTGGATGCCTGGGCTCCGTGGGGGGTGTAGTGCCTCTCATGTCTACGGATGGTGCAGGGCTTGTTTGAGGCTGCTGCGGGCTCGGCCGGTGCCTTCTGGTCCGTCCCGTCCTCGTCCCTTGGATCCTGTGGGCGACTGGTTCCCTTCTGGGGGGGGGGGGGTCCTTCTCCCGCCTCTGGCGGTGCGTATGTCTCCGGGGAGGTGATGTGGGTCATTCTGGCTCCTGTGCGGGACGCTTGGGTTTTCCTCATTCCCTGCTGGGCGGGGACTGTGGGAATCTTTTTCCTTGGTGCTCTCAGCCCTCCCGGTTGGGCTTGCCCTTCGGGCCCAGTGTGGGGGATGGTGCTGTGGGAGTGGCGTGCGATGGACGTACTGCGGGTCCCTCGCTTCCTCCGGACTCTTTGCTTGTTGGAGGGGGTCAACCCCTTTCCTCCCATTGTACAGTTGGACTCTGTCCTGACCATGCTGCTCGGCGAGTCAGCTGTTCTGCCTGAGGTTTGTACCCCGTCTGATGCGACGGATTGGTAGGTGGTCTCTGTCCTTGGGTATGCGTTTGCGCCTGCTGCCTTAGCGCTGGGGTCAGGCCTGTTCTCTGCTTGTTCTGCGCTCTCCTTGGTGGAGGGTTTTGTGGAGTTGGCGGCGGCTGTTCAGGGTGGCTCGGTGTCCTCTATCCTTCTGGCCGCCTTGGTGCCTATGCGTGCCTTGCCTTGTGTTGGGCGTTCAGCTTCGTCTGGTGTGCCTTGGACTGGGGCCTCTCAGTCATCCCCCCCGGTGGGTGTCTCATCCGTCTTTCCGGTGGGAGCGGTTATGGCCCAGTTTTTCGCCCATGCTCGCTGCCTCCATGCCTATAGGCTCTGCCCTGTTGGGTCCCTGCTGCTGCTGTCTGGTTGTTCCCTGCCGGTGGGTTGCCGGCTCCGGTTTTTTTCTTCCGGGGTGGCGCTGGGACGATTCGGATTGCTGGTTCCTGCGCTGTGTTGCTCATGGTTCCGTGGTCATCTTTTGGCAGGTTCCTCCGGATGCTGGGGTTCGGTTGGCTCCTGTGCTCTCTCTCTGGTCCGCGCAGAGTGGATCTGATGGTTGGGGTGTCCTGTTTGCTTGCCGATCGGACCGTCTGTTGGATTCCGGTCATGGACGTCGGCGCCGGGGCATATTCCTTTCTGTTCCCGGTGCTGGCGGTGTCCGGCGGTTTTCGGACCGTTCTGGGTCTCCCTTGGGTCGACTCCTGGGTTCGGGCTGTTCCCTTCCGTGTGTTGACCCTTACAGCGGTTCTTCGTCTGGTTTGGCCGGGCGAGTTTTTTGCCTCCTTGGTTTTCGGGGACCCCTCTCTCCGCGTCCCTGTCGCCGCCTCTCCTCAGTGTTTCTGAGGCTCGCAGTGGGAGGCGCCCGTTTTCTATTTTACGTTCTTCCCTTCGGCCTCTAGTCTTCTCCCGTGGTCTTCTCGGAGGTCCTGACACCTCTCCTGGATCTGCTTCCTGCGAAGGGGTTATTCCTTACTCATTCCTGGTCGTCCTCTTGCTACTTGAGGCCGACGGGTCTCTTTCGGGGCGAACTTGGTGGTTCTGCCGGAGCGCGGCCTTTTGGTGTACTGGGAGTTTCTTCTTTGTCCCCCTCTCGAAACGTGGTGTTCATCGGGGCTCGTTTCCGGTCTCTGGCCGGCCAGGTTACCTGTCCGTCCGGTGCCTGGTCTCTCTTGAGTCGCTGGTTCTGGCCTTGATGTCCCTGGGGGCTCCCCCTACGGTGACGTGGCTGTGGGTGCGGGGGCTCTTGGCTTCTGTGATGTTTCTGGTTCCCTGGGCTCATTTTCACCTTCTTCTTCTGGCCAGCTGGATCCTGTTGTGTTGGTCTCTGGGGTCTCAGAGTCTGTGGTCCCCGCTGCCCATGACAGATCAGATCCGGGGGGAGCTCTCCTGGTGGCTCTGCCGGCGTCACCTTCTGGCGGGGATTTCTTTTGGCTCCTCTGGCTCCGCTTGTGGTGTCTACGGACGCCCGCCGGTCCGGGTGGGGGGCTTGGCTGCGGTCGGCTCAGGTTCAGGGGTGCTGGTCCCTGCTGGACTCCTGAAGGTCTTCGAACTGGCGGCAGTTGAGGGCCTCTCTGTGGGGCCATTGGGTGCTGGTTCAAACGGCCGATCTGGTGGCGAAGTCCTTTGTCTCCCATCGGGGGGGGGGGGATCCAGGTCCCTGTCCTTGCACTTGATAGCCAGCGGCGTGTTTCAGTGAGCTCGGCTCTGGGTGCTGGGTGTGTCTGCTCTCTGCATTCGGGGGGTGGCCGATGTGCGTTCGGCTCTGTTGAGCAGGGCCTTTCCTTCGTCGCGGGCTTTCTCTCTCCTTCCCAGTTTGTTCGTCCAGTTGGTGGGTCGTTGGGGCCTCCCGGTGGTGGACCTGTTTGCGGACCCGGGGAATGCCAGGGTGGCCCTGTTCTGTTCTCTGGGCCGTTGTCCCCGGACTCTGGGAGTCGACGGGTTGACCTCTCCTTGGCCTCGGGGTCTTCTGTATGCCTTCCCCCCCTTTCCACTGCTCCAGGCCTTTCTGGTGCGGGTCCGGAGGGACTGTTGTGGGTTGCGCCACGTTGGCTTCGGGCGAATTGGTTTCCTCTCCTGGCAGGGATGTGTTGCGACCGGGAGTGGGTCTTTCCGGTGGTTCCGTCCCCGTTGGTGTTTCTGGCCCTTCCCTTGTGCTCTGTGCGGAGGTTGCACCTGACGGCCTGGTGGTTGAGCGGCGGAGCTTAGCTGAGTTGGGGGTTCCTGACCATTTGGCTGTTTCTTTGCTGGCTTCCCATGGGTCCTCCACTCTGCTATCCTATGCTAGGCGTTGGCGGGCCTTTTCGGCCTGGTGTTCTGCTAAGGTCTTTGTTCCCACGGTTGCTGACCTCTTTTTGGTGATGCAGTTCCTTCAGGTTGGGGCTCATCTGGGGTTGTCGGTGGCTTCTCTGCGGGTGCAGTGGGTGGCTATTCCGGCTTTTAGGGGCTCCTGGCATAATTTGCGGGATGACGGAGGTCTGATGCCTTGTTTTATTTCGGGGTTTGTTGGATTTGTTGCCCCGCCCTGTCGGGTCCTTCCCTTCGTGGACTTAGCTGCTGGTGTTGGATGTCCTGTCCGGTCCTCCCTTTGAGCCCCTTGAGGGTCTCGAGTTGAGACGCTTGACTTTTGAGACTTGTTTTTTGGTGGCCATCACCTCGGCGCGCAGCTTGGGTGTGTTGGGGGCTTTGTCTTGTAAGTTTCCTTTCTGCAAGATCTTTTTCGGTTCGGGTGGTTTTGGTACAGTTTCCGTCCTTTGTCCCTAAGGTCAGTTTGGCGTTTCATCTCAGTCTGGAGGTGATTTTGCCTGGTTTCTGTCCTGCTCCTTCCTCGGCTGAGGAATCTCGTTTGCACTGTCTGGATGTGCAGTGTGCTTTATTGTGGTACCTGCAGGTTGTGGTGTCCTTCCGGAAGGGGGACTCTTTGTTTGTTAACTTTGGTCCGGCTCGGCAGGGTGTTGAGCCTTCCACTGCTACGCTGAGTCGTTGGATTCGGTCCACGGTCTTGATGGCTTGCCGTCTTAATGGGGTGGATCCTCCTGTGGGAGTTCAGGGGCGTTCCACTCGCGGTATGGCGGCTACGGTGGCTGAGTTGCAGGGTAACTCTGTGGTGGAGATCTGTAGGGCTGCGACCTGGTCTTCTCCCTCTACGTTTGTCCGTCACTAGCGGTTTGCTGGTCTGGAGCGTTTGGATACTGTTCTGGGCCACAGGGTCTTGTCCTCTATGCGGGACCTGGGATGTTGATCTACTGTGTTTGGGGGCACGTTATTAGTTTTTGGTGTTCTTTATCACTCAGTTGTCCGTCTCTGTTTTCTTCTGCTTGCTATGTCCTCACTTGTGCTGAAGGAAGGCGAGGGAGGGACGGGAGGTAATGCGTCCATTACTATCGATAATGGCATTACTTCTAGTCCTACTCCCTCGCCTTCCTTCAAGGACCCTCCCTCCCTTCCGGTGCGGTACATCTGAGTGCTAGCTCGGCTTGTTTACGTACAGGTGGAGGTGGGGGCAGGGCAGAGTTTATATGGGCTGAGGGTAGGTCTGGGTGGGAGGCGGGCCTCACTTGTGCTGAAGGAAGGCGAGGGAGTAGGACTAGGAGTAATGCCATTATCGATAGTAATGGACGCATAATTACATAAACCTCATGTCATGTTTGAGACACATCCTCCACTGGATGAAGTTTAACTCTTTAACCGCGGCGCGAATTCCGCCGCGGTGCGGGAGTTCTAATGAGTGGGCGGGGCTGCGTCGGCCAACGGACGTGCGCAGCACTAGCCAGGTAGTGCTCGCGACGGCCGTTGGCCGACGCCCGCACGGAACGGGTCAACTTTCTCTGTATGAACGGAACAAAGACTGAGATTTTCTTTACTATCACACTGCAGTTTGATTAGCCTTCACATTATGGGACCCTCTCCACTACCCTATGAATTACGAACCAGGGGATACATTTTTAGTTTTGAAAGTTCTATTGAAAATAAAGTTTATTTTTTATTTTTTTGCAGTTATATATAGCGCAAACTCGACCCCAAGATACTGGAGCCCTTTACATGAGCACCAGTTACGTTACACAAGGACACATTCATTTTCGGTAGGCGTGGAGAGATTAAGTGATTTGCCCAGAATCACAGGATGTTGAGCTACCGCCGAGACTCGAACCTGGTTCCCCAGCTCGAAAGTGGGCAGCATTCATTATTCTGTCACCATAAAATGGAGATAATTAATACAAAATGAGTCCATTAAAAGGAGAGCCCGGAGAATCGCCAGCGGGGCGGGTGCATTTCGCCAAAACTCCATCCCCAGTAGAGAGCAGCGGGTGGCGGCTGATATCCAACATGACCGCCGTCCGTGAGAAAGATCAGGCGGCCATACAGCCCAGTGAAGCCGAGCCAGGAATGCAGCCGCACAAGTCAAGTCCTCTCCTCCTGGACCACGGCTGCGCACTGCCCGGTGGACGTCACGGCTGGGCCCGTCGTCTATGTTGCTTAAGTTGACCGTCATGAAACGGTCCTCGCTGACACAACAGCGTGGTTGGCAGTTGCAGAGGAGAGCTGGGGGGCATCGCACCCACCAGAAGTGGACCCTGGAGCCTGCTATGTGCTGCCACTAGCCATGACTCAAACTATAACGTGCGATGATGGCGTGGCAGTTACATCGACTATGTATTGTTGAGGTAAATGTCACTGACTCATCTAATCTAATTTACTTTTACAGGAGTGTGTCATCATTCGGCTGCTGCGCTGTACTGTAACTAAAGTTACAGGTGCCAAGCAGCTCTGCATTGCAGTCACTAGAGTCTCTGCAGTCTGCACAAAGTTGTAAAGTCACTCATCTTCTTCCTGATTTAATTTACTTTTACAGGAGTGTGTCATCATTCGGCTGCTGCGCTGTGCTGTAAGTAAAGTTACAGCTGCTGAGCAGCTCTGCATTGCAGTCATTAGAGTCTCTGCAGTCTGCACAAAGTTGTAAAGTCACTCGTCTTCTTCCTGATTTAATTTACTTTTGCAGGAGCGCGTTTGTCCAGTTGGGCAGGTGTTGTACTTGGGGTAGACGTTATGTACATATGGACTTTAATAGTGTATTGTTTATTTTATATTTCAAGTGACAATCTGTTGCATCCAGTAAGTATTAACTTTTGTATTTAACTGCGCGTGTGTCGGCATATGTGCACACAACTTTAATAAAGTACTGACTCTGAAAGACTTGTTTAATATTTGATGTCATGGTTACACCTTTGTTTAACAGTACGATCAGATTACAAGGGCACCAGGTTAGTGCCCTTCCATTTCTGGTGTTTTGCAGCAGTTTTAAGATCTTCTCAAAGTTTCTAGTTCCCAAATGGGTCTAATTTCTGATATTTATATGTTTCCCTCGTCTTCATTGCTTGATTTTGCTTGCAAGAAAGTGTCACTCATAGTCATTGAAATGTCACTCACAATTACACTGAAATTATCAAAATGTTGCACATAGCAATCTGAAACCTTGGCAGCTATGAACCTATTTTACTTTTGGGCTTGGGTGGACCAGTTCGGATAGTGGGCATTTGGAACTCCTATTATTAGAGGCGCAGCCTCACAAGCTGTATTCAACCCGGTTTGCCAAAACCTAGAGCAGATCTAATAGGATACATTGTTCCTTTGACTGCAGATGGTAAAAATCTTTGAGCCAATTCAAGACTAACACCAGTCACCTTCCATCACCCCTTCCCTTGGTAAATAAATATTTGTATAAACTGAATGGAAAGGTCCAAGATATCACTGTTGCAACATTCAAACCTAGAGTTCTTACTAGAAAGGTAAACTCTAAATTAAGTCCTCACATGGAGTAGCTCATACCTTTAAAAAAAAGCTAAATATCCAACCTTAGGGAAAAATCATAAGGAGGGTCAACTTGGACTCTCAAGTTAAAATCCAACATTGGAGAATAGGAAGGCTTCAGGAGACAATCAGAGCACACATCAAATATCGAAATTCAGGTTATAAAACATACATTATCTAAACAAATGTAAGGTTACATATCAAGGAACACTTGAATACAAAACAGGGATAACCTCAAAATATTTCCAGGATACACTAGAGGGATCAAACACTAGAGTCCAGGGTAGTGAATTCTCCTTTGGGCAGATATTTCCACCAAATGGGTCTGCTTGTGGACCCGCCACATCTATCATTGTAGTTTTTAGATTTTTTCAGGTGTCATCTGTGTTGTTATGCATATCTAGCTGTTTCATTGATACGTTCACACAAATCATACAATGTCTTCCGACCTGACCATTATTTTATTTGCCTGCACCTCTCCTGTATGAGGAGGGTTTCACACAGGGTTAACACTGGTCGTAACAAGCAAGAGGTATGTTTTACTCAAGGAGTACCATACCAAGCTGCTGAGACATTTGGGAAGACCAAGGCAGGCTAATTGAGCCAGGAATGATGTCCAAGCAGTTGATAAGGTTTATAATGGGCAACATTTTAAAATTTGGATTTGATATTCTTATTCTCTGAACCCTAGTGGGGTTTGTGACTGTCAAACACACAGCTCAGCACCTTTCACATTTTGAAGGAAAGCAATAGCTTTACCTTCTTATCCACATGTTTTCTTCTCAGGTCTCATGCTCTTTTTGCAACCTGGTCGGACCAGCTGATTGAGAATGTAGGTGGGAGATGCAAAACCGAAGAGTACCACCATGGACAAGTGATCATATATGACAGCAGCACGATGGCCAGCATTACATTTGTTACTAAGGTAAGATATGTGTGTATAAGGTCAGCTGAAGCCTCCCTGGTATGTTGGAGGTCAACTGAAGGCCAGGTCTTCCAGTCATAAATAGAGGTGTCATTACAATTGACTTTGGTGAATAATTTCCCATAAGAAAGAGACCCATTCTAACAATTAATCTCTGTTTGCAAAAATACCCAGTTAAAGTAAAGCTGGTACAGGCTTCCAGTTGTGCAAGCCAGAGTGCATTCTGAGTAGCTGAACTTTCTTCCTCCAAGACCCTCATTACGAGTGGCCAGGGAAATGGGTCACTATTGCCCCACTACCGGAGATATCTATCCTGGAGGCACCACGGCGAAGATAACCCAGCCCATTATGCGTAGCCGATGTAATAATTTATTCCACTCCTTTGTGGCCACCAAAAAAAAGGCGCAGTTGCCGAAATTTATTGTCTGGGTTTTAATGACATCCAGAATGATAAAGACGGATTTTTTAGGCTATAAACTGGGAGGCAGAACCGTGAACTACCCGATGCACAGTTGCCAAATCCTTAAACAGAAACCTCTTCTTTATCGGTAGCAAATGGAAGTGCTCAGGAATAGGTGCAATGTGCTCCCAGTGAGAGATGCCCGAAATTAACTGAGCATCCTCATTCTGTCCCAGCTGATGACGTAACGTATTGGTGAGAACCAGATAGCAGGCATTGCCGTAGTCTAGGCAGGACTGAACTAAGGCCTGGAATACTAGGATATGGTGACTAGCTTTAATACAGGCCAACAAAGGTTTGAGCTGCCACAAACATGTTTGCTGCCTTAGAGACTTGATGTTCCATGGAAACGTCGGTGTCTAGGTAGATTCTGAACACCTTCGATGGTAAAGAGCAGACACCTATCACTCTGGGCCATGTGATAATGCTCGCTTGTGGATGTCAATTTTGGGTGAATTTAAGAGGGGGTGTTTCTTACCTGTATATGGATGGTCCACGCCAAAATGAAGTAATACTTGTTTCCCTCAGCACATATGCCAAAATGTTATAAGCTCCAGGAAAAATACCCTTCACAGGTGAACGCAACTTGTGTTTTGCACTCCAAGGGTAGCCTTTGAGAGGTTTCAGGGGGATTTCAGAGAGGCAAATTGGGGTAACCTGATGCCAGCATCCAAGGCTATGATCTGTGTGTGTCTCTTGCCACTGCTCCCTGGCAGTGGGGCCCAAGGGATCCAGTGAGCACTAAGGTTGCCTCTAGCTGTGTTCCCATGCAGGGGACTATTACAGAAATCTGGCCTCTAGGAACAGAACACCTCCTTCCCAAAACATCCTCAAGCAACTCTGAGTCACTGACTCACACCAGTCATCTTGGTTTCTAAAAGAGTTTATTACCATAACAAAATTAAACATGGCTCATTCTATTGCAGCAGAATTGTGGTTCCTCAATGATTTTTTAGTTTTTTACTCCATCACAGTTGTTTTGTTGTGCGCTATCCTGGTTTCAATGACTAGTTTGCCAGCTTCATGTCTACTGTTTTGACTTGATTGTCTCAATCCTGACTCATTTGATATCACAGCAACTCAATCATTGATGGACTTTGACAGTAAGGTGCAATTTACTCATTCTCCATTTTAAATTCAATCTTTTTGTAGCTCCTCTCCCCTCTCAACACATGGATGTAGCTGCTCTCGTTCGTTCGTTTATTATATTTTGATTTGGCATATATAGCCATAAAAAGAAAGTACCACAATACATACAATTAAAATATGAATTATACAAACACTGTAACCATAAAACAGTATAAAACGCAATAAAATCCTGATAAAATAAACGAAGGGAACTCTACCAAACCATAGGGAGTGCCTAATTCATCATCAACTAAGGGAAGAGATCACTTATACTTTGGGTATACATTTGTACATCCACCATAAATAACAAGAGCCGGGGTTTTCCCAAACATGGGTAAGATCACATTTCTACCCCGCCCATTTTAAATTATATAACCAATTCCTTCAACGACTCCTGTATTGCAATTAAGAATCTTCCCATTGCACATGTCACATTTAAAAATCTCATATTGACCAATAAACTAAGAGCTTGATCCCTACTAATAATTTCATAGGCAATAAAAAGGGGTTTTAAAAATGTTTTCCGTTCTTCTAAGAACCACAAGCAGTCCAACAGAATATGTGGGCCGTTACATTTTACTTGTAATCCACATGTGCACAGACCTTGTTCATTCATCATAGCGGATTTTATCTTCCAATCAGTGTTGCATGGATTCAAGCCAACTCTAAATTTCAGGATTATATTTCTAAGCTTTGGGTTAGGCATGGCCTCTATATAGGGGACTGTTTGATCATTGGTCCACCCGTTTATCAAAAACCGGGAGGACGATTTACTCCTCAAATAACCCAAATCTTCCTCTCGGGCCTTCGTATTAATAATAGCACGCAACACCGACTTGGGAATCTGCTGCCCCAAACTCCATTGGTCTGGTTCTAGGGAAAGATTAACACACAACTTATCTAGCTTAATTCTAGCTTGGGACGCCCAATTTAATTCGCTACCCTCTATTTCTTTTTTACAGAGGTTTGCTATTTTAGGGGGCCCCTCTCCATTCATTCTCTGCCAAAAATTCAATACTGCTTGCATACACCGAAAATTCCAGGCTGTAAGATGACATTCCATTCGTACAGCCTGTATCATAGTTGACGAGGGGAGTGCAAGAAGCTGTTTAACGCATTTACCCTCTTCTAAGTTCCAGTCCGATTTACCTCCCATGTATAAGACCTCTACGCCATATTGGAACTGTGGGCGTACCAATGCATTAAAAGCCGATAGAATTGGCTGCAGAGAGGGGCCTCCATACTTTTGCTTGAATTGTTTAAGGCCCCATACTGAAGAGAGAGCCTTTGCTTTAAGTGACTGTATGTGATCCCTCCAGTTTAGCTTATTATCCAACCACATACCCAAATATTTATATCTATCCACTTCTTCGACTCTAACCTCTCCCAATTTCCAGTACAGGGAGCTCTTCTTTTTTCCCAATACCATTATTTTGGTCTTTTCTAGGTTGACCGTGAGGCATTTTTTTAGGCAATATTCATAAAAGGCATCCAGTTTTTTTGCAAGCCCAACTCTGTCATATCCATTATCACTAAGTCATCTGCATATAGCAGACAAGATATATGGGTCCCCCCCAACTTGGGGCTTACACCACCTGCCCTACTCAATATATTAGGAAAATCGGATAAAAATAGGGAGAATAACAATGGGGCAAGAACACAGCTCTGGCGCAAACCATTCATTATCTGAATTTTATTAGATAGGGTGCCATGGGAATCCAAGATAACCCTGGCCCAAATCCTTGAGTGCATTTCCTGGATTAAAGCAAGTACTGCCTTGTTGATTCCGAGCTCTGCCAGCATACTCCTCAGTAGACTACGATCTACTGAATCGAAGGCAGCTCGGAAGTCCACAAAGCAGCAGAACAGGTTACCTCGCACTTCAATTGCCTTTTTTGCCATTGCCCATAGACTAAGGCAATGGTCGATGGTTGAGTGGCCCTCCTTGAACCCACCTTGCTCTATTGGTATCAAGTTATACTGCTCTGCCCAAGTCTTCACTATGCCTAGTAATATCTTAGAAAAAACTTTCTCCCCCACATCCAGCAAACTTATTAGGCGATAATTCTGAGGTAATGTAGCATCCTCTTTTTTATAAATTGGCCTAACAATAGCCCCCTTCCAACTTTCTGGGAAAACCCCCGAAGTTAAAATATTTTGGAAGGTCACATTTAAGAAGCTTGCCCACCAATCTATACTATTTTTTAATATGATTGCGGGTAGATTGTCTGGCCCTGCCGCTTTAGTTAGCTTTAGGGATTGAATAGTTTCTTTTATGTTTTGGAAGGAGAAGTGCGGCCCTAGTAGTTCTGTCTCCTCATACCTTATTTCCAGGGTCTTTTCCCTATTTATACCATTGTACAGATTACTCAAATGGTTAACCCAGTCGTCTTCACCCACTAAACACCGCATTTCCTCTTGTACGTTTCCCTCTTTTACCAGGCGCCAGAATAATCTTATATTATTTGTATTTATCACGTCTAACATTGTATCCCAATTTTTGGCCATATATTCTAATTTCCTGTCTCTCAACTTATTTTTATACTCCAATTTTGCCACTCGAAGGCTCTCCATAATTCACTTTTCTGATCTTTTCCTTAACTGTCTTTCCCATTTTCGTACCCTCAATTTTAACTTCCTGCACTCATTATTAAACCAACCATTTGCTCTCTCTTTTTTCTTAAAGGCGGGCCCTGCTTTTACTTGTATCCTTAAACAATTTACGACCTGCTCTATTGTATGCTCGTACCGGGTTAAAATTGTATCTCCTTGCGCCAATTCATCCACAGCCCTGTAATCAATTATTAAATTATTAACCAATTTCAGGCTGTCCTCAGTTATGCGCGTAGTTATAAGTCTAGGATGTTCAATCTGTAGGGGGACCACTTTTTCTCTTTCCGACTCTTGTTCCATCTTTATTAGTAATTGTAAGGGCCAGTGGTCTAAAAGCATAATCGATTGGGCAATTCTGGTTCCCTATACGGAAGGTCTTCCTTGCAGGGCAGTCGGTATTCAACCGTCCATTGGCACTAAATAATCCTATGGATCCAAGGAATTTTACTAAATATTTATTTCGTGCGGAATTGCCAGCACCAGCAAAATTTGCTGCCGGTTCTTGTGCAATGGTTAAAAGTTCTTTAAATAGTTTATCGCTATGGGAAGGATCCAGTTTATGATTAAAATCTCCTAAGATCATTATCAGATATGGTGCTTTTGTTATACTAATAGCCTCTAGATCCTTCTCTAGCAGGTCCAGTTGCTTTTCATAATCTATTATTGCACCTGGCTGAATATAAACGTTGATCACTACTATTTGTTCCCTTGCTCGCATACCACTGTACAGTTCTACCTGACAGGCTAATAGCCACCTACATTTCGCTTTTAAATTAGTTATTTTATTGGCTCTTTTTGATGATACCAGCGTGATCAACCCCCCTGAGGGACGCCCTAAATTAATTCGTACTGCCTCTTTAGTAAGCATAAAAAAGCCATCTATAGGTTCGGGTATCTCACACAGCCAGGACTCTTGAAAACACAAAATATCATAGCTACCCAGCATTTCTCTAAAGGTGTCTTGGGATAGCTGTCTTCTATATCCCCCTATATTCCATGAAAGTGTCCGTAGGCTGTGTGAAGACCCTAATTCCTAATCCAGCTCGCTCAACCCTTCGTCCATACTATTCCCCCAATTTATTGAGGATTCGGACAATAGATCAAATCGATTACTCAAGGTTGGCCCCTTTACGCTATTTGTTATCGTTACTTTTAGCCCTCCTTGATTTTTATCAGTGCGTATTCTTCTATATTGGGCACCTAGTATGTCATACTGTATTTGCTCCGGGCGTAAACCTGCGTGATGGGTGAGGGTCCCAGAATCCTCGGGATTACCCTCATCTATACCAAGTTGGCAATCATACACAAGACTTATTCCCTCCTTTTCCAGGTCTCCCTCTGCCCTTATCACCATCTGCTTTACAAATTCAGAATAAAAAAGCACCTTTGTTACCTCATTTCCTTCTGGATTAGTTATAAAACCTATTTGTCTGATATCATCAGAAGTAACCCCACCCAATGTGGGACATTTGACCAGTATTTGTAATAGGTTGGAGCGATTTAAGGGATTTATTTTCCTTCGCCGCTTTCTCCCCCTTTGCCCCCATGGTTCCATATACACCCATAGGTGCTCACTGTTATCATACTTCCTGATGCTCCCACTGTTCCTCCCAACTACTGTTGCAGACTCTGGCTTTGGGCAGACTCTTATCCCGGATTGGTCTAGAGGGGGCTCTCCCCTTATTCTCCTGCTGGTTAGATCGCCCTCCCCCCTAAGCCCCGTTCTTTCCTTACTCCTCTGGATCTCCGGGCCTTGGGTTTGCAAACTTCCACACAAGGTATTCATCCTCATCACTGTCCTTATAGCTTTTCTATTTCGGTTCCCTCCTGAGCCCGTTTTATTTCTAGCCCCAACTCTTAATGACTTCTCTTGAACCTGTATTGCCATACCTTGTTTATTGCTCTCCCCTAACTGTAAACCCCTTGTCCGTTTCAGCTTTGTCTGCAGCTTCCTTCTGTTCTTATACTCGGGTCTATACCTCTTAAATCTCCCATAAGGTCTCCTTTTAATTACCAACATAGGGCATTTTGAGATATATTCTGTCGGGGGATTTCAATCTGTGTAACATCATCCTCCTTCGCACATAGTGATACATATAACTCCTGATCCCTCATCTCCACTACTGGGCGGACTATAGTCGGCATACAGTTATTAATTTGTTTTAATTCCTCTGCTATCTGTTGCAATTGGGTTTTATGGGTTTTCCCTTGCCCATTATTCTCGACTAAAGCTTCTAATATTGCCTGAAGAGTCTTTTGCATTAAAAACATCACCTCTAGTAATGATGAGGCCGAGGTTGCTGTCATATCAAGTGCCAAGGACGACTGAGGAGTATCTGGGGAAATAGCGCCCTGTGGGGTAGTATAATTTCCCTCCCTCCCCTGCCCATTAGCTGTCTGTTGCAATACTTCCTTATCTACCGAGGGACTATCCATTCCACTACGGGAAAGGCGGGGTGATGACGATAACCTAGGTTCCAATGAAAACAACCCCCTTCGTTTACCCCCTTGTTCGCCCAGGACTTGGTCAAAAGCTGGTAGTATAGAGTCATTTATTTCACTCATTACAGTCCTTTGGCTCCTTGTACGGTCTTTATTATGAGATCCACCTAACACGGAGGAATGATCACTAACATCCAATTTTTTTTAAAAATATTTCCCTACAAATTTTTTTATAGATTGCCCCAAGGAAGTTCCACTCGCTTCTTCTGCAGGAAGTAACAGTCTATCTTGCCTGCTAGGTGTCGTCATTTCTTCTAGGAGTTCAATACTAGTATTCTCCAATGTCTTTTGATGCTGGTCCTTTTTGCGCTTTCTTGGTGCATCGGCTTTCAATCCCTTTTTAACCCCACGTGATTTCACTTTTGGAGGCATTTCCCTTATGCCCTTATTCCCTATGGGATTGCCTAGATGTAGAGGAGCAAGTGCAGGTTCAAATTGCAGGTTCCTCTTGGCCTCCACACTTTTCCACTCTCGCTTTAGTCTCCTCTCTCCTGTCCGTCTCACGAAGCAAGGTTCAGGTACAAAGTCCTTTTTCGGAAGACCCGAATCTATGCAAGAGTGGAAGGCAGGACTAATGGGGTCAGTAAGCTAATCAGCGTGAGGAAAGGATACCGTATGCCAGGATGTCAGGCAATCAGCTTGCAAGTAAAAGTGAGAATTAGAGGCTCACCGGGGGCTCATCTCAAACCGCACCCGGTCAAAACCGAGCCGTCTCCGCAGACTGTCCCCCTGGGCCCAACTGGTACAAGCGGTTCTCTCTCTCAGCTGCGCTTCCCCCAAGATCCGCCGCTTGTTACCTCAACTGTGCCTTTCAGCTGTCCCCAGCTGTCTCCACCTGGCGCCGAAAACTCCACTCCCGGCCACCGCCACCATCGGCCCCTCCGCCTGTCAAAGTCACCGCCTGGGGTTTAGGCCGGAGGTTAGGCGGGGGATTGGGCGGATAAGTCTGGGCACTTGGGGCTTAGGCAGCCGAATTCAGAGCGACCGCGGCCAGACGGCGGCGGCGTCAAAGGCTGAACTGCTGCGCTGCGGCAACAACGAAAACACGGACTGGCTCGGGGAAGTCGTGTTGTGTAGCTGCTCTCAATTGTCAAATTAGATCAATGGTATGCTTTTGGAGTGGATATCGGCATCTCTTTTGAACCCCTGTCCTGTACAAATTTTGCACTCTTTGTCATTGACAGTGACGCATGTATTAGCCCAACTGATCAATGGTTCTCTTGCTACTGGCCTGGTCCCTTCAGCTTTAAGAAGGCCATTGCATCTTATTTATTTGAAAAACTGAGACAGGACCCAACTGATCCTGCTAACATTCACCCGCCTGCTTCTATTTAGCTGGCTCCATCAAGAATCTGAAAAATGCTGTGACTCCCCAATTCTGGTTTTCTTTGGAAAACAGTGGTGTCTTCAGTGACTTTCAGATGGATTTGCAACCCTCACAGGCTAATGAGAATGTTCTGATGTTCGATTTTGATCACTTGCATCAAGGGGCTAATGTAAGCTGTGTCACATTCTTGGTTCTTTTGGACCTGTTAACAGTGATTGACCCCAAGGTCTATGCTCTTCATCTGATCATGTCAAAGAGATTGGGATCCGGGGCACTGTCTGGTATTGGTTTCAGCCAGTAGTTTAAAAAAATAACGATTGAAGTGCTCAAAACCTTCTTTGCTGCCTGAAGTTGAAGAGATCCCACATAAGGTTGGAGAGATATTCACTCCCTACCATATCATTTTGGCTAAAAAGGTAAGTACCTATAGAAGGTTAGGAAGGTCATAAATCCTCTGGTACTTATGGGATAAGGAGATTCAAAGATCTCTTTACCTGCCCAGCAAAGACACAACCTTCCCTAAAGAGAGAACAGAGAATATGAGAGTTGGCATCTAAGGAATTAGTTACAGGGCCTGACTTTTTTTATTTGACAACATATTTTGGAAAGAGACCAACTGTTAGGTTGACATATTCACTGCTTTATCGAATAACGTAAATGTTTTCTACATGGATGGAAGAGCCTGAGCTTCCTCACCAGGCTGCCTTTTCAGAGCTCCTACCACCTTACTAATTATATTTCAAGGGCAGCCTATTTCTCAACAAACACCAACAGAGGTTTCCACGTAATTCTCTAACCCCCCTAAGATACAATTCTTGGACACACTGTGCTATAGAGGAGAACAGGGCAGCTCCCACCCCAATTCCAGTAAGGCAAGTTCACTTTATAAATTCTTAACCAAAAATGTGGGTGGATGATTCACCTGGTTTTTTGTCAGCTGGAAATAAATAATGTCAGGCTCAGTAATTATTTAGATTATGCAGGCATGCACGTCACAGTTTTATTCCCTGACTTTTCATTTTTGCCCCTAGTTTTCCTTTGAAGGAGGACCAACTATTAGGTGATTAAAAGGTGAGGGACTTGGTCTTCAGTTTGAATTTCAGAATGGACTCAACACACTTGCTGTGGATTTTCAGTAGTACTCGTCTGTTAGTAAAGGGGCCAAGGGTTTCCAATGAGTGACAAATGTACTACAACAAATTGATTTGTTACTTTTAATATGAACATTTTAGGATGGAGGGTATCCTCCGTCTCAGGGCATTATTCTTTTTTCTGATTAAGTTCATGACATTAGATCGAAAATGTAGTCACCTAATGCTCTCTATGCTCTCAACCTCATTATCTTAGCTTCCTTTTGGTCACTCCTCCTCCTCCCTATGTTTTCTGACAAATCTGTTGCAATATGTGGCAATGACGCTGAGGTCAAGGGATATTTCCATAATAATAGTATATCTGAATGATATGCTTTTTCTGGTCCAACCCTGCTTCAGCAAATTAAATTGACAATTCGAGTTTTAAAGCAATTGGACTTTAGCAAATTCCAGAAGGTTTATGGTCAAAAACGTTTAAAATATAGGATTAGTTTCATTATAAAACAAATCTTCTCCATCCCTAATAAATGTATCCAGATTACGGAGGCCTCTTTTACTCTTTAGTTTCGTTCAAGTTAACTTTCCACCCCTCTCCATAATATTGTCTTTCAAAGTCTAAAATCCCCCACCTCTGAAAGAGGCTCTCTTACTCCACACGTATTTCAGTCTCTGATGGTTCAAGGGTGGGACTGAATTAAATATATTGGCGTGTAGCATAGAAGGGATTAAACACCCAAAACAGTACCAATTTCATGCACAATCCCAAGTACATGATGCCTGTGGTTGGTAGGTTAAGTGGAAGGACAGGGACATCACCTGCCTAGGGCCTATGGAATTTAAGAACTAAAAAAAGTGAGCTGTACCTGATGGTGGGCCTCGCAACAGTTTGCTGGGACCAGCCATAGATATAGGGACCTGCTAAACAGTAAAGCAGTAGACAAAGACAGACAAACAAGCATGTTGAGTGCTGAATCCATGGGGCACTTTTAAGGACCTACTCTGGACACCGTACCACCACAACACACAAAAGTTGAATAGTTAATGTGAAGTTCCCAAAAAGGGTGACAAAATGCATCAAGAAATTAGGAGATCTATTCAAGATAGACACTTTGCAAGAGTGTTGTGTAAGAGAAAGAAGGTAGAATCTTATAAAAACAACATGTGATAAGGTAAGCAGAAGCTAATAAGATCTTACAGTGATATCATTGTTTTTGGATGTTGTCATATTGGAATGCATACAACGAACAATGTCTCAACTGGAAATTATTTCAAGTGACAAATTCAGAAGCAGATTAAATCAAAAGGAAGAACAGAAAAAATGGGAAACCCAAAGACAATCGTAGAGAAACAAATGGTTCTAATTTGCAAGTTGTTATGACAGCAGTACAATACATTGCATGTAAAAGTAACCATAAGAGGGTTGTGCACTGAACGTGCTAGTGACAGTGAACGGCGCAGTGACACAAAAAAGTGAACGAGCAGCGTGAACGGCGCAAAAATTTCAACGAAATTGTGGTCATTAACAAAAGAAGATATATACAGGTAAAGTATTTTCTAAGTAATTTCAAATTATTTAAATTGACCACATTAGAACCAAAAAATGACGCTGGGTGGCCGACGGTGTTTCGACCTGTCTGACTTTAGGTCGTCATCAGGACCAGGTTACTTCATTTGGTAGTAGTGCTGTGAGATTAAAAGAGAAACGAGAGTAAGGCCCAAGGGTGGCCAGGTAGACAAGAGCAAGTAGCCTAGAATGGGCAGGAAGAGAAAAGAACATGGCCAAGAATGAGAGGGTTGATAATTTACCTGAATGAAAAGGAGAAGACGTCCCAAGCGGCGGTCTCTTTCAAAATGGCATCGATATATTTCCCCATGGGTTTCAAGATGGAGCCACAGCCTGAAACAATCGGTCTTCCTGGTGGTTCTGTTAGATGTTTGTGGACCTTAGGTAGAGCATACAACACTGGTGTTCTGGGATGTAGGTTATTTAAAAAGGCGTGTTCTTTTTTGGAGCTGATGTCCATGAGTAAGGCCTGATTGGTGACGACCTGTATCTGCTGTCGGATATTAGGGAGTGGGACACTACAAATGCCAGAATTGCTCAGTTTGCGAACTTACACTCAACACCAAAGTTTTTCTTGCCGGCGACCGTTCCTACCAAATGAAACAATTCTCTAACTGCCGCACTACCAACGTGATCTACTCTATTCGCTGCCCCTGTGATCTTGTCTACATCGGCCAATACACCCAAATGGTCAAACAGCGGATCTCACAGCATAAAAGCCGCATCGGATGCAACGTTGAGTCAGCTCCCCTCGTTGCACATTATAAACACCACAACCATTCGGAAACCGATATGATTTGGCAAGTCATTGATCAACCGGTACTACCTATGCATGGGGGCAACCTACGTCTGCTTCTGAATAAGTGCAAATGCCGCTGGATCACAAGATGTGACTCTGTCAACAATGGACTAAACACACTTGATGAATGGAATACTACCATAGAGACATTTTGAAACTCCTTGATCAGTAACCTTGTTTGAACCGGTTCCATATTTATCTGACTCACTACCTCTTTCCCAAGTCTCACCATGATTAATCCCTTATTCTTCTTCTATATCTCCCTACCCACTCACCTCCCTGTCCCCCTCGGATACTGCTTACGTCCAAATAGATAGATCGATTGCAGTCTTTTCTCATTTTTTACATAAACTGCATGTAACTTTATGTACAAATCTTTTTCCACATTCCCGCCACCTTGACGGATCAAATACCATTTTCAATTAAAATGCTTTAAATAATATGTTCTCCCATATGTGAATTTGAATCTGACCTGTGTAATTTATATATTGTGGTTTATCTTTACAGTTTATCATAATCTAACATTTGTGAGTTATGTGTTGAATACCTTGTTGGTATTTGAATGTTGCACCATGTTTCAATAATTGTTATGCTCTATAGTGCAACACTATACTCCTCTCCCTTCTCTTTCCTATCCCCCCGGGGCACCACGTAATGCATCCTAGCACTCTGGCTAGTTTCTTTTCATCACGTGACCCGGCTGTAGTCATCATTCCTCCCCCGCCGGCCGCCTTGGTTGCTTCATTCTTCCTGGATACCAGACGGGTCGAATTGACATCGCCCGCTACTACACCAGCATTGATTGCTCCTAATGCGGTGACCGCGGCTCGCGGCCTCGCGCTCCAGTCAGCCCTCCGGATTCCCCACACAAGCGGCTTCTCCAATACTGGACGAACGCCCCACGAGGATCGTGCCTGACCTCGCCAACACCAGGTATGCGAGGCTTCTAATCCCCCGCTATGGCTTCACGGCTGCATAACTCGAGTGTCGTTTTCTACTTTTCCTAACTAAAACCCCCCCCCCTTCCCTGCCCTCCCCTCTTGTTTCCCGTAGACGCCTCCGAATCGCGCATTATAAGTAACAGCGCTGGCTTGCTTACAGCAGCTCTACTACCCACGGATGTTTTTTCCTTCCGACAATTGCCACCTGCTCCATTAACTGCAGGTATGACTTTGGTTCTTGCCCGTTATAGTTGCCTTCCCTACACCTGTGCCCATCGTGTCTATTCATTTTCCTCTTCTCCCCTTCAGAATTTCCTGGACCGCCCCCGCTCCCACGACCGCCGCTTGGGACGTCTTCTCCTTTTCATTCAGGTAAATTATCAACCCTCTCATTCTTGGCCACATTCTTTTCTCTTCCTGCCCATTCTAGGCTACTTGCTCTTGTCTACCTGGCCACCCTTGGGCCTTACTCTCGTTTCTCTTTTAATCTCACAGCACTACCACCAAATGAAGTAATCTGGTCCTGATGACGACCTGAAGTCAGACAAGTCGAAACGCCGTCGACCACCCAGCGTCATTTTTTGGTTCTAATGTGGTCAATTTAAATAATTTGAAATTACTTACAAAATACTTTACCTGTATATATCTTCTTTTGTTAATGACCACAATTTCGTTAAAATTTTTGCGCCGTTCTCTCTGCTCGTTCACCTTTTTGTGTCACTGCGTCGTTCACTGTCACTAGCACGTTCAGTGCACAACCCTCTTATGGTTACTTTTACATGCAATGTATTGTAGTGCTGTCATAACTACTTGCAAATAAGAACCCTTTGTTTCTCTACGATTGTCTTTGGGTCTCCCATTTTTTCTGTTCTTCCTTTTGATTTAATCTGCTTCTGAATTTGTCACTTGAAATAATTTCCAGTTGAGACATTGTTCGTTGTATGCATATTGTGCCCGGGTCTCGACTGGGTTAACGGGTTTACTCCTGTCTTTTTGTCTCTATGTCATATTGGAATGAGCACACATCACCCTGAAGAAAACATTTAATAAATGTCCAAAAAGAGATCCACTAATATTTTAAAAAGCAAACCAATAAAAGAGATTTGTGAAAAGATGGATGGAGTCATGCACCTGTGTAATTAAATTGTCTTGAGCTAGTTTGAAGTCATGTCCAAAAGCAGTAGAGTTTTTTCGTGTTATTCAGTGTTAATTAATTTATTTTAATGTAGCATCATTAACAGATGGTATTTTCACCTATAGTGGAGCATAAAACAGTATAAAATAGCAGTTAAAAAATAATCAAAGTCTGTAGTAGAATAAAGCTTTCAAACGTTTTATACATTTATATTTTTATAATGTTTTCTTTTAGGGAAGTTGTGAAATTTTACGGCTCGTGAAACTCATCAATTGTCCATCTTACCACAAGTGGATCAATCTGCATACGGATCAATATCAGCCGACACCTACCAAGTCAGACCCTAGTATGTGCTGTTCAACTTGCGGCATGTCAACCTTCTAAAGGAAGATAAGTAGCTCTTCCGGTGGCACTCTCAGGTGGCTGATGCTCAAAGTGGAGGATGAGCACTGACCGCAAGGTCAAATCCTCCCTACCTTATGTCAGTTGGGATCCCTTCTATTTTTTGTTCAGTCTTTGAAGAGGATTTGAAAGTTGAAGTTGATATGCCTTTGTGCTTACGAGGAATGCTTCCACGGCACACACGAAATACTTGATATAAAAAGAAAACACATGTGGTGCATACCCTATGGCCCAAAGTCATCATACAACGAAAACTGGTGCTTTATGCCTCACTTAAAAAAATATATCACTTAATAAGGCACCTATTCTCCAGTAATTGATGTGGGTAGACTATATGAGGACTTGTCATTTGGAAAGCTTTAAGGCTGCACTATTTGCTCAATTCATACCAGGCCAATGCTCTTTTAAGCTTTCTCCAGAACTGGATAAACTTCACGTCCCAGTCGATTTGGTGTTATCTTTGGTGCAAACAGCAATTAATCCAGACTCGAAAAACACAAACTGGTCTGGTCAAACCCTGACAGGTGGAAACACGTATGGCCTAATTACAATGTGGCGGTCTCCAGTCGGCGGTCCCAACACCGCGATTACACATGGTGCGGTCGCATACTCTAATTTGTCTATGGGAGCTTGTGCTGTGGCCGTAAACCAGCCGTAGCACAAGCTCCCATAGACAAATGGGAGAATCTGTTCATCTCTGTATACGTGCCTCCTCGGCCCCCACCCGGAGGCCACAGGGTGAAGGGGGCCCTGCGAGGGGATCCCAATGTCGCTTTTCGACAGGCTTTCCATGTCGGAAAGCCCGACATTAAAAGCCTGGCGGAAACCAACATTGTAATCCCTACGGCAGAAACGCCGTCCATAGGGATTACGGGCAGACCTCTGACTGGTCAACGGGCTCTTTGACCCCGTCGGAATCCAACCGGAATGACCGGCCGGTTTCACTTTCGACCACCTGCATCGTAATGCGGCGGTCGAAACTGAAACCGCTATGAGACTCGGAAAGCCTCCGACCGGTGGTCAGAGGCTTCCTGACTCTCATCGTAATTAGGCCCTAAATTGTACATATGCAACAGATCAATATTTTAAAGATCATCTTCTACCTTATTTAATATTTGTACCCCCATTGTGGTAAAGATGCCTGCAGAATTTTGATGTCAGCTTTCACTTATCTTAAATTTTTTTAATTATATTTTCAACCGCCAGGAAAAAGGGTATCACTATAAAAAAAGTTTTAAAAAAAAGTATGTGTTGCCAAGGGACACCGTTTGCTGAACACATGTAATCTTCCCTTTAACAGGCTTATGCTTTCAGTGATAGATCAGGATCTATCTTGTTACCCAGAACAATGGGTGTAGAAGGCTTCACAGTAACTAGTTGCCTGGTCTTTGCTGTCTAAAATGTGGAATGCAAAAATAATTGTACCTCACACAGGCATATTGGTGGTACCAGATGGGAGCAGCTGAGAGCAGTAATCCACCAGCTTGATCACAAGTAGCACCTATCGCTGCCAGACCTTATGTAGATACACATGCACCCACATTCAACACAGCATCAGTAACCACTTGACAAGAGACTGACAAAGCTCAAAAAGCAACAACTGACTATTTCCCTAGGTAAAACACTGTATCATAATGTAACTCAGACATGGGCCTTAAATGGAGCCTGATGCACACCTACAGGGCACACCTGATCTCTTTCTTTTTTATGGCATAATCTGCTTCTCTCCAGCCTTTTTCTTAGAGGTAAAGCAAACTGGGTTATTGGGGTGAAGTTGAGTTCCTTTTCATGTATAGAGAAACATGTTTTGGTAACTGTAGTGAAATGTACTTCAAAACACAGACTTGCAAAACTCCACAGTAAATCTCAGTCCCAGCCTTTTAATTTAACATTAATGTAAAAGAAAAGGGAGAGGATGGTTCCTTTCATTACCACATGATCATTTCTTCATCCCAGTCCTTACTTCGTGAGGTGTGTTCACACCCTGGAGAAAGGTATCCCGTAACTTGCACAAAACAAAAAAACAAATCCACCCCCCTTCCAGGTGTGACTTTAAAGGTTAAAGGACCACCTCTACATAGAAATCAATTTTTTTCCCTTGTCTGGGAGACATTTGCCTTATGCTGCCTGCCACTGAACGAGGATTTGCGCTTTTAAGCCCAATGTGAGCCTTTTCTTTGTGTTGCTAGCAGTTTCCTTCTGCTGTGTACTGTGTTCATTCTTTTACTGGCTTCCTATCAATCAATCAATCAATCATGTCACTTATAAAGCGCACTACATACCCGCGAGGGTCTCAAGGCGCTGGGGGAAGAGGGGGGTGGTGCTGCTACTGATCGAAGAGCCAGGTCTTGAGGAGTCTTCTGAAGGCCAGTAGGTCTTGGGTCTGGTCACCCTTCTGTTCACAAAGTGTGCCCCCACACCTCCCTGCTGAGCTTGTTTGAGCTCTGTCATGCTGGGTTTGGAGCTTTACCTGTTCTTCTCTGGCTCCATGCTGTCATCGGATTGAGGTTTTAGACACTTGACTTGATGTTGTTGTTGACCTTGGTCGCTGGATGTGGATCCGTTGCCCTTGTTTGCTCCCTGCTGGACTTAGGGCGGGGCGTACCTGCTCAATGTGTGAACTGAACACTCTTTAGCTAAAGGACAGCTGACTGCCTGTCTTCATTTTCTATTCCTCTGGTGCAGGCTGTGCTTTGCACTATGCTCTCTGTAGATGTTTTGGGATGTTTGCATTTACCTGTCTCGTTGTTTCTTGTTTAGCTATTGTGTACCTCGGGCCGTCTGAGGAGCTTGTTTAAGCTGTGTAGTGGCGTTGTGATGTTTTGCTTGCCCTTCACTGGATCTCTCTTGGACCGGGGCCCGGTGTTGGGTTTACTCTGCTTGACAACGCTGTGGACCTCTGCACTAATGAACAACAGTGAGCCTCCTCCAAGTTTGTTCTTGAGTGTCTAGATTTCTTGTGCCCTACTGGAATTGGCCTTACATACTCTGTGTGCATTGCTGGGTGACCCAGTGCTTGTGAGATGGTTTTTTGACTCCCTTCCCTGGCCTCTGACCCTAAAAGCCTCTGTGCCACTTTTTTTGATGTAGGGATCTGCAGTGGACTTTCCCCTGTGCTCCTCTTACATGCGACTTTGTTTGGCTTGCTGCCTGTTGGTGTTTCTGACTTGTTCTGCCCTATTTTGAATATGGTGTTCCAACTGTGGAGCACCTAGGATTTATGGGACAGAGGCTTTGCCTCAATTGGCCGTCCTGTAGCTGCTAAGGTAGGGCATCCTCTTTCTGTGCTAAGCATCTGAAAGTTTGCCTCCTTTGGCCCCAGGCTGATATTACTGGGGGTGTCCCTTTTGTGTGTGCCTCTGCTTCCTTCCTGCTCAGACTTTCTGCCCTTTCCCATTTTTTCTATGGATGATGTTTGATGTTGAGCAATTTCCTGTGCTTTCCTACAATGTATAAGCATAGCCCAGGGGTGAGGGGCAAATGTGGGGTTTGTGACTTCTGTACTTTTCTGCCTTTCTTACTCTGAGATTCTTGATTGTTTGGTCTTTGCTGGCTCTCTCTGAATGTCCAGAGTGCTGGCCCTCTGTCGATGTTCTGCCTGGAGGATTCTGGTCGCTCCTCTAGAGTTCTGTGGTCCTGGCTCCCTGTTGGCCTTGTAGATTGGGGGCATGGAGGGCCCTGGGCCTGTTTCTTCTGATTGATGTCCCTTTATTGTTGGCCCTGTTGGCACCTCCCCCTTTCGTATTAGAATGGGTTCTGTTTTTTGACTCCCCCTGTACTCCATGGTAAGCTTGGAGCTTGGCCTACCCTGGGTATGCTTTGCCTACTACTCTGTGCCTTTTTGTTGGGGCAGTAGACTCCCTTTCCCATTACCTTATTTGGTATAAGGCTTTGTCTCACACTTTGTGGTACTTCCGATAGGGCACATGGCAAGGCCTGAATCTGCTAATGGCTTGGGCTATTTGGTTTTTTGTTTCAGGTTCCCAGGTAATTCTCTGCTCTTTTGTACTTGTTTTCTGCACTTAACCGGATGTGCCTGTAGTTGTGTAGGTAGGTGTGTCTTGGTGCATGAAATGCATGTCTGTCGCCTGCTAGGCGTGCCTTCTTGTGTAGCTTGCCACATCATGGCCTTTGTGTAGGGTTTAATTTACATGAGGTCTTCTTGGGGTTTTTCCCTTGATGTGCCTGATTAATGAGCTGCGTCATCTGAGGGTTGGGCACTGTCTTGCTGCCTTGTGGGTGACTATTGTCTCTGCTTCTAACTTTGCCCTTTTATTTTGTCTTTGGTACCTATGCCTGCCTCGTGTGCTTTTATTTATTTATTTTTAAAGTTTTAAATAGCACGAACATGACCCTTGCGGGTATCAGAGCGCTTTACAGTGTTTAATGAGAAAGGTGGTTTAAAGAACATCATTATCAAGGGCAAAACATTTTACGATAGAAGCCTCAAGAGAGACCACCACAGGGCTCAAGACATACAAAACCCCAACCCCCCCCCCAAAAAAAAATAAGAACATAACATGTGAGGAATAAGCATAAGTTGTGGACCAGGGCGATACATAGTGCTCAAGAGTGGAGATCATGGATTCAATGGCAGAAATGTGTTCATCAGTATTACTTTAACTTCTTTTTTGAATGAAGCAGCTGAGGGGTTCAGTCTGATTTCAGTGGGTAGGGTGTTCCACATTATTGAGGCAATCCTTGCCTCATATGGGAGCCAGTTAAAGATTTCAGATCAGGAGTGATGTGGTTGTTTCTTTTGGATCCTGTAATGAGGATAGCGGCACAGTTAAGAGAGGCCCTTAGTGGCGCAAGCTTACATCTGGAGAGACCACAGGCGGTTATACTTCCATAGTCCAACCTGTGAATCACTAGGGCTTGAACAGCTGACGTGAAATCATCATGGGGAAGGAAGGGTTTCATTTTTCTTATGATGTTCATGAGGAAGTTCGCTCCTTTGGGAATAGAGCTGATGTGCTCCTGCATGTTCAAATTCTTGTTGAGCGTTATTCCCAGAAATCTCGTTGAATCTATGATGTGTGGTAAGCAGTTAAAAACTGTTAGCAGTTTCATCCAGTCTGCGATGTCCAGTGGGTTTTGGGTGGGGCAATAAGGAGGAATTCTGTTTTGAGAGCATTTAGTTTGAGGTGGTTACAGGTCAGCCAGTTTTGGGTTTTTTCTAAGGTTGTGTTGAGAGACCTAATATCTTTGGGGGAAGAGATTTTTAGTAAAGTTAGGTGTCATCCACATATATGTGATAGTGGATGTTGGAAGAATTCAGCAGTACAGTTAAAGGTTCCACAAATAGGTTAATGAGAGTGGGTGAGAGCGATGATCCCTGTGGGACCCCTAGTGTGACCTGTGAAGGGTTGGATAGGGATGTTTGACCTTTATTCTTTGGGTTCTGCTGTGGAGAAAAGAAGTGATCCTGATAACCCCATCATACGTTCAAGTAGGCCGAAGAGGATGTCGTGTTTGACCGTATCAAAGGCTGATGAGAAGTCAAGGAGGATATAAAGGCAGGATTCATTCTGATCAAACATCGTTAGAGCATCATCAACTATATGAGTGATCGCCAATTCAGTACAGTGGCCCTGTTGGTAGCCGGATTGGAATTGATCTAGAAGGCTGATTCGCTCAATGCGGTTGCACAGTTGCACATGGACACATTTTTCAAGGAGCTTCGCCAGTGTCGTCATGTTCGAGATTGACCGGAAATTTGCTGGGATCCGCATGATCCGCTGTGGGTTTTTTCCAAATAGGGGTAACCTGCCCAGCTTTAGGACGTTCAGGGATCGATCCTTGGAGTAGTGAGGCATTGACTATCTTGGTCCAGAGAGGGAGTAGGGACATTTTGACCTCCATGAAAAGATTCGTTGGTAGGGGGTCGCTAAAGTGGTTTGAGGGTTTTAGTGCTATTAGTATTTTGAGAATGGTGCATTAATCAAAGGTTTTGAATGTGCATTGTTTTTGGTGGTGTGAGCTGAGAGACATGGTGGTTCAGAGATCCCAAGCGGGGGTGTGCTAATATGAGGTGTGAGAGGGAAGTGCTCCCTAACTGTCTGCAGGAGTGGCAGGGTTGGGTTGCCCATTGGATTGTAGCTTGATAAGTTCGAACACTTTTCTTGGTTGATTTCTAGCATTATCTAATTGGTTTCTAAAGAAATGAGCTTTTAAGATTCTGATCCGTTTGTTGTAAGTGCTCCTCAGTGATTTCAGGTGTAGAAGATGTTCGAGGGAGAGTGAGAATCTCCATGATCGTTTCGCTAATATGGGCTTACGCCGATCCGCATTTAGGCTATCATTGAACCATGGTTTGGATTCTTTGGTGGTTATTCTTTTTAGTTTTAATGGCGCTATTGTATCTAGAATGGTCAGCTTTGAATAGTTGTAGTGGGCTGTGAGGTCATGGACATCTGCCATATTCAAGGGAGGTGGCAAGATGTTGTTGCTAAGGGATGTCAGATTATTCAGGTTGGTGCTTTGCATGCTCCTTTTCCAGTGTTTGGGTTTCTTTGTTGAGCCTTTTTTGTCTACACAGATTCTGTGATGAGGAAAGTGATGCGGTGGTGATCTGTCCATTCACAAGGGATGATAGATTCCAGTTGATGTTGTTACTCTTGGCAATAATAAGGTCCAAGGTGGCCCCCAAGTTATTGGTAGGACTGTCACAGAATTGTGTCAAGTTAAGGTCAGCTAGAAAGGATTTAAGGCTGTTGACTGCTGGGTCATTAGGGTCATTTGAGTGCAGGTTGAAATCTCTGAGTAAGATCTGGGTGCAGTGTTGTCCTGCGTTGGTAGAGATGATTTCCATTATTTGTTCTAATTTTATCTCCTGGTGGATGGTAGACCGTGTGTAGTTTGCACACTGGACTGTTGTTATCCAGAATATCAGTGCATAAGTATTCACATGAGGATAGGGCAATATTGTGTGACTGTTTCACTGAGTAATTTTATCTCCTGGTGGATGGTAGACCGTGTGTAGTTTGCACACTTGACTGTTGTTATTCAGAATATCAGGGCATAAGTATTCACATGATAGGACAATATTGTGTGACTGTTTCACTGAGTAATTTGATCTCCTGGTGGATGGTAGACCGTGTGTAGTTTGCACACTGGACTGTTATTATTAAGAGTATCTGTGCATAAGTATTCACATTAGGATAGGGCAATATTGTGTGACTGTTTCACTGAGAGGTTGTTTCGGTGCATATAAGCAATACCTCCGCCTGGTCTGCTGGGTCTATCTAATCTTATGATGTTGTGGTTAGGTGGAACTAGTAAAACGGTAGGTGTGGAGGAGTCATTAGCCAAGGAGTAGTAGGTCAACCTTGTGTGCAAGGATGAGGTCTGCTATGTCTGCTGCATGTTTCCCAGCCAATCTGCAATCGATTAACATGCATTTCAAGTGAAGTTTAGTGTCCTCAGTGGTTGAGTGATGGGCACTTGCTCAAGGTTTGACTTGTTTACAGTTCGGTGATTGAGCTTTGATTCTCTGTGTGGGTTTGTAAGAATTGTTTGTATTTGGTCCAAATCTGCTCTGTTACCGGAATCTGTAGAATTATATGAAAGAAGGAGGGTGTGAATGTCAACAGTGGAGAGAGGATCTTTGAGTCTTATGGGCCAAGTGTAGGCGTTGGGGCAAGGTATTGTTCTCCATCTCAGATGGGGAGACGCTGAGAGAGTTGGGGTCCTGTTGGTTGTCCTGTTGGTTGTAGGGCCTAAAGGTGGTCTAGAGTGATATTTAGTATCTGGAACCTGTTTTTGGCTATTCATCATAGGGGTTTTGTAGTTTCATCTGCTGTTTGCCAGCTCTGAGGTGATGTTTATTAGACTTTATATTTTTGCCTTAATTAGTTTTAGGTCCCATGCAATTTCACCAAGTTTGGACTCTAGTGATGTGTGAGAGCAAGAGGTTGAGGTTTAAGTCCAAAGGTCTGGAGAAGGGTGGGTGCTCAAAGCTGTTGTGTTAGAATGCTGCTGGTCAGGGAGAATCAGCCGGGTGGAGGTCGGGGTGTTGATGAAATGGAGCGTGAGGTTTTCTTGCTGCTGTGTTTTTGTTTCTGCTGGCTTTTTCTTTATCAATGCCACTGTATGTGGTTTCCCTGATTGTTAGCTACTTTTGGCTTTCTTGACTCTCCTGTTGCCTCATGGGGTTCGGCTATTTTTGGAAATCCCTCATTTGGGTGCCTGTTCTCTGCAAACTTATGCCTTTTACCTTTTGGGCATCTGGCACTTTATGGATTCAGTACACTGTGTCTGGACTTTGCCCCTTCTTGTTGGCTAACTTGGCTGATGATCAATACCTGTTATTCCTGCTTTGGTAGATTCTCATGATCTAAGGACTGGAATGAGGAAGTGAAGAGGCAGTAATGCTTTGATTAGTTACCAGTGATCTCATTACGTGGACTCTACTTCCTCTTTACAGCCCTTATGACCCTTTCCCCTCCCTGCTGTGTGCTTGGCTCAATCACAATCTTTTGAGCTGCTTTGGCTGGTGTTTTCAAATTTTTTATTTCAGTTAATTAAAAACATTTCATGTGAGACAATGAATGAAATTCTCAGAGATGATAATATTTACTATTTGAGTATAAAACTGAGTGCAAAGGAGCAGTATTTTGCTTTAACTGCATAAAAAATGCTTTAGGAGCAAATTTCAGTGGGGGATCAGTAAGAGATGGAATATCAAGCACCTTGCTGGTCTAGTCCATAAAAAGGCTCAGTGCATGCTCTACATAAAAGGCAGGGGATCGTAGGTAGAAAGCGCCCATACTGAGGCTGCATGAGATTGTTATTAATTTTCCCCAGTCACATGACAGGTGAAGGTATTGAGCGCTTAGATGGTCAGACTAACAACCTATGATCGTAGTTAATGAATTTAATGAGTCTGTTCACCACCTGGGGTTGTTCTCCTTGCAGACAGAAGATGACAGCATGGCTGCAAGTGTGAATACCAAACTGGTTGAAGGCGTGTTGTAACCACAGTCTGCGATCATTGAGTAAAGCAGGGCAGGTGCATAATAGATGAACCAAATTTTCCTGTTGCCAATTGCAAAGCCGGCATTCTTGCAAGGGTGTTTTTCCACCCATTTTGACAAAAAGTCCAAAGACGGAAGGAGATCAGAATTAAGTTGCATTAGCCTTATTTTGAGGTACGCTTGAAAGGTGTTGGCGAGATAATGCTGTTTTGGTAGGTGTCGTAGACGTATTCTGGGTAGAGGTTGTCCTTTGACCTCATGATGTAGGGACTGGGGCGAGGAAGTAGAATCAAAATACTGAGATTATAGTAAAGTAATTGAAGCATCACGTCACAGTATAACACAAGCAGTGTAATTAATAGACTAAAGTTCTATGTAATATTATTTTATCTTATAATGTTTTACAAAATGGACTACTGTCACCGAAGTAACCGCTTAGATTGAACAGCATAGTTTGATAACATACTGTGGCAATAGCACAGAGGAGGCTTGCTCTAGATTAGACAAGGATGCCTTAATCATATTTCTGAAGGCAAGGTGATGATCAGAGCAGTAGGTGAAAACTGGCCAATGGTTCTGTACTTTAACTGCTGTAAAGGCTGAACCACCTGTTCTGTTTTTGAACTGCGTCACATCATGTTTGCTGTATGTGGGTCATCAACAGACACTAAAAAGGAACGTAGAGGAAGAACCTGGTGGGGAGAAATGATGGTCCTGTAATACGCAGGGTCCTGTATCCAGTACAGAGAACGTTTTTTTGTTTTAACATTTTATTGAAGATTTTGTAATACAAAGATACAGCAGTAAGAAACACAAATACAAAGAAAAACAATAATGTAGGCAAGAAGCAAAGGCAGTACTATGAGTTTGTGAGTTATCAGAGGGTCCAATGGAAGCTCCATTAAAAGTATTGTATCAGAAGTAGTGCAGATGAATTACACATAGATGATAGAGGCTCATTGGTGTAAAGATCGGCAAACACAAGTTTGTAATTGAAGTAACGCTTTTATTAGCACCAACACAGGCTCCAAAAGGAGGAGCGTAACGAAATGCGAAATGTTGTCGACATACCTTGTTATTAGCAGCCACCTTTGCAGGTGTGTGAATAAGAGTGTCTGTCTCGTGAAAGGAGGAGTAGAGAGAGAGAAGGAGACAGAGATGAAGAGAGCCAAGGGGAAGTGTGTAGGGGCGGGGGCAGAGGAGTGGGAGGAGTGGGATGGCCCAAGTGTCCAGTCGAGTGAGGAGGCACAATTAGCCAGGGTCTTTAACTAGTGAGGTGGAGGACTGTGTGTAAATATATAGGGGAGCCAGAGAGGCCTGAAATTGTTGAGGTTGAAGTTTTGATTAAGGATAGTATTATCTGCACTTCTGAGAAAGCAGACCCAGGCCCACCAAGTGTGGTATGAGATGGATTTGAAGTCTTTTCAGTCACAAAAAGACGTTTTGGCCGCTAACGTAAGGAGTAAGTCGAATAGTAAAAGTTCTGTTATGTTGAGTGGGGGAGAATCCAGGGGCCCAGGCATTTTAGCACTGAGTGCAAAGTGACTTTACATTGGAAGATATTGTTTATGGTATTGTTATTGTCCCCCTAAAATGAGCGCAGCAATAAAAGATCATGTGTTCAAGGTTGCCAACTTCGGACCAACAATTCCAACACTTGCTTGAGTCAAATTGTCCTAGTTTGCCTAGTCTGGCAGGGGCCCAGAAGGATCTGTGAAGTAGCCAGTATGTACATTGTAGTATAACAGGGGAGATCTTAAGCTTGGATGTGTATTTCCATATTGTCGACCAGGTTGCCTCGGTTAAGTGAGTGTAACCTTCCTTATGACAGGAATCCAGCCATTGATTTTGTTGTTTGTGTATCTGGCTTGGAGAATGTTCCTGGAGAATTTTGTAAATTTTTGAGGCTGGGTTAGAAACTCCTCTGTGGGAGGGTAGGTGGTTGGAACAAGTTTCTGAGGGGCTTCCGAGGTTGGGACTCTATAAGAATCTCAAGAGTGGGGGATATTTGGAAGAAGGGTCATATGAAGTCCTTTCAAGACCTTAGATCTGAGTTTCAGATCTAGCCTCCCAGTTCTTTCGCTATCTTCAACTCCGCCATGTCATCTCCCCTTATCAAGTAGAACTGGAGAATGTCCCTGAGTACAGCTCCCTAGAATGCAAGATACTTATGGGACATCTGGGAGTGAGTGGGATTTCTCAAATATACAAATCTCTGGTAATTCGCTCCCCTACAATGTTAGATGATCTGAAGGTTAAATGGAAGGGCTATTTTGGAGAGCTGGACGAAGCCGATTGGAGAGATGCATTCATGTCTCCTCGGATCCTGGTGATAGCCTCTAAAGTCCGTCTCATACAATGGCGATATCTCCATCAATCCTATTTATCAACACATTGCTTATGGAAGGCTGGCATTCGTAGCACTCCTGCCTGCCCCAGGTGTTCTGACCTGAGGGGTTATTTCTTCCATATGGTTTGGAAGTGCTTCACGCCTATTAGTCTATCATTCTCAATGCCCTGTCTGCGGTGGTGGGGGTCCTCATTGAGTGGAATCCACACATTACACTGTTGAGTATCATGGAGGATGTTGGAGGACCCAGGGGGGACAGATATTTAATTAGTCTTGGCACACTCATAGTAAAATGCGACATAGCCCGCAACTGGACATCCCCCACAGCCCTCGCTGTGGAAGCTTGGACACAAAACTGTCTTTGGAAAACAATAAAATCTTTCTATCAGAAACAAAAATGAGGCTTGGTTGTCTAGTGATGCAAATAGGTTGGGCTTCTTTAGGAAGCTTGGTTTTTGAGGGATCCAAAAATCTTGGTTGCGGTTAATTGCAATCTTGAGTTTGAGGAAGTTGTAAAATTCAAAAAGTCAAAAGAAGCTTGAAGAGAAGAAAACTGGATGGGTTTTGGTCTATCAATCACATCTTTGATATATAGGATATTAAGTGATGACCAGCAATGCCAGTGAAGGGGTTGTGCCAGAGTGATGCATTGGCAGAGTGTTGGACTTTGACCATGCATTTATTGTCTAGGTGTTTCACCACTAGTATCATGTCCCTAAGTATATTAGCAGAGTGTTGTGATTTGAAGTGCTTCATTGAGATAGCGGCTAGAGGGGGTAAGGGAGGAAGAGGTCTTTCTCAATGTCTGTCCATATGGGCGGGGGAGTTGTGGATTTGGGTGGAACCAGTGTATAGATTGTTTAAGAAGGAATACCATTTGAAGTTTGCTAAAATTAGGAAGGCCCACTCCCCCTTTCTCTTTGTTTAGTAAGAGTACTTTATTTGCGATTCAGGGTCTTTTACAGTGCCAAATAAATTGATTAATGGATTTATTAAGAAGTTTGAAAAAGGTATTGGAGCTGTAAAGGGAACATGCTAATTATGAAGTTCACCTGAGGGGCTATTAGCATTTTGGTGTATTCTAATCTCCCCCACCAAGTCATATGTTTAGGCTACCAAGTTTCTATGAGGTTTTGCATTTTTTTGAAGAGAGTATTCTCAATGTGTGTTCGAGATTCAGGCACCGATTTGCCTAGTTGAAGACCCAGACCCAGGAATGTAAGGTGGTGGTCGTGGTTTTGCCATTTCTGGTTGCCATGTTTGAGGATTGAAGGAGTACATAAAGGATTAAGAGGTAAGACCTCTGTTTTGTATTGGTTTAGTGAGTAGCCCGAAGTTTCAGAGTATGCCTTGATTAGGTCCAGAAATTCCAGAATGGCGGAATCCGCCTCCTCTGTGAAGATGAGGACATCGTGCGCATAGACTGCCACCTTGTGGGTTGCAGGGCCAAATTGGATACCTTTGATGGTAGGGTTGTGTCAGAGGTTGTAGAAGAGGGGTTCTACGGCTAAGAGGAAGAGTAAAGGTGAGAGGGGGCATTCATACCTCGTACCTTGGGAAAGTTTGAATTTCTCAGATAGGGCGCCATTTACTCTGACCCAAGCAGAGGGGTTATCATATTAAAAAAACATCTGCTCGAATGGGAGAATTAGGTTGAATTTGCAGATTAGTAATCTTAGGAAGGGCCAAGACACATTGTCGAAGGCCTTCTCGGCGCTAAGGCCACGGGCAATGACGGGGAGTGGAGATGGGGAGTTCTTTGTAGGACATGCGCAAAGAGCCTTATATTAACAGGGACCAGTCTTCCTTTAATAACGCCTGTTTGTGAGCGGTGCATTATTGATGGGAGTAATTTTTCTAATCTTGTGGCCAGAATTTTACCATACAACTTTCAATCTACATTAAGAAGTGAGATTGGTCTGTGGGGGCGTGGCCTGCAGGGGTGAGATGGCGGACGCGTCTTAATGCTACTCTGCCACCCATCCCCGTTACCTTTCTTCTACTGGGATCAATATCCGCGCATTCCCGAGACCGTGTCCGCCTGTCTGGGCCCCCTTGACTGCTGGTATGCAATGGAATCACCTGTAGTAGCCGGCTCACCATCGCTGTAGCCTGGTGGCCTGCTGCAGAGGGTACGGAGTGGCAAGATGCCCGTGTGTGGCAGTGGAAGAAGACCGGCTGTTGGATGTGTTGCAGCCTGGTGGATCCGGCGACTGACAGAGGGCGGGACCACTACAGGGCCTCTCAGGTATCGGCCGCGAGGCGTGACCCGGCTGCACTGGAGGCAAGGCGGCCTCATGCTGGAGGAGACCGTGGCTGGGATCCGGACATACTGGGACTTAGGGGCGAGACTGCATGTTCCTCGCATTGTGTGTGTGCTACCGGGGACTGGCTGCGCCCTGTCTGTACTGTTCTTCCTGCCGGCTTCTGAGACCCTGAGGCTGCCAAGCATGCTGCCAACAACTCATGCGTTGCTAATGCTGTCCCGCGTGTGGTGGTGAGGCCTTCTGCATGCGACCTGGCAGGCAAGGGCCTGGATCTCCCCCCCGCCCTCCTGGCTGAACACTGGTAGTTGGGGAAGCCTCCCTCTGACAATCACTGCTGCATCACTTCATAGTACATATTGCACAGCAAGTACTTCCTCTCATTGACAATGTTATGATTTTATTCCTAAGCTGTTGTGACTGATACTGGCTGTTCTTGGTTGATGCTGCGTCTGCAGTGCCATAGCTTCAGTTGAACCTATTGTTTCTGCCTCCCTGGATATTATGACTTTCTCTGTTTCTGGGACCTTTGCAGTGCAGAACTCCATGTGCTGTACTGCGACACAGCTTGCCGATGCGAGGCCGCAAGCACGCTTACACACTATTGAGTATTGACCCCACCATTTCTGCTGATCGTACTGAGGAGGCGGATGCACAGCTGGCTGTGGGGAAAATAGGGGTACTGCCAAGATGGGCCACACATGCACCGCTGGCTCCAGGACCTCCTCACGCTCTTCGTCAACCGCGGGGACTGACCAACTAGACTCCCGGACTCAACCCTCTCCCCCTGTGGATATATTTGATACAGTACTGGAGGCCATAGAGCGCTCCCATGTCTCCTTGGAATCCAATATTGATAATGTGGTGGCGGATCTTTACACTACTTCACGCAGATCACAGAAACCTGACTGAGTATCGGCCACGGAGCAGGCTCTCTCGGAGGTGCAACCAGCCACTGAATCCAGCGCCTGGAGGCCAGGGTGGAGGATGCGAAGGGGCGATCAAGGAGCAACAACGTCCACCTTATAAGTCTCCCTGAAAGGCGGAGGGCCAAGATGCAGTCGCTTGAGCGATGGCTCAGGGAACTATTTCCGGAATCCTCCCTGTCGTCGTACTTCTCTATAGAAAGGGCACATCGTATTCCCTTGAGGCAGCCTGCACCGGTCTCCAGCCCCCAACCGTTCATTTTCAAAGTCCTGCATTTGGCGTGAAGCCCGGAAGCTACAGGAAGTCAGACTGGAGAACACATGTGTAATGTTTTTCCCAGACTATACCTTAGGGTTACAACGCTAACGCAGTTCTTTCCTAGCAGGGAAACAGCAACTTCGAATACTAGATATAAAATACTCCTTACTCTTCCCTGCGATACTGCATGTAGCGACCGACAGCAAAACAAGGTTCATCGACACACCACAAGACACCTGGGATTGGCTTGAAGCATCTGGTTTGTTTTCTGGTCCTGGCCGAGTGGCGGGGGAGGAGAACAGAGAGTTGCGAGAAATGCGCCAGGATCACTCAGGCGGCACGGAAAACGACGTCATCCTGGCCCGGTGGCGGTGCCGAACTTGGGACAAATTATCAGGGAACGCAGGCAGGCTGGCTGGCCAGGAGGCAGCACGGATTTCTGATTCCATCCGGGGCTCTGATCAGGATGCTGTATCCGCCCGATCGTCTCAAGATTAGGAGTCTTCAGTAGCCTGCCCATCGGATACCAACTCGACAATTCTGCCAGATATCACGCCACAGATGCCCGATGACATTATTTGAGTTGCAATTTGTTACCAGCTACTCCATATCCCATGCTGATCTCGTACTGTACCACCTTATGCATATATATTCCTGTTCTCTTGCATATAAATGTTGTCACTATGATAGGGTTGGCCCTGGGAACGGCAGATGTGATGCTTTCTACTCCTTTGGGCGGATGGGCTTGAAGGGAACTTGATGTTTGATTAACAATTAGAATGTTTCCTGGGATTTCAATTTATATCTGCAGTGATTGTTGATGTTGTTCTAACTGCTTTGTGAAGCCACCCAACCTCCTACCCACATCTTTGAGGGTTCATTTTGTTAGACTTAGTGTGTGCCTTAGTTTGGGCAGCCCTTTCTTAAGGTCCGCTCTTTTGGTATTGACAATACACCACGTTGGCACCCGGTTCAAGTATTACGTTGTTTGGGTTCTGCTGCACATGCTCCTTGTGGACCTTCGACCCTGCTTTTACATTTAGTCAAATGTACACTCTTGGATTTCTGTGTACCACACTTTACCACACAGGCATAACATGACGCCTCAATGTAGTATCACCTGGAATGTTTGTGGTATGCGTACTCCATTCCATCGCTATGCAGTATACTCTTATCTCAAAAGAAACCATGTCCAAATTGCTTTACTGCAAGAGTCACACTTAACACACGTAGAAGCAACTAAATTACAAGGCAGATGGAGGGGGCGAGTTTTTGCCACAACATTTTCCTCATACGCCCATGGTGTGTTAATCGGGATCCGCCCGGGTACTCCTTTCATGGCGAAGGAGGTGGAGACGGATACCGAGGGCAGGTATATTTTCGTCAGGAGAAGGCTCGATGGCCATCACCACCTGTTAGGCAACATCTATGTCCCTAACACTGACCAGAGTTCTTTCCTGAGGTCATTGTCACAGGTACTATCTAAATGGTCTGATTTGCCATGGCTGGTGGGAGGAGATTTTAATAGTGTTTTGCATACGAGCTTAGACCCCTCCTTTCCTCCCTTGTGGTGCACAGTGGCCTCTACTTATGCCTCGAAAGGACTGGAAACGCCCCTGGGGATTGGTGGACATATGGAGGTCCTGCAACCCCATGACACGAGTATACTCTTTTTACTCTCACCCACATGCGTTACATGTTCGGCTGAACAGAATTCTGTGCACACCCAACCTACTCCCCTCCATCACACATGTCGATTATCTGGGCCGCACCCATTAAGACCACAACCCGCAATGCATAACTGTCACCTGGGACACTCGGCCTTCCCCTGTCCCCACTTAGCGCTTGCAGCCAGCCATGCTGGAAGACCCCCTTTTTTGCGACTCCCTAAATACCGCCATTATTGAGTATTTTTAACACAACTGCCTCATCGGCTCAGATAGAATGGGATGCACTAAAAGTTACACTGAGTGGCTGCTGTATGTGTCTGGGCTGCGGCATGCGAACACAAGTGGTAGATGAACTGTTCAAGATGGAGTGAACCCTACTGGCCCTTGGGACGCGCTCTGTCACTAAACCTTCTTGTAAATCGGATCTCACTGTTGCGAAGAGAACACATACGGGTCTACTCGAACAACTGCGATGCCTGAATTATGTGGCACACTCAACCAGGGTGCATGCGACAGCCCCCTTCTTACCTGACTGATTCGCCAGGAGCGGCAGGTGTGACCAATTACTGCACTGAGGTCCTTCAGTGGTGAAATGCTTTACACACAACATGAAATTCACGAGGAGCTGGGCCTCCATTACATTTCGCTCTACAGGTCGGCATTGATAGCGCCTTTGCATAGTTTTGGACTTACCGTGAGGGGAACGGCTCTTGCTCACTCCACGCCGCCGCCGTGAGGGGAACGGCTCCTGCCTACTCTACGCTGCCGTGAGGGGAACGGCCTACATCTCCCAGCTGCCCCAGCTTCTCCCGCCAGGATAAAGGCGCGGCTGCCCTCCCGCAGCGCGGGACGTCTTTGCATAGTTTTGGACTTACCGTGAGGAGAACGGCTCTTGCTCACTCCACGCCGCCGCCGTGAGGGGAACGGCTCCTGCCTACTCTACGCTGCCGTGAGGGGAACGGCCTACATCTCCCAGCTGCCCCAGCTTCTCCCGCCAGGATAAAGGCGCGGCTGCCCTCCCGCAACGCGAGACGCCTTTGCATAGTTTTGGACTTACCGTGAGGGGAACGGCTCTTGCTCACTCCACGTCGCCGCCGTGAGGGGAACGGCTCCTGCCTACTCTACGCTGCCGTGAGGGGAACGGCCTACATCTCCCAGCTGCCCCAGCTTCTCCCGCCAGGATAAAGGCGCGACTGCCCTCCCGCAGCGGGGGAGAAGCCCGGGCCAAGGGCGGGCCCGTCTGCGCCCGTCAGAGGCCGAAGGAGGCCGGGCAGGGCCACATCATTGACCGAGGTAGTTGGAATTTTATTGCTGTCCTAGTAAGCCTCCCCAGTATTCCCAAACACCCTGCATGTAAACTGACTGTGAAAGAAAAGGCGATTTGGGACGTTTTAAGTCAGTAACTTTCCCGCAGTATCAGACCGGGAGCCGTGAGGGAAACGGCCAGCGTTGAGCGTCCTTAATTTCCAGCAGTCCCCGGGGACCCAGGCGCACCTGTGACGCTTTAGTTTGCGCCCAGAGGCGCTATCAATTTATCGAGCGCCTATCGCAGCGCTAAGGGTGGGCCCGTCATAGCCAGGTTGGGCCCCCCCCCTAACAACTGGGACTCTAACCGGAATATAGAACTTAACGGATAGGTACTGTGCTTAATAGTCGTGCTCTTATATTGAACCATGAGCAACTGGAGATGCAGAATATCGTCTTAGACCTCTCTTAACTTTGGTGCTCGTTACTGCAAACTGACCCCCTGTATTTTAATATTTCTCTGTTGCCATCGTTCTTGGTTTTTATTCTTTTTAACATTTTCTTGGTTTTAATTTCCCATTTTTAACATTGTATTGTATGTGTGATACTGTGGGATTTTATATAATTATGCGATATATCAATTTTGCTTAGCACATGTCACTTTAAGGATTACTCTTTTTGCACTTTATTACTAACAGACCATTTAAACATCAAGTCCCAGCATAGTGAGTACATTTGTGTGGTAGATAGATCTATGTTTTGTATTGACTTTGTGGGTTTCTGATTTGTAGCCCAATAGTTTTATGGTTGTACCGTTTTCTTTTAGTACACGCCATTTTATCTAAGGTTTATCGATCCTATATTTTATTACTAGCGGGTTGCTTAAACCCCAAAGGTTATGTATAGTGAGTTTGCCTATGGAAGATTAATCTATACTGTGTAGCACGTGCCATTATATAGCCAACCTACTTTGCACTTTATTTTTAAAGGTGAAACCTTATAGCAAGAGATCCATTAAGGGGGCAAACTTCTTGTTTAGTATAGATTCAAGGCATTAAGATTGTAGGAGGTTAATATTTACTGCCTTGTATTGGCCCTCCTAGTCTTATCTTAGCCACTGTATCATATTCGGGGAAGTAACCCCTATGCCCTTGTAGGCACTTTTATAGGGACACATATTTACCCTTCGCCCGTATAGCCCTCTTTGTTGTATCCTCATGGAAAGGAGGAAGCTAGCTACGCCTTTTACTGAGAAATCATGTACTACGATTGATTCATTTTTGGTTAAAGCGGTCAATGTTCTCACTGAGGAAATCGACCGTACTGAGAGGCGTCTCTCTATGGGCTCAAGCTTTATCGGGGTAGAACAGGGAAATGGGGCTGGGGCCCTTTCCGGTCCCTCTAGTGTGAGCGGATCCAGTAAATCGACCAATAACTCTTTGGCGGTCGAGGAGCTTGAGCCGGTCGTTATTGTTTCGGGAGGGATCAGTGGGGATCTTACCCGAATATCTATGACCCCTAACTTGACTGCCCTTGAAAGCCCGCCGCTACCGATAAAGACCAGGGGACGTAGAAAGAATACCCTAGAACAGGGGAATTTTAATTCTAAGGCCAAAGCTAAAAATGTTAAGAGTATTCGTAATGGGAAACCAGGACCGCCTGCTGATCCTTTGTCTTGTACAGACCCTATATCTCAACAACCTACATTAGCGACTATCTCTGATAAAATAATAGAGCTTCTAAGGCCGCTTTATGATAAATTGGACATTTTAGCTAGAGAAATCCATAAAATTAGTGGAGTGCTGGATATAGTTAATTGTAAATTCCAAAAAGAGTCAACTAGGGATCATCAAAAGGATGTTATTACAGGCCCCATTGACCCGACTACTGCCGTAGGTAACGATCGTAGTGATTGTAGCAAATATCCTAAGGAGCGGGCCCCCATTATACAAGTGGAAAATAGGGAAAAAGATAGATATATAGTAATAGGAAATCCAATTACTAATAGTGGATTTGCACCACCCCAAAAGGAGCAAGTAATGAACAAGCCAGACAAATTTAAATCATCTGATTCTACAAAGCCTGACGGTCTAAGAGCCTTAGCCCATGGGGATAGGTAACGGCCTCGGTTGCAAATTTGCCTCCCGAATGTAGTCCCTATGTTGCAATTCTGGCCAACGTCCCCAAATTCCAAATTGGTCAGGCAGAAGAACATGGCTCACTTATGAACAAGGTAGTGTTTTGGCTGACTAATAGTTGTGGTTATCCTATGGAAGGAATAAACCAGATTTTAACAACTCGTAGAGTGGGCTGGATCGGGCCTTTGAAAAAATGCTTTGATGGGGACTGTATTATTATCAATTTTAGATCACCAAGATGGGCATCTAATACCCTTAAAAATGCACCACCTCCTATACGGGGGGAATTTAATACCACTCTTCTCCCTCTGGGGTACTTTTATAGACACCTGAGGGCGATGCATGGAAACGTAAGCTGGCCTCCAAATGGATCCTTGTTAGCTTCTTCTCAGGTTTCCCCCCTGCCTTATTTTGCTATTCCAGTAACTAATAGGTATCAGGCTCTGAGTAATTTGGATACCAATGATTGACGTGAGGGACTGATACAGGCTAGTGAGGTTGTATTGGAGAGTTATTTACTTAAAAGTCCCACTATGGAAAATCCAAATGTCAAGAACATAACTAGTAAAGTCGGTCTATGTATGATAGAGCAGTGTGAGTCGTTATCCACTAACGTATTATGGACAGTTAGTATCCCTAGTAATTCAGAAAGTATTCCAGTAGAATCAATTATTACTAGTAAAGAGGTGGGACATGAAGTACTCCCTCAGGAATTCTATGAAACGAATATGGGCAAAGGGTACCAAGTTACTACATGGAACATTGCTGGGCTCAAAAGCAAAATAGGTACACCATCATGGTCTGATTTCATCTTGGCCCAACATGATATTATATGTTTACAGGAGACGTGGTGCACCGATCCAATATATGTAGAGGGTTTTACCTCATATTGGTTACCAGCCCAGGCCTCCCTTTCGGGTAGAGCTAAGGGCGGCCTTTTGATTTTGATTTCTACTAATTTGAATAAATGTAAAATTAAAGGTTGTATCACTGTGGGCACTTATGCTCAGATTATGTGGATGGCTTCCACTGTGGGTAATGATGTTATTTTGATCAATTTTTATAACAATTTGTTTAATTCCCTACGTAGTTCTATTGTCCATACCCTGGAAAGGGAACTCGAGAAGCTGACTAGTACCATTAGGAAACCGATTATTATTCTTTGGGTTGGCGATTTTAATGTTCAAATATGCCCACTGTCCCTGACCAAAGTTTGTGGGCCTAGAAGGGGGGAATTTGAAGACGATTGTTATATGCATTTCCCCCATTGTGAATATGGTAGGGCCTTAAATGGTGTTATCGCTAAACTGGATTTAGAATTATTGTATTGTGCTACCGATAAACACAACATGATATGTCCCACATTCACAGGTAGGAATGCAACGTCTAATATTGATCACATTATTATTTCTAGTAATAGTGTACATTTATTTTCAACCCCTGGATAACGGACCAACCAACTAGTGACCATAATAGTATTTCTTTGTATTTATTATGTTGGGGCTTTAAAAATATCACCAGTGTTCCACACAGCCTATGTATTGCCCCCACCAGACCGAATGGTGTCCGGATAAAATGGGCTGGTCTGGACCCATCTAAAATCCAGCATGATGTTATTACACAGTGTCAGAATGAAATCCAAGTCTGCTTAGGGGATGAGGTTGACCCAGTATTGTTGCTTGATAATTTTACAAGGATCAATAATACTGTGGAGAACCTTTTGTTGAAACCAGTGTGTAGAAATAAAAAACCTAAGGTGGGCTGGTTTGATGATAACTGCATAGGGGCTTTGGGCCGTCTTAAACAAGCTCTGGGGTGTAAGCCAAGAAACCCGGATATAATTAAGGCCTTACGTGCAGAATACGCTTTAGCCCTAAAAATTAGAAAATCGGAACTCCAAAAAAGAGCCTGGGAAGACTTAAGTCTGGCAGCCGATACTACAAATAATAAACTTTTCTGGGATACCGTCAATAGTACCTTTTTGAAGGATGACCATATTCCAGAATTTAATTCTTATATTAACTGTAATTCTTGGGTAGCCCATTTTTCCACTATTTTTAATCCATTTGATAAAGATGTTCCATTCACCTTGTCCAATCAAAATCCTGTTGAATGGCCAAAATTGCCCTTGTCAATTAGTATAGAGGAAGTATTTGAGGGCATAATTAGTAGTAAGGGGGGTAAGGCACCGGGTCCCGATGGGGTCCCGATAGACTTTTATAAAAATGAAATGGTTTTATGGTCGCCGTTCTTAACCAGAGTTTTTAATGTCGCTGTTGAGACTCATTTTCCTTTATCTTGGGGCCAGTCAATTATAATACCAATTTATAAGAAGGGTGTTAAGACCGAAGCCTGTAATTATCGCCCAATCTCTTTATTGGACTCGTCTATAAAGATCATGAGTAGGGTCATGTTATCAAGACTCGAAACCTGGGTCCAAGAAAAGTCAGTCCTTACTCAAGTGCAATATGGGTTTAGAAAGGGTGTTGGCACACTGGAGCAGTGTGTCAACCTGGATCTTTTGATCGGCAAGTACACATTAGCTAAGGAGGGAAACTTATATTTATGTTTTGCTGACCTTAGCAGCGCTTTTGATTTGGTAGACCACTCCATTTTATGGCCCTTATTGTTAGATATGGGTGCCCCCAAAGAGATAATATTTTTTTTTGGCTAGATTATATGGGGAGCTATCAAGTAGGGTGCGGTACGGTCATTTAGGCGAATATACCCCGCCTTTTAAAGTCAAAAGAGGCATCCGACAGGGCTGCGTCCTAGCTCCATTACTTTTTTCATTGTTTATCAATGAAGTTGACGCAGCACTGAAACTGTTTGAGTCGGATGCCCCTAGGGTGGATGGGAAGTCTGTCCCAATCCTTTTATATGCCGACGATGCGGTTTTACTCTCTCGCACCCCTATTGGGCTACAGCGTCTTATTGATAATTTTACTGCTTTTATTACTAAAAGAAAACTTTTAATCAATAAATCAAAAACTTTTGTTATGGCTTGCGGTAGGAACCCTATAACATCTAGCTCTTACTTTATTGAAGGTTCCAAGGTCCAGATAGTCAAGACATTTTGTTACTTGGGTATTACATTTGCAGGGAATAGGTCATGGGCCCAGGAACAGGAAAAGGCCTGTTCTAAGATGCTTAGAAATATAAATGGCATTTTTAGATTTGCGGCTAAATTGGGCAATCGACGCATTAAAGATATGTTGACAATTTATGAGATACGATGCGTCACCGCAGCTCTTTATGGGGCAGGTGTTTGGGGTCACCTTCAAGGTAATATATTACAACAAACTGAAAATTCGTTTTTAAAACGTTTACTTTGTGTCCCTTCATCTGCCTCTACGGAATTGATCCACCGTGAGGTGGGCATCAAATATATTTCAGACCTGGCTTCAACACGACCCCTTTTATTATGGAAATCTATATGGTCAAAAGAGGAAACACTATTTACTCAATCTATTATACGGGACTGCCTCAAATTGGAGAATTGTTTAAGAATACCCTGGCTTAACTATATTATTTATTGGTTTAAATTTTTATTCAATTGTGACATCAGATTGGATCCTGGGTGTACTTTCTCTGTTGCTAGAGCTGAGATAAAACTAACCATGCTAGCGAATAAAATAGAGGCCCGTTCACGTGTTATTAAGAATCAATCAACCTTCCTCTTTTATTCGCAATTGGACCTTAAACAGGGTTTTCAAACTTATTTGTCAGCCGTGACCAGAGCTTCACATCGATTTGTGCTGACACGCTTGGGTATTGTACATCATCTTGTTAATTTTCCAATTATGAACCAGTGCTCTGTTCACGTATGCCCATGTGATGGAGTCTCAAGACAAAGCTGCTGCCATATGTTATTATTCTGTATATTTTATTCTCATTTTAGGAGATTTTATTTAAAACCCTTTTTTTTACACTACAATATAAGATCCACTACAGATGCCTTGAACTTGCTCTTCAGATTGGATGACCCACGATTATGCTTTTATTTAGCTACATTTCTTCTGAAATCTATTAGTATTAGGAAATGTATGACTATTGACATCTGATTGTGTGTTTTAAGGGTATCATGTAATTATATGTAATTATATGCATTTGCACTTTTGAATTAGGATAATATATGATCCAGTAAATGTTTGGACCCTCATGTGAATTATGCACTTGCACTTTGTATCTGTATTAATATGTTTACGCACCTTGATGTATTCGCATTTTTTATCCCACTGTTTTATACCTTTTTTTGATTTAATTGTAGATTGAGCTTTTTTATGTCTGTATTGCTTATATGGTTGATTTATTTAACCGATTAAAAGCTCTAAAATCGAATCGATAGTGCCGGTGTCAGATATCAGCTCCTTCTTGTAAAATGTAAAAAGAAATGTAAGTCCGTTTTTATATAGCGCAGCTACTCACCCTTACGGGTCTCAAGGCGCTGGGGGCCGTCGTGGAAATTAAGTGAGCTATTGCCCAGAGTCACATGGTGCTGAGCTAAGCTGCCGCCGGAGCCGTGGATCGAACCGTGAACCCTGTGCTCCGAAGTCAGCTGCCCTGGCCGCTGCACCACACCTCTCCAATCAGAACTCTCTTTCCCTATGCTGGCCCCAGACCAACGTTTGGACCTTGACGCCCCCAATACTTCTGCTGAGATCCGGGCCGGGATGCGCACCCTTGCCACTGGGAAGGTGCCAGGCCCAGATAGTCTCCCATCTGAGTTCTATAAAGCATACATGGACCTTCAGGCCCGCATCTTCAGCGGGTATATGATAGACCGCTCCTCCCCTCGCACCTCCCTGATTCGCTCTGTGAGGCCACAATTATCTCCTTACTGAAACCCCATAGAGATCCTACACACTTATCGCCCGCTGGCAGTACTAGATACAGATTACAAAATTCTGGCCGGGGTGTTGGCAGAGAGGCTGGCCCTGCTAGTACCCTCTTTGGTACATGGCGACCAGAATGGGTTTGTCCCGGCATGTACTACCTCCTTTAACTTACGCTGCCTCTTCCGGATAATGCGATACACCCCTCATACTTGGCCGCAGTCAGAGTGTTTGGTACTCGATCTAGAGAAGGCATTCAACACTATTGAATGGCCTTACCTGTTTGAGGTCCTTCCGTGGTTTGGCATGGGGCTCCGAAATATCTTCTTGGTGAATCTTCTTTATGACATACCGACCTTACGGGTCCGAACTGGAGATCTCGTCTCGGAACCGATAAAAGTATGCAGAGGCACCAGACAGTGCTGCCCCCTTTCTCCCCTCCTTTTCTCCTTAGCCATGGAACCATTGGCTCTAGCCATGCGTGCTTCGGCAGAGCCATGGGGAATACCAATGGACGAGGACCTGACCTCCTAAACAGTTTTGCACACCTATCTAGGCTGCGTGTCAATTGGGAAAAGTCCTGTTTGTTTCCCTTCGTTGCCAGCCTACCTGACCCGGCATTCATAATTAACGGTGCTCCGGTTACTTGGCAATCAACTATGTTCCACTACTTGGGTATTCAAATCTATCATACTGATGGGAATTTGATAGACGGCAACCTTACAAAGGCTCTCACCTCACTAATGTCACGGATGTCTTTTTGGAAGACACGTCCTCTCTCAGTTGCGAGGAGAGTTGCTCTTACCCAAATGGTGGTACTCCTGCGGCTTCTCAATTATTTCACCAACCTACTGCTGTATCTCCCTCCGCCCTTTTTCCGCTCCCTTGAATGTATGCTTCACGATATTATATGGAACAAATCTCGCTGCAGGGGGTGCTTTTGAAACTGTTTTTACCGTCGACCCAGGGGTACTAGCGGTGCCTAACCTAAAACATTACTACTTAGCGTCCCAGATGCAATGGGTAGCTCGCTGGATGGCAGGGCTACACCTTTCGGACTCAGCGGGGATGGACCTCCCTTCAAGTTGGACATTCTTCTTTATTTGTTTCACCCCTTCTCCAAGACATCCCGGCCTCTCCCTCTACTGCTACAGGTGGCCTAGCGCTGTTTCCATCGCTGCTTATTTCTCACCAAACATATTACACCATACGCCTCAGCAATTCCGTTGTTAGGTATGCCCAGGGGTATCAGGAAGACATTATTGGCTGTGCTCCCAGCGTGGCATGCAGCGGGTTTACACACATTGAGAGACCTCTATTGAGACGGTACACTAATGACCTATGAAACATTAACGCAGGGGGATGGGTTGCCCCCGGACACTTCATTAGTCATGCCTCCTGGATTGGCACACTACAGTGCCACTGGGGAGACATTACGCAAGAACCTCAAACGCACCTTACACTCCAATATCTGCACGTTATTGATGAAGGGCGCCATCTTACCGGCGGACGTACTTCGTCTGCAGCTGCAACAGCGTTGACCTCCTTGCAACGCCACTGGGAGGTGGACCTGGCTCGTTCATGCACCTCTAAGGAATGGAACGTGATTCTGGCGGGCCCTACTCATGTCCCTCGAAATGCTAGGCCCAGGTTAATACAGTTTTACATTGTACATAGGGCATATCTTACTCCCAAGAAGATTAATCGTTACTCTCATAGACTAGTTGCGGTCTGCCACGATGTAGCCATCTTGACGCTGATATTTTACATCTATTGTGGTCATGCCCCAAGTTACTGCACTATTGGGAGGGAGTAAGGCGCCATTTATCTGACTGCACCGACCGGCCCCTTACATGTACATGGGATGTTTGTATATTGGATATATATCCAAGAGATAAGAAATAGAGGGCCACTACATGTTTTTTAGACCACGGCCTCATATTAGCCAAGCACCTCATCACAAGACGTTGGGAAGTCCAGTGAACCACTGTCATTGCAGGCCTAGTCCTATTCCATCCTCAACTGGGCTAGAGCAGAAGGAGGCTCTCTCTGTAGGGAAGACACCCTGGGCCTACTTAAATATCCCATTTAATCCAACTGGGACGCAATCTAGACGGCCCTCCAAGTTGCATTATGTCCCGAAGGGGAAACAAGTGATGCTTCCGATCTATAATCAGAACCTGAATGGGAACACCTATGTAGGTCACGATACCACTGTCTGAAAGTTTTCTTTGTATATACACTGGGATATGTCCTAAGAGACACGGACTTACATTGTGATGGTAGAACCTTTCTCAAGGCGACTTGGAACAGCATTGAGCAACAGCGAACCCTCTTTGTTTTCCCTCCTTGTCCCCACCCCTCACTATTTTACCTTCTCCTCATGTTGTTTATTTTTGTTCCCTTTGAGCTAACCGGTTGCTCACAGTTATACAAGTCATATATGTTTGATGTCATTATCATGGAATGTTGCAGATAATACGGCTACACACAGACTGATTACCTTGGGAGACATCTCTTGCTCCTGTTACGAGCTTACCAGGCCAGTAATCTCTCGCATTGCGGGTATATACTTTGGACTAATAGAAATGTGCTCACACACGTCTCTTTTACCCAGTCAACTATTAACACCCTTGTACAATTATTGTAACTGCTGTTAAACTGTAACTGTATGACGGGAAACTCTTAACAAACAGATCAAACAAAAAAATAGTGAGATTGGTCTGTAATTTTTTGTGTCTAGATGATCTTTGTTGTCTTTTTAGAGAACTGTTATAATCGCCTGTTTAAAGTTTGGGCCAGTTGTACCAGTGGAGGCATAGAAGTCGAAGAGGCCTGTGAAGCCATCCAGCCCAGGGGCTTTCCTTATTTTAAGTGATCTGATAGCCTTGTCTATCTCTTCTATTTCAAAAGGTTTGTTCAGGGAAAGTTGGTTTGCTTTTTTGAGGGTAGCGTATTGTCATGAAGGTATTTTTCACAGTTCATAATATCAGGTTTTCTATTAGGCTGTAGAGTTCTTTGTAGTACTGTGCAAAGCAGTTTGCTATTTTCCTAGTCTCGGTAACTGTTTTCCCTGATTTATTTTTGATAGCAATAATCGAGGAACTCAGGCTTTTAGCTTTAAGATAGTTGGCAAGGAACTTCCCGGCCTAGTTGAATTTGCATAGATTTTTGCTTTGTTGGTGTTTAGCCAATTATGAGCTCTCTCGCTTATTAGTTTGTTATATTGATATTTGAGGGTTGTTAGTTTATTGAGTGTTCAAGCTGCTTAACTTAAGTTTTGAGTTCCTCAATGGATTTATTGGCTTCTTTATTTTTGTTAGTCATGATACTAATCATTCTGCCACTGATTGTAGCTTTCATTGCTTCCCAGAGAGTTTCGGGGGAAATGTTCGGGGAGGCATTTTCCTCGAAGTATCTAACAATTGCAGCGTGTATTTCTTCTCTAGAGGTGAGGTCATTGAGCAGGCTGTCATTGAGGTGCCATATTCCGTCTGGCTTCTGAGTACTGTTTAATGTGATGTCTACAGAAATGGAGGCGTGATCAGAGATAATGATGGGTTCGGTCCTGGGGTTGGTGAAAGAAGGGGTTAGTTTTGGAATAGTCATGATGTAATCAATCCTGGAGTGTGACTTATGTGGATTTGAATAGAAAGTGAACTCGCTACCTGTTGGGTTGAAAAGCCTCCAAATATTGGTAAGCTTGTGTGCAGAGCATAAGTTTTTCATTCGTGTGTGGGATTTGCCTGTTCTGAGTTAGTCTATTATATGTCCATTTGGGAGGATAAAGTCCCCACCTAAAAGAATGCTTGACTCTTTTGGGATTTCATAAAGCCTTTTGTTAAGGTCTATCCATAACGTGGGAGATTCTATGGTTGGGGCATAAATAATAACTAAATAAAATCTCCTGAATATCCTTGGAGATTTGTGAAATAACCCATCTGCCTTCTGTGTCATTTATGTTCTTAATTATTTTAATGCATGCGGTTCTGGCAAAAACAGTAGTGGCTCCGTTATTCTTATCGGAATCAGGGAAGCAAGCCAGATCTGAGTACTAGTTGTTTAGGAGATTTAGGGCGATATCTTTATCTATTCTGCAGTAGCGGCTCCTGCACTAAGGCGGAGGAGCGTCGCTCCACTGACTTCAATAGGAAAAATAAAATGATAACTATTGTTAGTATCATTTATTAACCATTGTTATTATCATTTTATTTTTCCTATTGAAGTGAGTGGCTCGCGGGGCTTGCCAGAGCAGGGAGAGGAGTGGTTTGCACTCCGTAAGTGCACAGGACTGCTTGACCGGCCCTCTGGGGCCGGCCAAACAGTCCTGCGCACTTTGCATATTCCCCACCAGGCTGCATCACACAGCCTGATGAGGAACATGCAAAGCCTCCCAGTCCCCCTCTGAGCACTGTGGTTCGGGGCTCAGACCAATAACAACGCTGCATTGCAGCGTTGTGATTGGCTATGGGGAGCCTGGGAGGCTGGGTGCTTCCTGCTGCTTCCTTCAGCCGGCGAAGACAGGAAGAAGAGGACAGAGAAGAGGCGCCGGCCGGCCGGTCCAGGTAAGTGTATTTTTGTGTTCCGTCTCGCCCCCGCCTCACCACTCCCGATTGGTAGCAGCCGCTACTGCTAATCTGGTCTCCTGAAGTAGGATAATATCTCCTCTCAGTTTATGGCAGTATCCTATATTCTTCCTTCTTTTTACTGGGTGGTTGAGGCCCTTCGTGTTGAGTGATAAGATCTTGAGAGTGGTATTAGGCATGGTCTATGAGGAGAAAAACTTGGTTAGTGTTGGGAGAGTCTGTTGTGTAATGAGTATATGTCCTAACATTGGATGTAATGTGACATAGAGGATTAGCCATAACTGAACTGTTATACCTGGGACATCCCATCAGGGGTGGGGAGGGCGGGCAGAGAGGAGAGAGAGAGAAGTATAGCAAAGTGAGGAAAAGAACTGAACAGATAAGTAAATAGAAGTTCCATTTTCCCATTCTAAGACAGACGGTGGAGTCGGTGGTAGCCACGGAATCGCCTTGTGGGAGGACTTGGAGAAAATGAGAATGTCGCAAACAGGGGCGAAGACAGAAGACGGAGATTAATCAAGTGGTAGGCAGCCGTTAGGTTGCTTAATGAAAGAGGGTGGTCAGTGTGTCTAGGCAGACTGTGCGAACCGCTAGTTAAGCATAACACAATTGTGGAAAAATATTAAAAAATTTTTTTTACATTTTAAACCTTGTAGCCACAAGTGTTCATGATGAGTATCCTAGTAGGAAAGGAAGGGCCTCAAAGAAGACAACGCATCTTAAAACATAGTGGCATTAGTAATAGTTCTTAGTAGTAACATTTAACTAGAGCTCGCTTGAGTTCGCATCTGTTAGTTGATTCAATACGCAGTCATTATTAGAGGTTGCTGTTATGGGTATATCATGAGAGGCATATCATTCAAGGCAAGCTATTAAAGTTCAGAACACCTGAAGTTTAGAAGTTAGAGTCAAACAGATAATAAGCAAATGTTGTCCAATGTTGACGATTTTACATCTGGTGAGGTAAGTACCAGGTTCAGTATGGTGTTGGAGGTTAGGAGGGCGTGTTGAGGGTGTATTAGTGTAGGAGTGTGAGAGTGAGGTGTTGTTGTTAGGAGAACTGTAACTGTGAGTGAAAGTGTGCAGGAGGGAGAATGTAGGGCAGAAGTGGTGTAAGCATGTAGTTAGTATGCATGTAGATGGATGAATATTGTGTATATGAACACAAGTTGTGTATGTGTCTACATGTTTTTGGGGGCAAAGCCAGAAATTAACTTGACTTGAGTACAACTAATGAGGTTATTAAAAAACATGTAGTGAAACATTGAGCAATGAAACAATCAAATATGAAGCATTAAGCAGTACTCTAGCAGTATGCTAGCAGAGCAAGCACCTATGGTTCGACAGTTCAATCAACGTAAGATAATATCACACAAAGTATAAAGATATCAACACTTTTATAGCACATCTATAGCATGCCTATAGTACAACATCAGCTTGAGGAAGCTGAGGAAAGGGTATCTTATCTATCCGGATGGCGAGCGGTCATGAGTGGATATTGAATGTTCGTCGAGCTAGTCGATCAGGAGATCATTTCTTGTTGTTGTTGATTTTCAATGTAGGCTTGTAATTTGGAGGGGGTCCTCAATAATCAGCATTTTCCCCATATTCGTGAACTTAATACTGTTGGGACCAGTGAAAGAAAAGGTGATGTTCATGGTACTGAGGGAGTTTCCCAAAGCTAGAAATCCTTTTCTTTAAAACACAGTCTCTTTGGCGAAATCCTGAGAGATTCCGATCTTGTTTCCATTCCAAGTTAGCGTTTTGGTCTTCCTCGTGTGCTATAGGATAGTCTCTGAGTGCTGCAATCTAAGCAGCCTGAAAATGAGAGGTCTAGGAGTTTTGGCACCTAGGATTGGTCTGTTTGGGATTCTGTGCACCCTCTCGATTTCAAATGGTCTTTCAAATTTGATACCCAATGTTTGCGGAATACATTGTTCAAGAAAAGAGGCGCATGAGGGGACTTGGTTCTCAGTTTCCTCAGAAAGTCCAAAGATTCATATATTTCCTCTCCTGTTCCTGTTTTCTAGGTCGGTTATGGTTCTGGAGAGGTCTATATTTGTTTAGCGGTGACCTGTTTGTATTTTTTGTCTTTGCATCTTTCATCTTCTAAAATGCTGATTCTTGATTCGGCCTCAGTCATGCTTATGGAGAGTGATTTAAGGTAATTTCAGATGGCTGAGATCTCTTTGCATAAGGTCAGTGTTTACCTTGGCACTGTGTGCCAGTTCTTGCAGTGAAGAGAGATTGCGTAAAATTAGGTAAATTGTTTCATTGATATCTAGGCTTTGCTTAGACTTGGCCGGTGACTCAATGGTAGGAGGATCCTGTTTGGCTCTTTTAAGAGACAACTTTTGTTCTTTATTGTCTTTATGTTCTTTCTCATTCCTGTCTCTGAGATCTTTTTAGTTGGCCAGCGTCGAGGGACGAACCAGACCAGACCAGAGCTGGGTGTGCTAGCTTAGGGAGGTGATCTGTGATGTGGAGCCTCACAAATGAAGTACAGAGAACTTTAAAGTGAACAGAGAAGGGAGCGTGGAGCCAGTAAAGAGCTTATGGGCAGCCAATGAAGTGCTTTGAGTACTGATTGCACTGTGCACATTAACTTTTCTCTCGATCATAAATGTATAGAAGCACTTTGAATCATCTGCAAGTGGTTGATTAGGATAGATGTTGTTCCAAAATAGCTGAAATGGAAGCCTTGGTGACCATATTCTGGTAAAGGACCAACTAAAATAGGAAATGCTAATTTCGGCCCTTTATTTGATAAAGAGATGAAAAAGCGTTCACCTGGAGTAACAAAGAAAGGCTGCTGTCAAGGAGAAAGCCCTGCTTCCATGCCACTTTTACAGGCACAGAGGAGGTTGATCCATTAGTTTAATGTAAAACTAGAATTAGATCAAGGCAACATCCAAAACTTTTCCATACTATGGACCTAGTTTCAGCTACGTGTGTACTTTCTTTTATCCAATTATCATCAATTTTTTGAGAAACCTTGAAGGTGTGCAATCATATTCATTGGGTAACCCCAGTGACATTTTTGTGGTAATACTGTTGATAAGGGTTTCCATCAGTGCCGCAGGAGAGCGGCCAGTGGGGGGACATTACAAGCTGTCTTCTTATGGAATTCCTTGTCGATTTCATTTCAGGCAAAACATCATTTAAGAAAAAATTAAGACCGGGAAAGTCTAAAATATTTGCACTGTTTCAGCTGTTATGATAGCTACATAACAGTAATTGTGCCACAATACCATAAATGTAATGTAACATACCTGGTTATCTTTTGTGTTTATTTACTAGTTTAATTTCGGTTTTAAACAAACCATATAATCAAAGCATAAAATAGTAGTAAAAATACCAAACATCCTAATTATATGCCAGTCTTATCAAAGAGTAATGATTAACATAATACCAAAACAAACAGGTTTATTGAGTTACGTTAAGCTCTTTTGAAAGATATTCATTAATTAAAGTGTCATATATTATTTAATTAGGCACAAATTAACATAATGTAAAATTGCATTTCAGTTGTGCCAGAGGCCGCATGATTTGTTTTGCCCTTTGCCCGCAATGCCCAACCACACGCTTATCCACTGGTATGTTTTACATGACCACCACATTTAAGCAATAGGTTTTCATTCCTGATTTTTGGGGTTTTAGTAACTCCCAGACATGCTGGTAGATGATCACCTGCAAAAAGCTCATGTAATCGCAGGAACGTGGACAATATTGCTGCACTTGCCACATCTTTTGCAAACTCATATGGTTAAAATGTAATCACGTTTCTACATATGGTTTGTGGTCACTACATCTCTAAATATTTTGTCACATTTTATAACTGACAGCCAGTCCTGTAATGATGTAGGGCTCTATGCCCACATCCTAGGATAAAGGACCACACAGACACTGTATGTGAGGGTATGTAACTGGTCCAGAGCATGTGCGCCCGGGCCCTTTTATTAGCAGGGTCACCTGACTAATGACGCCTGTGATGAATGGGTGTGGGGTGGTTGTTAGTGTAAACTCAGGGGTAGGACTGCATCATTACAAGTCCAGCAGGACACTACATTTCTCCCAAAATCCAAACGGAAGGAGAACAATTCCAACCTGTGGAAACAAACAAAAAATAAACTAGACACCACTGTCCAGCTTTGGGTGTGTGGACTGATAACGCTGGAATAGGATATCTTTGCTCGCCTTCATCATTTAACCTGTGTGAGACAGGACACAAACACTGGTTTAAACAAGTCCAAAAACTTCTTGCAGTATACCAGCTGCAATTGTCTGTAGTATGGAGTTGGTCCAGTCTGCTGATGAGTGGCGGGACGGTGACATTTGAAAGTGGTGGGGTGTAAAAATTGAGGATGAGTTAGCATTAGCACTGACTCACATCTCAGAATACCTTCAAGAATCAGTCCAAGCCCCCCATCTCCCTTCTCGTTGTTCGTTCACTTTGGAGATCGCCGTCGATTTGTCATGTCTCCATAAGCTAACTCCAAATCCTCTTGGATCAGGCCCTCATAGGAGTTCGAATCATTCCATTTTTTACCCCACTTCCGGGGACACCCCCAACCCTCATACACAACCTTTTCGGCTAACATGAACCAGTCCATGTCCTGCTTCTATGCCTCAAGGTCCCCCCATGATTTCGCTACATTTCTCCTTGCCACCATCAGGTCAAGCATCATGCATGTCCACTGCGCCCTTCTGACCGTTGCTTCTCCCCAAATAATAAGAACACATTGTTTCACGGAGACCGTTAGGCCCCTTTCCCCCCCCCTTCCCTCCTTTCCACCGAAGCAATCCACCACTCCGTACCAAAATTGCTTTATTCCCGGGCAGTCCTACAGGATGTCAAAAAAGGATCCAGTCTGCCCACGGGTGCAGAAGCATGTACATCAGTAGCCCTCTCCATCTTTACCATAGTCATCCGAACGTAGTAGGAGAGGTGGAGGATCTGTAACTGTACCAGTCGTAAGCCTGACCATTTTGCCACCTCCATAGGGGCTGCCAGGACCTCCTTCCCATTCTCCGTCTTCAAGACCACCCATCTCCCGATCTCAGTGTCCCGATATGTGTTTAAGAGCATTCTATGTGTGGTTCATCAGTTGTTTTAGTGACATGGCTGTCCGGGGCATGGGATTTTCCAACAGTCTATCCTCCAGCGGAGAGGATTCTGCAAGTTCAGTTCCTCTTGGCAGCACCACTCCGAGCGCATGCGGGAGTTGCAGAAACATGTCCGTCTCGGAAGGTGCTAGTTGGTATTCCTGTTGTAAATCAGGCAGAGGTGTAATGTCTCCCTGGGTCCATACGCCCCCCACTGTGGAGATTCCCGTTTGTCAAACACCAGTTGCATCCGCAGTGTGCCTAGAATCTCAGCATCCCAGAGCGAAGTTTCCTGCATAACAGCATTTCTACACCCCAAGTATGTCATGCCTACTCTCCAAAGTTTCACTACCACCCTGGTGGGAGCGGGGCAGTCTGTCACCCTCCCACTGCCATATAGGGCTTTCAAGTATTCCCGCGGTCCTAATATATACCTGTTCATCTGGAACGCTGGTTCTGCCTTTGGCAGGAAAGTCCAATTATTAATCGTGCTCAGCTGGGCTGCTCAGTATTATTTCTGAATATCTGGCAGAGCTATGCCTCAATTGTACCAACCTCTTGTAAGCTTGGGTAGCGCAATTCTCATTGGGCCCCGATCCAACAGCAGCAATCGGATGTCCCCCACGACCGCTTTGAAATAAGATTTGGGTACCTCATATGGGGTATTCTGCAGTGCATATATGAAGCGTGGTAAAGACATCATTTTAAAAAGCACTACTCTCCCTAATAGGAGCGTGCATAGACCGCCAATGCTGCACATCCTACCGTAGTTTATCTAGCAATGGGGCCAGATTAATCTCAAAAAGAGTTCAGTGTCCAGTGTTACGTATATTCTCATGTAGCGGAAGCCAGTCTGTACTACCGTCGCCGCATAGTCCGACAGCAGCCGCGGTACCCAACCCCTAAGCAGATATATCAAGGATTTATGCCAGTTAATAGTGTAGCCAGAATATTTGCCAAAGTCTGCATCAAAGGAGTATTAATTCTGGATCATCCAAGTAAAGCAGAATGTCGTCTGCATATAATGATATTTTGTCTTCCCATTGTCTCCTCCCCATTGCAATCCTCTGACCAGCGGATCCTGACGAAACTATGCTGCTAAGGGTTCAAGGGCCAGGGCAAAAATCAACAGGGACAGGGGGCAGCCCTGCCTGGCACCTCTCTGGAGTTTGAACCCCTGGGAGTGCTCACCCTTAACCTTTGCCATCGGGCCAGTGTATAGTAGGCAGACCCATTGCATGAAGTGGGGGCCGAAGCCCAATTTGGCCAACACAGCAAAGATATAGTCCCATTCCACCATGTTAAATGCCATTTTGGCACCCAGTGACAGCACCAGCGCCTCCTCTCATAAATTGGCCCTTTGCCCCTATATCCTGTGGAAGTGCCAGAGATTAACTGCGATGCTCCGGTGGGGCATAAATCCGGCCTAATTCAGGTGGATCAGGGACTGGATCACTTTATTGAGTCGCATTGCCAACACTTTGGCTAATATTTTGACTCCAGCATTTAAGAGCAATATAGGCCTCTAGGAGGTGCAGTCCTCCTGTCGCTTTCCTCTTTGTGTATGACCACTATGGTGGCAAGTCTCTGATCTTGCAGTAGAGAGCTCTGCTGTTTACTCTCCTTATACATCTTTAAGAGATGGGGGCACGCATCGTTGCCAACATTTTGTATAGTTCAATTGGGATCCGGTTTGGGCCTCAGGGCCTTCCCGGAGCAGTATAACTGGGATCCCGTTTGGGCCCAGTGCTTTCCCGGAGCAGAGCTCCCCCATGTCTTGAAGCGAACACCACCCTTTCCTGGGAGTGGTCAGTGATTCCCCTTGCTAAATGTCGAACATCTGAGTACTGATGGACCTGTTGGTGTTGTTTGAGAAGGTAATCGATGCGTGCGAGGCTCCCATGCGGGCCCGAGTGAAACGTGTATTGCTTCCCCCCAGGATTGTGCGTGCACCATATATCAACCATCCCCAAGGTGGTTTGAAATACTGAAAGCGGATTCTGGGCTGTCCCTGTGTGTTTTGGGGACCAGCAATCACACTCCTCGCTGACCACCAAGTTAAAGTCACCCCAGTGAGCAGCATTCCCTCTGGTAGTTGCAGTATCAGGGAGCCCAAGTAAGGGAGCGTGGTGGCATGCAGACATGGCGGCACGTATATTGAACAGACATCCATTCTCAGCCCCTCCCATCAGCCCGATATTGCCACGTATCTCTCGTGTGAGTATGGCCATGTCCTTTGGACAGTAAAAGGGAGCACCCGCTTTAATAGACTCACCACTTCTCTCAAGCCAGATGTATAGCCTACATGGGCTACCACTCTATGGTAGCCCATCTGTCAAGAGCTCAGTATGTGTTAGCGATCATGTGTGATTCCTGTCACCGAACACTCTCAGGAGTGTGACGTTTAAGATATTGCAGCACCACCCCCCCTGAATTCAGTCCCCAAGCCCATTGACATTCCAGGACATTATCTTCAAGTAGGTCACCCCAGCCATTTTGGATTTGTGATAACATAACAGAGTCCAAGGGCCCTGTGAGTCTTTCAACCCAGGTCCCAGGACTGGTCCGGTTAGGCTTAGAAAGGCATCTCTCCCCAGTGTGAATTGACAGTTCTTCAAAACAAAGAACAGCAAGAAACATTCACCAATCAATCCCCTCCTCCCTTAATCCCTGCATGGCGGATTTAGAACTTCCCACAACCCCAACATTGAAGAGTGCCTGTCACCCCAACAGTAGTATATAACAATGGGAATCAGTGGCCAAAATGAACAGGAAGCCTCCCACTGCTAACTCCCCCCCCCCCCAAAGTCTTACTGTACACCATTGTCTTTCATATGGAAAAGTGGCCAGCAGGTCCCCCATGAACCATGTATTCTTCGCCACCTCTCAAGATCTCATACAATCTATCACCTGTGTGTGCCCTGAAACCATGCTGGCAGTGCAGGGCATTAGCCCGGGGTGTCAGAACAGTCCCCCCGGGTCTCACCAAGCAGAGAGTCTTATGAATCTCTCCTCTTGGCAATTGTTGCGTAATTTCCCCATCACAATCAGTGGCCCTGTGGTCTGTCCCATCACTCCATTTTGTCGCTGCTGGGGGTGATTCTGCGCCCCCCCCCCCATAGAGGCCAGTTGTCCTCCATCCCTCGAGTCAGTTCCAGGCCTTCTCTGGGGATCCAAAGTACCAGTTTTACCCTCAGCCACCACTCAGCTTTGCCAGAAATATCATTGAATATTTAAAGTCCTGTTGTTGCAATATCCACTTCATCGAAACTGCGGCTGAGCTTCTGGTCCCTGAGGGTGAAATCGGGAAAGAATTCAATGGCTGTATTGTCGTACTTAAGAGGCAGCCCTCAGCGTGCAGCCGGCAGAATAGCATCCCAATCTCTGTGATTGAATATGCGGGCGATGATAGTGTGCGGCGGCACAACCGGCCTCGGCGGGGGACCACGGACCCTTTGCATGGGTTTAATCGAGAAGAATTTAGAAAGATGTTTTGGCTGTAGCTTGTTTAGGATTAGGTCTTCAAGGAAGAGGTCTGTACTTGTCCCCTCCGGCACCCCAATCACTTTAATGTTATTTCTTATGGCATGGCCATCGATATCTTCCAGTCTGGCTCCTGTCGCCTCCGTGCTTGTCCGGAGGCTGTCCATTTACTCTCTCAGGGTACGCATTTTTGCCTTGAGGGCTGTAATCAAGTCTTCTGCCTCCTTCACTACTTTCTCCTCTATTTTACAGCTGATCTCCATTTTACGGAGATTAGCCCTCAAGTATGAGGGCCTCACTGTCTTGGGAGGGGCCTCCCCCGGGCTCCTGTGCTCCCCCGCTCCTGTGCTCCCCCGCTGCTGCTCCTCCAGTCATCTACTTGGGGAGGGTGTATTTGTCCTGTTTCGTTTGCTGTGAGACCCTTGCCACCTGTCATCATGGTCTCCTTATCCCTGGTAGGCCACACACGGTAGTATGGTAGTAGTCGCGGCCTGCCATTGTCGCTCCTGCAAATGGAACCCTCCTCATGACCTCGCGGGCTTCTCACCACCTACAGAGGGCTCCCACAGCCCTCGGCAGCACACAATGGGGTCTCAAGCTCCAGAGGAGTCCAAGGCAAGCACCACTTTCCCAGATCCAGGACGCCGTGGGCAAGTATTAATCGGTCAGCTGACTAGAGGGTCCAAACCTCAAGTGGGTCAACCCCACTGTTCAACCCTGTTCTGGGGACCAAAGTCCTTTAGCGCATTCTAAATCTAGTGGCCTTTACTTATTTGAGTCTTCCGGCAGGCACTCCATTGCCTCCCCCAGTGAAACACTGGGGTCGTTCCACTGTCTGCCATGCCCGGCCAGAAGGGACATCCCCAGCCAGAATATAATTGTAGGCCCACCAAGGGTTCAGAGGCTCTGGATCTGACTCCGCCCTGCATGCCGCACTCTGCTACTGCAGTTCCCGGCCTGCCTCTGCAGACCCCGGCCACAGCTTCGCCGCCAGTCCATGCTGCAGAGCCTTTAGAGCCATCAACAGTCTCCCCCTCGTTCCCCGCTGCACAGGCAGGTGATGAGAGGGTGGGGGGGGGTAAGAGGATTTATGAATGGATATGGGGCGCTTTATCGGTACGGGCAGCACATTCGCTTCAATAAGTGGCCATCTTGCGCGGCAGCTGGCCACGCCCCGACAAATGGTGCATTTTTAAGCACATTTTAACAATTTAGTGAGAAATTGTGAGCAGTTTTGCATAGTACGAACCGTGCAATTGAGCATGGTTTACTCTGTGTAAAATTTCAATATAAAATGTGGATTCTGCATAACACTCTTCACAAGAGAAGAGACACAGCCTGCGGTGCCAAGAGGTTTGTTGGATGATGGGTGTAGGCCAGGATCTGAACCCGGTTCTCCATGATACATGGTGGCAGCTGTAGCCATGAGGCCTCATCGACTTCAATGAAAACTCGTTTGTGCTCAACAATGGTGTAGAATACAAGAATTGTTTATTTTTATGAGTCGGATCTGCACCAGATGTGATCAAATGTGGATCACTGAGTTCAGAAAATGTGTTTTCGGACATACAAGCACCTCTTGAAGTGGAGTTTCTCAACACACAAACACAGATAAACTGCCCAATGTTCCTTCTAACTGGTAGAAATGGGATTTGCATGTATGATGTTGATGAAAGGTGTTGTGTAGTTCTTAAAAATGCATCGGATCTGCGCGTTTGTTGGAGAACATAAACTAAGGAATTGGTGCCAAGACTGGTTCCAGGCACCCCCAAAGGATATGTCAGCCTATAGACCAGCTAGCCCTATAGTGCCACCATAAGCCCCGTAACCTTACCAAAGAGCGAATAGTTTCTGGCAACCATCGAACATGACAACCCTTGATCCTTCAGGGATCGTGGCAACAGTACAGTACTTTTCGCCCAGTCAATCGTGCTCACTTGGTCTCAGAGAGATACACAGAATAAACGTTGGGGACATTTTCAATAAGCATTTATTGTACCAGCATCATTCTAGTATAAAACATGTTTGCTACGACAATCATTAGACAGAAGCAAATGTAAAATATTACAAGCACCAACAGAGTAAATAGAAGGTAGCATGGTGCTAAAACAGTGAATATATGCAGGCAAATAAACATGACAGTAATCAAACGTACTCCTACGGTGCTGACCCTAACTAAGTGTACCTAGCATGTATGTGGGTAAAGCCAAGAATCCCCTAGGAAAGAGCCTACCCCATTACCTGAAGGAAGAGAATGAAGGACCCCGTCTTGGTCTCGAGTTGGACACCCCGCAAGGGATGTCAGACTACTGTGTGTCTTAGCTTCAGCAGACCGGGACCTCAGTGTCTTGTGTCAGCATGGAAGCTGGTCCTCTGCCTATCTAGTGAAGGTATGGTTCTTTTATACCATAAAGATAGCCTCTGGGTTCCTACCACAATCGATATGTTGTGAGTACAATTATGGAAATGAGCCTAAATCAATACCTGCAATTATGCAAAGTAGTTCCATCACCCTAGGATAAAGATGACCATTACTTGTATACAGAGTATGTTAATCCTGTTACGTACATCATGTGCAGGGGCCCTTTTCTAAGAATCCTCATGCATAATAAATGAGGGTAGTTTCAAGGAACCCAATCGACATTTATTCAGCACATAACTGGGTAAAAGGTCAGTGCTAGAACCATTATTCAGAGCAAGGTAGGACAAATGTAGGTGAAAATGTGTTTTGCTACTTAGGCCTAGGTTGGGGTACATAACACCCACTCCTCGTCCGAAGGTCGATAAGGTCAACTAATGGTAAAATAAGCCTGTTAAAAAGCATAAAAACATTGTCATAAAACCAGTGTCTAAAAACATGGTATAAGTAAAAACGATGCTATAAAAATTAAAAAAAGCTCTACAAGTCCACTAAAGAGTCAATATACGGGTAGACTAACTGAGCACATCGAAAGCCATGGTGCTCATTGAGAGCCCAAAAATAAAACAAAACAATGTTTTACATTCCAATTGGGCCTTTTTTAGAAAAGGGCCCAATTGTTCCCATCACACGGAGAGTCAAATATTTGTGTCCTGTGTGGGAGATGCGACATCACTGTTGCTCGCATTCGCAGACGACAGTCCCTGTAACACCTCTTGTATCAGGTCCATGGAGCAAAGATGATTCTCTTCAGTTCCCACAGCAGCCGCTGAGGTACCACTCAAAACCAGTGAGCCTGTTGTAGAGCCGTTGTCTGTTCCGACAGGAGCTGAAGCATCCCGTGGAGGCTCTAGGAATGCCGTCATCAACATGGGAATACGCTGATGACACTGATACACGTGGGCCTTTAAGAGGACCAATAGTACGCCTATGTCTGGTGGCACAACCGATGGAAGGGTCAAACACATGTCCAACATGCACTCGTATCTGCAGAATAGGCAGCGGAACACAGGCAAGATACAGTCAACGCAGACTGGTCTGAACGATAGTAACCAATACTCGCTTAGCTCCCGAAGCAGAGTGGTGCCCAGATGGAGTACCATGCATTCACGACAACGTCGCACCAGCAGTGCTTTTTCCATCTCTTGATGAACTGGGCCGTCCATTGCGAAGCAGGAAAATTAAAACCAGGATGCCCACTACAAGTAGTAGGACAAGCGGAAGCCCTCCTAAAACGCTTACCAATACGGAGTGTATGAATGCTGGAATAGCACCGAAGATTGTCTCAAAGGTGCTCAATAGTCCAGAACCTATACCCCCTTGTATCAGACATGTTAAAGATAAAATGAACCATTTCCCCGAAATGGAGCGGGAAGTTCGTACGGACTAGAGCCTGTATCTCAGATGAAGACCTTGCAACCTGGAGATGAAACGTCTCTTGGGCTGAGGTTAAGGCCACATCTTTCTGAAGAAGCATGGCTTTCAGTCTGCTCAGAGAATCAAACCGTATAAAGGAAACATTCAATGAAGGCCATAGCGTTGCCTCCCTAACTGTGTGGGTCGGTGGAAACAATACTTGCATACAACAAGTAACCCTGGAACTCACCGTGACCAGATATGCGATGCCCTCCATCCCACATCCCACAACAGCCTTGATCATTCAGCATCAAAAAGCTCCCATTCGAGAGCAGCTCGAATATCGGATGAATCACAGCATCTGGGGAACTCTTCAAGTGACAGGACAAGTTAGCAACCGAAGCATTACAGGCTCCGTGAAGCGAGATGTCTTTGCAAATTAGAGATCCACTTAAAGCACTTTCACAGTTTGAACCGCTGAGAACAACTTCAGTGTCCCCATTCCTACATCTAAATCTGTACGGTAATTCCCAGTACTCATGTATGTATCCTTCTCCTAGCGTTTTCTTGCCTGCCTACCTGATGGTATTTTAGACAGTATTGAAATTGGAATGTCGTGACTGGCAGTGAAATATAGCCATGGGTTAACCATTCTGTGGAAGGTGACTCAGCCACGGTAAAAGGTAATTGGTCCAATTTTTCAATGTGCAACATCGTATATTTTGCATCTCTTCATGCTATACCATCTGTCTTTCCAATAGATTGTATGCAGAAAACAGAGTCGTACTGTTGATGTAACGCCAGAGCTCGTGGTCAGAACACAATGAATGGATTGCAATTGATTGTTCGTGTTGTAGAATAGACAAATCCTGTACCATTATATCTATTGCAGAAGACACAATGTCGCCCAGTGAATAAATTCTAGATGATAGTGTGGTCATACCATTGTCGACTACTGCTAAAGCCATTTCTAGGTTAACCCCATCAATCTCACATAGTCTCTCAGCAGCCTCCTGCTGAGAGATTTTCCATAGCTCGTTGTAAATAGCATACAAGAAACGCTTCTGACGTGGCTTCTGGGAACCTAACAAAAAATACCTAAGATCCATGTCATCTGAGAGAAGAGATAAGTGTTGTTTCACTTGGGACAGTATTGAGGTCTTTAGCCACTCTAGGCATAGCTTCTCAACACTGTAAGATGTCATCACCCCGTGAGTTCTGATTGTACATAGCGTTGGTCAGGCCTATGGATACTAAACCCTTCGGTGGTACCCCAGAATCTTGACTGATACCTATTTGTGTCAATAGGCCAAACCAACCATCCCTTCCACTTGGGATCCGATGAATTGTAAGAACCATTGTGGAGTATGGCATCTAATGTATCCTCACTGTGTAATATATAGTTTTGCCAACCCTTGAAGTGTGTAAGCGAGGGAATCCGAGGTGTGCTCAAGTCCTTGACCTTGGCTAGTCCAAGACAGGAAGTCTGTTGCACTGTCTCGTTCAGGAAAATCATCTGATGTGGTATGAGGCATGCTCTAAATTAGGCTTCAGATCCCTGAACTTGCCAATCTTTAGTCCCCCAGACTGATTTAGTGCCTATAGCGTCTTTCCAAAAGTCGAAACCATGTACAAACAGCTTGGCAATAAAGGAAGCAGAGTATATCAGCTTAGTGTTAGTGAGCATATTTTTCTTTGCAGGTGTAGGTTCAATCTTATAGTAGTAAGAGGTCGGGTCTGAACTGTTAAACCCAGAAAAATAAGCAAACTTCTATGCAAATGTGGTTGAACTACCTTTTGGCGGTGTTGGGCAATGTTCCCATTGATGGTAAGTGAAAACATTACATGGGATATTTGCTTTGTGCAAAAAATGGTGACCATAGTGTTGATAAAAAAACATGGTGTCAAAATTAGATGTACCATCTTCCAGAAAAATAAGCAAACTTCTTTGCAAATGTGGTTGAACTACCTTTTGGCGGTGTTAGACAATGTTCCCATTGATGGTAAGTGAAAACATTACGTGGGATACTTGCTTTGTGCAAAAAATGGTGACCATAGTGTTGGTAACAAAACATGGTGTCAAAATTAGATGTACCATCATACAATACATCATTTGAAAATGCAGCAGATTGTTCTAAATCAGACAGCATAGTATGCACAGTTTTACTGTCTCAATCATCAGAGAGAATACTACAGGTGATGCTATCACTAAGAGAAATTTTAAATAAATGTGACTTACTTTTGACATCCCTTGGTATACCGGGTAATTGACATCACTGTGCGTCAGCCTCAGAAAAAAGCCTCTCCACAAATTAAAAGTTTGAGATCCGTTGTCAGCAGTAGCCAACCATGCCGAGGAACATTCGCAGTCATGTATCTGGATCATCAGATAGAAAAGGGAGTGAAGCGAGTGTCTCATGAATGCATAGAGGCTGTTCTTAAAATGAAGTTCCCAAGCACACACAGAGAACTGCGAACAGTTCGGGCGTCAGCCGAGCACTGAGGCCAAACCCACAGGAATCTAGAGCATGAATCCACTGCCACCAAGATGTACTTGTAAGCCCCGTCAGATTGTAAGGGGCCACAGTGGTCCAAATAGACACATGCAAGAGGTCTGTGTGATATCAGTAATGGTGTTTGTGGTGGACGTGCTATGGTGAAACCTCTCATCTTCTGACAGATGTCGCACTTGAGGACATAACCCTTGGTCTGTTTAGTGAGACCTGGTCACCAATAACGCTGCTTCAGTAGTGAAACAGTTGCAGCGATACCTGCATGTGCTGAACCCAGACCCTCGTGTGCAGCTAGTATTCATCCTAATCTGAGATCCATGTTTGGTATTACTCTATCCCCCACTCCTGGAATTTGAGCACACCAAATTTTTTGCGCATCTAACTTGTAGAAGTACTTGAGTAGAAAACCTTTTGACAAGGCTGAGCTGTTGCATGTAGCGCTCACAGCTATCATTATCTGTCCGTTTATCCTCATGCTTGAACGAGTGATTGCAGCAACGACAGCAGTTCGCACTGTCGTCTTGGCAGCTTCATCAGCCAATGAATTCCCTTCAACGTGCACGCCAACACTCTGATGACTCAATGCAATGTATGAATTATATGAGCCCGTGGCAAGCATTTTTTCAGCTTTTCCACCTGTTCCCAAAGTTTAAAGTTTGTGCTTTATTGTGCAACCTTTGGAATCTCTAAACCCATTCTGGCCCCAATAGTGAAGATATTCATTGTATGACTGGACACAAAAAACTAATCACACACAATGAGTGTGGGGAATTCCCGATCCGTATTTTTTAGTGCCAGGGCTTTTAGTTCTGCCAGCTGTGCTGTGCAATCTCCTAGAGACTGCGTCTGTGTATTGCTCGGACAAGACTTGCAATCCTGTTACGTCCCTTCACACTCGCACATGCTGCACTGTATTGCTGTTTACTTCCTATGGCAGGCTGGGCAGATCCGTCAGTGTAAATGTATTCATACTGATCTAGAGGCATTATTTCATTCGGGAGAGGATATTCTTGTTCGTACTGCAGGAATGCGTGTGTTTTTAATGTAGAATCAGATTTGTAGTCTACATCTGTTGCAGTGAGAGACTTAGCCTATTGTATCCATCGCGGATGCAGTGCTTTTGTGTTTGGAACGCTTGCTTTAGTAACAGCCTCTAAGGTTGGTACTGGAGTCACAACAATTATGCGTTTCCCCTGTGTTAGTGCTCTTTCTCTCACTACAGCAGTTTGTACTGCTGTCAGTATTTTTTCTGTGGATGCAAAACGCATTTCAGCATTTGTGTACAAATGTGATTTGTATGATATGGGTACCGTTTCGCCTTCATTGAAGGTGAGGTAAATGTACCCTGATTGACCTGCAACCTCACGGATCACCAAATTAGTGGTATTTACACGTGTATGTAAGTGTTTGGAAGCTATCATGTCAGCTTGTATGGGGCTATTCTTATACCCTTGGGGTAGCCTACAGAATTGGCGTTAAGAGCCTAGGGCTGAGAATGCAGGCGCCATATTCTGGCAGTGGAATCCATTGTTTACATAGCATTACTCACGGGTGCTTGGTCATATTTTGCCTATGTCAGAATAGTGAAGTAACTGTTTGTATTTTGGGTTTACAGCCCTGAAGAAGTCATATGTGTGTTACGACACACGACGAAACACGTGTTGGCTGTAATTGTCTGATTGTACTACTGCATCAAGCTGTGTCTTGGAAACATTATCTTACTGAATATCGGACACTGGATACCCGAATAAAGAACTGGAACTTGGACAAACATACAAAGACTCTCTCATTTCTATTGGATCAAAATACTACTCTATTGAGTGCTCGGGGGTAACCCTTTATTTTTTATTTTAAAGCAAGCTACCTTCTTCTTTTTAAACTGAGGTTTAGTTTTGGGTTCATCTTCTTGTTTGATAATGTAGTCTGAAGTGCGATGTGGGTCTCTTGGCTTGACTCACTCTTCTGATCTGTGTTCTGACCTTCCTTCCCTCTCCGAGTTTTTTGATGAAACCTCAAAGGAACGAGATGAACGTGCATCAGTATCCTGATACCTGTCAGGTTTTTTAATATTGTCACGGTTCCTAAGATTGTGTTTTCTATCAGAGGGCTCCTGTTGAGGAGACCCACCCCGTGATCGTGATGCATTCTGCTTATTATTTTTTGATTGTTTGCTATCCCATTTCTTTTTAGAAGAATCTGGTGCTTGCTTAGGGTTATCTTTTTCTGAATTACTCGTTACTTGTGGTTTCCCATGTCTAGCTCCCCAGTTATCTCTACCCAGCGAAGCATAGGTTTCTTCGATAATCTTAGGTAGTTCTCGCTCCTGTTGTGCAGGAGTGACTTCCCTCAGGTGTTGGCATATGGCCACCGCTGCTGCCTCCCCTTTTATGTTATCTAACAAAATTGTTGATACTTGGGAATCAATTTCATCCCCAAGTCCAGGGCAGGCTCTGCCCCGTACTAATTCTGTATTTGTTTCAATACATCTGGTATAACTGCTATTGAGGGGGTACCATGAGTTCTGGTATATACGGCAACGAAAACTGTACCCCAAGTGGTACAATCCTCTATCGGGGGAGCTATTCCCATTCGCAAGCAAATTGTTAGTATTCTGTGTTTTTCCTGCGGGCCCGTATGGGGAAATACTGCTTCAAGCTGTGCTACTTTCTGTGCTATCCAGAATGGCATTTGCTCACGTTTGGTGGGCATTTTTCCCATAGTTGCGTTCAGCGTTTGTGGGCTGATATTTGTCGTAGTCATTTGAGGTTGACCAGCTTGAGTAATCCTCAAAGGTTGAATTGTAAGTGTTCGCATTACGAACTGTGTATGGTTTCCGTATAGTTCTACTACATCTCTGTAAAGTGTACGTAATTCGCTGCTTGCAATGTATCTATCTCTGGATGCGGTGTGTAAGCAGCTAGAACCGGCTAGCTTGCTCCTTCTCTGCTGAGCGAACCAAGTCTCACAATTTCTGTGGTGTGGGGGGAGGGCGCCTTTAAACCAATTATTATGTTCTTGGTAAGTTAACGGGACTTCTACGTCCACGTATGGAAAGTATTCTTCAGGTGCCTCATCTTCTATATAAGTGTGAAACAAATGTGGGCGTGCATCTGCAGGTGGGAATTTGACCCAAGAATAGAATACCTCTGGTCTGAATGCCTCGTGTGCCTCAATCACAAAGGTTACACTCCCACCCCTTGCTGGGAGGCCGTATTCCATTAATTTGATAGTAACTGCATGTCTGCAATTTTCTCAAATTTGTTAAGAGCACCATCATGCTCTTCTTCCCCTGTATTAACAGCGCAGTCTCCAGGGACAGACATTGTGGAAGTAAGTTGTAAGGAAAAGAGATAATATTTTGCACAATGTGTGGAACAATAATCCTTCAAGCTTGAACAAATCTACAGCCAATACATAGGATATACCTACTCAGCTGTCACAGATTTCCCTTCCCACTCCAGACGTCTCTGGTTAAATGTGAGTAGAGGTCTCTGAGAAAGCACGACCGAACTACTCCGATTTGACCGTTAAATAAGAACCAAACCAACGTTGGCGGCGCCATGTCATGTAGTTCCTAAAAATACAAAGGATCTGCACGTTTGTTGGACAACATAAACTAAGGGATTGGTGCCAAGACTGGTTCCAGGCACCCCAAAGGATATGTCAGCCTATAGACCAGTTAGCTCACAGTGCCACCATAAGCCCCCTAACCTTACCAAGGAGCGAATAGTTTCTGGCAACCATCGAACATGACAACCCTTGATCCTTCAGGGATCGTGTAAACAGTACAGTACTTTTTGCCCAGTCAATCGTGCTCACTTTGTCTCAGAGAGATACACAGAATAAACATTGGGGACATTTTCAATAAGCCTTTATTTATTCAGCGCCATTCTAGTATAAAACATGTTTGCTGCGACAATCATTAGACAGAAGCAAATGTAAAATATTACAAGCACCAACAGAGTAAATAGAAGGTAGAATTCTACCATGGTGCTAAAACAGTGAATATACGCAGGCATATAAACATGACAGTAATCAAGCATACTCCTATGATGCTGACCCTACCTAAGTGTACCTAAGTGTACCTAGCATGTATGTGGGTGTAAAGCCAAGAATCCCCAAGGAAAGAGCCAACCCCATTACCTGATGGGAGAGAATGAAGGAGCCCATCTTAGTCTGGAGCTGGAGAGCCCGCAAGGGATGTCAGACTGCTGCGTGTCGAAGCTTCAGCAGGCCGGGACCTCAGTGTCTTGTGTCAGCATGGAAGCGTCTCCTCTGTCTATCTAGTGAACGAATGGTTCTTTTATACCATAAAGATACCCTTTGGGTTCCTACCACAATCGATATGTTGTGATTACGATTATGTAAATGAGCCTAAATCAATACCCGCAATTGTGCAAAGTAGTTCCATCGCCCTAGGATGAAGATGAGTATGACTTTTATACAGAGTATGTTAATCCTGTTACGTACGTCATCTGCAGGGGGCTTTTCTAAGAATCCTTATGCATAATAAATTACGCTAGTTTCAAGGAAACCAATTGACATTTATTCAGCACATAACTGGGTAAAAGGTCAGTGCTAGAACCATTATTCAGAGCAAGGTAGGACAAATGTAGGTGAAAGGTCGTTTTGCTACTTAGGCCTAGGTTTGGGTACATAACAAGCGGAGTCTTGGCAGAGGAATGATATTGTGACTTCACATAACTAAAGATACTTGTGCACACATGTATTTGTTGTACGCTGAAGACCATTCAGTGAATCTTAAAGCAAGCGCTGTGCAAGTGTGTTAAGGGAGCCGGTGTACACCGACACAGAGCCTTAACCAATAACCACTCTTCTGTGCATAAGGTGCTAAATAAAACTTCCTTGTGTGGAAGAGGTGCCGCCAGTCGAGCGCTTCCCTCAAAGAGGGCAAACATTACACTAGACATTTAGGAATTAAAGCCCAATCTGGTCTTTAGGTAAGAATTCTCAATTGTGTGTTCTAACTGTGTGTCCTAAGGATTAAGAAGCTGTATTGGCTTTTAAAATTGCCCTTTCAAAAATTCTATACTAATAAGATTTACGTACTATACAAAACTACCTTTATTTTAGCAACCTTAGACTAACTAAAGATTGCGGAAAAGAACTATATGGTTCTAAACCTATGCCTTGCAGTTTGCATGCAGCTGTTTGATGGTACCTCCTAGCACATTTTGCTATATTAGGACTGTAAGTTATGGGCTGCAAGTAACAAATGGATCGCTGTGACAAAAGCAGTAACCCACTGAACTATCCACATAAAATACAGTTCTGTTGCAGGAGGTACATTAACACTCTACACCACTTTAAAATGAGCCAGGACTGCCAGTAAACAAAACTCAGATCTCTCCAGCAGGTACATTAATCATCAGCGTTATCTTGATGTTTTTATTATTGGCTGGAAACATAAAGAACTCTGAAACATCAATGGGTTAAAGGCATTTGTAGCAAACTGCAATCCTAAAGCCAGCACTGATGGTCAGCCTCGGAGGCAAATAAATTAGGCGTTAACCCTAGGCTGTCGCGGCCCACAAACACAATTTAGTTCAGCAGCGGCTGCTCTGCCAAGGCAAAAAAGGTAAAATAAAATGCTAATAACACAATGTCAGTTTTGGGGTGGGGCAGGGCTTGGCTGTCATCACAGCCAGCTGGGGGAGGAGATGTTGGTGCACTTAAGTGCGCATGACGGTTTGGCCGGCCATCTTGGGCCGGTCAAACTGTCATGCGGCGCACTTAGCATGTTCTCCACCTAGCTGTATTGCACAGCCTGGACAGAGAACATGCACTGGTTCCCACTCCCTGTCTGAGTGCCGAACCAGGCCACTCAGACCAATCATGATGCTGTTGTCATGCTGGTGATAGCAGCGTCGTGATTGGCTAGGGGAGTCTGGGAGCCTGTGTGCTTCCATGCTGTCAGGGGGAGGAGAGGTGGTGCCCGGCCAGCTGGCAGGTAAGTGATATTTTTCTCTTCTTTTTTGTTTTTCCTTTCTTTTTTGTAACACACCCCCACCCCCTCCCCGCCTCACCACTACTGCCCCGGAGCAGCCACCACTGCTTGAGTTTGGAGAGGTGCCAAGCTGGTTTGTTGCAGCAGGCTAGAGCAGCAGTAGTATGTTTGAGTTTTTAAAAATCTTTTTTCCCTTTCTAATATATTAGAATAGTACGAGAAGTAAGAAATTGCACAAACAAACATTGGCCCTAGTAATGATTTGCTTTTTTCTCTTTCTAACGAGCTGCCTCTCCCGCCATCAACAGGGCATTTATCATAGTTTAAGGGCTCCATCCAGGGAGTGTGGGAAGGAATACAAACTAATTACCCACCCTAATTCATATTAAAGGTGCAGTGATTGGTCATATTGAGGACACAGCTTTCCCTGACAGATTTGTAAACAAGCAGACCAAACAAATGTTCCATTTGCTTTGAAATGTATGTATAATGGAACATTATTTTCTCTGTGGGGTGCGTTTGTCTGCCCCCCTCTCTGTGTGGAGGCAGGGCCTAGTCATCGTGAGCCATGCATGGCAGCCAACCCCAGAAAAACAGACTGATACTAATGTGAAGCTCTGCGGTGACGGCTGGTATGGGAGCAGGCATCACCAGAGTCGAAATAGGAAAATGTAACCGGTTCTCATGTAAAGTGCTTTCTTACGTTTGGGTTGAGTTTGCGATACAACTGCAAAAAAACCTGCAATAAAAAGCATATTGGTATGCAAGCAAGAGAGGGGATAAAGTGACAGCTGGAGGTAGACAGTGGGAAAGCAAGTGAAAAGAAGACAGGATGGGAGGAAAGCTAGAAGGAGGGGAGAGACTCTGGGGCATATCATCAAGGGCATTATCGCCGCTTTAGCGGCACTTTTTGCCGCTAAGGCGGCGATATTCCTATCGCCCTATAAACAAGGCGGCGCTAACATGCATTAGCGCATGTTAGCTGCCGAATTTCCAACGCCTGGCACCTCAGCGATAAACATCGCTAATGAGATGCTAAGTAGGCGTGGCTGGGAAAACTACATGCGAAATTATCGCTAAGGCAGCTTCGCGATATTAGCAAAGAGCCTTAGCGATAATAATCATCGCGCTAACTCTGCCTTAACGCAGGAATTTAACGTCTGTTAAATTCTTGACTAAGGCATTCACAACATGGGAGGTGGATTATGGTGATACGACCACAGGGTCGTATCACCAAGGCTATTGCCGTTTTGAGTGCAACATCGCTGGTTTTCCAGCGATGTCGGCCCATTTCCCTGGTTAGCGCTGGAATATTATCGCCCTGGAGTAACGCGTTGTTGATAATGCGCTAACCGGGCGATAAATTCCAGCGATGGACGGCGATAAATATAAAAGCGCTAAGCGCGCTTTGCAATATTTATCGCCGTCTGTTGCTGATATGCCCCCTAGGTGCCTTGAGAGGCCCAAAAGAGTAGCCACATGTGCCTCGTGCGCTGGAGATCTGTGTATGATAGATCCCTGCCAGCACTCATGCACAAGACATGCTTCTGTGGACTATGTATAAATATATTAAACTATACTTTAGAAACACCCAACATACATAAAAGAATCACACCCAAATTCTGAACGATGAAAGAAAACTGCACATAAGACTCACCTGACTTATTCTCTCAGGAGCATGGTGACTGGACTGCACTGCCATGCACTATGAACCCACAAGTAGCTCAACGTTGCCTGCCCACCTATCCAAAGATAATTAACAGGAGTTGCTGGGTGGAAATGAAGGAGGCAATGGTCACTGACACACCCACTCCTACATTATCCCAAGGGGCCTGCCTCATCCCCGGCAATTTAGATGAATGGAGGTCTTCCAACTCCGCCCTGCTCCATGTAAATCACGCCCAAAATTAAAATATATTCCTGACAGTAACACACACTGAGCCCACCAGTGTGTCAACATTGCCCTGGCTTATGCCTCCTGGGCAAAGTTTTTCTTGCCCACCCACTCAATATATGTGCAGGGCCCAGGGGCCATTACCCCACCCCCCACCAGGCAGGCACGGGCGGTCAAGGTGGTGGCTCTGAGGATATGAAAACTCAGTCTCTTTAGTGAGTGGCACCTCATGCTCCAGATGTCTTCTTGTGATACCTCCACTCATTCATCGTGCGGAGGCAGGGTCAGAGCGCTCTTCTCCCTTGTGCCTCTAGACTTCCCCAACTCTTTCCTCTTCTCTTGGGGCAATGGGCTTCAGACAGTTTTGTGGTAAGGCTGGTGGAGGCCATCCAGACTAGGGCGCATTGCTGACATGACAAACAGCCTTACAGTATCTGTGCATCCTCTGCGGTGCCCTGGCTGCCCCAGAATACAGTAGCCACCTTTCTCTCCTTCTGACGCTTATGAGCGGTGTTGCTGCTTACCAGTGGTGTTCTAACGTGCGAGGACACAGGAGGCAGGGAACTGCTTCTGCCGTTACACCTACTTGCGTTGGTTGATGGTCATGGTGTGGCTCCGTGTTTCTCCTCACCTTTGGACAGCGGTGGAGGGTAGGCACGCAGCACACAGTCCTCTCAGGCAGTGTCCACCTGTTTGTCTATTTCTTATTTTATCTTTACTTATTTCAAAATATCTAGTGGACATATGTGGGCGCCACGCCACCTCATACTATGTCACTGTTTTCAAGTGCGGTCAGCTCGGGGATGGTCCACGGGGTGCGGCTGCCTGTCTCTGCCTCCTATGGACTAGCTTCACCCCAGCGCCACGTGTCCAGTTGACGAACTTCACAGGCCCCAAACCTTACACTTTGCCTCAGTCTGTGGTATATCCACCAGCACTCGCACACGCTAGGCGGGCTCATCACCTGTTGTGGCTTCCATCTACTGCGCCTCCTCACCCGCAGGGCTGTAGTTGCTAGTGGCGCTATCCTTTCCTGTGTGGTGATGGTGGCCTTAGGTGTGTTGTGCCGTTCCCCTTCAGCCTTCTTCACCAGTAGGGCTGCAGTGCTGGTAGTGATATCTTCTCCTCTGGGGCCAGGACAGGGTGTTTTGTCTACTCCTCTTACAGTCAGCGGTAACCACCCTCATGGTCGGGACACTGAGGAATCTGGGTACATCCCGCCATGGGGCCAATGTAGAGTCCTAGGCCCTAGGCCCACATGATGACATGGACACTGGTGTAAGGGCAGGTAACTGGTCCAGGGTACGTATGCGCAACAGTTTTTATTGGCAGGTTCACCTAAATGGTGATGCCTGTGATGGATGGGTGTGGGGTGGCTTTTAGTGCAGCCTTAGGAAAGGGGCTGCATCATTATGTGTCCAGCAGGACAGTGCAAATCTCACAATTTCATTCCGAGATTCTTAGAATACCGTGTTTGGCTGGTTAACTCGCTGAATCGTGACACCAATGTGTGTGATAATTTCACATACAATATTACAGCACCTCAAGTTTTCTGAAAACGTATCCACCAGGTAAAACGTCCCTCGAAAACTGCCTGGATTGTGGTGGCGACATACTGAAACATGGGCCAGGCTTACTAAGATTAGGTTTGCAAAAATGGTTGAAATTGTGCACCAGCTTTTTGCAAAACCAATCTGATTTTGCAAACAGACCTATGTTCTAATAGTTCAGGTTGCAAAGTTAGGAGCCCCTGTGATTGGCTAGAAACACTGCAAACGCTGCAAAGGACAACAGGTCACTACCGCTGTGACTGCATTTCATAATGGAAACCTTTTTTGTTTAATGAATGAGTCTGATTCCCTTAAAGAGAACTGGCCTGGTTTTTAAAAAGAAAAAAAAAATCTATTTAAAAAAAGTTCATTGAGAGTTGGCAGTGGTCACCTGGCCCACTGCCAACTTACCCCAGAGTTACCACCTTGATTCCCAAATGAAAGGGGACCACTTCACCTTTGTAAATCAGTTACTACCCCAGTCGGCAACAGATCAATGGTTACCTACTGGAATTGCAGTTGCAACCAATGATGCATGCCTTACTGACTTGCAGTTCGGAAGGAACGTGCAAAACTTGCCCCGTCCAAATTGGGGTAGAAGTCACCTCATTTTACAATTCAGAAAAGCATTTCCAAATTGCAAAATGGGGTTAATACACTGGAGAAAAAAAATTATGGTCGTAAACTCTGTGATTTTGTGAATCGCAAAATCCTTTTGTACATCTGGCCCATGATGTGAAACATCCATTTCCAAGGCAATTCCACAATCCATATGGGGACATCTGGGAATAGTGGTGGAATTCGACAGCCATGGAAAAAACGGATCTTTGTGGCATCTGTACATCTGCGTGCAAAATTTCCGCATTGAGAGTCCCATGATGTTTTGACGTATGCTGCTTATCAGACTCTTTGATGGCTAGTCTCGACAGTACATTGTTCTTTCTCCTGGACATCCTAAAGAACCAGTTTAGTAGCATTGTCAAGTACATACACTATGGACATTTAGAGTTTGGTGGAGTATCCCCCCTCCGGCCCCCCCCCGCCAAACCCTGGGTCCACACGCCTGAATTACAGCTGGGCGGGCATAAAGTATGTCAGCGATGGAGCCTACTCCTTCGATGGGCCATGAGAGGTTTACATATAGCACCCTCCGTCCGATTTGGAGTGGGTGGTGTTATATATTTTTGTAACTTTTCATTTTACCTGGCGATGACGACAGTAAAAATAATGATCCCTACCCCATAGGAGCAGTCTTCTTCTGGAGCGTGGGGGTCATTAATTTTTGCTTTTTTAAAAACGAAATCCTGCTATTAACTTAATAGGCCTGTTAGAATTAATATACACTTTCAGTTAAAATAAAAAACAAAATTGAAATTCCAGAGTGAATTATTTCGGTACATGTTACAGTCAGGAAACCGCCCCCCACCCTGGCGGCCCACCGGGGAACGCCCAATGCCCGCGACGGCCAGTCCGGCCCTGATTACCGCACATTCAGATATTGACATATTCATAAGGAAGCAGTAGTATGAAGGCACAGAAATTGCTGATTTTACTTTCTTAGCAGCTTGAACGGGGGTGGGGGGTGGAGATCACTGGTAAGTTATGCGTAGAATATAACATTTAAATTACTGTTATGAGTTCCTTTGACTTTCATTAGATATGCAGGTCTCTAAATAAGCTCATACACACTACCGCAAGAGTAAAGTATGGAGCTATGAGTTGGGGAACATATAGAGATAAAGCCATGGCTGGATGGAGAGATGGATAAATGAAGAGAAAGACTAAGAGAAGATGGATACAGAGAAGGATGAGTGGATAGAAAGAGTAGTAGCAAGCATAGAGAGAAGGAAGGAAAAGAGAGGAAAGGAATGAAGTAGCAAAAAAATGACAGAGAAGGTTGGATGGAATGAACAGAAAGACGAACGAGAGGCAGATGGAGAGAAAGAAGAACGGAAGGAAAAAGATAGAAAGAAGTAAGAAAAGGACATTCAGAATGGATAACAGAAAGATATATAAGGAGAGAAAGATAGATGGAAAAAGACAGGAAAAGGGTAGGGGAAGAATAAATAGGTAGCTGAAAACAAAAAAGGATGGAAAAAAGGTAGAAAGTTAAGAAGAAAGATAAAGAATGAAAGAAGTAGTGAGAGAAGCATGGAAGGAATTTCATAATTTTGTCAGGGGAGCAAATTCTGAACCACTGCCGGACTCACTTGCTCATAATAATTTTTTTTATGGCTCAAAGTGGGGGTGGGGCGGTATTTTTTTGGCTACTGCCTTGATTTCCCATTCTACGTAGGTGCCTTCAAGTACCAGCATGCAAAATGCTGTGGCTAAAGCACCATGACATGCTCAACATTTCACATGACATTGGTCCACTTAGAAGCTATATCAGGTGCCAGATAACCATTCATGCATTTGTTGAATTCCTCATTAACTTATAAGGTACATGGCGGGAAAGTGTGTAATATCAGTTTTGAAGGTGTTGGTCACTTTGTTCTTTCACTGAGTACCACTTGAAGAAGCAATGTAGAGGCATAATGCAGAGATTGGTGGCTTCCATTTGGAAGGGTTTGTGATTAAAATCACCTTAAATCTCTTATCCATGATCAGTAGTATAGGTGGCAATAATATGAGAAGTGCCTCAAATGCAATTTATTATTTCTGTATGGTGCAGGATTACTAGCTGCAAAGCATCATCAAGTGTTTGTAAGGAAGGCTCTTCAAAACAAATGTTAATTTACATTTTAAACTCTGTGTGAATATTGTCATACTGTTTAAGGTCTTTATAGAATGCACAGATGAGATACCCAAATGGACAGGCATGACAAGGTTATTTTATTTTGATGCAGAAACCATCAGCAGAAAAAGATATGAAAAGATCATGGTGAATTCACTTTGTGTTTTGGATCCCATCTATCAGAGAGCTCCTCTTAACCACCTGCCTGCTAGGCTTCAGGAGCATCAAGAGCAAGAGGCGAAATTCACATTACCCCCAATAATGACAGAAGCAGACAAACATCTACACGAGCAGAAACGAGTCAGCGAAAGGTAAGCTGAAAGAAAAGGACCTCTGGCAAATGGTCCTGAAGTTCTGCAGTAGAGACTGACATACTGTCTCCACCCAACTCTCAGAAAACGTTATCGAAAGACATTGAATGAGCCCTACGTGTGTCAGTATCTACTGTGAAATTCCATGCTTTGTTGTGACATTGTGAATGAAGCTGTCTCTCTCATACCATAAAGTTGGGTGTAATGCATGCTTTGGCAGCGTCTTTATCAGACGAGGAGTTTATTTGGCCTGGATTATATTTTCCCCTAAAGCTAATTTTATTAGCCAGGTTTTTCCCCAAAGAATTGCATCAGCCTGTTTGGAAAAAATAATGGGGCATATTCATTTTGTACTACTACCATACAACAAAATGCTATTCATAAACCTACGTGTGGATGTCTCCATCTCTCCTCATTTTTTTGTGCTGAGATCTGCCCCCCTGCTACAGAGATCTCTGCACTTTTACTCATAGGTTTTAAAAGTAAACTGGGGAGGGACGAGGGAATAGCTAGAAAATGGGGAATACTTACTATTAAATGGGAGCAGTTAAAGGAGAAGTAAGGAGGGCTAGGCAAGGGATTAGGGAGGGGCATGCACCCATCCACAAAAGAGTAAGTCCAAACTGCCCTTCTAGGGTTACTACAGCCAAAAATGATCCAAAACAGTCGTAAATGTACTCCAGTCCAGCACCACAAGTGGTCGACCACTAGTACTGCAGCACCCTTCCATAGAACCTAATGAGGTAGAGACTTAAAATAAAACCCCATAGTAACTTGTGTTAAAATAAATTAAATGATTTAAACAATTTAAAAAATGTAAATACTTGTATTTAATGTAAAAAAAAATGGCTATGACTAAAACATTATTTTATTTTTAAATATTTTATTAACCTTTTTAAATTTAAAAATGGCTGTAACATAAACATTTATTGCAAATCATTAAATTACTTTAAAATATTTTATACATCACTTCTAATAAATTTTACTACATAAGATAAAAATATTTGTTTTACTTTGGTGGGATTTTTTTATTTAAACTTTAAAAAATGTATTTTGTGTTTTAATATATTCAAAATAATAAAAATTGTAATTTAAAATTAAGTAATTATTGCTGTGACATTTTTCTACTGTTTTACAATACATATATATAATTAAAACACATCAATATTCAATCTAGAAATATTTTACCACAAGGAGACAGCCCCCATTTTGAAGGTCACCGCCAAGTGTGCAGAATTTAAAATAAGGTTGTATTAGTTACTTTACAGTTGACATGTAAGTCTACATTTTTGAGTAAGTTTACACTTGTAAACGGTGAATAGCTAAAAGTAGTAAAGTTACCCAAAAATGTAAGAGTACATGTGTAGATTTACCTTTGTGAAGAGGCCCCAATATGTTTAGAATTTCATAGATTTCAGAATATATAATAATTATTAAATACATCTCAAACAAATTCAGCTTGAAAGGACATCACAAAGTCATATAGACAGACAGCTATGTGAATGTTGTGGGCCCACTAACACAGGTTGTTGTCTAAAAATCGAGGGCCTTTTCTGTGGGTGGCGCAATTTCACCTGGAGCAATAACCCTAGGTGGAATTACAACACCCATAATTATGTGTCTCAGGGCCCAGAACTATTGGGTCTGCAAACTTTGCTGCTTTAGGTGCTGCAGGCATCAACATAGCCCACCCTTGCCTAACCCCTGCATCAGCACGGGGGAAGTAGACAATGCTGCTCCTGGAAAAACAGCAACCTGATGTGATCTCCCCCCAGCACTCCAACTTCATCTGCCCGCTGGTCCCAGACCTGCCACCTTCAACAAAAACCTCTCCCGTGTGAGGAGGGGGTGGGGCCTTGGAGGGTAAAAGCCACTTTTGCACCCAACCTGGCCCTGAGCCCCTTCCTCTAAAAAATAAAAAAAATGTAAAGCTTACAGAGACTTTTGCTGATGTCCTGTGGTGTTTTCATACCCATTAATGGGCGTTAGCAGTTGGAAGCCTCCGAAAACGAGCTGAAAACCACTGCTTACAGAGGTTTTCAGCTCGTTTTCCCTGCCACCGTGTCATATTGGCTCAGCACCTGGTGTCTGTGTGATGGGAGCCAATATCGTATGTCACACAGTGGCACCGTTTGATTTGGCAGGTCTGTGGTCCTCCTACAAACACTTTCCTCCTGCTCAGAGCAGGTGAAAAATTTCTTTTTCTCCCTGGGAAGGTGAAAAATGCACAGTAAAGAACCTGGCATATTTGGCAGTGTGCAGTTATTCCCCATTCTGAAAAGAAAACTTGGAATGGGCAGAATTTTGTACAAGGATATAATTCAGAATCCGAGATTTGGGGCCCCTGGTATTCCTGCGCCAAATTCTGGCCAACTCTTATTCGAGGTCTAGGTGTCTGGGTGTCTATGTGTAAGTGCCTGTGTGAGTCCGCATGTGTGAGCTGTTGACACAGATTTACACCTTCAGTTCTTGAAGGAGGACTAGCTCTGCAAAGTGATTTGCATACATACAAGGTAAATGAGCGATATCTGTTAGGACAACAGTGATGAGAGTGTGGTTATCAGAGCTCCTATAACTCGTATTATCCAGAGATTTTCAGATCTTTCTTTTTTATAGAATTTTTATTTGGAAATAATTCAAGCAGTCAAGTAAATACAAATTTGAACAGAAGATGTAGTAACATGCACAGTGGAAGAAAGGAATCCTACGAAGAGAAAAAGCAAACAAAAGAGAAAGGCCGAGAAGGAAGAAACAGAGGAAGAAAATAGTGGAAGGGAATACGATACAATAGTAGATTATTCCTCACACTTATACATTTATACCAACTGAAATTGTAGGATGACAGAGTATTTGGGGCCGATTCCGATTCGGGCCGGAAATCTCTCCGACCGAGCCGGACCCGGAGAGAATTCCGACCGAATCGGACTCTGGCAGTCCGACTGAACGAGTACGATGCATTCGCATGCTATCGGACTCGATTCGGTCGGACTCCCATTGAAGTCAATGGGAGCCGGTCGTACAACGCGTACGCGGGCTCCCATTGACTCAATGGGTGCGAGGCGAACAAGGGCGCCCCCTACAGCGGGTACGCATCGAAGTGCATCGTGCCGTACATGCACAGGTAGGGGGGACCCATGGGTCCCCCCTGTGTGCGACTCGTGCGGCCACGCGTACAGGGGGGTCTGACGCGGACCCCCAAAGTCCGGCTCCGACAGCTCTTTCGAGCCGGACGGCGCGAGTCGGTCGGACTGCTCGCGGTGCGCATCGTACTTACCCGGCCGGGGAACGTCTCCATTGCGCGGTGCGAGTTGTGTCCGTGTGAGTCGGTCGGAGCGTGTTGAAGCCGCGTACGAGTCGGTCGGCGATTTCGCGGGCGCTTGCATCGTACTCGCTCGGCCGGACCCGCGTACGATTCGGTCGGGAAACAGGGCTCCGAATCGGATCCGGTAAAGCCGAATCCGATTCGGAGCCCTACCGGCCGAGATCGGAATCGGCCCCTAAGATGTGCCTTATAAAATTCAACAGTGACATATGACAAAAAATAATCAATTAATTAAAGAGCAGGGCACAAAGCTGTTTAATAATTATTTTTCATTTTTTTTCCCCGCAACCGAGGATTGCCATCTCAATCTCATTTACCTGACCCAATAGTCCCAACCAGTGATGTACAGTAGGGAGTATCAGTATGTCCCAATCTCTCTCTATACATAGCTGCACGGTGACAAGAGCAATAGAAACAGTGCTTCAAATACACCTATCAACCCCACGCTTAAGACCGAACATGATATCCCTAATTCTTAAAAAATGTATTATTAATTTAATTTAATAGCTGGGAGAAAGAGCCGGCGACGCAGTTCCAAAATAGAATACAATGTGGACAGCTGGCAAACGTGCACGATGTCTGTAGCCGATAGCCCACATTGAGGACAGCTTTCCCTATATACATTCCCTGTTGAAACGTTTTTCTATCTACCTATTCTGTCCCGAGTATAATATAGCATGCATGCGGTCTTAAATTGTTGAAGTTTCAAGCTCACCGAGGTGACAGAGGAATATATATCTTTAAAAGCATCTTTAAGATCAGACTCCTGCACATTGGATCAAATCTTATGGCTCCAGTTGCTTGCCAAATGGCCAAGATCACCCTCTTTATTCTCAGTATGTATAGGATAAAGTACGCGGATAGTTAATTGACGATCTATATTATTTAAATAAGTAATAAGCTCAGAGTCATTTTTGATAATCCTATAGGAAACATTGTGTTTAAAGTAATCACACACCTGTAAATACTTTAAAAATGTTTTATGTGGCAGGTCATAAGAAGTTTGCAGATCAGAAAAAGAACGAAATCCTTGAAGATCAAATAATTGACTGGCCATACTAAGCCCTCAAGAAAACCGTAACTTGGTGACCGGATCATGAAAAATAGCTGGTAAAGACGGATTATCCCAGACTGATTATCCCAGTGGTGCAATTGTGTAATCTTAAAAGCAGCACAGATTTGAGTACAGATTCTGCGGACATCAACAGCCAGATTGAAGCACACCCGCTTAAAATAGTTAGATCAGCTTGTCTAACCAGTAAGAAATTCTAATCCTTCCTCATAAGAATCTGATTTGGGAAAGAATTACAATTAGGCTGACAGTCAACCAGAAGGCATTGCAGATGAGATCTGAACGAGACCCATAAATAGCTTTTAAAATCCGGTAGCGCCCAGCCACCTTTGAGAGGATAGAGTTTTAGCAAATGAATGGCATGTCTAGCCATTTCACATCCCCACAAGAAGCTACCCACCGCCCCATCCAAATGCCGAAAAAATAATCTGTAGCCCTAGAAAGATATCAAAATTTGGGCAGAATATTCATCATCACGATGTTACACCGGACAATTATAATTATTGGATGCTTGCTCCAAACTCACATCTTAGCGATGCACTGACAAAGCATTGTTCATAATTTAATGTAATACTACAATTAACTGAAGAGGTAATCTTAATGCCTAAATAAGTAGCAACTGATCCCACATTCAATTCCCTCACGGGCTTGAGAAATGACCAATTATTTGAGTTTTGGGTATATTAAGACGTTACCCCGAGAACACCCCGAATCTCTCGGCTTCTGCAGTGATTAGCCTAAAAGCATGAAAGGGATCCGTTAAATATATGGCCACATCATTTAAAAAAAAAAAAAAAAAAATTTTTATTTACTTGAGTTTTATATAGCGCTGGCTAGACCCGGAGGCATCAGAGCGCTTTACATGAGGAGAGTTACATAGCTTACAAATTATACATTGTTACATAAGGTACAACAGTTACAAGTTACATTTTTAGGTTAATGGCGTGTAGAGGGGTAAGGGGGTAATGTAAAAGGGTGAGGGGAGGGAGAATTTAGCAGAGCATAGGCATAGGGATAGACAAAGCAAGCAGGTGGAGAGGAATTCAGGGGAGAGAGGAAGGGTAAGGGGAGGTAGCCAAAGAATGAAGGAGGGAAGCGGAGGTGGAGGGGGTAGGGGACACAGCGTGGAGACGGGGAAAGTAACTGTGTCTGACATCCGGTTGGGTGGGACAGGGATCATTCTCAGTCCTCAGTTATGTGTGATTCCCATTTTCACGGTGGACTCTTTCAGCGGGGTCGCTGAGACTCCAGGGCATAAGATGCAGGATCCCTCCCCAACAAGGGGAGAGGAGTGCTTTGGTCACGGGCACACTCTGAGGAATGAAGGAGGGAAGAGGTGGGGGAGGGGGTGGGAAACCCAGCAGGAACACAGTGTCCGACGTCCGGCAGGGTAGGAGACGGCTCCCAGTGGTAAGGGGATCAGTCCCAGTCCTCCACTAAGTGTGTCACCCTTGTCACTGTGGACTCTCTCAGAGGGGTCTCTGAGACTCCAGGGCGAAGAAGCTGGCTCCATCCCCAACAAGGGGAGTAGGAGTGCTTTGGACAAGGGCATAGTTGTGGGGGGCATTTAAGGGAGTCAAGCTGGTAGAGAAAGGCTCTCCCTGAAAAAGGGTCTAATGCTATTGCCTCTTCCCACTTGGCTAGCGCCAAGTTGACAAAGCACCAAATCGCCAGGCTGGAAGGAGGAGCTCCGTGTCAGAGGTATCAGAGCGCTTTACATGAGGAACGTTACGTTACATATTACAAATTACATACGTTACCAGAGCATAGAAGAACATGGGTAGAAAAACAATATAACAGTAATTAGAAGAAGGGAGGGGGAGAGAGTAGACAACGGCAGGGAGAAGGGAAGAACTGTGTCCAATGTCCGGCTGGGTAGGTGACGGCTGAGGTAGTGAGCCAGGGCGGATCTCCTCTATAGCTGTCTAGCAGCTCCACCGGGCATCAGCCCTGGTGCTCGGGTCTCAGTGGTCAGGGAAAGGAAAAACAGTTTATCATGGTTACAATAGTTACAGTTGCAAAGTCCAATACAGAAGAAACAAGTCACCAGGGGAGGAAAGAGGGAAGGTGGGGGGGGGACTGGGAGGCGGATAAGATCTGGCAGATCAGCAGTGGGAGTGAAAAACCTTGTGGGGGCCAAGAAGGTAGAGTAAGCAGGCCCCACGCTTAGATAGGGTCTCATAGTCGTTAAGTTCCGAGTCAAGTTGGGTCAACGCGCCAGGTCATCTCAGCAATGTGGGGGAACCGTGCCGCGTCGTGTCTCATGTCTCCCTCCGCAGATCCTGCACTCCAGATCGGACTATCAATGCAATGAGGAGAGGTCGAGCAGGCCTCAGTACCATCTGGGACAGAAGTGTGGGGTTACTGGGTGTACAGTCACCTATGATGTGGAGAGTCAAGCTGCCACCAAGCGGGCGCCATCCTTTATGCCGGGAGAGCAGATTCAACAATGATGATAGTCAATTGTACCCAGGGAACACATGGGCAGCTGGCCAACGGTGAGTTGCAGATCAGGTACGAGTGAGGCAAGGCGCCAACTCACGTAGGCGAAGATACATATGAAAAACAATCAGGAGATATGCGAGCGTTACAAGCCTAGACGCCATACTAGGGTCAGGCAATGTCAGGGGATCGACTCACTGGCGTAGCAAGGGGGGGGCGGAGGGGGCGGTGCGCCCCGGGCGGCACGAGTTTCGGGGGTGGCGGCGGTCGCCGCAAAAATCATTGCCAGCACCCCCCTCCTCCCCCAGCGCGGCGGCAAAAGGCAGGAAGGCAGGGACCGCCACGGGCGGCAGAGTGCCTAGCTACGCCACTGGATCAACTGTCCCATCGATGACAATAGGTCATTGAAGGTAGGAAATAAAAATAACAAAAAGGGTACCTTGAGCGAAGATTGACCTGGGAGACATTGTGAGGCCCTCTTCAAGTGGAGCAGTCACTCGGGAGGGAAACCGGAGCTCTGTCAGGCTGCAAGCACCGCAGACAGACACACCCGGGAATCCGCCATCAGCGGGGATGCGTCAGTGGAGCCGAAAGTGGAAATCAACACCGCTACTGGCGTGTCCCAAAGGCGGATCGAGAGGACGTCGCGGCATGATCCGGGAGGGGTCCGCAGTAGACGAAGCGTGAAGGCTGAGTCCTGATGGTGGGTGTCGGGCTGCAAATCTGAAAGGCGTCGCGGGGCATTCCGGGTAGGGTCTGCAGAGAGCAGAACGAGAGGTCGAGTCCTGGAGGGGGGAGGCGGTCGGAGGGGGGAGAGCCGTTAGCTCACATTCAAACAGCAGCGAGGTATCTCTGCCGAGCCATCGGCCATGATGGCAAGGCTCCGTGGGCACTCCCTCAAGAAACTCTGAGGGTGTGAAGCAGGCCACCCGGATCATTTCTGGCGTCCGCAGTGAGTGGAACAAGAGGACAAATCTTGGAGGAGGGTGTCAATCGGAGGGGGGAGAGCCGCCAGCTCAAACTCCACAGCAGCGGGGCATCTCTGCCGAGCCAGCAGCCATGATGGTAAAGGCTCCGTGGGCGCTCCCTCGGGAAACTCGGAGGGTGTGCAGCAGGCTAACCGGATAACTCCAGGGGGAAAGGAAGGCACCGGAGTGCAGGCACAAGATCCACTGTAGATTAGGAGGCAGAAGGGGGAGAGGGACCCGGGGCAAGTGCCAGAGTCAGTTCCCAGTCGGAGGAGCTCCCGGCCGGAGCTCCTCACCAGGTGGCCATCTTGTCTTACATAAGCACTTATTTTAATGTCATGCCCATGTATTAAAATCCCAGCATGCGGAGCTATATGCCTTAAATAAGGTTCCAGATAAAGAGAAAATATCTGCAGAGATAGTGTACACCCCTGTCTGGTGCCACAAGTAATCCTAAATGGGGAGGAGATGGACCCAGATAAGACAACATGAGCCATTGGGCTCCGATATAGATACTGAATCTGTCTTAGAAACCGATACCCAATACCCATAGCTTACACATACATGGCCAAGAGACCCTTTAAAATGCCTTTTCGGCGTCAAGTAAAATCATACCAGCACGTAACCCAAGTGTATTGGAGGCGTCAAATAACACCATAGCAGCATTAATGTGACTGGTAGTATCTTTACCCAGGATGTGGCCACTGTTGCAGTGGGGAGATGAGCTCTTGAAAACAAGTAGCCAGCTGGGTAGGTAAGATTTTAGCAAATATTTTAGCGGCGGCATTAATCAAAGATATCGGACGATAAGATTCGCTATCTTAAGCAGGTTTATCCTTTTTAAGGAAAACCACAATATTGGCATGGCCCAATAGTCAGGTATTTCACCTGTGAGCTCAGCATATTGAACAACAGTCCGAAACAATGGTGTGAGTGTATTTATAAAAAATGTATAAAACTCCACAGGGAGCTCATTATCACCGCCCACCTTGCCATAAGGAAGTGATAGCGCTCTCTATCTCCTCAGTAGTGATTGGTTCCTCCAGTGCCTGGGCAGCAAAAGGGCTAAACTTGGATACCTTAGCTGTATGAATGTATTCTTCAAATATATGTGAGCCCGATAGGCAAGTTTCAGTGTACAATTCCTGATAGAAACGCATAAACTGATCAAGAATTTCGTAAGGATCATGATATTTAGAACCATCCATCATGTATATATTGGACCATGTTCAGATGCCTACTCTCTGCAATTTTGTACGGCAAAATCTTCCTCCATTTTTCACGGTAGTCAAATAAAGCGTCCCGACCGTTAAGGTAGGCAGCAGCTGCTTTATCTCTTAGTGCCCAATCAATGCTATTCCAGCATTTTATCAGCTTGGCCCTGATCTTAGGTTTGTTAGACCTATTTGCCAGACCTGCCTGGGAGTGGTTCTGCTTCCACCTTGGCAATTCAGATTAGATGTACTGTGTTTGGGCCTTTCTATCCTTATTCTGCTGGATAATAAATTGCTCAGTGGTCCCACGTACATATTCTTTTAAAGTATCCCAGGCTACAGGGGGAGCAGAGGAGCCAGTATTTAAGGAAATAAATTCAGTGAGCTTGACAGCGTTGGTAGTAGTTGTTTCAAAATCTTGCAAGGTATTCGGCTGAGGTGGCTCACTGCCCAGAGAAAGCGAAATTGAGGTCTCCTGAAGAAAGGAAGAGCAACCACTTCCCCCTCCATAAGAGCATTCATTACCTGGATCGTGATGGGGAAGGTGAGGTCCAGTGCATCGCTGGCCAAAGAGGTCTCCAAAGTTAGATTGATCTCAGCAGTGGCGGCACTAGTAGATTGTAGAAGCGGGGCAATTAGTAAGAAACTCAAGCACCAGTTGGCCAATTTTAGTTAAAGTACCACTGCAGCGATAAAGCACTGGATTTTCCACTGTATGTGTAACCTGAGTGACCGAGGGGCACGGTGAGGGAGGCAGCGTCTAACTTTCCTGATAGCACAGTATAGTGTGCATTGCAGCGGATGTCCGTGATTGGTTTAAACTCAGTATCATGCACTTCTCCAGCCCAGTCAAGATGGCGGAGAGACTGGGGGTTACATTGTTCTACTTCCCTGTGCTTTCATTGATGCGTAATTCCCCGCCCCCCTCGCTTTGGGTCCCAAGGCACAATTAGCTAAACTAGGGTAGCTGTGTTTAGGGGATATGTTTCCTGGAGGACTATTTCTAGGGTTGGAAAAGTTCAAAACTGAGAGAGGCATTGCACACTATTCGTGCTGTGCAGGAGGGCTTTCCAACATTTCCAGAGGAACCTCAGTCCCTCCTGGCACTCACTCTGCTCCTATCCGTAATAGTGCCTCATCATTTTATAGCCGGCATTTATTGGGGGACGGGGTGGGGGGAGTACCTGCCGGGGCCTAGCAACACGAGGGCTGAGATGACTTTGGAAGCGAAATACGCTGTCCCCCCCTTGACCAGTGGGCCTTTTGCTGTTCGCAAATTAAAGACATCTCCTCGAAGAGCAGACATAGGCTCCTCTACTTCAAGTTCATTCCTCGTTACAATTATCCACCCACTGTAGGAGGGTCATCGGGCTAGAGGGGATACTAACTGTCGTAGATATCCTTGCACTGCAATAGACCTTTTGCATTTAGTCTGGCTGCACCATGACCTGTTGTCATAGTGACAAGGAGGTGTTAGATGATCTAAGTTTAATGGTACAGCACAAAATGCATGTCTACCCTTTAAATGCATTCCTGGGTTTTCTTCAAGGCATCCCTCTTCGGACTCAGTGTGAGACAGCCCTGGCACTCCTTTTGGCTTTCTACTCTGATGACCTGGGTAACAGATCTATGTGATGTTTTATTGATTAAGTAGATGTCGATCTTTTACCCAGGTCATCCTCACCTCCACTTTCCGTCCCAGGCACAGGATCCCCCTGAGCAAGACCTATCACAAAAACAGGACACGTTTCTTACATTAAATAAGCCTAGACTGTAGGATGGTTCTTCTGCGCTGCATGTACTGTCGATATCTGACTCTTTAATACCACATGGTTTACTTTTGGGATGCGGCATAGATATATGGCTACTCTGGATCCGCTACCGATTGTATTCTGGTGGGGAGCCTGGTGCTTGTTGTGTTAGAGGCTCCTTTCTCAACATTTAGTATTTGGGGTGTTTCAGCAGGTAGTACTTGAGGTGCCTCTGGAATATGTGATCTTTATATATGTGTATTTTTTGGATATATGATGGCTTTATTGTTCTACTCTTTTTATAGTTAAAAAAAGAACAAGGTCCTGGTCCATAATGCTTTGAATATGACTTTCACATGTCACTTGAACCTTTCCCAGTTTAAGAGTTCTTCTATTTCCACCCTGACATGATTCCGAGGGGAGAGAGATTAAATCACCATTGTACATACTGCGTCAGAATTAGGGCTGTGTAAATTCAGTCTTCGGACAATAAATCAATTTAGGGGTGATTGCCTCCCATTCCCTTTCATTAAAATACACTGTCGGTGACGGTCAGTTCACAGCATAAGTAAGTACAGATTATTTCTTCAAACGGACATGGCGGAGGATTCAAGAGGCTTCAGTTTTAGCCGTTTCAAGGCCTTGGATGGATTAATTAACGTATGGGTAGGTTTATGTAGCATACTACTACTGAATTCTGTCTAAGGGACCGTTCTATGGGCTACAAAGCTGTTGTCCAAGGGTCACTCACATTTCTAGCCAATGCACTGAAATATTATTGCACCTCTGCCTTAATTTTCATTGTGTTTTGATGCTTCATAAACCACATGACTTAATATTATTTTATTTACAGTTTAGTTTATGTTTATTGTCATTGAGTTTTAAAAGTATACACAGCACAGGTCAAAGATTTACTCTAAGACAATTAAAAGCATTCCACAACCTGTGTATTTCACAGATCAAAATATTAATACTCCCTAGAGATGGACATTGGAATATTATATACAACATTGTCTCCATTGTGCCAGCTGAGCAATAGCGACACAATTGGTTTTCAGGCCTTAAGCCAGTTCAAGTCCTTGTGTAAACTATAGGGTGTAGTTTAAAATTACTGCATATCTGAATATCACAGTTTACAAGAAGATGAACATGTTGTGCTGTTTATTACCTTTTTTGAGTAAGTGGAGTGCTCTGTTTCCTTAGCCAGCCTAAGCTATGCCCATAAACTACTATGGCATCACTCCCTCGTCAAACAGGCATTAGCAAAGCCCATACATCTGGGCTATTTTAGGAAAATGTTTTCTTTGTTGTTATTGATTCTACATTTTAAGTTGGAAAATTTGAGATTCACATCCCCCCGAATCTCACTGATTAAGCTACACCCCTGGGTATGCTGCCGAACTTTGTAATGAATAACTGAATTTCCCTTCTTTCTCTGCACTTGTTTATTTCTTCCGTTTATAACTTAATAGCCAGCACCGTAGATTCACAGGAAGACGCAGTCCTGTGGAGCATGTATGGGGATGAACATCCACAGTAGTGCAGGGAGCTAGGAACTTTGAAGATGGGGCTCAGAAGGGGAGCATTGGGATGTTCTGTGGCAAAGAAATAGAGATAACAGAAAAGGGAAAAATCCAGGGCACCAAGCATAGGTAATGCATCGGTTTCGCCTATGTGATGAATAAAATGCTGTTTTTATCAATAATTGCCAGGGACGAAGGAAGGAGCTCCCTGACAACACGGGAGTGGAGAGAATGTGGCGCAGTGGCCAGAGCTGCTGACTCGAGAGCTGGGAATCCCGGTTCCAGTCGCGGCTGCGCAACATTTTTTGATTCTGGCAAATCACTTTCTCCGGGTGATAATTTGCTACATAAATCTGCTGCAAGAGGAAAAAGCAAAAAGAGGCAAAACTTTCTGAAAAAATTGTTCCACCAAAGCAGATGTTAACAGTATTTCGGCTATGGGAAACTGATAACAGAACCAGAAGAGGAACAAGCATTGGTAAATGCAGGAAAATATGCTACAGCTATTAGAAATGGAGGAAAGGTAAGTGGCACAAACAGGAACCAATAAAAAGCCAGGAAAGAGAGGGGGTGGGATGTAAGCCCCCTTTAAGTTTGTATTAAAAACAATAGATTTCACAAGCACAGTGCAAGTGCTGTGCAGGCCGAGCCTAAAAACACGAACAGAAAGGAAAAATAATATCTTTACTTCCCGCAGCGCAGTGCAGAAAGGGAAAGAAAGTGTGATAGAGGCTCAAGAGATTTCTAATGCGAAAATCTTATTAAGTATTCCCTTGCTAAGTAGTACAAGAGGTCATCTGAACTAGAGGCAGCTGTATTGTAGTTGCTCAAATAACTGCAGAAGAGCATTTATGGATAAATATTGTATTACTTTTTGGGAGTGCTTGGAAGGCGGAGCGTGGGTATGTGTTACATGGCCTAGGTTGGTAGTGTTTTGATTTGGTTCATAAACACCAAGGAAGTGTTGTTATCTTGCTCTGTGTTTTTTTTAATCCAAAAGGCTTGATATAGGATCCTTAAGCATTAGATGCTAGTGCACAGATGGCTAGAAAGTATGCAAGTGCAGTGTGGCAAATGAGGGAAGTGCCTTAGTATCATGCATGTATGGCAGAAACTGTTTATGCCATGTCACATCAAACATGTAGCTGCACATAAGTATGGGTGAAGGAGAAAAGAGTGGGCATGTGGCTATTGTGGTGCTAGGGGGTTGACGAGGGTGATAGGCTGGTGGGGAGGTGGAACTAGACAAATGACACGGGCACCAGCAGTTACTTTTCGGACTCGGTCTCGAGTGGCAGGATGTCCATTTAGTTCTACCTGAGGCCACGCCCGGCAACAGTGTGGACCTGCATCAGCACTGGCTGCCATCACCAGGAAACACTAGACCACTGCCTTCTTCTCCACCTTACAAAGACTTTGTTTTCAATGTTTTTCTCCATCAGCAAAGCTGACAAAGTCCTTAATCCTTGTGCTGGGGTGGGGTGGGCACTGTAGGTAGTTTTGGTTGATTCTGCTTGGGCATTCAGGCGAGTGTCTCGGTGGTGGCTTTCTGAGGATGGGTTCTTTGGTATTTTCAGTGTGATGAGCTCGCTGAGTTTCCTCTGGTTCCAGACAGTGGGTTGTTACTGGTGTGTATACTTCATCTCACACCCACTCCTTGGGTTCCTGTATAGAGGTTTTGCTGCAGTTTGTGGGTAGATCTTCTTGAGCCAAGAGATATTTCTGGTTACCACCTCTGTTCCCTTTGTTGGGGTGACCACAGTTCCTTTCCATTTGGTCACTGTCCATATGCCTTTCTCATATGGGGTTCTGAACTTCCAGCCTGGTCGCCTGTCCATTAGAATCACTGTATCACTCCTTTGAATCATGCTGTCTCTGTCATGTCAGGACATGGTGGCCCGCTAGTTGTTTAGTGCTCTTCTCTGCTAGCTTTCTTATGGTATTAGCTTCTGAAGTTTCCATGTAAGTATAGTCGGAAATATGCCCCGTAGAATTCTCCTGGACATTAGTGCTGCAAAAGTGCACTGTGTGACGCAATGGGGTGCGTTACAATATGCCCTTTAGAAGTTGGGGAGAGCCCACTCTGGTTCTTCGTTTTGATCCACGCTGTTTCTTTTGTCATGGTGCGGAGGAACCTCTCAACATATCTATTAGCCTGAGGCCATCTTGGTGTAATGCGCTGATGTGATGATTGGTTGTTGGCAGAATTCGTTGCTGTCCTCCACCTTGGGTGCTCTAAAGCCCGTGCAAAATATTGTCCAGGTTCCACCCCAACCCAATCTATGCCCACTGTGACAGACTTGTGAGAAATGGTTATTCCTGCCACACCTTGCCTTGTGCTAGGCATTGGTACTGAGGGGGTGATTCCCGCCCACAATAATCTCACATGGGTGTTTGCGGGTTTGGCCTATTTCATGTCATGACAGGTCATGCCATCCACACCCGGTCCATGGATTTGGTCTTCACCCAGGCTATTTGTATGGGGGTTGGTGAAATAGCGACTTTTGCCAGTGCTTCTTCCATTCGCTTTGCTCAACTGTGGGACAGCTGGTGAGCTCACTCAAGCATGAGCATATCTTCCAGTGTCATTTCAGGCTCTCTCAGGATGAGGAGTCATAGCACACCTGATTTACGGGATTGGATGATTTGCATGCGTAACACTTTCTGGGGAAGACATCTTGTGTACAGGTGTTTTCATCTTGCGAAATTCGTCATCTCGCTGGCGGTCTTGCCAGAGCTTCAATCTTTCAAAGTTGGGGTTGATCTGGGGGTCAAAATGTATGAGGAGCGCAGCAGCTGCTGCATCATAGATGTCCTCCTCACCGGTGTTTGGCTAGTTTTCCAATAGTTTGAACACTTCTTCCCTGGCGTAGTGCAGCAGCAGGGATCTCTTTACAACAGGGTCTGGCTCTGGTGTGGCATGAAAATAGTTGGTAAGCCAGCCAAGACACATCTTCCAGCTCACTGCGGTGGGCGCGGCGATCTATGAGCTCACTAAAAGCAGCAGTGTGCTGGATGCGAGGTGAATGGGCGTTTCCGCTGCACATGTGGTGGGTGGCTTGGGCCCAGCTCCATTGGCAGATGTGGCTGAAGAGTGTCCTGGCTTGGAGGAGTTTTGTGACATGGAAGTCTTGTAGGGCTTGTGCTATAATAGGTATTCTTTTTTTCTAAAGATTTGCCTCACAGTGTGCTGAGTTCTGGAGTGCTCACCTGTATTTGTTGAATGCTGCGAGGTGAGATGCAGGCTCTGCTAGGAGCGTACTTTTGTAACACGATGCACGTGCCAAGGCCCTCGCTTTTGGGGAGCTGTTTTGTCTATGGCAGATGCGTGTGTGCCCTGCACATTGCAGGTGGCAGGGCTGCTTCTCATTGGCAGGTAATAAATAGTCTAGTATCCTCGGCAGCTCGTCTTCCCCCTGCACGTCGGGCCATCTGGGAGGTTGTAAGGTGGATCACAGTATCAAACTTGCGCCCTCCTTGCAGTGCAGGAGTTCTTCAGTGGGTCTCACCCCTCCCCCCCAGAGGAACAACTGCCTGCGTGAGGTGGTTTCACTGCGGGGGTGCACACTGGTTCCAAAAGTCACATGGGACAAGGACAGCACCACATAGATTCCTCATCACCAGTGTGGTGCTAGCGGTCTGGTGAGGGTGATAGGTTGTGTGTGGTGCGGAAGCTGGACAAACATCACAGGCACAAGCAGTTACTTTTTGGACTCCGCCCGAGTGGCAGGACGTCCATTTATTTATACCTGAGGCTGCGCCCGGCCTCAGGGTGCATGCTGCGTCAGCAGTGGCTGACGTCACCTGGAAACACTAGACCACTACAGATATCTACCTTTAGGTTGGTCTGTTTAATGCACATTATATACAACACAGAACAACTGCAATTAGAGAATCAGAATCTAGAGAAAGTAAGACACAATATTTTGAGGGATTTTAATTACTAACTATCGGTGCCTACACATATAAAAATATACATGTGACGCAGCAATCCAAGAGCATTTTTTGAACTTGAAAAGTAAAAGGCATTCTTTTGATAGTTGCATTTCAGAAATCATCAACAGGCTACATACACATATTTTGAAATATACAGTAGTCCCTAAATATTTAATTTTATCTTCTAAGAAGATGGCAGCCCCCTTTACACATACATAAAGAGCATGCTTTGCCTGGCTAGTTTTCTTTCTGTGTCAGCTTTCCCTTTCATGCTGAACTACTTTGCCTGTTGGTGCTGCTTCTTCCGATGCGGATTTAGATTTCAGTTCAAAAGTAAGTTCATTGTAGAAATAATCAAACATCAATGCTTAGTACAATAATACATGAGAGAGTATATAAGGAACAGCATTAATTTTAAGTATGCTGTCTAGGAGAAAGGGAAAAAAAAGTACAGAGAGCTGGTTCATACAAGCAAAAAACTTAATATAATATAAATATGCAATTGTGTGAATAATAAAGAAGTACATGTTAAACATCACTGTCATCAATAATGGGAAAGTCAATGAGGCTAAACAACTTCTTGTTGTAAGGGTACAGGAGCAAAGCATCGTTTTGCACTGTTATCTAAAAACTGTGTAACAGGAGACCATAAATGTAAACGTTTCTCAGCAAGAGATAGAGGATATACAAATGTGGTATCTAAACCATGGTTGTGACAGACAGCGTACCACCATGTTAGAAAAAGATAATTTAGACATATCTTTCCAATTCTTTGTGATCTGCTGGAATGCAACTGCTAACAGTAAGTCTATAATTTCTATCTGAGATTGACCTATGTCCCAATCGGTAGATAAACTTCCCCCAAAAATATTAGTGAGTGAGAAAGGGGTTACGGTGTGAAAAATTGTGTTGATCTGAGTCCAAATTTGTTTCTAAAACTTGAGTACAAATGGACAGGTGGAAAGTAAATGTTTTAAGTCAGCATGTTCGAGGGAACACGACCAACAAGTATCAGGAATCTCGGAATGCATTTTATGCAAGGTCATAGGCGACAGTAAGAGCCTGTTATAAGTGAAGAAAATAGTTTGTGTTGTGTTTACTGCTCTGGAGGATTTCCTGAGTTTTGTCCAGATCCTATTCCACAGGGAAATGGTCCATTTTGTGTCTAATTCAGCTTCCCAGGAAACTCCTACTGTTGTTTTATCTCTCTTAGTCGAAGAGGATGTCAGGTGAGAGTAAATACTACATGCTGTGGGGTTCATACGAAGGAGGTTATACCACTCATAGTCAGTCGGGGAAGACGAAGGGGAAAAAGATTTAAAGTGAGCATATGCGTCAAGTACTGCAGTTCGTAGAACCAAAAATTTATTTTGAAAAGAAAAGGGGAGTTGATAAAGAAGGGGTGCCTGTGAGAATGTAGGAAGAGTGTCTTGTTCAAAAAGTTGATGTACCCAGAGTAGTCCTTTATTTCTCCATGTTTTCCAATATATGGGTTTATTTTTAATGAGTATATGTTTATTATGCCAAATGGTGGAAGCAAGAAAAGTATCAAGATCTTCCAGGGTAGAGTGAAGGACAGAGTCTAACAATTTACAGGAGTGTTTAAGGACCGGTGTAGATACCTTTTGTGGTTTGTGAGTAAAAGATAAGTATTCTTGGAATGAAAAAGGTGAAAGGAATGAATTTCTAGATCAACCCATAATGGGGAGTCTAATGAGGGGTCAGAGACCCATTTGGATAATTGTCTTAATAAGAACGACTTATGGTATCTAGGAAAATCAGGAAAGTTTACACCCCCTTCCGATTTTGGGCGAGACAATTTTGACAATGACATTCAAGATTTTTTGTTATTCCATAGAAATGATAAAAGAAGAGAATTAATATTATGGAAGGATTTAAGTGGTATAGGTAGTGGGATATTAGATATAGTGTAAAGTATGATGGGGACTAACATCATTTTGATGGTATCAAGGCGACTCCACCAGGACAAATAAAGAGGATGCCATTTCGTTGCGAGCATAGTCAATTTATCAAAACATTTGTCAAAATTTAAAGAGATTAAAGTTTTAATAGAAGGGGTGAACCATAATCCAAGATATTTGATATGAAGGGGGCACCACATGAAGATAGAGATTGAAAATTCCTCTTTAAAAGTATATCTGGTTAGAGGCAATATTTCAAATTTTTCATTGTTTATTTTATAACCGAATACCATCTTATAGGAGTCAACCTCCTGTAAAAATGCTGGTAGCGTAGATTGAGGTCGAGAAAGGAACAATCGGACATCATCAGCGTAGGCCGCTAGTTTAATCTGACGTGTGTTAAATGTGAAACCAATAATGGATTGATTCTGTCGTATTTTGGATAAAAATGGTTCTAGTGTCAAATTAAAAAGAAAAAGGGAAAGAGGGCAGCTTTAACACACTCCTCAATGTAAAGTGAAATAAGAAGAGGTAAGGCCATTTGCAAAAATAGCAGCTTTATGATCAGTGTAGAGTAAAGAAATTGGGGATATGATTTTTTGGCCCAAATCCAAACCATTTGAGTGTGTGAAAAATAAAAGGTCAATAAACTCAATCGAATACTTTTTCAGCATCTAAGGCAATTGCTGCAAAAGATTCAGTGTAATGTGAGGTTTCTGACAAAATATCAAAAAATAAACGTGTGTTATCAGTAATGTGACGTCCTTTGACAAAGCCCAACTGTTCCTTACCAAGTAGTTGGGGGAGATAGGATTCAAGTCGGAGGGCCAAAGCTTTGGTAAAAAGTTTATAGTCAACACAAACTAAAAAGATGGGCCTGTAATTTTTGCAATATAGCAAGTCTTTCTCCTCTTTGGGGATGAGACAAATTAAAGCTTCTAAAAAGGAGCCAAATGATCTGTGCGAGGTGAGGAAGGAAGTTATGAGAGTGTGTAGTTGCTGGAGGAGTAATTGGGCAAAATATGAATACAATTCGACTGTTAATCCATCAGGACCTTGGGCTTTGTCTTTTTGAAGAACCTTCAATGCATTATGCAACTCCCCTCTGTGTCACATCAGATTCTAAAAGGTCTAAATTTGTCGAAGCATCGGAAGATTTTTGAATAGTGGAAAGATAGTGGGATATATCAGCATCTGAAGGGGGATTTTCGGTGTGTATAATGATCTATAAAATTGTACAAATTCTTCTAAAACTTCGGAGTCCTTATACTTTGGTACTTGATGTGCATCAATAATGGATTCAATTTTAAGTTTATTATGTCTAATCTTAAGGTAATTAGCTAACAATTTACCTGACTTATTTTGACTACCATAAAATTTTGCACTGGTTTTCAGTAAGTATAGCGAAGCGTTATCCTTGGATTCCTTATTGAATTGAATCTTAGCATTAACAAGTTCTGACAAACATTCCTTCGATTTGGATGTATAAAAGGAATGTTCCGATCTCTTTATTTTAGCTCGAAGTTCGGCATTGGAAATACGGGACTGTTTTTGCTTGTTGGAGACGTATCTGATAATGAAGTCACGAGCAGCAGCTTTGAAAGCGTCCCAAGTTGTGTGAAAGGGAATATTGTCAGTTTGATTCAAATTAAAGTATTCATGAAAAAAGGAAACAAAAGAAGAGGTAAAAATAGAGTCTAAAAGCAATGAGTTATTAAAACGCCATCTTTTGGGAAGTGTGGGTTGAGATAGGATATCCAGCTGAATCAAAACAGGGGCTTGATCAGATATAAGAATGGGACCTATATCAGCTGCTCGTTGAGACTTGGAGACATTATGTGATATGAAAATGTGGTCAATTCTGGATTGGGTCCTGGGGAGAAATAAGTATAGTCTTGTAATGAAGGGTTACAAAGCCTCCATGCATCTGTTAGGTTTCGTTGTTTTATGGTTTGTAGGAAACATTTATGTGCTTTATTAGGAATAAAAGAAACCATGGATTTGGGATCGAGAAAGGGATCAACCACCTGATTACAGTCGCCTGCAAATATAAAGTTGTCCGCAGGGTAATTAACAAGTAACTGGGAAATAGGGGCCCAAAAAGGAGCATCACCATTAGAGGGGGCATATACATTAAATAAATAAATTAGAATCTTCCCAATCATTAATTTGGTAAATATCCATCTGCCTTCATCATCAGATTCTTGAGAGAAAAGCTGAGCATTTAGGGGCTCATGACGATGGCAGAACAATCGCCACTGCCGGGCCGGCGGTGGCGATCGTTTCGCCATCGTCATGAGATTCACCCCTGCCAGATTATGATGGCGGTGGGTATCGTGGCGGACGCAAAGTCCGTCTGCCGCTTTTCCGCCGGTGGCAATCGTTACGATTGCCTGCCGGGCGGAGCAGGGGCACTAATATGGTGGCAGTGCCTAGCAGGCACTGTCCGCCATATTAGGATGTGGAGTCTGAAAGGCCTCGTTGCCGCCATGGAAAGGCTGGCGGGGATTGGGTCCAGGGGCCCGTGGCGGGCCCCGCTTGTGTCTGGGGGAGGTGGGGTGCACTTGGGGGGTACCTATGGTACCCCCCTACATTTCGCTGCACCAAGTGGCAGGCACCATGTGGTGCCTGCCATGTGGTGCAGTGAAATGCCAGGCATGCGATTTCAACATCGCGGCGGGTGCTGCTGTCAGCTGCACCCGCCGCAATGTTAAGTTGCAGAATGCGACCGCCATGGTGGCAGTTGCATCCTAATTCACGGTGCGGGACCGCTGCATGTCTGGCAGCCGGTCCCAACACCGCGGGGATGGCGGGCGGACTCGGGTCCGCCCGTCATCCTAATGAGCCCCTTAGTGCTTTATGACCTAAAGTTATAACTCCATTTCTTTTACCATCACCAGGTGAAAAGAAAACATCACCTACCCAATTTTTCTTTAGTTTTAGTGACTCAGACTTTTAAGGTACGATTCTTGCAATAAAGCTATGTTGACTTCTAATTTAGATAAATACGATAGAACACGCTGTCTCTTAATGGGGGCGTTTAAGCCTCTGACATTCCATGAAACAACTTTTAAAGACATAACATGCTCATATGACGAATGCAACGAAGCAAACCAGCCATAATATATGGGATATCGAACATAGGCCAGAATACAATTGTGTATACGATAACATTAAAAAGCAGTAAGCTGGAAAGAGGAAGGGAGAGAGGACAAGAGATATAAAGATTGTAGTAAAAGATGAAGCAGAAAAAAGGCTTGAGAAAAAGAAACAAACTAGATTGTGAAGAAAAAAGGCTGATGTTAGAATTAAGAGGAGAAAGTAGACCATACCTACAAAAATTCCGAGACACAGAAGGGTGAGGGGATGAGGCCACATGGAACAGATGACACGTCCAGACTCCATGGGGAAAGGCAGGAGGGACCGCAGCACATACCACATGAAAATGGGAAAGTCATACAACGAGGAGATGGTACGCGTAAGGAGAGAAAAAAAATGGTTATTACCTAAAAACTTTAGTGAACAAAAACATTATCGATATTCTTATAGAAGAAATCATCGAGAAACACCAAAAATGCTCAGAAGAGATAAAGGGGGATCAAATAAACTAAGTAGTGGGTGCTAAAGAGGTGTCCATAGTGTCTATCCTGCAGGAGTTGAGAAAGCTTCTCAGTCTAACAGGCAAGGATGGAACAGGCCAAAGCATGCACCAAGAGAGCGAAGATCCGGTCTCTAGGTGAGAAACTCTCTGCGTCTGTCAGTCGTATCTTTTGCTTAGTCCTGTGAGAAGAATAAAGAATTGGCAGACCAAGAAACATGCTTAATGGATCGGACTGCGGACAAAACTTTAAGGAGATCAGTATATTCCAGAAAGTACATTATAATCCCTCTTGGTATTCTCGTGTTGGAGGTGGATGCATGTAGAGAACCTAATCTGTGAGCGCGTTGAATATTAAGAAGAGTACCTTCTTGTAAATTTAGAACTTTTGGAAGGAATGTTTTAAAGAAGGCAATGGGATCAGAGCCTTAGGAGCCTTCAGGTATACCATATATTTGAAGATTGTTCCTTCTGTTTCTATTTTCAAGGTTTTCGACCTGCTTCTGAAGAGACGGGACTTGGGATTGAAGAATGTTCACCTTAAGAGTGGTTGACCCCAATGACTCAATGCTTTGTTCAGCTGTGCTAATTCTTTCTTCCATCCATCACCATCTATCTGTGAGGATTTGTAATTTAGCATTAATCTTTTCTACAAAGGGGCGTAAAGCACGTATCTCTTCTAGAAGAAGATCCATAGAGACAGTCGGGATCGGTTTTGGAGGAGAAGGAGGATCTTTTTTCAGCATTCGGTGGATACCTTCCCAGGCGCAGAAGGTACATTAATAGTTGATGAGGAAGCGCCTTTAGGTAAGGAAACCACTGAGTCCTTCATTGTGGCAAGATGTGAGAGAAAATTTGAGCGATTTATAAATTTTTGAGCAGAAGCTGTTAATGAAGATTTTGCCTTTTTGAATCTGCCCATATGAGGTGGAAGTAAGGAGCAGCTTAGATTACTTTTAGAATGTATATCCCTTTATAGTAATCCTAGGTAGTAACTAAATTGGGATATTACCATATATATGTAAGACTCAAAAATGTCTGTGAAGTCACTCCTCAGAAATCATTACAAAACAAAAAAAGGCATAATAGCATTGATTTTGAAGAAATATAGTATAGAATATAACGAGGCAGCGTTAATTTGAGTATGCAAAAGGTGAATGATGGTTGTTTAAGAGGCTATCCAGCATGCAGTCTGCATTCCACAAAATTGCAGGCAGTAGCGTGTGAGAGGTCGCGCTTGATGCCGAAACACCGTGCTTCTTGATAGTGGGGAAATAACATTAGGCTAAATACCTTCAGCCCTCGCCTCACAGGAGTCCTGGTTTCACGTTTAAATCGGCAGACAAAGTGCTGTCACACTGACATCCGTTTATTCACTGTTGCGATGTCTTCAAGATGGCGGGCAGCATTGTGAGGGAGCCGCGCATACGAGGGGAAAAAAAGTAAGAGTTCTCCGACGCCGTATAGCTGCCAGTGTCCGTGCCTTTTCTGAGGAAGTTCACTCGGACGCTGCTATCTGCCTTGCTTGGGCGCTAGCCATGCCCATGCGGTTTTAGATTTAATGAGAAACAATCCTGTCATCCAAGATGGCTGATGCCCCAGCCACTGAAAAGCTGTATGATGGATCGATCTAAACTGTGATTGAGACTCAAGCAAAGCAATGGCTAAAGAGGGCTGACCGTAAGCCTCTTTATTTATCTATTATTGTTTATATATTGCCATATGTGTTTTCGAAAAAAAAAACTGGGGATCTGGGGAGACAATTAAATCTCATGCTAGCCGAGACCTGAGAATCTCAGTGTGACCCAAATGCAAAGGTTCCCAAACATAGATATCCAGCATCGTTCGTGATTAAAGCAGAAAGGACACTTTGTTTAAACACAGCCAACTAGGTCTGAATACCCTTAATGGAAATGTATCCTACAATATCCCTTTAACTGAGAACATGTGTCTGTGCCCTCCACTGTATCATCGCGCAGTGTTTGAGATTGTTGAAATCATTATTTTTTGCAGTTTTATAGCACTGTGTTGAAAAGCTGTCTTTTATTCGATCTATTGGATCAGTCCATGTTTTCTAAAACATGATGTAAACATTTTACACATATGCAATACATAGATGTGCAGTCAAACCGATGGGTATGGGTTTGTTTCCTTGGCACAGATGTTTTTGTTACACATGGAAATGCACCTGTTTGGATCTCCACTGACCATAAATACAGATCAAAAAGTTCTTATCTCATTTTCTCAATGGTTCATCTTTTAACATCTAGTACCAAATGTTCTCCTTGTGTTTTGTCCTCCATTGTCAGAATTCACGAAGCTGCATTAGCAGAAAAGCAATCCATGATGGTGTCTACACCATACGGAAGAATCCACAAAGGTTTTAATGCTGCTGTTTACCTCAGAATTGACGAGTTGCAAGTGGGTGATTGCATGGTAAGCGTTTAAATAAGGACTCATTGTAGAGTGTCATTGTATTAAAGAAGTGGATATTTTTTATTACTATTGCATGGTGTAGCTACAATTATTATTGGAGGGATTACCCTTGCTGTTTCCACAAATTGAGGAGATTAGAGGATGGTAGTATGTATCCACAAGTTTGACTTCATCGATCATACACTTTTGTGTCACGCTCCATGCATAAGTGCTCCTTCAAGATTGAGGTTACACTACTGGAGCATTGCTCAGAATTTCCAGTGTGATACTAACTACTTTTCTTGTAGGCCATAATACAAACCCACAACCTACCAATCAAACACAACCACCAAGAAGATGGTACATGTCTGAAAATGCAACTTCATATCTTTTAACTCTCTCTGCTTCACTTAGCGCTTAAGCAAAACCACAATGGTGCTATGAAATGATTGGAGCACTTTACCGGCCCTCATGCATGATGGCCATTGTTTCCCACACACAATATCAATCATGCACAACAAATAGGGTTGGTTTTTAGCTGATGACCTAGAACTGCTTTTGGACCTTATCAGTGGCAAGAAGCTCTATACAAATCTTGCAATACAAACTAGGACAATCTTGGAGAACTGCGTCTTCCTTTTGTTTTTCAACTTTTCTTGGATTCTGAAGCCAATAATCGCCAGTCAGACTAGTGGACTGGTCACAGTTGTCTTCTTGATTCAGGCCAGACAGATCTCTCCATAGGTACTCATTGCCTTGGACACTAATATCAACCTAGGAAGCAGGGGATAAGTGTGTTCACTAGACTAGGAGGAAAACTAATGTGACAAAGGGAATATGTTGGCAGCTTTCTCCTCATCCACCAAACACAACCGGTTTCAGGGAGGTGGGCTTAGGAATCAGAACGTGCAGGCTAGCACGTCCTCAATTGACTAAGACAAACTGCTGCAGGAGCGTCACCAGGTTGTTCAGCACGCACTCTGGATCTAATGTAGCCCACCACTCACCCAGTATCAATAAACCACACATACTCAGATTCCATACATGACAAAGGCAAGAGACCAGGGCTTGAGGATTTGGAAAGCCAATAGCCAATCTCCCCACTGAAACAGAGGTTAACAGTCCTGCAATATTGATCTGCTGCCCCATAATCTGCTGCACCATATAGCTTGGATTGATTGGCCAGTAGCCAATGTAATTCAGAATGGGTACAATTTGGATGTCCCCCAATCATCAGATCCCCACTAAACAGAAAAGTAAAAGGATGGAGCGCTTATGGACAATACACACACATGATTGTTCAGTTTATCGGGGAGGAACATAGGGACAGCATGAGTAATATATAGGGTAGGATGGCATGCATTTCCAAGCCATGTGTAGGACTTTGCTCCCATTAAACTAGTTACACTTTTTTGATCTTGGGAAATCATTGAAATAATCAATGGAATATTCACCCTCCTTTACTTCCTCAAACTCAACTTCATTTCAAGTGTTTCTATATGTTTCCCCAATACAGTATATGTCAATACCACAAATACTACAACAGTGACTTAGAGATGAAAGAATCATTTCATTGTCAATCTGTGGGGCACACAAAGTGGCCTGTTAAAAGATCGCTTGCATCTTATTTACATGCAGAAAATAAATGAGGTGCTGAGTCTCAACCACAGTCCATGTAATTGGCTATACTAGTTTTTTTTTATTCTTTTTATTTATTTTCCTTTATAGTGAAAGAACAATTGTACATGAACACCATTCTGAGACTACAGCACAGTGCCAATAAAACAATACACTATAAGTCTCTATCCCCTCCATCTGCAACCCACTGTACTCCACTAAGCCACTTAATGCCAATGCCTATGACAGACTATATAAGTGTGTTCCTTCTTACCTATGTAGTCCCTACTCCCTCGTAGTCCACCCCTCCCGTGGCCCCCCCCGACAACTCGCCCGGTGTGACTCATTTCTTTATATGTTCGGTTGCTAGCCTATCCCCCCGGAATTCCATGTCCCCAGATCTTCTCAAACTTTTTTTGCAACCTCTTCCCTCGTAGACCTCTCACTCTAGGATTTTACAACGTTCCATCCCCACTTCCCATTCTCTAAGTGACAGTGGTCTCACATCCCCATCTCTGGGCGATGTCCCTCTTTGCCACCATAAATCCCACATTCACCAGAATCTTCTGATATCTAATGAGGTCTGAGGGCCCCCACACTACCAGCAGAGCTGTTTGGGGTTTCAACTCAATGGTATCTCCTACCGCTCCTGCCAGGGATCTCACCACCTGCTCCCAGAAATGGCAGACCTGAGGGCAGTGTCACCAGGAATGAATGAATGTCCCCTCCATACCACACTTCCTAAGACAATGGGTGTCACCCTCCCTCCCAATTTTGTGAAGCAGTGTTCGGGTGTGGTACGTCCTGTGGAGGAGTTTTAGCTTAATTAGTCGGTAGCTGGCCTTAATTGTGACTTCCGTTGGAAAGCTGCAGTGTGCCATATGTCAGAAATATCAGTTTGTGTCAGACTCATCCATCTAACAGTCTCCTTTCCAACGGAGACTCCTCCTGTGTCTCCTCCTCTTTATCTATGCTCCCGAGGAGGACATGCTGTAGTTATCTGTATTTCAGCCACTGAGTAGTCGGCATTTGATATTACCCTTGGAAGTGTTCAAAGGGAACCACCCCATTAGCGCCCCACACATCTGCGAGTGAAACTTCAGGGCAACCACTTGTCTCAGTCGTGTGCCTTCTCAGAGTGATGTGCGGGGTGTGAGCCTCGTATCCCATTGCAATTCCCAAAGCAATCTTCCTCACACTGCTAGGACTGTGACCGTCGCTGGGCATGCCCATTTGTTGAGTTTGTTGCCATATAACATACGCATATGACTCTGGTCACCCATTCCCCATCTGTCCACTCGAACTGCCAGGTTGCCTCTGTCCGCATATGCCCAATCAATCACCGTACTAACCTGTGCCACCCATAAACTTTTTGCAGATTTGTGAGCGCAATGCCTCTCTCAAATTTGAATCATTGTAAGTGTCTTCATTGCTATGCGGGGTTGTCCTCCCGCCAAAGCAATGTCCGCAACTGGGCGTCCACTCGGGTGAAAAAGGTTTTCGATATTGCGTAAGGACTGTTGTGCAGCACTTACAACAGCCAAGGGAGAGCAATCGTTTTAAACATGGCTTCCTTTCCTAATAGTGACAGCTGTTACTTGCTCCAGTGTTCAACGTCCCCTTCCAGCCTCTGAATGAGCGGGCGGAGGTTGACCTGGGTGTATGATGCAGCATCTCTGATGATCCATATGCCCAAATACTTGAACCGGTGGGGTTCCACTAGTAAGGGCAGAGGCAGCAGAGATTGCTGCCTCCAGCCACCTATTGGGAAGAGGAGGGATTTCTTCCAGTTAATTGGCAAATCCTGAGAATTCCCCAAATACTTGGAAGAGTTTGTGAACGCGAGCTAGAGATCCTTCCATTTCCGTCATGTAAAACAGTATACCGTCTGTATAGAGCGATATTCTTTCTTCCCAACCTGAATTTGTGCTTCTATCCTCATGAGTTCTGCCAGGGGTTCCACTGCCAGCGCGAAAAGCATCGGCGAAAGAAGGCATCCCTGTCCGTGCCTCTCTTAATAGGGAACCCCTCTGAGAGGCAGCCGTTGAATTTTATCCTCGTCTGAGGCTCCTTATAGAGCAATTTAATGCAAGTGATATAGGGTAGCCCAAACCCCATTAGTTCCAAGAGTAAGAACAGGAAAGGCCACTCCACCGAATAGAACGCCTTATTGGTGTCCAACGACATGATGGCCCAGGGTCTCTCCTCCGTACCTGTCTGTCCTATTTTGTTATGGAGACGCCGCAGGTTCTGTTTCATCGAGCGATATGGCATAAAGCATTGATTCCACTGGACTCATCTAAGGCTTACTCTCCCATATGTGCGCTCCCTATGTTTTAAATAACTAGTACGAAATGAATTACACCCTACAAATGGGGCTGAAGAGAAGTGAATATAAACCAAATATTTTTAAATAAGAAATCCTTTTTAGAAGCTGACCATGAACAGTTGCAATGATTTGTATCAATCATTCAGCCAGTGAACAACTGTTTTAAAGCCCACATGTTGCTCATGTGAAAATTGATGGCTGTCCTCTCTGGCCTCCTCTCGCCTAACTCACCTCATTTAGAGTGTGGTAGCGGTAGGTTTTTCAATAGCAGCAACGTTGGCTCCACTGAAGGGAAACACCTCTCGATGGAATGCTGTGACAGCAAGAATGATGAGCATTTTTCGCAGCTAGATCTGCCATGGAAACCATGTCAGTCCTCGAAAGTAAACCTCCATGCAGATAAGAGCTTGGTTAAGAGAAAAAGGTTTTGCCTTGGTGTGGACAACTGCAACAGGCCACAATTTGCTTTCACCACTCTAACTGCTGCTGTGGGTTTGCTCTATAGCCTGCTTTGTTGATGAGCAGTGAAAAATGCTCTTAAAAGATGGCAGACACTAGCCTGCCTAAGTATCATCTAGAAATCACAGTTAGTATATATGCTGGAATTCTAACATGCTTCAGTTTGTTATTATTCATGAATGTTTTTTTTAAACATTTTTATAAAGTCCAGGTTGAGTCAGTGGTGCAGGAACAATTTTCCGAGCTGGGGTGCTGGAGTTAATGCTACATCACCAAAGTCATACTGATAGTGAAAAATCAGAGTGTAACACAAAGAACAAGTGTAGCAAACGATCCACGTCCATACAGCATGGGAGTGGTAAGGGTGTAGTATGTAGCTCGTAGTGCATTTTGAATGGATGTATGAGGGAATAACGCATTCCGTTGTAATGCATGCCGTTACAACGTGGCTGTTACAATGTGTATTCCATTACTACGCATAACCTTTGCCACACATATTTTTATAATGATTATGTCTTTACCATGCATGCCTTTAAAACGAATTTCATTGCAAAAGCATTAATATTTAAGGCATATGTGTGGTAAAGGTTTTCCCTGATCCCAGCCCTGAGCCCTAAAACCAGCCCCCTGCACAACCCCCACTGACCCCAGCTCTTTTTAAAAAAAAACAGCCCCAGCCCTGAGCTCTAAAACTAGACCCCTGTTATGAAGAACAAGAGAACCCAAATAAGGTTGGTCAGGGACCTTGGGTAATCAATTATTTCTAAAGACAGTGGTCCCTAGACAAGGATTAATGAGAGCAAACAATAAATATAGACCCAATCAGTACTATATTTTACAGCTGTCCAGCCGGACAGGTGTTTTTAATATATAGTTGCTTAAATATACACAAAATTCAGCAAGAAACAAATAAAGTGGGACACAAGCCTGTATCCAACTTTGTGGGAAGGACATACAACATGAAACAAAAAGGCTCAGGCAGAGTAAATTGTTTGTATAAGACACATTTTGGTAGGACAAACAAATTATAGTGGAGACACCATTACACATAATAAGTATTAAATAAAGAGGTGTATATGGCGTACAACAAGTCGACGGCATTTCGATCCTTACAAAAGATATAGGATCATCATCAGGACATTAACAATGGTATGCCTGTATACATTTTGCTTGTAATAAATAAAACCATAGGAGGGAATAAAGGATGAAAAAAGAAAAAGAGACATATGAAAGTTAGCTCGGGCGGAAACCAATTTGAAAACAACTTGGGTGCTGGTGAGGGCAGTGTATGTCAGACCAACGTAAGAGGATCGCACGTGAGTACAATGATACCGGAGAAGTGAGCAGAACGTATAAAATTGCTAAGCAAGAGTAAAAGAATTACGCAATAACGAGCAATATTTGCTAAAAGTCATAGTCATACGAGTGCGGTGATAAAACGGGCAATACGGTAGAGAGCTTGGTGAGTGGTGAAAAACCCGCGAAACTAGCGGAGTGCCAGTAATGCGCCGGTGTTGAAAGCAAAATGGCATGGGATTGCGTAAGAGAAACAAGGAATAATTTAAAAAGTGGCAAACGCATGCACTGGTGAAGCGCGTGTGGAAAAAGTGCCAGTGGGTAGAGTGCTTGAGGGCAGCGAGCGAAAGATAGTTAAAGTAATACCTAGATCCAGGTCAGAGTGACATGGAAGAGGTTTGATTCAGGCAAAGACCGAGTAGAAGTCCAGGCCAAGTACAAGGAGAGTAAAGGATGCAGACAGCCGCGGCCGCAGTCTGCGCAGTTGGATGCTGGTTCAGAGTCGACCTACATGAAAAATGACAAGTGATGTGGATCTAAGAGAAGATCGTTGAGATTGGCTGGGCGCCGAAGAAGGAAAGGAACTTACCTAATAAAGGCTGTAACAGCTTAAAGGAGGCGTTTAAAATGGTCGCGCCGCGGAGCGGTCTCGAAATCAGAGTGGCCTAAATGAAGGAGAGTGGCCAATTAAGAAGGGTGAGATCAAGGTGGGCGGGACAGTACCAATTGCAGGCGCAACGAGGCTTACCTATTGCAGTGGGCTGCTGTATATCAGGGACGGCAAGCCAGTAACCTGTGAGCCGCGTCCGCGATCTCTAGTGACAAGGAATGGGGTCGAGGCCAATCTAAACAAAAGTTTGTGGAGATTTAGTATTTAGGTAGTAAGGAGGTGAGGCATCTAGGTATTACTTTAACTATCTTTCGCTCGCTGCCCTCAAGCACTCTACCCACTGGCACTGTTTTCACACGCGCTTCACCAGTGCATGCGTTTGCCACTTTTGAAATTATTCCTTATTTCTCTTACGCGATCCCACGCCCATTTTGCTTTCAACACCGACGCTTTACTGGCACTCCGCTAGTTTCGCGGGTTTTTCACCACTCACCAAGCTCTCTACCGTATTGCCCGTTTTATCACCGCACGCGTATGACTATGACTTTTAGCAAATATTGCTCGTTATTGCGTAATTTATTTACTCTTGCTTAGCAATTTTATACGTTCTGCTCACTTCTCCGGTATCATTGTACTCATGTGCGATCCTCTTACGTTGGTCTGACATACACTGCCCTCACCAGCACCCAAGTTGTTTTCAAATTGTTTTCCGCCCGAGCTAACTTTCATATGTCTCTTTTTCTTTTTTCATCCTTTATTCCCTCCTACGGTTTTATTTATTACAGGCAAAATGTATACAGGCATACCATTGTTAATGTCCTGATGATGATCCTATATCCTTTGTAAGGATCGAAACGCTGTCGACTTGTTGTACGCCATATACACCTCTTTATTTAATACTTATTATGTGTAATGGTGTCTCCACTATAATTTGTTTGTCCTACCAAAATGTGTCTTATACAAACAATTTACTCTGCCTGAGCCTTTTTGTTTCATGTTGTACGTCCTTCCCACTAAGTTGGATACAGGCTTGTGTCCCACTTTATTTGTTTCTTGCTGAATTTTGTGCATATTTAAGCAACTATATATTAAAAACACGCGTCCGGCTGGACAGCTGTAAAATATAGTACTGATTGGGTCTATATTTATTGTTTGCTCTCATTAATCCTTGTCTAGGGACCACTGTCTTTAGAAATAACTAAAACTAGACCCCGGCGTTACCCCCCTGGCTCCCTGCCTTTTAAAAAAATACCTGGCCCCAGCCCTGAGCCTTAAAACCAGACTCCTGGCACAACCTCCCCCTCACCCCAGGCCCCCAGCAATTTTTAAAAAACCAGGCCCCAGCTCTGAGCCCTAAAACTGGATCCCTAATGCAACCCCCACGCCCCCGGCTCCCTCTCCTTAAAAAAAAAGCTGGTCCCAGTCTAAAGCCCTAAAACAGGCCCCTAGCGCAACCTCCCCCTCCTCCCTAGCCCCAAGCTCTTAAAAAAACCCGCCCCCAGTCCAAAGCCCTAAAGCCGGATCCGGCCCTGAGCAACTGACCTCACCTCACGACGAGGCAGCTGAAGCTTAAAGGCTGACGCATGGCGCAGGTCGTTTTTGATTCAAAGAGAAAGCGGAAGGATCTCTTCGCTCCTCTAACGACGCCAATTACAACATATATGTCTTTACCCCTGATACCACGTATATGCCCTTACCACCAGTACCGCACATATGCCCTTACCATTCATACCTTTACAACGTAATTCGTTGTAAAGGCATGTGTGGTAAAGGCATATATGTTGTGAAATCATGCGTGGTAAAGGCTATGCATGGTAACGGTACACGCGCTGTAACAACCGTTTCCTAAAGGCTACGCGTGGTAACATCCGTGTTGTAATGACGGTTTTCCATTTTGGAGCACTGTTGCACATATATTACTACTAAAGCATGCTGTGTTAGTGTACTGTTATTTACAGACAGCACATTTTCTATTGAATTGACCACTAAATTTGCATAGACATACAGCATTACTCATAAAACTAGAGAGTGCGCATGCAATAATGTTTAGAAATCGGGTTTCACCAAATATTTATTATTTACGCCTCACCAAGAAAAGTATCTTGATTTGTTTTGATGTTATGCTTTCTATGTCCTTTGTTTCCATCACATTTACAAAAAATGTGCCTCATGTGAGCTTTCCTAATGGGTGATATATTTTGAAATATTTGTACAAATAATTTAAAGGTATGTAAATGTTGTTGTGTGTTAGAATGAAATTGACATCCAACTGCCTTTCCTTTCAAACTCCCTGTACCCCAGTAAGACTGTCACAAAATTCACTTAATGAAATCCTCTAATTTTTAAGTCAGAGTAAGAAAACACCATTCTCCCTGTTAAAAGAATTATCAGCAATTTATCAGAAAACATAGCCTGGCATTTGACCTTTGTCTTTGAACACAACAAATGTGACAAGATGAAAACAAAATGTAAAGACCTCTTTATTGCTCATTCACCTTCTTAAATCCAGCATGGTTAATTTGGGGGTGCTACAGTACCCCTCATCTCTACTTCTAGTGTCTATGGGTTGAGTATAATTTAATTTTATACAGTCACGTAGGGAATCATTTAATTCTGAGGTGTAGTTGCCATCGGTGCCCTAGTGTCAGGAGCAGACTGGAAAATAAAATTTGCCCTGGCAAATTTACTGAAACCAGCCCAACATTGCAGGAGGTTGTTAGTAGGATGAGCAATAGAAGTCCATCGTTCTCTGAAAGCAGCCCCTTATCCTGCTGTCCAATGGTAAAATGCCAGTGTGGCATAATGGCCAGTCCAGTCCTGCATAAAGTGAATTGTTTGCTAGATATCTGCCTCTAAGCAAAAGTTGTTAAAACTCTATATTTTGATGCAAGAAAGTCCATTCTTAACACACTAGTGATTTGATTTGATCACTGATGTTACTGCTATTTTTCCTGGGGCCGTATTATACAAAGTACCTGGGTTCACAAGAGCATTTATGCCTATGTTTTTTTGTAGTCCCCTGGCAATTTGGTATTACAGAAGGGGCCGCGGCTGCTCATGACGTGACCAATTCTGTAATAAGAATCAACCCGGCACAAAAGGTGGGCCGGACAATAACAAAGCAGTGTTCCCTCATTTACATGCGAACATGACCCCATGCAAATGAGGTACCCCTTTCCCTTTGCACCCGTCCTCTATGAAAGACACAGCTGCAGGGGCAAGAAACTTGTTGGAAGGATCTGTCAGCGCTCAAATGTGTCTTGAATGATCATACTAAAAACGTGCCAGTGGCTAGGACCGGAAGCGGTGTAGTCTGAAAACGGACTTTGGTGCTCCCCCATTGGACTGGTCATTAATAAAATTATGATCAAGTTCAATAATCAATATTGAGACATTCTTCAAGAATGACAAACACCAGATGTAGTTTGAAATTTTATTTAAGCAATTAATAGGCAAAGTACATAAAACATGCCATCAAAATGTTAGCAGTAAAGCTTGCAAATCATAGGTACAAAGAACTCTGTAGAGTTCTATATGACATCCGGCATAGATTTGTCTTCCAAAGATAGGGAATAACGGGTTCCAGGGTTCGGAGGAATACATGTCTTTTTATAGGACTTTGGACAAAGACTTCCATGCATTCTGTACAAGTACAAGGTTCTCAGAAAATGCACCTATGAGGAACAAGCAAGAAGAAACATTTTAATGCAGAATACATATGGGGATTCTTTCATGGTAGGATTACATTGGATTTCAGTTGTTCTCACAATTTATTCGAGCATACTAGTTGATACATTGTGCAACGATAGCCTGAGACAGTTGTGATGTCCTTGGTTAGGTATAGTGTAGGAAAGGTCTATGGGAACACTCTCTGTTTATTATTGTAAAGTTTGCAATTCTTTGTTTAGAACAAGAAACAACAGTAGTAGTCATCACATAGTGTATTGTGAGATTGATGTAAGATGACTTTTGTGTCTTCTTCTTGGATTCTCACAAATCCTTTCAAGGTATCATAGAGATCACTTTTCTTTTCTTCTGCCTTTATGTTGGGTCTCTTTCTTTTCCTTCCTGTCATTGCTGACAGCTTCTTTATACACAATTCGTACCTTTGTTTGATGAAAGTCTTAAAAACCTTAGGAAAATAAGCACACATGCAATGCCAATTAGTAGAACCAAGAGAGGGGTTAAAAGCAACTTTAGATTTCCGGATCACTGACAGAATATTGATGTAAGAAATAACGATGTTCAAAATAATGGCAAAAAAATATCAACTCCAAAAATATCGACTCCAATACCTTAACAGGTAAGTACAAAAATATCGAAGTTAAAAATATAGATGTAAAAAATATTGATTTAAAAATATAAATAAAATAATATATGTTAAATATATATAATATTAACATTATCTTTAACAAAATTAATTACATTTAATATATATTTTAGGTTTAAATCTTTTTATTGATTTAACAGTTGGTATGTCAGTGTACATTGCGAAGGGTATTCAATCATGAGCTGCGCAGAGCCCAGGCAGCTGACTTACCAAAAATACCAACATATAATACAAAACAGTAGAAATGAAGCCCCTTCCCTCTCCCCCCTCCCCTCCCCCGTTCACTGCAAGTTAAGGGTCCTGTTTGGGGTAAAAGGGTTTCACTGTTGCTGCATGGCCTGCTGGATCGTAGTGTCGGGTGCGGTCAGGCGTAAGAGACGTAAATATCTGGGGCACGTGAGTTCTCGAAACTCCTGGGCAAGTATGTTTAGGAATGGTTGCCATAGGTCTCCAAAGGTCGAGCCTTTCCCTGCTAGAGTAAGGGATATCTTCTCCATCCCCAATACATGCCACAAGCGCTGGAACCAGCCAATGTGTGTAGGAATGCGAGGTGTTTTCAGTGAATCAAGATGTTTTGAATGGACGTGCCTAAGGCTATCGGTATCTGGCGTCCTCTTTTGGACTTGAGGGGGTATGTTAGGGGATTTGGCACTCCCAGAAGGATGTATGCGGGGAGTCTTGGCAGCTCAGTATCAAGATGTTTGTCAACTTCTACCAGGATCTAGACCAATACTGTTATAGATGCTCACATTCCCACAGCAGGTGGACCAACGTTCCGGTTTTCCTGCAGCCTCTCCAGCAGTCCTGGCTATGTGTGGGGTGGACTCTGTGAATACGCTCTGGGGTGTAATACCAATAGGTGACTATTTTGGTTAGTGTTTCGGTTAGGCCCATGTTACTGGCCGTGTGCCTCGCCCTATAATAAACCCCCTCCCATTCCTTACTACTGAGTGCTCGACCTAGGTCTTTCTCCCAGCACGTGCGGCTAGCGTTATATGTGTGTGTGTAGCGAGTGAGGAGCATCTTATAGAGGTCTGAGATTAGTTTCTTGTCTGATGTTCTTGTAATGAGCCAACGTTCATAAGAGGTAAGGTATCTCTGTGCCTGTGATTTATTTTCAGGGTGTAATGCCCAGTGTCTTAGTTGCAAATAGTGCAGCCGTTCTGATTCAGGAATTCCATATTCAGATCTAACTTGTGGGAAAGAGATCACTCCTCGTTCATCATATAGGTGACCCAAGGCGCGGCATTCCGTAGCGCGCCAGTGTGTAAAAGCAGTCTCATCTAACCCCGGGCTGAATTCTGGGTTGTCAAAGAGCGGGGTGAGAGGAGAGGGAAACGTAGTCAGCCCATGTCTCGTGTTGGTCTGGTCCCATGTCGTTAGTGTGGTTTGTGTAATATGGGAAGCGTATAGATTAGGAGGTCTATGTGATTTCTTCAGGAAGGGGATCTTCCTGAGTGATGTGCCCGCCACCGCTCGATCCTGGAATAGCCAGTGCTTCTCGGACTCAGTGCGATTCCATTCTACTAGGTGTCGTAACTGCGCGGCTTTGTAGTAAAGGGGGATGTCGGGGAACCCCAGTCCGCCTTCGTTAGGTGGGAGGGTGCTAATGAGTTTCTTCATCCGTGGTTTACGGCCCTGCCATATAAAGAGGGAGAGTTCCGATTGTACTCGGTTTAACCATCCCACTGGGGGTTGTAGAGGAAGTGTCTGGAACATGGCCGCTATCCTCCCTAGCCATGAAATAGGATAATGCTTCCACCGCCGCAGGCCCGAGCGAATTTGAGTGTGGAGTTTGGCGTAGTTGACTGTCGCTATAGTTTGTAAGGTAGGCGCCAACTGGATTCCCAAGTATGGGACTGTGTCCCCCATCCACTGTATTGGGTGCTGGCGTTGGAGGCATGCCTGTGTGTGTGGTAACATAATATATATTTTAACTGAATATAAATAAATAAACTTAATTGAAAAAAATATGAACACACAAACATAATATTTTATACATATACATATAAATAATTTATTAACTATTATCGTTATATAATTTTTAAACCTTTTAATTATATAAAAATAAAATATATACATATACAATGATTTAAAATTAATAAATAACTATTTTATAATTAAATCAAACATTTAACTATAAAATAATAATTAAAACGTACATTTCACAATACAATAAACACAACAGTTGGGAAAATGTTGGATAGCGGAATAATTAAATTTACTATTCCAACTCCAGTGTGTGCAACAGTAGAGAAAGTGTTGGATTGCGGAGGGGTAAAAATTACTAATTACATTTAAACAATTTTAAAAATTAAAATAAATTTACAATATTTTAAAACTACTAATTAATTAATTTTAATTAGTTAACAACTAAATATTAGTTCATCAATTAAAAATAAATTACCTCCCACCATTTACACTTATAAACACAACACACACCTAAATTAATTACACAATTACCATCATTAATTACTAATTAATTAATTAAAATTAATTAACAACTAATTATTAATTCATCACTTAAAAAGAAATTACTTCCCACACGTCCCACCATTTTCACCTATAAACACCACAACACACACCTAAAATTAATTACACAATTAACATAATTAATTGCCGATTAATTAATTAAAATAATTAACAACTAATTATTAATTCATCAATTAAAAATAAATTACTTCCCACCCTTCCCACCATTTTCACCTATAGACACCACAACACACACCTAAAATTAATTACACAATTAACATAATCAATTGCCAATTAATTAATTAAAATTAATTAACAAATAACTATTAAATAATTAATAAAAAGTATTTTACACATTTAACACTATAACATCTCAATTCAACAAATGTAAATAAATAAAAATGTATTCAATAAATTTACTATAATTAAATTACTTCCCACACTTTTCTCCTATAAACCCACAACCCGCTATGGAACTAAAAACGCAAAATTCAAACAAAAATTAATTAATTACTACTAAAATTTATAATAAAAATACAAACAATTCTTATACAAAAAATACATACATCACACACGTATAACATATATACTAAAATACATAACCTTGCTAAAAAATCGATATTTTTAACAACTATATTTTTGCAAATGATTAAACACTTCGATATTTTTTACATCGATATTGCTTACCTTAAATCGATATTCTTGACCACGAGAATTTGTCTGTCGATATTTTTGACCCACGATATTTATAACTCGATATTTGTGCAATTCGATATTTTTGATTCGATATTCTGTCTCTGCACCTAGATTTCCTCCACCTACACTTCCAAGCCACTCTCCTATCTTAACAAACCTTCTTCCCCTAGAACCAAATATCCCAATCCCTCTCAGGCTCTGGTCTCTTCAATCTCAGTTAGGGGGTCATTAGGATGGCGGGCGGACTTCAGTCCACCCGCCATCCTAGTGGTAACGGGACCGGCCGCCTGCCATGCGGCGTTCCCGCACCCCTGATTAGGATGCGACCGCCACCCTGGCGGTCGAATTCCACAGTTTAACATTGCGGCGGGTGCTGCTGTAAGCAGCACCCGCCGCAATGTCAAATTGCCATGTTGTGCATGGAAATGGAGGGGGGTACCATGGGTACCCCCCAAGTGCACCCCCCACCCCCCTGGGGCCCCGCAACGGGCCCCAAAGCAAATCCCCGCCAGCCTTTCCATGGCGGCATCACCGCCATGGAAAGGCCTTACACCGCACACATCCTAATATGGATGGCGGTGCCTGCTAGGCACCGCCACCATATTAGTGGCCCAAGTTCGACCAGCCGGCAATCGGAACGATTGCCGACCGGCGGAAAAGCAGCAGACGCACTTTGCGTCCGCCGCGATACCCCCGCCATTATAATATGGTGGGGGGTATTACTAGTTACGATGGCGTAACGGTCGCCACCGCCGGCTCGGCGGTGGCGAACATTACGCCATCGTAATGACCCCCTTAGTTCATGCATTATGTTTGTAATGTTAGTAATATAGCTCTCACGCTGCTTATCTATGCACTGTATGTAAGCACAGCATTCCAGAGCATGAATGACTTTGCAAACTCTGCCTTCCTTCACGAGGAATAAATCCAATGCAAGACTATTTTGCATAATTATAGCTCTTATTGCAAGCAATTCTTTATTGATTACTGTTAGCGCTCCGACTGTGTTAGTAGCAAGCAGATCTGCCAGTGTGGACTTTGTAATTTTCACATCATTTAATGCCACTCCTATAGAAGGTATGAGTGCTCCAAAGATATCACTAAGGATCTGTTTAAAACTATGCTTGCTTCGCCTTATGTATTGCTCAAGAGGAAAATCGAAATTGTTAGCGTGATAGAGCCTAGGGAAAACTAGAGCTGCTTACCCAATTATGTGATACCAAAGGGGATGATGGACGGAGCGCTAGAGCAAATCAAACACTCACCCCCAGTCAACTGATCTGGGTTTAATCCATCATCATTCTTTAGCTCACTCCACCACCTCAGTTCAGACATGGCCATATGCAAATCAGTCTGACCCTGTGCCAGGATGCTTGTTTCCGGTCCAGGGAAGACATGGCTTGGCAGTTCGGGCTGGACTGTTCCCATGAGGCACAGGGTCAGACTGATTTGCATATGGCCATGTCTGAACTGGGGTGGTGGAGTGAGCTAAAGAATGATGATGGATTAAACCCAGATCAGTTGACTGGGGGTGAGTGTTTGATTTGCTCTAACGCTCCGTCCATCATCCCCTTTGGTATCGCTTTGTTCGCCCTAAGTTGGCAGGGTATGCCCAGACGTGGGTCCCTTGCTCACTTTGCCACTGGATTCAAGATAGCCTGGCTGATGAGGGTTTTGAACCCGAAACCGGTCCCAGGATGCTTGTTTCCGGTCCAGGGAAGACATGGCTTGGCAGTTCGGGCTGGACTGTTCCCATGAGGCACAGGGTCAGACTGATTTGCATATGGCCATGTCTGAACTGGGGTGGTGGAGTGAGCTAAAGAATGATGATGGACTAAACCCAGATCAGTTGACTGGGGGTGAGTGTTTGATTTGCTCTAGCGCTCCGTCCATCATCCCCTTTGGTATCGCTTTGTTCGCCCTAAATTGGCAGGGTATGCCCAGACGTGGGTCCCTTGCTCACTTTGCCACTGGATTCAAGATAGCCTGGCTGATGAGGGTTTTGAACCCGAAACCGGTCCCAGGATGCTTGTTTCCGGTCCAGGGAAGACATGGCTTGGCAGTTCGGGCTGGACTGTTCCCATGAGGCACAGGGTCAGACTGATTTGCATATGGCCATGTCTGAACTGGGGTGGTGGAGTGAGCTAAAGAATGATGATGGATTAAACCCAGATCAGTTGACTGGGGGTGAGTGTTTGATTTGCTCTAACGCTCCGTCCATCATCCCCTTTGGTATCGCTTTGTTCGCCCTAAGTTGGCAGGGTATGCCCAGACGTGGGTCCCTTGATCACTTTGCCACTGGATTCAAGATAGCCTGGCTGATGAGGGTTTTGAACCCGAAACCGGTCCCAGGATGCTTGTTTCCGGTCCAGGGAAGACATGGCTTGGCAGTTCGGGCTGGACTGTTCCCATGAGGCACAGGGTCAGACTGATTTGCATATGGCCATGTCTGAACTGGGGTGGTGGAGTGAGCTAAAGAATGATGATGGATTAAACCCAGATCAGTTGACTGGGGGTGAGTGTTTGATTTGCTCTAACGCTCCGTCCATCATCCCCTTTGGTATCGCTTTGTTCGCCCTAAGTTGGCAGGGTATGCCCAGACGTGGGTCCCTTGCTCACTTTGCCACTGGATTCAAGATAGCCTGGCTGATGAGGGTTTTGAACCCGAAACCGGTCCCAGGATGCTTGTTTCTGGTCCAGGGAAGACATGGCTTGGCAGTTCGGGCTGGACTGTTCCCATGAGGCACAGGGTCAGACTGATTTGCATATGGCCATGTCTGAACTGGGGTGGTGGAGTGAGCTAAAGAATGATGATGGATTAAACCCAGATCAGTTGACTGGGGGTGAGTGTTTGATTTGCTCTAACGCTCCGTCCATCATCCCCTTTGGTATCGCTTTGTTCGCCCTAAGTTGGCAGGGTATGCCCAGACGTGGGTCCCTTGCTCACTTTGCCACTGGATTCAAGATAGCATGGCTGATGAGGGTTTTGAACCCGAAACCGGTCCCAGGATGCTTGTTTCCGGTCCAGGGAAGACATGGCTTGGCAGTTCGGGCTTGGCTGTTCCCATGAGGCACAGGGTCAGACTGATTTGCATATGGCCATGTCTGAACTGGGGTGGTGGAGTGAGCTAAAGAATGATGATGGATTAAACCCAGATCAGTTGACTGGGGGTGAGTGTTTGATTTGCTCTAACGCTCCGTCCATCATCCCCTTTGGTATCGCTTTGTTCGCCCTAAGTTGGCAGGGTATGCCCAGACGTGGGTCCCTTGCTCACTTTGCCACTGGATTCAAGATAGCCTGGCTGATGAGGGTTTTGAACCCGAAACCGGTCCCAGGATGCTTGTTTCCGGTCCAGGGAAGACATGGCTTGGCAGTTCGGGCTGGACTGTTCCCATGAGGCACTGGGTCAGACTGATTTGCATATGGCCATGTCTGAACTGGGGTGGTGGAGTGAGCTAAAGAATGATGATGGATTAAACCCAGATCAGTTGACTGGGGGTGAGTGTTTGATTTGCTCTAACGCTCCGTCCATCATCCCCTTTGGTATCGCTTTGTTCGCCCTAAGTTGGCAGGGTATGCCCAGACGTGGGTCCCTTGCTCACTTTGCCACTGGATTCAAGATAGCCTGGCTGATGAGGGTTTTGAACCCGAAACCGGTCCCAGGATGCTTGTTTCCGGTCCAGGGAAGACATGGCTTGGCAGTTCGGGCTGGACTGTTCCCATGAGGCACAGGGTCAGACTGATTTGCATATGGCCATGTCTGAACTGGGGTGGTGGAGTGAGCTAAAGAATGATGATGGATTAAACCCAGATCAGTTGACTGGGGGTGAGTGTTTGATTTGCTCTAACGCTCCGTCCATCATCCCCTTTGGTATCGCTTTGTTCGCCCTAAGTTGGCAGGGTATGCCCAGACGTGGGTCCCTTGCTCACTTTGCCACTGGATTCAAGATAGCCTGGCTGATGAGGGTTTTGAACCCGAAACCGGTCCCAGGATGCTTGTTTCCGGTCCAGGGAAGACATGGCTTGGCAGTTCGGGCTGGACTGTTCCCATGAGGCACAGGGTCAGACTGATTTGCATATGGCCATGTCTGAACTGGGGTGGTGGAGTGAGCTAAAGAATGATGATGGATTAAACCCAGATCAGTTGACTGGGGGTGAGTGTTTGATTTGCTCTAACGCTCCGTCCATCATCCCCTTTGGTACCCAATTATGTGGCAATTGGAAATAAGCTGCTTTACCGCATGCATAATAGATTCCTTTTATACTTACCTCTAATTCTGAAAGATTTTCCCTTGACTAAGTAATTGTGCTCAAATTTGCTCCATACCAATTTTTAAACAGTCTCATTTCCCTCTGGTTGCCCTATTATACATAAAGATCCCTTCTTTATGACATCAATGCTCTTGGGGGTGGTTCCTTTAAGGTCTCCTTACCTTTCCCAATCATATGTTCTGCATTCAGCTTCCTTTCCTCTTTCTCTACATCTATTCTTATCCTCTCGTTCAGTTCATCTATAAACATTCTTTCATCTTTACTAATTTTACAGGTTAAATCATGCATACTTTGGTTAGCAGCACTCATGTTAGTAACGGGGTAAAGAATTTCAACATATACTCATTATATACCCACGCTGTTCCCTTGACTTAAACACTTTGTAAGAACCCATAAACATGTTTAGTAGACCACAAATACAGATTTCCTCCAGTCACAATTGGCACATCTTCTAATGGATTATCATAATTGGAGTAGAACAGTTTAATGGAATCCTGTTGGTAAAAGAGATTTAGGAAAACAGAGCAAGAAAATTAGTATGACAAAGGTATATGAAAATAGGCTGCTCTCTCAGCCACGGAAACTGGAAGGTAAGAGCACACAGCAATTTTCTACTTCCATAAATTTCACATATTCAGATAACATTTGATAATACACATTATAACTATATACACTCTCATGCTGTGGGACGTGCAAGACCTTACTCTTGTGTGCGGGTGTTTTGACAACAGATTTAAAGGTAGAGCTCGTTAGGGCATGAGGGATATCCACACCCAACAGATAAACATCCAAACATTGAAACAGAAATGGCCACTGCCAAACTTACAAGCAAACTTATGCAGCTCTGCTGTGCCATTTTAACCTAAATCAGATCAAGGAAATCTCACAATATTAGATGATGGTAGATTGTCTTCTCAGTTCTACTGTATTGTCACTACCCTATCTTGAAAGCTACAGGGATGTATATTCTGCCTCAACTGGAGGCCGTAAGGTAGCTACTGTCCTCTGACCGTTATCCTAACTATCGGGACTGTCCTCTTTAGCATTTGTCAATAATCTATCTGGATGTGCTCTATGTATGGCTTGTCTTGATCTCAGAGAGGTTCGTCAATGTCAGTCAGGCAATCATCAGATTAAAATTTGATTATGCAAGGTATGTCCAATCTGGGCTGGAATACTCATGGTTCATCTTTCTCTATCTTTTGGGTCGCTTGGTACTGGCCAAGTCCAGGCTTTCATCTATGTCAGGCTAATCAATCTGTTCTGGTTCCTCTAACTCACTATCTTCCCTGGTTGTCTCTGGTGTTTTGTTATCTGTCAATTGTCTCTTTCTGGTGGGTGTAGCTCTTGGCCAGCCTTTCTCATTTGGGCCACGATCCTTCGAGGTGCTTAATCTTTCTGGTTCTGATGAGGCTGATTCAGTTTGAGAAATGAAACTTCCTTGTGCCACGTTACCCACTGACTCTTGCAACTTTGGCTGCAGAAGTTAGTTTCAGCTTTCCATGAATTTTCACTGTCCTGGTGAATGCGTATTCTCAATCCAATGGTTGGAATCACAGTGGTCACTGGAAAAACAGCGCCTTAGTCTGGCTCTCGTCCTGGATGACGCTCGTCTGATGAGGATCTCGTACTGGTCTTTCTTTTCTTCAGAAGCCCCTGACATTTCAAACCTAGGGTGACTTGAGGAGTTAGTGGATGTTGGCTCCACTTCTTTCTCTTCTCCTCTTGCCCTCTTGGTGTGGGAGGCGTGTATCTAATTCGGCAGACCAGCACACTTGACTGCAGAGTTGGTGACCAGGATCACCCAATAAGGGCCTCTCCAGCGCTCCTCCAAGCATGATTTTCAGATGTGTTTCTTGACGTGAACCCAGTCACTGGGGTTCTATCACGTCCTGAAGATTCTCATACAGCTGGAATAGCAGCATCAACCTGATGAGAGATAGAAAGCACCACATCAGATAATCCCTTGCAGTACTCGAAAACCAGGTCATCTGTGATATTTACAAGAGCAGCTGCAGGAACAGATGGAGTTTGCATGGCTCTCCCCATCAGCACCTCATGAGGAGACAATCCTGTTCGCTTACACAGGGGTACTTCGGCTACTCATTAGAACTAAAGGAAGAGCATCAGGACATTTGGTGAGATGTAGAGGCACAGTGTTAGAAATGGGGTCTCTAGTTGGCAGAGGTTTGCACGCTGTCAAAGTAGGGACCACCACCCTAGCCAGGGTAAGTTAGATACACACCCTAAATTAGCCTGTGCTCACTCTCTGATAGCTTGGAACAGAGCAGTCAGGCTTAATTTAAGAGGCAATGTGTAAAGTATTTGTGCAACACTTAAGATACAGTAATTCAATAAAATAACATTTTTTTTTAGGAAAATAGAGGATATTTATCAGAGTAAAACAAGGCTGAAATGACAAAAAACCCAATCGTTAGAAGTCGAGATAGGAATTTTTAAAGAATAAATGCCAAAACAGTGCTTAGATGTCAATAGGGCTAAAAGGTTACTTGAGGTTGCGCTAGACCTGGGTAAATCTGAAAGGTCAAGCCAACCACGATGGAGCACAGGGCGGATACAGTTCCAAACAGGTCCCGCTGAAGTTTTACCTTCCCAAGCTGAGCCAAGAGTCCAGTTCGCGGGGAAGAGGTTCGCCAGGAGCACAGTGGGCATCGCTAGCAATTGTCCGCAGTGCGCGAAGAGCTACTGGGTGTCACGGACAAACAGGCGGGGCCTCGTGGGCGGCAATGCTGCTGTGCGAAGAGACAAAGTGGTGCCCTCTCGCGCTGATCCTTCATGCAAGCAACGCAGTTCTGGGTCGAACGGGCCTGTTCGAGGTTTTCGAAGAGCCCAAAAGCTTCATTCAGGAGCTGTAGATGATGAAAGCAGCTACAGAACCCACTTCTGGGCACCTCAAGCAAGGGTAGGACTCACAGAAGGCAGAGTCCATCAACTCCAGCAGAATTGTAGGAAGTCTTTTTTGTCTCTGAGACTTCAGAAAACAGGAGGTAAGCCAGCAAGCCCTTGGAGTCACTCTGGGTTCAATCCTTGACCTACCTCAGCAGGGCAGAGATTAGCAGGCAGCAGGGTAGTGCAGCAAAGCAGAGAAGCAGTTCTTCAGAAAAGTCAGTCATAGCAGAGTGGAAATCCTTCAGCACAGCAGCCTTTATTTACTACAGCAGAGTTCTTCCCAGGTCCAGTAGTATACTGATTTGCTAGGATCAGAGCCCTAGCACTTATACCCAAAAGTGCCTTTGATGTATGGAGTGACTTCAAAGGAGTTCTCTGAAGTGCACAAAGATCCCTTTCAACCCAGTCTTGACTCCAGACTACCAGTAGGGGGTAAATCAGCCCTTTGTGTGAGGGCAGGGCACAACCTATTCAGATGCAAGTGTGAGCCACCTCTCCCCCATTCCTGCCCAGGAAGGCCATCAGTATGCAGATGAATCTCCTGTCACACCCAGCCCTTCCTGTATTGTGGCTGTCTAGAGGGAATGCACAAAGTGTAGCTGTCACCCAGACATGTATTGGAGACAGGTTGTCAGACACAAAGAGTTATAAGCATAGGGAAATGACCACTTTCTAAATGTGCAAAAACAACAATTGATGGACAGAATGCTGAACACTGTCATACATTCACCCCAGTCCAGAGATCTGGGCCTAATTTGATTTAACCCAGATCTCTTGACTGCGGGTGAATGTTTTGATTTGTTCTGCATTCCGTCCATCGATTGTGTGTCTTTTGTTTTCTCGTCCTAAGTGTGCCGGGTATGCCCTGACGTGGGTCCCGGGCTCACTGTGCCACTGGATTCAAGCTATTCTGGCTGATGAGGGGTGAAACCCCGAAACCGGTCCTAGGATGCTTGTTTCTGGTCCAGGGAGGACCTGGCTTGGCAGTTTGGGCTGGACTGTTCCCATGAGGCACAGGGTCAAGACTGATTTGCATAGGGCCAGGTCTAAACTGGGGTGGCATGGTGAGCAAAAGAATGATGGATTTAACCCAGATCTCTTTACTGGGGGTGAATGTTTTGATTTGTTCTGCATTCCGTCTATCAATTGTGTGTCTTTTGTTTTCTCGTCTTAAGTGTGCCGGGTATGCCCAGACTTGGGTTCCGGGCTCACTGTGCCACTGGATTCAAGCTATCCTGGCTGATGAGGGGTGAAACCCCGAAACCAGTCCTAGGATGCTTGTTTCCAGTCCAGGGAGGACCTGGCTTGGCAGCTTGGGCTGGACTGTTCCCATGAGGCACAGGGTCAAGACTGATTTGCATATGGCCAGGTCTAAACTGGGGTGGCATGGTGAGCAAAAGAATGATGGATTTAACCCGGATCTCTTGACTGGGGTTGTATGTTTTGATTTGTTCTGCATTCCATCCATCAATTGTGTATCTTTTGCTTTATCGTCTTAAGTGTGCCGGGTATGCCCAGACGTGTGTCCCGGGCTCACTGTGCCACTGGATTCAAGCTATCCTAGCTGATGAGGGGTGAAACCCCGAAACCAGTCCTAGGATGCTTGTTTCCGGTCTAGGGAGGACCTGGCTTGGCAGTTTGGGCTGGACTGTTCCCATGAGGCACAGGGTCAAGACTGATTTGCATATGGCCAGGTCTAAACTGGGGTAGCATGGTGAGCAAAAGAATGATGGATTTAACCCGGATCTCTTGACTGGGGGTGTATGTTTGATTTGTTCTGCATTCCATCCATCAATTGTGTGTCTTTCACTTTCTAAATGTGGCATTTCTAAAATAGTAACTTGAAATCTAACTTCACCAGTAAGGAAGATTTATCATTACCATTCTAAACATAACAAACATGAAAAAACGACTCCTTTCTGATCAGGAATTATAAGTATATAAGGGAATTCCCAATGCTAGCCTATGAGAGAAGTAGGCCTCACATTAGTGAAAAACAATATAGGCTGTTTGTCACTACCTGGACAAGTCAAACATAAAAGTACATTTCCTACTTTTGCTTACATAGAACCCTGACCATAGGGCTACCTAGGGCCTACGTTAGGGGTGACCTATGGGTAACTAAAGGAACATATAAGGCTTGGCAAGAAGTTTTAAATGTCAAGCCGAAGTGTCAATAAACTGCAAACACAGGCCCTGCAGTGGCTAGCCTGAGACATGGTTAAGGAGCTACTTATGTGGGTGGCACAAGCAGTGCTGCAGGCCTAATAGTAGCATTTAATTTACAGGCCCTGGGCACATGTAGTGCACTTTACTAGGGACTGATAAGTAAATTAAATATGCCAATTGGGTATGAACCAATGCTACCATGTTCTAGGGAGAGAGCACATGCATTTTTTCACTGGTTAGCAGTGACAAAGTGCCCAGAGTCCTAAAGCCAAAAGTAACGAGGTCAGAAAAGATAGGAGGAGGAAGACAAAACATTTGGGGTAACCCTGCAAAAAAGGGCCATTTCCAACATACAGTATTTGGCCAGTTTAGCTTTTATTATTCCATTCAATCTCTCTACAATGCCCGACACCTAAGGCCTGTATCTACAGTGGAATTTCTGGTCAATCCCTAATGCTGTACACAGCAACTGCATTACCTCACTCTTAAAGTGAGTTCCTTGATTTGACTCAAGATGAACTGGTATCCCAAATCAAGGTATTGACTCCTGCAGCAATAATTTAGCAACTGTTAGCCTGTCACATCTCCTGGTGGGATATGCCTCAACCCATTGTGAGAACAAGCACAATGACGAGAATATACCTCAATTGGTTACATCAGAGCATCACCACAAAGTCAAGCCAGATATGGTTAAAGAGAGGCCATCAGACTTCCCAATGTGACTTATAGTCACCACAACTCTTTTGCCCATGTTTTATTTCTGGCAGGTAGCACGTTGGCACAGGCTTTCTGCCATTGATTGGAAATGGGGACTATACCAATAAAGCCAGAAAGTAGACACCATTCCATATCTACCCACATGTGTTTGACCATGCATGTGCAGCACCATTGTGGGCAATAGGGAATCAGTGATAATTGGCTTCCCCTCATTGGACACACAAATGTCACTGCCACTCTTCACACACCCCATCTTTTCCCATTTGGCCTTCTCTAGCTCTGGGGCCGTATGTTGCAGCTGTCAACGCTCATTGAAGGTATGTACAGTATTCAGTAGTATATTGTAAATAGTTTATCCCTCTGCATTACATGGTTCATCAATGTGGAAAGTGCAAGACTCAAGAGCGCGATATCGGGCAATTTAATCCATATAACGGTTGCCCCTGGTGACCAAATCACTTCCACTCCTATGTGCAGCACACTTCACCACAGCAAATTCCCTTGGCAATTGTAAAGAATTCAACAGATTTGAAACATACAGTCCATTCTGAATGGGAGAGCCAGCATTGGTCATGAAACCTCATTGTGACCACAGCTGCCCGAAGTCATGCACAACTCTAAACCCATGCTGGCTGTCCATATAAATGGCAACTCGTGAGCCTTCTGAAGTGCAGCAGGCTCTTGTAAGGGTGATCAGTTCGGCTACTTGTGCAGACGTTACATGGAACAAGTAAGACGCTTCCACAACTCTGCTCAACATACACACAGCATAAGCGGCTCTTAAAATACTGCATCAGTCTCTCAAGCATCAACGAAAAGAGTGTGGTCAGATTCGGGAAGGAGTACATCCAGTATGTCAGTGTGCCGCTAACACAGTCATGGTCAAATTCACCCTCACCGTCTCCCTCTGGGGTCGGCAACAGACAAGCAGGGTTTAGTGTGTTACATCTCCTGATGGAAACATTTTCTGCTGCTAAGATGATACTCTCATAGCGGGTTATCACAATGAGGGGGTAACCCATCTCTATCCACTTGATCAAGAGTAGCTGAAAAATATTTGATGGGACGCTTAGTCTCCCTATGGGCTTGTGTTAGCACAGATAGTGCAAGCCCATCTCTTTCATGACAAAAGAGTATAGATTCTTCTGTATAGTCTGGCATTTGAAGAGCGGGTACGCTACAAAGTAGGTTTTTGAGCTCCTGGAAGTCTTCCATGCTCTCATCATCCCTTGGTATACCGGGTAATTGACATCACTGTGCGTCAGCCTCAGAAAAAAGCCTCGCCACAAATTAAAAGTTTGAGATTCGTTGTCAGCAGTAGCCAACCATGCCGAGGAACATTCGCAGTTCTCTGTGTGTGCTTGGGAACTTCATTTTAAGAACCGCCTCTATGCATTTCATGAGACACTCGCTTCACTCCCTTTTCTATCTGATGATCCAGATACATGACTTACTTTTGACAATATTGCAGTTTCTCAGGCGAGACCTTGTGCCCATTCTCAGCTAAAATTGATCAGAGTGATTCTGTCTTACTTGCAGGCTTCCTTAGTCATAGATGCAATCAAGAGATCATCAATGTACTGTAATAGGGTCGAACTGCATGATAGCTGCATACACTCTAGATTCTTTTTCAGTATCTGATTGAAATACAATGGACTTTCAGTATACCCTTATAGAGCACAACCCCACACCAGGGATTTCTATTGGAACGAGAAAGTGAAGAGAAACTGGCTCTCTTCATGTAGGGGAACCAAGAAAAAGGCTTAGCAAAGGTCAATAAATGTGAACCACTCGGCCTCAGGGGCAATTTGGAACAAAATTACAGCAGGGTTCAGTACCAGGGGACAGCATTTAATGAAAATTTGGTTATGACATTTTGGTCCTGAACTATCCTCCACTTTTTGTTTGCTGTTTGTAAAGCCATAATTGGTGAATTACAAGGACTCCCGATAACTTCTTTTAAAATTCCTTACTCTATCATGCTCTCAATGACAAAGGTAATCCCTGAAATGGCTTCTGGGGTCAATTTATAATGATGGATCTGAGGAAAAATGGTATTGGGATGGAGGGTGGTCTTTAGGGGTTTGGCACCTTTGATCAATCCAATTTCTCTCCCTGTGAAATCCCAAACATCTTCTCTGACAGTCTCTCTCAGATCGATCGGTAGGTCCTCCTTGGTAAAGGCGGATATAACCCGACAACAGGTTCCGGTGACTGTAATTTCAACTCTGTGTAGGCTGCCTGGGTTTGAATCCCAACTCCACCCTGCGTGCAATAGATGACGCAGTTGAGTTTACAAAGAAGGTCTCTTCCTAACCAATTTACAGGGCTAGAATCACAAATTACAACCTGATGTTGCTCTCTGATGTCACCTTTTGTTTACTGGAACAGGGGCAGTAATTTGATTGGTACACTGCTGATTGGTAATACCTACAACTTGATCTTCTTTTCCCAAGAGGTGAGGCTGTTCTAACCGTTGAACGAGTGGCTACTGTGTCTATTAGGAAAGATACATTAACCTTTCCATCCACACACAGTCTCCTCTTGTCCACTTCTAGGACTGCGGCAAGTATGCACTCTTCCTCCCCCCCCCAGGCACCATCATTGGTCCTGATCAAAATCTGTAGAAATCTCAAACATCCTGGGAACTGTGCTATTTTGAGACATCTTTGGATTTTGTGGTACTATGTTGCTCAGCTGGGAATGCGGAATCCCTCCCTGCATCTGCATCGGTTTAAAGGCATTCAGCAGCATGCTAGGCTTAGGGACCTTCAGGGATAACCTAGGAGGTGTGAGTATTGGGGAAACTCTCCCTGCCCTGCAGGACTCGTGGCTTGAGTGTCGGTCATGACTTGATCTGAATTGTAGCAACACTCCTGCTTCCAATGCTCCACCTTGTTGCAAATATGACATAGGGTGTCCTTCTTTAGGGCACTTATGCTGGTCCCTCCCATGTTACCTCAACCTCTTCCCATTCTAGGGATATTCCGTAGGTCATGGAGACTCCTTGCATTGCCATCCTGTAACTGGAGTCTACTTCGGGTCCTTGGATCAGAACTTCAAGTCCTTTGTCCCCCCACTCTATGCCAACTGTATTTGGGCTATTAGATACACTTCTATTTAAGCCCCTTTCACTTTGCTTCTGTCATGATACTACAATATTTCGCATACTGCAAGATCTCATCATCAGGTTTGTTCTGCCAGCAGAGGACACCTTGGATGACCTGATTGGTGAGAAACCCTACCATATTATCCCCCAGTGGATCATTCATTCCACTGTGCTCCCTGTACCCTGCATCAGTCTCAGCCGCGGTCTGTGCAGGTAACAGCAGTGGGGCGGTGGGGCCGCGTTGGGGGGGATTTCGAAGGACGATGCCGAGGGAAAATTATTTATTTATTTAATTTTTCCTCTGCATCGTCCCTCGAAATCCCCCCCAACCAGGCCCCACCGCCCAACCGTTGTTACCTGCACTGACCGCGGCTGATCAGTCTCTCAAAGTAAGCGTATACTGGCTCGTTTGGCTCTTGAGAGGTTTGGAAAATCTTAGGCCAGTTCATCTCTTTTTAGGGACTTTTGCCTTTAGGTGTTTTATGTGTTTGTCATATTTGGTTTTGACTATGGGCAAAGGAGCATTCGTCCCTACCACCCGTGGGGGTTCCTGTTCCTGTGTCTGCCAGTCAACTGCCCTCTTACATTCTGCCCTCAGATCCTTTCGGACCACCACCTCAAACAATTCATCCAACTCTTCCCACAGGACCTTGAAAATGGTCACAATTTGTTCCTTCTGTGTGTATCACTTATCTGGATTCTCTCTGAGTTTAAGAAGGGAATTTGTAAAGTGGAAAAGGTCATGACCACGGGGCGTGTGCGTATGCTACTCCCTGCGCTTCTCTCAAATGATACTCCTTTACCGTTCCCCCTGCAACTCCTTTTTCATCTTCCTTTGCACTCTGTTTCTCATGCTTCACCTTGACCTTCTCCTTCCTGGACCACAGCTCTCTGAATTTTTCAGAGTCACTCCATTCCCTAACATTATTAATCAATTCCCTTACATGAGTCCTTAACCTGGATAACTTCAACAGTTTCAGCTCCTTCTCACCCATTGTCATCATAGCATTTTTCTACGATTCCGCATTCATCCGCTGCCTTTTCCATCCTCGCATGCGCCTCTTGTCACACTTGCAGCTTCTTTGCTCATGTAGGGTAACTCACTCTCACTGCAACGCCCTAAGTAGTCCATTCCTATATTTCCCTTAACAATTTCTTTATAGTCTGTTTTCAGTTGGGCGACATTATGTCTCTGTGGGGTATGCCCTGCGCATAAAGAGTTGACTGGTAAGGCTGCACTAGTTGTCTGGCCTCCCATCACACTGCTGGCCAAACTCTATCCTTATGGGGACCCTAATGGCATTACTCCAGGCCTTGGTGCAGAGTCCTAAGGTATGCTTGTGATAGGTTGACTTGGTGGAGCACTGACAAGTGCCTCGACCGGTAAAGTAATTGCTGTGCTTGACGAAGGAAGTCTACTTACTGCTGGCGGCACGGGGACCTGAACATAAGATAAGACAGCAGTTTCTGCATAACTCGGGGGTGAACAAGCTTCTACAGAGGATTCTACAACAGTCCCAGTCTCAGTTACTGCCGCGCTGTGACACTCAGTGCAGTGGCTGCCGCATTGTACAGAGGTAGTCTTATGCTGAAGATCTCGCCCATGAAAGCGTCTTCCGCCTCACACTGTTTACATTTCCCTTTTTGGTTTCTCCTTCTCTTCGCTTTCTATTAAGGGATAGGCCCCAATGATCTCAATGACTTCCTCCCTCCACTTTCTCTGCCTTTCTTCATCCTGCGCGCTTCTCCATGCATGAGCCCTTCTGCGTTTTTTTAATTCAAATTTCTTTCTTTTCTTTTCGCGTGCCATTTGCTCTCAAAGATTTAAGGCTTTGAATTGTGTAGGCCTAGGTTGTGGCTTTAACTAATACATTCGCCTCCTCAAATTCTCTATTCGAGGGATACAGAAGGTCCCGCTCAATGAGAATCATAACTCCCTATCTTTTGATGTGTATTCCAGCCAATGGCTAAGCCACATGCATGTGTGTAACCCTTTCATGGCTGCCATCTCCCTAGCTGCGGTACCTTGGGTGGGGAGACTTTTCCTCCTTGTGTACGTCCTTCTCCTTTGGCAAGGGGTTTCCCATTCTGACAAACTCTCAGTCACTCTCTATTGCAATCATCCTCTTACTCCACACTAATGGGTTCATGATCTGTCCACCAATACCAGCGCATCCCTGTCAAAGGTCACCCTTTCACATCGCAGCTATGGTGTCCACCAGCCAATCCCTGTGCGGCACCTTTATGATGCAACAGCTGAATAATGACTGAATTTCCTGAACCACCCTCCACAAACTTTTTCCATTGCCTGCTTCAACTAAACAGAAAAACTTCTACAACAGCAAGAATACTACCTACTTTCATCCAACAGTGGGACCTCGACATGAGAGAGTCATTGTACTTGGAGCGCTAACTCCTTTGCACTAAGGAGCGAACCACCATCGTGTTCAACTAGTACAACCATGCAGAAACCATTATGTCCCTATCTTGGTGTCACTGATAGCGCCTCACAGCACACTTCACCTTAGCAGGCAAGTTCAACAGTTTAATGCTCAATCTTGTATGTATAAAAATTCGTACACTTATCAATTTCAAAAATCAAAGAACATCATCAAAAATGCAATAAATATCGCTCCCACAAATCCAAGGATCAGAGCCACATAATTTCTCTCAAATTCCATCCACTGCATTCCGCCACACTGCACCTATTACAGCTCCCAACATGCACTGCTCCGCAACTTATTCATTTTTTTGCATGCACGCAAATCTCTATTGATATTTGCGTCGTTCTTCGTCGGCCACCTCATCTCCCGGAACCAGGATCGGGTTGGGAATAGTTCAACTTAAATCTCGATGGAGACCATCTGGACCATGAAGGTGCAGTAGTCAGTTCTCTAGTCAATTTGTTTGTCAATTACTAGTCGGATCCAGTCGTAACCATCACCTCGGCTACCAGATCTGTTGGCGCGCAAACTTGTCTTGAATGATCATACTAAAAGTGCACTAATGGCTAGAACCGTTGCGTAGTCCAGATACGGACTTTGGTGCTCCCCAATTGGAACCGTCACTAATACAATTACGATCAGGTTCAATAATCAATATTGAGACATTCTTCAAGAATGACAAACACCGGATATAGTTTGAAATTTTATGTAAACAGTTAACAGGCAAAGTATATAAAACATACCATCAAAATGTTAGCAGGGAAGCATGCAAATCATAAGTATAAAGAACTTAGTGCAGTTCTATATGAAATCCGGCATAGATTTGTCTTCTAAGGGTAGGGAGTAAAGGTTTCTGTGGTACAGAGAACTACATGTCCTTTTATAGGACTTTGGACATTCTATTCTATTCAAGTACATGGATGTCAGAATATGCGCCAATGAGTAACAAGCTAGAAGAAACATTTTTACTAAAGAATACATTTGGGTTTCTCTCATGATAGTATTACATTGGATTTCAGTGGTTCTCACAGTTTGTTCAAGCATACTAGTTGATACATTGTACAGCAATAGCCTGAGAGGGTTGGGATGTCCTTGGTTAGGTACAGTGCGGAAAAAGTCTCTGGGAACACTCTGGGGTATATTCTCAAGAATGTGTGTTAACTATCGCCAAATTCGCTTAACGCAACTTCTCACGTCGCAGTCTATTGCGGGAAAATAACACTGTGTTAACGTTGTATTCCCAACACGGCGGTAACATGCGATAGTTTCGCGATAACGCGGAAAATGACTGTGAGTAACTCACCGGGACGGCGATAAAAATCCAAAGCCGAATGTGAAAAAAGTTGCGATGGGCCCAATCGCGATAAGACAATCAGCGAAAAGCAGCGCCAAGCCTGCAAATCACACACGTCAGGCGGGAAAAATCACCATAAAAGCAGAAAAAAAAACACAAACAAAAACCGAACCACAGCGAAGCACAATGGAAGCAGCCGGAGCAGGTACAGAGGACAGCCAGAACCCCACAAGCCCCACGGAGGTCCAGCCTGGGACCCCGGGGACAGGGAAGGGCAAGGACAAGAAGAAGAGGAAGACGAAGTTCAGTCCGTAGGAAAACAGGATCCTGATCAAGGAGGTGGTAGAACACCATCAACAACTGTTCGTCACCTCCACTGTGTCATTACAACCAAAAATGCAACATGGCAGTCCATCCTGGACAAGGTGAATGCAGTCGGAGTGCTGAGGAGGACAATGGAAGAGGTCAGGAGGCGATGGAATGATGTCAAGCGCAAAACCAAGCAGAAACTCGCCAACAACCAGAAGGCAGCAATGCAGACTGGAGGTGGGAGTCCAGCGCCACAGGAGGAACTGGATGACATGGAGGAAATGGTGTCCACAGTCATCAGTGGGGAGACGGTGGCAGGAGTTGGGGGCCCGGACCACTGCTCAACATGACCGGACACAACAGCAACAGGGTGAGTAACCACCAGAGACTGGGGGGACGGGGGGAAGATGGGCACAATGGCACACATGCACAATCAAGAATAGCACACTGCACACCCACAATGACTCTGGGTCATGCCCCTGATCTCCTCGGCACACTGCAGCACACATAGAAACAGCAAGTGGGCCCCCGTCCACAATGTACACAGAGGGGGCGCTCCCCACACATCACTAATCTCACAACAAACCCATGCACATGTGCCGAACCCAGCAAAGCGGCGTGTCAGTGAGCCACACTGACAATGCAAGTGACACTGCATGACGTATAGCATGGCTGCAGTCAATATACCATGACATGTTGCACGCCACGACACTGAGGTGGCTGAGTGTGGACCACATTCGTAAAGGAGCAGGTCACACTCTGACACATCCACCTGCACAAACAACCCCTGACCTCAACAACACACCTGCGGACAGTCCCAACTCCCACCAAGAGCCCAATTTACCCAAGTATGCAACATCTCAGCACTGTAGAAGCACAGACGTCAAGGCACACCGCCTGAAAGGGATAAGGGCCAGACACATCAGAGCTGCAGGGGCGACTCTCCCAAAATGCAGCACACACACAACATTCAGAGCACATCAACAGTGACAACAATGTGGTATGAACTGCAACACGTTCACAACAGAACAGAGGACCCAAGTGGTGCCGCTTGTGTGTAGAAACTGGCCAATCACATTTGGCATAGCAGGGAAATGTGAGATGATAATGTACAAGTACAAACACACATCCGTGATGTTGTCGAAATGTCCACTGTCCCGCATCAAATAGGCAGCTCCTCCCAAACAGTCACAATGTACATTGTCATGCAGTCTGTATGTAAATTTGTACAATGCGTCAACATACATGTGAACACAATGTTAAACTGCATCTACCCTTCACATTGCAGAGGGAGAACCAACACCTCCTGCAGAGCAGACCCAACCTCTCTTCACTGATGACGAAGAGGACCACACCACCATCGACCCCGACGCCCTCCAACAGCTCATGGACACCCTCAGGACCCCACACCCAGGAGCAGGGCAGCCCAGCTGCATCGAGGAAACCCCACCCCCTGCACAGACCACACAGCAGGAAGCACCTACCACCACAGCTGACTCCCAGGACCCCCACGAACAACACATGGCCTTCCAACGCCGTGTGTTGGAGTGCCAGGAGAAGGTGGCTGATCAGGTGCGGGTGTGGTTCGACCGCATGGCAGCCAAACTTGATGCCATACATGGGTGTCTGATTCCCATCAGGGACCACTTTCAGTCCCTAACGGACACCCACAGTCCGCTCCATGCTCTCCAGCAATCCATGGCTGACATCGCTGGAGTCATGATACTGAGACAAGAACAACTGTCCAGTCAGAGTGGCTCCAGCGATGTCTGCCGGGAGTTGGGACAGATGCGGGGGCTCATGGAGAACATGGTGCGGATGACGGCGGACAGGATGGCTGCCATGGCTGCACACCAGCGGGATGTGGCTGGGGCCTTCAATGCCCTGCAGCACATCGTCATGGCATTGCTGCCTCAAGGCCTTGCTCAGATGAGTGCTGCTGCAGCTTCTACATCCACATCTTCGCCCCCTGATGTCTCAGTGCCTCACAGTGCGGCAGGCAAACCACCACCACCCACGTGTGAGGCACATGTGCCATCAGAGGACGAAGATGCGGGTGAACCAACCTTACTGGTAAGGAGGAGGCAGTAGCATTCATCTCCGCAAAATGGCAGGTTTCTGCTTGGTCCTGCCCTTTGCATCATCACCTTCCACTGTCCCCCGATACACTCTACGACACTCACCTTGGACCTCGACATGGACTGCCATCTCCTGTTTGGTTACCAATGACACAACGATCAGACTGCGGACTGAACTCTTCATCTTCCGATGTACTTGTCATTCCCTGAAGGACTCTGGCTGGCCCTCCACGGGCCAATAATGTGAAGTGGGGTTTGCATGGCCCTGTACTGCTCCAGCTGCAACACTCCACTGGATGTGAATTAAACATTCAGAATCGCACAGATGTGTCATGCCTTTGATCATTCACGTATGTGAGTATGGTTGAATGTAGGGGGAGAGATTCCCCCTGACGTCCATGTTGCTCATGTCGTGGAACTTGAGTGATAGGGTGCAACAGTGCCGATTGCGGACCGGGTGGCGTAGTCACTACAACAGGGACACACGCATCAGTTACTTCCATGTCCAGCCCAGAACTGGAGCACGCCCAGAGCCCCGGGTTCATTGTTCCCACCGCTACGCTGGCCTGCCATACGCCAGGCCAGTCCACTCCGCTTACGCTTACAGGGGGGGACGACAACGCTAAATGTCCCAGGTCGTCCCTGTAGTGATCTGCTGATCACTGGTCTAGTCATCAGCATGCCACAGCCACTCCCTGAGGGCTCGTTCAGACCCACACCACACCCATCCAGCACAGGCGTCACAGGACATGTGACCCTGCCAATCAAAGGGGCCTAGCACATCACATACCCCACTGCCGGTGTGGTAGTCCGGGGGGGGGTCGTGGAGGGGGGGGTACTGGGGGTGGTGGCGGTGGGTGTTGTGGCCCTCTTGGGGCTCCGAGCTGCATGATCAGTAGCTCCATGGCATCTGTTGTTCTTCTGGTGTGGCTGTGGGCTGGGCTCCCTTTCATGGTGCAGGTTGTCGTCCGACTTAACACCATGTAAGAGCAGGTGTTAAATCCCTGCTGCTAACGCGCCTTATTGCTTGTTTTTGAATCTTATTGCCGATCTGGCTGGTCGTTGAGAATGTTGCGAAGTGGTGTTTTCGCGGCTTTTTGCACGGGAACGCCTACTCTGCATATCATTAGCGTTAGTTGCCGGTATCATTTGTGACGCTGTTTTTTGCGGCTGCTATCGCAGGAAAACTGGTGATGTCGGCTGTTAGCACCTGCTTGTGAATGATGCGATAAATTTATCGCCACTTTGGCTGCGATAAAGTGCCGCTAACTCGGCGATAAGTTCTTGGGAATATGCCCCTCTGTTTATTAGTGCAAAGCTCGCAATTCTTTATTTAGAACAAGAAACAACAGTAGTCGTCACATGATGTATTGTGACATCGATGCAAGATGCAGGACAGTGTAAACGCAGTTTATGTTAGCTCATTATAATGCATTTAGAAGAGGAAAAAGAAAAACAGCTCTCACAGCGCACAGGTCCACCTTTTACTATTGTGTTGTTCCCAGTGCAGGCACAACTTCGCACTTGCAATGGGAACGGTGCATTTGTTGTAATAGGGCGCAGTCTGGGCCGATGCACCCACTTAAAGGTGCGCCATGTTACAGACCAGGGCCGTGTTCCCTGTGTGCAATACAGTCCCAGCACTTTGACAATTTAATTGCAAGAAGAAATGTGTGTTTTTTAAAATTTTATTAATAAAGTCGTAACCATTTTGTAGTGCGCACATGGCCCAGCAGCTTTACAGCGCTTTACAATAAAAATATATTTAACAGCAAAATTCATCAATGGAAATGCAACAGGGTGCAAAACAAATAGCCAGTCTAAGTAAACAAATGTACAGCAGTGATAGAATAAAACATGGGATAGAATGAAGACGGAAGAAAAGCTACAGGAAGAGAAATCCGTAGGAAAAATGTGACTTAAAGGAGAGAGCCGTTAATGGGAAGTGAGAAATATAGACAAGCAGTGATAGAAATAATTATTACAAGTGTTTTACTGGCAGCACATAATGATGTACAAAGGATCCATTGGGAACTAAGCTACAAGTGGGTGGAGAGTAGCAACAAACACTGATGGTCCCAACTATTCCAGGAGTAATGCTCAGGGCAGTGCGCGTGACACAAAAGGCAGCAAGGCCAAACCTGTTCCATAATGTCAAGGTTGAAAGGTATTGCAGGTTACATGTGGTAGTCACGAACATTATTTATGTTTTTTACTTAATGAACTTAAATAATATTTAAAAAATGTACATCAGCATACCCAAATTATGAAAATGTGAACACATATCAACTTTGTGTATTGCATAATTATTCCTATAGAGCTACAAGCACTTGTTCGTGAGGGAATCCATGTATGTTTTTATTTCTTAGGGTCTACACCAGTATCTCGTACCCCACCGTCTCCAGGACACGCGTAGGTTGGTGCTGGTCAGTAAAGGAACTGAAATAATCAAGCTGAAAAAGGAAAGATTTGATGAGTTGGCAGATGGAGCAACTATATCCATTGTACGGAAAATGGAGCATACCTACCCATCGTACGTGATATTCCTGTAGGGAGTCCACTCGTGGCCTGGTGGTTCTTTACTGTTAAAGCTCTTATGATACTGTGTGTGTACTTTGACGAAAGCTATGGCAATCAGAGTGGGAGCCCATGAAAGTCTAGCGGGCCAGTGAGTCTTACATGCCAGGATTGCCTTTCAGGGGGTCTTAGACTATCAAGAAATCTGCAATTTCCCTACCAACTCGTCCAACACCACAGAGAATGAAAGAAAACACTACAAAAACATTCTGTGGAGATTCCCTTTAGTTGGTTTGCTAGACATTACTGTATTTTGCTAATCTCAGCATGATAGCGAATTCCACAGAACAGTCTCACTCACTCCCCTGATTTCACTCCAAGACAACCATACTGTGTATAAATCGCCACCACTATTAATGGATACGAACCTTACCAACAGGGTCCCTCCTTGTCAGGTCATCAGCTTCTTCAGTGTGGGTATCAGAGCCAGGCATTGAGAGTTTGGCTAGATCTGAGGTCTGTAGAAAGATGTACCATCAGGAGTGGATCTAACGTGGTGCACTCAATCCCCCTAAAGGAGCAACTGCTTCCCATTGCATCAGCCTGGACAATAAGGGGTCCACCCAAGGGTTAGAAAAAGAGATAGCAGTGACACCAAGAGAGATTAAATGAAACAAGGGGAATTATCAGTAGGGTAGTAAGGTGTCCTCATGGTACAATGTGAGTCTATGTGCTTGATAATTCACCCCGCCTCGCAGCACAACTTCACCAGTGAACTACCAGATCCAGAAAGTACTAATGCTGACTGCCTGAATCTCCAGCATCACCTTCAGAAAAATAGTGATAACCCCCATGGAGAGTGATAGAAAGTTGACACAAGTACAAATGAGGGAAGTCCCCCCAAGGATAGCTTTAGTGGGTCAGGAGTTAACCAGTGAAAATCAGTGGGGGGAGGAGAAAGGTACAAACATAAGAGGAACAGGGACGAAGGAAACGCTCCCTATGGAGGAAGTCCAGTAAGGCAGGAACTGGAACAAGGTCAGTGCAAAATCTCAACATCTAAGCACTCAGACAAGGAAACAGGAGCAGGTCTAGTCAAACATTAGCAGTCTTAGCAGATCTTCTCTCTCTTACTAAGGATCTCACTGAAGATGTTGCAGATTCATGCCTTTTTATAGACCTTTCCCTAACTGCTAATTGGTGTCAGGTGTGTGGCTGGGTGTGTGAGAGACAGGGCGGACCCCAACCATGATGACTTGCACTATAAAGGCAGAGCTTAATTGCCAGTGGCTTTCAGCTCCCTCAATTGTGTCTATGTTTCCTGGAGCCCCTTGCTTTATGGACTGCCACCCACCACAAAGGCCACAGTCTCCTTGGTGCTCTTTCCCACTCCTGCAGTCTCCCGATGCCACCTCTTCCTGTGTGGGTGAGTGGGTGCGCACTTCCTGAAGTGAGTTGGGTGATTTAGTGATAGTTTGATTGTGGGGGCGCTCATTCCTAACAGAGGTATTCACCTGATTCTCCAAGATATCCTGGCGAAAAGGAAGCTATAGAAGCAGAAGGATCTGTAATGACAAAGGCAACAATAGAGGGGCTTTATTACAATTCTGTCAAATGATTTAAGAACACACAGATCACCCTTTCACTCGAATGAGGAGTTTCATGCACCTTACTCATAGGTACTCAAAGTGTGTAAGATTGGGGAAGGAGAAAGGATGTTGCATTTGTGGGGTTTCAGCCCTATCATTAATCCAGATCTTCCACTGGGCCCTGTGGTATTTTAACAGGTCACAGCTTTAGTTATCTCGTCCACTAATTACGGCTTCACGTGAATATATATTATCCTGTTCTCACAACAGAGGTGATTTGCATCAGATAGGAACAATTACGGTTAGCATTCTGTCACAGTGAGGTGCTTAATTCCCTCAGTTTATGGATGTGGTTATAGTGTTATGGATATACTCAGTAGAAGTGTACTGCAGATTGACTGTAATGAATGAAAAAGCACCCCTTTTAAAATTAGTAACAGCAAAGGAGAGTGGATAGGGCTTTTCCAGGCAAGATCCGCACCCGAATCCTTTTTTGAAAACACAGAGATGAGCAGAGAAGGTCACACCACGGTTTTGGCATCTCTAAGGGATCTACAGCATACACTCAATAATATTCAGAGGAATGCGATCTCTACTGAAAAGACTCTCAAACCCATGGATGAGTGACAACATGAGACAGAAACTGACAGAATGCGTTGTTGACAGCCAGCCCATTAGAAACTGAAGAGAAGAATGTAAATACTGGAGCTCCGTCCAAGTAGGACTTCAGGTAGTGTAATCTGTAACAACACTGGAAACGCAGGTGTAATAACTATAGGATGCACAGCTTGCAGCCAATATTCTCTTTCGGAGAGTATCCAAAATTGCTGGAGAGGTGCATCTGCTCAATTGTGATTTCCTGATGACTAAGATTCTATTTAAGAACTTCTCTCAAAGTGTTGTGGTGTGCAAGGTGCATAGATTGCCAGCCTGAGGTTTGACACATAGTGATATACTGGAGTGGACATAGTAGAGCGTGGGGATGCAATTGAGCTAGAGATGGCAATTCCAATGTAGAGTACAAGAGGCAGATTGTCACCATGAACAGAAGGAGGAAACAAGTGCAAAGAGTTAAACAAGCATTGGCATAGCCAATAGGTCTCGCCTTTGGGACTTTATAAGTGTTTAGCCAGAGATATTGGCAATGTTTTTAAAGTATGTTGTAGAGCAATGTAGCTGCTGTGTTTAGTACTGTAAAGTTTGTGTGCAAGTTGTGCTTAGTGTAGTGACGTAAGGGCACTGGCATGGTGTGGAATGTAGTGGTGAGTTGTGATATGATGTGTGTTGGTGGGATGTATGTGTGTATATATCATAACAGACTTACATAACAGATTACAATGCTGCGTACCTCACATATTTCTTTATTTAATGATATACCTTTAGAAATGAAATCTACTGAGAAAAAATAAATTAGTGTGATTTGTCAGGCTGGACACGAGATAGCAAGGAATAAACATTAAAAGGCAGAAGGGCACCCTATAAGGTACTGTACATCTCAGGGCCCCATCTTTCCCCCCAAATGTTGTATTATTATTTGAGCATTTGTGTTGCGCACTGCAAATATTTCTGTTATCCATAGTGATTTTGTAGCATGGTAACTCATATGAATGTGTTCGCTCTGCAAGCAGGCTATAACATTATGTAACAAAAAATTGAAATTCATAAATTACGTCTTTTTAATTAAATCTCATAACTAATTTGGAAAGAACATTAATACTCCAGAACACATTACATGATTCCATTCAATGCATTTTTATTGAAGAGCCGAGTTATTTTTATTGTGCTACGATTATTTAAGCTCCTTAACAGATATGTTTCAATAACTTTGTGATGTTTTCCTTTAGAATATTTAGCAGTGGCCATAGTCATGACTTAAAATGTCCCACAGGGCCACGCATCAGCCTGTTCCCTAGCCAGATCGTGAAGACCTAAGAACCCAGAGAAGGCACTCGTCCACAGGAATGGTATTCACCAAAAGCAGATGCCCCACACAAAATGGAATTTATTCACAACAGGAAACAGACCAGGGGAGAAAGCCCACAATCTTTCCTCCTTGTTGTTCACCCCGTGGCCCAGGCACATATTTGTTTAATGTAATGTCACATCATGTGGGCCTATCCTAGTTTAACACGTACTGAAGTATGTGGCACTGCCGGAAGTGGAAATCCGAGAACCTATGCATTTCCTTGAAGCGCTGCTGAAAGCCCTTTACAAAGCCTGACTGATCACCTATCTGCTGCTTATTGCTATATTTGGGTGTTACACTGGTACTAATGAGGTGAATCCAAAGCTCAGACAGTGTTAGCATGTTTACATAATGGCAAAATAATGAAGTAATACCGTCACAAAATGTGCGTCATTGTGCCTCGTAATTTGCCTTTTCTTGCCACATAATTTACTCAACCCTGCTGCATATTTTGCCCTCCCCTGCCACATAATTCCGGTGGCCCCGATTATTACCCTCTCACACAGTAGGAACCTATTCACGTCGGTCTGTTTTTTTTTTTAATCAGGCTGTACTGCAGAAGTGCAATCACATGCATATTCAATAATTCAGCTGTTGCTATGCAATTAGTCTTTTCAATACTGGCCACAGAGAAAAGCAGTTCATAGCAGACTGCTGCAATGCTAGCGACAGCAAATAGACTGGAGTGGAATATGTATGTGGTCAAACTGTCCGACTCCGCTCCCTCCAGCAGCGTTAAGCAGCATCTTGCACTTTGACGGTGAAAGTGTAAGATGCTGCTTAAGGCTGCTGGAGAGACCGGAGACAGTGGCTTGCGCTCCTGTTTGATTAATTACATGAACAGCCCCATGGAGTGTACGGATTGCTGCTTTTTACCAACTTCCACGTACCTCGCCGGCCATGGTATACACACTGGTAATGCTCCGGAAGTGGAAGCATAGTGTGCCATGGTATACACACAAGTAATGCTCCGGAAGTAAAAGCCTAGTGTGCCATGGTATACACACGGTAATGCTCCAGAAGTGGAAGCATAGTGTGCCATGGTATACACCGGTAATGCTCCGGAAGTGGAAGCATAGTGTGCCATGGTATACACACGGGTAATGCTCCGGAAGTAAAAGCCTAGTGTGCCATGGTATACACACGGTAATGCTCCGGAAGTGGAAGCGTAGTGTCCATGGTATACACATGGGTAATGCTCCGGAAGTAAAAGCCTAGTGTGCCATGGTATACACACCGGTAATGCTCCGGAAGTGGAAGCGTAGTGTGCCATGGTAGAGACACTGGTAATGCTCTGGAAGTGGAAGTCTAGTGTGCCATGGTATACACACCGGTAATGCTCCGGTAGCAAAAGCCTAGTGTGCCTTGGTATACACACCGGTAATGCTCCGGAATTGGAAGCATAGTGTCCATGGTATACACACCGGTAATGCTCCGGAAGTGGAAGCATAGTGTGTCATGGTATACACACGGGTAATGCTCCGGAAGTAAACGCCTAGTGTGCCATGGTATACACACTGGTAATGCTCCGGTAGTGGAAGCGTAGTGTCCATGGTATACACACCGGTAATGCTCCTGAAGTGGAAGCGTAGTGTGCCATGGTATACACACCGGTAATACTCAGGAAGTAAAAGTCTACTGTACCATGGTATACACCGGTAATGCTCCGGAATTGGAAGCATAGTGTCCATGGTATACACACCGGTAATGATCCGGAAGTGGAAGCGTAGTGTGCCATGGTATACACACCGGTAATGCTCCAAAAGTAGAAGCGTAATGTACCATGGTATACACAGCGGTAATGCTCCAGAAGTGGAAGCATAGTGTGCCATGGTATACACCGGTAATGCTCCGGAAGTGGATGCATAGTGTGCCATGGTATACACACGGGTAATGCTCCGGAAGTAAACGCCTAGTGTGCCATGGTATACACACTGGTAATGCTCCGGTAGTGGAAGCGTAGTGTCCATGGTATACACACCGGTAATGCTCCTGAAGTGGAAGCGTAGTGTGCCATGGTATACACACCGGTAATACTCAGGAAGTAAAAGTCTACTGTACCATGGTATACACCGGTAGTGCTCCGGAATTGGAAGCATAGTGTCCATGGTATACACACCGGTAATGATCCGGAAGTGGAAGCGTAGTGTGCCATGGTATACACACCGGTAATGCTCCGGAAGTGGAAGCATAATGTACCATGGTATACACACCGGTAATACTCCGGAAGTAAAAGCCTAGTGTACCATGGTATACACCGGTAATGCTTCGGAATTGGATGCATAGTGTCCATGGTATACACACCGGTAATGCTCCAGAAGTGGAAGCATAGAATGCAATGGTATACACACCGGTAATACTCCGGAAGTAAAAGCCTAGTGTACCATGGTATACACCGGTAATGCTCCGGAATTGGAAGCATAGTGTCCATGGTATACACACCGGTAATGCTCCGGAAGTGGAAGCGTAGTGTGCCATGGTATACACACCGGTAATGCTCCAGAGCGGAAGCGTAGTGTGCCATGGTATACACACAGGTAATGCTCTGGAAGTAAATGCCTAGTGTGCCATGGTATACACACCGGTAATGCTCCGGAAGTCGAAGCGTTGTGTCCATGGTATACACACCGGTAATGCTCCGGAAGTGGAAGCGTCATGTGCCATGGTATACACACCGGTAATACTCAGGAAGTAAAAGTCTATTGTACCATGGTATACACCGGTAATGCTCCAGAATTGGAAGCATAGTGTCCATGGCATACACACCGGTAATGCTCCGGAAGTGAAAGCATAGTGTGCCATGGTATACACACCGGTAATGCTCCAGAATTGAAAGCATAGTGTCCATGGTATACACACCGGTAATGCTCCAGAAGTGGAAGCATAGTGTGCCATGGTATACACACCGGTAATACTCTGGAAGTAAAAGCCTAGTGTACCATGGTATACACCGGTAATGCTCCGGAATTGGAAGCATAGTGTCCATGGTATACTCACCGGTAATGCTCCGGAAGTGAAAGCGTAGTGTGCCATGGTATACACACTGGTAATGCTCCGGAAGTAAATGCCTAGTGTGCCATGGTATACACGCCGGCAATGCTCTGGAAGTGGAAGCGTAGTGTCCATGGTATACACACCGGTAATCCTCCGGAAGTGGAAGCGTAGTGTGCCATGGTATACACACCGGTAAGACTCAGGAAGTAAAAGCCTATTGTACCATGGTATACAACGGTAATGCTCCGGAATTGGAAGCATAGTGTCCATGGTGTACACACCCGTAATGCTCCGGAACTGGAAGCGTAGTGTGCCATGGTAAACACACCGGTAATGCTCTCGAAGTGAGGCATTTTTAGTAATCAGAAGTGGAAGCGTAGTGTGCTATGGTAAACACACCGGTAATGCTCCAAAAGTAGAAGCGTAGTGTGCCATGGTATACACACCGGTAATGCTCCAGAAGTGGAAGCGTAGTGTGCCATGGTAAACACACCGGTAGTACTCTGGAATTAAAAGTCTAGTGTACCATGGTATACACGGGTAATGCTCCGGAATTGGAAGCATAGTGTCCATGGTATACACACCGGTAATGCTCCAGAAGTGGAAGCGTAGTGTGCCATGGTAAACACACCGGTAGTACTCTGGAATTAAAAGTCTAGTGTACCATGGTATACACGGGTAATGCTCCGGAATTGGAAGCATAGTGTCCATGGTATACACACCGGTAATGCCCTGGAAGTGGAAGCGTAGTATGCCATGGTATACACACCGGTAATGCTCCGGAACTGGAAGCGTAGTGTGCCATGGTAAACACACCGGTAATGCTCTGGAAGTGGAGCATTTCCAGTAATCGGAAGTGGAAGCGTAGTGTGCTATGGTATGCACACCGGTAATGCTTCAGAAGCATAGTGTGCCATGGTAAACACACCGGTAATGCTCTGGAAGTGGAACTGTAATGTGCCATGATAAACACAACGGTAATGCTCCAGAAATGGAAATGTAGTGTGCCATGCTAAACACACCGGTAATGTTCCGGAAGTGGAAGCGTAATGGCCATGGTATACACACCGGTAATGCTCCAAAAGTAGAAGCGTAGGGTGCCATGATATACACACCGGTAATGCTCCGGAAGTGGAAGCCTAGTGTGCCATGGTATACACACGGGTATTGCTGCTGAAGTGGACGCGTAGTGTGCTATGGTATACACACAGGTAATGCTCCAGAAGTAAAAGCCTAGTGTGCCATGGTATACACATGGGTAATGCTCCGGCAGTAAAAGCCTAGTGTGCCATGGTATACGCACCGGTAATGCTCCGGAAGTGGAAGCCTAGTGTGCCATGGTATACACACCGGTAATGCTCCGGAAGTGGAAGCCTAGTGTGCCATGGTATACACACGGGTAATGCTGCTGAAGTGGAAGCGTAGTGTGCTATGGTATACACACAGGTAATGCTCCAGAAGTAAAAGCCTAGTGTGCCATGGTATACACAGTGGTAATGTTCCGGAAGTGGAAGCGTAGTGTCCATGGTATACACACCGGTAATGCTCCGGAAGTGGAAGCGTAGTGTGCCATGGTATACACACCGGTAATGCTCCGGAAGTGGTAGCGTCGTGTCCATGGTATACACATGGGTAATGCTCCGGCAGTAAAAGCCTAGTGTTCCATGGTATACGCACCGGTAATGCTCCGGAAGTGGAAGCCTAGTGTGCCATGGTATACACACCGGTAATGCTCCGGAATTGGAAGCACAGTGTCCATGGTATACACACGGGTAATGCTCCAGAAGTGGAAGCATAGTCTGCCATGGTATACACACCGTTAATACTCCAGAAGTAAAAGCCTAGTGTACCATGGTATACACCGGTAATGCTCCGAAATTGGAAGCATAGTGTCCATGGTATACACACCGGTAATGCTCCAGAAGTGGAAGCGTAGTGTCCATGGTATACACACCGGTAATGCTCCGGAAGTGGAAGCGTAGTGTGCCATGGTATACACACCGGTAATACTCAGGAAGTAAAAGTCTATTGTACCATGGTATACACCGGTAATGCTCTGGAACTGGAAGCATAGTGTCCATGGTATACACACCGGTAATACTCCGGAAGTGGAAGCGTAGTGTGCCATGGTACACACACCGGTAATGCTCCGGAATTGGAAGCATAGTGTCCATGGTATACACACCGGTAATGCTCCAAAAGTAGAAGCGTAGTGTCCATGGTATACACACCGGTAATGCTCCGGAAGTGGAACGTAGTGTGCCATGGTATACACACAGGTAATACTCAGGAAGTAAAAGTCTATTGTACCATGGTATACACCGGTAATGCTCTGGAATTGGAAGCATAGTGTCCATGGTATACACACCGGTAATGCTCCGGAAGTGGAAGCGTAGTGTGCCATGGTATACACACCGGTAATGCTCCGGAATAGGAAGCATAGTGTCCACGGTATACACACCGGTAATGCTCCAAAAGTGGAAGCGTAGTGTCCATAGTATACACACCGGTAATGCTCCGGAAGTGGAAGCGTAGTGTGCCATGGTATACACACAGGTAATACTCAGGAAGTAAAAGTCTATTGTACCATGGTATACACCGGTAATGCTCTGGAATTGGAAGCATAGTGTCCATGGTATACACACCGGTAATACTCCGGAAGTAAAAGCCTAGTGTACCATGGTATACACCGGTAATGCTCCGGAATTGGAAGCATAGTGTCCATGGTATACACACCGGTAATGCTCCGGAAGTGGAAGCATAATGTGCCATGGTATACACACGGGTAATGCTCCGGAAGTGGAAGTGTAGTGTGCCATGGTATACACACGGGTAATGCTCCAGAAGTAAAAGCCTAGTGTGCCATGGTATACACACCGGTAATGCTCCGGAAGTGGAAGCGTAGTGTGCCATGGTAAACACACCGGTAATGCTCCAAAAGTAGAAGCGTAGTGTGCCATGGTGGTATACACACTGGTAATGCTCCGGAAGTGGAAGCGTAGTGTGCCGTAGTATACACACTGGTAATGCTCCGGAAGTGGAAGCGTCGTGTCCATGGTATACACATGGGTAATGCTCCGGCAGTAAAAGCCTAGTGTGCCATGGTATACGCACCGGTAATGCTCCGGAAGTGGAAGCGTAGTGTGCCATGGTATACACATCAGCAATGCTCCGGAATTGGAAGCATAGTGTCCATGGTATACACACCGGTAATGCTCCAGAAGTGCGGCGGTCTGCTAAGCTGAAGTGACTATGCCTGCCTTGAAGGCGTGCGCTGCCTTTTTAGACGACGACTTTTAATTAAATAACGTGCTTGAAATCAAATAAACCAATGGGAGATAGCGTGACAAATTAAAGAGTGCGAGAAACAAATAAATGAGTGAACATGAAAAAGAACCACAGACAAGTGTGGAAGACAAGCATGCGCGGCCGTGAAAGTGAAAGCGACCGCGCTATGTTTAATTTGTATCATGATCCACGACAAGTGAGGAATGCAGCTGGCAGCCTGCGCGGCGCTGCTCACTCCCGACAGCTGGAGGCCGTGGGAGTGAACATTTAGAGAAAAGGTGGGACATGCACCCGCCTTTGGCCAATTGCGTGCTTTCATTTTTGAAAGCCACACGCAAAGGCCAATAGAATGTGTGGAAGTTGAAAAACCACACGGAAAAGTTTTGGGGAAGTCTGGAGTGATTCCAAGAGGCCTCCCTATAGAGCAGTGCATGCGCGCTGCGCTAGGCTCGACCTAAAAAGGGTCCGGTGGTTCTGACCACAGACTCTGTACAATGGAGTCTGCCCACAGAGGCATCCCCTTCGCATCCTTCAAAATTGAGGGTGAAATACAAGGGCAAAGAGCATGTGTTTACAGAAGGGAAAGTGCCAAAATAAATTTTTCGATTGGGCGTTGCTTGCTGAACAATAAAAATGCTGTTCAGCCCCAAAGTACTGCCCAAAAGCAGCAGCAGATCCTAGATATGTGTGTATGTGTTGGTATTTCCAAAGTGCAAGCCTAGCAGGCAAGCAACAGAGGGCTGTATAGGGAGCAAGCCCCAGCAGTGGTGTAAAACAGGACCTCGCAGCCCCTGCGGTGCGGGGGGGCCCCCGAGGTGCAGGGGCCCCCCCTCAGAACAGTACTCTGCCCTTGAGAGCTCCTGATTAAATCCAGAACGGGGCCCCTCCATGTAGCTTGCGGCGGTTGAGGGGCCTCACGTTTCGTTACGCCACTGGGCCCCAGTGGTGATACATGGTGGGTAGGGGACAGAGGGAGGTGGTAATACTAGTGAAAGGGTGAGGGATCAGCCTTTCTAACTTAGTTTTCCATGAAAGGGGTGAGTTTTCAGTTTCTTCCTGAAGTAATGGAGGGTTGGTGGTTTTCTAATGTCAGAGGGGATATTGTTCCAGATCCCAGCGTAGGCTCAGAAGACTTGTTTTCTCCTTTCTAAATTGTTTCGCCCCTAATCTGATTATGTTGGAGGTTTATATTGACCTCTGGATATTTTTAGTATGTTATCTAGATAACAGGGGTCTTGGTGTAGACAGCCTTGTAAGAGATGCAGCTGATTTTGAAGATGATCAAGGCTTGAAGAACAAGTTACTTACCTTCGGTAACGATGTATCTGTAAGAGACATAGGTTAGTTGCAGATTCCTTACCTTAGAATTTCCCCCAGGCGTCAGACTGGATCCGGAGATTTTTCTTACCAGTACCCCTGCGCGTCGGTAGGTTACGTCGGTCGACTCCGCGTCCGTCGTCGGCGTGGTGGTCGCCGGGATGACGTTGTGGTGCCGACTTAGACGCCGCACCTGCGCACTGACGTCAGTTCTGATACGACTTTCCATGCCAGAAGCGCAGAGCCATGAAAGACACTGGCCACTGGTTTGCCACAACTAGGGCCCTGTAAGGGAGTCCCTGCCCCTAGAAGTCAGTTCACAGAGCGGGGAGGATGGGTGGGGCGGTAAGGAATCCACAACTAACCTATGTCTCTTACATATAAATCGTTACCAAAGGCAAGTAACTTGTTCATCTGAAAGAGACAGTTATTTGTAGATTCCTTACCGTAGAATAGACACCCCAGCAATACCATCCCCGGAGGAGGGTCTGCGAACCAAGTTCACACCAGAAAGTCCTGGAGGACCGAACAGGCAAAATAGCCGTCCCTCTGGAGATGGCTGTCCAGGCAGTAATGTCTAGTGAACGTGTGCAGAGATGCCCACGTTGCCGCCTGGCAGAGATCATGGAGTGGGACTCCACGTGCCAATGCAGTGGTTGCTGCTGTAGCTCTAGTAGAATGAGCACGCAGCCTCACTGGAGGATCCTTCTTTGCTAAAGCATAGCAGATATTTATGCAAAGGAAAACCCATCGAAAGATGGTAAGTTTTTAGACAGCCAGCCTTTCTTGGCACCCACATAGCCAACGAACAGTTGATCATCCACCCGGAAATCCTTTGTGCTGTCAAGGTAGAAGGACAACGCACGTTTATGGTCCAGACGGTGGAGTCTCTCCTCCTCCTTGGAATGGTGCGGAGGTGGGAAAAAGGTGGGCAAAGTGATCGATTGTCCTACATAAAATGGTGTAACCACTTTTGGAAGGAACTAAGGCCTCGTCCTAAGCACCACTTTGTCCGGATTCACAGAGAAGAAAGGGGGCTTGGTTGATAGAGCCTGAAGCCCACTCACCCTGCGAGCAGAAGTGATGGCAACAAGGAAAACAAAGTGAGGAGCCTGAGAGGGCAGTTGTGAAGAGGCTTGAAGGGAGCAGACATAAGATAAATAAGAACAAGATTCAGGTCCCACTGGGGCATTATGAAAGGAGATGGAGGAAAAAGATGAGTAATGCCCTTAAAGAATCTATTTACAATAAGGGACTTGAATAAGGAGGGCTGATCTGGCAGCCGAAGAAAAGCAGAGATAGCATCAAGATAGCCTTTAAGAGTGCCCAGGGCAGAGCCCTGCTGGGCTAACGAAAGCATATACAAGATGACCTCTGAAAGAGGGGCAGAAAGGGGATCCACAGCCTTTGCTGTGCACCATGCCACAAACTTGTTTCATCTAAAGGCATATACCGATTTAGTGGAGGGACGCCTGGCTGCCAAGATGACATTACAAACTTCGGACGGAAGGTTAAAAGCTGTCAACTGTCACCGCTCAAACTCCACGCAAGGAGGTGGAGGCTGTACAGGTTCGGGTGAAGAACCGTCCCCTGCTGTTGCGACAGAAGATACTCCAGAAGCAGCAGTCTGATCGGAGGATCGATGGCCATGCTCAGGAGCTCGGGTACTAGACTCTTCGTGCCCAGTCCGGAGCTACAAGAATAACTTAGGCCCAGTCGCGCTTGATCTTCTTGAGCACTCGGGGCAGAAGTGGTACAGGCGGAACTGTAGTGTGGTTTGTGGCCTCATTGTCTCCATTGCTACGTTAGCTTAGGCCTGGCTGCCATGATGCCTTTTTTGCACACGTTACTCTGTGACTTTGTTTTTCCAGACTCTGCTTGTGCCCGGCTATATTAGAACTGTCTGCCTTTTTGCCTTTCACCTTTTCTCCTGTTCCCTGTGGGTTTCGTCTGCACAACATGTACAAGGTCGAAAAACAACGTCCCTTGTTATTGCTGATCTGGTCAGCCCCTCTCACTTAGACATAACACGAAATACAGCTGCATTGGAGAAATTTGTGTGCTTTTAATATTGTGACCTCCCTGTTGGTGGCACTTGGAGAAAAACCTTTCCAGGGAGAAGAGCTGTGCTTGTCTGATGATGTAAACCTTGCATCTAGATATTGAGGTATGGGGGTCCGCCTGACAAAACCCAGAGGTCTTCTATTTTTATAATAAACTAGTTACTAGCACGGGGAGGGTGGTAAGGCAAGTTAGCCCTATTTCCACTGTCTTTATAAAATGCTGTCCCCGTTTGTATTCTATGGAATTGTAACCATGCTTATTATTTTATCGTTATGCATTATGCTGATAGTACTATCACGTGTACTTTATCTTAGAGCACGTTAGTTGAAATAAACATTTTAAACTATACTGTGTCTCTTATTACCCACGTTGTGGACAAGTAGGAGTGAGTTATGAAAGAGTGTTCTTGCTCCCTCGAGTCCTGAGAGAGACCGTGTTCTGGGTTGTCTAATCATTGGTAGCTTCGCTGTAGCACGGAGGACGAATGAGACGCTAAAGCTAGTCGGATTGGGATTGTGGGTACTAAGGTGCATGGTTGGTTCACCACTATACACCGAGGTCCTATTATCCTGTGCATAGCTCTGTATATGTGCAGAATCCCCGCAACAGAACGGCGTACAGGAGGCCGCAGGTTCCACTCGCGACAAAAAGCGACGAGTAAACTCCAACGAGCAGTACTGCTGAAATGCGCATTCTCTTCAGTGGGGAACAGATCTAACCAAGGCTCTCCCCACAGCTGAAAGAGACCTTGCACCACCTCCGAGCGAAGACACCATTCATGATCGACCAGGCATCGGCGGCTGAGTTTGTTCGCCCTGGCGTTAAGAGAACCTGCCAGGTGTTGAACCACTAGGGTCATGCTCTGATGTTCCAGCCAGGTCCAGAGGCGAAGAGCCTCTTGAAATAGGTGTCCTACAAGTCCAACGCCACCATCCAGTCTCCAGGGTCGAGGGAAGACAGGACCTGAGCCAACGTGAGCATTTTGAACTTCTCCTTCCGGAGGAAGCGGTTGAGGGCCATAAGGTCTAGGATAGGATGCAGGCCTTTGTCCTTCTTGGGCACCAGGAAGTAGCGGAAATAGCAACCACGACCTACTTCTGGAGCAGGGACCCTCTCTACATGTGATCAAAAGATGGTGGCATGGAGGCAGGGGTAGTCTTGTAGGGCCCTTCGGACTATTTGCAAAACCCACCTGTCCGACGTAATGGATTGCCAGTGGGGGAGGTGATGGCGAATCCTGCCTCCCACTGGCCGTTGCTGGGCCTGAAATGTCGGACAAGGAAGGTTTGGAGGCTGAGGCAGGGGAGGAAAGGGTGGACTGGCCCGCCCGCTGGCTCCCAGACACGCAAGATCGCTGGGTCCCATGTCTGTGGCCACGCAGAGGCTGGGCAGCTTGCGTGAACCGGTGGCTAGGCTGGGCCGGACGTGGTTGGGCGCCCCTTCCGTAGCCACAAAAGCCACAAAAAGCAGACTGGAGTGGGCAAGAAGGCGCAGCGAGGCCCAAAGATCTGGCCGTAGCCTGAGAATCTTTAAACCGCTCCAGCGCCGAGTCTGCTCTGGCGCCAAAAAGATGACGACCATCACAGGGCATGTCCATCAAGGATGACTGGACATCCCCCGAAAAGCCAGATGTCCTCAACCAGGCATAAAGCCTAAGGGCTACCGGCGTGGCAATCATTCTACCCAGTGAGTCGGTCGTATCCAGTCCACATCTTATCGTGAATTTGGCTGCATCTCTCCCATCTGCCACTGCCTGGGAGAGAACGACCCGAGCCTCCTCTGGGCACTGAGGCAGCACCTGCGCAATCGTATCCCAGATGGTATGGGAGTATCGGCCCAAGAGACATGCCGTATACAAGGACCGCAGTGCCAAGCTGGAGGAAGAGAACATGCGCTTTCCAAGATGGCCCAGCTTCTTGGATTCCCTATCTGGAGGGGCAGAAGGGAATGCGCCCTTTTGAAGAAGAGGCTTGGAGCACCAAGCTCTCGGGGGAAGGGTGTTGGGTCAGGAACACTGGGTCGCCTGGGGCCGTGGCGGGCAATCGTCCTCTTCACAGGAGCCCCTGTGCTGGGCTCCATTAAACAGCAACAGGGGTTCAGAAGTGGACGCCGCAGGCTGAAGCACCTCTGTCAGGAGGTTAGTCCTGACTGCCAATGAAGGGACCTCAAGGCCCAAGACCTTGGCCGCCCTTCACACCACCACTGCATAGGACGCTCCCTCCTCCGTAGCCCCAGTAGGGGGAGAAAGCAAACCAGAATCCGGAGAAGTGTCCAGACCACTGGCATCACCCAGGTCTTCTCGCCCGTCTGGTTCTTTTAGCTGGTCAGTTATAGGGTCCGGTGACCCCTCCCAGTCCTCATCACCCCCCTCTGGTTGATAGGGAACACCAGGGATGAACAGGGGAACAAAAGTATCCTCCGGCGTCGGTTCTGACGTCGGCCGAAGTCGGTCCGGCTTCGTGTCCAACTCGGGGATAAGGATGGGGACGGTGTTGGCCGGGTTCCGGGCCGTGGAAGGGCGAGTAATATCGACCACCGTCGATCCGGATCCAGGCCTGGATCCATGGGGGCCCTCCACTGCCGGGGCTGGAGCCTCCGGCATCGAAGGCCCAGGACCCCCGACCCGCCCTGTGGGGCCCGAAAGCACGCCGGCGGAGTCAGGCTGCCCAAAAACGAGGTCTCGTAAAATTGTCTCTGGCTCACGGAAATGTGGGGAGGCGCAGAGTCGTCCCTGAATCAGGCACCAGAGGCGGAGCCTTGGAGCAACGATGCCCCCGATCCTACGTCGCGTCAGCCAACCGACGGGGAGAAGGTGACGAGCACTTGTGCTTCTTCGCCTTCTTCCTGTATTTGGACTTACCCAATGACCTCAATGATTTTGAGTGCAACGAGGAATGGGGGCTCTGCGACCGGCCTCAAGACCTTCCTCACGCACGAGACCTTGAACGATGCAGAGCCAACCGCCGGGCCTCCAGTAACTTTCGGGACCACTCCCGCAAAGTCTTCGGATTCATGGCCCGGAAGTCGAAGTACGACTTCGGGTCGTGGTCGCGTTCCAGACACCACAGGCACACGAGGTGCGGGTCCGTCACAGACATCATTCTGTGACAGGTGCCGCAAGTCTTGAAACCTGTCCGACGTTGGGACATCCCTCGGGCACCAGGAATCGAAGACTCGAAAAAGACATCGACAAAACATCAAAAAAAGCTAGCCAAAAATCGGCTAAGGGGTAGCTCTCTCCGGATCTGCGCTAGGCTGGCGCGGAAAAAGAAAGAACTGACTTCAGCGCGCAAGAGCGGCATCTAAGTAGGCACCGAGACGTCATCCCGGAGACCACAACGTCGTCGGCGGATGCGGAGTTGACCGACGCCACGTACTGACGCGCAGGGGTACTGACTGCTAAGAAAAATCTCTGGTTCCAGTCTGACGCCTGGGGTAAATTCTAAGGTAAGGAATCTACAACTAACTGTCTCTTTCAGATGGGGGAGCCAGTGTAGTTCCCTTAGCACAAGGGTGATGTGGTTGGATTTGATGAGATGTGAAGGATGCCTTTCAGGGGACCAAAGGTGGTCTATGGGATGCCATTGAGCAGGGCCTTGCTTCCATCTAGGTGGGAGAGGACTGAGATTTGATTATAATATAGTATAAAGTTTTCTCCTGGGCGGAATGGTTTTGCTTTTTTCAGAAGAGAGATTCGGAACCAGGCTGTTTTGGTCTTCATAACAATATGTTCTTTGAGTGAAGGGCTCAAGTTGAGGGTAAATGAGAGGGATGTGGCCTGTTCTGTCAGTAGTGGAATGAAGCCCTTTAGGCTGCTGTCAAAGGAGGGAGTCCAGCTCTCAGTGCCTTACATTACCACCAAACATCAGCATCATCTGTGACCTGAGAAAAGTTGCAGATAGGTTGGTATCAATAGATACAAAAGTATTGGTCAATATCTCAGACATCCAGACAATTTGCAAAGACATTAACCGATTAAACAATGAAACCCGGTGTCTTGCAGCAAGGGCCAAGGATGCTAATGGACAGTCCAGTAGGAACAATGTGGAATCACTGGAATAATTAATTAAGATGCTTACCCTCAACATGCTGCAGCCTACCCAAATCGCTTCTCTGGAAGGATGGTAGATTGAGGGTACATTGATTGGGATGCCCTCCTGCAATCTAGAAGATCCGAGTGTCCCCTATAATTCCATCATGCAAAGATCCTACATCACGCAATCGGTGCAAAACAGACTGGATATATTTGACGCAATGATGAACGGGGGAAACTAGTGACTCGAGACACAGAATTTGCACTAGAATTTCTGGCATGCCTCCAGGAAATGTACTCCAAAAGACTAGATAAGGGAGATGAGGATCTGGGAGGTTTTATAGAGAAAATAATTGTGTTACTCTCCAAGGAAGATATGACGGTCATAGAGAGGATGTTGACTTTTGGAGTGATGGAGGCCATTAACCAACTGAATAGTGGAAGGGTCCGGTCCCAGGGGTTACCTACTGAATTTGTTAAGCATCTCTGCAACGAGCTCGCGAATCACCTCCTCCTACTCTTTTAGAAAACTAGTTGAAAAGGAAGTTTGCCATATGACCTAGGGTTGGCCGCAATAGTGCTAATACACAAAAAAGGGAACCCCAAAACTGACAGATATACTAGAAAAACTGCTTGTGCGATGTCATAGACTAGTTAAACTTCCTTGACCACTATGGGTGTATATCTTAACCTTTGACGCCAGTATGAGTGCATGAACAACCAAAAGGGGTTCTAGAGGGTAAACGGCCATTACTACGAGTTTTTTACTTCGCGATACCATTACAACGCATGCATTACCACGCATGAGTTGTACATCGCGAAGTCATTACTACGTATTCTTTTAGAACACATGGTCATTTACACGCATGCCTTTACAACGAATTTCGTTGTAAAAGTATGTATAGTAAATGACCATGCGCTCTAAAAAATATGTAGACGATCCACATCGTTGTAAGGAAACAGAGGCTGTTCCGTTTCTTCATAACGACGTGCACCGCCCCTCAGAGACGACGTGAAGCAGGAACCAGGAGGAGAGAGGAACCACAAGGAGAGAGAGGTATGGGGGATTGGGCATGGGGTGGGGGTTACTTTTTTAGGGTTTAGGAGGGTCGGGGGGTCATGCTGGGGGTAGTGTTTTAGGGTTTAGGGTAGTGTTGTGGTGTTTGTGTAGTGTAGGGTAGTGTTTTAGGGTTTAGGGTAGTGTCGGGGGTCGTGCAGGGTAGTGTTTGAGTGTAGGGACCGGACTGGGGGTCGGGGGGTCGTGCTGGGGGTAGTGTTTTAGGGTTTAGGGTAGTGTTGTGGTGTTTGTGTAGTGTAGGGGGTCGTGCTGGGGGTAGTGTTTTAGGGTTTAGGGTAGTGTTGTGGTGTTTGTGTAGTGTAGGGTAGTGTTTTAGGGTTTAGGGTAGTGTCGGGGGGTCGTGCAGGGTAGTGTTTGAGTGTAGGGACCGGACTGGGGGTCGTGCTGGGGGTAGTGTTTTAGGGTTTAGGGTGGTGTTGTGGTGTTTGTGTAGTGTAGGGGGTCGTGCTGGGGGTAGTGTTTTAGGGTTTAGGGTAGTGTTGTGGTGTTTGTGTAGTGTAGGGTAGTGTTTTAGGGTTTAGGGTAGTGTCGGGGGGTCGTGCAGGGTAGTGTTGTGGTGTTTGTGTAGGGTAGTGTTTTAGGGTTTAGGGTAGTGTTGTGGTGTTTGTGTAGTGTAGGGGGTCATGCTGGGGGTAGTGTTTAAGGGTTTAGGGTAGTGTTGTGGTGTATGTGTAGTGTAGGGTAGTGTTTTAGGGTTTAGGGTAGTGTCGGGGGGTTGTGCTGGGTAGTGTAAATGTAGTGAGAGGACTGTCACTTACCTTAGAAACGTTTACCACGACTATACCTTTACCACGCATGTTTTTGCGTTGTAATGGCATGCGTGGTAAAGGCATAGTCGGGGTAAAAGTTTTCGTTGTTATGATATCTCGTTGTAATTGACAACGCGTACTAATACCCGCGTTGTATTGGTACGCGTTGTAACGAGTGCTATTCGTTCTGGAGCCTACGGCGGTCCCCTTTCCAGATACATCCAAGGCAAATGATTCCGTAAAGTATTCATTCATGCTGACTGTCTCGGAAAAGATGGGCTTTGGATAACAATTTTTACCCTGGGTCATATTGTGGTGTACGAGCCTCATGACTAGGGTCTTGGTGAACGGTGTTCTGTTAACGCGCTCTTCCTTGAAGAGGAATATGAGAGAACGCTGTTCACTTTCACCTATGATCTTTGCCCTGGTGATAGAACCACTGGCATTCTGGGTTAGGTGGATGCCCTAATCAGAGGTTTTAGGGGGGACTCACAATAGGCCTAGAGAAAATCACTGTATGCAGACGATGTCCTCCTCTTCCTCACAGTCCAATGGCTTCCATGGTTAGAATTCTACAAATATTTTGAGTTTATGATAGGTATTCTGGGTTCAGTATCAACTTGCATTAATCCCCTATCAGCCTGAACGTAGATATCTGCATATTCATCCCCATTTAGAGTAGTACCAGAAAGATGTTAATACCTTGGGATATATATATAGAGAGAGATGAGGGTGAATGCCATTAAAAAAAACTGCACAGGGCCCTGGCTGAATTTCAGAATTATGTGCAGCACTACTGGATGTTTCCTCTTTCATTGCTAGGTAGGGCAGCAATATGCACAATAATAGTGCTCCCCAAGTTCTATTAGATACTCCAAAATACACCATATTTGGTACCAGATAAATTCTTCCAGAAATTAGATACAGCTGTATGTTGCCTGAAATGGCTGGGGGCCCCACCGGGATTCCTTTGGATACAGTGACTTCCAGAAACCATGATGGGGGCATAGCACTCCCAGGTCTACTCAAGTACTATATGCATCACACTTAGTGGTGGCCAATGATGGGCCTACGCATCTGGTAGACAGACATGCTGTGTGGATCTTGGGATACTCTGTGGTGCTACTAAACTCAAACCAGAGTCAAACCACACAGGGTCTGTGGTGAGGGCATGGAAGATGGCTCCAAAGAAAAAGGAGTGGGACACCACCTATACAGGATTAACCGTTATGGACGAGTACTGGACTGATCGAACTTGGAGGCTGGACAATTGTAGGGTTTTGACCACTGGGACACATTAGAGATCTCTACCCTGAAGGAAGTGTGGGCCTGTGAGGACTGAAATCTTTTGAGCAGCTGAAATTAGAATACAATTTGGTGCATGATGAAATATTCCAATACATGCTGTTCTGCCATGTGTTGAGGATCTCTGTCCTCAGGAACACCCAGATCCTAGATGACTCCCCTCTGGAGCACAGGGTGTTGTCAGAAGCTTTATCAATTTATAAGAATAAAACCAATAGTACCCTGGACAACCTATTCAAGCTTAGGTCACTCTGGGTGGAGAACACCAGGGACTTGGATGATATGGGGTAGGAGGAGGCCCTGCAGCGCCCATGGGAGGTTGCCATTAGAGCAGAATTCAGGCTAGTGTAGATTAAGCTATTGCATCTACTTCACTAGAAAGATGCTGCAGATAATAAGGAGGACAAATACAGACCTGTGCTTCAGGGGCTATGATCATACTGGTAATTTTCTTCATACTATATGACTGTGCCCTAAACTGAGTTAGGTCTGTGACCAGGTTTGTGAATGTATGAGCTCAATACTGGAAATCACACAAATGTAAGTGGCTAAAATGATGCTACTAGGAATATGGTGTGACTACCCACTAACACAGCATGCTGTGACGCTCTTTAATGATGCTCTGTCATGTTGTGGGTCATCTATGAGGTTGCAATATTTAAGAAATAGTGCTGAAAAACAGACTGGTGTTCTGTAGCTGAAAGATATGTTTACAAAGACAGGGTCTTTCATATGGAATATGAAAAAATCTGGGGGCCCCTGTAAAAATATATGGGTCTGGCCTAGGTATTTAATGTGATGAGTGGGAACACAAGAAAATAGGTGAATCTTTTGTTTCTGACCTCAATGCATATGTAACTGAACTGAAAGGTGGCCTGATCAGAGGAAGAGGTGCCCAACATATGGACTGTCATGTCTAGGAGCATTTCGATTGGTAATTAAGCTATTGATGTCACTAGGTACCAAGCACACTTGTTTGAATATCTTATAAATACATGTATGTAATTTATTAGGCTCAAAACATAAAGCCAATAAAATGTTGTTAAAAAATACATTTTGTACAATAAGCAGCAGTCTAATACTGGAAGGTGCATTGATAGTAGTTGCTTTCCTGAAGACTCTGTTGGCAGGAACGGGGGCATTTCAGTTGGAAATGGAGTCTTCCTTTCTTGTTTTCTGTGAACTCTAGCTTTCTTACCTAATTTGCTAATGGAATTGCCTCCCTTAGTACCCTCCATCCACTTTGCATTCCCTCCTCATTTTCCTCAAAACATTTGCTGCGAGGGTTATTGTTTTGTTTCTAAAACTTGTGGAGGTGTTTTCTGTAGTGCATTGTCTGAATTGTATCTCTGGAGATATTTATTATTTACTTATAGCTGTGATGGTCTCACGGCTTGTGGCTTCACTTGTGGTGGTCTTTGTGTTACGTGCCTTTGTTGTCTCAATAAAATGATGGTGAAAAAAGAATGTCACAACACCTGTATTTCTGATACAAGAATGTGGCAAAGAGGTTTGAGTAGCAATTGGTATAGGTTGATGGGAAGTTTACTTAAGGTGTGTTTGATTCAGGGAAAAGTGATTATAATTTACTTGGAAGACAGCAGAAATTGTTTTATTTGGCTTCAAGTAAAATATATTTGCAAGGAGAAAAATACTCACAGACCTCTTTTCATTTGGCTAAAGCAAGGGTGTTTTGTTTTGGAACAAAGAGGATACAAACCCTTGAAATTGGGGTAAAAGCAAAAACCGTTTAGTTGAAGTAAAACATGGACGTCTGTGTTAAATTTAAACAGAAATTATTTGTTCTCAAATTGTTGGTTTAGAACTAAATCAACATCATGCACAAAAGTATAAAGTTAAAGCTGCTTGTTGTAAGACTTATTCATAGTTTGCTTTCACATGTTGACAAGTCTCTCACCTTTAGAAATAATGTGATCAACATTTTATTCATGGCTAGAAGCAACACAACTGAGGGTTAAGCTGTAGTACTGAGTTAAATATGCACATAGGGGCCGATTATGATCTTGCTTGGAAAGCCCTACAGCCGACTCGGTCCCGTAGAGCTTTCCGAGCGACTCGCCCTCTGAGGCTCCGAGCGACCGAGTACGATGCAATTGAGCGCTGACGGACTCGGGTCGCTCGGAGTCCCATTGAAGCCTATGGGAGCCTGTTGTACATAGCGTACATAGGCTTCCATAGAGAAAAAAGGAAGGTAGCGGAAAAGGGCGCCACCTGTCGCGAGGACGCCTCGGTGCCAGCTGCCCTGTGCATGCATGTGTAGGGGGACCTTTGGGCCCCCCCCCAGTGACAGAGTCGTAGGGCCACGGGTGAAGGGGGGCCCGCTACGGGCCCCGAAGTCTGCTTCCCAATGCTGTCTCGAGTCGGAGGCTCCAACTTGATCCAGCTGCTCGACGAATGCATCGAACTTGGTCGTTCAGAAATCGGCCCCATTGCGACGTGCGCGTCGGACATGTCGGAGTCGTCCGGAGGGTCTCGCTGACAGGTACAATTCGCTCGGAGCGCAAGGCTATATTCGCATCGTACTTGCTCGCTCGTACAGCGGTACGAGTCGTCCGGAAATTGCGCTTATGACTCGGACTCGCTCCTGACGGATGCCGTGGAGTTTCGTAGATTCCCTTTAGGAGGAAGGTGGGTGCAGCCAGCACTATGAAGAAAAAAAGGGAGGCTTAATCATAATAAGCTGTGCAATATTATTTGCCTCAATGTCATCTAGACTTTCCTTCACTACAACTAAGGAAATTTCCATTTTATCACACTACCAGAGCCTCCTATTATGCTTGTTCAAAGCATAGAAACAACAGTATTTGCCACATGAGTAATAGGTTTACCATAGAATGTCTTGAAAGTAGAAACCTTACACTAATCTGCTGATCTGAGAATGTCCTCTAAACCTGCACCAGCCCAAAAGGCTTTTGAACCCATGGCTCCTCTAGTAGAGTGTGCACCAAAAGCACTGGCATCAATACCAGCTAAACCGATTACCCACTTGACCAAGCGAGCTAGGGTAGTAGATGCCACAGGTTTGTGAGGTTTCTGAAATGACACCAGTAATTGGACGGAAGAGGACTTCTCACACTTGCAATTTTAGAAATGTTTTTAAACAATTTCCTAAACAAATTTTACAGCTGAGATGGAAAATTTGGATAATGAGCTGACATTAAATTAGTTGTTGTTCTTCTCCAGACTTGGAAAAAACACCTGTAGGGGATTATTGGACAAAGGAAACATCTAAGGCATCAGAAAGATGTTTCAAAGACACGAGGCATAATAGAACTGTTACTATTGCTGGTAAGAATTTCAAAGAAAGGTCAACATTATCATGACAAGAAACAAGCAAATTTACAATTAAGTTAACATCCCATATTTGACTGTACTTTGGTAAAGGAGGTTTGGAAAATCTTACACACTTCAAACGTCAAAAAATTAATCAATGCTCTCCTACTGGTCTGCCACCAACTCTCTCGTGTTCTGCTGATCTAGCTGATCTATAAGTATTAAGTGGTCTGCTGTACTCCTTACTTTGAGAACCCAGAGAGCCTAAGATTAATAATAATCAATAATCAACATTACATCTGCTGAAAATAGATCTGATCCCCTGTTGAGACCCCAGCTACTCCACAACATTCAAGCAGATTTGTAAAGTTTAGTTGTTCCTAGTGCCATAGATTGGCAAATGAATTGAGCAGCTTCTGCCAAAATTCCTTGAAACCTTCCAGGCCACTAAGACAACATGCTGTTTGAGTTTCATGTTGTGAGGTTGACCCAATTAATTCAGAGGTTGGAAAATGTTTGTATGAGAACTGGGTAGTCGACTGACAGTTCTAGGACCCTGAGGAACCACAGTTGAGCTTATAAGGGGCTATTCAGGGAAGCCAGCTGAAGACATATTTAAGCTAACATCCCGGCTATCATGATAAATGGAGGAAAAGCATAATTGAGATTTTGGGACCGATTCTTAAGGAAGGCATCCGTTGCTGGGGTCTGGGAATTTTGCCTTCAACTGAAATAAGAAGGAAGTTGGAAATTCTAATGGGAGCAAACAGGTCTATTGTCATTGGACTGAACCTTGACTAAAGCTTTCTGATTATGGAAGGGTCTTGGAGGTGTCTGGAAGTCCTGGAGTCTTCAAGGTATATCGAACACCAACATATGATAATATTTAGTTTTCCCATGCTGTTTTTGTTGTAGACAGAACTCTCAAAAACTTTTGGCTAACTCCGCTAATGGTTTGGATTTTGTTCCTCCTAAATGGTTGATATCCATCATGGCTAAGATATTGTCAATTCGTAAGAGAATTGAACGAGTATGGTTTTTGCACATGTTTGGATGGCAAAGGAGCCTGCAAGCATCTCTAAACATGTTATGTGCAGAAATGACTCCTGTTCTGACAATGTACCTCCAGTTGAGTACTGACCACATCTTGTGTCCCAACCTGCCCAACTTGCATCAGATTCTAAGACAGAATCTGGGTGGTAGGTAAAATCAGTGTCCCATTCTATGCCTCTAGATGCTCTAACCACCATTTGAGTTCCGGCAGAGATTCTTGATGTAGCTGCGCAGGTGATAAGCTTGACAGTGTAGATCACCTGGAGAAATAGCCTAAATTATTATTTAGCATTTGTAGAGCGCGTAGCTACCCAAGGACATCCCAGCGCTAGCGGCTAAACAAGCGGGTAGGTGGTTAGATAGTACCAAAGGTGAGTGTTAGATTATAGGGAGGAGTGTTGGAAAAGCCAGATCTTGAGGAGTTTTTGGAAGGGAAGATGCTGGATTTCCGAGCGGAGGTGTAAGGGCATTGTGTTCCAGAGCCTGGCAACATTATGGGAAAAAGATCTTCCTCTGCTTCTTGCCCTCCTGTGTTTGGGGATGACTGCAAGGTTGTGGTTGGCCGAGTGGAGGCATTTCCTAGGGCAGTAGGGGGTAATGAGAGAGTTGTTAATGGCTGGGCCCTTTCCCCACATGGTCTTCCGGGCTATACACAGAGCTGTATACTTTATTCTTTCCAAGACAGTTAGCCAGTGTAGAGTCTTCAGAGCTGGTTTGGCTGACTGGTTTTCCGGGACCCCCAGCAGCAGTCTGGCAGCGCAGTTCTGTGCGACTTGGAGCTTCCATATTGTTGCTTTGGGTGCTCCTAGGTAGAGGGAGTTTCCATAGTCCAGACGTGATAAGACTAGGGCCTGTATCAGGGCCCTTCTTGCATTCATTGGTAGGAGTGGGAGAACCTTTCGGAGTAGTCTGATGGTGCCATAGCAGGCCCCTGTTACTCTCACTGCTTGGTCTTCGAACTTGAGAGAGGTATCCAGCCAAACGCCCAAGCTTTTGATTCTGGTCTTGGGGGTTGGAGCAGGACCCATGCAAATGGGCCATATCTGTTTGAGATCCATGATGGAGGTGTTACCCAGAAACATAAGTTCTGTTTTCCTCCATTTAAGTTGAGGCAGGATTGCTCCATCCAGGAGGCCACTTTCTCAAGACAGGTTTCAAAGTCAGAAGGAAAGTTTTGGGGTCCATTGAGAGAAATTACTAGCTGTGTATCGTCTGCATAGGTGAGGATTTTTATCCCATGTGGTGAGATCATGTTTGCAAGTGGTTGTATGTACACATTGAACAATGTGGGGCTCAGGGAGGATCCCTGTGGGACTCCGCAGCTGAGCTCTAGGCTTCTGGAGGTTGACTCCCCTGAGAAGACCTGGAAAGTTCCATTGTCTAGATAGGAATGGATCCAGGTAGCCGCTTCACCTGAGACACCCATCCTCCTGATTCTCTCCAGTAAGATGTTAAAATTAACTGTATCGAAGGCTGAACTCAGGTCTAAGAGGATGATGGCCACTGCTCCTCCTTGATCAAGGATCATGGATGAAGCTAAAGATACTAACCATGCTAATGACCTCAGAGAAATGGCTTAAAGTATGCTGTATTTCTTTCTATACTAAAATGACTTTCTTTTGAAGCAGTTGTACAACTGAGGTCTTTGTATCTAATAGGAAACTCAAAAACTCTACTTGAGTTGAAGTAATGAAGGAATGAAGGGTGATTTTTCATATTCAGTAAGAATACTAGACTCTGTAACAACTGTAGATACATCTCCAACAGAGATTGCAATTGACTTTTGTTTTGGACCATGAAAAGAAAATCATCCAGATAGATGATTAACCGGGTTCCTTGAGCCCTTAAGTGAGCTACTACTGGTCTCATTATCTTTGTGGAGCACCATGGTGCTGAAGAGAGACTGAAAGGAAGTGTTTAGATCTGGATAAATGAGTCTTTCCATTGGAGTTTTAGATATTTCCTGAAATCTGTGTGAACTAGTATTGTGAGATAATCACCCTGAGGGTCTAAATGCACCATCCGGTTTCCTTCCAAAAGCGAGCAACTGAGATCCACAATCGTTTCCATGTTGAAATAATGGTAGACTACAACATTGTTGAAATTTATCACAGGTCAGAATGTTTTGTTTTTCTTTTTCTCTAAGAATATTATACTCAGAAACCCTGAAGGGTTGAAATGTATAACTTCTATTGATTCCTTCAGCAGAAGAGAGGGAACTTCTGCAATTAACAATGAGTTTGCTCCTGGGAGAAAAAGAGTGGATGGGGTGGAAAGTGTTAGAGGGGGTTTGATAGTGGTCTATACAATATCCTTGAACTTTGTGTAGCATCAAAGAGTCTGAGGTAATGGTTTGCAAGGCTGGAAGAATGTGCGCCAATTGACTCTCTACATTTTGTAGGCCAGCTTTGAAAATTATTACCTGTATTTTGGATTCCTCTGCGATGATATCCCCTGTTCCTGAAGTCACTACTTCTTTGGGGATAGAAACAGGGTTTATATTCTTCAGTGAATCCAAAGGCGCTTCTGTAATAGTTATTCCCTCTTGAGAAGTAACAGGCAGAAAAGCAACTCATTCTTTTAACAGCCCTGCCAAAAACTCTAGCACCAAAGATCGAATTGGGCTTTGTGGGTACATGCAAAAATAGCTACATACTTGCTCACCTCCTTTACAAATGAGTCTCCAAAATGCAGGACATTTGCCTACTGCCCTTTTTCTTTTGAATATAAACTTTTTAATTTAGGGTCTATCTTTTACAGGAGAATTGTGTGCCTTTCCTAGGAGATAGCTGCATTTGTATTCCCTAGAATGCTAATTGTCCTTTGAGCTCAATGAGAAAGAGTTTTCGGGGTCTACCTTTGAGCCTGCCAATCTATATTCTTTGGCTAAGTCCAGGAATGTCGTCAGTAGGCCCGTCAAATCAAAAACCCTGTCTTGGCAATTTGTCCAAGCCCTATTCATCCCTTTTTTAGGGTCTTTGTCAAATTTGGTGGTGTTGGGGTCTATGACTGGCATAGCTGTGAAGTTGTTTTCAAGAGAAGGGCGACATTCCGAACATAACCTATTACTAGTTACTTTGTGTAAGGGATGTCTCGTATATAATGAAACATAGTCAGCCACATGTTCAGAAGTGAACCATTCTGTAGAATTAGGTTGATGTTTTAAAGTGGGATCAAACATGGGTTCTCCCATAAAACCCAAGAATGTCATGTTTAAGCTCTGCAAGGATTCTCCCAAATCACTTTGAGAATTTGTTCACCTATTCTCAAGAGGCCCTTGTGAAATTAGAAGATCTGAATCCTGGTCATCTTTTTCACCACTGTCATTATCATGCCGGTCCATGTGATCATCTGTTTCTCTCAAGGAGTATATTTATAGGAAGGGATAACTTGCCTAACAAATTAACATCCTCTCAGGAGGGGACCTGAACCTTGTGAGTTTGCATTTTTGTTAATAATAGGCTTTATTTTTGTTTAATTTTTATTTTGAGAGTTTTACAAAGCACGAACATGACTCAAGGGTATCAGAGCGCTGTACAGACAAAAGCCATAACTCGTTCCATAAACATACATTTTCAAGTAATGGCATAAACAAAAATCAAAACCAGAGTGTCTGTACAGAGACAGCCATAATCTATCCCCTGATCTATATTATAGCGTGGGAGGGGAGCGAACCCCACTCCTAAAAGGTTTTTCGTCCCTGATTGGGGTCTGGGTCTGGTGGCTTAGTGGACTAATGTGTCCACTGTTGGGGCCTGTGATCCAATTCATGGTCACAAGTTCAAATCCCGATGGGTCCACGCAGCCTTTCATCGATCTGAGGTCAATAAAATGAGTACCATTGAGTTGGGTAACAATGAACATCTGTTATTCAGCATCTTGATACCCTCGGGTGATACGTGTGCTTTACAAATACACTTGTTATGATTGCACTTCAGGGTGCAACAGTTCGGCACAGCCTATGTTAGCAGTGGTAACTGTAGGTCATAGAGAGTGTGCCTACTAATCCTGGTGTTGTCCCCAACCACTGTTATGGAAGGAATCTGTTTCGTAAGATTCTTTTCACCTCTTTTTTTGAAGGTTCTGGTCAATGGGTTTGTTCGCATTTCTGATGGGAGAGAGTTCCAGATTCTCAGGACAGCTCCGGAGAAAGTTCATTTTATGTTGAAAGTCACTTCTTTCCCCTCTTTAAGTTAGCATCTTTTGGCAACAATATTTTTACATTGAGGCTTCTAAGTTCCTAGAGATATCTGACATACAATCAACGATAGCTTCTTGGACAGAATCCTTAATAAAGAATTTTCAGTTGTGACAAAAAAATTGTGCCTCTATGTCTTCACTGTGAGTGAAGCAGTCTTTAGAAAAAAATTTAAAACAAAAAATGTATTCACAAATTGATATGTAAATATGCTATCATGGTAGATTGGAAGGTCAAAGGCAACCCAAAAAGAAATATGTGGGGGGCGTGGCCTAGCAGAGAATGGAGTAGGACGTGTCTCGTCAGTCCTCCAGACCCCGTAAGCCTCCTTACACCATCCTCAGCCCAGGGGCAGCATTCTAGTGGCTGCTCTCACAGCAAAACATCGGTGATCCTCCCTACGTCTGGGGGAGACTCTGTTGTCTACTTGGGCAGCTGCCCCGGTGACAGCGACACAGCCTGGCGGACAACGCTAACTGAGACCGGAGCCGCCGTCCTGCGGAATAGCCTCCTGAATTCTTCGGTCTGAACAGCAGGGAGCAAAGCCTGGCCGAACCTGAGGGACCGAAGGCAGACTGCCTGGCCCAGGAATCAGGGCAGTACAGACCCGTAGTGTGCCTGTGCTCACCTGCTCCTGACATGGTGGGACCCCTAGGAGCAACGATTAATCATCGGGCCACCATCTTGAGGCGCTCCATGCGGAGGCTGTGCAGTTAGCGTGGAAGCCCAGCGGCTCACCATCTGGTGAGAGGGTCGGGTGGCTGAGAAGGGTTACAGCACGCCTGACTGGGGACGCTCCGTACTGCGCAGGACATCGGTGGAGGATTGTCATGGGGAACAGCAGCCAATGAGGAGGGTTTGCCGCGCTGTGCCCCCTGAGACACCAAACAAGGTTAGCGCAATGCAACACTGACCCGCCCCCCCCCGCCACAAGGTCATTAAACGATAACGCTGGCCTGGGCGGCAGGCACTTCGCAGAGCTGCCATCTCCACTTCAATGGTTGTTGGACAAGGCACCCGTCAAGGCTCGATTCTTGCGCCCACACTGTTCAACCTTTACATTGAACCGCTGGGCAATGTCCTAAAAAAATCTAGGATCCATTATCACCTATATGCGATGATACCCAAATCTACCTGAAGGTATCTTCCACTCATGACATTTCAATCCTCAACACCACTCTCAACTCCATCCACCACTGGCTGTCAACTCATCAAATAATTCTGAATCCTTCCAAAACAGAATTCCTTCTCTCAACCTCACCATCTCCTCCTCCCATCCAATCTTGGATGAACAATCTGAACATTCTCAACAACAAACCTATCATTGTTGACAGTGCCAAATCTCTAGGTGTCATCCCAGACAAAAGGCTCAACCTACAGTCACACATCAATACCATCGCCAAGAATGCACGCTACCAACTGCGCCTTCTCTGGGGGGTTTGGTGCTTCTTTCCTGAGCAAGACCTAAAAACCTTGGTCCAATCTTTGGTTCTTTCCAGATTGGACTACTGCAACTCTCTCCTTGCTGGCCTCCCCAAATCCCACCTTTCCCCTCTAAAATCCATCCTCCACTCAGCAGCTCACTTCGTATATGGGGCTAAAAGACATGATCACATCACACCCTTACTGTTGACTCTTCGCTGGCTTCCTATCGAAGCAAGGTCAATTTACAAGACTGCCTGTATCACCCACAAAGCCTTGCACACCTCCACCCCACGCTATCTGGCTAATAAACTCAAAATCTCGGGCAGTTCTAGACCTCCACGCAATGCGGAGAACTTACTGCTCGAACCTCCTACCTTCAAAAGGGTACGATTTATGGCTCAATCCTTCTCTGGTAAGTTGTGACCAGAATCTGGAATTCACTTCGTCCATTCCTCCGAACCACCACCTCTTTCTGGACCTTCAAAACTGACCTTAAAACTCTCTTCCTCCAAAGGCACGTCCTGAAATAATTCAACCCATTTCTTGACCCTTACAGTCATCTAGCACTCATATGAGGTCAACTTTGTAAATATGGGGGCCGTGGCTAGCAGCATGGCTGACTAGACGCAACCGCCGGAGCTCCGGCTGCCCCACATAAATCTGTACTATAATCCTGCCTTCGACACATCTCTAATAAAACAACGAAGCCCTAAAGACTTGAAGCACCTGGTGGCGTGGTTGCGGGAACGCTCCGAGATCTGAGACGGCAGGGATAGGGCTCCGACGGATTATCGGCTGAGCAAGGAGGCGGACAAAGATGGCGCCCGACCCCGAGAAGAGGTTCGGTGAGACGAAGCGAACCCAGCGCACCTAGGAGGGTAGACGCTCTGGCTCGGCGGAGGGGGCGCGAGAAGTAGAGAAGAGGAGGCTCCCACAAAGAGTAGATAACAGGAGAGGCCCGGTGTGGCAGCTGATCCACGCAGGCGCCAAACGGGTGCTGAGCGGACTACGCCCTTTGCGGCCCTCCCGAGAGACGCGTGAGCGGCAGACACCGGTTGCGGCTTGGCAAACCTGAGGTAGAAGACCCGAGACTCACTGACGGGAGTCGACAAGGAACAGCCAGACGTCCCGGGGTAAGAAGGAACTGGGCGGCCCCCCCGCAAGAGCACCCGAGAGAGGTCGTGGGCAGGCAAGCCTAGACCCCGGCCGAAGAAGAGTGGGACAGCGGGTGTCAGGAAACAGGCCTTTTGTACCATGTCCCGGTTTCCCAGACAGGATTGTGATGGTGCATGTCGAGATCAAGAAAGTCTGAACTTTTCAGACGATCCCTTACTTGGCGAGATACAGTAGGCACACTTGAGTACTTTTGCCACGCTCCCTTAGGGATTTATACTGACGCAGTCGGAAGCAGCCTGTCCTTGGCTTACTGATTGGTTTCCGTGACTACGCCCCCTGATGCTGTTTGCTCCCCGGAGGAACCGGCTTCTTGTTTCCTGATCTTTGGTCCCGTTCCAATTCCTATAGAAAGAACTCGGTATAATTTCCCAATACCGTAGTGCCCTTGTAGTGTTACTGTGTACCCTGGCACCTTGATTCCTTTTTTCCCGCATTACAGCTCAGCAGCGCCTCTTCGCTGTGCCGGCAACGTGAGTGTTCTTTAACCCGTCCTTCCCCTCCGTTTTACTTTGCCTACCCGCCCCACTTCCCTATTCGTCTGAACGTTTACCCAGCTCCTAGTCAGATTGGCTTTTCCTATCACTGGCGTGTTTTGCTATGCGTGCTCTGGCTGGTCAATATCGAGCTCGGCATGGCATTTTGATGTAAACGCGCACGCTTCCCCTAGTGCCTTTTTTCCACTGTAGGGAGTCTCCCCTCTCTCCCTGGTTGCTCCTAGACGCCCGTCTCAGCTGTTAATGAGACGTGGATTGTATTGTTGGCTACAAATATTTCTACAGTCGACAGAACCTTATTTTTTCTTTATACTAAGACCAGAGACGAACTTTTTACATTTATTACACCTGGAAAGGCTCTGCTCTTTTGTTCCTGCTCGGTATGGAGGAGTGAATACAACTCCTCCTGCTAGACTCCATATTTAGTTCCTGCATCTTTCATTGGCTGGTAAGTGGATTTGTGTTGTCTTCTTGAATGTTGACATGCAGTATCACAATCGTTGAAAGTACACCTGCACAAATAGGGTAATAGGTGTCCTTCTTTTGCAGCTCTCTGTGTGTCCTGTTGACGTCTCAAGAGTCTTACTTGTTTTGGCAAGTGGAGAAGAGTGGGAATCACTTTGGGTTGTAATCCCCCTACCTTTTGGAGGCAGTTAACTGTGACGGAAGATATATCTTGGTCCGCCAGACACTGTCTTCGATGGGTGAGGGGAATTCATCTTCGCTCCTGTGGCATTCCTGGTGACAGAGGCTCAGTCAAGGAGCCTGGGGCCCGACAGAAAGCCAAGCCCAAGAAGTTTATTCCACCCGAGCAAAGATGAACCCAGACGGTGCTGGGGCTCCATTGACGTCTGTTTTACATAGCGCATTACAAAGCCCCTCAGTAGAGGAACTAGCAGCAGCATTAGTGGACCTACAAACAGAGGTGGGAAGGTTAAGGTCAGAAAACCAACGCCTACACACTGAATTAGTCCAGATTAGAGCACAGCCCCCTCTGGATAGTAAGGCTTCGGGCACTACACAAAAGAGTAAGAAGAGTTACATCCAACCCGCCCATTTTTCAGTACCTTCTCACAATGTGGGTGCTTCCTCAAGGGGGGAAGGAAATATTCCTCCTGTTCATTTTACTGTACATAAGCCTAGCCCGGTTCCCCTAGCTATGCCTGAGAGATTCAACGGTGATAGCTCTAAATTTAGCATTTTCATGAATCAATGCCACCTCCAATTTTTGTGCAAGGCAGCTGCCTTCCCAGACGATGCGGCCAAAGTGGCTTTTGTTATTTCATATTTAGTAGGTCATGCCGCTGATTGGGCAGTACCTTTGGTGGAGAACAATGATCCCTTATTATATGATTTCTCTATGTTCCAGGATAAAATGAAAAGCCTTATTGCTAAACACACTTTCATGCAGGCTAGTGACAATGCCCTCTTAAATTTAAGACAAGGAGCTAAGGACTTGCTGTCATATATCACCAGTTTTAATAGACTAGTATCAGAAACGAATTGGCCTGAGAAAAAGAGGAAATCGCTTTTTTACCGGGGGTTATCAGATGAGCTCAAGGACCTTTTGTCCCAAATCGTAGACCCTCCAGAAGATTGTCCTGCATTCATTGATTTAGTGGTTAAGTTAGACCATAGATTGAGCGAAAGGAAGGGCGACAAAACCCGTAGTGTTCCTTCTAGATTTTTACTGGTCCGGTCCGAGAGAAAAGAGACAAGAGACAGTAATGAAACATGTGAACCTATGCAGATAGGAGGAATAAAGGGACCGCTAACAGCAGAAGAAAAAGACAAAAGAAGAAAACAGAACCTATGTCTGTATTGTAGAAAGGGAGGACATTATGCCAGGGATTGTCCTGTAAAACCCCTTGTCCCTGTTAAGAGTATAGCGAACAGTGGGTCCTATTCAGCCCCGTTGGAAAACTAGAGCACTTGGAGAAATTAGAGACCGACTCTCCAAGTGTAACGCCTTCTAGGGTCTCAAAAAACACTGTGGTATCTAATGCCTCTATACCCAAGCATTTTACCTTGGCAGTTACTTTGGTTATCTCATCACAAAATAGGAAACACATGGCTATCCTCTTGGATTCCGGCGCCACGGGGAACTTCCTTGACATTAGATTGGCCCAAGAACTAGGAATCCAGTTTCTTCCTAAAGCCCGGCCTGAACCGGTGAGAGCGGTAGATGGCACAGAACTGTCCTCTGGGTTAATCACTTACCAAACCCCTCAGCTGATCATGGTTTGTGGTAACGGACATTCGGAATCCATCACATTCGATCTCATTGATGCACCCAACTTTGGGGCCATTTTGGGAGTGCCCTGGCTACAAAGACACAATCCCCACATTGATTGGGTCATTAGGACGGTGACTCTGAAATCTCATTATTGTTTACTCCATTGCTATAATGAGGCGAGCGAGTGGACCCATCCAGTATATTGTGCCCTGAACACGATAGTGGACCTTCATAGCCTTCCCGTGCTATATGAGGACTTCCAGGAAGTTTTTGATGAAGCAAAAGCCACGGTTCTCCCTCCTCATCGTAGTTACGATTGTCGGATTGACCTCGTCCCAGGAGCAGAGTTACCGGTCAGCCGCATATATGCCTTTACAGCGCCAGAAACCGAGTACCTAAAGAAATATCTGGATGACATGCTGGAGAAGGGTTTTATCAGACATTCCAGCTCCCCTGTGTCCTCTCCTTTGTTTTTTATCCCTAAGAGAGAAGGAGGGTTGCGCGCTTGCTTGGACTATCGCGCCCTAAACAAAGTAACCATTAAGAACAAGTATCCCCTTCCCCTTATTTCTGTCTTGTTGGATCAAGTGAGGGGCGCGAAAATATTCACGAAAATTGACCTCAGGGGAGCATATCATCTGATCAGAATAAAGGAGGGCGACGAGTGGAAGACCGCGTTTCGCACCAAATTTGGTCTTTACGAATATTGCGTGATGCCGTTCGGCCTCTGCAATGCCCCTGCGGCCTTTCAGTTTTTTGTTAACGAAATACTAAGAGAATACCTGGATATATTTGTCATCGTATATATCGACGACATTCTAATATACTCCAAATCCGAACAAGAACATGTGGAGCATGTAAAAAAAATATTACAAAAACTGAAAGAGAACCATTTGTTTGCCAAACTGGATAAGAGCTTCTTTCATACCACCCAGGTGGATTTTCTTGGTTTCGTGATCACTCCAAAAGGTGTTCACATGGATCCTAAGAAGATAGAAGCTATAGTAAAATGGCCCAGTCCTACCTCGGTAAAGGAGGTACAGTCCTTTATGGGTTTCGCGAACTTCTATCGCAGATTTATACATAATTTCTCTGACATCCTTTCACCCATTACCAGGTTGCTCCGTAAAGGGGTCCCATTTGTATGGACTGACGAAGCAGAAAGAGCATTTGTAACCATGAAAGTGAGGTTCACTACAGCACCTATCATCAAACATGCTGATAACTCACTACCCTTCTACGTAGAGGCAGATGCTTCACAGCATGCTGTGGGAGGCGTTTTATCCCAAAGAGATCCGGACACAGGACAATTGCACCCTGTAGCTTATTTTTGGAAGACTCTGCTGCCCGCAGAACAGAATTACACCATTGGAGAACGGGAACTGTTAGCAATTAAATTGGCGTTCCAGGAGTGGCGTCATTTCTTGTTGGGTTCTCCACACACCATTACCATCTACTCAGACCACAGAAACCTGCAGTTCTTTAGATCAGCAAGAGCCTTAACACCCAGACAAATGAGATGGGTCTCATTTTTTAGTGAGTACGACTTTTTGATCACTTATCGCCCTGGACCACAACATGGGAAAGCTGATGCCCTATCTAGATTAGGTTCAGATAAAACCGCTGTTCCGGATATCCATCCCCCTATAATACCCAGTAATAAAATCATTGGGGTAGGAGAACTCAGGGGTGTTCAACCTGCTAAATTCCTGGACAAATTAATGGAGTCCTGTTCGTCGTTTCCCGTAGCCCAGTGGGAAAGCGATCCTGTAACTCATGTTAAACAAGGAATGTACTATCATGAAAACAAATTATATGTACCCACGTCGGCATTACAACTTCAAATAATCAAATGGTGCCACAATAATTCCCTGGTGGGACACCCAGGAGGTGAGAAAACGTTACAGACGTGTCAAAGATGGTTTTGGTGGGAGGGGATGAGGAAAGATATAAACGCCTTCGTGAACTCTTGCCCGGTTTGTGCTAGACAAAAATCACTGCATTGTTCCCCTGCTGGATTACTAAGACCTACTCCCATCCCGCCTGTACCATGGCATTCCATCAGCATGGATTTTATCACAGATCTTCCCCGTAGCCAAGGATACACCACGATATTCGTAGTAGTAGATGTGCTTACTAAGATGGCCCATTTCATCCCTCTAAAAAAGTTACCTTCCTCTAGTGAACTAGTGCAGGTATTCTTAGATCAGATAATATGCTTGCATAGGCTCCCTTCCATCATCATATCAGACTGAGAGGCGCAATTCATATCCAGGTTTTGGCAAGGTATGTGCACCGCCCTTGGAATCGATCATAGATTATCCACAGCATATCATCCGCAGACAGATGGTCAGACAGAACGAATCAATCAAACTCTCGAGCAGTTTTTGGGTTGTCTATTAACCACCATTACCAGCGATTGGGTTCACGCCCTTCCGTTAGCAGAGTTTGCTTACAATAACACCACACACTCCTCCACTGGCCTATCTCCTTTTTATTTCTCTCAAGCACACCATCCCAGACTCCTTCCCTTTTCCCTACCTCCCAGCTTAGAGAATATCCCAGCAATTAAAATACATCACCAATCACTTCTGTCCACATGGGAGATTGCCAAAAAAGAGTTACACCGCGCTAAAGACGCCATGAAGCAACAAGCAGACAAACATCGCCGTCCTGAACCTACTTATGAGATAGGAGAAAAGGTCTGGTTATCTACAAGAAACGTACGGTTAGAAGGCCCCAGAAAGCTACAACCTCGTTTCATAGGTCCATATGTAGTTCAAAGGGTCCTATCTCCTGTTACTTTGAAATTACAACTTCCCCCAGAATTGCGTATACATCCAGTGTTCCACAGTTCCTTAATCAAGAAGTACAATCCCTCCCTAGAACCCGAAGAACCCCCTCCTCCTGTGATGGTAGAAGGAGGAAAGGAGTATGTAGTAAGACGGATTCTAGACTCCCGAAGGTATAGGGGAAACTTACAATATCTCATAGATTGGGAGGGATATTCCGCAGAAGATAGATCCTGGGAACCAGCTGAACATGTGCACGCCCCTGTTCTGGTACGTAGATTCCATGCACTACATCCCTCTAAACCTCGCCCCGTGAACAGACCTTTGGGTGGGAGAACTGTCAGGAAACAGACCTTTTGTACCATGTCCCGGTTTCCCAGACAGGATTGTGATGGTGCATGTCGAGATCAAGAAAGTCTGAACTTTTCAGACGATCCCTTACTTGGCGAGATACAGTAGGCACACTGAGTACTTTTGCCACGCTCCCTTAGGGATTTATACTGACGCAGTCGGAAGCAGCCTGAGTTTGGCTTACTGATTGGCTTCTGTGACCACGCCCCCTGATGTTGTTTGCTCCCCGGAGGAACCGGCTTCTTGTTTCCTGATCTTTGGTCCCGTTCCAATTCCTATAGAAAGAACTCTGTATAATTTCCCAATACCGTAGTGCCCTTGTAGTGTTACTGTGTACCCTGGCGCCTTGAGTCCTTTTTTCCCGCATTACAGCTCAGCAGCGCCTCTTCGCTGTGCCGGCAACGTGAGTGTTCTTTAACCCGTCCTTCCCCTCCGTTTTACTTTGCCTACCCGCCCCACTTCCCTATTCGTCTGAACGTTTACCCAGCTCCTAGTCAGATTGGCTTTTCCTATCACTGGCGTGTTTTGCTATGCGTGCTCTGGCTGGTCAATATCGAGCTCGGCATGGCATTTTGATGTACACGTGCACGCTTCCCCGAGTGCCTGTTTTCCACTGTAGGGAGTCTCCCCGCTCTCCCTGGTTGCTCCTAGACGCCCGTCACAGCTGTTAATGAGACGTGATTGTATTGTTGGCTACAAATATTTCTACAGTCGACAGAACCTTATTTTTTCTTTATACTAAGACCAGAGACGAACTTTTTACATTTATTACACCTGGAAAGGCTCTGCTCTTTTGTTCCTGCTCGGTATCGAGGAGTGAATACAACTCCTCCTGCTAGACTCCATATTTAGTTCCTGCATCCTTCGCTGGCTGGTAAGTGGATTTGTGTTGTCTTCTTGAATGTTGACATGCAGTATCACAATCGTTGAAAGTACACCTGCACAAATAGGGTAATAGGTGTCCTTCTTTTGCAGCTCCCTGTGTGTCCTGTCGACGTCTCAAGAGTCTTACTTGTTTTGGCAAGTGGAGAACAGTGGGAATCACTCTGGGTTGTAATCCCCCTACCTTTTGGAGGCAGTTAACTGTGACGGAAGATATATCTTGGTCCGCCAGACACTGTCTTCGAGGGGTGAAGGGAATTCATCTTCGCTCCTGTGGAATTCCTGGTGACAGAGGCTCAGTCAAGGAGCCTGGGGCCCGACAGCGGGGAGGAGACCAAACCGTCGGGGGAAAACAGAACCATCTGGGAAACTCGATGGGCAAATCGCAGACCTAGGCACACAGATGGAGAGAGACCGGGGGCTCCCTGAGGTACCGGAGAGACCCAGGCAGAAACTAACTACTCTAAGACCCCACTTCAGGCCTGACCAGAGCCGTCTGGGTGGAAAGGCATGGAGACCCCCAGGAGAGAGACACCGGGATTGAGCGACCGCAACCCCGATAAGAGGCAGATGGGGGCAGAGACTTCCCCCACCCATCAAGCGAGAATAGGTGACACGTTGGAAGGGGAAAGAGCGTGGGGGGGGAAATCCCCCCCCCCACCCAGAGGAGAAACTTAAAACGCGACAGAGGGGAGCAGAAGCAACAAGGATCAATGGAGTGCTCCTACAGGTTAAGCCGAATACACGAGAAACCTTGGAAGCCTCCCAGCTTAGAACGCCTCATAACCCAGGGCGAACTTGGAGGAGACGGACCGGAGACACAGGCGGGAAGCAAGAGAATATCAGTAGCAACAACACGCACTCTCACTAGAGCAGCCCAAAGAATTTCCAACAAAGCTAGTATTTCACCAAGGAATCTAGGCGCAAACAGACAAGCGGAGATACGAAACGTCCCTGAAGAAACTGCGTATACGGCCACGCGGTAGAGCGAGTGGAGCCACCCGATACTCCAAGGCGACCAGACTGTCGCACAAGACACGAAACAACAGTGGCAAACCATGCTAAAGACAAAGACCCCAAGCCCCAAATACAGGGGAAAATGGACAAATACACAAAAGTGGTGACTCCGCCGCCTGAAGCGACGGGAGATCCTGCCTCCATGCCGGACAATGCAGCACTCTTGCGAGCAATACAAGCTTCAAGAGAAGTACTGGAAGGCAGGATAGCTGAAGTACGCACTGATGTGACACTACTACGGCAAGATCTCCGCAACGTATCAGAAAGAGTGACACCGGCGGAACAATGTATCTCGGAAACAGAAGATGTATCACATAACTTGAGGGGAGAAGTTACCAAGTTGATGGCCTCCTTGAAAGAGACAATGTGGAAAGTGGATGATGCTGAAAACCAGGCGAGACGGAACAACCTGCGTTTCATAGGTTTCCCGGAGGGGATTGAAGGGCAGACATGGGAGTGTACCTCTTCAAATGGCTCAAAGATACTCTTGTAAGTGCCACATTTTCCACCTGCTTTGTGATTGAATGGGTGCACAGAATGCCTGCCCCCAGGCTGCCGGCGGGGGCACCTCCCAGACCAGTCATAGCCCAGTTCCTAAACTATCAAGACAGAGACTTAATACTACGTGAGATGAGATGCCTGGGAGAGGTCCGGATGCAAAATACGAAAATAATGGTGTTTACGGACTATTCCAAGGAAGTTCAGAAGCAGAGGAGAACCTTTGACTCCGCAAAAGAAAAATTGAGAAACCTCCTAATTCAGTACATGCTGCTCTTCCCGGCCAAGCTCAAAATGATATTTCAAGATAAGACATTCTTTTTCAGACCCCCGAGGAGGCATGGTCGTGTTCGAGGAGAGGCCTCCCAGGGTGCGAAACACAGAACAGAGAGACTCTTAGTACCAGACACCAGAGATATGGTGGTAAGGCCTAAAGCCATGAGGGCCAAGATCAAACGCCGCCTGGGGCACAGGCCTGATTCTCATGGCAGCACACCTAGAAGGCTTAAAGTGACCGTGGAGCGAGCAAAACAGGACCAAGACTCGGAAGAGGACTCTATTTGAAGGTCGAGGGAACGGTCGCGCCCGGGAAGTCGACCCAGAAGACAAGCCACACCGGACCCTCCGGAAATGGAACACTCGGCGGGGTCAGACAGTGATCATCCGTTATTACAGAAAATTAACCAACTAGAAGAGACGGAGGTGGAAGAGGGTAAAGGAGGGACGCCGCGACCAACGACACCAGATGGAAGTGAAAAAGGCTGAAGATCCAGGGCATGTCGGATGCTGAAGGGACAGTAAGAGAGCACTAGGTGCCACTAGAGACCAATCTAGCCTAGGCTGGGAACAATTTGAGCCCGGGCATGGAGTATTACGGGCTACCTGCTCCCATTAGTTAGTTAGCTTCACAGTTGGGGAGGGGAGGGTAGGGGGGGGACACAGACCTCTCAGGCTAATCCTACAACACAGTTGTCATGTTGACATGTTGGGGAAAGTGTGTGGGAAGTGGGAGAGAGTGGGGTGGGGTGGGGGAATTGGGGAGTTCAGAGGGGGGACACAAATGGAGGCAATCCGAATTCTACCAACGGCTCTGATGAGCGTGTACATACACATCGAGACACAAGCAGCACATCGGGACACACACATCCAGGGTAGGCATGGCAGGGACAACCCCACGAGATATGGCTGAAAAGGGTTACATACCAATGACCTGGAATGTAAACGGGCTGGGACACCAGATTAAAAGGGGCCTGGTGACTAAATATCTAATAAGACTGAAGCCAGACATAGTGCTCCTCCAGGTGACACACCTTAGGGGGACGCGCTGTAATTTCCTGGGTAGAGGCATGTGTACTACCTTGGCCCATGCAGGATTTACCTCCGGCTCCAGGGGGGGTCGCAATACTCATTAGGAAGATGGTGCCCTTTCATATTTCCAATACTTGGTCTGACCCCAGTGGCACATATGTGGTGGTACAGGGAACATGGGGACATAAGGAGATTACACTAGTCAATGTTTACAACAACAGACATTAGAGAAGGTGGCAGAGGTTTTGCTGGCTGCGGACTCCCCCTTACACTTGGTGGGCGGGGATTTTAACGACGTGGTAAACCCTGGCATAGATCGGTCCGGACGGACCGATGGCGGGAGGGGAAACACAAGGCTGCCGGAATTTGTCCTCACCCTGGGGCTACAGGATATTTGGCGCCGGCATCAACCCGTTGACCGGGCATACTCATATTTTTCGGGCGCGCACCGGGTGTTCTCCAGACTAGAATATTTTTTTGTCCCGGCAGGGGAACTGGGCAAGGTGACAGGGTGGAATACCTAGCGAGAGGGCTCTCGGATCACTCCCCCCTGTGGCTCACGGTAAGTGGGGAGACCCGTGGTGGAACGGGGGATGTAGGCTGAACGCCTGGGATCTTAGAGACCCAGGGATAGCAAAGGCGGTAAGGGTAGAATCACAGCTGTACTTCCTAGAAAATAAAGGAACAATAACTTCAGCAGTGGTCGTATGGGAGGCTTTCAAGGCTGTGTTAAGAGACAGAGCCCAAAACGCGATAGCACACAAGAACAGAAAGGAGACGCAAGACATAGTGGCACTTGAGAGTAAACTCATGCACTTAGAGCAAAACGTGGGCGGAAGTCCTAATCAGTCCTCCCTCTGTCAGATAGAAGTCACCCACGCGGAATATCAATCACTGGCACGAAGAGAGGCGAAACAGCTATATCTTGCCTCGAGACATCACCTATATGAAACAGGGGATAGTGCAGGGAAGCTCTTGGTGTGGTTAGGCAGGAAGGAGACGGAATCCAGATGGGTGGGAGTCATCCACAGAGACGGGCAAGACCTTACCAAGGCACAAGACATTGCCAATGCCTTTGTGGAATATTATGCTAACTTATACAAAGAAAAGAAAAAGGAGGGGGGACACACAGATCCGGGAATTTCTTAGTGAAATAGACCTCCCGACTCTCTCCCCAGAAAACCTGGAAACCCCTGAGGAAGAGATTACGCTCGAGGAGGTGAATGAGGCCATACATAAACAAAAAACAGGGAAAACCCCAGGGCCAAATGGTTTGCCCGCTGAGCTCTTCAAGGTAAACTCTGCATTGTTGAGACCACACTGACTTGCTTGATATGTTTCAGGCGGCACGGGAAGAGGGCATTCTACCACCCGATTTGCGGAAAGCAACCATAGTGGTGATTCACAAACCCGGGAGGCTGGCAACAGATTGCGGGTCATATCGACCAATTTCTCTCAACGTAGAGGTGAAGGTACTAGCTTCTATCCTAGCAAACAGATTGGCCACAGTGGTCACCTCCCTTTTACATGCCGACCAATCGGGATTCATGCCCGGGAGAGCGACAAGGTTCAATCTAAGACGTCTAGCGAACTGGCTGAGCACGGTCCAAAATAGAACAGAGTCTCATATGCTGCTCTCATTGGATGCAGAAAAGGCTGTTGATGCTATCCACTGGCCTTTCATGTGGCAGACGTTAAAGAGGTTTGGGTTTGGCCCCGAATTCACAGAGTGGATCGAGCTGCTCTACAGGTCACCGATGGCGACGGTGCGGGTTAATGGGGCATTGTCAGAGGAGTTTACGATTGAAAGAGGCACTAGACAGGGGTGCCCATTGTCCCCGATGCTCTTTGCATTGACCCTGGAACCGCTAGCTTGCCTTGTAAGAGCACACCCAGAGGTGAAGCGGTTTGCGGCAGGCAGAGGGGAGGAATGCATTTCGCTTTACGCGGACGATATCCTTCTATATGTCACTGATCCCTCATCCATAATTCCGACCCTTTTTCAAGCACTAAGGACATTCGGAAAACACGCAGGCTATAAAATTAACTGGGGCAAATCAATTCTCTACCTGGTGGGAAGACCCCAAACTATAGGATCTCCCCAGGGAATTGCAAGTAACCACGGAAGGGTTTAAATATCTGGGGATGTACATATCTACGGACATCTCATGCAGCCTCACACGTAACATCCGGAGGGTAGTGACAGAATTCCACACTGATGTGGAAAGGTGGAGAAGACTGCCCCTCACATTACTGGGAAGAGCGGCAATGTATAAGATGATTACGCTCCCCAAACTTCTGTATATCTTGCAAAAAACATACCACAAGATCCCGGAGGATATTTTCGGGGCAATAGACAGCGAGGTATGCACGCTCCTGTGGGACGGGGGCAACCACGGATCGCACTCCGCACACTGTAACGTAATTAGTACATTGGGGGATAGCCCTCCCAGAGATCAGATCATACTACCGGGCAGCACATCTGATAGCAGGAAACGAGTGGGGACACCTGCAGAGATCACACCCGACTTACGCATTGGAACAAGGCCAATTTGAAGTACATTCTCACTTACACTACATATATGGGGGGAGAGGTGCCAAACACTTGCTGCCGGTGACTCAGAGGGCATTGGATGCTTGGAAGAGCGCTGGGAAACAAATAGGCTGGCATAAGAAAATAACGAGGTTGACCCCACTACGGGAAGGAACGCGTCTTCCAGAAATAGGGAAACTGAAGGGGTTCAAAGACTGGGACAGGATAGAAATCTCCACAATTAGGGACCTAATAAAAGGAGGCTCTTTGATCTCGTTTGGAGCCTTGCAGCAAGAATTCCAGATGGGGGACAGATAAAAGTATAAATATATGCAACTAAAACACACGTGGGTCGCAGAGGGAATAGAAGCGGGGGACATCCCAGAATTTGCGCAGCTAGAGGGCAGACTCCTGCAAGGAAAGACACTAGAGAAGGCTGTATCCTGGACCTACAAGACCTTCATTAATAATATCTCGGACAACCTAGAGGCCATATGTAACCAGGTCCCGCCTTCACAAAATGGGAAGGCCAGAATCCCGTGGGTGCCTACGTTAAAAGACAGAACGCGGCACGTTCATACACACCTTGTGGGAATGCACACATATACAAAGATACTGGGCCAAAATAATGAGGGAGCTCAGTGAGATATTGGGGGTTCAGCTACCGAATGATGCTAAATATGTGTTGCTGGGCATACCTTCAGACATAGACCTACCCAGACGAAGTCTTACCAAGTGCAATCTAGGTATGGTAGTGGCAAAAAGAGATATAGCCAGAAAATGGAGAGCGCCAGAGGCCCCGACCTTGAGAGAGTGGAAAACCGGGTGGACATGTACATGGGGGCGGAGCAGGTGACATATAAAGTGAGAGGTTGCCCACAGAAATTCTTTAAGATCTGGCGTCCCTGGCTTAGGTACTACGGGCTACAGCTTAACGACCCACAGGGGGGGGGGGGGGGCTGCAGAATATAATAGCGCCCCTGGAAGAGGACGGTCTTAATGAACAGTCACCCGTGGGGAGGATAGAGGGAGTGTCCAATGAAAATCTAGTGCCATGTCTGTAAACAGAAATACATCAATGCTGTTGAAAATGCAAATTTTCTATAATCAAATGAGAGATGTGTATTGCCTTGTGACCATATATGTACTAAAAGTGAAACCGATGTATCTTGACATCTATGAAAAAATACCAATAAAAATAGTTTTAAAAAAAACTTTGTAAATATGTATTTTACTCCTGTTTTAATCTAACAGTGACACCTTTTATTTTTACAATATAAATATGCAAATAGTTAGAGTTGGAACTGCATTTATGTAACTTGTTAGCATGCTCAGTCTTTCTTGTGTACCTTTGCAACTGTATATATGTAACTTGTTATCGTGTTTAGTGTATCTTGTGTACCTTTTGTAAATTACCTCGTTCTTTTGTGAAGCGCTCTGACACCTTTGGGTAAAGTTTGCGCTATATAAAACTGCATTAAATAAAAATAAATAAAATCACACAGGTGAGCTTGACGGCCTTTGTCCTAGTCCACCAAGACATCGTTGCTCTCTGTGGGGAGAGGGGGTGGCAGGCGAGAGGAGGCGGCTAGACTCCTCCCCCTAGACATTTCACCATACTTGTTTGTGCCCCGGGGGCCTTGAGGTATATCATTGCAGCGAATGGTGCCTGGCTCCTGTGACCCTGCCCCCCGGCTATAGATAGCACCTGAGACCCACACCAATAGCACGAAGCTGATCAGCGCTCGGCGTGGGACTGACCCAATGACCATCTGGAGGTCAATTGCCTGCCCTGCGCTCCAGTGCTGAGCCCTGCGGCTGCCTGTGAGGTGAGATAGGAGTGGGGCTGCTGGAGCAGAGGAAGCTTTCAGGTTGGCACCGAGCTGGTGCTGGCATCAACGCTACTAGCAATGAATGAGAGAGGTGTGTCCAAGCTGATTGATTGGCACTCCTTGAGGAACTGGTCGGACCATCCCTGGTTAGGAAACGTGCTTGTCTGCTGAAGCAAACCAGTACCCAGAGACAGCTCCCAATGCGGCTTCCTTGGATGGAAAGGGTCAGTGTCGCGCATCAGCCCTCTGCGTCCACTGTTCTGACCGGACCAACTTAAAGTACTCCCACATCGCCAGCGGCCTGGGTACTCATTTGTACTCCCGAATAGCGCCTGCCCTTGAGCGCAACAGAAGTGAGGTCTGGGCCTACACCAAGAACTAAGCACTTCTAGCCCCAATGTTACCGCTCCATGCTGTGCTCCAAGGCAACCAAAGACAATCCGGTCACTTCTCTCTGTAACAAAGCACCCCTAGTGGCTTTAGAGAAATGCCAGGCCATTGTGGTGCATCCATGACAGGAGACAAGCCCTCGCTGCTTATATCACAGGATTACATGGGGCGGTTTTTACAGGAGATTTGTTCTGAAATTAGCTTGCTCAAGGCAGACTTCAAATCCTGCATTAAGGACATCCAGTGTGATGGCTCTGAGTTTGGGGGATGGATCGATGACCTGGAACGTACTATGGATATGCTCTCTCAAGACCATGATATGCTCCGGAGGAGATTGGCGACACTAGAAGAACAGCAAATAGAGTTGCAAGCTAAGCAGGAGGACCTGGAATTCAGGAGGACCTGGAATTCTGGAGTCTGTGGAACAACACAAGTATCAGGGATTTCCCTAAAGATGCAAAAGATACAGACATCATGGCATTCACTGCCAAACTCCTACAAATAATCCAAGGGGAAATCCCACCACTGGCTCTGGATAGGGCCCATCGGGTAGCCTTGGCTCTTAGACGCCCTGCCACTGTCCCAGACATCTTGACACGTGTCCACTTCTTTACAGAAAAATAATCTATCCTGTGAGCCTCCAGGTGCAAAGCAGATCTGGTATTCCGGGGCAACACTATACAACTGTTTTAGGATGTCTCTCCAGTCACCCTACACCACAGGAATGACTTTCAACCGATCACTGACAAGCTCTGTGAGATGGGAATCCGATACCAATAGGGACATCCTTTTGCACTCTTTTTTTACATGGGAAGGCTAGAGGCGAGCCCTGCACTGTTTGGTGAAGGCGAAACTGCTCCTGGGACTCTCCACAGACACCCAGGGTAGGACACCTTATGTTAGACTTGGCATCTTTTGGCGTGTTTCCCCTGACTTTTTGCTTTCTGACCTCCCGGTTTTGACTCTGTTTTTGCTGGTGTGATGATTCTGCGCACTTTCCTCACTGCGGTCCAGTGGGAAAGTGCAAGTGCTCCTGTATAAAATGTGTTATGGATTGGTGTTTCCATGATTGGCCTATTTGGTTTATGTGTCAGTCCCTTGTAAAGTGCACTGCGAGTGCCAGGGCCTATAGACCAAATGCTGTTGGTGGGCTGCAGCACTGGATTGTGCCACCCACGCAAACAGCCCGTAAAGTGTAACTCGGGCCTGCCATCGCAGAGCCTGTGCGCAGCCTGGGGCTGCCATGTCGACTTGGCAAGTGCACACACTTGCAAGTCCCCAAACCTTCCCTTTGCTACATGTTAGTCACCCCTAAGGTAGGCCCACGGTACCCCTGTGGGCAGGGTGCGGTGTATGCGAAAGGTAGGACATGCCCGGGTGTGTGCGGCATGTCCTGATAGTGAATTACAGCCTAGTTCGTTTTTCACTATTGCAAGGCTACCTGTTCCCCTAGGCCAGAACGGGCAGTTTTGATTATTACAGTTTATAATCCTAACTGACCCCGGGAACATGGTAGAAATTCGAGTTTAGTATGCCTGGACTCAGAATGATAAAATGCATCTTTTAGTGAAGTTGGTTTTAACATTCTGTGTTTGAAAATACCACTTTTAGAAAGTGGGTATTTTCTTGTCTAACCATCCAAGCCTGCCTCTGCGAGGTTGTGTATTCCTTGTCTGGAATGTGAGTGACAGGGGCTGGGGGATGCCAGGAGACAGGGTGAGTCAGCGCAGGGCTGAATAGCCAGATCGACCTGTAGATGGGTGGGAGGGGTCGCACCTGGGCCCTGAATAGGACAGTGCCTTCCCTCCACAATGCTGGCTCCACCTCCTGTGGTGCGTCTGATGTCCCTGGCCTACTCACTGAAAGAAGGGACGGAGACTTGTCAACAAAGTGCTCCAGAACTGGTTTGGACTAGGCGAAGGCCTCTCTGCCTTCAGAGAACAAAGGAATTTGGGATATAAATATTGGGGCCCTGACCCCATGAATTTAGATCTCGCTGGAATCAAGGAACCTGCCAAGACGAAGAGCTGGAAGAGCTGCCAGGAGGAGTACTGCCCCTTTGCTGTGTTGTTGCTTTGTTGGGTTGGCCTGCAGCTGCTGCTTCTGCCTTGGGCAGTGAAAGGACTGAACTTTCTACAAACTTGTGCTGAGTATCTCCAAGGGCCAGGAACCGAGCTGGCCTCCTGTTAAGAAGTCTCAGGGACTACAAAGACTTCACAAGCCTCTGGGTACCACTTCTGGAACGCTGTTTCAGTTGCCACAGAGGAAGGGAACCGCAACCGACTCCGTCAACAGGATCCCTCCCTGGCCGGTGACCTGTTTGCACCGCAGACCGCATCGCCCCGCTTCGCATCGCAACCCTGGTCTCACCGTGAGCGACGTCCAACGCCGCCAACATCGAGCCGCTGCTTGCACCGTGACCTGTGGGCACCGCATTTCGCATCGCATCGTTTCGCTGTGCCAGCCGGACCAGACCGACGCTGTCGCTGCAACTGGCTCAAGAGTCGTGACCGCATCGCATTTGGGGCACCGCTCGCACGTCTGCGACGCACCGCTCCGACTCGCACCGCTGTCCGACGCCAGCTCCCGCACTCCGGCTAGGTCGCCTGCATCGCAACCTGTCAGCACCGCATCGAGCATCGTCTCACCCTGCATCAAACGCCTTGGACTCACCGACTCCGTCTGCACGACGCTCATCGAGCCGCTGCCTGCACCGCATCGAGGGACACCGCACCTTGCATCGCTCCGTCTTGCACCGCAACCGCGACGAACGCCGACCGGCTCGTACACTCCGTACCAGCCACAACGAGAAAGGTACTGTAACCGAGTCTGTTCATGACTCTGCTGGCCCGTATCGACGCGGTCGGCTGGAACTGTTAGACTCTGTGGTTTTCAGCATCACTGTAGGCTCGGACGGAGCTACCGACTCGTACGAACTTTGCTTTTGTGCTATTCCTGCAAAGAAGAAGTTAACGTATCAAGTATTCATTCGTAAAGTATAGTATTGTGGATTTTTGTCGTAATTGGTCTTGTCTTGAGTATATAAAATATTGGTTATTTTTCTAAACTGGTGTGGTGTCCGTTTGTAGTGCTTACACTGTATTACTGTTGGTTATGTGCAAATGCTTTACACACTGCCTCTGAATTAAGCCTGACTGCTCGTGCCAAGCTACCACGAGGGTGAGCAGGGGTTACTTCACGAGTGTAACAACCCTTACCCTGACTAGGAAGACGGGTCCCTACTTGGACAAAGGTGCAAGCCCTTGCCAACTAGAGATCCCATTTCTAACACCTTACCATCACAACTCCATGCCAGAGAAGGCCTGCGACCTATCTGGATTACGGTCCGGTATCCTCACTCTAACAGGCACAGAAGGAGGCGGCTTCACAGGAGATGAAATAAGACATGATACAGCATCAAAAAACATGAAAAAGATCCTTCACCGCCCTCTCATCTACTGGCTCCCTGTAGTCCTGCGGCTGCTGGATACAGAGACGATGACCTCTCTCTTTTGCTGGATCACTTGAAAGCATAGCCGCACAACGACACAGACTCTTTGTGCTGTGGGGGCCTAGAAACGAGCTGGATTTTCCCCGCCAGTACAGATTGGAACACCTGCTGATGGCTGTCCGCCCCCGATTCGCACCCCGTTAGGGGGACTCCTCAAGTGGGGATGCGAGCACCTTGGTGCCAATCTCTGAGGGGCGCGAATGACTATGTTGGGCCTGGTTGGATCGTTGGTTGTTATTGTCATTGTTCGTTTTCCTTCCATAGGTCAAACGTGACATTCACTGGTGACTCTCACATACTGCGGGCAGAACAGGGCAGGTATCATCCCTTCACCAACAAGTACATGCTCAATAAACATTAGGCAAAGATAATTGTCTCCGTTCTGTCTCTGGGGAGTACAATACCTGCCCCACATGCAGTGTTGGAGGGGGGTGGAAGCGACTTGTTCCCAGACCTGACTGCCTCCAGTGCCCTGATTGACCCTAGAGGCTACTGACCTACAGTCACTCATTTCCAGGGTATCCATAGATGACAATGCCAATGGGCCCTAAATTACTCTCCCTTATTGTTAGGGAATTTAACTCGGCATACCTATTGCAACACGATCCAGACATTATCCTACTCCAGGAGACTTACCTCCTGGGGATGGACGCTCACCATATGGCACACCTGAAGTACCCGTTGAGATACTGTGTGCACACATCCAAGAAAACACTAGGAGAAGGAGTAGTCATTAAGGTGAGCTTCAGCGCCTCTCTCAAAAATAGTGAAAGACAAAGAGATGCGTTTCCTGGTTCTTCACATGCACAGAGACCACAGACCTTTCACAATTCTCAATGTGTTCGCTACAAACCAATCCCAGGACCTTTATCTGCGACACTTGCTGTGTGACCAGATGCGGGAGTGGGGAGGGACATCATTGTAGGTGGTGACTTCAACTTAGTGTGGAATCTCGACCGAAGTACAGCCACATACCAGGGCACTGGAGCCATGCCTATGCAACTAAAAAGGGACATCACAGATCTAGGAATGATAGTTGCTTGGTGATATCAACACTCAGCAGGGATTATTGATTCTACTCTCATGTACATACCACATTGACCATATCTTTTTAACCCCCTCCTTCCTGCACAATCTTGACATGGCTGAAATCTCAGTCATATCAATCTCGGACCACACTTATTTAGAACTGGTTTCGGCCACTGACAAACTGACACACCAGGTTCCACCGCAATGGCGTCTTCCTCAAAAACTCCTTCGGAATCCAGTTGACCAGTGTTGGAAATGGCCCTTTTTGCAGGGTTATCCCCAAACCTTTTGCTTCTTCCTCCTATTTTTTCCTGACCTGTTTGTGTTGGTTTTAGGACTCTGGGCACTTTACCACTGCTAATCAGTGCTAAAGTGCATATGCTCTCTGTAAAATGTGTTATGGATTGGTGTTTCCATGATTGGCCTGCTTGATTTATGTGTCAGTCCCTAGTAAAGTGCACTGCATGTGCCAGGGCCTGTAAATCAAATGCTGTTGGTGGGCTGCAGCACTGGATTGTGCCACCCACACAAACAGCCCGTAAAAGGTAACTCTGGCCTGCCATTGCAGAGCCTGTGTGCAGTCTGGTACTGCCATGTCGACTTGGCAAGTGCACCCACTTGCCAGGCCCTAACCTTCCCTTTTTTTACATGTCAGTCACCCCTCAGGTAGGCCCAAGGTACCCCTGTGGGCAGGGTGCAGTGTATGTGAGAGGTAGGACATGCCCTGGTGTGTGTGGCATGTCCTGATAGTGAATTACTGCCCATTTTGTTTTTCACTATTGCAAGGCTACCTGTTCCCCATAGGACAGAATGGGGAGTTTGTTTATAACATCTTATAAACATAACTGGCCCAGGGAATTAGGTAGGAAAATAAAGTTTAGTATGCCTGAACTCAGAATCTAAAGATGCATCTTTTAGTGAAGGTAATTTTTACATTCTGTGTTTGAAAATACCACTTTTAGAAAGTAGGTATTTTCTTGCTCAGACATCCAGTGTGCCTCTGCTAGAATGTGGATTGACTGTCTGGGTTTTGGATGACAGAGGGCTGGGGAGCAGGAGTGGCTCCGGATAGTCTAGGTGGGTCAGGAAAGGGCTGAATAGACCTGGGCTGCATTTAGAGTAGGGGGAGGAGATTTCCTTGCACCTGAATGGGCCTGGTCTGCCTCTGACAATGCCGTCTCCACCTCCTGCCAGGAAGCCACATTAGGGAAGGCAGAACTGGTTCTGGCTGGGCACAGACACTCTCTGCCTAAGAGATCAAAGGATTTTGGGATATAAATATTGTGGCCCAGACCCCTAAACTTTAGAATTCTTTTGGACCAAGAAGACTGCCAAGAAGAAGAGCTGGAGAAGCTGTGAGGAGGAACTACCACTTTGCTGTGTGCTTTGCTGTGTTGGCCTGCAGTGGCTGCTTCTGTCTTGAGCAGTGAAAGGACTGGACTGAACTTTCTGCTATCTACTTTTGTGAGTTTCTCCAAGGGCTTGAGGTAGAGCTTGCCCGCTGTTCAAGAAGTCTCAGGAACAGCAAAGACTTCAAGTTCTTCTGCCCTCAGCACTGGGGACTGTGTGTTTTGTGCTGCAACAGAAGAAAAAGCAACCTGACGCCGTCTACAATGCCGCTGCCGACCCCGTGTCCTGAAGGCACCACAGAGGGCACCGCCGTAATGCCGCACCGTGACCCTGGTCTCACCGCCGACGCCTGCTGACACCGCCACCGAGCTGCTGCTCGCACCGCGACCTGTGGGCACCGCACTTCGCACCGCCTCGCTTCACGATAACGCCTTGGTATCCCCGACAATGCTGCTCCACGCCGAAATCTCCGCCGCTGCCTGCACCGTGGTTCGAGGGCACCGCTCATAAAGTTACATGACGCACCGCCCTCATCCCGCACCGCAGCCTTGGCCTACCGACGCCGGCACCATCGACTCCAGTTCATCAGCCGACGACAGCACTTCAGCAACGAAGGCGCCGCTGCTTGCACCGTGATCTGCCAGCACCGCGACGAGCACCGCATTCACTTCGCACCGCGACCCTGGTCTCACCGACGACGCCATCTGACGCCGCCACCGAGCCGCTGCTCGCACCGCGACCTGAGGGCACCGCACCGCTGCACTTCGCACCGCAGCACCCGACGCTTGCCGACGCCAGCGCTCCTGACTTCAACAGAGAGGAGTTCGATCTGCAATGCGTGTGACTTCGAGGGCCCTAACGACTCCTGCACTGACCTCCGGAACCGACGCCTGCGGACGCCGTGCTTTCGGAAGCTCAACGTGAGGTCGCCGACGCCCTGCATTTCTAAAAGGTTCTGTTTGCGGGTCTTCCCAACACCATAGCTGGCCCGCGACGCCGCGGTCAGCCAGAACTGTTTGGATTTGTTTGCTCACGACGCCGTGATAGCCCCGGACGGAGCTATCGACATCAAGGAACTTATTTTCAAGCATATTTTGATAACTGAAGATTTTTAAGTACTATATTGTGGATTTTTATCGTTTTTGGTCTTGTCTTAAGTATATAAAAATATTGGATATTTTTCTAAACTGGTGTGGTGTCCTTTTGTAGTGCTTGCCCTGTATTACTGTTGGTTATGTGCAAATGCTTTACACACTGCCTCTAAGATAAGCCTGACTGCTCGTGCCAAGCTACCAAGGGGGGTGAGCAGGGGTTATTTTAGGAGTGTAACTCCCTTATCCTGACTAGAGTGGTGGTTTCTGCCTGGCTTTGGCACAAGCCCTAGCCTACCAAAAATCCCATTTCTAACAACCAGGTTGAGATCCGTAAGCGGATTTTGGACTACTTTACACTGACCTCTCTGCCCGACACCTCACTGCCCACACTTTGGGATAGCTTTAAGGCTACCATTGGGGGGTGAGCTCTACTATTGCTATCACCAGAGCGAGAGAGGCATGACTGGTGGAGACCAACCTGTTGACAGAGATTGAAAATCTAGAGAAGCAGGATTATTCCGCCCCTACCCAGCACAACAAACGCCAATTAGCCATGCTACGTGGGCAATTGAGGGCCCACCGCACCAATAGAGCGGAACGCTTCCTCCTTGTTCTCAAACAGCACTAATACGACAGGGGTAACAAAGTGGGATCGATGCTTGCTAGACGGCTTAGGGAGGCACAGGCCAAAGCCCATATCGCCAAACTGCGTGTAGAGGTCACGGGATGGGCAATCTCCAAATGTGACAAACAGCCAGTGATTAAGGACTACTGCCAAACACCTAATGAAAAGGAAGAGATCTCCCCGACCATGATAGAGGAGTACCTCAACACTTGTGATTGGGAGCCTGTTCATGCCCAACACACGGAGCTTTTAGAAGGTCACATTCCTCTGGCAGAGCTTCGTAGCGTGGTTCAGACACTCCCTCTGGGTAAAACTTCAGGCCCCAATGGACTACCTGTTATATTCTACTGCCTGTTCCTATCGGACTTGCAAGATCATCTGCTTCAGCTGTTTAATTCCTACACAGAGGACACCGGTCTTACTCCCACAATGACAGCAGCACAGATCTCTCTCATACCCAAACCGGGAAAGGACGCCACTCAGTGCTTTTCCTACTGCCCCATAGCACTCATCAACACGGATTCAAAGATATATACCAAAATACCGGCTACCCGGTTAGAGCGCTATCTACCAGGTCTTAACCTGATCAAGTGGGCTTTATCCGCGACTGACAGGGGGCAGACAATGTGCGCCAGATTGGGCACCTAATAGAGTAATCACATCGCCATAACATCCCGGCTTGACTTCTCTCGCTTGATGCAGAGAAGGCTTTTGATACAGTTAACTGGGCCTTCCTCTGGGCGGTATTGGGCAAGATCGGTCTGGGGACCAAGCATGGTAGCGAAAATCGTGGCTCCTATGTCGCTCCTACAGCTACTATACGGGTAAATGGGCACCAGACGGCCCTTATTAACATTCTTAGCGGCACTCTGCAGTGCTGCCCGTTGTCCCCACTCTTGTTTGCCCTGGTGCTGAAACCCCTCGCCATCACCATTCGCCACGCTGAAGACGTGATAGGCTTCCCCTTTGGAGGTCGGCCGCACAAGATTAGTTTATTCGCAGACGATCTTCTGCTCTCCATCTCCCAGCCTGCTACCTCTTACCTGCGATTGTCGCCAAATCTCGCCAAATGTGAGGCAGTATTCGACTTTAAAATAAATATGTCCAAGTCTTGTGTGCTTAACCTGGCCATCCCTCCGCAAGATCTCCCCACTCTGCAAACCCTAGCACCCTTTCAGTGGTCGTCTGGCACGATCGGATATCTGGGCCTCAACCTGACATCTAAACTAACTTCCTGGACTCAGGCCAACTGGCCGCAACTTCGGAAGGCTTTTCTGGAGGCCCTCAGAAGATGGAAACACCATCACATCTCCTGGCTGAGCCGCATTACTGTCGTAAAGATGAACATCCTCCCCTTAGCCCTATATCTATTTATTACCTACCCCGATCCTCCAGGAGGACATCCTCTGCCTACAAAGGGACCTCGGCACCTTCATTTGGAATGGGAAATGGCAAGAATCTCTACTTTCCTCTTGACTCAACCTAGGGATAGGGGCAGCTTGGTTTGCCCCCATCTCCTTGAATATTATTTGGCCGCACACCTATAATACATTTCAGAGTGGGTGGTACAAAAGAGTGAGAAACACTGGTTCCATATGCACTGGGTGGTGGCATGCAGACCCATCTGGGATTTTTCCTGGCTGCCCAAACACACTAGACCATGTAGCTTACCTAGCTACACCCACGAAAACGGTGCTTGACATTTGGGAAAAACCGGTGACCAAAAGGGGACTCACTACTTTTCCCTCCCCTAACATCCCCATCGTGTTCAACCCTGATTTCACCACTGCTTTGAAGCCCTAGTCTTTCCCCAGCTGAAGAGGAGCAGGAATGTCGGACACTGAACGATCTCTTTGTGGGACTTTCCATCAAGTCCTTTGACCACTATAAAACTGACTTCCTTCTCCCGGAAACCGTCACTGGGCACTGCACCCTTCCAACTATTCAAGGGTGATCAGACCCTACACCCGTTTTGAAAAATTAGTGTGAGTACACGCGGGCTCTAAGGGGCTGATATCAAACACATATCTCAAATTCCAGCACTCAACAGGTCCCCATACCTACCCCTACCAAACTTACTGTCAGACTACCACCACAGAGAGTGTCTCGCCTGAACAAAAGGACACCCTAAGGCGAGATATCCCCAAGACATATAGGAGTCTATCACTTCGAGAGACGGTGTACAAACGTATGTACCAATGGTATTACACGCCTGCCCGCCTCTCCGCCATATACCCCTCTACATCATCTCTCTTCTGGCTTTGTGGGTAGGCAGTAGGGGATTTTTGCCATATTTGGAGGTCATGCAGACTCACTGCCACCTATTGGAAGGAAATCCTGGGACACATCAAAGCCACTATAGGATATCCCATACCGCCTTCATATCTCATGGTTATCCTTGGCATGCGGTCTCTCACACTAGAGGCAATGACCCACGACCATGCTCCATGCAGCACGACAGCTCATCGCTCTTGAGTGGAAAAAAACAACTGCCCCCTCTAACGCTCAGTGGCTCATCTGCCTCTGGCATGCGTTAGCAATTGATCAACTCTCATAATCACACATACTGAGGCCATATTTCCGCATATTTGGCGCCCACTGGTACAATATCTCACGCGCATGGAGCACACCTGCTTTCACTCACCCCCAAGGTTACGATGACTACAACTCTTTGATCCCACTATGACCATAATACTGGGTACCTAACCTTTCTTCCCTCTTTAACACTTGCTACCATTTCTCCCTTAGTTTGTGCCCCACAATAAAGCACCACATCCATATTTGGCCCTACCTACGCAGCCTGGACCAGGACCTGTTATATTTTATTGTTTACCCTGTTGGGTTATTTGTTTTACGTAAGCAGCATGAATCACACTTTATGGCACTTAGTCACAACGGCTCACCCGGTGTGTATTATTGTAAAACTATGTAATTACGAATTGCAGTCGATTACGGCATGTGAAACATGTGCCGATTGGTCTTTTGTAATACTCGGCAAGCTGATACTATTGTTCATTACATGTCTGTTTGTATTCCCCTCAAATTGTTCCAAAAAAAAAGATTCTGATTAAGAAAAAGAGGTAGAGGGGGAAAGTTGGGTTTGTATTTCACTGAAGCAGAAAAAGACACTATAAGGCCCTTGATTCTTTATGTAAGGCAGAGGTGATGACAGCAGAATATAGTGGTTACTTAGGAAGACACCTTAATGGCTGGCAGAGAACATACAGAGAAAAATTGTGAGCTTGAAAAGTAGGGTTCTAAACCACACTAGAAATGTGAAAAATATTTTGATGTCCGAGGACAAGCAAAGTTTGATTCTGACACAGGAGATACACCTATCCCCTGGAAGTCAGAGGCGTTATGTTACCATATGAGATAGCAACATTTATTTTTGCATAATAGGACACCTACTGTCTGGACTGGCTATTCTAGCACATAAAAATCTTGACTTTAACATAGAACACACATATGTGAAATCTCACAGGAAATTCCTTATAGTTCAGGGCAAGTGTTCCTTGGTGTGGTGATGGTGCTAATTAATTGCACAGCCCCCCCGCCCCCCCAAAAAATTATATAGCTGTGGTTTTCCATGTAAAAAAAATAAATATATATATTTTTTTTTTTTTACATGGATGGATGGATGTATATATATGTATACACACTGAAAATAACAAAGGTTAAAGTAACGTTATAGTTAGGTAAAATGCTCAGTAACAACATAATGTTTTAAACTCTAAAAACCACAGAAATTACAGTTATCTCAAGTAACTATGACTCATACCCTAAGATAACTATAATTCGCGCCCGCCATGCATAGTTTCTCTTCAATAATTGCATTCCAAATGTTGCATTGATATTATCAATGATGTCATAGCAGATGTCTTTAGTGATGTAATATATTGGGTAATTAGCAGTGCATTGCGGAGGCGTGAGTTATCGTTTTTCTTAGGGCACGAGTCATAGTTACTTGAGATAACCATAAGTGGTGAATTTCTGTGATTTTTAACATTTAAAACATTACTTTGCTACTGAACATTACACCTAACTATAACGTTACTTTAACCGTTGTCTTTTTCAGTGAATTTATTACCATACATAAATCCTACTGCCAGGGCCACTACTAAAAAGGGGAGGGTGGAATGTATGGCACCCCTCCCTGAGGCTCTTTAGGCCCTGGAGACCTCATCTCCCAGGGCCGGGCATATATGTTAAAAGGGAAGGGGGACCATGCAGCCCCTTCCCGAAACGTTATCGGCGCCTGGGAGCCCATCCCCGGGGCTGCATTTCTTAAAGGTGGGAGCCGTGGTGCCCACCCATGGCAACCACCATATACTCGTAGGGGGCCATGAGGGAATCCAAAGGCCCCCGCCTCTCCAGCCCGCTCCACACATTCAGCTGCGGCCGGCATTGCTCCCGCCCGCAGGGAGCAGCTATTTTTTTTTCTTTAAGAGTTTTATATAGCGGGAACTAGACCTGAGGATATCAGGTATCAGAGCGCTTTACACAAGCACCAGTTTTGTTACAGGTGGACACATACTTTTTTTGTTAGGCATGGGGAGATTAAGTGATTTGCTCAGAATCACAGGATGTTTAGTGTAGTTGCCGAAACTCGAACCCGCTTCCCCAGCTTCGAGGTCGACCGCTCTAGCCGTAAGGCTACATCCTATTTCTGTTGCTCCCTCTAGGCAGGAGTAATATTTTGATCTGTTTCCCTGCCCGCATCAATGCAGGTAAGGAAACTGATCTCAAGTTTTCTCCCAGCCTGCGGGAGCAGGCTTTGTGTTTGTTTCCGTGTGGCACAAACAAAGGTTTCCCTACCAACGCCGGTGCGGGCAGGGAAACAGCTGTGTACTGGCGTGGGCTCCCTGGGACACAGCAGGTGAGCCAGCCCTGGGGAACGGGATCCCAGGGGCCATTAATAGCTCTGGGAGGGGAGCTGTGTGCCCCCCCACCCTTTAACCTAGTTTAGCAGCCCTGGGGAATGTGGTCCCCAGGGTGTTTAGATGCTTGGGGAGGGGGTCAGCACTGCCCGTCCCCTTAAAAATACTGCGAGCCTTGTAGGATTGGGTCCTAAGGTCCGTAAGCGGTCTGAGGAGGGTAGTCAGTTACCCCCCACTCCTTTAAAATACTGCGTGCCCTGAGGGATGGGGTCCCAAGGGCCAAAAGCAGCCTGGGGCAGCGGGCCACACACCCCCTACTCATAAAAATAAGTGAGGTCCCCAGGGGATGGGGACCCGAGGCCAAAAATGGCCGAGGGAGGGGGCCATGTGGCCCCTCCCCAAAACTAAACACTGATTGTGTTGTCCCTCAGGGCCTGGCCCACCCGGGGGCAGAGGGGTGGTTAAAAAACAAGCATGGATTAGCGGATGCTTTGTGAATTTGTGGCAATATTTTCTTTTTTATTGATTTAGCCCTAGGCGGGGTCCCTCTGGGACACCACCACCAGGCCTAGGGAGTCAGGGTATGCCTATCCTGTCCCCTTATGTCTTTTCTTTGCGTTTTTTAGGACTCTGGACTGAGTCCCAAGACCTAATATGCCTACCACCACTTCCTTGTTGATGTGGTGGCAGAAAATCTGTCAGCTCCGTGGATCCTCTGTGTCCCTAAACATACATAGTTTTTGAGGATTAATTGCTCAAAAACTATAGAACGGATTTGCACCAAATTTCAAAAAGCACTCTTTCTGGGCCAGGATCTAGTTTTTGCTAAATTTGGTGTAAATCTGTTCAGCAGTTTGGGCTGCAGCTGTGTCTAAAGTTCCTAAGGAAGAATGAATGGGGGAAATGTGTTTAGGGACCCCCCTTTTTCTCAGCCCCCGCTTGATGGATCACTCCGAAACTTTCAATGTGCAAACCAGTTACAAAGTAGCACTTGTTTGGAACGTTTCATGGAGATTAATCAAACGGGGATAAAAGTTATTAGCAGCACAAAAAATGTATTTCCTATGGATACTCCATCTTAACTATAGACACTGGGTAAAATATATTTAGCAAGAAAAGAAGATTTATTGTTCACAGTCAAAACAATTATTACAACATAGGAGCTTCATTAGATGTCCCCTTTGTGACACCATCTTGTGGTTGTTTCCTTAGTATCACCTGGAAATAATAGTTTGTTTATCTTGGCTGCTATTGAATTAAAACAGGAAAAGAAATTCATAATAGAAACCTCCTGTTTGATAATAAAATCTCCATGCCTTTTTCAAAACAGACACTGACCCAGAGACATGTCTTCTGGGATCTGGTTAAGTGGCTTTTTACAAGTTGAAGAAGTGCTAATTTCATTTGGCTAAAGTGGAATTGCTTTGAATTGTAGTGTCTCCTCAGAGAGTTCAAATCGATCAAAACAATGCTCAAATGGGCCTAAACAGGTGAGCTCCCCAGTTGCTCCTGAACGTTATTTGTTTCTTGAGCTTTGCAACATTTTATAGACTATGGACCTCATTTATGAGGTTTTGCCGTAGGGCAGCGCAGCAAAAGAAAAGGGCAGGAATGCACAGTATATATCAGCTACGGTGCATTCCTGTCCTTTTTCCCTGCGCCGGCGCACAATGGGCTGCCGTGCACCAACGCAGGCACCTTTGCACCATGGTGCAAGGGTGTCTGCGTTGCGGGGATGATTATTTTTGTACAGGAAGGGATACCTTCCTGTACAAAACTAATCACAAGAGGCTTTTTCAGGGGGAAAAAATATATTTCTCCTCGTTGTGCCTCCCTTACGCCTCACCTGGGGAGGCTTACGTTTTTGGAGCTGCCTCAGATTTACGATTTCTCGTAAATCTGGGGCCGTGTCAAAAAGCCATGGATGTTGCTGGGAACGCCCCCAGCAACACCCATTGCACGCCCCTTTAACGCAGAAAACTGCGATAAAGGGACCAATATTTATCAGGCAGCAATAAGCCCAAAAAAGTGGCTTAGTGCTGCCGAGTAAATATCACGCAGGCTTCTGCGCCAGGGAATGTCATAAATGAGGCACTATATGTATAAAAATATATGAATTTTTTAACAACTATAACTCCTCTAATCCTCCTTCAAAGAAAGGGGGTTAGTTTTTTTTTTTTGCCCTTTTGAAGCTGATCATACATTTCAGCTGTTAAAGGACTAGATTACTTTCCCACTAGTTCTCAGAGACACCAAAATAATTTAAACATTCTTTCCAAGCAGACACTGCCGACCTTGTTCCATATGATATTGTATTTCCACACCACTATGAAATGAGATCATTGAATCCAGGGATTTTTTTTTTATTTCCATAGAGCATCAGAAATTAACTCTACAATGACAACAAAAGAGCTCTTGCCGGGGAAAGATGTTTTCAGGAATTCTGACATTATCCGGATGGGGCCAGACATCAACTGGATGTGCTTACTGTCTATCGGAATTTGCATTTCCTGAAATCCGCACATTTCTTATAAAAAAGGAGCCTATAAGACCACTCTTCTTTGCGAAAAACTATTTTTTCATTATGTACAGACCAGGAAAGTCTGCAGGCGCCAGTAACGCCAGTTGGAATATGTTTGGGGTCCCACATCTCATTTGGAATACGTGGAAGCGACATGATTTTTCTGTGCATGGGTTACTCACGTGTTGTGGTGATTATAGATTTGGTATACGGTGCACATACGATAAGGCGAAGGTATAGTGCATCTCGCTCACCGTGCCTTGTGTAAATCACTGATGGTGCCAGCATTGATTGTGCAATGAAGAAGTTACGCGCACATGAGGTCACATTTTCTCCCCTGCACCGTAGTAGCATGTTTTATGTAGCATGAGGGTGTGAGATGTAGATACCCAGATAGGATAAGGATATTCATGGCCTTTTTGTTATTTCATCCTAGATTGAAGATAGGATACCTCAACGTCATGGTGGTAAGTTACACAGTCATTGGTTAGATGACCATGCTAGCTTTCATGGTGTTTCAGTGGTAGATAGTGCTGGTAACCGATCCCTTACACTTTGGATGTGTCAGGTGTGGGAGGAGGACAACGAAGTCCTGCGGAGACCCTTAAATTGAGTGGGGTCGAAACGTAGACAAAAAAAACCCAAATGGTTGAAAGCTACATTTGATAGTGGGGACTTACTACGTTGTACAGGCTACCCTGTTGATCCAAAACTTTATACAGGGCCACTGGGGATTGTACAGTGTGTTGTTATAATTGTTTTTATATATTGTTTAGATTTCTTTGTAATATGTGAGCACTGCGTTGTTTGCACCTTTGATTCACTTTGTCACATTTGAATCTGGGTTTATCGTCTCATATATATATATATGTTATATATTGATTGAGTAGCAGTACTTCTTGTGATTTATGGATGCCTCATTTATAGCAGTGAAAGGAATGCTTTCTGAACCTATCCTTGAAGAAAAGAATTATGACTCTCTCATGGTCTGTTGACTCTGATGACTCTGATAGGTCAGTGGAAAACCTCATGGGCTCCTTTTGGAAAGTAGAAGAAATGCAACAATGGGTAGTGCAAGGCCCACAAAAAGCATTATGGGATAGTCTTCATTTTTCACTGGGAAGTTTATTAGTCTCTGTTGTCAATATAATTCCGAAATGTTCTGATGGTTTGCTTGATCACCACAAAGGCCGGGCTGAAACCATCATTTCCCCTGGGTGGTCTTCCTGACAATGTGGAGCCCTGCACACGCGTCTGTGAGGTCCATGCCTGAGTATGGTTGACAGACACAAGTCTCAGTATCCTTTAGTACCACAGATATATTGGAGAAGGAACAGATGAGCAAAGTGGGCAAAGACCTGGCCAGGGCATCTTCAGGAGAGAAGGCAATGCATGGTTCTTGATTCAGACAGTGGTCAGGGGCTTGACAGGGCCAAAAAACTGACATTAATTAGCACTCTCATCTTGACCTCTGTGCCACAGGCCTCCAGTGAAAAGGCGGTATGAAAGGGTTCGTGGTTGGAGAAGAACCGAGAGGAGCAATTATTGTAGACACTGTGATAGAGAAAGACAAATAATCAAAACAAAAAATTAAAAAAAAATCATGCAAAGGAAAAGGATTGGGAGCATGAGAGCAAGAGAGGACATAGAAATGGAAAAGAAGGGAGCAGAAAGGAAATGGAGATAAAGGAGAAAAGGGAAAGATCTATAATGGACGTGTGGAAAGATTTAGATTACATTATTCTGCTTTATGTTTGCCCGTTCCTAGGCTCTAGAAGATATTACTAGGTGTTTAACCTTGAGAATGCTGTTTTAAAAAAAGAGGCTGGTTTTAAGGCAATTTTAAACCTAAAGAGAAGGAAAGGGACAAAGGGGAAGACAGAACGAAAGTGGGTCCCACCAATGTTAAGTATTAGTTCACATGGCACAGCCTGCACCGAGTTTGTGTACTGTAGAATAATGTTGCAGTTTATGTTGCTTAAATAATCACAGCCTATACCAAATAATGTTGCTGATGAAGAATAAATGTTTCACCAACTTTCGGAAATGTGTGTTGTTTCTCTAGGAAAGTATAATGCGACATTTGCTATTTTCTTAGGGATGATGAGCTGTGCCAGATCTTTTGAAACAGAACTGCTGGAAATTATTCAAAAGAGATCTGGTGAACACGTTGCTGGATCACCGAGTGGTAAAACCAAAGAGGGACTTCAAAACTGGGGACCATTCCTTTATACAGTTCTCTATCGATCTTAATCAGGATGGTATGCTCAACCTGGTCTCTGTGGTCCAAGCACATCAGGAAAGCGCACTCCATCAGGAGCCCATTTTTATCCCTGTTGATAGAAAAGGCAAAATCAGTGCAGAGGGGCTGCCAGGAATCGAGACGCGTCTAATCCATGGCATCAACATCCCCCGAAACAGACTGGACAAATTCTTACAGTAAGAAAGAAGTGCCCATTACCCATCCCGTATTGCCCTTCTTTGTCACTTGTCAAGGCATAGCATCTAACCATTGCTGATAATAAAAGACAATATTGTGAAATGACCATTCTAGTGGCCTTTGTTTTATTCCTTTAAGGAATTAAGTTGTTGGAAAACAAAATGTAAGTACCACATGCACTGTGAGAAATATCTCAGTGCATCAGGGACATATTTTTTCTGAAGAAAGACTACTGCTTTGGGACAGGGACGGGCAGACTGTCTTCCGCTGGAAACAAGCATTTTCCAAAGCTGATAGGTTTCACCTGTGAAACCTAATAGCTTTGCCAATGTTTGTTTTCCCCCAGGTCTTCGAATTTGTTTCCACATGCTTTAAAAAAAACATTTAAAAATGGCTGCTGCTAATGTATGTGCATCCACAGTGACCATATCTGAATACATCTTATGCTTTAAATATGCACAGATGGGTTACCATCTAATCTTAAGATGGCACCCCATCGATACAGTGGTAGGCAGGTGTGCAGAGTGTGAAGAGGCTGGGGGCGGTAAGCAGCCATTGGGAGGAGGTGCAATGTTTTTAATAAAGAGAAGGGGTGGGGTTAGCAGGGGGATTAGTGAGAGACAGAGAGGGACAGCAAACAATCCCTCATATGCATTGTAATGCTAGATCTGATATCAGCATTTGAAGGATGCCTGCCATGCAATGAAACCGTGGTGAGACAGAAACACTCAATGAGCAGGACAAACATGAGAACAGGGGGGATAGCCATCAAATCAGGAGCAGGGATTTGAGAAAGACAAGAAACCCATCTATCATGCTGTATTGTATTGCTAACAATAGGCGTCTAACAACAAACAGCTATCCCTTTCTGCAGGCAAGACCTAAAAGGTTTTGACATTTTAGCCAATGCACCATGGCATGACAGTTTTGCCCTAGTGGTTTTATTTCCCAAAAGTGGATCCTGCTATGGAGACCAGAGCCACTTTGGAGAAAACAAACTTCCGAAACATGGGGTATGGTCGACACATAGTGGTATGGTCGAACCAATGGAGGCTGAGGTTGATTGCCTTGGCCATAGGCCACTTGCCTGCTGTACTGCTATAGTCTAAATGACCACCTTTGTCATTTAATGCAAACGAATAATAGTCTAAGAATAAGATTAGTGTTTGGACAAAAAGTTAACGTTTTGCAATTACAGTTACTCTTGAAAAGTGATTTCTGATGATTGCAATGGGTTTTAAACATCGGACCCCTAGGATCTTTCTGGCAAGTGCTCAAACTGATATATTATGACCTACACCACACTGGTGTAAGAAGGTCAACCCTATTCAAAGATGGCTGCCGTGGCAGTTGTTTTTCTCCTTAGGTAGCTTCTACTGCCATGACGGGTGCAGCCTCCTAAGTATACTACCATAATATTGAATGTGCCACAAATATATCATACCAAAAATTGTGTGCTGGTAGGTATATGCAGGTAAGTATAGATTTACTATATTTAACTCTAAACAATAAACATATATTTCAAGGTGCGCAGAAGTGAAGTTAAGAATATTAAATACTTATTTACACACTCCTTCATGTTACTTTGGCTGTCAATGTTTTTGCTACAATATTTTTGTAGAACGATATTTTTTGAGTCAATATTCTGCCATTCAACTATCTCAGTTAAAAAAAAATCTATGGTGGTAATGCTGCCGCAAAAGCATGCTGGAAATGCTGCTATCATATGTGGGTTTTAGAAATGTAACCCCTGGGGTTTCCTCCTAGAATGTCAGGGACCATTGATGGGCATGCTGTGAAAGGCTTCCATGTTATGCATTGCAGTCTTCCAGCTAGTAGGTGCTGCCAAAAATAATGGCGGACCAGCAAGTATAACTTAACTTGAGTATGTATTCCAACTTAATTTTCTGTGGCATCTTCACTGCCTACATGACGTTCCTGATGACAGAGCTGGTCAGTGTTTCGTCATCAGAAAGGTCACTTTCCGCTGTCCTCATAATAGGGCGGTGATACATAAACGAGGGCTGAATGGGTCCAAAGGTCATTTATTGCTAAAGTCTTGTTAAAACTTTCATCTAAAGCACGCCTCTGTCTCCAGCAGAAAAAACAAAAGACATTCTAGTGGTTCAATAGAAATATCTAATGACTTCTACATTGACCAGCCTAGACTAATGACCAGCTCCAAAAGGAATCTTGAATAAGCTTATTTTCTCTATACAATTCCTGCATATGTACCAAAACCTGTGAACTAGCAACTGGATCCATTACAAAATATTTACAAACGATGAACTGGAATTTGCACTATGATCCCCCAATGTGAGACTCTAAATAGAACAAGAAGGCCATCAAGAGTTGTGAAAAGTGGATCACTGCCGCACATGGTGTAAGACTCCCAGCGTGACAGCGACATAAGGGTATTTGGTCCGACCTTAAAAGCCTCTTCCCTCAGCATTCTGTAGAGAGGGGCGCTTACCTCATGGCAGGGCTATAGGTGGGATGAAAAAACGGGGGGGGTCTCTCGAAGGGGCGTGGCCGATATAATTAAGGGTGTGGATTAAACATTTATGCTCAAAATATGTGCTCAGCATAATGTGCTGCCCAACTGGTATGTTGCTGCTTCTGTTATTGCCTCCACATGTATAATACAGCAAGTAATATTACACCTACAACAAGCCAGGACTATTGATTTTGTCAAAGGTTGTTAATTGTATAAGATAAATATACCACATGTATACATACAACTATGGCTTCGTTGTATATAATATTGAAAATGCTTTAGTTTTTGCACGAGAGGTTGTGGCGTAATGGCTAGAGCTGCCAACTTTGGAGCTGAGGAAGCAGGTTTGAGTCTCAGCGTTGGCTCAACATCCTGTGTTTCTGGGCAAATCACTTAATCCCCTGTGTTTACCAAAAACTAAATGAATATGTCCTTGTTGGTGCTCATGTAAAGCACTTCCGAGTTTTGCAATATAGAACTGCAAAAAACATAAAAGTTACATCAAAAACAGTGAATTGATGCAGAGTTAAGATTTTTTTTCCATTCTGAGAGTGAGGACGAAAATGGAGAGCCCGATAGAGACCCGTCTCGGCACCTGCTATGAAGAACTGCTGGTGCTGAGTACCGGCAAGACCCGGCCCACTTAAAGCCCTGCCTCATGGGTCATTGTGTTAAAATCTCAGAAAGGATGTCACTGGTCCTGAAAGCGAATTACGGGAGGGCAGTGTCCAGATTGGAAGATCAAGTCACACGATGGACGGCATTACCGCTGTCACTGGCGGACAGAATTGCTGTCATCAAGATGGTGATCTTACCAAAATTTCTCATAACTATTTGTAAATATTCCCGTTGTCCCGCCAGCATATTTCTTTTAAAAAACGACATGCGCTGCTAGTTACATTGACATATGATGCCATATGCAAATGGAGGCTTCAACGCACCTGACTTTCATTTGTACTATCTCTGCGTGCAGGCGCACTTCTTCTAGTATTGGTATGCAGTGCATGACTTTATTCTGCAAATTGGGGTCAAACATAATGACGCTTTCCCAATCTCACTCACGGCTATTTTACCACATAAATGGGTGGGAATACCACGATCTGAAATAAACACATTGCACTCCACCACAACGCCATGGCGTGAGTTGGCAGGGCGAGCAGGGAAGTGCCCATTGTATGCTCCCACATTACTCCTAAAACACCATCCTGACATCTCGGTAACTCAAGAAGACAAGGCGCTTTCGCTACTAAACAAGGTGGGTTTACAGACTATGGGAGATGCATACCCCTATGGCGAGTTTGTGACTCTCGTGGACCTCGCTGCATTGCGGGTGGGCACCCTGCTACTCACATTCATTTAATATCGTCTTCGCACGGCCACGAAGACACTAATTTCGCAGTTCCCAACGGAAACAAGCATTTGCAATGCAATAGGTCTTGCATTTGCGAGAGTTTAAGCTATTGGTATTGTAAATGACAATGCCTTTTATTTATCTGTTTTGCTAATTAACACATAAATAAAAGGCATTGCTATACTACTCTCAAACTCTTGTAAATGTGAGACCTATTGCATTTCAAAGAAGCGGCCGCCAGAAAGTGAAAGCACACATGGCGCACTGAATGCTGCAGGAAAGCATGTCGTGCCTGCAGTAGGAGAAACTCATTAAAGAAAATAGTGCTTACAGACTAAACAAGCATTTGCAATGCAATAGGTCTCGCATTATTAAAGTTTGAGCTATTGGTGTTGCATTTGCAAGAGTTTGAGCTATTGCCATTGTAAACGACAATGCCTTTTATTTATGTGTTTCGAAAAGCTGTATGCGGTGCATAAACACGTCCTTTGTACTTATAGTCCTTGCTTACGAAAAGGAAGGCTGGCAGTAAAAGAGGCATAGTTCCTGCCAGCGTTGCTTCTCGTAAGCAACGACTGCAAGTACAAAGTGCCTGTTTACGCACCGCTTGCATGTTTTTAAAATACAGAAATAAAAGGCATTGGTATTTACAATGCCAATAGCTCAAACTCTCGCAAATGCGACACCTATTGCATAGCAAATGCTCATTTTCTTATTGCGTAGTAGAACCACTCTTTGTGGAAAACAACAATTATGCCATGCAAGATAGTCTTACAGGCATTCACAGATATACAAACCTACAATAAGTTTCCTATATTGAGGTTTTGGAATGTTCCGTTTTTTAAAGCACAATAAAGATGGGGGCTGTTGGTGGGGGTTGAGAGGTAACTCCCACCTTTAACTTGTGAGGGCCTGATCCTGGTGAGGTAGCCTGTCTGCTTTGTTTCACTGTTCTACCAAGGTTTTAGGAACTGTAAGATTCCTATCAACAACAGCAAGTGATGGATGATCTGTGGCTCAAAACCTAATCCCAAGTAGTAATTGTAATAATTCATTATTATTATTTAGACCGGACTAAATATTGATAATGAATCATTACAATTATTACTTGGGATTCCGCTTGGTTTGCCCACAGATGAGTGCAAACATCCTTTTGTGTGAATATTAATCCAAAATGAGGGATGAATGCTAGCCACTAAAAAACAAAAGTGTCTGTCCATCCCCTATTTCTCCTTGCTATTTTTCCAGATGTGGTCTGGATGAGATGCCCACAGATTTGCCCGAGCAGCCGGGAGTGCACATCTGTTTGGTGGGAAGGGATAGCAAAAGATGGTGAGGGCGAGGAAGGAAGTAGGGGAAAAGTAAAAGTAAAAAGGATAGAGAAGGTTGGGAAGGGATAGCAAAAGATGGTGAGGGGGAAGGAAGGAAGTAGGGGGCAAGGCAAGAGTAAAAAGGATAGAGAAAGTTGGGAAGGGATAGCAAAGGATGGTGAGGAGGAGGAAGGAAGTAGGGAGCAAGGCAAGAGTAAAAAGGATAGAGAAATTTGGGAAGGGATAGCAAAACATGGTGAGGGGGAGGAAGGAAGTAGGGGGCAAGGCAAGAGTAAAAAGATAAAGAAAGTTAGGAAGGGATAGCAAAAGATGGTGAGGAAGGAAGTAGGGGGCAAGGCAAGAGTAAAAAGGATAGAGAAAGTTGGGAAGGATAGCGAAAGATGGTGAAGGGGTGAATACAGAAAGAGGAGGAGCATGGTCGCGACAGAAGGAAGGAAGGGCGACTTGGATGCTACCAAGTACAAAAGGGCGTGTGTCTAATTCTGGCCTAATGTTATTGGTGATGAAGTAGTGCCGCCTTCCTGGCCCCCCTAGGGACACTGTCTACAGCCTTTTGTGGTGAATGGCCACAGATATACATGTGCATGCACGAATACCCACAATATGTCAAGGTATGACACCATTAGGCCAGGGACACTTTTGGGAAATAGCCACAAATGTCAAGAAAGGCCATTATATGACAATGATGGGCACCATTATGCCATTTATGGCCACTGCGATAGCATAAAGGGGGATGCTGCTTATGCCAAGACATCATAATGTTCTTATCATGGAACATCCCCTCTTGCGTAAGTGCACATTGAAGACAAATACCCTTCAAAAACATCTGTTTACTCAGACACGTGTGCACACAGTCACACTCACACATGCTCCCATATGCAGCACAAAGGTTTTTGACCCTCCTCCTCTGAACACTTTACCTTAATACTGACTGAACACCAAATTAGGCACTGTGGTACAGCCAAGTGGAAACAGGCATGATTAGCTTCCACTTGTACCGCCTAAGTGGGTGCTTACTCTGCTAACAGCTGAAACTAACAGGCAGTATCAGTCAATAAGCAAAGGGGATCTGCAGCAGGTCTTTGCATCTCTGAGTTGGTGTGGCACTTCGCCATCATTCACCTTAAAGTTCTCTGCCTCATTCTCTAGCAGAGTGGACTAAGGTGAAGACAAGGCCAGGAAGAGTGCTACGGCCAACAAGGAGGCAACAAGTCCAACAGAAATAAAAGAATAACAAAGTTCTAACCAATTTCATACTAACGTTTGTTAGATTCTAATCATAAAACATTTGAAGAAGAACAAAGGCGATTGTGAGAAAAATTGAGGTATTATAATCCCCTAATGTGTAGGGTTACAAGTGTGTTAAACATTAAAAAAAATGTTTAATGGGGAGAAAAGTCCCACCCCTATTGTGGAGTAATTTACATATTAAAAGACCAAAAACATCTAGCCAAAAACAGTCTTTTCCCTAAGGGGTACACTATAGGGTCTCGGTGCCAAGATAATTCACATCAGTCAGCATAGCTGGAGCACAGTTAATTTAGTAGATGCATGGCGATACTCTTTGGTGATGATGAAGACTTTCAAGTCTGTATGCTGGCAGCCTGGCACTTCAGCCTAGCGCTGGGACAATTGATTTAATGGGTCCCCACACATCTCTTTCACTTCCCCAGATCACATCGATACACCAGGAGAAGGCAACCAAACTCGTGGCAGTCTTCTCTGTCCCACTTTGGTCTTCACACCTATCAAGCCACACTCCAGGTACTTGGGACTTCCACAGCTAGCAAGCATGGAAAGTAGCAGACTGAGTACTGCACTGGTCCCAGTGGTATGTTTGAGAGAGAGTTTCTTCAAACCAGGTAGTCATGGTCAGTCCCACAGACGACAAAAGAGGCAGCATCCTTCCTCTTCTTGTGTCACAAAATGCCCATATGCGCCTTAACATGTGCGGTCATTATACAATTAGGAAATTCATTAGTATGCTAAAACAAAAACACAATTTGCATCAAGAGCAATCAGTATAGTGTAAACCATAGAGAGGTGAGCTCCTTTTGTGTGGTTCAGCACCACAATAACTCAGAAGGCACACTAAATAACTTAAAACATATTTCTACACTTGACAATGCAAGATCAGAGGCAGTACACTTCCTAGATTTTAAAAAGTGTCCTTAGCCTCACACGTCACAGTCGTCAGAAAGCTCAAGGACTTCGACTGTGATGTGAGCACTATGTGGAAACAAACAACATCTCATATTCTAAACACGTTACCTCTGTGCGGTTTTGACTATTCATTTCACTACAAGTTCTGAACAGCAACTGAATTGTAAAACACCATCTAAAAGTAACAAAAAGTTTAAAATGGAACATTTATGGTAAGGATAGCATACTTACTGATGCAATCGTTAATGTGGTAGGCGCAACTTCATCCTTATGTCCAAGTATCCTTTGCAACTACAACATAACAAAAAAAGGAAAAAACGCAAGTTACATTTGCAGACAATGTTAGTGATTTCACACGTTTTCCCCGATCCGGTCTTATGCATAAAGTGAGGGATGTGGAGGCGCTGAAATACCGAGAAATAAATTTGTAAAAAGTACAGCTCAACAGACAGTTAATGGAAGCTCTCAAGAGCCATTCTATAAAATGTCCGACTCACCCTATATTAAGATAAGCTGCATCCTCGCCCATCTCCTCTGCTCTTTCCAACTTCTAAAGTGAATCAGAAGGTGTAGGTGCACTATACACTATTACACATCCTTCACGTGTTCTATTTTGGATGGAAGCTACCAGTTTTTTTAGCTGTGTACTGCAATATTTAGGTCATGAATAGGATGGCCAGAGCTTTAAGTGGGATGAAAAAACTAGGGGATCTCTCATAGGGGCGTGGCCTATGTAATTAAGGACGGGGCTTAAAAACATAGCACGCTAAAAATCTGTGCTTAGCATAGTGTGCCGCCCGACTGGTATTTTGCTGCTTCTGTCATTGCATCCAGATGATATATAAAACAACAAGTAACATTACACTTACAACAAGCCAGGACTATTGGCTTTGTCAATGGTTGTTAGTTACGTAAGCTAAATTAGCAACAACTACGGCTTCGTTGTATATTATATTGAAAATGCTTCAGTTCTGAAATGATACTGTGAAAGAACTATAACGAGTCTTTGAAGTTACCTCAAAGGCAGTGAAGGGTGGTACTGCTGCAGAGTTGAGCTTTTTTTTCTCACACCGAGGGCAAAAATGGAGAGCCCGATAGGGACCCGTCTCAGCACCTGCTTTAAAGAACTGCCGTTCCTGAACACCGGCAGGACCCGGCCCACTTAAAGCCCTGAGGATGACATCCTTATCTTTCGAGACGGCAAAACTGACATCTAGGATTTTCCTTCATCTAACATGTGCCTTAAAAAAAAACTTTATTCCCAAGTAGATGTTCGTTCTCACTCTTCCACACATCAATGGCAAATTCTCAAGGCACATCATGCTCCCTTTAACCTTCTATTCTGAAGTGGGGTCTGACCCAGAAATAGAGGGCACCAGGAAATGCAACGTAATGTATTTACAAAAATATGCATTTCAAAATATAAAAGCTCTATGAAAGAAAAAATGCTAAATATAAAAGCCCAAAATCACAAACCTATCATTGTGCTTAGGTCTGACTAGTAAATCACAAAGTAAGTTTTGCATTCAGCGGACTTTATGCATTGACCTAGATTGAAGAATGTTGATGTTTCCTGGGACGTGTCAGGGATGTGGTCACGAAAATGCAGTTTCAAATAAAAATTAATTCCCGCACATTCATAAATTTCTTGGTATATACAAAATTTTGCAGCCATCGCCCCCATACTTATCTGCACTTCCGAAGTTGCAGGTGAAAGATCCAAGTTCAACTAAGGAAGTACGTGTAGGGTAAGGGCACACATATTCTCTGTTTTACAAGGGAATGAGGGGAGGGATGACATTTTTTATATATAACATTGCCCATGAAAAGAAAAATAACAGATATTTAAAAATATATATTTAATTTGTAATCCTATGCTTGTAGTTTCTCAGCAAAATGGACAATGCGCACAGGTAGGGCTAAGAAAAACTAGAGTCAGGCAGAAATGTATGTGAAATATACATGGTTAACTGCGTACGTTGTGACACTAAGAAGGAATTTAAGTGCATGCCTGTGAGTTCTCTCGGTACACCTAAACATCCAGAGATTAACAAAATCTTTGAGATTATGGTCCAGAAATTTAAACATAGTAACGTTTCACAAGAAGATCATAAACGGTAACCTGCATATTCCAATAAGTAGAACTAGATAAATAACAAAATGGTGTTGGCTAGCCTCCTCCCGATATCATAAGAGTTGTAACTAAGTACTTTGGAAATCATTACCAGGACAGGAGGTGTGCACAAGAAAACATTCATTTAAATGAATACTGACATTTTCTGTAAGTCTACATAGGGAAATATTATAAAGACATTAGCAAAGGATATTCAACTTCGACGACCCACACAAATCTTTCTCTGTGTTTAGTTAACTGAGCAGGGCACTCGAAGCTTTGAAGACACCACCATGAGAAAAGAGTTCAGAAACAACACACATATATGGAAAGGTACATTAACCAGAGAAAAGCTAAGGTTAAAGGTAGCAAACCGTTTGTTTCTCTATGTTAGGTAGAGTTCGCAATACACTAACCAGTGGTGCGCGCGCACCACAGAGGAGCGGGGGAGGGAGCGCGGCAGCGGCAGCAGACGAACGCGCGCTGCTGCGCGTTCTGGCCACCGTCGGGGAATGGGCGCGGCAAAGGCGGGACATGCGCCCGCCTTTGACCAATCGCGTGCCGTCCCCATAAAAAAAACGGACGCACCAGCCAATGTGGGCTTCTGAATACAAAACCACACGCACGAGCGTGTAGGTCGTTTTCAGAAGCCCTTTCTAGAGGTCTCGCGCTGCGCGAGCAGGGCTGCGCACTGCAACGCTAGGCGCGAGACCTAAAAAGACATAACATGTAACAACCGAAGTAAAAGGGCCAGTCCTCATGGGAGGTTACAAATGAAGACAAGGCGGTACTAAGGAGGGACTAACAAGCTGATTAACGAATTAGAAGCCAGCATTTGCGAAGGACAATGACACAAGCCATTGACAAATATGTGCGGAGAGTGGGTGGGGCTTCTATTTCATACTCCAATACAGCATGCCGCAGAGCAGCGCATGCGCTGCTCAGGTTCGACCTAAACAAAGGATGGCACTGGTCGGAGATATCTGAGTCAGAGGAAAAGCATGCTTCGCAAAGGAAAGCCCAGGTTAGCCGAGTGGATCATTAACACAGTTATCTCAAACGAAAGGGTGTGCTCTGCTCATAAACTCTGAGGCTCCTGTATGGATCTTTGCCTTATGCAAACAAAGGCATCTGTAGTTTGTGACATGACTGAGATTGTCTTCTAGGTTGTCTTTCCATTAGGGAGGGCAGGTGCAAGCAATATACTGTGATATTGGCTAGAGAGCCTTCAGGAGGGCATTTATGCATACAGGCCAACAGGCCCAATTCAGGCGGAAAACTACCGGTTTGTGAAGCGAAAAATGCCACAAATTTGGCTGTCTCCTGCCCAGAGACGTTTTAAGGCATGAGCAAAGTAGGCCCTGGCCCGGCTTTTTAAGCACCCCTTGATAGATCTGGCTCTGTTCTCCACACAGTCCTGCCCTGATTACCTTGAATCATTCTTAAACTTAGATTGTTTTCAATACCACTTTTTTATTTCATTTTTAATACATTCAGATAAATGTTGTGTTTATGTTTTTAACACTGTGCAACATTCATTAAAAAGTTCCTTTTAGATCGAAACAGGACCTCACATTTGACAACTGGCAGTGGTTCACAGAGCTTATTTGCAATAATATTAGCGGGCTGCGCCTGTAGTACAATATTGTAAACCCACATCACTATCTCTGAATATTAGACGTAAACACATTTAGAATTTGCACGAGTGTGCCTCTGCAGTGTCAGTGACTTGGCCAAAGAGAGCATGAAAGAGCTGAAATTGGATGATAAATTCAAAGTTGTTCCGAACTTAGGTGCACATGCATCAAAATGGTCAATAGCAATTCTTTAATTGCTATTTTAAAGGAATCGCAATTAAAGAATCGCTATTGCCTATGCATGTAGTAATCGCAAAACAATTTGCCATTCCTACACATTCCTTAATTGTGACTCGCAAATTGCGAGTCGCAATTAAGGAATTGCTTCCCATTCATTCCTATGGGTCTAGAGGCCCATAGGAATGAATGGGAATTATACATGCAATTTGCGAGTACCCAATAAGTACTCGCAAATTGCGCATGCAATTTCAAGGGTGCCAAAAGGACACCCTGTTGCACCCTGAAATTTCATTTCATCCACATGTTGCGCACACACATGCCCCAAGGGCATGTGTGTGTGTAACATGGGACTTTGAAAAATGCACTTTAGTGCATTTTTCAAAGAAATCGCAAATTACCATTAACTTTAGATTGACGGTAATTTGCGATTCCTATTTGCAAAATCACAAATTTTTATTGTTTAATGCATTGCATTTAAGGAATCACAATTTGCGATTCCTTAAATGGAATCGCAATTTAAGTAATGACAAATTTTGCGACTCCTTAAATTGCGATTTTTGCATTTGGGATGATGCATCCCAAATGCAAAAATACCGGTCGCAAAGGGGCAGATTCTAGGAATTGCGAGTCGCAATTAAGGAATGTGTAGGAATCGCAAATTGTTTTGCGATTCCTACATGCATAGCCAATAGCGATTCTTTAATTGCGATTCCTTAAAAATCGCAATTAAAGAATCGCTATTGACCATTTTGATGCATGTGCACCTACATTCCCCGATTTGTATTTCAAAGTCTCTGGCTTTTCTCTTCTAAAATGTTGGCATGTATTAGTTAAAAAAGCATCTCAGGTGAGTATTTCTGAGACACCAGCCTGAGATGTAACGCGTGAGAGGGACATGGGGGTCGCCTCACGGGGGTCCCGCAATTCAGTCATAAGCCTATGAATATATGTGTGTTCCCTGAGACTCCAGGGCCTCTCACCACATTCTGCAGCGGGCCTCATGATCTTGCATTACACCACTGACACCAGTCTGGAGGGAAACTTGGAGCCTCTTCGATAGGCCAAGGTTGCCTTTGCCCAGGCAACATAGCAGAATACTGTGACTGGAAAAAAACAAGCATTTGCAATGCAATTGGTCTCGTATTTGCGAGAGTTTAAGCTATTGGCATTGTAAATAGCAATGCCTTTTATTTATCTTTTGAAAATTAACACATAAATAAAAGGCATTGTCATTTACAATGCCAATAATTCAAACTCTTGTAAATGCGAGATCTATTTCACTTCCAAGAAGCGGCCGCCATTGTCCCACGCTGCATGGCGCGCTGAATGTTGCAGGAAAGCATGTTGTGCCTGCAGCAGGAGAAACTCATTAAAGAAAATAGTGCTTACAGACTAAATACGACATACCGTATAACAACAGAAGTAAAAGGGCCAGTCCTCATGGGAGGTAACAAATGAAGACAAGGCGGAACTAAGGAGCAACTAACAATATTATTAACGAATCAGAAGCCAGCATTTACAAAGAACAATGACACAAGCCAATGAAAAATATGTGCGGAGAGTGGGCGGAGCTTCAAGTCAATACTCGAACACAGCATGCCTCCCAGAGCAGCGCTGGCGCTGGCCAGGCTCGACCTAAAGATCTTACTCTTCATGTCTTGCTTTGGCATTTCTTTGTGAACAATGGCGCTCATTCACAAAGGGTGTAGATAAAGAGTCAGATGTATGCTTGAGTAGGTTGACTAGTACATTTCAGACTTTTTATGAGTATCATATAGTTGTGCTGATTTCCTTCCAGAAGGATAATTCCTCACATGTAAATTAAGCACAAATGTGTTTTTATACATGTAACTTTCTACTCCAAAGGGAAATTCTATGTCAGGACCGGAGGCTCAGATTATCTGCGATACAGGCCATATTTCCCGGGCCCTTACATTACCGGGCCATGCAACGCCTAAAAGCGCACCATCTAAGGAAGGGTCTAACGTAATCTCAGTTGGTGCCCCTGACGGACGAGGTGAGAGACAAGATGGACTGGTGGCTCACCCAAATGGAGGCATGGAATGGTCGAGTGATATTCGGTTCCGCTCCGGATATCGTGATCGAGTCCGACGCCAGCCGTTCCGGCTGGGGGGCCAGGTGCGGAGAGTTCTCCACAGGTGGAGCCTGGTCCACTCACGAACAGTCATTGCACATCAACTGCCTGGAACTGCTGGCAGGGTCGTTTGCGGTGCAATGCTGGACAAAGGACAGGGTCCAATCGTGCGTCCTTCTCAGGATGGACAACATCTCTGCGGTCCGGTACATCAACCACCTAGGTGGCACCAGGTCCAGAATGTTGGTGAACCTAGCCAAGGACTTTGGGCACTTCTGCCTAGACAACCAGATTTTGGTGACAGCGGAGTACCTTCCGGGTCGGGAGAACGAAGTGGCGGATTGGCACTCTCGTCATATCCTGGATGCCAGCGTGTGGAAGCTGGACCCTCGGGTCTTCTCGCAGTTGGCGGGCAAATGGGGCCCTTTCTTGGTCGATCTCTTTGCGTCACGTCTGGATCATCAGTTACTGAGACACTTCAGTTGGCGGCCAGATCCTCAAGCGGAGGCGATGGATGCGTTTCTCCAGGACTGGCAGCAGGAGCAGGGCTATGCCTTTCCTCCGTTTTCCATGATCACTCGAGTGTCCGCGCTACTTCGCCGCCAACAGGTGGTAGTTGTGTTTTTTTTTATTTGTTTTTTTCAAATGCAAAAACATAAACATTACATATGTATGAGCAGTCGTTGGGTACACACTATACAGATATCATTACAGCATAGTACAGAGCTACAAATCAAATTAGACATGAGACAAGCAAAAACATTACACCAAAAATAAAGGGAAAATGTTAAAAATGATGCAGAATTGAGTAACGAGACATGATACAGCTGGCGTCATAGCTATCAAATATCAGGTATAGTTAACAGATAGGAAGCAAGAGGGCTCCATATATCACGAGGTTTTGACGCACTGGGCAATTCCTCAGCATAACAGGTAAGTTGATCCCGGCAATATACCATGTCTTGCAACCAGCATTTGACAGTCGGAGCCCTTCTACCTCCCCAGCATATGGAGACTCTGCGTTTGGCAAGTAAGAGCGCTATCGCCACCAATCTCCTAATAGAGGTCTTAACAACTTTAACATTGCCTAGCAGACATAGTTGGGGTGTGCAAGCTATGGGTGTCCCCACCATCAAATGTAGAATTCTTGTGACCTGTTCCCAGAATGAGAATACTTTCGGGCAAGCCCACGCCAAATGGCAAAAGTCAGCATCCGGGGCACCACATCTTTTGCAATTAGCGATCTCACTTAAACCATATTTATACAACTGAGCAGGTGTATAGTACATTTGGTGTAAATTCTTAAAATGTACCAGTCTTAGGTTGCCATTTGCCGTGAGCCGCCCCGTCAGTTTACAGCAGGCGCCCCAGTCCTCCTCTGAAAGTGGCACAGGGAGAGATGCATTCCATTTTTCTAATGAGCTTCCACCTGCATCGGCCCCTTCTCTCTGTGAGGCTCGATATAATCGTGTGACTAGTTTAACCCGAGTCTGAGTGGTGTAGAGGAGCTGTAGCGCCGCCAGAGTGGGGGGTTCAGCCGGAAATTGAGGATATAACGCACGTGTAGCCGAGCGCAATCTTGTGTATACAAATGTTTGCATTGCGGCATTCCTCCCTTCCCCAATAACAGTAGCTGCTTCAACAAACCGACCCTAAGGAAAAGCATCCGCCATAATAGACAGACCCATTTCATGGAGAGTTTTCAGTGCACCAGGTTCTCCCGTCACCGAAAGGGCTGTATGATGCAGGAGTGGCATATTTGGTGCATAGAGTGTTAGTTTACTCGCACATTTCCCCAGTGCCTGCCACGCCCTGGCTGTGGTTTGTACTGTGTCTATATCTCCCTTGTCGAAAACTGTATGCTGGTTAACGATCATGGCTTTGAGTGGTATCGAGTGTACGGCCCCGGCCTTGACCGCTACGTGTGGTATGTAATCAGGAGTCTGCTGCCAGTAGTAGGCATAGTGCGCCTGCGCACAGAGATAATATAGCTGAAAGTCTGGGGCAGTGAAACCGCCCATCTCGTAGGGGAGAGTTAAGATTTCCCATTTAACTTGCAGCTTTTTTCCACCCCATGCAAGTGAGATTAATAAGGAACAAAGTGTATCGAAAAAATGTCGTGTCAGGTGCACAGGTACATTTAAAAATAAGTATAAAAAACGCGGGAGAATCACCATTTTCATCAAAGCAATCCTGTCAGCAAAGGATAGCGGTAGGGTTATCCAACGAGTCACTTGTTCTTCAAGGCGTGTGATCGCTCTACCAAAATGTTGCTGAACTACCACCTGCTGATCCCCGTGAATCCAAATCCCCAAGTACTTCACTGGGTCGCTACACTACTCCAATGGGTAATCCAGTGATATCCGTGGTGTGCAATCTGTGAGAGGCAATATGAGTGATTTAGCCCAGTTGATCCCGAGGCCAGAGTGCCATTCGAATCTTATGTATTCCCAGATAAGCTGTGCTAAATGGGTTTCTGGCTCACGCACATACAGCACCATGTCGTCTGCGTACATGGAGACTGCCAGGGGTCACTGGTGAAAACGCAACGCGGCTTGAGCATAACGCTGCCGGAGAATACAGGCCAATGGCTCCAATACTAGGGCAAATAATAAGGGCGATAATGGGCACCCCTGCCGTGTGCCTCGTTGTATCTGAAAGGGATTTGACATATGGCCATTAATTCTTACTCGTGCCACAGGGTCAGTATACAGCAGTTTAATCCAATTCGTAAAAATGAAAGGGGCCCCCATCCGATGTAAAATCGCGAACATATACTTCCAGGAGATAGAGTCGAATGCCTTGGCGGCATCTAATAGTACCGCCACCGCTGGGAGAGATGGCTCCAGTACATGCAGCACACCAAACAACGTACGCAAATTGTGCGATGTGGACCTGGTAGGGACAAATCCTGATTGATCAGGAAGAACCATAACTGGCAGTAGTAGCCGCAGCCGATTGGCTAATACTTTTGCTAGAATTTTTACATCAGTGTTTATCAAGGACAGGGGCCTGTATGAATCACACCTATCGGGTGCTTTGTCTGGCTTCAGCAGGGCAACCACCAATGCTTCTCGCAGGGAGGGGGGAAGACTCTTGGAGTCGTATGCTTCCATGTACATTTCAAGAAGGATAGGGGCTAAAACTTCAATGTATTCTTTATAAAATTCGGCTGGTAGGCCGTCGGTGCCCGCCGCCTTTCCATTCGGAAGTGCAGTTATGGCCTCGCGAACTTCATCTAATGTTAGCGGGTGCATTAAAAATTCTTGTTGGTTACGTGAAAGCCACACTAGCGCTATGTCATCTAGGTATTGTGCTATGTCTGCATCAGTCGCCGTCTGCCGTCACTTATACATAGAGCAATAATAGTTCGCGAACGTGTGAAGGATACTGGGTGTGTCATAGTGTGTAATACCGCCGCCCGTGATAGCCTTAACTATATAATTCCGTCCTCGCGAGTCTATTATCCTGCTGGCTAACGTTTGCCAGGCCTGCCTCCTTCGCCGTAATATCTAGCTATGTGTCTGCGTGACATATGTCGAATTTCTTGATCAGCTACCTCATTATATTCGGTGATCTTATTTTTAATACTCGCTAATAAAGTAGGATCTGCAGTGGCACTATATGCGCGCTCAAGCTCACCCAGCTCTCGCTCCAGTCGGCTCATGGTGCCACGCAGGGATTTTAAGACTCCGGCTTGCAGTCCGATACATGCTCCCCGTATGGTCACTTTGAACGCCTCCCAGAGTGTCCCTACACATGAGACTGACCCAGCGTTGTGAGAGAAATAATCCGTGATTGCTTTGCGAATGCCCTCACAGAAGACTTGGTCGAGCAAGGAGGAGGGTTGAAGTCTCCACTGGTACTGTGGGGGATTATGTGTTGGTAAAGACATAGTGAAAAGGACCGGCGAGTGATCGGACAAGGTCCGAGGTAAGTGTCGGACATGGAGGGTCCAGGACGCCACATCAGCGGTGACCAGCCAGTAATCAAGGCGGGACCATGACTGATGGATATAGGAATGACACGTGCCCTCTCGTGCATTTGGATACCGCAGGCGCCAGATATCAGTTAGTTCTAGATTGTGCATACCATTGAGCACCGAGGATGTCGCCTTTTTCAATGTGTGCTCCGCCGTTGAGCAACGGTCAAGTGTGGGTGATAATACAACATTAAAATCCCCCCCACATATAATGGTCGATGGAGAGAGTTTGTATATTTTACCCCATAATGTCTCATAAAGGCAGGGTCATTAGTGTTGGGTCCATAAGCATTGACTATAAGTACCCGTGTACCACACAGCATACCCTGTACCAGTATCCAACCCCCCAACACATCCTCTTCTACATGTATGGGATCAAACGGGATGCCTTTTTTGACCAATATCATAACGCCTCTCGAGTAAGAGGAGTAGGAGGCAGCCAGTCGTACCCCCGCCCATCTGGACGCCACTGACGAGAGAGCTTGCTTAGTCAGATGTGTTTCTTGTAATAGCGCAATTTGAACGTTGTGACGGTCCAGATAGGATAGCACCTGTCTAACTTTTCTGGGGTTATTAAGACCCGAACATTCTAGGTCAGCAACGAAATCCCCTTAGTTATAGCATCCGTCATTCCCTATGGAGAACAATATAACTAATCGTCGTCTCATATAGCTCATTGCAGTACTTGCCCATATCTGTCGATGTTGTGTGTCCCATGCAGTGATAAAAACATATAAATCCCCAACATCCCAACCCTCCCACTCCAGCAGCAGAACTGTGTTGAGAATCCCTTCCCACATAATCAAACAACATCCATGCAACCACATGGTGTAATACAGGACGTCCCACCCCGTAGAGGTACGAAGGGAACCGTAAACTGTGGTGGGGTACTCCCTATCTGAGGGTCACCAGTGGCCGTTTGCCCCCTGGTGGTATCAGGGGGGGGTCGAGGGGGGAGATGATAAACATCACATCCACAGGCCAAGATAGACATTAAAAAGGTCAGAAATAAACATAGGTAGCACCCAGGTACTTATTTATAACATTCTGAAAAGAGCTAGCAGGTTCTCAGATATCATCACGTATATATAGATAACATTACAGCGCGCATTAGGATGCGGTTAACATGGCATAGTAATCGGAAATTGATAGAACAGTCAATGCTACAGTGGTGCTAAGTTTCTGTACATCAGTGACCTGCATGTACCCCTTATGTGCCACACATTAATAATCTCACATGCTCAGTCCTCCGCATCTGTACCAGCTTCAGCAGCTCTCGTTGATTCCTGACGCTCAATCTGGCGCACATATTGTAGGGCTTCTTTAGGCGACGTGAAAATTCGGGCTTTCCCTGCATGTTGGATGCGCAGCTGCGCAGGATATAGCATAGCATAGGGAATCTTGAGCGTTTGCAGTTTCTTTTTCACAGCTTGAAACTCGCGACGTGCTTGCTGGACAGCTACTGTAAAATCTGGGAAGAGCTCTACTTTCATCCTCTGGTAGTCAGTAATCCCTTTTTCCCTGGCTAAACGCAGAGCAGTATCTCGATCTCGATAGTTCAAGAGTCTCGCGATAATGGGACGTGGTGAGGCTCCTGGCACAGGTTTAGGCGCTAGTGAGCGGTGAGCTCTCTCCACAATTAATACTGCTGAAAAATGTTCCGCTCCTAGCATATCTTTAAGCAGAGTCTCGACGTATGTCTCCATGGGACCCGTGTTGGTTGACTCCGGGATCCCGGTGATGCGCAGGTTGTTCCTGCGGGAACGGGCTTCAAGGTCCTCGTTCCGTGCCTGGATCACCGCTAGGAGCTTTTCCGTGTTGGAACACGAGGCACTAACAACCTCCATCTGATCTTCAGTCGTCGCGATGCGCTGCTCCGCCTCCGTTATGCATGATCCATGCTTATCAATCTTTGCCGCCATACCATCCATTCGTAGGTTGAGGTGGTCTATCTTAGCATCAATGGACTGCAAACTCTGTTGCATTGTTAACATCATACGTTCCAACTTGGTGCTGGCGCCCACCTCTAACTCTGGTTCAGTGTCAGATGTAGCTGGAATTTGGGATTTCGTCAGCCTCCGGGACTCAAAGTTCAATTTCGCCTGTTGTTTGTCCGTCCGACCCATGCTGCGAGTTCCCCCTTGGGACTGCTTGCGGGACGCCACCGCTTGCTTACTATTAAAGTCCCGTTCCACGTATAATGTATTCTGTTTATAAGGATCTCGCAGTGCAGGTGATATCGTGGCCTCTCTATGCACGTAATCCCTCGCAGAAGTAGCAAGTTACTGCACAGGTGATCGGTTCTAGGAGGGCTCAGCACTGGCCCCAGCCGTGGTGATAGGGCAGCGCACGCCACTCAGCGTCCCATGCACCGTGTGACAGTATATAGCCTCAGGAATAGTGTGATCGTAGAGGCACTAGGAGCGAAGTAGGGGGTAGGTCACGGTCAGGTATCAACTCCCCGGGTGGACACTGCAAATCACCAAGTCAAGCACCCAATCGAAACAGCCCCAGCAGCAGTATCTTGGAGGAGTCACAGGTTACTGGGCAGTGTTCTATGCTGTGGTACTCACTTTTAGGCTCCCCGGGGTGTAATGGCGCCCACGCAACCTCCGCTGTCTTCTCGGGGCGAAGCAGGGGATATAGCTCCCTCTGTAAAAGGCAGCAGCAGTAGGCGAAACGCACTCTCAGCGCTATTTTACAGCATATATGGCCAGCAGTCAGTAAAGCGACGAGAGGAGAATGCCGCTGTCAGCAAGGCTCCAGCATATTATTATGGCATGAATCAGGTAGCAGCACAGACAAGGAATGGGGCCGCCTAGTCGCACCCCGCATCCGCCAGTCACCGCCGTGCAAAGCAGGACGCAGCAGGCATCTCCGGCTGTCACAACATCTCGAGGCCCCCAAGCAGCAGTTTGCAGCGGCGGCAGCGGGCACGATTCAGAAGTGCTCCATCACACAATTGTGCACAGACAGACCGGGGCTCTGTGTGCCGCCGGTCAGTGCGTGGGAGGACGGGCAGTGTCAGCAGGGCCCGGTGCACCGCAACGTCAGACAGCCCGAGCTAGGCAGCAGCACAGATGGGGAATGGGGCCGCTCAGCCGCGCTCCGTACCTGTCAATTACCGCTGCGAAAGCGGAGCGCACCAAGTTCTCCGGCCGCTGTCAACACCTCAGGGCTCCCAGCAGCAGTCTCCAGCGGCGGCAGGGGCGCAGGCGGGAGCAGGCCCGACTCGGGGGAACTCCGCCGCACAGCAGGGTTCAGGCGGATCGGAGTTCCTCGCACCGCCGGTTAGCGCACAGGAAGCAGGGGCAACTGAGCAAATGTGTGAGAGCTCACCGCCCGCTCCACCAGGATGTAGTATCGGCGAGTCACAGCACTTTAAAGGAAGAAGGCAGCAGCGCGGCATCGGCCTTAGAAGCGGCGGTCAACATCCAGCATATCCCATGGCCGCCATTTTGTCCGGGGGAAATGCCTGCAGCTAGCAACGAAAAGAAGCACAGGGCAGCACCAGCAAGGTGATCAAAGCGCTCCTGATGTGCTGAGGCGTCAGAAACTGTAAGTGGTGCCTGTGGATGGTGTCGTTTTTGCAGGATAATGTGCGGATAGTTCCCTCGACCAGCAGAGCAGCACTAAGGTGCGGCCATTTTGCTCCGGGCTCTCTAGCGCCCCCGGGTGGAAGTTGTGTTGATCACGCCCTTGTGGAGGTCTCAAGTCTGGTTTCCGGTTCTACTGGAACTTTCTTGGGATTCTCCAATCCGACTCCCCCACTTTCCTCACATTCTCCTCAATCCCGATCTCGTTCCCCATCGGCTGGTAGTGGAGGGAACGTTGAGGATGATGGCCTGGCAGATCTCCGGCGTCGCTGGACGCTCCCAGGCCTTTCAGGACAGGCTGAGAACTTGCTTGCCAAGGCATGGGCGGACAGCACGACCAAGAGATACCGGTCAGCCTGGCATAGATGGTGTCGTTGGTGTGTGCGACGGAGTGATGGTTTGGCTTATCGTTCAATTAATACCTTTCGCTCGGCGATTTCACCCGGTCACGTTATGGTGCAGGGCTCCCCGGTGGGAGAACACCCTTTGGTTTGCCGGCTCCTCAGAGGGATTCGCCTTTCTCTCCCTCCGGAGCCACAGTATTCCATCCTTTGGGACGTGAACAGGGTGTTGAACCTTTTTCTTTCCTGGCAACCGAATAGGTTTCTGTCCTGTAAGGAAGTGACAGCCAAATTGGCAATGCTGTTATGCCTGGTCTCGTGCAGGCGCTTCTCAGACGTGCAAGCCTTGGACATCACGGCCAGAGTGTTTTCCCCGGAGGGGGTATCATTCACGGTGAGTAGAATGACCAAGAGTAATACCAGGGTCATCTCATACGCAGCATTCCGAGACTCCCCTAAACTGTGTGTAGTGCAGTGCCTCCGTGCTTACAAAGAATTGACAGAAGAAACTCGCCCTCCGGGTGAGAAGCAACTGCTCATTGCGCTATGCAAGCCGTACAGAGCAGTCTCGTCCCCGACCATCACCAGGTGGGTGCGTTGGGTGATGCAGGAGGTGGGGATTTATACGAAGCAGTTTGGTGCCCACTCGGCGAGAGGGGCGATGGCCTCTAAGGCTTTTTCTATAGGAGCGCGTTTGGAAGATCTGATGCGAGCGGCCGACTGGTCCTCCGACTCTACCTTTAAGAGGTTTTATTTCAAGCCGGTGCTAGAGGTGGCACAGCTAGTAGTCGACAAGCTTTGAACTGGCATAATCTGAGCCTCCGGTCCTGACATAGAATGAAAATTTGCCTAGCTATAGTGCTGGTAAGTTTCAATTCTATTAAGGACACGGAGGCGAGGATTATCCCGCCCAATGACCTCTGAAGATGTGGACCCTTCCCCGTTGTGGTGTAAGTAATCCGTTCATGGGTCTTTAGAACTGTGATGTAATGATTGTAATGACTTTGATCATGTGCTGTTGTTGGTTGTTCTGTAATTCAATTGGTTCCAGCCCAGTCCTCTGACACTACCTGTTTTGCAGGAAACGATGGTTCCAAACAAGAAGCGTGAAATCCGATAGGAAGTGGTTCGAGCAAAGAAAGAGAAAGAGGAAACAGCGTGAAGGGACTATGCTGGGTGGCTGGAGTGTTGACTGCGAGGAAGGACTCCTGTTGAGACTTTGTTGTTTCCCTATTGTTCATGGGAAATGTAGATGATTACTGTTTTAAAAATATGCTGCTGTGAAAAATAAAGCGAAGGAAGAAGGCATAATCCTCGCCTCCGTGTCCTTAATAGAATTGAAACTTACCAGCACTATAGCAAGGCAAATTTTCATTATGTACCAAACCAAGACCAGATATCAAAGAAACGTCTCTTGAAATGGCTGATCTGACTTTGTTTGTTGATGGTTCTTGGTCTAATTCTTGTATATAGTATATTCCATTTCTGAAAATCTTGAAACATCCTATCTGCCGAGTGGCAGAAATGGTTGCAGCGACAAGAGCTTGTCAGAAAATTTGAATGTAACAATTTATACAGAGAGCCAGTATGGTTTTGGTGTGGTTCATGATTTTGATCCACTGTGGTCACATAGGGGTATTAGGACATCTTTTCGAGCTCGAATCAAAAAAGTCTCTATATACTTGAATTGTTGAAGGCAATACAGCAGCCAAAGGAGATTGCTGTAGTTAAGTGTGCTACCCATAAACCTGGAAAGGATAAGGTCAGTCTTGGAAACAATTATGTGGACCAATCGGCTAGATGTTGTACACTTGAGAATAAAACAGTGGTCCAAGAAACTGTACATGATGAATCAAGAATAAATTCTATGCAAATAGCAGTAAACGTAAATTGTTTCTAATTGAGTTCAATTCAAGCCTCTCTAAGTGAGTTGAGAGACCTCCATGATGAATCTACTAGAGGATGAGAAAATAAATGGGAAAAATTAGGTTACAAGAAAAATCATCAGGATTTGTATGTTACCCCTGAACATAAATATGTACTACCTGATGCCATGTTCAATCAATCAATCAAGGGTTTTGTATAGCGTGAACTACTCACCCGGAACGGGTCTCAAGGTGCTGAGGGAGAGGGGAACAGGGAGGGGGGGTCCGCAGATCTAGCAAGGTCACTAAGCTCCGTCGAAGAGCCAGGTCTTGAGGTCCTTTAGGAACTTGGGGAGCGATGCAGTCTGTCGGAGGTGGAGAGGGAGGGAGTTCCATGCCTTGGCCGCGAGGAGGGAGAAGGAGCGCCCTCATGTCCTGCTTTTCTTGATCCGAGGTACAGTTGCGAGGGAGAGCTGGGTCGAGCGGAGAGAGCTCTGGGGAGTGTGGAACGAGGTGGTGATTCAAGTTGGCGGGTCCGTCGTTGTGCAGGGCCTTGGAGCGTGGGTGAGAAGCTTGAAGGTGATTCTCTTCTCGACGGGGAGCCAATGTAGGGTCCGTAAGTGTTGGCTGATGTGGCAGTGGCGTGGTAGGTTGAGGACAAGTCTGGCGCCGGCGTTCTGGATATTCTGGAGTTTGCTGGTGAGGTTCTTGTTGATCCCGGCGTAGAGTGCGTTGCCGTAGTCCAGTCTTCTGCTGATTAGGGCGTGTGTGACCGTTTTCCTGTGTTCGGGGGGATCCACTTGAAGGTCTTAAGGAGTAGGCGGAGGGTGTGGTAGCAGGAGGAGGTGATGGCATTGACCTGGTGGTCCATTTTGAGTTCGGAGTCTAGGATGATCCCGAGGTTGCGTGCATGGTCCGTGGGCGCGGGGGGGTCCCCGAGGGCGGGTGGCCACCAGGTGTCGGTCTAGGCGTCTGGGTGTGGGCCCATGATGAATATCTCTGTTTTGTCCGTGTTGAGTTGAAGGCAGCTGCTCTTCATCCGTCTGGCGACAGCTTCCATTCCGTCTTGAAAGTTGCGTTTGGTGATGTTGGGTTTGTTGGATAGGGAGAGGATGAGTTGGGTGTCGTCTGCGTATGATGTGATGTTGAGTCCATGTGATCTGACGATGGCTGCGAGCGGGGCCATGTAGATGTTGAATAGGGTCGGGCTGATGGAGGATCCTTGTGGGACTCCGCAGGTGGTTGGATCGTTCTGAGAGGAATGGAGGGAGTCTGACTTGTTGCGTTCTGCCGGGGAGGAAAGAGAGGATCCAGTCGAGGGCCTTGTTCCGGATTCCGGCATCGTGGAGTCTGCGGGCTAGGGTGCAGTGAGAGACAGTGTCGAAGGCTGCTGAGAGGTCAAGGAGGATGAGGGCCACAGTCTCTCCTCTGTCAAGGAGGGCGCGGATGTCATCTGTTGCTATGAGGAGTGTGGTTTCGGTGCTGTGGTTCCTCCTGAAGCCTGCTTGGGTTGGGTTGAGGATGTTGTTCTCTTCGATGAAGGCGGCGAGTTGGCTGTTGACGGCTTTTTCCATGACTTTGGCTGGATAAGGGAGTAGGGAGATCGGTCTGAAATTCTTGAGGTCGGTGGGGTCCGCTGAAGGTTTTTCAGGAGAGGGTTGATCTCGGCGTGTTTCCAGTCGTCGGGGAAGGAGGCGGTCTCGAAGGAGCGGTTGATGATACGTTGAAGTTCGCGGGCGATAATGTCTGCGACTTTGTGGTAGATGTGGTGGGGGCAGGGGTCCGTGGGGGCCCCAGAGTGGGTGGTCTTCATGATCCTCAGAGTGTCTTCGATGCTGAGGGTGGTCCAGCTGTTAAGTGTCGGTTGCGTGCTGCTGGGAGCGGTGGGAGGGGGTTCCTCGTGGGGGTTGTTGACGTCGAAGTTGTCATAGTTAGTCTTGATTTTGTGATGGAAGAAAGCGCTGAGTCTGTCGCAGAGGTCTTTGGAGGGCGTGATGTCTGTGTACTCGCTGTTGGGTTGGGCGAACTCTTTGATGATGCAGAAGAGTTCCTTGCTGTTGTGAGCGTTGGTGGAGATTCTGTCCTGAAGTGCTTCCTTCCTGGAGAGTCTGATGAGCTTGTGGTGGGCCGAGGTAGCTGTTTTGAAGTTGACGAGGTCTGTCGGAGTTTTGGAGTTCCTCCACAGTTTTTCGAGTCGTCTGCAGGTGCATCTGGAGTCTCGGAGTTCGGTGGAGAACCAGCTGGCTTTCTTGGCGTTGCATCCCAGAAGCTTTTCCTCTTGTCTTGATGAACATTAGAGGTACTCCTGACGAAAAGATTGGTCTTTCACCTATGCCCGGGCGGAGTTGGCGGAGTGCCACTATGCGGAGTTCCACGGAGTTGGAAAAAAACTCTGTGGAACTCCGCTCCGCTTCCCTCCACCCTCCCTAATTTAATTATAACAAAAAAAAGGCACTTACCTGCTGTGGCATCTCCGGGCTGCCTCCTCCTCACCCTGGTCTCTCTCTCCTCCTCGTCCTCGCCGTACAACATAGGGGTTTGCATGGACGAGGAAGGCAAGGACGAGGAGGAGAGAGAGACCACGGCAAGGAGGAGGCAGCCCGGAGATGCCACAGCAGGTAAGTGCCTTTTTTTTGTTATAATTACTTTAGGTAGGGTGGAGGGGCCGGCTAACTCCGCTCCGCTATGTAGTCGGAGTTTTGCCTGAACTCCGCGTTCTCAACAGAGCGCAGAGTAGGCAAAACTCTGTAAACTCCGCTGGCGGAGCGGAGTTCTCCGCCTAGGGTTACTTTCACCCCATGGAGTGATCATGGGCAGAGCAATGAGATTGGCTTATGCTCACTTCTTCAGTTGCACTTGTTTCAATTACTGATGACATTGTGCTAGATTACTGCAAAGGTCTGTGTCAAATTTAAGCAATGCGGTTCTTAGATTGAGAGCCACACCATGGCTTTGCAGAGACAATATTGACCCAACTCTGAATGCCGTACCTTTCTCACTCATAGTTGCTTGTATTGATGAGTGAGATTGGTCAAGACTAGGTAAGAAGGTCTTGGTCGAGACATCGTCATATATTTTCTGAAAGTTGTTATCGAACCTTTTAAAACAAGAAGGATATGAAGGGTGCTATGCTTGCCCCTTCTTTTCTTATACTTGCGACTTTCTCTAAATCTTAAATCCCACCAATACCCTGCGTGCGATCAAGTCTTAGTAGTTCGGAAAATGTCTGTAGTACTGAGGTTCCTATCTCTTCTTTGAGTCCTATGTAAGTGAAAGGGCACGTCTTGTGTGAGGCTAAAAAGATTCCAGATACTCTCTCTGGATCTTGGTATGTGTGAGGCTTCTGATTTTTAAGTTCCTTAGTACTATGACAATCTCTCTTTTATTGACTTGCAATCCTAGTTTGCACTTGCATTTGCGAACTCTTGTAAAAAAGCTTCCAACAAAGATTTGAGTAGTTCTCTAATCAAAGTCAATCTTGCTTTCTAAAGATCTTGGTTGCATAGCAATGCATTAAGCAGAAATTGTTACAGTTTAGTGGATTCTGTCCACTGTGTTTAAATCTCTGTTTTCACTCACTAATCTCTTTTCTTCCTTGTTAGATGCTGCATCACTAGCTGAGGACCCAACGTGGGAGATGGCCAGCTCTGTGATTCCTGAGATGAGGAAGCAAAGAGGGACGGGTTGAATACTCTGCTAAGCAGCCCTGGAGCAGAGATCATTCTTCGGGTGTAATCTCAAGGCAAGCAGGCGAGGGGGGTTTGGTCACGGTTTAAATACTGATCATGCCCAAGATGCCAGCCAAGATTTGCCGAAGTCCCTCGAGAGTTCAGTAAATCCTGCAGGGGTACCCGAAAACAAACATGCAATGTCATACACTTCTTCTGCTTTGTTAACAATGTTAACCCTTGTGCTGGGGGCTGAGATTGCACCATTCGTAGTGTACCCAATGTGACAGTGTTGGGGCTCTAAGATAAGCAACATGTGCTTGGGGGCTGAGATGTTAAGAAACCATCCTAGAGGTACCATTTTTCTCGGACGACTTTGGGGAACGCGGGGTGGGTGGAATTTTGTGGATCCACGCAGATTCCAGAACTTTCCACCACAGAAATGTGAGGAAAATGTTGTTTTTTTGACAATTTTTTAGGTTTGCAAGGGATTCTGGGTAACAGAACCTGGTGAGAGCCAGTCAAGTCACCCCATCCTGGATTCCTCTGGGTGTCTAGTTTTAAAAAATGTATAGGTTTGCTAGGTTTCCCTAGGTGCCGGCAGAGCTAGAGTTCAAAAACTACAGCTAGGCACTTTGCAAAAAAAGGGTCATTTTTACTGTGAAAATGTGGTGTGTCCACGTTGCGTTTTGGGCTGTTTCCTGTCACGGGTGCTAGGCCTACCCACACAAGTGAGGTACTATTTTTCTCTTTGTGGATCCACACAGATTCCAGAACTTTCCACCACAGAAATGTGAGGAAAATTTGGGTTTTTTGACACTTTTTTAGGTTTGCAAGGGATTCTGGGTAACAGAACCTGGTGAGAGCCAGTCAAGTCACCCCATCCTGGATTCCCCTGGGTGTCTAGTTTTCAAAAATGTATAGGTTTGCTAGGTTTCCCGAGGTGCCGGCAGAGCTAGGGTTAAAAAACTACAGGTAGGCACTTTGCAAAAAAAAGGTCATTTTTCACTGTGAAAATGTGGTGTGTCCACGTTGCGTTTTGGGCCGTTTCCTGTCGCGGGCACTAGGCCTACCCACACAAGTGAGGTACCATTTTTCTAGGAAGACTTTGGGGAACGCGGGGTGGGTGGAATTTTGTGGATTCACGCAGATTCAAGAACGTTCCACCACAGAAATGTGAGGAAAATGTGTTTTTTTAAAACAATGTTTTAGGTTTGCAAGGGATTCTGGGTAACAGAACCTGGTGAGAGCCAGTCAAGTCAACCCATCCTGGATTCCCCTGGGTGTCTAGTTTTTAAAAATGTATAGGTTTGCTAGGTTTCCCTAGGTGCCGGCAGAGCTAGGGTTCAAAAACTACAGCTAGGCACTATGGAAAAAAAGGGTCATTTTTCACTGTGAAAATGTGGTGTGTCCACGTTGCGTTTTGGGCCGTTTCCTGTCGCGGGCACTAGGCCTACCCACACAAGTGAGGTACCATTTTTCTCGGAAGACTTTGGGGAACGCGGGGTGGGTGGAATTTTGTGGATCCATGCAGATTCCAGAACTTTCCACCACAGAAATATGAGGAAAATGTGGGTTTTTTGACAATTTTTTAGGTTTGCAAGGGATTCTGTGTAACAGAACCTGGTGAGAGCCAGTCAAGTCACCCCATCCTGGATTCCCCTGTGTGTCTAGTTTTCAAAAATGTATAGGTTTGCTAGGTTTCCCTAGGTGCCGGCAGAGCTAGTGTTCAAATACTACAGCTAGGCACTTTGCAAAAAAAAGGGTAATTTTTCACTGTGAAAATGTGGTGTGTCCACGTTGCGTTTTGGGACGTTTCCTGTCGCGGGCACTAGGCCTACCCACACAAGTGAGGTACCATTTTTCTCAGAAGACTTTGGGGAACGTGGGGTGGGTGGAATTTTGTGGATCCACGCAGATTCCAGAACTTTCCACCACAGAAATGTGAGGAAAATGTGTTTTTTTTGACAATTTTTTAGGTTTGCAAGGGATTCTGGGTAACAGAACCTGGTGAGAGCCAGTCAAGTCACCCCATCCTGGATTCCCCTGTGTGTCTAGTTTTCAAAAATGTATATGTTTGCTAAGTTTCCCTAGGTGCCGGCAGAGCTAGGGTTCAAAAACTATAGCTAGGCACTTTGCAAAAAAAGGGAAATTTTTCACTGTAAAAAAGGGACATTTTTCACTGTGAAAATGTGGTGTGTCCACGTTGCGTTTTGGGACGTTTCCTGTCGCGGGCACTAGGCCTACCCACACAAGTGAGGTACCATTTTTCTCAGAAGACTTTGGGGAACGTGGGGTGGGTGGAATTTTGTGGATCCATGCAGATTCCAGAACTTTCCACCACAGAAATGTGAGGAAAATGTGTTTTTTTGGACAATTTTTTAGGTTTGCAAGGGATTCTGGGTAACAGAACCTGGTGAGAGCCAGTCAAGTCACCCCATCCTGGATTCCCGTGTGTGTCTAGTTTTCAAAAATGTATAGGTTTGCTAAGTTTCCCGAGGTGCCGGCAGAGCTAGGGTTCAAAAACTACAGCTAGGCACTTTGCAAAAAAAGGGTCATTTTCCACTGTGAAAATGTGGTGTGTCCAAGTTGCGTTTTGGGCCGTTTCCTGTCGCGGGCGCTAGGCCTGCCCACACAAGTGAGGTACCATTTTTCTCTTTGTGGATCCACGCAGATTCCAGAACTTTCCACCACAGAAATGTGAGGAAAATTTGTTTTTTTGACAATTTTTTAGGTTTGCAGGGATTCTGGGTAACAGAACCTGGTGAGAGCCAGTCAAGTCACCCCATCCTGGATTCCCCTGGGTGTCTAGTTTTCAAAAATGTATAGGTTTGCTAGGTTTCCCTAGGTGCCGGCAGAGCTAGGGTTAAAAAACTACAGCTAGGTACTTTGCAAAAAAAGGGTCATTTTTCACTGTGAAAATGTGGTGTGTCCACGTTGCGTTTTGGGCCGTTTCCTGTTGCGGGCGCTAGGCCTACCCACACAAGTGAGGTACCATTTTTCTCGGAAGACTTTGGGGAACGCGGGGTGGGTGGAATTTTGTGGATCCACGCAGATTTCAGAACTTTCCACCACAGAAATGTGAGGAAAATGTGTTTTTTTTGACAATTTTTTAGGTGTGCAAGGGATTCTAGGTAACAGAACCTGGTGAGAGGCAGTCAAGTCACCCCATCCTGGATTCCCCTGGGTGTCTAGTTTTCAAAAATGTATAGGTTTGCTAGGTTTCTCTAGGTGCCGGCAGAGCTAGGGTTCAAAAACTACAGCTAGGCACTTTGCAAAAAAAGGGTCATTTTTCATTGTGAAAATGTGGTGTGTCCACGTTGCGTTTTGAGCCGTTTCCTGTTGTGGGCACTAGGCCTACCCACACAAGTGAGGTACCATTTTTATCGGGAGACTTAGGGTAACACAGAATGTTAGAGCAACTGTTATTACCTGTTGACCTTCGATGCATTTCTGCCTTCCAAATGAAAGACAATGTGTAAAAAAGAAGTCATTTTGAAAAATCACCTATAATTCTCATGCTAGTATGGGTACTCCCAATTTCGGAAATGTGCAAATATCTACCGTTTATAAACTCTATATTTTGTTCCCATTTCAGAAATACATAGGTGTCTTTCATACCGATTTTTCCATGTATACATTTTCCCAAAATAATTGCTATATACCTGGTACATAATAAAAAACAATTGCAAGACGCTGCTCAGTTATTGGCTCTGGGTTCGTCGGGTTCTTGGTGAACCTACAAGTCCTAGATATCCCCACAACCAGAAAGGTCCAGCGGATGTAACGGTATATTGCTTCCAAACAGCTGTCATAATTAGAAGAAGTTACCGGTGAAAACGTTGACACAAATGGCTGTTTTTTTCAACTAATTTTCAATTTTTCCTATATTTAACTGTTAGTTTCTCTAAAGAAACCTTGAAGGATCTACACAAATGACCCCTTGCTGAATTCAGAATTTTGTCTACTTTTCTAAAATGTATAGCTTTCCAGGATCCATTATTGCGTTGATACCCATTTCTACCATTAACTGGAAGGAGGTTGAAAGCACAAAAAATAGCACAAATAGGCTATGTCCCAGAAAAATGCCAAAACTGTGTAAAAACATTTGGTTTTCTGACAAAAGTCTCCTTGTCCCTGAAAGCTGGGAAGATGGTGATTTCAGCACCACAACCCCTTTTTTGATACCATTTGCAGGGGAAAAAACAGACGCTTTCATCTGTAGCCCTTTTTTCCCATTTTTCCCACAAAAAACAGAATTTAGCTGTATTTTGGCTAATTTCTGGGTCCCTCCAGGGGAATCCACAAACCATGGGTACCTTTGGAATCCCCATGATATTGGAAAAAAAGGACGCAAATTTGGCGTGGATACCTTATGTGGTCAAAAAGTTACAGGGGCCTAAGCGCGAACTACCCCAAATAGCCAAAAAAAAGGCTTAGCACAGGGGGGGAAAAGGCCTTGCAGCGAAGTGGTTAAGCTGTGCTGTACAGAAGTCTGCAGCATGCTGAAAAGTTTCTCCTAGCGCTGGGAAGCCCATGGGCAGCTATGCGCTTTACAAATCCATAAACATAAACATAATAAAGAAGTGTCAGAAGCATTTTTGTTACCTTATATATAACCAAGAAAGCATTATGTACAACTGAACGACCGTATTAAAAAAGTATTAACAATAAATAATATCTTGAGTTTTATTTTGTCCTTTCAATGCTGGCAACTTCTATCTGCCTGTCCCAATGGTTGCTTGTTATGGGTTTTTTTATTATGGGGGGGCATAAATAACAGGAGGGTGAAGGTTGGGAAATAGTACCTGTATAACAGTCAGTGAGAGAGTCAGTCAGTTAGTCAGTCAGTCAGTGAGAGAGTCAGTTAGTTAGTTAGTCAGTGAGAGAGAGAGTGAGAGAGTCAGTTAGTCAGTCAGTCAGTCAGTGAGAGAGTGAGAGAGTCAGTCAGTCAGTCAGTGAGAGAGAGAGTGAGTGAGAGAGTCAGTCAGTCAGTCAGTGAGAGAGAGAGTGAGAGAGTCAGTCAGTCAGTCAGTGAGAGAGTCAGTCAGTCAGTGAGAGAGAGTGAGAGAGTCAGTCAGTGAGAGAGAGAGAGTCAGTCAGTGAGAGAGAGTGAGTGAGAGAGTCAGTCAGTGAGAGAGAGTCAGTCAGTGAGAGAGAGTCAGAGAGTCAGTCAGTGAGAGAGAGTCAGAGTCAGTCAGTGAGAGAGAGAGAGTCAGACAGTGAGAGAGTCAGTCAGTGAGAGAGAGTGAGAGAGTCAGTCAGTCAGTGAGAGAGTCAGTCAGTCAGTCAGTGAGAGAGTCAGTCAGTCAGTAAGAGAGTCAGTCAGTGAGAGAGTCAGTCAGTTAGTCAGTCAGTTGGTGAGTCAGTGAGAGAGTGAGAGTCAGTAAGTCAGTCAGTCAGTCAGTGAGAGAGAGAGTCAGTGAGAGAGAGAGTGAGAGAGTCAGTCTGTCAGTCCGTCAGTCAGTCAGAGAGTCAGTGAGAGTCAGTCAGTCAGTGAGAGTCAGTCAGTCAGTCAGTGAGAGAGAGATTGAGAGAGCCATTCAGTCAGTCAGTGAGAGAGAGTGAGTGAGTGAGTCAGTCAGTCAGAGAGAGAGTGAGAGAGTCAGTCAGTCAGTGAGAGAGTCAGTCAGTCAGTGAGTCAGTCAGTCAGTCAGTCAGTGAGAGAGTCAGTCAGTCAGTCAGTCAGTGAGGGAGTCATTCAGTCAGTCAGTGAGAGAGAGAGAGAGAGTCAGTCAGTCAGTCATTGAGTCAGTCAGTCAGTGAGAGAGTGAGAGAGTAAGTCAGTGAGAGAGAGATTGAGAGAGTCAGTCAGTCAGTGAGAGAGAGTCAGTCAGTCAGTCAGTGAGAGAGAGAGTGAGAGAGTCAGTCATTTAGTCAGTCAGTGAGAGAGAGAGTGAGAGAGTCAGTCAGTCAGTCAGTGAGACAGTTATTCAGTAAGAGAGTCAGTCAGTGAGTCAGTCAGTCTGTCAGAGAGAGAGTGAGAGAGTCAGTCAGAGAGTCAGTCAGAGAGTCAGTCAGTGAGAGAGAGATTGATAGAGTCAGTCAGTCAGTCAGTGAGAGAGAGAGTGAGAGAGTGAGTCAGTCAGTCAGTCAGTGAGAGAGAGAGTGAGAGAGTCAGTCAGTCAGTCAGTGAGTCAGTTATTCAGTAAGAAAGTCAGTCAGTGAGTCAGTCAGTCTGTCCGAGAGAGAGAGTGAGAGAGTCAGTCAGTCAGAGAGTCAGTCAGAGAGTCAGTCAGTCAGTCAGTGAGAGAGTGAGAGAGTCAGTCAGTGAGAGAGATTGAGAGAGTGAGTCAGTCAGTCAGTGAGAGAGAGAGTGAGAGAGAGAGTCAGTCAGTCAGTGAGAGAGAGTGAGAGTCAGTCCGTCAGAGAGTCAGTGAGAGTCAGTCAGTCAGCCAGTCAGTCAGTGAGAGAGAGATTGATAGTCAGTCAGTCAGTCAGTGAGAGAGAGAGTGAGAGAGTCAGTCATTTAGTTAGTCAGTGAGAGAGAGAGTGAGAGAGTCAGTCAGTCAGTGAGTCAGTTATTCAGTAAGAGAGTCAGTCAGTGAGTCAGTCAGTCTGTCAGAGAGAGAGAGAGTGAGAGAGTCAGTCAGTCAGAGAGTCAGTCAGAGAGTCAGTCAGTCAGTCAGTGAGGGAGTGAGAGAGTCAGTCAGTCAGTGAGAGAGAGATTGAGAGAGTGAGTCAGTCAGTCAGTGAGAGAGAGAGTGAGAGAGAGAGTCAGTCAGTGAGTCAGTCAGTCAGTGAGATAGTCAGTCAGTTAGTCAGTCAGTGAGAGAGAGTGAGAGAGTCAGTTAGTGAGAGAGAGTCAGTCAGTGAGAGAGAGTGAGAGAGTCAGTCAGTAAGAGAGTCAGTTAGTGAGAGAGAGAGAGTCAGTCAGTGAGAGAGTCAGTCAGTCAGTGAGAGAGAGAGTGAGAGAGTCAGTCAGTCAGTGAGAGAGTCAGTCAGTCAGTGAGAGAGTCAGTCAGTTAGTCAGTGAGAGAGAGAGAGTGAGAGAGTCAGTCAGTGAGAGAGTGAGAGAGTCAGTCAGTCAGTGAGTGAGTCAGTCAATGAGAGAGTCAGTCAGTCAGAGAGTCAGTCAGAGAGAGAGTGAGAGAGTCAGTCAATGAGAGAGAGAGTGAGAGAGTCAGTCAGTCAGAGTCAGTGAGAGTCAGTCCGTCAGTCAGTCCGTCAGTCAGTGAGAGAGTCAGTCAGTCAGTCAGTGAGAGAGAGAGATTGAGAAAGTCAGTCAGTGAGAGAGAGTCAGTCAGTCAGTGAGAGAGAGAGAGAGAGAGTGAGAGAGCAAGTCAGTCAGTGAGAGAGAGAGTGAGAGAGTCAGTCAGAGAGTCAGTGAGAGTCAGTCAGTCAGTGAGAGAGTGAGAGAGTCAGTCAGTCAGTGAGAGAGAGATTGAGAGAGTCAGGCAGTCAGTGAGAGTGAGAGAGTCAGTCAGTCAGTGAGAGAGTCAGTCAGTCAGTGAGAGAGTCAGTCCGTCAGAGAGTCAGTGAGAGTCAGTCAGTCAGCCAGTCAGTCAGTGAGAGAGTCAGTCAGTCAGTCAGTGAGAGAGAGATTGATAGAGTCAGTCAGTCAGTGAGAGAGAGAGTGAGAGAGTGAGTGAGTCAGTCAGTCAGTCAGTGAGAGAGTCAGTCAGTCAGTGAGAGAGTCAGTCAGTCAGTGAGTCAGTCAGTCAGTGAGAGAGAGAGTCAGTCAGTCAGTCAGTGAGAGAGTCATTCAGTCAGTCAGTGAGCGAGAGAGAGAGTGAGAGTCAGTCAGTCGAAGAGTCAGTGAGAGTCAGTGAGAGAGTGAGTCAGTCAGTGAGAGAGAGATTGAGAGAGTCAGTCAGTGAGAGAGAGTCAGTCAGTCAGTCAGTGAGAGAGAGTGAGAGAGTCAGTCATTTAGTCAGTCAGTCAGTGAGAGAGAGAGTGAGAGAGTCAGTCAGTCAGTGAGAGAGTCAGTCAGTGAGTCAGTTAGTCAGTAAGAGAGTCAGTCAGTGAGTCAGTCAGTCAGTGAGAGAGTGAGAGAGTCAGTCAGTCAGTCAAAGAGTCAGTCAGAGAGTCAGTCAGTCAGTCAGTGAGAGAGGGAGAGAGTCAGTCAGTCAGTGAGAGAGATATTGAGAGAGAGTCAGTCAGTGAGAGAGTCAGTCAGTGAGTCAGTCAGTGAGATAGTCAGTCAGTCAATGAGACAGAGTGAGAGAGTCAGTCAGTGAGAGAGAGAGAGTCAGTCAGTGAGAGAGAGTGAGAGAGTCAGTCAGTGAGAGAGAGTCAGTTAGTGAGAGAGAGAGAGTCAATCAGTGAGAGAAAGAGAGTCGGTCAGTCAGTGAGAGAGAGAGTGAGAGAGTCAGTCAGTCAGTCAGTCAGTGAGAGAGTCAGTCAGTCGGTGAGTGAGAGAGTCAGTCAGTTAGTCAGTCAGTCAGTGAGAGAGTGAGAGAGTCAGTCAGTCAGTGAGTCAGTCAGTCAGAGAGTCAGTCAGTCAGTCAGAGAGAGATTGAGAGAGTCAGTCAGTTAGTCAGTGAGAGAGAGAGTGAGAGAGTCAGTCAGTCAGAGAGTCAGTGAGATTCAGTCAGTCAGTCAGTGAGAGAGTCAGTCAGTCAGTCAGTGAGGGAGAGATTGAGAGAGTCAGTCAGTCAGTGAGAGTGAGAGAGTCAGTCAGTCAGTGAGAGAGAGTGAGAGTCAGTCCATCAGAGAGTCAGTGAGAGTCAGTCAGCCAGTCAGTCAGTGAGAGAGAGATTGATAGAGTCAGTCAGTCAGTGAGAGAGAGAGTGAGAGAGTGAGTGAGTCAGTCAGTCAGTCAGTGAGAGAGAGAGTGAGAGAGTCAGTCAGTCAGTCAGTGAGTCAGTTATTCAGTAAGAGAGTCAGTCAGTCTGTCAGAGAGAGAGAGAGAGAGTGAGAGAGTCAGTCAGTCAGAGAGTCAGTCAGAGAGTCAGTCAGTGAGAGAGTCAGTCAGTCAGTGAGAGAGAGTGAGAGTCAGTCCGTCAGAGAGTCAGTGAGAGTCAGTCAGTCAGCCAGTCAGTCAGTGAGAGAGAGATTGATAGAGTCAGTCAGTCAGTCAGTGAGAGAGAGAGTGAGAGAGTCAGTCATTTAGTTAGTCAGTGAGAGAGAGAGTGAGAGTCAGTCAGTCAGTGAGTCAGTTATTCAGTAAGAGAGTCAGTCAGTGAGTCAGTCAGTCTGTCAGAGAGAGAGAGAGAGAGAGTGAGAGAGTCAGTCAGTCAGAGAGTCAGTCAGTCAGTCAGTGAGAGAGTCAGTCAGTCAGTGAGAGAGAGATTGAGAGAGTGAGTCAGTCAGTGAGAGAGAGAGTGAGAGAGAGAGTCAGTCAGTCAGTGAGATAGTCAGTCAGTTAGTCAGTCAGTGAGAGAGAGTGAGAGAGTCAGTTAGTGAGAGAGAGAGAGTCAGTCAGTGAGAGAGAGTGAGAGAGTCAGTCAGTAAGAGAGTCAGTTAGTGAGAGAGAGAGTCAGTCAGTGAGAGAGTCAGTCAGTCAGTGAGAGAGTGAGAGAGTCAGTCAGTCAGTGAGAGAGTCAGTCAGTCAGTGAGAGAGTCAGTCAGTTAGTCAGTGAGAGAGAGAGTGAGAGAGTCAGTCAGTTAGTCAATCAGACAGTGAGAGAGTGAGAGAGTCAGTCAGTGAGTGAGTGAGTCAGTCAATGAGAGAGTCAGTCAGTCAGAGAGTCAGTCAGAGAGAGAGTGAGAGAGTCAGTCAATGAGAGAGAGAGTGAGAGAGTCAGTCAGTCAGTCAGTGAGAGAGTCAGTCAGTCAGTCAGTGAGAGAGAGAGATTGAGAGAGTCAGTCAGTGAGAGAGAGAGAGTCAGTCAGTCAGTGAGAGAGAGAGAGAGAGAGTCAGTCAGAGAGTCAGTGAGAGTCAGTCAGTCAGTGAGAGTCAGTCAGTCAGTGAGAGAGAGAGAGAGAGATTGAGAGAGTCAGGCAGTCAGTGAGAGTGAGAGAGTCAGTCAGTCAGTGAGAGAGAGTGAGAGAGTCAGTCAGTCAGTGAGAGAGTCAGTCCGTCAGAGAGTCAGTGAGAGTCAGTCAGCCAGTCAGTCAGTGAGAGAGTCAGTCAGTCAGTCAGTCAGTGAGAGAGAGATTGATAGAGTCAGTCAGTCAGTCAGTGAGAGAGAGAGTGAGAGAGTGAGTCAGTAAGTCAGTCAGTGAGAGAGTCAGTCAGTCAGTGAGAGAGTCAGTCAGTCAGTGAGTCAGTCAGTCAGTGAGAGAGAGAGTCAGTCAGTCAGTCAGTGAGAGAGTCATTCAGTCAGTCAGTGAGCGAGAGAGAGAGTGAGAGTCAGTCAGTCGAAGAGTCAGTGAGAGTCAGTGAGAGAGTGAGTCAGTCAGTGAGAGAGAGATTGAGAGAGTCAGTCAGTCAGTCAGTGAGAGTCAGTCAGTCAGTCAGTGAGAGAGAGTGAGAGAGTCAGTCATTTAGTCAGTCAGTCAGTGAGAGAGAGAGTGAGAGAGTCAGTCAGTCAGTGAGAGAGCCAGTCAGTCAGTGAGAGAGAGAGTGAGAGAGTCAGTCAGAGAGTCAGTGAGAGTCAGTCAGTCAGTGAGAGAGTGAGAGAGTCAGTCAGTCAGTGAGAGAGAGATTGAGAGAGTCAGGCAGTCAGTGAGAGTGAGAGAGTCAGTCAGTGAGAGAGAGTGAGAGAGTCAGTCAGTCAGTGAGAGAGTCAGTCCGTCAGAGAGTCAGTGAGAGTCAGTCAGCCAGTCAGTCAGTGAGAGAGTCAGTCAGTCAGTCAGTCAGTGAGAGAGAGATTGATAGAGTCAGTCAGTCAGTCAGTGAGAGAGTGAGTCAGTAAGTCAGTCAGTGAGAGAGTGAGAGAGTCAGTCAGTCAGTGAGAGAGTCAGTCAGTCAGTCAGTCAGTCAGTGAGAGAGAGAGTCAGTCAGTCAGTCAGTGAGAGAGTCATTCAGTCAGTCAGTGAGCGAGAGAGAGAGTGAGAGTCAGTCAGTCGAAGAGTCAGTGAGAGAGTGAGTCAGTCAGTGAGAGAGAGATTGAGAGAGTCAGTCAGTCAGTGAGAGAGAGTCAGTCAGTCAGTCAGTGAGAGAGAGTGAGAGAGTCAGTCATTTAGTCAGTCAGTCAGTGAGAGAGAGAGTGAGAGAGTCAGTCAGTCAGTGAGAGAGTCAGTCAGTGAGTCAGTCAGTCAGTGAGAGAGTGAGAGAGTCAGTCAGTCAGTCAAAGAGTCAGTCAGAGAGTCAGTCAGTCAGTCAGTGAGAGAGGGAGAGAGTCAGTCAGTCAGTGAGAGAGATATTGAGAGAGTGAGTCAGTCAGTGAGAGAGAGAGTCAGTCAGTGAGTCAGTCAGTGAGATAGTCAGTCAGTGAGACAGAGTGAGAGAGTCAGTCAGTGAGAGAGAGAGAGTCAGTCAGTGAGAGAGAGTGAGAGAGTCAGTCAGTGAGAGAGAGAGTCAGTTAGTGAGAGAGAGAGAGTCAGTCAGTGAGAGAGAGTCGGTCAGTCAGTGAGAGAGAGAGTGAGAGAGTCAGTCTGTCAGTCAGTGAGAGAGTCAGTCAGTCAGTGAGTGAGAGAGTCAGTCAGTTAGTCAGTCAGTCAGTGAGAGAGTGAGAGAGTCAGTCAGTCAGTGAGTCAGTCAGTCAGAGAGTCAGTCAGTCAGTGAGAGAGTCAGTCAGTCAGAGAGAGATTGAGAGAGTCAGTCAGTTAGTCAGTGAGAGAGAGAGTGAGAGAGTCAGTCAGTCAGAGAGTCAGTGAGATTCAGTCAGTCAGTCAGTGAGAGAGTCAGTCAGTCAGTCAGTCAGTGAGGGAGAGATTAAGAGAGTCAGTCAGTGAGAGTGAGAGAGTCAGTCAGTCAGTGAGAGAGAGTGAGAGTCAGTCCGTCAGAGAGTCAGTGAGAGTCAGTCAGCCAGTCAGTCAGTGAGAGAGAGATTGATAGAGTCAGTCAGTCAGTCAGTGAGAGAGAGAGTGAGAGATTGAGTGAGTGAGTGAGTCAGTCAGTGAGAGAGAGAGTGAGAGAGTCAGTCAGTCAGTGAGAGAGTCAGTCAGTCAGTCAGTCAGTCAGTGAGAGAGTCAGTCAGTCAGTCAGTCAGTGAGAGAGTCATTCAGTCACTCAGTGAGCGAGAGAGAGAGTGAGAGTCAGTCAGTCGAAGAGTCAGTGAGAGTCAGTGAGAGAGTGAGTCAGTCAGTGAGAGAGATTGAGAGAGTCAGTCAGTCAGTCAGTGAGAGAGAGTCAGTCAGTCAGTCAGTGAGAGATAGTGAGAGAGTCAGTCATTTAGTCAGTCAGTCAGTGAGAGAGAGAGTGAGAGAGTCAGTCAGCCAGTGAGAGAGTCAGTCAGTGAGTCAGTTAGTCAGTAAGGGAGTCAGTCAGTGAGTCAGTCAGTCAGTGAGAGAGTGAGAGAGTCAGTCAGTCAAAGAGTCAGTCAGAGAGTCAGTCAGTCAGTCAGTGAGAGAGGGAGAGAGTCAGTCAGTCAGTGAGAGAGAGAGATATTGAGAGAGTGAGTCAGTCAGTGAGAGAGAGAGTGAGAGAGTCAGCCAGTGAGTCAGTCAGTGAGTCAGTGAGATAGTCAGTCAGTCAGTCAGTCAGTGAGACAGAGTGAGAGAGTCAGTCAGTGAGAGAGAGAGAGTCAGTCAGTGAGAGAGAGAGTCAGTCAGTGAGAGAGAGAGTCAGTTAGTGAGAGAGAGAGAGAGAGTCAGTCAGTGAGAGAGAGAGTGAGAGAGTCAGTCAGTCAGTGAGAGAGTCAGTCAGTCAGTGAGAGAGAGAGTGAGAGAGTCAGTCAGTTAGTCAGTCAGTCAGTGAGAGAGTGAGAGAGTCAGTCAGTGAGTCAGTCAGTCAGAGAGTCAGTCAGTCAGTGAGAGAGTCAGTCAGTCAGAGAGAGATTGAGAGAGTCAGTCAGTTAGTCAGTGAGAGAGAGAGTGAGAGAGTCAGTCAGTCAGAGAGTCAGTGAGAGTCAGTCAGTGAGAGAGTCAGTCAGTCAATCAGTCAGTGAGAGAGAGATTGAGAGAGTCAGTCAGTCAGTGAGAGAGAGTGAGAGAGTCAGTTAGTGAGAGAGTCAGTCAGTCAGTGAGAGAGAGAGAGTGAGAGAGTCAGTCAGAGAGTCAGTGAGAGTCAGTCAGTCAGTCAGTGAGAGAGTCAGTCAGTCAGTGAGACAGAGTGAGAGAGTCAGTCAGTGAGAGAGAGAGAGTCAGTCAGTGAGAGAGAGTGAGAGAGTCAGTCAGTGAGAGAGAGAGTCAGTTAGTGAGAGAGAGAGAGTCAGTCAGTGAGAGAAAGAGAGTCGGTCAGTCAGTGAGAGAGAGTGAGAGAGTCAGTCAGTCAGTCAGTGAGAGAGTCAGTCAGTCAGTGAGAGAGTCAGTCAGTCAGTGAGAGAGAGTGAGAGAGTCAGTCAGTCAGTCAGTCAGTGAGAGAGTCAGTCAGTCAGTGAGAGAGTCAGTCAGTCAGTGAGAGAGAGAGTGAGAGAGTCAGTCAGTCAGTCAGTCAGTGAGAGAGTCAGTCAGTCAGTGAGTCAGTCAGTCAGAGAGTCAGTCAGTCAGTCAGTCAGAGAGAGATTGAGAGAGTCAGTCAGTTAGTCAGTGAGAGAGAGTGAGAGAGTCAGTCAGTCAGTCAGTGAGAGAGTCAGTCAGTCAGTGAGAGAGTCAGTCAGTCAGTGAGAGAGAGAGTGAGAGAGTCAGTCAGTTAGTCAGTCAGTCAGTGAGAGAGTGAGAGAGTCAGTCAGTGAGTCAGTCAGTCAGAGAGTCAGTCAGTGAGAGAGTCAGTCAGTCAGAGAGAGATTGAGAGAGTCAGTTAGTCAGTGAGAGAGAGAGTGAGAGAGTCAGTCAGTCAGAGAGTCAGTGAGAGTCAGTCAGTGAGAGAGTCAGTCAGTCAGTCAGTGAGGGAGAGATTGAGAGAGTCAGTCAGTGAGAGGGAGAGAGTCAGTCAGTCAGTGAGAGAGAGTGAGAGAGTCAGTTAGTGAGAGAGTCAGTCAGTCAGTGAGAGAGTCAGTCAGTCAGTGAGAGAGAGAGAGTGAGAGAGTCAGTCAGAGAGTCAGTGAGAGTCAGTCAGTCAGTCAGTGAGAGAGTGAGAGAGTCAGTCAGTCAGTGAGACAGAGTGAGAGAGTCAGTCAGTGAGAGAGAGAGAGTCAGTCAGTGAGAGAGAGTGAGAGAGTCAGCCAGTGAGAGAGAGAGTCAGTTAGTGAGAGAGAGAGAGTCAGTCAGTGAGAGAAAGAGAGTCGGTCAGTCAGTGAGAGAGAGTGAGAGAGTCAGTCAGTCAGTCAGTGAGAGAGTCAGTCAGTGAGAGAGTCAGTCAGTGAGAGAGAGTGAGAGAGTCAGTCAGTCAGTCAGTGAGAGAGTCAGTCAGTCAGTGAGAGAGTCAGTCAGTCAGTGAGAGAGAGAGTGAGAGAGTCAGTCAGTCAGTCAGTGAGAGAGTCAATCAGTCAGTAAGTCAGTCAGTCAGAGAGTCAGTCAGTCAGTCAGTGAGAGAGCCAGTCAGTCAGAGAGAGATTGAGAGAGTCAGTCAGTTAGTCAGTGAGAGAGAGTGAGAGAGTCAGTCAGTCAGTCAGTGAGAGAGTCAGTCAGTCAGTGAGAGAGTCAGTCAGTCAGTGAGAGAGAGAGTGAGAGAGTCAGTGAGAGAGTCAGTCAGTCAGTGAGTCAGTCAGTCAGAGAGTCAGTCAGTCAGTCAGTGAGAGAGTCAGTCAGTCAGAGAGAGATTGAGAGAGTCAGTCAGTTAGTCAGTGAGAGAGAGTGAGAGAGTCAGTCAGTCAGAGAGTCAGTGAGAGTCAGTTAGTCAGTCAGTCAGTGAGAGAGTGAGAGAGCCAGTCAGTCAGTCAGTGAGGGAGAGATTGAGAGAGTCAGTCAGTGAGAGGGAGAGAGTCAGTCAGTCAGTGAGAGAGAGTGAGAGAGAGTCAGTCAGTGAGAGAGTCAGTCAGTCAGTGAGAGAGTCAGTCAGTCAGTGAGAGAGAGAGAGTGAGAGAGTCAGTCAGAGAGTCAGTGAGAGTCAGTCAGTCAGTCAGTGAGAGAGTGAGAGAGTCAGTCAGTCAGTGAGAGAGATTGAGAGAGTCAGTCAGTCAGTGAGAGAGAGAGAGTGAGAGAGTCAGTCAGTCAGTGAGAGAGAGTGAGAGAGTCAGTCAGTCAGTGAGAGAGAGTGAGAGAGTCAGTCAGTCAGTCTGTGAGAGAGAGAGTGAGAGAGTCATTTAGTCAGTCAGTCAGTGAGAGAGAGAGTGAGAGAGTCAGTCAGTCAGTGAGTCAGGCAGTGAGTCAGTCAGTCAGTAAGAGAGTCAGTCAGTCAGTCAGAGAGAGAGAGAGAGTCAGTCAGTCAGTCAGAGAGTCAGTGAGAGAGTCAGTCAGTCAGTGAGAGAGTCAGTCAGTCAGTCAGACAGACAGAGTGAGAGAGTCAGTCAGTGAGAGAGAGAGAGAGAGTCAGTCAGTGAGAGAGAGTGAGAGAGTCAGTCAGTGAGAGAGAGAGAGTTAGTCAGTGAAAGAGAGTCAGAGAGTCAGTCAGTGAGAGAAAGAGTCAGAGAGTCAGTCAGTGAGAGAGAGAGTCAGACAGTCAGTCAGTCAGTGAGAGAGAGAGTGAGAGAGTGAGTCAGTCAGTGAGTCAGTGAGAGTCAGTCAGTGAGAGAGTGAGAGAGTCAGTCAGTCAGTCAGTGAGAGAGATTGAGAGAGTCAGTCAGTCAGTGAGAGAGAAAGTGAGAGAGTCAGTCAGTCAGTGAGAGAGTCAGTCAGTCAGTGAGAGAGTCAATCAGTGAGTCAGTCAGTCAGTGAGAGAGTCAGTCAGTCAGTCAGTGAGAGAGAGAGCGAGAGAGTCAGTCAGTCAGTTAGTCAGTCAGAGAGTCAGTGAGTGTCAGTCAGTCAGTCAGTGAGAGAGTGAGAGAGTCAGTCAGTCAGTCAGTGAGAGAGAGAGTGAGAGTGTCAGTCAGTCATTGAGAGAGAGAGTGAGAGTCAGTCAGTCAGTCAGTCAGTGAGAGAGAGAGAGAGAGTGAGAGAGTCAGTCAGTCAGTGAGAGAGTCAGTCAGTCAGGGAGTCAGTTAGTCAGTGAGAGAGTCAGTCATTGAGTCAGTCAGTCAGTGAGAGAGTCAGTCAGTCAGTCAGAGAGAGAGAGAGAGTGAGAGAGTCAGTCAGTCAGTCAGAGAGACAGTGAATCAGTCAGTCAGTGAGAGCGTAAGAGAGTCAGTCAGTCAGTGAGAGAGATATTGAGAGAGTGAGTCAGTCAGTCATACAGTGAGAGAGAGAGTGAGAGAGTCAGTCAGTGAGTCAGTCAGTCAGTTAGTCAGTAAGTGAGACAGAGTGAGAGAGTCAGTCAGTGAGAGAGAGTCAGTCAGTGAGAGAGAGTGAGAGAGTCAGTCAGTGAGAGAGAGAGAGAGTCAGTCAGTGTGAGAGAGAGAGAGCCAGAGAGTCAGTCAGTGAGAGAGAGAGTCAGTCAGTGAGAGAGAGTCAGACAGTCAGTCAGTGAGAGAGTCAGTGAGAGAAAGTGAGAGTCAGTCAGTCAGTCAGTGAGAGAGAGAGTGAGAGAGTCAGTCAGTGAGAGAGTCAGTCAGTCAGTGAGAGAGTCAGTCAGTCAGTGAAAGAGTCAGTCAGTCAGAGAGAGAGAGTGAGAGAGTCAGTCAGTCAGTCAGTCAGAGAGTCAGGACCAATTTTGGCAAGGAGGGACAACTAAAGGAAGGTTGTTATTATTACTACAATAATTATTAAGGTGGTCATTATTATTAGTTCTAGTAGAACTAGTATTAATATTACTTTTCCTGCTGATGATTTAAAGACTAACAAATAGTGTAATGAAGGGCAATAATGTCAATGGCAAAGTTGCTAGGAATAATAATAATTAATAATAAGGGGTTAAAATAACGCATGTGTTTGCAATACATGCACAAGGACAAAAATCATGGGAACAGAAAACAAGCGCGGCCGCAAAGTGAAAGCAACCGCGCTGTGTTTCATTAGTAACATGATCCACAACAACAAGGGAGGAATGCAGCTGCCACAAAGCGCGCCGCTGCTCGCTGCCGACACCAAAACGCCGTGGCAGTGACCTTTACACAAAGAGGCTGGACATGCACCCGCCTTTGGCCATTTGCGTGCTTTCATTATTGAAAGCTACACGCAAAGGCAAATAGAATGTGTGGGAGTTACCAGACCCACACGAAGAACTTTTGGGGAAGTTTGGAGTGCTTACAAGAAGCCTCCCATAGAGCAGCGCATGCACGCTGCGCTAGGCTCGACCTAAAAAGCATCCCAGGTGAGTATTTCTGAGACACCAGCCTGAGATGTAACACGTGAGAGGGACATGGGGGTCGCCTCACGGGGTCCCCCAATTCAGTCATAAGCCTATGAATATCTGTGTGTTCCCTGAGACTCCAGGGCCTCTCACCACATTCTGCAGCGGGGCCTCATGATCTTGCATTACACCACTGACATCAGTCTGGAGGGAAACTTGGAGCCTCTTCGATAGGACAAGGTTGCCTTTGCCCAGGCAACATAGCAGAATACTGTGACTGGAAAAAAACAAGCATTTGCAATGCAATTGGTCTTGCATTTGCGAGAGTTTAAGCTATTGGCATTGTAAATAGCAATGCCTTTTATTTATCTTTTGAAAATGAACACATAAATAAAAGGCATTGTCATTTACAATGCCAATAATTCAAACTCTTGTAAATGTGAGATCTATTTCACTTCCAAGAAGCAGCCGCCATTGTCCCACGCTGCATGGCGTGCTGAATGTTGCAGGAAAGCATGTTGTGCCTGCAGTAGGAGAAACACATTAAAGAAAATAGTGCTTACAGACTAAATACGACATACCGTATAACAACAGAAGTAAAAGGGCCAGTCCTCATGGGAGGTAACAAATGAAGACAAGGCGGAACTAAGGAGCAACTAACAATATTATTAACGAATTAGAAGCCACCATTTACAAAGAACAATGACACAAGCCAATGAAAAATATGTGCAGAGAGTGGGCGGAGCTTCAAGTCAATACTCGAACACAGCATGCCTCCCAGAGCAGCGCTTGCGCTGCCCAGGCTCGACCTAAAGATCTTACTCTTCATGTCTTGCTTTGGCATTTCTTTGTGAACAATGGCGCTCATTCACAAAGGGTGTAGATAAAGAGTCAGATGTATGCTTGAGTAGGTTGACTAGTACATTTCAGACTTTTTATGAGTATCATATAGTTGTGCTGATTTTCTTCCAGAAGGATAGTTCCTCACATGTAAATTAAGCACAAATGTGTTTTTATACATGTAACTTTCTACTCCAAAGGGAAATTATTATTCCGAGTGGAGAAACTCCTAACACAATGCCTCACCTCCCCCAAATATGGAAGTATTCTCTCAACGTTCCTATCCCAGAAAAGCAGCTACTCTTGTCGATAACAGAAGAAAATATGTATATGTTTCCAGGGCATGAAACTACCATCAATAGGTATGCATACATCCACATATTTATGATTTTGTCTGTGTTCACCTGCTTTTTTTGGAGAGTTTCACTCAGAAATGCCCTAAACACCACCCCTAACCCCTAACCCTAAACTTGCAAACACAGCAATTCCCCTATACTGCACATAATTCATTCATGTAATCGTCAATATACTTTCCAAATGTCAAATTGTGTGTTCATCAGAAAAGAGAGAAGCCATCTTACTTTAGAGAATACAGGTTGAAATGACCAATATGTCATTGCATCCAATTTCCCTGGCATGAACAGAACGGGGCGTACAACTGCGCTCTGTTCTTCTGTCTCCCTCCACTGGCGTATTTTAAGCTGCCATGCGCCAACAGACATCCTTCTGCCATAATGCAAGGGTGTCTGGTGTGTGGTAAGCATAGTTTTTGTACAGGAAGGCATGCCTTCCTGTACAAAAAATATGCTTTAATGCGTTTCTATGTTTTTATGTGTGCTGCAGAATGTAGCACATATGCAAAGAGGGAAAAACAAGGAGAAATTACAAATTTCTCTTTGTTATGCCTACCTCAATGAGGTACAGTATTTTGGAACAAATTGATGTCTATAAATCTTTGTCCATACGGATTTGTGTCCAAACCCACTGGTGGCTATATGGGAACGCCCGTGCACCACCGGTGGAACGCCCCTTTGACGCAAAGTAATGCAAGGCAGCTAATTGCACAGCTCTGCGTTACTTTTGGTTATGATACAACACAAATCACAATTTGTGTTGGTTTGTAAATACCAACACAACACTTTGTGTCAGTTTGTGTTAAAAAAGTAATGTAAACTTGATGCAAAGTCTTTGTGGATCTGGGCCTAGATTTTCACAGAAAATGTCAAATATTCTGTCATGGATCAGAGGCTCTGAGTTCTGTTGCTGGGTGTAAATATTTACTGTGTGAGTTTAGCGACAAACGTACTGAAAATCTAAGCTGTCTTGCCTCTTTGCTAAGAGATCTGTCTAAAATGTTCTATTGGTTGACACGCAATTAAAGTGTAGTAGGCCATTGAAGCAGGGCAGAAGGGAGGATCAGTTTCAATGTCTGGCACGTATTCCCTAACTAATACTTGGGGTGGATGAAATAAAGGGGAAAACGGTTTCTAACCTCATGGGATTCACACCTGCAAAGACAGCCAGTTGGTCATTGCAGCATTTATTTACCACTTACTAACTATGTATGGGGCACGGAAAGGCTTACCTCCATGGGCAACAAGCTATGCCATGTAGAGTGTGTGGTTGGAAAAGTAGTGTCTTAGTTTTTTGATTCTATGTGGGAAGTGTCTCCATGTCATACATGATGACCACAAGGTGCGGTTATCGTGTTTTGGGATGCAACACGTAGCTGTGTTGTGAATGATGAGGCATGAGAAACAGATAAACAGTCTATGGTTTTCAGTGCACTGGCAGCTTTGAACAGCTCTGCAGGTCAGTTTTTAGTATTTGTAATAGTTATAGTCTATTTAGATGGTAACTGCACTGGGGTTGACAAATCTGAAAATGTGTTTATAGTTGTGGTCTTGAGCTGGCATGGTTGGAGGGAGTGTGAAGTGGAGAGATCTACTGGAATGGGAATTTTTACTATCATCCCATATCCGAGTGTCACTGTGAGATGTAAAGAAGTGGTCATAGTGTATAGGTATTTGGGGCCTACAGTGGTGGACTAGATTAAAGTCCTCCGATTGACCAGCAGTGTGTGACAGACCCCTTCAGTTAGTCCATGCCTGTTCAGTTGGTGATGGCTGGTTTATTGGCTGTACATTACTGGTGATGGACAACCTCTGTCGCAGACATCTTTGATGTGAACGTAAGAGGTGTAAGTTACAGTTGGCTGCCGACCGCTGAGTGTTATGGTATTAGTGTTAATTTGAGTCTGAAATGTTTTTTTTAAAACACAATTTTATTAGAGTTTTGCGATACACATCATGATACAGGATAGATGGTTCATTTTTGGTTACATGTAAGCGTTCAGATTGTGTATATATCTTATCGGGTGCCTTCGTGACATTGCACTGTTAAGTACAAGCATTTGGTACGTAAGCTAATAGTCCATGACACCATTGTAAACCACAATAATTTGTTCAGAACAACATATCTCATATCTCCGCATGTCTACAGTTTCTTACCCCAACACCCACCCTCGTCATCCCACCCGCAACTCTTCCCTCCCTACTACCTGGTAACCATAAACTTAGCCGCTTTATTCCAATCTGTTTCACCGGGACAGGCTCCCAAGGGTCAATCAAGGTAACGTTGACCTAGTGTGTCCCTGGGCGGGGGGGGGAGGGAGGAAGGGAGCTGAATGGCATCCAAGATAGTGGCAGAGTGGTCGGTGGGGGGGAAGAGAGGTAGGGGGGGGTTGGACCCTCCCTGTCCGGACCACCTTCCAAGCTGGGATCCGGTAGTTGTGGCTAAGTTAACAGAGGATCCAGGGCCTCCTCTGCGTCTTCATCTGTTTCCGCCTTAAACTGCTCTTTTACTTGAGCCCATTCTAGGGAAATTGGTCTTTTCCTTAATCCCCTGTATTCCTCGCGATAAAGCGCCTCCCCCTCTGCCACCGCCCAACTAATGACCTCCTCCCTCCATTTGCCCTCCCGTGGCGCCGTGCGAGACTTCCAACGCTGTGTTATTAATCGTTTTGCGAGCATCAAAGCTAACCCTGTTAAGCGACGTAGTAGTTTCACCTTCCTCTGGAGTGGAAGGAGACCTAGTAGGCACACCTCCATGGTGTCCCAACGGGTGCGTCCCGTGAGTTTAGATAACCCTTGGGTAACCTCCGACCAAAACCTCCCTAGAGTAGAGCATGACCAGAGCATATGAGTGAAATCGGCAGGGTGGTGGGTACATCTGGGACATTGTGCAGTGGTTGAGGGATACATCTTGTGAATAGCCTGCGGTGTAAGATAGGCCCTGTGTAGTATTAGTAATTGTATTGTCTTCAGCCGAAAATTACGGGACACCCGTCGGGGATGTTCTAGGGCAGCGTCCCATTCCCTATTTTCTAACTCCCTCGCCAGTGCCAGTTCCCACTTCTGACAGAGAGGCAATAGTGATATATGTAGGTGCTCTCGCAGTCCGCGGTACAACCAGCGTACAAGGTGGCGGCCATGGCCCATGATGTGGAGAGACCGCAATAATTGAAATGTAGGGGGTTCCTTCTGTGCCACTAACCAATACCTCTGGACATAATGCACAACCGATGCATGCGTGAGGAACAGAGTCACCGGCACCGCATTAGTGCGGACAAATTCGTCATGTGGCATCAGTGTACCGTCTAGGAAGAGATCTCCAACTGTGGACGTGCCCGCCTGTATCCAGTCCCGCACCTGAACAATAGACAAAACACCACGTCGGGTAGGCAAACCACAAAGGGGGATGTTGGGAGCATATGGATTCAGGGCTCTTGCAGATTTCTGAGCTTGCTTCCAGTAGTGTAAGGCAATGGACAACAGAAAGGGAGGGTCACGTATCTTGTCGGCCCTGGGACATAGCTGCGCCTGCAACTTCCCTCGCTGCAATTGCGCTGGGGTGTAGCCTATTTCAATCAAGTTATGGCCCGCCAACCAATATTGCAATTGTTTTTAAAAAAAATACTTTTTTAATGTGAATTGTTAAAATAGAATTGTGGAGCCAATGTTGTATACTAAATATATGTTTTTGATTATGCAGAAAACTGTCCTGAAGAAGGTGTCTATTCCACGTATTCACCGAAACGCTGCGTCGACAACTGTTTTCCTTTAGATTTTGTATTTTATTTGCTCTCAATATTATGTATTTAACATGATTTTTAATAATGAAATGTTTTACGTTTTTTATAAATGTATTGAATAAATATTATATGCAAACTTGTTGGTTTTTAAGATATTTTTGTGTGAACTTTGCAATATGGTACTGTAGTGATGTTTTCCTAATTTTGATAACTTTATAACCACCGTATTAGTTAAGACTGGTATTTTTGGTGCATTGTATGTTCGCTTGCTGCATTTAGGGATTTTTTTGATTTTGCACATATTCCCCCTGTCCCTGACTGGATTTTAGGGGACCTCCCTTTTGGTTTACTTACCGCCAACCAATACGCCAGCCACTGCAACTGCCCAACAATACAGTATGTTTTAAAATCAGGTGCCCCCATGCCGCCCACCGTGCTCGGTAGCTGCATCTTGGATAGTGCTAGTCTATGTCTCCCCTGTCCCCATAACAAGGACGTTAGCAAAGTATTTAGTGTCCTAAAAATCCATGCCGATAGGACCACAGGGATATTCACGAAATGGTATAAGAGTCTAGGTAGCATGACCATTTTGGACACTGCTAGACGGCCCACCATTGACAACGGCAGGGTGTTCCAAAAGGACACTTGTGAACGGAGCGAGTTTATAGTCCGCACCACATTCCCGTCGATAGTGTCAGCGGAGGACCTATAAATCCGTATCCCAAGGTATTTAAATGTTGTAGGTTCTATTTTGAACTGCACTGGACCAAACTGCAAGTGGGTCCCCTCATATGCGTCAGAGAAGGAGTATGCTACTTACTTCGCGGCATTAAGATGCAGGCCAGAGATGTCTCCAAACTGCGAAAACACAGCGGCGATGAGCTGCATATCCATGTCAAGGTCTTTAAAAAATAACAGCATATCGTCCGCGTAAAGCGAAACGGAGTGTATTACTGGCTGCAACGGTATGCCATATGGGGCCATGACGCATCGCAATCGCTGGGCCATTGGCTTCAAAGCCAGCACAAACAATAGGGGTGACAGGGGGCAACCTTAACGAGTCCCCCTATAAATACAATATGCAGGTGATATGATCGTTCCCGACTTGGCGCGGGCCGTGGGGTCAGTATAGAGTAATTGAATCCACTTGCAGTATTCCGGGGGTATACCAAACTTTACTAACACTGCAAGCATATACGACCAACTTAACGTATCGAACGCTTGCCGTATATCTAGGGACAAGCATCCGGCCAACGGCAATGACCCCTTCACCGCATGCATCAGGGCGTGTAATCGACGAATATTGAGAGAAGTACTCCGCTTGGGAATAAAACCACACTGGTCCGTGTGTATTAATTTAGGCAACAGGGGAAGTAATCTGGACGCTAAAACTTTACTTAGGATTTTATATTCTGTATTAAGTATTGATAACGGTCAGTATGACGCCAATTCAGTGGGGGCCTTATCCGGTTTCAACAGGGTCGTGACTATCGCCTCCTTAGTAGTGGGGGGCAGCGTACCTTCCTCAAGGGAGGTGACATACAATTGTAACAGCTTCGGGGCCAATGCGTCCACATATGTTGGCCATCTGAGCCTGGGGTCTTATTGCGTGCCAGCGCTTTTATTGCAACCCGGATCTCTGCTATAGTAATCGGTGCCCCCAACAGCTCAGCAGATGCGTCCGTTACCGTGGGAAGGTCTATGTTCACAAGGAATTGCACCGTCTCTTCCGACCTCTCTGATGGTTGTGCAATATATAGATTAGTATAATGTTCTTGGAAAGTCTTATTGATTTCGCTCTGGGAGGTTAGTAACGTGCCGTGTGCATCATAGATCGCCAAGGTGGGAGTGGGAGTCAATGGGGGAGCAATCAGTTGCGCCAGCAACGTGCCAGCCCTATCCGCTTCGGCGTGAGTACGCAGCGTGTACGCATGGAAGTCTACCGTCCGGAGCCGCTCTAATAGCTCAGCGTACCTAATCCTTGCCTCCTGCAATTGCTCCACTCCCGTTACATGTCCCTGAGCCGCCACTTCTAGCGCCTGCAGTTTGTCTTCCAATTCCACCAAGTCTCTGGTCACCTCTCTCCTGACTCCCACCAAACTGCCCATAGCAACCCCCCGTATTGTGATTTTAAAAGCCTCCCACTCGACCTACCTAGTTGAAGCTGTGCCCTCGTTATCAGCAAAATACGTAGTAATAGTGTCAGCTAATTTAGCACGGAACACTTGATCTTCTAAGGCCACAGGTTGCAGCTGCCATGTTGGTATAGGCGTAGGGACCCGCCCCCAATGCAGTGTCAATTCTATAGGATTGTGATCAGAGATGGTTTTACCTAGGAATGTACTCTGATGTATGGCAGAGGATAAATCTGTGGTGCAAAGAAAATGGTCTAATCGGGTATGTAGGTTATGTGGGTGAGAGTAGAAGGAATATTCCCGCATATTCGTGTGTTGGGACCTCCAGACGTCTATAAGGTTCCACCCCCATGCCCACCTAGTCAGAGCGGCAGCTTGAGTCACAGCGTTGGTGTTCGATAAGGGGGGATGTGAGCGGTCCCAGTGTACATCAAACACAGCATTGAAGTCCCCACCCAATAACCATGGGTATTGTACCCAGTCCGAAAGTGCCTGTGTTAACCTGGAGAGAAAGGCATCTTGATCGACGTTCGGAGCATAGATGGAGCCTAACACTACCTGCCTACCATCCAAGGTCCCGCGAATCAGGACATACCTGCCCAGTTCATCTATGCGGGACTCACTATGAGCAAATGGGATTCCCGCCCGTATCCATATTGCAGCCCCTCTAGAAAAGGCGGAGTACGCTGTAGCATAAAATTGGCCCCGCCATCTCCTCTGCAGTTTACTGGTTTCAGTTTGTAAGAGGTGCATCTCCTGGAGACATACTATTTGAGCCTTGCGACGATGTAGCTGAGCTACGATTCTATGCCATTTCTGGGCCGACCCCATCCCCCGAACATTCCAGGATATAACAGTATACAGTTTCTCAACCGACATTAGTAGCTGTAAAACCAAAAGCCCCCTCGGGCCCAACACCACCCCACCACCCCAGCCCCCCAGCCCCCCGAACCCCCAATCAGAATATGCGGCAACCATTAAACCAATACAAACAATCCCCAATACTGGGTCCAACGATAGAACCTCGTCCGACCAAACTGTGCAGAAAAGGGTTAACATCATACACTTAGAACTCTTGCTTTCGCTTGTGGGGTTAAGCTACGTGTGTAACACACCAGTGTCTTGAGCAATAGTAGGAATACATACCCAAGTCGGGCCGGGCCATTATACTAGCATATGATCCCCCTGGGTCCCCATGTGTAAGCAGTGGCACCACTAATACATTATACAATAAAGATCAGTGAGGAATGGAGCAAAACATAACAAGTAGTATTTTGCTGAAGTGGGCGGACATAGTTCCGGTATTTTAGCATCAGCATTCTTCCAAATAAGGACCCTCCGAGTTCAACCTAATGGGTCCCGGCTGAGTTGAGTAGATGCAGACGGGAATAAGGCCATGCTACCCCGGGAGTCGGAGTCCGAGTTGGCCTCCTCAGAAGGGCTAGTACTGATCGCCGGCCTTGGGACTCTGAGTGTCTCGGCTGTCCGGAGGGCCTCTCGCCTCCCCTCCATCACTTGCTGGCGGGGCGGGGGAGAAGTCCCCACACTCTGTGTGATCATGCCCTTCTTGCGCCGGCGGGGGGCCCGTTGTGATTTCGGCTGCGTTGAATCCAATCTCCGTTCTGGCAGTATATCAGGGAAGTGTCGGTCCAGCCATTCCCACGCACTCTCGGGGGTATCGAAGAACAATGACCGTTGGTTATGGTTGATTTTGAGCTTGGCTGGGAAAAGCAATGCAAATGTCAAGCCCGCCGCACGGACTCTTGCTTTGACTTCCATGAACGAGAAGCGCTTTCGCTGGACATGTAGAGTATAGTCCGGGAATATAGAAACCCTCGCATTCTCCACTTGTAGCGGGGCCCGCTCCCTCGCCGCCTGCAGCACCCGGTCCCTATAATTCAATATTCGTGCCAGCATTGGACGTGGGTTCGATCCTGGTATGGGGCGTCGCGTAGGGACTCGGTGAGCTCGCTCTACAGTAAAGTGCGGAGAAAGACCCATGGGTGCCACCACTGTTTTCAGCCACTCCTCGATGTAGGTCGTCGGGTTGGGCCCCTCCGTTTCCTCAGGCAGACCCACTATTCTGAGGTTGTTTTGCCTCGCCTGCCCTTCCGCATCATCAGCCCGGGCGTACAAGGCCTCAATCTGCTGCCGCATCTCCTTCAGTTGGCTATCGTGATCAGTGATTTGAGGCCCCATTGTGTCCAGCAGGTGTTCAGTATTTTTAACTTTATCGGACAAATTTCGGTGGTCATCTTTAAGTAGGTTCAGGTCCACTGATATTGTGCCCAGATGGCTCTCAAGTGCAGAGCGTGATTCCCGAATTTCCCTCAGGATCATGTCCAATTTATCCCCTGCTGGGGCGGGTGCGTGGTCTGCCTCCATCCGCGGAGATCTGCCAGACGAGGACTCCGAGGGCGGTGAGTGGGATCCCCTCCCGCCCGACCTCGAGGCGGTCCAAGTCTTCCCTCTGCCCATGGTCTGTGATAGCCCAGGCGGACCCGGTCTCCAGCAGGAAGGCGCTCGTTGCGCACGGTGTTCCCGAGCCCCAATCAGTCATGCAGGGGGGGTCAAAGTACCTCCAGAAGTAACGATACTGTATGAGTGGCTCGCCCCTTGCAGAACCAGGCTATCTCCAGGACCCAAGAGACACCGCAGACCCCCGTTCGGGGTTGCGACCAGGAGCTTCCACCCCGAGGCCTGTAAGCACTAGTCCGTCACCTTAAGGGGTAGAGGAGGGTGGGGTAACGCGGGGGTCAGTGTGTATCCTCGTCTCTCAGCTGTAGGCCCCACCAGAGTCCCAAGCAACGCAGGACCTGCACCCAGGTCCCAGCCCTTCGCAGACAGTCCGCCCCTAGGAAAGCCTGGGGCTTCAGCAGGCCGCTCACACCCAGTAGGCTCCCCGAGGCAGAACAAGGGCGTCATGTGGTCCCCGGCCCCGTACAGCGCCAGCCTCGATGTAGCCAGTCCTTCAGGGGGGAGGGGGGGTCTCTCTGCGCTTCAACTATTGCCGCGTTGCACCTGTTATCCGGATGGCAGCTCCAGTCCGATGCCTCTCACCATCGGGACTCGGCGTCCCCACCAGCCGCTCCAGTCGCTTCAGCCCGGGGGGGGGGGCCTCGACACCCAGCAGTCCGCACCAGAGCAGACAAGCGCCGCTCAAATCCAGGAGGCCCGGGACCGCAGAGCCGGCCCCGGCGTCAGTGTTCTTCCAGTGCGGCCGGGCAGGGGGGGCGGCGGGAAGAAGGAGAGAGTACCCCTCCCGATTCCACCAGCCGGGGGGGAGGGATCCAGTCAGGCAGCCATCTCCCGCACAATCCTTGCTCCTTTTACAGGCACTGGTGCGGCCCGGGATCTCCCGCCTCCAGGTGGGGGGGGGGCCCGCCAGTGATGGCGACGGCGCTCCTGGCCCCCGATGCGCAGGCCTCGTCCGATCCGCTGCGGAGTCTTTTCGGCTGCAGGCCGTGGGAGCCCGGACCTCGCGTGGGAGAGTTCCCGTCTCGCGCGTTGACTCCAGCTAGCCCGCCTCCAGGAGAGTCATCAGAGTATACTCCTTCTGAGAAAAAAGTGAAGATACAGAAGTTTTGGGCTCCTTGTGACTGCAAAGTGACCTCTTCGCGCCAAGAATTAACAGCCTGCGAAGACCACAAATGCGAAGCTCCAGAGGGATCTGCTCTTTGCGACAAAAGCGACCGTCTACGACGATCTCCGACGCTAAGCTCCAGTGATGCCTGCTTTTTGCGCAGACATCAACAGCCCGTGTTGACTGCCAACGCGAATCTCCAGCGATGCCCAGCTCTTTGTACTACAGCAACAGTCCACAACACCAGCCCAGTGGTGTAGGTGGGAGTGGGGGTGCTCCACCCCAGACGGCACTTTTTGGGGGGCGGCGACGAGCACAAGGTAAGTTTTCTCTCCTTTGTCATCATCTGCAGCCACCCCCGCTCTTACCTGCACAGCCGTCACTGGGTGGCAAACGGAGGGATCGCCCCGGGCGGCAAAAGCTCTAGCTACGCCACTGACCAGACCTCCTCCACGCACCTACAGGATCCTCTCGTGTTCCCCCCTCCAATACGAATGCCACTCTGCGCAGACTTAAGAAGGTAACTCTTCAGCAGGACAAAGCGGGTCCTTACATTCGGCCTGCCCTCCATTGCAGCAGGCATGAACTTGTGACATTCCCCAAGTCCAGAGCAACTAGACAGCAGCGGCCGGCACAGGTAATCGCGGTGGGCAGAGCGGGGCGGGGTGAGAGGGGGGAAGTCGACAGAAGACGGAATAGGTGTAATTAAATAAATAAATAATACCTATTCCGTTGTCTGTCGGCTTCCCCCTGACGCGCCCTGCCCCACCCCACCGCGCTAACCTGAGCGGGCCACCACTGCAACTAGAGTGCCACTTTCTGCTCTTAGGAACTATTTTTACCTAAAACTTTAAAAACTCATACTTTCAGTTCCGCTGATTAGATTTTTGATGTTTTGGTGTCATTTTATTTATTAAATTTCTATCTATTTTTCTAAATTGGTTTGGGATGGTTCTTGTGTTGTGTTTTCACTATATACCTGTTTGAGTGCTGCATAAATACTTTACACATTGCCTCAAAGTTAAGCCTGACTGCTTTTGTGCCAAAGTACCTGAGGGTTAAACACAGGTTTATTTAGTAACTTTTGTGGCCCACCCTGACAAGGAGTGTGGTTATTATTTGAGTGGGGCTTCCATTCCTCTCAACTAATAATCCAATTTCTTATAATAGCCCATATAAAAAGTAAAACTGCAAGATTCACAGTGCAATGTACTGTAACTGTTGCCTAAAAGCCACTACCGACTAAAGACATTACACATGAAAAAGGTGCAACGGCTAATTTTGGCTGCTGGCTGCGCTTCCTTGCTATGATCCTGCCTTGCAATGAAGTAATATTACCGTAAAGAAAAAGCCAATTTCTTGCTATGTGAATTTTGTCCTGATTGACACGTAGATAATGTTGTTTTAAGGCCGTGTATCAAGATTCACATCGCATAAACATGGTTAATTTCAGAAATGTATCTCATTACATGAACATAACTACTTTGTTCTTCGCATGCTAAAGTGTCAATCAAATGGTCATTCGAAATGTCACACAAAAGCACACACAAAACATCGAAATAGCACACATACGCAATCACAAAACTTGGAAGCTATGTGAAAATTGGTTCTAGTCCAGGAAAGTATTACATTCCGTGTGTCGGGGTCTTTTGTGTATACATCTTATGTTCTCCAGCAATAAATCGTATTAGTAGATTTCTTCAGAAAGGCTTTCCGTGTACAAAAGTGCCACAGCTATGGTGACGTTTGGTCCTGGGGGCTATTATCAGAGTCTGTGCTGGCAGCTTGTTCGTTCACGTGTCCATTCCTCAAGGGGCATGCTGGAGCTGTCACTTGTAAACCAATCAAGAGTGCTACTTCTTATTTCTTTCCTCCCCGCCCAGGTTTTAGAACGAGGCGAGAGACTCAAGCTACTTGCAGTTAAACGCGGAAATGAGAAGGGCTGTCAGCAGAAAGGTTACACGTCTGTCGTTTACATTCGCTATCAGAGCGGCCATCTTTAAGTGCATACTTTTTTTTATAAGATGGTACAAATAGGGTACTGCCGTAATTATTTGAAGTGTGTGTGTAGGCTCATACTGCATCTGTTTGGTAATAATTGTTTTACAGAAAAATAACCATCAGTTATGGCGAAAAATGGAAAATTTGCAAACTTTTGAAAATATAAAACTACTCAGAGGAACCAAAAATGCTATTTTTGAATGAATTACGTGTTTGTTACTCCATCATTAAACTGCTTCGACAATAACGTTCCTCTAAAGAGTGACTTTTTTAAGCTTTTAGTGGGGCTCATCATCATGACGTATCTGTCCTCTTGAAAAGTGCCGACTTGTTTTAAAAATCTATGAATTTCGGATTTCTGGGGTATTCTTTTTCACTCAATTCGTAAAGGGGACTCTATCAACAAACACAATAAATACAAACCGGTCAATCAAATCTGATAATACTATGGTTGCACATGTAACAGTTTGAAGAAATCAAAAAACTTGTTATCTTATGGTTATTTTGCTAAATTGTGCGCGAAACTTTTGTCTCGTATCAAGCATAAACCCCTTCACTTTTTAAAGTGGCAGGTTGACACGACTGTCCCCTAAGCCTAGGTGGCTATACCGTCACCGGGCAGCGCCGTCAGCCGCAGGGAGTTGGCCGAGCGTGTACTGGAATGTAGTCGGGGAGGAGTAGGCTGGTGCGTGCACGGCGCTAGCCTTTCCATAGCCAGCTGGTGCTGGGTTACGCGCACGCGTCCCCGCTCCTAACCCAGCCCATCGCCGAGCAAGGAGGAGCAGGCAGTGGGAGTCCCGCAGCGGAGCTTCTGCGACCTGAGCCCCCGGCACACAGCTGTGTAGAGGGGTGAGACAACTACATTAGTGGATGGAGGGAGGGGGTTCGGTTGCGACCCAAAGGAGGAAATGAAAGGATGCTGGGGAGCAGTCAGACCCACCCTTCATCCCAGGGGACCTAGGACTTGATGCGCTTCACCGTCCGCGGCGTGTCAGAAAAGAGAAAACAGTGACCCTGGTCCTTAATCTCTCTTGTTTGTGCCCCTGACAAGAAGAACAACACTAAGCTCCCCGTGCCGAACTATCTTGTGTGCTCACCTCAAAGACCTTACCTTCTCCCAGCGCGTGCCGGCCTCTTCTGCCCACTGTCCAGCCCTCAGACCCTGCCCCTAGCTGAGCCCTTTCACTCTGTGCCCATCACCTGTCCGTTACCAAACTTGTCTTCTGTCCCATCCCTACCAAGCCCACTCACCCTTTCCTGCTCATTTCCCCCAGCAAACTGATTTGACCTTGCTTTAAGTTGTACATTTTTTAAAGTTTTTGTAGTTATGTTATTCTTATAGCCGCTCATCTAAGTAGCAGTTACATAACGTTCTGTATTTATGTATATGTACGTGAACGGCATAAAGAGCACACGAATAAGTAACGTATGTGTAATGTTATCATCTGTCATTCTCTGCTAGCCGTATACTTGCCGTAAGAGCACACGTCTGTTTGTGATTACTATACTCGCTGTAATCACGTGATATAAGAAATCGTAGCGTTAGTATCATAATATTAGTACTTTTGGCAACATTTACAGTAGTTTGAAACTCGCATTCCAAAGAGTTTTTCCATGTTACAGGGTGTTATGGAGAGCTTAGTAACACAGGAGGCGGGGTCTTTAAGCAAGTGCGGCCATTAGAGCTGCAATTATTCAAATGACACGGACACAGGAGGTTTGAATCGGGGCAGTAGGCATGCTGTTTACATAATAAAACAGCAACATTGTTTTGGGATGTAAACTACAGAGCACCTCCATATTTATCCTCGGTTAACTTCTGTGCATTTGGTTGTTTGCCCCTGCTGTAGCCTATGTCTTACAAACGATGAATTCATGGCAGTTGTGACCTCTTCCCATAGTAGCGTATGACTCGTGAAAATTCCATTATTGGCATGTGTGACCCACACTTGTCCCACCACCAGAAATGCTGATCTGCCTTCCATTCTCCATGTGAATGTGGTTTGTTGAGTTTCAACTTTAATAAGTCACCACTCAACCGTAGTTCTTTTAAAAGCCATGTAGTATTTTGTGTGGATTGATGGGATTGAAAGAGTAGTCTGATCGCGCGGCTTGTGAGTTTTTAAATGTTTACTTCCTATTGCGATCCTCCTTCTCTGTTAGTGTTGCCAGATACTGTTGGTGCAGTTATTACACTTTTGAAGCGATTTGTATTTTGACATTTAACCTTTTCTCTGCAGCATAGGAAAGGGCAGTTGTAAACGGCAGAACACGTGACCAGTTACGCCATTCTTTACCTTTTCGTAGACTGAATGTGTGGCAGAAAGCTTAGGTATTTGTGCTGGTAGTGACACAAGATGCACAGTGACTGCCGTCCACGCAGCACATGCCCTTCAATAAGGTTATGACGTTTTTTTTTGTGTTTTTTTTTATCGCCTCAGAGCTTCCTCCCCTGTGCCATCCTTCATTGACCCACTGTGGCCCGTGGAGAAATTCCCACTAACATGTCATTATGTGTGTTATGCATGGGTGGCCTTTGAGTGTGGCTTTTTTAGATCTAACTTGACCATGCAGCTCTCTATAAACCTAATTGTCACATTCGGTTCTTTATCTGCTGTGTGCACAATATGCAGAAAGGAATTATTTTTGTTAGTTTTTCCATGCACTGGCAAAACCAGTAGGGCAGGCTTTACTGTAGTAAACAGAATTTGTGCATGCAACATGTGTATAAAACATGTGTGAATGCCTGTGTTTACATGTACTGCTACAATAAAGCCAGACATATTGGCTCTGCCAGTGTTTGTTTCTCTTGGTACAGCGCCAGGTGGTGCGATAAGTGACCAAATCTTAAAGATATGTGGATATTTTAAATCAACCATAATAATTTTAACCTTTAGTTCCATTGCTGTGTCTGCTTGAACAGTGCTTTGTGTTATGCTGGATTTTGTAGCCTACTGTGCATTTTTGAGCACATCTTCAAAAGACCCATGGAATAAGTATAGTTGGAAATATGCCACAGGAACAGTAGATGGACTCAAGTTGTGATGCCTCTTTTAAAATGTTAGCACCAATAGCTAGTATCATAAAGATGTTTCGTAATTTCATATTTTGTCTTATTGCTGTCTGTTGATATTGACCTTTAAAAAGAGTGCCCAAATCAATTTTTGTGTTCTGTTATTGCTAACTTTAATAACAAAAATCTGAACTTGTTCAGAGACTGGACCAAGTTTATGATGCCATTTTAATTTGAAAAGCTTTTTACATTATGCTGTATGTCAAATGTATTAGGGTGTTGTGGGGGGCAAGAGGGGTTGAATGTGATATATTCTCACATGCCTAATCTCTACAAAACCCCTGCGGCTTGCCTGATATTTTAATGCCCCCCATGAGAAATTTCGGAGTAAAGACTTATCAATGCTTTTTTACTATTTACGTTTTTTGATTGCAATGTACACTCCGTTGTCTCACTCATCTCAGTCATCTGCGAAAAGTACAAACCCCAACCCCCGCCGCCGACAGCATTAACCTGCTCACACCCTCAAACACTAAACCTGAAAACCTGCTAACCCACTGGGACCTTCTCACAACTTAAGCCACAATCTCCATCAAGAACTCCGTGGACTTGGGAGCACCCACGGACCCATGTCCCCACCACATCTTCAACCTCGGAAGCAAGATGATTGGCCACGAACTCAAAGTCCTGAATATCTCCATCACCTCGGCCTCCTTCCCTGAGGACTGGAAACACTCTGAAGTGAAGCCCCTCCCGACGAAACCATCCACCCGACCCAGCAGAACTGAAGAACTAATGACGCATCTCCCTGCTCTCCTTCGCAGTGAAGGTTCTCGAGAAATATGTGAGTGCAAGGGACCCCCTCTATCAAACAATAAGGTCTGGGAGTAAGAGGGGAAAAAGCAACCAAATATTTTTACTAAGAAATACTCCCCTTTGACCTGTATTTCTTCTACAGTGATTTAATCCACTCTGGGTAAGTATCAAACGAAATGTATCAAAAACACATGTGATTATTAGAATTGATTTATTATTCTTGATAATATCTTATTTCTTTATGGAAAAAAATTCTTTGTAAACATGATATTTTACATTACTTATAAAAACTACACCAATATTTTTAATTTCTTTTTTCTTTTTTTTTACAAATAAAACATAAAATCATGAATACAAAAATAATTACATTTCATAGCCCCCAGACAACATACCTAATCTTATACTCCAAACATTCACTCTACACAATCGTTCACAATCATACAAGACACATGTACCCATCCGGATAAATGGGAAAACAGACAGATATAAAAAGTTTTCACAGCTGAACCATTTAGAGGTCTGAACACACGAGGTCGACGTGCGTTTCGGTGGATTAACACAACTTGTGAACCACCTTCATCAGGACCTTACCCAAGTGGGGTACAGGGTCACACAGTCAACTAAACCAAGGGGACGTATGTTTTAAAAATGTTGTTCCAAATGAATGGACATCACCTAAATTGAAGGAAGACTTTGGACTGCACCATTTTCTTACTGATACCTATCAGTACTTGTCGTTGTCCAACGTCTGCATAGTTATATGGAAACTTCACATTCTCTTTTCGATGTTGGTGCGCCGCCACTTCACACAGTTGAGTCAAACCAAATTTAACAATCCAATGTTGTGTATAATATATGTTGGTTCTCTCAGTACAACAGGGTCGAGACGGTTGTCCTCACCCTGGACAGAGGGATTGCCCCGAGGGGGTCAGTATCCTTCAGATTGTTTCCAATTCATATGTACTCCCATGCGTACTAGTCGAGTGTTCGTGGCGTATCCGCATCCGTCCAGTAACGCGCCAAGAAAATAAAAATATAAGTTTCTCGAGAAAGCCATCAACCAGCAACTCACCGAACACCTGCAACATACAACCTCCTGGACCCCTCTTAATCTGGATTCAGCACCAACCACAGCACAGAAACAGACCTGATCACAGCCAGCGACGACATCAGGACCATCCTCGACTGCAGCGAAACGGAAGCCCTCATCCTCCTTGGCCTGTCAGCCGCCTTCGACACTGTCTCTCGCCGCATCCTGATCCACAGACTCCACCACATTGGAATCCAGGGAAATGCCCTCAAATGGATCGCCTCATACCTCACTGGAAGAACCAGAGAATCTGTCTCCCACCGTACAACTTGGAAACCAAGAAGATCTGCAGCATCCCCCAAGGATTGTCCCTCAGCCCCACCCTCTTCAACATGACCCCCTCGGCCAGCACCGTCCGATCGCACAGACTCAATATCATCTCCTATGCCAGTGACACCCAGCTCATCCTCTTGCTGTCAGAAGGCCCCTCCACCACCAGAGGCAACTTCCACAGATGCATGATGAACGTTGCCGATTAGATGAAGAACAACTGTCTCAAGCTCAACACGGACAAGACAGAAGTCCTCATCTTTGGGAACAACAACTCGCCATGGACTAACGCTTGGTGGCCCGCTGAGCTCTGCCCACCCCGACAGACCATGCACCCAACCTCTGCATAATACTGGACAGCAAGCGCTCCACGAAAAACTAAGTTATTGTGGTCTCATCTGTCTGCTTCTACATCCTGCATATGCTCCGCAAGATCTGCAGATGACTCCCAGTCTACACCAGAAGGACCGTCACGCGGGCCCTCATCACCAGCAGACTGGACTATGAGAACACACTCTATGTAGGAATCACTGCACGCCTCTTGAAGAGACTACAGGCAATACAGAACGCAGCGGCAAGACTCATCCTCGACCTCCCCAAACGGACCCACATCACACCTCACCTCAAGAAACTACACTGGCTCCCAATTCAGAAGAGATGCCAGTTCAAGATGTTGATCCACGCATACAAGGCCCTGCTCGACGAAGCATACATCAGCAAACACTTGGCCTTCCACGGACCGACCAGACACCTGCAATCCGCCACCCTCTTCATCGCAGACACCCCCCGTATTGCCGTGGCAATAGCGTAGGATGCTGTTTCTCACATCTGGAATCCAATACTTGGAATGGCCTCCCCCTGCACCTCAGGGTCACCTCAACTCTCCATGAATTCAGGAGGGGACTCAAGACCTGGCTGTTCAAATGAACAGATCACAACACAGCAGCTTACACTCTCCAGCACCTTGAAACCCTCACAGGTGATTCGCAGCGTTCTACAAATCCTTGATTGATAGACTATGTGTTGGGTAATGTTATGTGGTGATGTGCCTTGTTGCCTCAAAGCAGTTTGGGCAGCACAACAGAATCCTACACTCCAGTGTTTTATTGGGGTACAAATAAGTTCATTCAAACTACCTCTTTGTGAAGGATTTTTTCTGAAACCTTTATCAAAATATGCATGATAGGTCCCGGTGTGACTTCCCACTCCATTGTCCATCATCTCATGGGAAGACTAGGTTATCATTCATAAGAGTATTTGTTTTATTCAGACGTTTTACACAATGTAATTGTGGTGTCATTTCTGTTTCCTCTAGATAAATCATCAGATGTAGATCCTGAGATTTCCACCACGACTGGGTTCCTTTTTTGAAAATAACATTTTCTGTTGGATAAAGTTTTCGTATCGGTTGGAGATGATCGCTGATTTCAGTTCTCTGGGTGGTTGATGAGTGGTCTGTGGCTGAAAACCTGAATGATTTTTCTTCTCAACCATTCAAATGTTGATGACTTTCCTCAAAGTCCCTGTCTTCTTTGGGGGCGTTTCTGCTTCACCCTACATGGTTCCCTTGGGTCAGGATTGTGTATTGAGAGGGGGAGGTCAGTCTGTGTTCGTCCTCTTTTTGACTGAGAAACTTTTCGGGAAGAGTTTGTCATAAACCAACCAAAGAAGCATGAAGACCCCTGGATCTTAAGGATAATTTATGAGAAAAGGCTGTGGTGGAGATATGGCGTCCAGTGAGAGGCTCTATGAACTCTGGATGCTTTATTGTGCCAAGGTAAGTGTTGCCATTTTTGATATCCTGAAGGATTATCGATTTTCCTTTTTAGTTATTTTTCATTCGTATGGTTTCATGGAACTTTGTTTTGGGCAAGAAAGACAAATTAGCCCAGAGTCACCCATTGATGTGATAATGTTTCTGTACTTATTTAATCGTGTTATCATTCCGTTGCTTAACTGAAAAGTTTTCTTGACGTGTTTCTGTGCACAGTTACTTGTTTTGATGACTTGCTATGTAAAAAACGACCTACTACACATTACATGTCTGTTACACTTTGTTGACCTTGAGGTTGGCAGATTGTATTTTATTTATTCACAGAGATCGGTAGTATTTTACTCATTTGAGGCCTCTTGATTGTTTTTGTTAATCTGCTGTACTCCCAAAGCATCTGGAAGCAAATGCTTAATTAGATAACTAAACAGTGCTGCTTTCATAAAATAAAATGTGTTTCAGGTGGCAATACACTTATCAAAACATTTTGAGAAATGTACCCCGTGGTGTAGTTTTCTGCATGCATTGCCGTACAAATATTTCATTGTTAATTCATAAAAGCTCCTTGTTGGGAATGTGAATTGGGATTTGTTTGTCGTTGCCTGCTCTATAGAATATTAGCTTCTAGTCCTCTCAGTAGAATACAGTAGACTTCATAGGTTCTCCTCTCTGCACAGGTGTGCCAAATCACGTTTCAAGGACCATACAACCTTGGATAGAGTATTATTATATTTATTTGTAGGTTCTGGTGAGGCTTTTAGGACAGTTTTGGAATTACATTGAAATGATAGCAGTGAGGCCCGGATAAGCTTAGGATACCTATCAAACTCTTTTACTACTACTACACAGGTGATATTGGAGCTTCGATTCTGTTTGACAGTTGTATTCTATATGTTTCCCTACACATGTGCTGTTCAGCAGTGGTGGTGATGCAGGTATTGATTGTTTTTTCAGTTGCCTGATGCATTGAAGAAAATGTAGCTTTTATCACTTTATAATGTATACTGTTTGCTTCTTGTACTCCCGCTTAACACACTTCTGAGTTTTAGTTCCTGCCCTGTCTGTCTGTCTGCTACTGCTCAGCCTGAGACGATGTTCCGCATTTACAGTGTTAGAATGTCACAGTGTGTTTTGGGAGAGAATGCTTCAGTTGCAGTGGAGGCTGAGTATTGGGCATCATCTGTACCACGAAACCACGATACTTAATAAGGGAACTGCCTACATTTATACAGGAGTCCGTGAGTCTTTACGCACACCCCATTTCGCAAGTAAGTAGTAGAGGCTCCCTAATTGAGTATCATCAAAGCCAAAACTCCGAGGTTGCGAAATATTTAACAGCACACTAGCTTCATTAGCGAGATGGGCGTAACAAAAGTACATCACATACATTTCAGAGACATGTCACTCAGCTCATGCGAAAAACCTTAATGGCAGGCACCGATTTCTGATAAGACTGCCGAAAAGTAACATTGAGAGCCATTACGCGTGCTGCAGCACCCCCTAAATAACCACGCGGGAGTTCAGTAGGTGAATGAACAACAAAGATGCCTTTACGTTTTTTTTTATCTTGTCACATTTACTGTCCGTTTAAAGACAGAGGGCAAATGTCAGGCTATGTCTTCTAACAAATTGCTGTTTATTCTTGTAACATGGAGATTTGGGTTTGCTTTCTCTGGCTGCAAGATTGTCAGAGGATTTTGCAAAGTGATCTAAGGGTACAGGGAATGTGAAAGGAAAGGCTGTAGAATGTTAGCTTTTTGTAACACAGAACATTTCAATATCTGTAAAATAACTAAAATATTTCAGAATATATCAGCTGATAGGAAAGCACAAAAAAACCCATTTTGTTTTGTAATTCAGAAGTGTGATGGAAACGGATTTTAATAGAATGAAAACATTTCAAGGTACTTTACTTGGTGATGTGCAAATGGTAAATATTTGCTAAAAACTTATTTCTACATTTTTATCATTTGTGCGCTACATAGTTTTATCAGTAAAACTGCATGTCAGTGCAAATGGTGAGGCAAATTCAATGGAAAATGTGCTGTCTGTAAATGATGCTTTAGTAATATATTTGCTACCACATGCTCCAAAACGCCCCACAGCTACATACCACATCTATGCCATTCTCCTGCCAAATGCACATGACTCATATATATATAATATTAGGCTTGTTCGTTGAGTGACACTTGGATTCTTCAGAATCTCGATGCCTTCAGTGATGTAACATTGATGTTAGCACTCCCTCTCTGAAAATTGTTGCTGCACTAATGTTTAGAGGTCTTAAAATCGTTTAGCTGGTCTGATCCTGTGATTAGACGCAGCTGGTGGATATGCATTTAAAATGTGATTGCATGTAATTTAGACCACACAGGCATACTGTTGTTTAGTGTCTTGACCATAATTGAGTCGTCCTACTATGAAATTAGTGAAAAACGGCTTCTTGGCAATTTACCAATTGGCGAACAAGAGAGAGAGGAGATTGTGCATCTAGATTAAAGGTTAATAATGCCTCAAAATATGTGGCAAAGAAAGATATAAAAAATTGCTCCTGAAATGTGCTCTTATGTACAATCTTTGTTTGAATACTAAATGTTCTACTCTTGTGGCAGGCTGTATTATGTTTTCTACAACAATACTAATGTTTCTCGCCAGATATGTAGACCGGTCATTGATCAAACGTACAGCTGCCACAATTATACTTATTACCAAAAAAGGCAGTTGGCTTGGGATAATCAGGCAGTCAAGTAGAAAAAGTACAGCATCAGAAAAAAGTAGAAAAGCAGAGGAAATTTAGCTTGAAGATCCGCAATCTGATGTAAATGACCACCAAACTAGATATCTAGTATAAGATGTGTGCCCACCATCACAAGAGAGCGAAACCGTCAGCAAGATATCTCCTGGGCAACTATATGAGCTTCTTGAGGGAATGGCATGGATCGATGCCCTGGCACCAGCCACAGATGTTGCGGGGAAATAAGGCTTTCCAGTTCCCTGCATTGTTTCTTTGGATTGTGCAAGGAATGATTTTTTGTAATTAGAAGCAGCTTGGTGGTAGATTCCATTGATGATAAATCAGGATTTTTTGTTTAAAAGGGGGAGCTCAGGTAAAAAAATGTTGTCCTCTTCTGCCGTGTCTATGACGTCATGTGACCGGACTAGCATCAGTGATAATGGGAGTTTCCGTTTACTGCACTGACATACGGCCTTCAAATGAAATATTTATATGTTGTCCAGAAGGCGTTGCGATTGATTAAACATGCTTGTCTGGCTCACAATCTGGTTTCTGGCAGAAAAGTTTCTCCAACACATGCTGCTACGGTGTGCGGTGCCTCTGGCACAATACCTTGCCTTAGTTGCTGGTCCTTTAGCGTCACAGCCAGCGGCCTCTATAAAACAGTCCCATCAACCTGACTAGGATCCTGAGACATACTGGCACATAAGAAAATGATAAATATTTATTTAAGCATTCTGCTCCAGAGCTATTTTTGACAAGGGTTGTGCTTCCCCCTAAAGTTACCACACCCAGCACTTGTGACATACTGCCAAGAGCCCGAACTTTGTGGCTATCATTGTAACTCTTGAAATGTAAACCCTCCTATTTCTTCTCCAGTTTGTTTTTTTGCAGGCCGATAAAACCAGTAGCAAGTCATAGAGCTTTTTATAAAGTACATAAATGTAGCACTTTTTAAAATTCTATAGTTGTCTTTTCTTCCCATCTAGTATACACAGCAGAAGACATATTTGTTTTTATGTGCTCTCCGGGGACTTAGTCTATGTTGTACTATTTACATGATGCACCTTCTGTCATTGATGTGGTTGTCCCATTTCAAAACTCTTAACTTTCTGGCATTTCCAAACTTCATAGAATAAGAAGCCTCAGCTTCACCAAACCACATTTACTACTGCATTTAGCCAATTTCACTCCGTCCATAGCTATTCATCCTCGCCGCCAAAGAGTATTAGCAGCAATAATGAACGTCCTCTGTAAATTGAAGGGTAATTCGCTGTAGCCTTTTGGGGTCAAGTCAAAAGGTACAGCCGTACTGCCATTTATACGGGTGAGTAATAGTAATATCATATTTCAGTTTACCATATAGTTGAGTCCAGTCTTAAATTAAAGTCTCTTAGATAGTTCAGCATCCACTTTTGTGATCTGCATGTTGAAAGTTTGAATCCCAGTATGGTTAACCCAGGCTCTCGTCCTTCAGAGATCCATAAAATGAGTGCCATTTTCAAGTGGTTGTTACCTTTAGAGCGGTCGCCCTCGAAGCTGGGGAACCGGGTTTGAACCTCTGTAGGCATGCTGAACATCGTGTGATTCTGGGCAAGTCACTTAATCTTTCTGTGCCTAACAAAAAAAATGAATGTGCCCATCTGTAACGCAACTGGTGTTCATGTAAAGCGGTCTTATACCTTCGGGTCCAGTTTGCGCTATATTCCTGGAAAACTACAGATAAAAGCACTGTATATATAACTGATTATAATAACATTTCTGTTCTGTTCAGGGGTGGATGATTTTGCATGAAGGATAACTATAATCCCCAAGGAGTTGCCATAGTCGGAGCATGGCTTGCTTGCCATAGATGACAGAATATATCCAGCAGATTTGACAATGCTTTCTACCTTGGTTAGGTTAGTCTTTCTCCTATAATGTCATATTCTTTGTCTGTGACTTCACTGTGTTCCTTCTGCAGTCATTCATAAAAGTGTCACCCTCAGTGATGCTGTTTGCCTCTTCTTGGCAGTGTGCGGTGTAGTGCAGACCTCAAGAAATCAATGCGTTAGACAGGCTCCAGAGCATTAAAGATACCAAATGAACCTCTTGCTGTTGGAGTTTTTCCTCTGCTTTTCCATTGTATAAAGACACCTTTCTGAAGTGTTCACAGTTCTCAATACCTTTGCTGCTCCCCAAAAACTCCAGCCTCAGAGATGTGCACACACTACACAAATATAAAATCATTGTGCTGTGTGAGCGATACAGCATAAAGCAAACAGCCGTCTTTGAGATTGAGCTGAATTCCCAGATTGGTAGCTAGATCAGATAATCTGAGGTCTAGGAGAATTGCACGCTTCACAAAGAGTCAGTTGCTGACATTTGGCACTATGACTAACACCGAAATTTAGTTTCTTCCTAAAACCATTTTCTTTTCCTTGTCACGTGGTAGCGAATGGATGGTTGAAAAGTGGGTGTTATCCAACTTGCAGCTATGCAGATTTACTGACAAAGGCAAGTGGTCGAGGAAGGATGTTCAGTGTTAATAAATAAAGGATTACTGTACATGGAGACAAGCAGTCCTATTTGCATGCCTGCTTCTGTGCATTAGTTCAGCTCTGCCTTCGCTGTTACGCTATGGTTATCCCCAGTGTGTGACCCTGCCCTTTTCATATCTTATAGTGTATTTGTGCAATTTTGTGCATTTTTCTAAGCAATCGCAAATAACCATCAACTTGAAGTTGTTGGTAATTTGCGATTCCTTAATGCAAAGTCTCATTCTGAGAATGCTTCTTGCATTGCATTTAGGGAATTGCAAATTGCTATTTCCTAACTGCATTTGTAAAATAGTTAATCGCAAATTTCGCAATTACCGATTTTGCGAATGGCTTTGGGCTTGATGCATCCCAAAAGGATAATTACCGGTCGCAAAAGGGCCCCTTTGCGACTGGTAATTAGCTTGATGCATGTGCCCCTAAATAATTTAATTAACTAATTGAATTCTAGGTGAGTTATTAATGTTTCTAGTCCTGGTTGTTGAGTTGTTAGGGGGTGAGGGGCTTAACGCTCTATCATCTTGTGGATAATTCAAGTGTTAATTTTTTCTCATTTTGCCTCCGTTTACACCACAATCGTAAATTTATCTCTTGTCAAAATTGAACACATATTAACATTAAAATCTTCTGGTTCTATCCAACATCTTAAAGGAATGTTTAATTTGTCCCAATGTAAGGTGCATGTTACCAGTAAACAAAATATAAAACAAAGAAAGTAAATTAATTTTTTAAATCTAAAGTGGGAAGAGACCAAGATTGCCACAAAAAAATGCCAGTCTACCTATCTTCAGATCCCATGCATGTAGCTGAAAGTTTTAAGAACCCTTAACTCTTCTAGCTGTTATCATATATTTCTGGTGCGCATAATCATTTGACAGCATATTTACTGGACAAAAAAAACTCATTCTTCTTTTATGGTGTTTATATTACTCTGTGTTGGATATTATCAGTCATTTTTAGGTTTGGCATTATACAAAACCTTTTGATTTTACTCAAAGTATATGTATTATATACCTAAAACGATATTCGGCCAACTTTCTTCACCAATGTTTCTGTTATTGTGCCGTTCACATTTTTCTTCAGCCTTTAGTAAGCAGCTGTGGGTCAGCTTCACTTCAATATGAATGACAGCATTCTGTTTTTTCACAAGGAGCACATCCACACACAAAGTAGTTCCCTTGTCAGGGACTACCTTGACTATGTGTGCTTTTGGAGAGACACATTTTTTTTTTCCAGACAGTATTTTATTTTAAGATTGGCCAGGCTCCAGCAGCTTCCCAGCAATAGTTTTCAAAACCATGACAAAACAAAACGATCATTGACAGTAAAACAAAAGGCTGGGAGCCAATGCCAAGCCTATTGGCGTTGTCATTGTTTGTTATAAGAGTGCTACCAGTGACCTGTACCATATCCCCCCTTTTAGTTAGGCCTACGGTGGTGTAGGAGTCACTACTCTTCTATGCAGAACTCTGCAATGGTCTGCTTGCCGCACATAACAGTGGCATTGGCATGTTCCAGCTAGTGCAAGGTCTGGGATTTCTGCCACGGTGTAACTCCAAATATTTATAAAAGCCTTTTCCCTCACTTCCCAAACGTGTTTTTTATTCTACACAGATTTTTACTGTTTGCTACATGTACATCCGTTGGAAAGCCTAGAGATTAAAGACGTCAGATGAGGGTGGGGTGAGTTGGTGTGGTCAACAAGTGCACCAGGTTATATTTTCACAATGACTTAATTTATGGTTGAAAGCTATGCTCAAATACAAGTTTTAATGGCCTAATTCCGTAAATCTGTGGGTATAGCGGAGCACTTTACACTCGCCCTACTGAGAGTCCTCTGCCTTCCAAATTTAGAGATATGTCGGCCCAGCGAACGCCTCTCAACATTAGAGGAAACTGCTGTCACAGTGGATCCTGTCAATGTATTAAACGCTTGATGGATGTACCGTCAAAATGACGGTACCGTCCGTCAAACTTTTAACATGTTTTTGTATTTTCAAATACAAAAACCCAAAACAATATTTTGAAAATACAAACACTAATGACCCTCACACCATGGGAGTGAAAAATGGCCATTTGCCAACCTATTTTAAATTAGGTGGACAGTTGAATCGCCAAACCTTCAATGGATTGACAGATTAAGGAGTATGTCAGCGACAGAGACTGAGTAGCCTCTGTTGCTGGAGTACTTAAGGTATGCTTGTCTAAAAATCAGGTGGGAGGAGCTTCAGTTTGGTTCGAAAGGGCACTCTGTTGCTGTTGCGACAGAGTACATTTTCCGCCAAACCCCAAATTAATCCCTATGTGCCTAATTGGGTCGTCCATCCCTGAGTTTATAACAGAAAAATTGCAAATGGTGTCTCCTTAGTTGATCTTAGGAGTAATTGTTAAAGTTCTGGATGAAGTCAGAGGATTGTCATTATTATGTGCACAAAAGCAATTATTATTGTGGGCCCTTTAACTGGAAAAACAGCACAAACGTGCCATGTGTGCCAGTTCTATTTTACTCCAGCGGTTATTTTCTTCATTAATGAAATAAATATATTCTATATCTCAAATGATAACTATTTGTTCCTGGTCTGGAATATGTAGCACGTCTGCAAATTGTGAAACACGAGAGAGGAACCAGATAATATTTTTTTCAAATTATGGAACAGCCAAAGATTTATTTTGTAGCAGCTGTCATCAAATAAAATCTGTCATGAAGATGTTTGCACAGTGAAGGCCTGCTGTGATTTTCCAGCCTAGGTGTTTAGTTCTTTGCACTGGATTTCTATAAGACTTTATTTCCCTCTTGCTAGCACACAGCAGTGATCAAATTAGTTGTCCGGGTACATATGTAACCAAACAGTATCTTGTTACTTGTTAAAACATCTACCACAGTGAGACTGAAATTCCATCCATGTTTACCAGATGGATCCTCACAGCATATGAGAGGTTGGTTGCTTTTAGGGTTGTGACTGCAATATATTTCTTTCAGTGCAAATAATGAAAACAAACTATAAATTCAGCCACAACCACAATTACAATAAGCATTTGATTGGTAAACAGGGTAGGTTTCCTGGTGGACATTGAGTATTACTAGCATTTCCCAAATGCTTTGTGATGGGACACTATTAGAAATATGACTTTTGTGTATATTTGTCTTTTTCTTCCTGTAGCATGTGGATCTTTATTCCATTTTATATATAGGCCTTTTGATACCCATGCATCGGTTTTATCTTGCATGCTTTTGTTGTATAAAAGACCCTTCTCTTTGGAATCCAGCTTACATCTGTGGCTAATTATTTTGCTGCGGACTCTGCAGATATTGGAATGCTTTACTTTTCAATCCTTAAGTTGAAAATGCAGTGTTAAAAAATTGTGGACATAAATTATAGGACCGAAACATACAATAGAGTCAACTGTTCTTGTCCTCCTCTGCTCGCTTCTATCATCTACTGGCAGTCCCATTATCCTCGCCCACATTCAGTTCATCGAGATTGGAACACACTAAGGAAGATTACAACACACCATTAAACAATAATGAACAAACCCAGAGCAGCAATGATGATAAAAAATCTAGTTATTCGTTCAATTGGGAATATTCCTTGCACACTTGTCTGGTTGAACATTAGCCTACCAACCTATCCATCATAGGCTGCAATAAAAGCCCTTTCAGGGACACTCCTCCACCATAATTACACCCATCTTCATCTTGCTTTCTGTAACCTACACACCACCGCATTCTTCTTTCCCTTTGCCACTTTCTTATCATTTCATAAATTCACTACAATTAATCCTTGAAGACTCGGATGGAACACTTCTGTCACACTTGAAATGTTGTTGCTCAGAATGATGTATACCTGCACATCAGAGCAAGGTCACTGCTTCTCAGCTCACAACTCCTTATCTCCAGTTGTGAACAGTGTACCACAATCCTGTTGATACACCTCATATGGCAGCTGGCTTACCTGTTGTCCAGCACTGCCTCGAAATGTTCCACATGCCTGCTGCTAAGAACTTGACACATTTGCCTAAAACAGAGCTGCACCCATTACGTTGGGCACTCTATTCTCAGCAAACTAATTGTACTTCTCAGGAAACCATTTGTACTTCTGTTTGATGCTTAAGTAGTTACCCTAATTACCAATTACATAGATTGTACTCCAGCACCAGCTTTAATTTAACCAGGGCCCTTAAAGAACAATAATAAAAATCGATGCTAATTTATCTTGTTGCTTGCTTGTTATAACCACAGAAAACAAAGGGGCCTTCCAAACCACTTATTGCTAGCTATGTACCCTACACAATCCTTGACTTCATCTTTATCATGCTGTCCGTAAGCAGCCTCTAGTAGTTTTGCCTCATTGTTCACTTGGCCATACTTCTAAATAAATGGCCTTGGCAGCCAAATCAAGTATGCAAACTTGTAAGGTTGTACCAGTTCCTCCCCAGTCTTCCACCTTTCAGAGACAACTTCTTTTAAATACCTGTTGAACAATTCTGGACTACTAATGTCATTCTCATGTATAACTGCATCTTCTCTATGCACACCCTTCTGTTCTTCCTCACCTATCATCACATTTCATACCTTAAGTCCTAACTTCACCATCCTTCGCCAGTACTTCCTTTGCCACATCCACAATGCCATGTGAAATACCTACACTACGAAATTATAATCTCTCGCTCTTAACATCCATATAGTGCTACATGGTGTTACCCGCTAGAATCCTTTTACAGTGAACACAAGCAAGAATCTTTTGGTCTGATCTAATAGCAATCGGCTTGCTCTTCGAATAGAATCTAAATTGTTGGTTGACTATCAGCCTACAAGCACATCCCCTTCCACAACAGATTGGTCACTTCTGCGTTTGTCATTAAGACATTTGTAGTATTTTCTTCATGCCTATTCATCATCTGCCATGTGGTTGCCCTTAGTACCCCAGCACTTTAATTTGTCTTCCTCTCTTGTAATTTGCCCATGGTTGATGCTGAGTATCTCTTTTTAACTATTTTGAATGGCTACTTATAGAGCTTCAACCACACAGGCTGAACTCCTTTTTTTTATCATATCCATTACTGATTCCACTTTCCATGGAACACCATCCACAAAATTGGGACAATATTATGCAAATCCTAAACAGGGCAACAACTGTTCATTAGCCATAAGTTCTCATGCGTTCACCTTCTTCCTCAGTTCATTGCTTCGTTTTATAAAGTCTGATCTAAAAACATGGGTAAAGTGCCCTTAGTTGACAGTTTTCCTTCTTCATTGTTAACCCAGCTCTCTCTAGCCTGCACAACATGTCCCAAAAATGTTCATTCTATTTCATGTTCCTTCTATGCAAAAGGTATTCATCCTGCAAAAAAGACGTCCACTACATGCTCTTGCACCAACTCTTACATCAACCTTTGTGAAATTGAAACCTTTTCTAGAAAATCTAAATCTTCTCACCTGCCTCATAATCGATGACCTCGAAAAAATATATAATTTAATACTTAGCCAATGACAGATCGATTGCACTGAGTTGCTATCTCTGCAAAGGTTGCTAGCTTCTAATTTAATATGAGTTGTGGTTTCCAGTGACCCATATATACTTGTTGATATTTCTTATACATCCAAACATTTGGAAGCAGCCTTTCATCTTGGGTACAGTGACCGCTCCAACAGTCTGATGCTTCAGTCTCATTCGATGACACCTTCTCCCAAAAACCTATCACACTTTAAAGTTCAAGTTCTATAAAGATTTCACCTTTTTCATTACAGGCACTTCACAGTATGGGTGAATAACTTTATGTGTAAAAGTCATAGTTTTAACAGGTTATTAAATCCTTGCAAACGTCCTCCAAAAAGCACTTGATTCCACGGACTCCTCCACTGTCTTCACTGGTTCGCTGATTTTAGGATCCTGTTTAAAGTATATTTCTTGCTGATGTTATCACTTGAGTATAGGTTAACTTTCCCATCCTTAGCACCCTGCATACACTTTGCTTTCCCTTGTTCTATTTTGACCACTGTCCCCCAACATATCTACAGTTTTAAACAACACTCATTTCTCTATCATTCTCTTACATACTTATCCAAAGGTTAAAAATATAAATGGGGATCAGAAACCAGTTCTCATTCTCAATTCCCACCGATTCATCAAACCGTGTCATGATTGCTTCCTCGACTTTCCTATCATTTTGCAGAACTTATCACGGAGAGTATGTCTTGTCTCCTTAATCACCCAAACCCATTTACCTTCCTTGCATACCTCTGCAAAGTACCACTGCCTCTTGAACATCCACAACACAAAAGTCATGGGCACTACACACCATCCTACCATATGCTCACCACTTCAACCCCTAAAGTACTTGTTTTGCTTCTCAGTCAGAGTTTTGTAGATAAGGCGCTCCTACTAGTATTTTTTTTTTCTCTCGGTATTGCCTAGGCAGCGCATGCGCTGTCTCTTCAAGATATGCTGTATCTACTCTGTAGGCTTCGAGCATGCCCATCGCTTTTCATTCGTTCCTGTTAGTGCCCTTCGTAAATGCGTGCTTTTCTTTGGTGAATCTGTTTAATTAATCCCTCCCATGGAGACTGGCCCTATTATATGCCGTCCCCTCCTTCTTTGCATTTGTTATTTGCGGTGCACTATTTTTTTCTATTCCCTCGGCTCCATTTTAGAATGTTCTTTGTACCCAAACAACCACCTCCACCGATTTTCCCCCCCAAACCCACCGACCCTCCGTTCCGCTTTGAGCAGCACTAAATGGTATGTAGGCACCAAAATGCATGCAACCCCTGTCCACCTCCATAGCGATGTGGGCCTCTCGAGTCACATGAAGAAGGGTGTCTTGACTTGTTTGGCTTCCGCACCCATATGGGGGACATGCTTTTCTCTTCAACGTCCCGCACAAGCAATATTCCAGATCCTGCCACTGAGTGCCCACTGCCATCCTAGGGCAGTGGTGGGGTAGGGTGGGGGTGGGGGGTAGGGGCAAGGTAGATAGCATAGTTGGCCCTTATCAGGGTAAGATTAGGTAAAAGGGGGCGTTGTGTGCCCTGGCCATTTTAACAGGGCCGGAGCGAGGAGTGGCTCTTCTCTCAGTAGTATACATTCTTCTGTCCCTAGTTACCAGTGCTTAGCGCCAGAACACCCCAGGGTAACCGTGCACTCTACAAGTGCGATTAACATAACATACTGTTCAGTGCAGGGGTATGGCAACAATAGAGTCACGTGAGCGAGCCTGCAATTGTGTTGGAACGGCTGGCCGAATTGGTCGCTATCTTAGGAGGGAGAATCTTCTTACTTCGCATATTCGGGATTGCTTAAACATGTAAACTTGTTCAAATCTGACCCTGACACAACTGCATTACAATGCAACTAAAGCTTCAAATACTAGGGGAGATTAATGTCCGAGCGAGTGTGAGGGGAGGACTTGTGTTGTGTATTAGCGCAGTTAAGGGTATATCGGTTCTGGTCTTGTTTTATCATCTCGTTATCCACATCCACCTGCTCCCCCGTTACCTACACCCACTTGTTTTTCCTGCTTTTGATATCCATGTTTACAATACCATAAGGCACGAAGGAATTTAAAAGCATTTACAGAAGCAATCAGTGTATTGACAAGACACAGTGGAAGCTGGCGGGGGAGACAGCTCAGCGAGTTAAGTATTCACTCCTGCCACCTTATTGCAACCTGCTGCATGCCTTTGGTGCAACGTTGGGCAGTGCAGGCTTTTTTTTCGTTTTCGAGGTGGATTAAACGAGCGTCCCAAAGATCTGCAGCCATGCAGTGCTACAAAATGGCAAACACTAGCAGCAAGCAGTACATGAAAACTGTGGGTGGTTTAAACATCAATAAATACTTTTGTTCAGTATAGGTACTGATGAGCGCTTAAGTTATCATTTCGGTCATTCATTATGCATCTTCGCATTTCTTAAAATAATATTTTCGAAATGTTAGGAAATGCTCTAGGAAGAAGGTTAATGAAAGGTGAATAGCAGAAGCATGATGCATCATAGTATACGCATACATATTTTCCATCTAATGGGTATGTCTAAAACTACAACTTTTTACTGTCAAGCGTTGAGTCTTGGCTCAGCCTCTCCTTCCCATTAACTCTTGTCTTCTATTTCTGCTGCCATGCTAACAGGTGCAATAGAGGTGTGTGTGGTATGATGAAGTTGCGTACTGCATTGTCCGAAAGCTCTGCAAAGCCAATGGGGTCTGCACTGGCAAACCAAAAGGCAAGACCTATTGGCTTTGTCAGTGCTTGTTTTAAACATGTTCTCGCTTGGTGTCTTCATGACAAAAGGACTTCGGCCATCGCTCGACCCCTTTAGCACACGCTTAGGCGCTTTCATTATTCCATTCCTAACAATATGGATATCCTCATTACACACAGGTCTTGTAATTGTCCTTGCACACTGCACAGTATGTTCAACTCCCTACTGGAATTTTTACCTTGCAGTTTTTTGTATGCTGTAGTTGTTTGTGCACCTCCCCAACTGATCCCTTGCAGTGATCTGTAGACTCCCACAAGTCAAACGTCGTGGCTGGCCTCCTCGGATCAGCAATGTATGACCGCCCTTTCTCACTTGTTCTCAAAAAGCATGTCAAATCTCTGTTCAAAAGGCATTTCTAGGATTGTCAGGGAAGTTTAGAAATTCAAACCAAAAATCCCTTGAAAACTTTCGTATGTACGCCTTCCCTCAAAACTAAGATTGTGCAAAAGAGCTGCCTGCCTGCAGAGATGAACATGTTTCAACCCAAATGGCAGATAAATAGGAGTCAACAGTTATTTTCCATTGTTTTCCTGAGTACTTTGTTCTTTGCCCAGTGTTGCACAGAACATGGGAGGTTTAGACGTTATTTTGTGCCGCCATTGAGAATGTTTAACAAATACTATGTAAAACAGTTAGCCAAAATACGTAACAAAAAATGTAACCCAATAATTTAAAACAGCAAGCTAAACCACAGACGACTTACCCTACGTATGTGTAGTGGCGGAACTACATTTGTGTTGTTCACCAACTTGAATAAACTTTGGCTGATAATATTAGCAATAGTTCCTATCTCGTCTTAACCAGATCCCATCTCTCGGCTTACCTTTACATTTGACCTTTGTTGCCTCAGACTGCGCTTAAGAAAATAGCTGATGAAATTAGACAAAAGCCCACTGACTTGGATTCTATGCCTATCTCTCTGTACTAAAACTGCAGGATTCTCACTCCTGGGGACCACTGCCTGTTCTTAAAAGATATTTGTATTTACATTCTTAATTTCACATGTGTTGCCACCAGTTTTAAACTGGTGGTAAATAATTACTGTTTTGCGACCGGAATTCGGTTGCAAACCAGTAATACATACCATACGGATTCGGTATTTGGAAGGGACGCCCTGAACACGCCCCTTCCAAATAGCAAATAGCAAATGCAAAGTTATGTTAATAAGCTTTTAAAGCGCACTTCTACCCAAAGGTGTCCTGGCGCTGAGCCGTGCCTAACAAGTTACCGAATTGCATTTTGTATATTTAAAAAAGCATTTTTCTGTTCGCAAACTTTGTGACGTAAAAATGCTTTCTACATTTGCCCTTTGTTGTTTCAGGAGCAGGAAATGTGAGCTGCTAGATAGAAGGTGATTTCCACACCTTCGGGGTCTGCTCGATTAGACCATGGTTTAAGACCCTCCTTTGTAGTGTTTAGTGCACTTTTGAAGGCTAATAGCACGTACCACCTTTATCATCAGGCATAAGATATAGGAATCAAATGCAGTATCTAGCCTATATAATATTTTCCAAGGAAGATGCAGTGATAAGTTTTTGACGTTTCTTTTGGTAAATGCTGTTGTTCTCTGTTGTTGTATTCATGCTTATTAAGGTATATGCAGTGGTGGCTGCTACGGAACGGGGGTGGTGGGCCGGGGCGGGTTGAAAAAATAAAAAAAAGATCACTTACCTCTCCTCCGTCCTCTTCTCCTTCCTGACTCTCGGCAGCCCGGAGGCACTTGGGCTCCCAGACTCCCCTAAGCCAATAACACGCAGCATGACCAAGTCTCAACCGGTAATCATTAAGTTAGACAGGTACATTAAAGAAACAAATCAATTTGAGAGAAAGGGTAAAAAGGGAGACCGCAACAATGAGTGAAGAAAATTGAACTATTTGGAACGAAAGTAGTTATATCAGCACTACATTACAATATATGCACAGGTAAGCTAATTATAGGTGTCCACATTTATGCTCGTGAAGAAGGTGACCGGCGCAGCGACACAGACAAGGTGAAGAATCAGTGGAAAAAAGGCGCAAAACACAAATTAGTTGAAGGTCACGAAAACAGACAGCAGGTAATTTTTCAGAAAAAGATTTAGCTGTTTAAGGAGACCACAGTAACGCCCACAATTGTGCTGGAGGGTCGACGGCGTTTCGACCTGTACAATTTCAGGTCATCATCAGGACCGGATTACATGGATAAGGTGAGTGCTGTATAGGGAGGTAAGAGGAGAAAGGGGAGAGTTAAGAACTGGGAAGTACTAGTGGAAGGTAAAGGTTAAAGAAGGGTGATAAAGGCTACCTGGGATGGTTGCGTGGAGCCTGTATGATTTGAGCGAATCAAGTCAAGGGATTCGGGCTCAGTCTGTAGGGGAAGGAAACATAATAATGAAAGTATAATCCTAAGGATTGATTACAACCGGGTAAGAGGAAAAATAATATATAACCTAGGCGGTGGTGCTAGCGATAAAAGTAGGGGCTTACCACGTGGGACACATGAAGTCCATGTAGCACACAAGGAATGCCTGTATTTGGGTAAAGCCTTCCGTCGCTTATGGGGCAAAGCAAGAATTAATGGTATCCACGGAAAGAATCTGAGATATGCGAGGAAGGACGGGACATCAGCTGGGAAGGGAAATGAGAGGCAAGGTGGTGAGCCGAAGGGTTCAACACCGGCATAAACAGGAAGACAATCCTGGTAAGTGGAAAGGAAAATTAAAGTTACCTTCTACGCAACGGATCTGTGGGTGTAGGGATAATGCCTCGTTTAATCTGGTGGATGGGAATAAATCACAAGAAGGTGCCCAGCAAACATCTGGGTCCGGAGGACGAGTTAAGCACGCCGTGTGCCTTGTAAACTGTCGCGATATGCTGGAGCGAAGCCAGCGTCAGGAAGATGTAGTTACGTGGAGAGGTCGATGTGGGGTCATGTGCGGAGTAAGGGAAAAGGAATAGGCCGACGGGGAGACGGAAACAGGCACTATACGGTACCCCTGGGGGATGGAAAGGAGCATGGAAAACGTAAGATACCCAGGAAATGTGGAAAATCTAAAAAGACAGATTGTTTGGAATTATAGGAAAAAGGACACAGGTGGATATGGGGGTTGTGTGAATAAAACATTTGAAGCCAAAGTGTGAGACAACAAAATTACAAATCTATGTAAAAGCAAGGATGGTAATATATTTTTATATAAAAACAGTACTTCATTTTACCACTGCTTGTGGTAATGACAAAAACTGCAGGTTGTCGCTATACATGGACACAAATTTAGAGTACAATATGTCAGAAGATTCTTCTACTGGTTTCTGTCATATATATATATATATATATATATATATATATATATATTATACACACACACATATACACAGACATGATATGAATAAGAGTCCTATACAACTAGGTATCATTTGGACTTGGGTGAAAGGAGTGTGGGGGGGGGTCAGGAAATACAAAATTCAGTGGACGTCAATGGTAGTATTCCATTCGTCCAGAGTGTCTAATCCCTGATTGGCGGAATTGCAGCGTGCGATCCATCGGCATTCGCATTTGTTCAAGAGTAGTTGTAAGTTCCCACTCTTAAGGGCAGGGTAGGTTGGTCGATGACTTTGCCAGACCAAATCAGTCTCTGAATGTTTTTTCTCCATGTAGTGTGCGACTAGGGGAGCTGTCTCGATTTTACATTTGATACGACTCTTGTGTTGTGTGATATGCTGTTTGAGCATTTGGGTGGTTTGACCAACGTATAGCAGGTAAACATTCAGAGACTGATTTGGTCTGGCAAGTCATCGACCAACCTACCTACCCTGCCCCTAAGGGGTGGGAACTTACTACTACTCTTGAACAAATGCGAATGCCGATGGATCGCACGCTGCGATTCCGTCAATCAGAGATTGAACACTCTGGACGAATGGAATACTACCTGTTAACTATGCGGCCTTTCTCTTTGTTTCTCATTCTGTGCCCTTCTGTTGAATTGGGTTATAGTCAGTGTCACTGGAATTATGCGGCAGGGGAAGACCGCATTATGCGGCAGGGGAAGACCACATTATGCAGCAAGAAAAGTCTATGGGTGCATGGATAATACTTATAAGGTCCCAAAGGCGAGACCGATTGCATTGTAAATGCTTGTGTTCTTTGTCACCAGCATAACAGCAGCGTCGTGATTGGTCTGAGCGGCCTGTTTGGCCGCTCAGACGGTACCTGGGACAGTTCTCCACCTGGCTGTGCAAACTCCTCCTCCCTGTCACCCCCGCCCCAACCTGGCCCTGTAGCCTGTACTAAAAATGAAATGATAATAACGTTGCGTTTATCATTTTATTTTTCCTTTTTTACACTGCTTGGAGAGCAGTGGGGCGATGCTCCACTGCCGTAGCGTAGGATCCGCTGGTGGGTATATGAACACCCCATCCAATTCTTTTTTTTAACCTCGTTTGTTAAGAGATTTGTTTAGAGGGGTTGTTACTCCTTTTCCTGTCTGCAGAGGAGTACCATATAACTTTCCCGGACCATCTCACATTTAAGTTAGCAGGTTCACTGTTATCTCTACGAGTCTCTTGGAAAATACATTCTATCCTTGTTTTATGTGTGTGCATTTAAGCTCATATTTGGGAACATTGTTAGTTACATTGGATGTTTTATTTGTTTTCTACATTTATTTTAAGTACTCGAGCTTCTGTATCAGGGTCTCTGTTGTGCTTTCACAAATGCTGAACTTTCTACCAGGCAGGAGTAGATTTTTTTCTTATCGACCATGATGTGAACCTGATTGCTTTGGTGGTAGAAGGTGCCGAGTTGTGAGTACAGAAGAGCTCAACACCAGTGTGTCCTTTTCGTACTGCTTACATGAATATGTGTCCCTTTGTGCGTGCCCACACACGTGTACGTGTGCTGCCAGTGCAAAGGAGTGAAATAATGTAGGGACGAACCGTGGTAAGTAAGTAGTTTCACACTTCCACGTGGAGATGTTTGCGTAGCTCCTGATAACTTAATAAAGTCTTTTTCATTTAATGAGGTCTGTCTCCAAAGAGGTTATTTGCCTACAAGGCAGCGTAAACATGGCCCACTTGACAGGCTTCTGCTTGTATCCAGGGCAGTGAATGGGGCTGTGTGTGTTCTAGTTGTAATATTCCTTGAATTGACAGTAAGTAAACAGTATTCTTTTGTTGGGGCTACGTTGCTCATGGAGGGGGTTAGATTGTAAGCCTCTGCTGGAGGACTTGTAGCTTTTTCACATTTATAAAGCATGTCTGTATCCATTAAGCTGTGAAGTTCGGGGGCCTACTGTTCATTGACGAGTTGTTCCTAATTTGTGCCACATGGGAGAACTCCCTGAAGAATAGACCTTTTGATAATCGATTCCAAAACTGCCGAAGATTAACTCTCTAAAGCACTGCATAGTTTTATCACTAATTTCATAGGGGATGCATTACCATACTTAGAAATAATTAACAGTAGCAGGACAGAGTTCTGAAAATACATGCAATTCCTTAAAACAAAGGACCAGTCTATTCTGTTCTGATTCTCGCATCTCACAACCAGCCCCCTTGTGTGTATAGAATACTTTGGAATGGAGCCTTCTCATGGCAACTCTCTGTACAGCGATTATTGTTTCCGACCAACCGTGATGGTCTGAAGAAAGTCCAGCTTGATCACTAGAGGCGCCTGTGAAGGGATCTGCTGCAGAGTGTGCTCATCAGCTTGGGCTCTGTAACACGTATCATGTTCCTCCTTTGATATCATTTCGTACTTTCTTTGATATTTGTATGGCTTTCTAATTGCTGTGCAGAAGGTTTGCTTACATTCTGGGCCCGTGCCCCTGCTGTTCTAGGACACACTGACTGTTCTACTGTCGGTTGGTGACTGTCTTTGGATAGTGACAGACCTGTGATTAGTCGTGGTTATTGATCTCAGACGTTTGCGTCCTCTGAATGCATTGCGCTTTTCCAAATAGCTTTTATGCAAAGTGTGGCAGACCCACAGATTATAAGTTTTTACAACGGTAAATGAGATCACTGTAGCAGCCATAGAAGGCACACAGGTAATAAAGACTGGAGACGGAGAGCTTCAATGTAAAGGATTTTTATTTGTCGAGCCTGGGCAGCGCATGCGCTGCTCTGCGAGGCATGCTGTATTGAGGTAAGGACTTGAAGCTCCGCCCACTCTCCGCCCACATTTTTCATTGGCTTGTGTCATTGTCCACTGTAAACTGTGGCTGTTCATTGGTCAAAAGGCTTAGTAGTCCCTCCTTAGTAACGCCTTGTCTCATTCTGTAACCTCCTAAGGTGCAACCCTCCATTACGTATGTTGTTGCTCGGTAGGCTTTAATTACAGCCTCCCAGCACTATTTTCTCAAATAGCATTGTCCTGCTCCTAACGCTTTAAAAAAAAAAATTATAGCACGCATTTGCAATGCAATACGTCACGCTTTTGCGAGAGGTTAAGCTATTGGCATTGTAAATGACAATGCCTTTTATTTATCTGTTTTAAAAACAACACAAATAAAAGGCAATGTCGTTTACAATGCAAATAGCTCAAACTCTCATAAATGCAAGACCTATTGCATTGCAAATGCTTGTTTTACTTGCTCTTATCTTTAGGGCATAGTTAATAGATAACCCCCACCAGGAGCAGTGCTGACACAGGGCTCAGTAGCTGGCTGCAGTCTACAGTTGGCAGCTTTAGCACATCTTACAACATCACACATTCCACCTTTATTGTGTCACCAGATCCAGACTAAGAGACCACACTGATCAACAACATGCTCAGTAACACAGTTGAACACAAATGGACAACTCGGCACACTACTCAAACCTATACACTCTGACATACATCATCCCAAGAAAGGTAGACACAATAACCCTGCAAGCACATAGAAAATAACTGAGCCCACATGGGTACCTAAAGTTCCTGGATTCGCATCTCCTAGTCCCTACAGCAACAGTAACCAATAGAAGTGCTTACTCTCCCCTCTCCATATAGGGGTACGACTTCCCAGAAAACAGTAGTGGGTGGTTACTTCTCCTAACTGCAGAAAATACCAATTCCTCTAAAGCAATATTTAGTACTCTTAAAAAGAAGCCTAATGTACGGTGAAGCAACGGTGAACTGCTCACTTCGCCAAAGCCATAATGTCTACTGACAACACTAGAACAACATTCGGCACTGCCTTTTCCCTACTGTGGATACTAGAGTCCCCTGTATCAACCCAAAATTCCTTACAGATGTAAAAAAAAGGGTCTCTAGTCACATCTGCTCAGCCATAACAAGAATTTTGCATAACAAGGTAGTAATGATGTCTCTTCCAATTCCTGCTCACCCTTGCCCAGGTTTTGTCCCAGCAACACTGTGGTGAGGTCTCTTTCAGTGCCTGTTCACCATGGACGGTATCTCCTGGTGAAGCCCTAAACAACATCCTGGATCTCCTGCTCCCCCATGCATATGCCACGTAATGACTGGAGGCGGGCAGTTTGAGTGTAAAAGTTGCTTATTATAGTTCCTCTTATATTCGAACCTCGTCTGGATCAATCATTGCATTTCCAGGCCAGGAATGGGGGTGTAACACCCCCTTAGTAATGTGGGTGTAGAAAGCACGATTGCTTCAGGGAGAAAAAATATATTCCTCGCGGGAAGAAATGCTCTCATTGCGATGTATGTCAGTAAATTATATACAATTAATACTCCAACCTAATCTGTGGTAGAATTCTTGAGTACTTCTGGGATCCTTTGTGAAACTCATGGAAGTAGTAAATTTGCTCCAAACACAGGAGATATCTCATGTGAGTATTTTCTCTAACTTTTAGAGCCAGGTCTATGTGCCTTTGAGCTATACTCTGAAATTTGGGTGACCATGTTGATGCTGTTTTATGCTGTACTATCGGGAATTAAGAAGGTATTTATACCACCGTGACGTGTACATCTATAGCCGCTTTTCACTGCGTTGCTGAATAAGTTATTTGCCTATTTCCTACACTGAGCTGGTTGTAATACTCCAGGAAACCAGGTGGTCATCACCCAAAAGAGACGCAAGTTGGGCTGAGCTGTAGTTTTATGTCGAGCATTCCTTTACTCTCAGAGACCTTCCCTTGTAAAGCTTTAACTGAAGTGTGTAAAAAAATAAAAATAAAAACAAGCATTGGCATTGCCAATAGGTCTCGCCTTTGGAACCTTATAAGTGTTTAGCCATGCAGCACATTATCCTGGGTGCTGTACGATTGGAAGCGGCAAGACAAACGATGACCCAGAGGCAAGACAGGCCTGAAATGAAATAATGAAATTATGCGAGACAGCAGTAGAGCCGGGGCACAGCCAGTTAATATAGTCCCCACTCAATGCCACTCTCTGAAAGCTACGGGGGTGGGTCCAATAACATTATATGCAGTTCAGAAAATATTTTTTTTAAATGTATATCATTAAAACACTTTAGATCGCAATACAATATTTAATGATTTGCGAACAGTTTGTCCCTGTGAAAAACCACTAAGCATGGCCACGCTAATGCAGAGCATATGTGAACACCCGGTATGTCTCGCACAGCCTGTGTACATTATGTTAGGACAAATACTGTGGAGGGATGATGTGGCAACCTGAGATGTGGGGGTACAGCAAGTCTGCAGGTGGCAGAAAGAATAAAAACATGGAGGTAAAGTGTTAGACTGCAGTCCAAGGGGGAGACTGGAAGAGCAAAGGCCTTGTTGGAATTGGGATTGCTCCTCTGAAGAAAGACAGGGCTGGAGTGCCGCCTGTGGTGTGCTACAAAAGTACTAGCCTTTGCAACTGCATTTTAACCGCCATGTTTAACAGAATAACTACCGTGGCAGGATCTGTTTAAAAAGGCTATCTTTCTGATAGTATTCCAAACAAAGAAGCCTAATCCTGGGGGAGATGGGTGGTACAAAACTTCTGCACACCCTGTAAAAAGGCTGACGATTAATATTCTCAACGGGGGTCTGGGCTGATGAGAAACAGATGTGGGAGGGGAGGAGTGGGGGTGTCAAGAAACAGAATATGGACAGAGGCACGGGGAAAAAGTTAATTGCAGCATGAGGAAATGTGTTGCAAAAAAGAGGTGTGCCCCAGCAGAGTCACAGAGGAAAGCCTCTTCCACCTCCATAGTGACTCCCGGGAATGGACAAACACGGATGTCGGGCATGGGCAGTGCTTTAAATGGGAAAAAATAAGTGCAGGTACTCATTAAATTGAGCTAGGGGCGTGGCTATTGGGCGGAGTTAGAGGCGGGGCGAGACATGATAATACAAGACACTTCTATTGAGTATTAATCAGTATGCCTCAGAACAAAAGAGCCTTTGGAATTGCAGCATTAATAATGAGTACTACACCAGCTGCAGGACATACCAAAACATGTGAGAAAAGTATCAATATAAACAAAATGTGTTTACTCATTACACAAAAGGGACAGGTGTGGCGCATTGGCCAGAGTGGCGGAGTTCGAGAGCAGGGTTCACGGCTCGATCCCCGGTGCCGATGGCAGCTCAGCATCATGTGACTCCGGACAATAGCTCACTTAATCTCCCTGACGGCCCCCAGCGCCTGGAAACCCTTAAGGGGGTGACATGTTTGCGCTTTACAAATAGGAATTATTATTATTTTTTATTATAAAATGAAGGGCAAATACGAAATATTAATGTTTCCTTGTTTTGCAATATTTGCAGCTTCTTATTGTCATTCTGTTCCTACTTTGTTGCATTTGGCACAATGCTTATATATTCTCAAGTGCACATGCATACACACAGAAACAAGCAAACATGACAACACAAAAGCGTTCCACGCATTTCTTTGAAACTACCTCCTGAGAGTGTCCCGATTCTCTTACTCTCTGAACTCGCTTTCTCTCACACTCAAAAACACACACACACAACACACAAAACACACACACAACACACACACGGTTCACTTGGGATTATTCCTGCGTTACCACTCAGCAAGCGACAGTGTGAATGTAGAGAGCAGGGCCTGAATGGGCCCTACTCTGTCAGACACAGCAGGACGGTAGCAGCGGCTCAGCTAAGTGATAGAAAGGCGCTTTGGCTGGCAGAGTGCCCCACAGACATGCTCCTCTCTGACAGCATCGAGCTCAGCAGCATTAGCACCAATTAACTTACCTTTCATGAGTACCTGTACTCTTCTTGGCAGTGGAAAAGTGCCGGTACTCAGATCGGTAAAAATAAGAAGTGCCGGTACTCAGTACCTGTGAGTACCGGCCCATTTAAAGCACTGGGCATGGGCAAATATGGATAAGGGGGGGAGCTCAGGGTTGTTGAGAAACGAACGGTAGGAGGAGGTGTGCGGGGTGCTAATAAACCAGCTATAAACAGAAGAGTTTGTCTTTTACAAAGATTCTGCCGCCTTCCTTCACCCACTGGAGTCAATGCACAGAAGAACACTCACTCCAAGTCCTTGAAATCCAATTCCGTGCCCTCTACAGTCAAGCCCTATTCTCTAAAACAGAGGCCGGGAGGAGGAGCTGGTGCAGAGGCAGCTCTGCTGGTCCTGCATGAAGCGCTACCAGATGCTGCCTGTGTGGGACATAGGAGGTGGGCGGGCAAACAACTGATAAACTGTGGGGCTCTCTTTAATGTTTATTAATTCATAACAATGCGTTCACCCGACAGGAGCCTTTAAAAAAAAAAAAAACAACATTAAAAAAGCAGGAATCTTTGCAAACTACATGGAGACACGTACTTGGGATCTCCGTGAGACATCAAATATAATTACTCACCCATCTCTCCAGGGTGCCAAGACCTCAGTCAAAGAATGCCAGTCCCGGCATCTCTTTCACACTGTCACCCTCTAAAAAGCTATAGTAAAGCTAAGCAGTAGGGGGCTTTCTGTGCATGTTCATTAAATAAAACTGCAGGTAATGTTGTAAATGTGTGGAATGTTTGTTTACTACTGACCACACCCCATGAATGAGATAGTTATGATACAACAAGGATGGTGGATTGCGTATTCAGCAGTTTTACGTTCAAGTCCTATATGAACCATAATGGCCCCTTTTACACAGAGCGATGGTGCGAGGAGCTCCTGGCTGCTGTAATGTGGTGTTTTCAAACGTGAACCTTAGGTTGAGGTGTACCTATGATCAGTAAGGGTGGAACAGAAGGATGCTGTGCCTGTTCACCTTTAAAAACAGTAAATTATGACGCACCGTGTGAGCGTGGGCGTGTCAGAAAAGCTCCCCATGAATGGGTGTGCGTAGCTTCTGTTGGTGTGAGGCCGCCCCAGCGCTCCGGGGTGAGGAGGGATGCATTAACTGACTCCTAATGCACTGCGCTAATGTTCCCGGCACTCCTAATGAGAGCTTTGAACATTATGATGCGGCACAGAGCGAGTGCATCAGAGAGCCATGGTGCCAGGGTCTTTGTCATCTGCAGGCCCCTGCACCAGCCTCATCCAGATACGCTTCAAAGATGGGATTGGTGCCTAAGTCGATGATGCTTAGGACACTTTCAAGGAATCAGGGTTCATGGCGTCTAATGACGCACCAGCGATAACCCTTAGCTGTGTGTAAGTTATTCCATTTTATCAGTTTAAGTACTTCTGCGTGTTCACTTTCACAAGAAGTATTGCTGTGCTGCTTTTTAAGTAAAAATGAAAGAGCTTCGCAAAAATGCATCCCATGTCGGTTGTTTGACGTTAGGATTAGCGTCTTATGGCAGTCCTTGTCAGCTATTTAGTAGAAGTTGTTCAACCTAGCAGCATTCAAATAAAGGCTGGAAATGAAAGATAACAAAACAGAAGCATGTCACACAAAGCACCGCGCGCAATGCATGCCTGAAAGGAACTGAAATCAAGCGCGGTCGCGAAAGTGAAAGCGACCGCGCTGGGTTAATTAGTAATATGATCCAGGAATGCAGCTGGCACACTGCGCGCCGCTGCTCGCTCCGCTCGCTCCCGAGACCCATAGGCCATGGGAATGAACGTTTACAGAAAAGGCGGGACATACACCCGCCTTTGGCCATTTGCGTGCTTTCATTTTTGAAAGCCACACGCAATGGCCAATAAAATGTGTGGGTGGAGTCCGACCCACACGGAGAAGTCTCTTGGAAGTCTGGAGTGATTCCAAGAGGCCCTCTCCTAGAGCTGCGCATGCGCGCTGCGCTAGGCACGACCTAAAAAGCACTGACCACACAGTACAATTTAAGTCCCATTTCAGCATGCTTCTTCGGTTTCGGCGAAAGTAATGGTCAGAACGGCCTTTGTACGTATCAATTTCTATAGCAGAACAGAACTATGAATTCAACTGATGCAGCAACAGGGAACCTCCAGAACACTTAGTAGCTTGAATCGAGACAGGCGCACACGTTTTGAGGAGGTTGCCACGACCAAAAACAGGGTTCCCTCTCCTTGACCCGTATCAAAGGTAGGAACGCCGAAGATCTCCTATTTTCACGCATCAGATAGAGGATTTGCTTAGTTGTGCAAACCTGCCAGTACAAAGAAAAACAAGCATTGGCAAAGCCAATAGGTCTTTGGACGATCTATTGGTTTTGTCAATCAGATGGGGGTGGGTAAGGGTAAGGGTGGGTAATGGGACTGTTAAAAAAAAATATTTTAAAAAAGCGCTATGAAGCAGCCAGCGCTGGCCGCCTCATAGCGTATTTTTTTTCACTTCTGTCAGTGGGAGGGGAATAAGAACAAGGGGGGCCATGAGGAGGGAGAAAAACCGGGATGGTAGGGCGGTGATAGGGGTGAGAAGAAACAGGATGTGGGCGGATGGGAGAAGGTTAAAAAATAATGTGCTATGACACGGACAGCGTTGACCGCTGCATAGCGCTTTTTAAAAAAAAATAACAATCAATCAGAACATTTGTAAAGCGCACTACTCACCCGTGAGGGTCTCAAGGATCTGGGGGGGGAAGGGGGTGCTGCTACTGCTCGAATAGCCAGGTCTTGAGTAGCCTCCTGAAGGTTAGTAGGTCCTGGGTCTGCCGTAGGAGGATGGGGAGGGTGTTCCAGGTCTTGGCGGCGAGGTGGGAGAACGATCTGCCGCCAGTGGTCGCTCTTCGGATGGGGAGAGGTGGTGTAGCTGGGCAAATGGAAGAGTGGAAAAAAAACGCTAAGACATGATGGCCAGCGCTTGCCATGTCATAGCACTTTTTTTTTTTTTGTGGGGTGGGAGACAAAAGGCAACATGGAGGGGGAGAGGTGGGCGGCAACAGTGTACAGTCAAAGTTGTGTATTAATGATTTGACCTGGTTCTAATCCCTATTCCATGTTTGACCAGAATGTGTGATTTTTGGCAGTAACTTCTCCTCATTGTTCCACTAATGGCTACTGAAAGGGAGAAGGGTGAATTTACAAAAGGATGACCTTTCATATAGTGAGGGTGGGCTTTGTGACCTCTACTGAACGTTCATACACTCTAAGCGCTTCTTAAAGTTCAACGCAACCCATCTGCTACTTTACCAAAGACTCCTCAAGGCAGATGCTTCTTTGTCACTGCATTTATTTGCATTTGCCCACAGAACTGAGAACTAAAGCTAACATCTTAAGGAACAGCTTACATTGTTTTTTTATCTTAAAGCAGACATTAGACGCTCCTTGTTGATATTTTGCATGTGGCCCGCTGTTAATCGATTCTCTCCTCTAACCTGAGAAGAGGTTGAGAAATTAAGCATAACATCCTGGAGGGCCAGCTCAGCATGCCATCCATCTGAGGTCGATTAGCGGGGTAAAGGTAATTCGGGTAATAGTAGTGCCGTTTATTTTCAGTGCCTAGAAGTGGCGGGCAGACCAGTACTATATCGCTGCTCTGTTGCAAACCCTATTAAAAATGTTTGCAAAATTGCATGAATATTCATGTGCAAGTTACCCCTCTTTATCGCAAAACATGGAGGGGGACCATAGTTATGCACTGTCTGAAGGGAACAAAGCAGTGGTGGCCCGTACGAACATGGGGTGGCGAGTCGGGGACGAGGGGCTAAGTACATGTAAAAAAAAGAAAAATACACTTACCTCCTCGCCACTCTGTCCCACGTCCTCTCTCCTCCGTCGGCTGAACAGGAAGCAGCGAGGCTCCCCTGAGCCAATCTCAATGCAGCATTGTGATTGGTCTGAGCGCTGTAGTTCGGCACTCTGGCGGGGACTGGGGGCCTGGGCATGTTCTCCACCCAAGCTGTAATGCAGCCTGGGTGGGGAACATACTAAGTGTGCATGACTGGGCGGCCTGAGACGGCCGGCCAAAGCATCATGCGCACTTCAGTGTGCCTACCACTCCTCTCCTTCCCTGCTCTGTGAGCAGAGTAGCCCCGCCCCCATGCTGCCACAGCAGGAACAAATAAAGTGATAATACCATCAAGTTGTTATCATGTTATTTTTCCTTTCCTTCACTGCTGCAATGCTGTGGGGCAACGCTCCTCCGCCTTAGTGGAGGAGCCACCACTGGAACAAAGGCAGGTAGTAACTGCAGGGGGTTTGTGTCTACATCGGTATAGGGTCTTCACATGTATTATCACACGTCCCAGATGATAATCGACATCTTAGTTGAGGTGAGGCCGGATCCCAGTTATCTGCAGAAGATCACACAAGTGGCCCTGACGTCTTCTTTGCTGTGCTGATGTTTTAATGGGCGATGTTAGTGAGGGTATATACACTGCATTGCATACACCAATCCGAGGGGACTTTGTTCTCACTGGAGAATAGTGTTAAAAAGTGTCCAATTGTTTGCTTGCAAGCAGCTCCTGTTGATATTTATTTGAACCCAGGTGTTTTATACAGTCTCAGTGAGACTGAACGGCCTCGTAACACCATTTATATCTTTCTAATGACGGGGCTGGACATGTGCACATCTTGATATTTCTATTGAATTTTTAGGTGCCCTCCCCTTACGCCTTTACTAGCATAGAGAGGTCAAGGTACCAGTCCAGGATTACACTTTAGGGCTTATTACGAGTCTTCCTACCGCCCTACTATGACCAGGGTGTTTGGGCCGCCCTTGGACCACCCCAACTGCCAGATCCCTGGTGGTGGTGCGGCTGCGGCCCGCCAAGCATATTACGAGTTTCCTCACAGCCACACTTTTCATGGAGGTGCGACCGCTATGAAAAGTGTGGCAGTGAGGAAACAAAGGGGGCTCTACAGGGCCCCCTTGTGCCTCTGTGCCATGTGAATGCACACAGGGGGCACAACATGTGCCCCCCGGAGTGCATGCACACCAGTACCTGCACAGCATGGCCTGCAGCAGTCCATGCCGTGCAGGTACTCATTTTGACGTTCGCATTGCGGTGCCCATTTCATAGGCACCACCGTGGGAACGCCAAAGAACCGCTCGCCAGACAAGAGAAAACTCCTAATCTGGTGGGCCGTTCAAACATGGGTTTGTCGGTGCGGGAGCAGGGCGATCCCGATCCCGCACTGCCAAACTCATAATGAGGCCCATAGTGGTTAAGAGCAGGAGCCGTGGTTTGGAGCCCTGATCATCTTAATCCACCATTGACACTATAGTCATCATAGCATAATATAAATACATAACCAAAACTAGACCCAGTTCCATGCCCCTGGAATTCACCGTAGCTTGCAGAGCAGGGAGAGACCACTAGCAGGCAGAAACGTTTCCCATAAGAGTGCGCCAGCCAGCAGCAGAGCACCTACCATGCAAGTAAACTCGAAATTCACGAAAATTACTATATTTAACCAGTGGTGGCTGCCTCTGAACGGGAGGGGGGTGAGGGGGTAGGGGTGGCGGTGGGAAAAAAAACGTACCTTCTCCGCAGCCGCAAGTATCTTCCGTCGCCACACGCCTCTCCTCCGTCTGCTGGCAGCATCGGAAGCGCCCAGGCTTCCGGGCTTTCCCAGCCCATCACGACGCTGCCTGAGCAGCGTCGTGATTGGTCTCAGGCAGTGCCTGGGGAGGCTGGGCATGTTCTCCACTGGGGTGTGCAACACAGCCCAATGGATAACATGCCAAGGGCCCATGACGGTTTGGCAGTCCCCAGAGAGCCGGTGAAGCCGTCATGTGCATGTAGGGAGGGAATGCAAACCACTCCTGCTCCCTCTGCGGTGAACCAGCCCCATCCCGCCCGACCTGGCTGGAGCAAAGAAATAAAATGATAATAACTTCTTGTTGTTATTTTTTTTTTTTTTTTTGCACTGCTCAAGGAGCAGTGGAGATAAACTGTCCCCGCAGGGGCTGTTTCATGTGGACCAGTTAAACAGAATTCAGTATTTTTCCAGTGGACGTCTGGCCCTGGTGCAAGCAACCGCACTTCTGAGATCGGTATTTTGCACCATACCACAGCTTCAATCATCAAATGAAACTCCCAAATGACATAAAAATATAATTTAAAAACAGAGACTGAAAGAAAAAAATTAACTATTTTTGGGATTGTATTGATGCAGATTTCAATCCTCTGGTGTTTTTCAATGCCATCTAGTAGGGTCCAAAAAAGGATAAAGGTAGATTTTAGAAACAAAATACATCTAGAGTGGGAGAGATTTCACCTTCAATTGGGGAGGGATCGTGGTGTAAGTGCCGCTGGCTTCCGAAGTTTCCTTATCTTAGACCAGGACATGGAAACTACTTTGAAGTCCCCCCCTTTCTAATAACACTGAATGGGAGTTATTGTGACAATTAAACCAATTTGAAATATGTTTGAGATATACAAATGGGAGGGAGGAGGCTATTAGTGGGGAGAAGAAATAAGATGGGGTGAGTGGAGGAATGTTAAAAAAAAAAAAAAAAAAAGAGCTATGATGCGGCCAGCGTTGAGCGCTATTTAAAAAAAGAAATAGTACATGAATCACAGCGCGAGCAGCGGAGGGACACTAATTAAATGGTGCTTGGGCCTTGCGCCACCGAAAGAAAAGAAAATGACGCATGGCAAGTGCTGCCCAGTTATAATTCAGCAAAGTAGAATGACAATGCTGCAAAATAATGGTAAGTAATGGGCGTGTTCCAAGCCCATTATAGAACATAAGAGTCTTGCAAGCGAGAGTGCATGCTCACGCTGGCGAGCCTTAAAAATTTGAGTGTGAGATGGGGTGGGACCTTGGAAGGGGTGGGGACCTTGTGCCGACATGTACCCAAGAGGCACCTTTGTCCCATTCTCCCACCCTCTCCTCAAATAAAAAAAATTACAAAAAATGGTTGCTGAGACTGGTGCCAATGTCCAGTGGTATTTTTTGCACCCTTTAATTGACATCGGCATTTCAAACCTCAAAAGACGAGCTGGAAATCCACTATTTGCACTGGTTTCCAACTTGTGTTCCCTGCCACCATGTGATAAAAGGCTCCTGACTGAGTCGTGTGGAGGGAGCCAATATCCTGTGACACACTGTGGAAGGGCTAGTTGTGTCAGTTTCTTTGGGGATTGGTCATTCACTAGAAGTGGGCGTGCCAACAAATTAAGGGGGAGAGCTGGGCCAAGGTCTGGCATGGCTTTTAGAGGCCTTGCATAAGCTGAGCCTTGGAAATATTCAGCATGTAAATCAAGCAACAGATATCCTGTAAAAACGATAAAGTGTCATCAAATTTCTTTTTAAAAGGTCTTTCTTTAACACCCGGATGTGTTTCCCTGTAGTACATCAGATTGTCACTCCATTGAGAGGTGTTTATTGAAATTGGTAAAGTTTTTAAACATGAACTTGGAAACATTTGTGGCAGTCCCCAAACCCATAGCGACCATGCCACTAGTAAATTAAGAGGCAAGTCATTTGTCATGTGTACCCTGTATGTGGCCCAGATTCTTATTATACATTAAACAGCTTTATAGTGTATTAAATCATACACAAGGTATTTGTACAGTGCACAGCCTAAACTCGTGTATTTGAAGATGCACTCCTATGTGATAATGAAGAGAAAGGAAGCTCCGTGAAATAAAATATTTGCCTAGGAACACTCAGTTTGGTCAAGCAGTGAAGCCAGGATTGAATCTAGATATTCTGGTTTCACATTTTGCAATTCAGCCACTAGATGGGTATATGTTTCTCTCTTTCCTTTCTTTTGAATAAGAGGCCATTGCTTTGTTTTGAATTCTTTGTGCAAGAGGTTACAGCATGGGTGGCAGGCAGAAACCACAAGACAGCTCGGCTCGAGGGTCCAAGAAGACCTCGACCTGAGCTAGAACCAGCATCTGGCTCGCGCTTTCAGTGGCTCTTCTAGAGCCTTCGCAGCGCGCCTCGCGCCTGTAAGGAGAAATGGTCCTGCCCTTGCTTGTAGCCTGACTGAGAGGCACCTGCACGGACATGTGAGAAGCTGTGAAGGACAGTTGAAGCTGCCCCGAGGGGAACTGAGAAGTAGAGCTAGAGCGTGGGGCGTGGTCCCAAAACACGAACAGTTTCTTTTCCTCCATATTTTATACTCCGACTGGTGTGTGGCATGTATTTAGTCCCAGTTTGCTGTCTGGAGCCCCCCAGAACGGTATAATTATCAAGTTGGCACAAGTGTTTTCAGAATGAAGACAAACAATGAGTAATGATTCACAGGAAATTATGCCTCTGCGGATGTCAGACGGGTAACCGATGTGCACAGTAATAGGGTAGTGCAGCCATATGGCTTGTGAAAGTGATATCATAATTGTTACTGTTCAGGAGGAAGCTCCCGCTGAACACAGATGTTTTTGTTTTGCACATTGAACGAGTAAATGTGGGCACCGGCTGCACAGGAAGCTCCCAGTGCCTGGCTGGCACCGATAATGTCTGGCGTAGAATCCTTCCAGAGGTAGGCACTGGGATTGGGTGTCCAGCTTGGACACTATTGCCACCCCGTAACTAAATTCTGCTTTTATTATGGGTGTTGACAGCTCAGTTTTGACATACAATAAAAATTTAAGGAAGGTGGATGTTAAAGAGTGTAGATCATAAATTTCAAGAATGGAAAAGAGTACACAAGAGTACATCAGAATTTTTCAAACCTATATGTTTTGCAACACTATAATTGTGAAATGTGGAATAAAGGAAGTCTGGTGATAGGTGTATGAACAGACAAATGGTAAGATTGGAAGGAAGATAAAAGGTGTAGATAATAGGAAGATAGTGTAAGAGGTAATGAGTGACAAAGAAAAGACACTTGGAAAAAGGAGGATTGACCAAGAAAAGAGGAGAACATAATTTACAAGCAGCAATTCCATGAGGAAGAAATTTATACCAATAAAAAATGAATAGGATATTTTGGAATTTAAATTACCATGTTCCTTGACCTGTTTCCTGTTCATCGGGTATTCTGTATGCAATTTCACATAATTAAAACAGAAGAGGGTGTGCTGTATGCAGGTTGGCCGCATCACCAGAACTTGGAATGTAGATTGTTTATTGATGTAACGCTGTGATCTAACTTGCAGAACAGTAGTGGATGGTTATGTACACAGATAGGAGCTGCTGTCTGCCAGAAAGGGCAGGGTGACCATAAAGCTGAACTGTTCACTTACCATCTGCTGTGTGCAACAGATCATTTCAATGGCCAATAGATAAAAAACATTGCTTTTCAATTTGTCACAACTGTATCTAAAATGAAAGCATCCATTTAGTACTGCAGTGCCTTCTATCCCTTCTCGCAAATGATTAAGCTAAACAATTCTAATATTCCTTAAAAGAAAATACACTTCAGGCTGGTCACATATTTACTTTGATGAAGCTATATGTCACACAGTATGGAAAATGTTTAATACCCCAGGGGTCTAGGGCCTTGCTCCAAAGATAAATATATGTCCTTTATTGTGTGCATTACGAAGTAAGCTCAAATGGCAGTTGTCACTGTAACTCTACATAAATTATGTCCATTTGAGGAATTAAGGATTGCAATTTTTGATAAGAGGTATTGCTATATATAAAATACAAATGTTGGTAAAGAGTATTGGAGTGTGCCCATATGCTGAATAGAGAATGATTAAAAAATACTACCAATTTAATTTTTCTGGAGAGGCCGGGGAAGGCTGGGCGAAGTTGTGAGTTCCTTTTCAGTAGCTGATGGGGTGCTCCAAAAAGGGATGAAAATTTCGCTCCCTTCCAACAAGTATGTTAGGACAAGATTGTCTGTGATGGGTGGTATTGCTTTAATTGATTTGACATGTCCATTTGGAAATTTACATAATGTGTTTGGCAAGTTTGGAATTGATATTTGTTCTGCGAATTGCCCCAAATGCTCCATCTCTGGTGGAGCTATCTATTGTTTGTGTTGTGTTGAAACTTCTATTACGACCCTGATGGTCATGGAATATCCGCTATGCTCTGGCACTGTGAGGGGCATCTCTTCCAGTCTTAGAACGTCCCATCAAGGGACTGGCAATGATTAGTGTTACTTTTACACTTAACCTCCTTTTTTTCCAATTGCAAATGGTGACTTTGAAGGATTTGCTGATGTAAAGGCTGCTCAGCTATTATTGGGTTAGTTTCATATTCCAATTGGTTGGTGCCCCTGGCGCTAGAAGCAAAAGGTGGAGCAGAAGGAAAAGAATAGTATCATTAGCTGAATATCCAGGTTTTCCGCTGCTTCTTACACTGGCTTTCATTAGTAATTTGATGCAGAAATAGTGGAATCTCGTTCCATGCTTTCAAAGCCAGGTAGATGAATGAGCGACCTTCCCCTGTCTTAAGTCTGAACCTCAGTGTCTTCAAGAGTAAGGCATCCTCTGACCTTAAGGCTCGCGTAGGCACATAGTAACAGAGCATCTTACAAAGATATTTAGGAGTGGTTTTATGAGAAGTGCGAAAAGCGGTGACCAAAGCTTTGAAGATGATACGTTTCTTAACAGGAAGCAAGTGCAGCTCATTAAGGCGCGATATGAGTGATTGGAATCGGGAGACCCAGACGATCAGCCTTGAAACTGCGTTTTGAACAGTTTGCAGGTGATCAAGCTGGTGGCAGTTAGGCAAACCCAGATACAAAGCGTTAGTGTAATCCAGTCTGGAAAAGAAAGACGCATGTTCAATAGTTGTTTGGGTTTCTGTCAGGACATATTCCAAGGTGATCTTCAGAATGGGGATGAGAGAAAAGCATGTACTGGCGACTGATAAAATCTAGGGATCGAAAGAAAGCTTGTTGTCAAACTATTGCCCCAGATTTTTATCTACAGAGGTAGGGGTGTGAGCAGGGCCAAGCTCAGCTGGCCACCGTTTGTTAGAGCACCCAGTTGTTGTATGACCAAACAGAAGTATCTCCATTTTAGAGGAGCTGCACTTCAAGCAGTTTCTGTTCATCCACTCGACAACTCCACCAGGCATCTCTTAAAGGCAAGCTGCCCGACCGTAGCCTTTTTCCGAGTGACAGGATAACCTGCGTGTCATCAGCATAGGTATCACCTCAATGCCAAATACTTCAATGATAGGGGCCAAAGGTGACATATACACGTCAAACAGTGTGGGACTCAAAGAGGAATCTTGTGGGACCCCATAGCTGAGCAATTTTAAAGAGGATGTGAACGGCTCAAGGATAACTGATTACCCCCTATCAGAGAGGAAGGAGGGACTCAACTGCAAGGCTGAACCACCCACTCTTAGTTCTGCCATTCTGTAAATCAGTATTGATGTGAGATTGTGTGGAATGCTGCCAACAAATCCTACAGGATTAGGGCAGCCATCTGTCCCTGATCTAGGCAAGTCTTGATGGATTCGGAAACATCAAGCAGGGAGGTTTCCCTGGTATGGCTAGGTCGAAATCTAGATCGGGACAGATGCAGCAGCACCTGCTGTTCCAAATACATATTTAGTTGATGGTTAACCAGCTTCTCAAACATTTTGGAAGTGGCGGACAGCAAGGAGATGGGCCTAAAATTGTCCATCCTAGTGGAATCAGCTGAGGGAACTGAAGAACAATAGTTGGTAATGCTCTTTATTTGCTCTTATGCTTCAGCGCCCTTTTTCTCTGTTTTTTGAGAGATACCTAGCCGAGGTAGCCCTTTGCCAAGATATTTCTGTGATGTAAAGTGTGGTTGAGTGGTTAGATTATAGTTATTATAAAATATGTAAAGCCATTTTGTGCTAGGTTCATGAAACGTCAGCATCTACAATGTGGATCATCTATACTCTATGGACTCGATCATGACCTTTCCCATTTAGTGCTTGGCCTCCTGAAGATGCGTTCATTCTTAACACTCATAGAAGCCGGCATCGGATAGGGCTTCCTACTCGCACCCATTTTGTTTCCGAAGCAGAGACTGCAGAAGAGACATTCAGTAACTTGTGAGAAATGCTAAGTGTATTTCATAGCTGTCACTTCCTGTTTGATTTGTATCGTGTCACATCAGAACCATCATGCTTCCATGTAATTGGTGCTCCCTAAAACTCCTAACAAAAGATTTCCATCCTCATGCGCATGAAGTTGACATTCCTCTGCATCAGCAAATTCTCTCAGCTCCTGGTGAAGTCCTAATCGTGTCGCTATTCCACTTGGCTTGACGAGCAGTAGCTTTGTTTAAAACTTTAGCTTTTATCAGCTGGCTGCCTCTTCTCGAGGCTGTTTGTCAGTGTACGGCTCTGCTTAATAGGCCAATGCCTGTAACTGGATATTTTTCCTGAGACTATGTTTGTTTTTTGGTCACTGGAACCTCACCGCCATTGTTCAATTTCAGGAAAAAATGGATTACCCGCCACTTGAAATGTAACATTCAATTTATAATTTATGTATTTAAATTCTTTATTAAATGCTAAAGGTTTTCTTTCGGTTACTTCCGAGCACTTTGTGGCTTGTCTTTTTGAGGTGAAAGAAACAAAATGGCACAGGTAAGAGTCCAGCTGGTGAAGGGAGGTCTTAGATGCAATGTTATTTGGTCACCACCTACGGGGTTTGTGGGTTAGGGAAAATCAAGCCTGAACTTTTCAGTTTTAGGAACTCCCCGAAATGATCTTTATCAATCTCTAGTTTGGAAGCAGACTCGACTATTATCTAAAAATAAAATGGGCTTTATTGGCATGTTTTAATGTTTTTTTAAATAGATTTTTCTTTTACGTATCGATGACCGCCAACACTTGAGTGATATTTTATTTGCTAGGCTCTGCCTAAAAGCCCAGCCGTGTTCATCTCTGAAACACGCCCATCGTTTGAATCCTAAATATACATTTTTCCAGTGACTTGTCAGTGCTGTTCCCTGCAGTGCTGCTGAGTCTTAGGAAGGACAATGACTCAGAGCGCTTGGAATCCCAGATCCGCCTGTGTGTGCTGACCCTTCCGTTATCCGGGCCCCTCGGCCGGGGTGTTCCTTGTCCTGCTGACCTTGCTGCTGGGATGCAGGACCGAGTATTGTTCCTCTTCCTCGACGTTCCTGAAAGAGCCCCTTTCCATGGCTGTGCGTCATTGACGCGCCAAGAGCTGAATACATTCTAGTTTGCACGCTGCCAGCTGTATCGAGGATTTGGGGTCACGATCTTTTAGACTCGTAAACTTTTAATGATATTCGGTTTGATTATGTTCTTTGCCATAAGCTTTTATTTATTAAATGCTGCTTTTTTTAGGCGAATCGCGTTTTTTTCCTACAGCTTGTGTGCTGGAGGCATCCGCTGGAAGAAAATGTGCCATTTCCCCTCATTTGTACTGTTTGCACTCAACAGTGCATTTTTTGGCCGCAACAAAAATTGCGTGCAGTGTCACAAAACTGGAAATTTGCATATCCCTTCCAAACTGCATATTTTGCCTTCCTCGGATCCTAAAGCGGCTGATGGTTTGGTAAGAGCCTCCATGGGCTGAGCAGGATCCTGTACTAGGTCTGATGCCATCATGTTATGCTAAGGTACATACTAAGCTTCATGGTGCCTAGTGCGGCACTGACACCACCAGTTCACTGAGATGCACTCTGATATGGATCAAGCACCAGTGGGATTTTTAGACTTTTGAATTTAGCAAATCAGCTACTTTTGTAGGAAAGGCTGCGTTTTACATCAGCAAACTGCACATTGTATCTAGTAATATGGAATATGATGGAACCGTGACTTTAATGTCAACAGTTTGGACTGCAAAAGAATCCTACTTGGTAATACAGTAGGTACAATCCACTCCCTTTTCTCGAGTGTTTAACAGTGGCGCTGCTAATGCTGAAGTGGGTTGCATTTAACTTACAGAAATGGTTGAGTGTCATGGTTACCAATACTAACTCGCCAGAATTTATGCAGTAGAACCATTTTCTTTCAAATATGTTGTCCTTGCTCTAGATTGGTGTTTTGCACATGGCTAAAGGCTGCATAGGTGTAGACAAGAGCTAATGTTTTAATTTTATTCTTTTGTTTTTTAAACTTTGAGTGGAGGCTGGTAGACAAATTGCCCCTTCCGAACTGTAGGTTTTGCCTTCTTTGAGTCTTCATAGTTCCCCGAGATGTGGTATTCTATTTTTGGATATTTATTTTGATGATTTTGCTTTGGAATCCATTCCTTCAGGCACCTGAGCACGTATTACAAGTTTGTACTAGCTCCACCTTCAGTAATCATTTCTTGCTGCCTGATTTGTTCCAAGTTTGCCCTTGAAAGAATTTAAGTACAACACAATCAACAAGGATGGGCCAACCCAATAGGCTGGCCGTGGAAAGTTGCAGTGTTTTTTTTCTTCTTTTTAAACATATGTCATATGAAAAAATGGCCTAGCAGCCCAGGCACATCAGCGCTGGCACTGAAATGCACTCCTTTTCAGATGGCCGGGCACATGTGATCAGGGAAAAATGCTGTCACTCCTAGTGCAAGACAGGTAATGGAGGAAGTGGATTGACCAGCTGCTGCTTGCTGTATGCTGCGGTGGGTGTGAGCAAAATGTGATGAGCGTTGAACAGACAAATAGAGATGAAGAAGACTAACGGAAAGTCCCTCTGTGTACACGTGTATGTATTTATATTGTGATATTTTTTATTTTTTTGGAACACATGAGGCTGACTAGGCGGCCAAAGCAGTTTTTAGGCCAGCCCTAAAAATAGTAAATTGTCAGGTTTGACAACCTCCGAGTCAGCATCAAAAGCTTTTTGCTTTGACTTGAGAAAGTATTGAAAGCAATAGTCAAACAAGCATTGGCATAGACAATTGGTCTCGCCTTTGGGACATTATAAGTGTTTAGCCATGCAACAGTTGATGTTGTTGCACCAAGGATATTGTGCTGGATAACTAAACACTTATAAGGTCCCAAAGGCGAGACCTATTGGCTATGCCAATGCTTGTTCTGATCTTGGTTCTGCTGGTATTAGGACTCTGCACACCTTACCACTGGTAACCAGTGCTAAAGGGCTATTGCTCTCTCCTATAAACATGGTGATATTGGCTTATCACCCATTGGCATATTTAATTTACTTATAAGTTGCTAGTAATGTAGTACTTACTACATGTAGCCAGGGCCTGTAAATTAAATGGTACTAGTGGACCTGCAGCACTGGTTGTGCCACCCACTTAAGTAGCTCTTTAAACGTGTCTCAAGCCTGCCATTGCAGAGCCTGTGAGTGCAGTTTTAAACTGCCATTTTGACTTGGCAAAATAAAGCTTCTTATTAGAAGAAATGTTATAATGCACTCAAACATTAACCACTCTATACAAATTGAATCAAGATAGCAATTTAAACACAAACTCTTGAAAGGTTATAGTGTGCAGCTTTGGGACGAGCTGTGCCTGCACTCGTGTAATAGACTTTTGATGGCTGGTTCACCAAAAAGTGAACCAGACCCAAAACATACTACTGTAGGCCCGAGAGCTTCAACAACAAAGTCTTTTTTCCTTTTCGTCAAAGTGCAAAATCTTCTTAAAAAAAAAAACAGGTGATGATCTTTAACTGATATGAACAATTTATTCAAAGAACAATTATTTCAAACCTTAAGATGCAAAATACAAATGTTGCTCCACGCTTGTAGATGAAGTCTAATGATGTATCAATCCAAAACATTGTTGATTTACATTTTTAACGATGTAACCCAATCCATTTCAGGTGTAATACCCTTCGTCAGGGGTAACTGCAAGTAAAGAAAACCATGAAATGAAAAGAACATCATGGAGGCTAGGTAGCTGGGATATAGAAAAAAAACAGCAGGGGTTCAGAAAGAAAATCATTCTAAAGAAAAGAATTAATAGGAATCATGCTGCATGAAAATAGTCCACATCGTAGGTGATAAAAGAATCCAAACAGAAAAAGATACCCCATGGGACTGATTTCCTAGCCTTTTCATTCTAGCATTGTAAACCTAAGAAGCCAATCAAACAAAGACTTAATGTTGACCCCAAACACAAATCCAAAGTTAGTGACGCGTGACTACCGTATTTGAATACGTTAAGGTTCTCATCAGAAAAGTGAACCATGAGAAATGAATGTGAACATAAAGGTAAACAAATACCAAATATTCATCCAAGTTGCCGATAACCAAAGAAACTGCAAAAACCAGCATGCATCATTCTGAGCCAAAAATGTAATTCCAAATGCACTCACAATGGAAACGTCAGTTTCTATGTTTTTAGATGGAACGCTGGAATAACAGACGTTCCCATATGCATATATGTGAGAACCGTTCACAATGATTGGGCCGAAGCCGCGATCGGCAGTGTGCAATTGAACCAATCTGGCAAATGGAATGGCCAAACTGTAAAATAAGAACGCTCATAAAAAGGAATTAGTGCCATTAGAAGCAAAACTAGCCGAGGCGTAGATGCATGTCATGAGAGAAACATATTACCTAGAATAAGAACCACAAGTGTTTCCTCATGCATACACAGTTTGCCACAAAGTGCTGAAACCGCAGTCAAAGACTCAATAGTCATTTTAAATCAAGGGATTACGTCGCAGTGTAAATGCTTGATAGTAACAAGCGCTAAAACACAATTGTTGTGAGAGAGAGGGGAGCAGGAGGTGAGCCCGCGAGTGGTGCGCGCGCTTGGGAGAGTCTTCACTTTTTAAGCACTGCACTCGTGCTTGTGGCGCGCCCCTGCTCGCTCCCGCAAGGTGGATGCCGCCACAAGCACGAGTGCAGTGCTTGAAAATGAGCAGAGCGACGGCTAAAGGCCCTCCTACGCAGCGCATGCGTGCTGCGTAGGCGAGACCTAAAAAGGGAGCACATAGTTATTACCTTTCTAAAATTACATTGCTTTAGGCACGGAAATAGTGTGCTAATCAGAAAACCTATATAGTGCGTGTGATATGCCTCAGATCTCCGCCCCCAGCACGGCATGATTGAGCAAGGTCAGGCAAAGCAATGCTCACAGTACACCAGTTTGCCCTGTCCCTTGAGATTTGTAATACTGCATAGGCTAGCCACCAGTTTTGCTTTTACTGGGGCTCATTTAAACATCAGTGTGTGGCCTGCCAGTACACTGGTGAGAGTAGACTCTGCGTCTGCCTGCCAGTGGAGGTTGTATGCCAAATTGGCAGCTCTCATTTTGCCGAAAGTGCTCCATGCGATAGCAGGCGTACTTTCAGAAAAAAGACATGCTGAGTGCGCCACCATGTATTTTGGCATGTCTTTTTTTTTTTCTGCACAGAAATCTCAAAGCGAAAAGGGCGCTCCTGCTACAAAACAAAAATTACATGTCTAGGATGCTTAGGGAGTCTTTTCTGCAATCATCAAGGAATTTTTTTTTCTTTTCTCACCCAGGTACGCCCTGCATTACATTGTAGACTTGAGCAGGCTTCTGATGTTGTAACCACGGCAGATCTGTGGCCAATAGGCAGCTGGGAAGAACTTTGCAATAGCAGACCTAGCAAATACTCTGATGTAAACACTTGCAGCTCTACCTTTGAAGCAGGTGTACCGTGAGGTTGGGCAGGTGAGCTGCAAATTTTAACTCTAAATGTCATCCACAGTCTTTTAATTAATAAACTGGCAGGAGGTGCTGCTAACGGGCATAAGACGGATCACCATTGCAAAAGATGAAACAACAAAGTGCTGTTATGTGATCTGTGTTTTTTAGTGCACTAATCACCCGTGAGGGTATGCAGGTGTTCTGTAGCAGTTGTGTAAGGCCAGCCCTGGGGGCTTACTCGAAAAGCCAGGTCTTTAGCTTCTTGTGTAAGTCAAGAAGAGAGGAAGAAACTCTGATGTGTTGTGGGAGGGCGTTCCAGGCCTTAGGGCCCAGGTACAAGAAGAAGCAGTCACCTGCTCTGCCTTTGTGTATGCTTGGGGTGTGAGCTAGGGAGAGACCGGCAGAGCTGAGGTGTCTGGAAGGTTGGTGGAAGTGAATGCAGCTGTTCAGGTAGGCTGGGGCAGTTTTGTGGATCGCTTTGTAAGTGTGGGTGAGCAGTCTAAAGTATGAACACTTGTGTATCAGGAGCCAGTGGTTTTCCTTAAGGTGTGGTGTGATGTGGACTTGGCATGGGAGTTTGAGGACTATTCCGGCTGCTGTGTTTAGAAGGTTCTACAGTCTTCTTGTAAGCTGCTTGGTAATCCCTACGTACATGGTGTTTCCATAGTCTAGGCAGCTGGTGATGATGGCGTAGGTGACCGTTTTTATGGTGTGGTCTGGTAGTCACTTGAATATTTTCTTCAGCATACCCAGTGTGTGAAAGCAGGACTATTCCACTGCGTTGACTTGGGTGGCCATGTCCCGTTTGTTGTCTATGATGATTCAGAGGTTTCTCATTTGAGAAAAGGGCATGGGAGTGGACCCAAGATCTGTGGGCCACCAAAAGGAGTCCCACGGCGAGGCGTTCTTTCAGAAGACTATCACCTCTGTCTTGTCCAAGTTCAATTTGAGGCCTTTGAATTTCATCCAGGTGACTCCTTCTGTCATGCTTGTAATTAATTAACTTGTTCCTGGTGTTGAGTCAGAGAGGAACAGTATCAGTTGTGGGTCGTAGGTGTTCGCTGACATGCCCGTTTCAATTCCCACGTACCTCCTGTATGTTATACACTTAAGGCAAACTAGGTGTCTTCCTGCTGTAGTAGTCTGACAGCAAGTAACTCTGGATCCGAGTCAATCAAGAATATCTTTGTGAAGAAAAGCTAGACTGACGAAGTGAATTGTGAATCCTCTAAAATATCAGAGAGGCTCTTTTTTGTTTGTGTATTTATCTACTTTAATACATTGCTGCTTTTAAAAGCAAATCGATTTTTTTTTTTATCGAGGTTCAAGCAAATTATTTTTTGTCAGTTGCATTGAGCCAGAGCAACTGCCATTTCTGAGAGCGACAACCAGGCAAGTCGCCTGTGACACGTGCTCTGGCATTACACTCATATGAAAACGTCAATACCATAAAAAGGACGTCATATGCAAAATGAACACAAAAAGGGCAATATAATAAATAATTAAGTAGCTTCAAGTGCATACGAGTTAATGAATTTCTTTTGTCCTCCAGCGCCTGCATGCAACATCCATCTAAAAGACGTATTTAATTGTTTGTAGTGTGTGAATATGGAGCCTTGTGACGTCTTTAGACCACATACATTAATTTACTTCAGGTGTGTATATGTAGATCTGCAATCTCCCTATTGTAAGATTTCTCTGTGCAAGTTGTTCTGTAGCCAGAGACGTTTTAAGGCAGGGGGGCCCTGATAGAGCCAGCTCTGTTCTGCAGACAGTCCTGCCCTGATGACCTTGAATGATTCTTAAACAGATTGTTTTAAATGCTGTTTCCCTTTCATTTATTTATATCTAATGTGTGAGAGTCTATTACAGATATTTTGCTGAGAAATGTTGTGTTTGTTTCATGCAACATCCGTAAAAATGTTTCTTTTAGACCAAAACGTATGAGAAATGGGAGGGTGTCACAGAAATTATTTCCAGTAAAATTAGTGAGCTGCGGCTGTGTTACAATATTGAAAACACACCTCCCTATCCCTGAATATTAGATGTAACAACTTCAGAATTTGGATGAGTGTGCCTTTGCACTGTCAGTATCCTGACCAAAGCGGGCATGAAAGAGCTGAAATTGGATCATAAATTCAAAGCTGTTCCAAACATGGGCCCCCAAAATACGCCCGGCCCGGCCCCCCCAAAATATTTAAGATGTTGATGCGCATTGGCCATGAATGTTTTGTTTCAGTAGTACTGAATTCCAGTGTTTCCCCCGCCATAAGAAATCCACCTTATTCTAAAACTTCTCATTTTTTAAAAACCCTTAAAGTTATGAGTAAATAACAGTATCCATACAGTGCCTAGTGGAAATATTTCCTGCAACAGTGACTCAGCTGTATATTCTTTTACTGTTTTATAGCGCGTACATTTTACACCAATATGACTTCATAATATTTACAACTCTCTGACGAGCACTTACCCCAGCAGCAACATAAGTCAAACACACTGTAGATAAGAAAGTTGATTTCCTGTTTATTACAGAGACATGGTTGGATGAGTTCTCTAATCCTACCGTTGTGCTGGCCATTCCATCCGGCTATAGAATTGCTAGGCTAGACAGACGACAAGGAAGAGGGGGATGGGTGACAATTATATTTAGAGACAAGTGGTCCCTCCAGCAGGATGTGTCTACTCCTGGAGGGGATTGCGAAGTTCTGGACTTCAGTATTAATGTCTCGCCGCATTTTACATTAGGTGGATCCCTGATTTATAGGCCTCCAGGTCCTGCCAGTGCATTTCTTACACCACTGGGGGACGCTATCGTTCCCCTCGCTCTCCGCTTTGCCCATTACATCATCCTTGGCGACTTAAATATTCATCTTGACCAGGTAGCTTCGAAGGACACTCTTGCTTTAACAGAGGTTTTGTCCCTCGCTCAGCTCATCCAATGGGTTGACCTTCCGACGCACACAGGGGGCCACACCCTAGACCCCATCTGCACGAATTTTCCTATTACAGTCGAAACCCCCATTCCGGTGCCTTGGTCAGATCATTTTCTGACATACTTTTCCTGGGTCTTGCCAGATGGCAACCCTCTGCCTCGGTCTGATCGTGAGCCAGTTTTTGCTAAAATTGACCAACTGCTATTCAGTCGAGCCATGGGGGACTCCAGACCCCCTCCTGTCAGCGATCTTGCAGATGGGCTTGCGGGATTCACAAGATGGATCTCTAACACCGTTGATCTCATAGCCCCTGCCACCCGACACAGACACTCCAGAGACTCCCCTTCGAATCCTTGGTTAACTCCTGATCTGAGGACTCTGAAGCAGGAGTGTAAGAAACTGGAGAGAGTCTGGCATAAGGGCTATCGTCCTGGGGACAAACTTACACTGAGAAATGAGCAAAAAACTTATTATAAGGCTATAGCACAAGCCAAAAGTCTTTACTATGTGACTAGAATTGATGCAGCTAAGAACAACTCTAAGGAAATTTTTTCTATAGTTCAGAGCTTCCTGGCTCCTAAAGCACAATCTAGCTTGCTTCCGTCCTCAGCCTCTTGGTGCGAGGATCTCTCCACTTTTTTCATGGAGAAAATTCACACCATACAGGTGTCCTTTACCTCTTGCAAAAAAGACTCAGGCCTCCTTCTGGCTGGAAGGACCTCATTAGCCCGGCCCCTCCACGTATTGGCTGCATTCGTCCCCATTGATTTACCTAGCTCCCTTAAAATACTAAAAGGTCTGAAATCAGGATCCCCATCAGACCCTTGTGCCGCTAGACTCCTAGCTGACGTGGTGGATACGGTTACTCCTGAAGTCAATAGACTCATTACTATGTCCCTCTCTGAAGCTCTTGTCCCGGCCATTTGGAAGCAGGCCATGATCCTATCTCTTTTTAAAAAAACCTTCACTCGACCCTCTGTGTCCGGTAAATTACCAGCCGATCTCCCTTTTGCCCAGCGTGGCTAAGGTATGTGAGAAAGTAGTTACCAGGCAGCTGACCGATTTCGTTGAAAGGTCAGGTCTTCTCCATCCCGCTCTGTCGGGCTTTAGGGCCTCCTTCAGCACAGAATCAGCTCTGGTGGAAGTCTCGGAAGCCATCAGAGACTGTTTGGATGGCGGCGGGAGGGCTGCCCTGGTTTTGCTGGACCTCTCGGCGGCATTCGATACGGTTCCCCACGCATTGCTGCTCACCCGATTGGCAGAGATCGGGGTCTCTGGAAGTGCTTGGGCCTGGAGGATCGGACACAGCAGGTGTGGCTCCCACCGTTTACCTCCTCACCAAAGAAAGTGACCACAGGGGTCCCACAGGGCTCCTATCTGAGCCCTCTTCTTTTTAATATTTACATTACTCCTCTGGTTCAGTTGGCTGAGGACCTAGGCGCGAAGGTAATCGCTTACGCCGATAATACCCAGCTCCTGTTCACATGGGGAAAAAAACGAGGGCTCCATCTCTGCCGCCAAACACTGCTTGACTGCAGTTTTCAGATGGCTGGCGGCGGCAGAATTGAAATGTAATGAGGAGAAATCAGAAATCCTCTTATTTGGAAAGTTTCCCTCTCGGTTTAGAGAAACATTCTTGCCTTCCGATTCAGTGCTTCCTGCCTCCTCAGGGAACCCTGTCAAGAACTTGGGGGTCTGGTTCGAGGAGAACCTTCTGTTGTTCTCGACTCAGATCAAGAAGTTAGCAGGCACCTGCTTTGGTTTCCTAAAAATTCTTAGGAAATTTTTTCCTTTTCTTCCCCAGGCGGCCAAGGAGACAGTTATCAGAGCCCTTATCCTTTCTAGGTTGGATTTCGCCAATGCTCTGTATATTGGCATACCGAGTTACCTACTAAATAAACTACAAGTGGTGCAGAATGCGGCTGCCAGGCTTCTTTTGAACATCCCTGCCAGATGTAGTGTGAGACCACATCTTCGCACTCTACACTGGCTGCCTGTGGCAGAGAGGGTTAGGTTCAAGGCCTTGGTCACCGCTCACCGCGCACTGTATGCCACAGGGCCAGGCTATCTTCAGAAACGGTTCTCCTTCTATACCCCCGCAAGACACCTGCGCTCCTCCTCCCAATCTCTGGCTCGAGTCCCGCGGTTTCTCTTGCAAAGGACGGGCGGCAGCTCTCTGGCTGTGAAGGCCGCTTTAGGTTGGAATGCTCTGCCCCTCGCGCTCCGATGCACTCAGGACCTTAGTCTCTTCAAAAAGAAGTTGAAAACACACCTATTTCCCTAAAACTGGTCCTCCTCATTCCCTCAAGGTTCGCGCCAGGACACTCTTGTAGTATCTGCGCGCGTTAGAAATGAAAATAACATAACACTGTACGCATATGGTCTGGACATGTCCACATACCTAAGATCTCTTGGCTGGGTCTTCGGTGTCATAACGCTAAGCCTATTGCACTACCCGTCTCAATCCTCCTTCCACTGATGCAAAAATATATCCTGCAATATATCCTGTAAATATAATGCCTCTCTTTATCTTAATTACGATCCATCCTTTAATGTCATGATCTCCAAAATTTAGCCACCCATTGTTTACCGTTGTTCATTTCACTTGATTAGAGCAAAGCAGGAACTATATATTGATCACTCGGATCACTTTAACAAATGCAAAGAGCATGGAGGGTACCACTTGATAGAGCGTATGGAAGTCTAACGAGGCAGCCTGAAGCTGTATGATTCGATTTTAATCTTGATGGACCAGTCTGTGCCATTTTTTATATTCCTCATCTCCACGTCTTCCAGTTCTCCAGCAACAGCTCTGAAAGTACCTTTTAACCATACATGAACCTTGCTAGTATGCTATAATACACCGGCCAGTGTACTTGAACAATGAAGTCATCGCTAATGGACAGCTGGCACGCAGATGTAATCCTCAGGGCATTCTGAAGCACTCTATGAATCCCGTCTGCTGTATTACTGATAGATGTCATTTTGAAATGGCTTTACAGCAATACAAAGAATGATGCCTCATCTGTGTTGAACAGTAAGTCTGCAATTCTCTAATTGCTTTCTGCTGTTTCCATAGTCCCCTGCCTGTTTTTTCAGCTCTTCCTCCCCCTTATCGCTTCCAAACCCAACCTCAAACTACGTGGCACTCGTTTTTGGGCAGCTGAAACTTTCTGGTGTGAGTTGCAGCGTTCCTTCTTTGAGTGCCTAGTCTGTGCCTCGGTTCTGTTTAGAGTTGTTCAGTTCTTGCACTGCATGCCCATTTTACTAATCCTGCTTGGGTTCTTGAGTAGCGTGCTACCCGCCGAAAAGCACTTCGACAACTCATCAGGGGTAGCAAGCGCTATTTAAGTGCAAACTCTTCCCTTTTCTATCCCTCCACTATCCTTTTTCAATCCAAATAACTAACTCACAAGTCCAACGCTCAAATTAATTTAATATCTCCCTATACTAACTCACCACTAATCCTCTTTGGGTTCCGGAGTAGCCTGCTGCTTGCCGAAAAAGTGCTTCAACGCCTCGTCAGGGGTAGTAAGTGCTATATAAATACAATTACAATTAAAAGCAATGGGTTGCGTCACTTTTAGTCCGCTGACGCCACTCAGCTTCTGTAGTGGAGCAATAGCATGCTGGCACTCGACTGTCTTCAATGGCCACTAATTATGAGCGTAAGGGAGGTGAGGGGCCTGAGGATATTATTCCTTCTTCTGTCCATGACCTACAATGCTTTGTATCTGCATACTCTGCCCTTGAAAAAGCAAATTCCGTTGTAGGGCAACAATTATTCTCCTAGGGCATACAACACAAGCAACAAGCATGTCTGTCCCATTAAGATCTAATGGTCCAGTGCTAGGGCACTGCCCTTCTTTCTCCGATGTAGCACACCTGTTCAGTTTTCACGTTAATTCTTTTGTCATCTATTAATAACGTGGACATCCATCTTTCTTTAGTTACAATTTGTCAATTATATAACTGTCAGTTAAACCATTATTTTTCCAACCATGAAAAATAGCCCAGTAGTACACACTGGTGCATATTGTAACTGTATGAGTACAGATTCTGTGCAACCGAATAAAATTTGTTGGCTAAGCCGATAGATTTTATAAACAAACTGGCAAAATAAGTAATTCACAAACCAAGAAGCAACATATCAGTTGGTCAAGTAAATAAAAATGAGCTCCTCTAAATGATCTCAACTCTTTTGCAAAAGTCGCCGGTGATCAAGAGCTGGATTTCCAGCTTTACAAATACAATGATTGTCCTACGCACTTTGTATTTCAAGTATACATTAAGCCTTCTGTTTCAATCATTTGCCATTGTTAAAAGGGACCCGCATCCCTCTAAGGCACAACACTTGGCTTGGACAACTGACCAATTGAAGTCAACAAATCAAAGGTGCTCCGGTTTTCCAAAGCTTTGATCCATATTCATTGTTCTTGCTTCACTTACACGTATTCAAAGGAAAGCATAAGGAGTGTGTATTACTTAGTAATGAACTTAAGCTGCATACCGTATTTATTGATGACATCTTTGTTTTCATAGGTTATATACATACAGGAAATGTACAGATAGTGCAATCTAAAGTTTTCACAATTACATACAGCACAGAAGGTTGCTTAATTACCTTAGCTACAGGGACTGCTGAAAGGACTGGTGCCTTTGGGCCTGACTGTCTAACATCACATATACAGAGGAGGGAAGCTGTCAGGTGAAAACCCAGCAGAGCTTTTCTGCATTTGAGAAAGCTTGAAGCACATTTTAGAGCATTACAGTAACGAAGCACATTGCAGACATTGACTTTGAAGGTACCACCTGAACTTCAACGTTAGCTTCATGTGTCAGCTAATACATGCACCATTTTAATGGTGCTGTTGCAGAGAAGTACCTTATGGCTCGCTTGCTAGGATCCACTGGCAGGCAAGGCTTCCTCTGTTGGCTAGGTCAAAAGACTCAATGAGAGGATAAATCCAAGGAGTTCTTGGATTATGACATGCACCACTGCCAGATATGCTTTCCCCTAGCTGGCAAAGCTGTTGAGGCCCTTTCTAAAGAAACCAGCCTATACCTTCCAGAGAGAAAATGATTTCTCTTGTTTTCGCTAAAATTTAGAGCAGGTTACTGAGGATTCTGTCAACCTTATGTGGTCTCTCCTGCTCTTTGATATCTCACTGAAAGAAGTATTGGTCTCTGGTGGAGTGAAATATGCATACTGTAAGCAAGATTTCATCCCCGCTCCCAGCCAACGAGTTAACCCAAGGAGGTGGAAATTTGTGGTCAAGAGCATCTGAGTGGAGGCTGAGGAAGAACCAGAATATTGCTAGCGAAGCTCCGCCAATAGAAGACTAACTTTTCTGCTCCCTTTTCTTGACCTTCAAGAACTGATCTGAGAGAAATTACCATCCCTTCATCCCATATGACCTGCACTCAGTGCATCACCTGCGCAAAAATTAGCAGGAAGACTGGTCTGAGAGCTCCTCTCTGCAAACCGGATCTTGATTGCCACCTCCGGATTAAGGGAGTTTATTTGATAACAACAATTATTTCTAAAAATCTAACTTGTTTGGTCAGTTCTATAATGTCAAATGCATTTTTACTTGCATTACATGTAACATTTTTTTCAACCATCACCTAAATTAAATACACGTATGTATTTATGAATTGATAGTTATATAGAGCTAACCTAGCTAGGAAGGATAAGGAGCTCTGTACATTAATGGGAAAATTAGGAGATGATGCTAAATCGTGTTTATCAAATGGGATTTTAGATTTTTGAATTTAACATTTACATTTCATATATTTGCAGTTGCGTTTCAATACATTCCCTGTTGCAACTTTAGGTCAAGCGATATTAAGTGCTGAAACCGGGGCTCAAATGCAGGTTCCCAAGTTGGTAGGTTAGAGCCTAGACCGAATCTCTAAACAAGCAAAATATATAGCAACAGCAATTTCGAGCCTTTCTAGTCAGTTTTGTTCTGGTTTCTTTTTATTGTACAATTACCGCTTATACCAATTTACATTTATGAAACTATAGAATCACAATCTTTAAAAAAAGAGATTTATTACAGTTTTCAAATAAACCATTGCACATACCCAAACGAAAGAAAGAAAGGCAGGTGTGTGCGGTCAGGGCAATAGTTAGCGACTTATGTACCAGACATGGAATAAAAAACAATGAGAAAAAGGATACAGAGAGTACAAAGTCAGAGCATCAAGTTAAAGTTGACGCAGCAGTTCTTGGTGTTACCCCGGTCTGGGAACGTGATAGCTATGACATGATCCCTGGTAAAGCCATAGCGGACCTCGCCACACCCAACCCTCAGACAAACAAGCAACTACCGCTCACTCAGCAAGGGCCTCCCCTTCCTGGGCATCAGCAGTAGAGGCAGAGGACAATGGCGCTACACCCACGTCTGGTAAGGGCACTGCAGAGTCTACCACTTCGGGCAAGAACTGCCCTTGATCATACAGTTGTGGGCAAGCTGCCAATATCTCATCCCAGGACGTTACACCTCCCTTCGAAGTGCCTCTCTCTCACAATCTGCTCATCTAGGCAAATCCTTCCCCCGTTTACCTAGATCGGGACCATTGGCAGATTTACAGCTCATCGTCAGTTGCCGACAGGCAAGTACAAGTGCTAAGTCCGCAAACCTATCGGTCGGCTTCTGGGCCGCATCTCAAGCACGGAGACCCAGTAAACACAACTGCAGGGAGCAGTTAAAGTGTCTGTCGATGGCCCGACAAATAACTTGCAGTACGGTGGCCCAGTATGAAACCAGCAACGGGCAAGTCCATAACATATTGAAGAACCCTGCCTCAGGCACGTGACAGCGGGGACACGCCGATGAAGCCCCAGGAAACATGGTGTGAAGACACCCAGGGGTGAAATACTCCCGGTGCAAAAAATAGAACTGAGTAGGTTTAAATCTAGCATTTCTGGACACTTTGGAGGTAAACACCAGGATTTTGTACCAGGCAGAGTCGCTGAGCACAGGTTCCGACAATCCCATCTGAGCACCCATCGACAGGGCTTGATAGAGCAGCTTAACTGCCCTCGCCGTCCCCGTGATGAAGAATAAATAGCAGAGGCACTCATTCTACGGAGGCTCAGCGGAACCCACCCTTCACCAGGCATGAATCCTGCCCATCAGGCCCCTGTGCAACAGGAAGTGTCCAGCCGGAATGTCATACATCTCCCTCAGGTCCAGGAAAGCGCTAGCTTCGCCCCCGCAAAGAGGTCATCCAGTATGGTGAGTCCCATCTCAGGCCGCATGCCCAGGCCAGACCAGCCCCTCGGATGCTGCCAACACCGAGCAACCATTAAGGGGAGCTTGCAAGTGTATAGAGCTCTGGTATGCATTCTTTGCAAAGCCCGTGCACACATGCTGCCCAAACCAGGACATTCTCACCATGCACCATGGAGGAGGTTGTAACAGTATATGATTTAGAAGATCCCAAGGACCGACCGCCACCGAGCCACCCACTGTAACTGACCTGCCATAAAATTCAAAATCTGGGGAAGCCATTCCACCCTCCTCTAACAGTAATCGAAATTTCTCCAGGGCCACCCTATGTCTCGATGACCCCAAAATAGCGTGACAAGGATGCTATCCAACACCCGGAAATAGGCCTGAAGGAGCTCGGCCGGCATGGCTGCATATAAATAAAGGAGCCCGCGGCAGGAGTAGCATCTTGGAGATAGCTATCTGACTGAAATAGACAGTGTGCTCCTAAAGGCAACAAACCGCCGTATGGTAGACAAAGCCCAGGTAAAGTTACCCCCAAAGAGCAACCCCAGAGATCCATAAATATAAAATCCCAGGTAACAAAGGAATGTTTGCTCCCAGTGCAGTGCTGGCATGGCAGTGAAGGGGTAGTTCTGCTCTGAACCGGGTCGGGGCGGCTATGCGCAGGACTTATGCCAGTTAACCTCCAGGCCAGAAAAACGCTGAAAAGCTGACAAAGTCGTCACCGCCCCCTACAAGTCAGAAAGCCCTCCACGCATATATAGCAACATGCTGTCTGCATATGACAAGATATATACATGATGTCCTGACACCTGTAGTCCCCGATAGTGTCCACCTTGCCTCACCGTCAATGCGAATGGCTCTAGAGCCACTGTAAATATCAGAGGGGACAAGGGGCAGCCCTGTAGAGTGCCCTGCTCCACTGTGCATGCCACTGATATCACCGACCCAGTCCTGACTCTTGACATCAGCTGGGTGTAAAATAGCCTAGTCCATTTAACAAATGCAACTCCAAATCACATCCCAAGTATGTTAGCATAAAGAAATTCCCAGTACAGGGAATAGAACGCTTTCCGTATATCAACGGACAATGCTAGGGTGTCTGATGGGAGAGTTTCCTGACTGTCCAGGTTATAAATCAACTGCCGAATATTAGGCAAGGTACTATGGGTGGGTATAAAACCTGACTGATCCGGATGAATCAATGTGCCCATATGTGGCAAGATCCTATTTGCCAGTATCTTGCTCAAGGGCAGCAGAGTAGGTGGAGTGGAATTCTGTGGGCAGCCCATCTGACCCAGGAATCTTGCCCTGGATCATCTCCTTGATAGCCCCACGAACCTCCTGCACACTAACGTCAGCACCCAGTCGCTCTGCTATGGCCAGTTCCAGGACAGCTGGGAAAGAATCCGGAACATAACGCAGCACATCCGATTCATTAACCCGCGCGCCCACTGAGTATATTGCGCGAAAGTAGTGCAGGAAACCCCATTAATATCCTCCTGTGCTAACACATTTTGGCTTGCAGCATCTTGAACCTAAAGGATAGTGTGCCCCCTCATCTCTTCCTGAAGGTGCCTGGCTAACATGCTTCCCGACTTATCCTTGTCCGCGTGAGCCCTTGCAATATATGCCCTATAGTCGTATTGCCGCAGGCATTCCACCATCGCAAACAATTTCTCTCGTTCATCAAGTACCCTCTTTCTGCCCTCAGGCGTCTCTCCTAACTCCGGGGGCAGCTCATTAGGGACGACTCCTGCCATTTAATGTCCAAATGAAGCTGGGTACGCACCCCTGTTTTATTAGAAATAAATTAACCGCGCACAACCAGCTTGAAGGCCTCCCATTCAACCCTCACCAATGAAGCCAAGCCCTCGTTATCTAACCAAAAATTAGCGATACATTCACCGAGCATGGTCCGGAACACTGGGACCTCAGCAGCTATGTAGGGAGGTAAACAGCATTTAGTGCGCGGCTGCTAGTGCGCATACCATTGCTTCGCAAGCGTTACTACGCTTGCGATGTTACAACGCGTACCATTAGTACGCAAGTTGTTACATCGCAAGCATTGTTACAACGCATGCGTTGTAATGGTATGCGCTATCCACATCGTTGTTTGGAAGGAGCTTCCGTTTCCAAACAACGACGTGCAGATCTGACGTCGCTGGAAGCCGCTGGAAGCCGGAGAAGAGAGGAACCACGGAGGAGAGAGAGGTAAGAGTAGTTTTTTTGTGTCGTGCAGGGGTAGTGTTTTAGGTTGTAGGGTTGTGTTTGAGTAGTGTAGGGTCGTGCTGGGGCTAGTGGTTTAGGGTAGTGTTGTGGTGTTAGTGTAGTGTAGGGTAATGTATTAGGGTTTAGGGTAGTGTCGGGGTGTAGTGCAGGGTAGTGTTTGGGTGTAGGAACAGGACTGGGGGTCGGGGAGGGTTGTGCAGGGGGTAGTGTTTTAGGGTTTAGGGTAGTGTTGTGGTGTTTGTGTAGTGTAGGGTAGTGTTTTAGGGTGTAGGGTAGTGTTGGGGTGTCGTGCAGGGTAGTGTTGTAGTGTAGGGAGCGGACTGGGGGAAGGGTGAGGGTCATGCAGGGAGTAGTGTTTTAGGGTTTAGGGTAGTGGTGTGGTGTTTGTGTAGTGTAGTGTTATAGGGTTTAGGGTAGTGTCGGGGGGGTGGTGAAGTGTAGTGTTAGAGTGTAGGGTCCAGGCAGGGGGAAGGGGGAAGGTCGTGTAGGGGGTAGTATATTAGGGTTTCGGGTAGTGTAGTGATGTTTAAGTAGTGTAAGGTAGTGTAAGCATGATTTTAGTGCGATGTTTTTAATTAGCATAAACCATAGTACATTTATAACCATTTGCGTTATAAATGCATGCGCAGTTAAAACTTGCGAAGTAATGGTTTATGCTAAGTAAAAACATGCGAAGTAATGGTTTATGCTAAGTAAAAACATCACACTAAAATCATGCGAAGTAATGGTATGCGAAGTATCGACATACATTCATGTAGGGATACTCGATCTACGAGGGGACCACCTGAAAGTGTTTAGTAGGGTGCAGTAGTTGAAATTAGTCTGCGTCAAATACTCCGCATCCACCACCCTTTCGCATGCCTCATCACAGCCTAGCACCTTATCCAATTGTACCTCCATGATTCAATCATGCAAGCCGTAGGGGATAGAAGTAAGTCCGGATCCCGGGGTTCCGCATCCTCCAGCAATTCACCAGACCCCAGTGTCGCACCCGAGGGCAGAAGGCGTCCGCCAATTTATGCAGGGGCGTCGAGCGCAACGGGGGAGGGGGCTGGGGGCTGTCCATAGTGATGTCTGCCACACAATTGAAGTCCCCTCCTATTATACGCATACAAGGTAACATTGCCAGCAGCAGGAGTGTCAAGTTTTTCAGGAATTAGGATGGATCGGTATTTGGGGCATAGACATTAAGCAAATCAATCTCTTTGCCAAACAGTAGGCCCAGGACCAGTACATATCGGCCTTCTGGGTCAATAACTTCCTTAGGTATTTGGAAGGGCACCCTGGGCATAATCCAAATAAGGATCCCCCTTGCCAATGCAGTACAAGCAGTGCAGTTGCCCCTGGGATCTCTTGTGGAGCGCTCTGCCCTAAGTGTCCGACAAATGCGGTCTCTCCTGCAGGAACGCAACCTGCACCCCCGCCGCTTCAAATAAGCCAATACGTTGTAGCGCTTAGAGGTATTGGACATGCTCCGCACATACCAGGTAATCGACTTGATTCGGTCAGCCATTTAGATGAGCACCCGTACATCCCAGGGTTCCACCGCCCCGCGCCAGCCATGCCACCGGAATGCCAGCCACAGAACACAACCACACCTGCCAGAGTCATACCACAAGCAAACCTAACGATAAAAACAACCAAAACAAACCCCCAGAAAACACCCGCAACCCCCCTCTTTGACTGTGATATGTGCACATACTGTCCAAACAAAGTGAGACAAGTAGCCAGAAAACTAGGGCCCAACAACAAGGGCAACCAAGTCCATTTCGGAATGCTCAATAGGAGAGAGAGAGAGAGAGAAGCCAGTCCGAAAGTGAGATAGTGCACAGTGTATTAGAACATAGAGCGTAAACCACAAGCCCCCGCACGTGCCCAACTCCCCTAACCAGTAGAGAGATATTAAAGTCAAGGAAATTTAAAAGGATATAATGTAGCCACTACATCACATCACCATCAATGAGGCGAACGCCTCACTAGAGTAGGTCAAATAATGCCATCTGTTGTGCCCGGGGTGGCTCCCTGGAGAGTGTACTCCAGTCCCGGCACTGTGGAGGTCCCCGAGATCGAAGCAGGTCCCCTGGGGGAACATGTCTCAGGATGTGGTGGGCTCCCATCAGATCACAGGGAAGCCACCGTCTCCAACGCCCTCATCCGTTCCTCAGCTGCCTGTTGTTTGGTAGACTGGCTCACTCCTCGACGCCGAGAACATCTGTTCCTCTGGCGTGCTGGCCGGTGAGGAGTCGCAGGCCCCATGCGTACCGTTCCTTTGTCATAGCTTTCCAGCCTGTCCCATGCCGAAGCTGGATCCAGAAAGAAGTGAGTCTTTTCCTACGCCTGCACTCTCAAGCGGGCTGGGAAAAGCAGGGAGTAGGGCAACCCCAGCCCACAGAGCCTTCTCTTCACTGCGAAGAACGGTGAGTTTGTACCTGGAGGGTGAAGTTAGGATAAAGCGAGACCGTAGCGTTCTCTACCATGAAGGGGCCATGGTTTTGAGCCTCCTGAAGGAAGAAACCCCTCTCACGGAAATGCAGTAGACGGGCCACCACCAGGTAGGGTGAGACCCCTGACTAAGGAGGGAAAGCAGGGACTTTGTGCGCCTGTTCCACAGCATAACATTTAGACAGACCCTCGGGGGCTACAACCTCCTGGAGCCAGTCCTCGAAAAAAACTAAGCATGGAATCACCCTCCACTTGCTCCGGTAGCCCAATGACCCTACTGTTATGGCTGGCGCCCCATTCCTGACGGCCAGCCGGGCAGCTAGCTGCTGTGTATGTGCCTCCAACTCTGTGAGGTGGCGTTCTGTTGTTTGGGCCTCGGTGACCAAGGCTGGGACTGATGCCTCCAAAGCAGACACCCCCTCCGCCACGTTCTTAGAGTCCTCGTGAAGGGGACCCAGCTCGATTGCAATAGAGTTAGCCTTGCCCTCCACTTATCGATCTTGGTGTCCATGTGGGAAGGTGTCCCCACCCCCAGCGCCCTGCTTGATTTGCTGGGGTTGCTCGCCGGGGCATCATCCCTAGATCTCGGAGTGCGACACATTTAGAGTAAATAAGGAAGAGTGATGCTCCCCCAAGTTCAGTACGTCAAGCCAGTAGCAGTAATGCCTGGATGCACAGCGTGGTCTGCCACACCTTTGGTAGTGGCAATGTAGGTGCGCAAAGCAGTCAGGGGGATTCAAGGTCACTTTCAGCATGAAAAAGAGGGGTGGAAACACCTCTTCACTGCTCCACAAGTGACGCTGCAGTCCTGATAGGCCCCCAAGAGCAACCGGGCGACCCCAGATAACCAGGACCCCTGGCTCCAGACCACCCAATTGTCAAGGTGATAAAGGGGGATGCAAAACGCCAACAGCCGGGTCTGACCACAGCAGCAACAGTCAAGACAAGGCGGGTATGAGAGCGCTTGGCGGGGCCTGGGGGAGGACAGTACTCCTCGGGGATATCCGCCGACCCCCCAGGATCGACGGCGTTGAAAGCAGTAGCGGGGATCCCCCAGGTGATCTGGCCGCTCCCCCAAAGACTATCAGCGGGGGGTGGCAGTTAGTCACTAGGCCCAGGGCCTATGTCCCCAGGGCCCTCACCATCCCCACCACCGGCCATCCAGGAGCTTGCAGGTCAGGGAGGTCATCCCCGCCAGCCACCGCACTCCTCACCTGGTAGCCCTGGCGGCCCCGCATACAGCTCAGTTGATCTATCAATCCTTGTGCTGCTCCGTGGGTCGCCGCCAAGCAGAATTTGCAAGGAATGTCCCTCCCTCAGGGTCTGGGGGGGCGTCAGGAACAGGCCAGGTCCCCGCCATTGGACCAGTCATAGAAACAATGGAAGGTGGGGAGAAACAATCACCCCACTGCAGGCACCACCGAGGGTGCTGCGGCCGATCCCCCACTTGGTCTCTGCCCGGCACAGGCACTACTCAGGCGAGCTCCACGTCTCCGCTCGACTACGGAGTCGCCATTTTGTGGAAGAGGAGGCGGCGCTCGCTCTCATCATCCCCCAAGTCCCTGTCGATCAGGAGTGTAGCCCTGGACTGTGCTCGCAGCCCCCACCGCTGTGTTACTAGCCCGGGGGCATTCAGGATGTCGTCTAGTGCAGGATGTGATGGCCAGGAGGGTCTGGGGGCTCGCGGGCTGCCCAGGAGCTTGAGGCGTAGCCGACGGCATGACGGCTGGCTCTGCCCCCTATAGAAACATTCTTTTCATTTGTAACATCTTCTTCCAGGCATTGGTAAGGTGAAGGAATCTCTTCAAGCCTGCAGTAAATTACTTTGCCCTTTACGTTTTTATTGTTTAAGTATTCCTTAGTTTAAAAAGATTGTAAAATAATTAATTTTCCACCTTGTTCTTTGTTTGAGCTGGGGAATGCCTAAAACTAGTATTAAGCATACCGTTTGCCCTTTAAAATGAGGTTTTTATTATGGACCTATTATTTTTTGGGCTTCAATTTTGCTTCAAGTTTTGATTATAATGTCTCACACACACAATAAAAGTCCTTAAGAGGTCAGGTCCGGCTTTAGTTGATCATTTACCTTGACATTTAAGAAGCTATGTAGCACTTATGACAGAACACCTCATGAGTTTGCTAAAGAATGATCTAAGGTTTGCATATCATCTGATCTTGACCTACAGTAAGAATCCCTTCGGACGTGAGGCCATTTGGACCTTTTCAGGCTGCCAATTTGCTTGAAGTGTTCCCTTTGAGACAACTGAGATTGTAATGCTGTCCATAGTGGCAGCTAACCTCCACAGACAAACAATGGCTGTCCACAGTGGCAGTTCACCTCCACAGACCATAATTAGTAATGTGAATAGGTCCTGCCTTTGAAACCTGTTGGATTTGGCAATGCTGTGTGGTGATGCTGTGCAGAAAAGAAAAAGGCGTGATGATCCGGTCGCTGTTGGCGATTGCATCATTCTGTAGGAACATGTCTGCATTATGACATATGCTTATTTGCATCAACACCCCTGCGGGTGCCTACAGAATGATGAGGACATCATTTTTGTCGACCAATCTAAGATGGTAGACGCAACTTAAAATGGTAAATGGAAATAAACAGGAAATTATAAGTGTGCAAAAGTGTTTTTGTTGTAGCAGAGCATCCTGTAGCAATAGGCAGCTGTCAGTCCTTCCAAAAATGCAATTTTACATTTTTTTATGTTGAATTATATTTAAATCCCCACGAGGGTTGGAGGAGCGAGAAGAGTGAAGCTGCAGTGAGTGGGGGCCATAAAATAAAAGTGAAGCTGTGTAAGGGAGCGGAGAAGCAGCACATGAGGGTGAGAGCAGGGGAATTGGCAGGGGAGGGAGAAGCACACAAGGGTGAGAGAGCACACAAGGATGAGAGAGCACACAAGGGTCAGAGCAGCACACAAGGGATAGGGCAACTCGCAGGACGGGGTGGGTAGTTGGTAGGTGGAAGCGCACAAGGGAGAGGGGTCGAAAAAAGATACTCTCCTGGAGTGCTTAACGAAAAAGAAAAAAGCACTTTCCTAAAATTGAACAGTGATATGATACAAGCCAGCTAATCAAAAGGATATTAAAGAGGTTATGCTCTAGGAGAGGGACAAAAACAAGAAAAGAAAGGAAATAATCGAATATGAAGCAAGCAAGCAAATGAAAGTGACAACAACGCCAAGCAATGTAAGCAGGTCTTTCACAACTAGACAGCTAAAAGCTGTTATGTAGTCAAGACCTAAAAATAAATGTTGTTCTTTGCCTCAAAGACCGGACAATGCACTTGTAAGATGTTTAGCATATTTTGCTGTGTGTGGAACTTCCTGAAAAAATTTATTTTGTTGCTGAATTTAGTCAGATTTTCATTGGTCCCAACTTAGTCCATATAGTTAATTAGTACCATCTTGAACAGTAGGTTTTGGAAGGCTACCCCTCAACAAAGCGGATTTGTTTTTGAGACATATCTACTTCGTTTCTCCTAGATTTTACTTTAAACGTGTTGTCCTTCCTGTCTCTACTTTCTCTGATGACTGCCTGTATGCTACAGGCACACCAAAACGACTATAGTTGCTGAAGTGGAACTTTAGTTCTCGTTGCAACGAGTACTAAGGCAGCCTATCAGATATAGGTATGGTTTTACAGCGTGAATCCTTTTCTGGATTCACATGCTGTGCATTATTCCGCCATCTAGGGGTTGGGTCCGGAATAGTCTTTTTCTTCTTTTTTTTTTTTTTTCTTGTTTTGGGCATTGTCGACCACCATTTGGTGCCAGGTACGTTCCCTGAAGGACCTAGGCTTCTCCAGTGATGAAGAGGACCAGGGAGTTCCAGCAGAATCGACGCACAAAGGATCGGACGTCGAAATTCTGCAAGGAGACTCTAAAAAAACACACGCCCACAAGAAGGCGAGGGACACAGAGAAGAAGACGGATAAGATAAGACACCATACACATCCGTCGGAACCAAAGGGCAACGATAACAAGGCGCAGCCTAAAGCAGCCCCGACGCCGAAGAAAAAGGCGATCGAAGGCCAGCCGCGATCCAAAGAATCGCACGGAAGCCTACCAAGGGACACCGGCAAGGGAAAATCGCACAAGGCGCCGAAGACGAGGGTCGAACACAAACCTCCGAAAGAAACCGCGACGCCGTTGAAACCAGAGGCAAGCGTGAAAAAGGAAAGAAAATCTCTGGTCTGCGACGCCAAGAGAGCCGTCAAAGTCGAGAATAAGAGGAAACGGCTTGAAGCTGAAATGGCGACGCTCCTCCAGAAGAAGGAGTTCGACGCTTCACTAAAGGAATTTAGAATTCGAAGATCCCATTGGCGAAGCAGACAACGTGGACGCCACAGGGGAAGAAGAGGAGATTCTCGAGTCACCTCCAACCCCCGAACCTCGCGATGAAGATCTCGAGGACTACATAGACGCTCCAGAAAAGGAAGAAGCCTCAGAAAATTTCGAGGACACATGAAATGACCTCGACACCAAAAGCCCAGAGGAGGAGATATGCTGCTATCCCTCGAAGGCATCCCCACCAGATGATATAGCCTTCTACAACGGCCTAGTTAATAGGGCGGCAGACACTTTCGGAGTCCCCGTCAAAGAGGAGAAGGGAGACACATGTTTCCTTTTAGAAACACTTGCCCCAGCCAACAAGGAGACACAATACCTGCCAATGCTACCAAGCATCCTAGACTAAGGTAAATAAGCCTTTAAGGAACCAGCCTCAAGCAAAGGGGTGACACCAAGGGTCGAGAAGAAGTACTAACCCTCTTCCAAGGACCCTAAGTATATTCAAGGGAACACAGTGCCTGACCCCATCATCGTAACCACGGGCAAGAGGAGAGCAAATGCCCTCTCTAACAGTGGACCACCCCCAGAGAAGAAAGCAAACGGATGGATATTGTGGGCAGGAAGATGGAAAAAGAGGCAGCGACACAGTGGCGCATCACAAACTCTAATGCCCTGCTGAACAGGTATGGACACCAGCAATGGGATGACATCGAGGAACTCATCAACAAGCTCCCCGAGGGGGACAAAAAAGAGCTAAATCTATTGTCCAGGAAGGCAAAAACATTGCAAACACATGCCTTAAATCAGCACTAGATGCAGCAGATACTGCCAGCAGACAAATGTGCACAGGCACCACCCTAAGAAGGCATGCCTGGCTTACAATTTCAGGGTTTAAGCAGGAGGTTCAAACCTCCATCATTAACAGGCCTTTTACAGGGGAGGCACTATTTGGAAAGGAAGTGGACGAATCTCTTCAACAGGTCAAAAAAGATAACGAAAATGCAAAAGCGATGGGAGCCCTGCAGCAAAGAGGTCCCTTCAAAAGAGGTGGTTTTAACAGCAGAAAACCCACAGGAAGAGGAACATTTGTTTAAGGACAGCAAATGTCACACCAACAACAACAAAGCCAAAGAAACGGCCAACAAGCAAGCCAACAAACAGGATACCAAGGTTGGCAGCAACAGCCTAAGCAGTCCTTTCGAGGAAGAGGCAGAGGCCAGCCCTCTAGAGGAAGAGTAAATAGCTCTAATTGACTCCTACACAGTCAAAGACCCTCGCACAATACCAGTGGGGGGCAGAATATCACAATACCTACAACGGTGACGAAAAATCACAACAGACAATTGGATATTAAATTTGGTAAAATACGGGTATTGCATAGAACTAACAAAAACACCACCTGCAAACCCACCAAAAATAAAGAGATTCCTCAAATGAGAACTCGTACAGTTAAATTCAGAAATCAAGGCGCTTCTTCAAAAACAAGCAATAGAATTGGTACCAAAACAAGACTTTTTCAAAGGAAACTACTCACCTTATTTCCTAGTCCCCAAACAGGACTTATCACTAAGACCAATTCTGGACCTAAGGTTCATAAACAAGTTCATTTTTTTTTTTTTTTTAAATCTTTTTATTAAACATATGTGGCACAATTATATTCAGATTCATCGCATCAAGTAATAACGTATTCTCACATACAGTACAAATCGTTTGTCAGGATCATCATAACTTCATACACTTGTTGCGTTTGTGGGCATGACCGCATATACTTTAGTGTCCTTTACATTAAGACAGTTCCGGTTCACGAGGCATTGTCGGTAGTTCACATAGTCCCCCTCTGTAGGTGTTCCATCCACCCCATAGTTTAATCCACTTTTTTGGACAACCCCTCCGCACATATACAGTTTTTTCTGCCACCATGGCCCTTTCCATATCTTTACACCAGTTTGCGTGTGTGGGTGCAGTGGCCCCCCCCCCCAAATGCTGGGCGATGTTTCTCTTAGCCAGCATCATTCCCAGTGTTGCCCATGTTTGCGCTATAGAGTTGAGATCTGTTGCTTCCCAAATATTCAAGATGCAGCGCTTGGGTTCAGGAGGGACTGGTTTCCCGCTAACTCTTGTAATGGTGTTCATGACAGATTTCCAATATTACTTTATTTCAGGGCACTCCCAGAGCATATGGTAGAAGGTACCAATCGCCCCACACTGTCGTAGGCAAAGCTGGGTAGGAGCTCTTCCTATTTTATAGAGCGTGGTTCTAGTATAATATATTCTGTGGAGTATTTTAAGCTGCACTAGTCGCAGCTTGGACGTGATCGCTACCTCTCTGGGCGAGGCAAGCGCTTCCTGCCAGTCAGTGTCATCGAGTTCCCCCACCTCCTCCCCCCATTTGTTTCGGAGCCTTTGCATGGGGTCAGGCATGTTGTTGATAATCTTACCATATGTCATGGAGATTGCTTTTGTGGCCATGTGATCCGTTAGTAGTCTATCCTCTAGCGGAGAGTCCTCGGGCGGAGTAGTGCCAGAGGGAATCGCTGCCTCTAGTGCGTGTTTGATCTGGTGATAACGGAACTGTTCCGTTGGCGCCATCTCGTATTGCTTCTGGAGCTGCTCAAAGGGGACCATCTTTCACCGCACCCAGAGATCCCCAACCTTAGATATCCCTATGCTGTCCCAGTGATTGAAGCCTTTGCTCTTACCCAGCCTACCTAGTTTATTCGTGACCCAGAGGGGTGTTGCTTGTGTGAGCTTATCATGCCATCCCATCTTTCTGCGCACTATGTTCCACACTTGAAGTACGTGGTTCGTTGGGTCTGTCCGGGCTCGCGTCTTGTTATAGAGCGCGCGATATAATACCTCCTCGCCCAGTTCTAGTCTGTCGAGGCCATAGGCTGGATCTGTGTGCGGGACATGGAGCCAGTGATTGATGACAGTTAGTTGGGACGCCCAATAGTATACTTGGATACTTGGGAGTGCGATACCACCATCGTACCATGTTCGGAACAACTTTGTCATAGCTATGCGTGCTGGTTTATTATTCCATAGCAGTTTTGTGACTTCTGCTTCTATTGCTTGGAAGTAGGACTGGGGGACCAGGAAAGGGGTGTTTTGCAGGGCATACAGAAACCTCGGAAGCGCCATCATCTTAAAAAGGGCCGCCTTTCCTAAAAGTGTTAACGGGAGTGTTTGCCAGTATTTTGTGTCCCTTTGTAGCCGGCGCAGTGGAGCTTGGAGGTTCAGAGTCATAAAGACCCCCGGGTCATGGGTGATGTGGATTCCCAAATATTTAAAAGTATCCCCGGCTAGCGTGACAGGACATCTAGCTAATAGGGCCGGTGGAGATCCCTTCAGGACGTACATCACTGATTTCGTCCAGTTGATTGTGTACCCCGAGTGTCTGCCATATGAGTCACAGATGTCTAATAGACGCGTGAGTGAATGTTTGGGAGAGGCCAGGTAGAGGAGAACATCGTCAGCATATAAGGATATTCGGTCCTCGCAGCTCTCCGTCCAGCGGAGTCCCCGAATGACCGGGTCTTGTCGCACCCAGGCCGCCAGGGGCTCCAATATGAGGGCAAAAAGGAGCGGAGACAATGGGCAGCCCTGCCTGGTGCCTCGATGGAGTGGGAACTCTCTAGATATATGTCCGTTAGCTACAACGTGTGCGAGGGGAGCAGTGTAGAGCAACCTAACCCAGGCGCAGAACTTAGGCCCAAACCCCATCTTTACGAGGACGGCAAATAGGAAAGGCCACTCGACCGTGTCGAAGGCCATTCGGGCGTCTAGGGATAACACGATTGCGTCCTCTTGTATAGTGTGTTTGCGTCCCAGCACGCTATGGAGACGTCTCAGATTAAGAGCTGTATTCCTACCTGGCATAAACCCCGACTGATCTGGGTGTATCAGTGCGGCTAGATGCGGCGTGAGTCGGTTGGCCAGGGATTTAGCCAAGATTTTGGCCTCCGCATTAATCAGGGATATGGGCCTGTAGGAGGCACACTCTTGAGTCGGTTTTCCGGGCTTATGAATGGCCACTATTGTCGCTATCCGCTGGTCTCGTGGGAGTTCTCCTCCATCTAGAGCGGCCTCGTACATTGCCACGAGATGGGGCGTGAGGGTCATTGTGTTTCGCTTGTACCACTCTATGGGGATACCGTTGGGGCCCAGGGCCTTCCCTGACTGGAGATTTCCAATCGCAATCTCTATCTCTTCAGTGGAGAGGTCCACCTCTAATAATTGAGACTCCACCTCCGTGAGTTTGGGAAGTCGGATATCACGGAGGAAGTCCTCCGCATCCGCCTGCGTTATTGTAAGCGCCGAGGTGTAAACCTGCTCATAGTGGTGCGCTAGGAGGTCTACTATGTCTTGTGGGTTCTGTACAACTTCTCCCGTGGGAAGTTGGAGTTCCGCGATCCACCTGTTTTCCTTGTCCCTTTTATCAAGCCATGCCAGAAGCTTGCCGGCCTTATCGCCGACTTCGTATACAGTGTGCTGAGTCGCGGAGAGGCGCATCTTTGCTTCCTCCCACAAGTAGTCCCTGTATTCCTGCTTTTTGAGAAGCAGCGAATGAGCGGTCACGTCGGAGGGGTCCTGTCAGTGGGCCCTCTCCAGGTCGCCTACCTCCCGCTCAAGTGTCGTCACTGTCCGGGCTTTTTCCCTCTTATGATGTGCGATAAGAGAGATCGCTTGTCCACGGAGCACCGTCTTGCAAGCTTCCCATAGTATTAGCGGGGAGGTGACCGAGGTCGTGTTTTCGCTAAAATAAAGTTTGGTAGCGTCAGTCAGCCCCTTCCCAATTTTTGCGTTCTTGAGGTATCCCGGGTAGATAGGGAATATTTGTCGCTGTGTTGTAGTGTGCCACGTATACAGAGCGCTGACAGGGGAATGATCTGAGATGCCCCTCGGTAAGTGCGTAACGTCAAGGAAGTTCCCGACTTCCCCCGCCGGCACCAATATGTGATCTATTCTAGACAGGCTGTTATGCGCTCCCGAGTGGTACATGTATTGTCGTGCCCGTGGAAAACGGAGTCGCCAGATATCTACCAGACCCAGGGTGTCCAGAAAGTCAGCTAAGTTAGTGTGTGCTTGATGCTGTTGTCGAGGGGGTGTGTGGTCTAGGGTATCATCCAGTGTTGCATTGAGGTCACCGCCTACAATTAAATTACTCTGCGGAAACTAAAGCAGGAACGCGCTTGGCGCCGGGAACGCCAGTGAGTGGAGTGCGGGGGGGGATGTATACCCAAACTAAATTGAGAACCCGGCCTTCCCATTGGCACGACAGGGCCGCGAAACGGCCCTGATCGTCAGTGTATGTGTGGTTTATAATAATGGGGTGCTGTTTTTTAATGAGGATTCCTACCCCCCGGGAACCGGACGTAAACTCTGAATGTACCGCCAGTTTGAAGCCCCATCTATCGAGAGCTTTAACGGTCGTCCCTGTCAAGTGAGTCTCTTGTATCAGGGCTATCGCTGGTGCCGTACGCTTTAAGTATTGCAGGACCAATCCCCGCTTGAGCTTATCCCGGAGGCCGTTGACATTCCAGGAGACTATAGGCAGATGCTGTGAGCGTGCATTCGCTACAGCAGAGGGGTCAGGCGGCCCTGTCATGGACAGCGTTGGGGATGTGCGCTGTATGTCATGGAGATCCCTACGATCGGACCTGAATTGTGTGTTTGAGTAGAGAGTGTGCCATTAAACAAAGAACAACAAACATTCCAATTAAAACAAAAGTTACCCAAAGAAACTCTTACTCCCTCCCCCCTCCCTGCAAGACGGATTCAGAACTACCCACCACCCCAACTTTGCAGAGCGCCTAAATCCCATTACCCGGTACCTTCGTGGGGGGAAAGGGAGCTTCCGTAGTGGTCCCCACCGGGGCTATCTAGGAAATGCTTTTACCCACTCAGCAGGTATAGTGAGCCCTGGCGAAACTTCGAAGGTTGTCTGTCAGCACGGGGTAAACAAGTTCATTTTAACACAATATTTCAAAATGACTGCTCTCCAAGAGATAATCCCACAAATTCAAAGAAGAGATTACATGGCAACAATAGACCTCAAGGACGCCTATTTACACATCCCCATGAACAAAAACCACCGAAAATAACTCCGGTTCCTACACAAAGGAACACACTATCAGTTCAAGGTACTCCCTTTCGGAATAAAATCAGCACCACACGTCTTCACCAAGTGTCTAGCCGCAGTTGTGGCTCACCTGCAAAAAGATGGAATGCACGTCTACCCCTACCTGGACGACTGGCATATAAAGTCAAACACAAAACAAAAATGTCTCAGCCACATTCAAACAGCAATCCACACGCTACAAAGACTAGGCTTCTCAATAAATCAGAAGAAATCTTCAGTGATACAGGCTCGATAGCCCCCACAATGACTATGGCAGAGGTGGTTGTGATACTGAAGCCTGGTAGAGACCCTGCCGAGTGCGCCTCATACCGTCCGATTTCTTTATTGAATGTGGATCTAAAGATATTCACTAGCATTTTGGCGGCACGGCTGACTTCATATGCAAGGTCTGGTTGACCCTGATCAATCAGGCTTCATCCCCTAGCGCAGCTGTAGTGACGGAACGAGGCGCCTCTGCCACTTACTGGACAAAACCCAATGCACACAACAGCCTACGGTTCTTTTATCGGTCGACGCCGAAAAGGTGTTTGACCGAGTACACTGGCCATACCTGAGACGAGTCTTGGACAGATTTGGGGTAGGGGTTCGCTTTCAAAGATGGGTGCAGTGCATATATCGGGCGCCAGAAGCACGTGTTAAAGTGAATGGGATAACCTCCAGGCCGGTGCGAATAGGGTGAGGGACTCGCCAAGGGTGCCCTCTGTCCCCCTTGCTTTTCGCGCTCTATATGGAGCCATTCGCTGAGAGGGTCCGTCAACTCCAGATGGTTACAGGCATCCGCATGGGGGACAGGGAGCACAAAATATCCCTTTAAGCGGATGACGTGATGTTGTTCCTCACACAGCCAACGTTGTCACTCCCCCCTCTGCTGTAGGAGTTCACAGCATTTAGTGGCATCTCGGGCTTTAAGATTAATCTAAAAAAAAAACAAGCTCTTTGCCTTACCCTCCCACGTGTGATGCAGGAACAACTGAGGCAGGAATTCCCCTTTGCATGGTCCCAAGGGGGCGTCTCTTACTTGGGGTTGCAAATTTTCCCCACGACCGAAAGCACGGCCAAGGCCAACTACTCCACCTTATTGGACGAAACCCGGCGTGAGCTCCTCAGTTGGAGGAAACACGCCATGTCCTGGCTGGGTAGGCTGGCGTCCGTTAAAATGACCCTCCTGCCCCGCATCCTTTATGTGATGCAGACGCTGCCGCTAAGCCCACCACTCCAAGTGCTGGCGCAACTACAAAACCTAATAGGGAACTTTATCTGGGAGGGGAAAAGAGCCCGTATGGCGCAACATCAAAACTTTCTCACGCAGGCGGACGGGGGTCTCGGGGTACCACACCTAGTGAAGTACTTCCAAGCAGCGCAACTGCGATATATGGTTGAATGGTATAAACGGGAATCTGAGAAACATTGGTGTTTCATTGATCGTGGCGTTGCCGGGATGCACATTTAGAAGGTCCCTTGGCTACCCAAATGATATAGACCAGCAGGAGCTTGTTTATCACCAGTACTGAAGGCGACTATGGGGCCCTGGGACAGCGTGCAGGAAACCAATGGCCTTTCTACCCCAGTTTCCCCGCTAACCCCTATCATAGGCAACCCCGACTTCCCCCCAGCGCTGGAAGGGAATGGGTACTTGAAATGGCAAGAAGCCAACTGCAAAAGGGTAGGTGACCAATTTGATGAGAGAGGGATCATGGACTTTGACCAGTTGGTATCTGGTTTTGGACTCCCCGGGACACTTACTGGCAGTACTGGGCAATTCGACACTGGGTAACTCGACCGCATATGCAACCTCATGCCAGCCGCCCTCTTACAAAATTTGAACTATGGTACATCACACGCACTTCAGACAAGCGCCTGCTCTCTGGCATCTACTCCTTCCTCAATAAACCTAAACACAGTGGTAAAACCCCAGCGCAGCGTAGATGGGAAGCAGAGTTGGAGCGGGAATTCTCCCCCAAAGAGTGGCAAGACATCATCCATAGGGCCAGAGCTTCCTCTTGCAGTACGGCAGGGAAAGAGATGTTTTTAAAGATAGCCCACCATTGGTATTACACCCCGGTTAGACTTGCTAAATGGAAACCCGCTGCCAGTGATTTATGCTGGCGTAACTGTGGTCAGCCAGGTACGTTAACTCACATCCTCTGGCAATGCCCGAAAATACAGCCCTTCTGGAACACAATCCTTCAGGAGGTAGACTCCATACATCACACCGAAATACCCAGATTCCCCAGTTACACCCTGTTGGGATTGCCTAACCCCCTGACCTATCCTCTTAAGTCATGCAAAGGAAGAGCTATCACTTTAACCCTGGGAACCGGCAAACAGGTGTTACTGTCTAGGTGGGGAACGGACGAGGTCCCGACTAAATTAGATTGGCTGTATCGGGTATGGGAGATAGTGGGCATGGAAAAGATTACGGCTGGCTTGTCTCCCACTCTCCCCAGGTTCGATAAAACGTGGGGCTTCACTATTGATTTTCTATCCTCCGAATTTGTGGAACTTACCTGCCCAAGATACCTGCGAGTCCTCCGCCTCTTTACCACACAGACCCAGACTGGTGACCAACCCCAGCTAAAGTAATAACCCCTTCTGGGTCCCCCAGGAAGACCGGGACTTTCTAGCTGCTATCTTGTCTATTTCCTATTTTCCTCCTTCATTTCTTCTTTCTTTCCTCTCGTTACCTATGTTGAACGATTTTCAAGTAACGATCCCCACCGGCCAAAGGATGTAGGTGGCGGCTAATGTTCAGCTTTGCATCTAAAAATTAATAAAAAGATTTAAACCATAAATCACAAGAAATCCTCCACAAAACCAGAAACCGAAAAGACGTTCCTGGGTGCAAGATTAGACTCAAAGAACGCGCTGGCTTACCCTACGCAGAAAAGGATACAAGGTATCAAACAAGAGACCTCCCTCTACCGGAAGGGTCAATCTCTGACAGTGAGGAGAGTCATGAAACTCATGCCTCCCACTCATCCCTCATGCCTGCCTACATATGCACCCCTTCCAGGAATGGCTTACCAACAACTGGTCACAAGCCACAAGGAGTTGAGAGGATCTAGTGGTTGTTACTCACAGGATGCAAGCAGAGATACAATGGTGGGCATCCAACAACATTACACAGGGAAGACCTTTCAAGAACCCAACTCCTTCTGTGACAATCACTACAGACTCATTCCTCAACGGATGGGGAGCGCATTTCAAGCAAATGAAGGTACGAGGCCAATGGAATGACCAAGATTCCATAAAACACATCAACTACTTGGAAATGAAAACAGTATTTCTAGTATTGAAGGCGTTCCAGAAACACATTAAAAAAAGAACTGTCTTGATTCAAAAGGACACCACCACCACAATGTTCTACCTCAACAAACAGGGAGGTACCAAATCATTTCCACTAAGCAAGCTTGCACAACAGATCTGGCAATGGGCAGTCTCTCAAGAAATCAATCGGCAAACAATACATCTACCGGGAGTATACAACACAACAGCAGATCTTCTGACCAGGCAAAACAACTGCTCCCACGAGTGTGAGTTGAAGCACAAGACAGTGCAATACATTTTCAAACTCTGGGGAACCCCAGTGATAGACCTGTTTGCAACAATACAGACCAAGAAATGCCAGTTCTTTGCCTCAAGGTTTCCTCACCACCTGTCAAAAGAGAATGCCCTGTCACTAAATTGGTCAGGACATTTGCATACGCTTTTCCACCGATTCTTCTAATCCAAAGAGTACTGGAAAAAGCAAGACAACCGGGGACAAACCTAATTCTCATTGCCCCACAATGGCCCAGACAGACATGGTATTCAAGTCTGCTAGAACTGTCCAAGGGACAAATAATCAAAATCTGAGCGGAAAAAGACCTGTTGACAATGCAACAGGGCCAAATCTTTCATCCGGAACCAACAACGCTACACCGAGCAGATTGGCACCTGCATACGTAGAGTTTGGTCACCTCAACCTGCCTCAACGAACGATGGAAATTAAAAAAGAAGCAAGAAAACAAACTACAAGAAAATGCTATGAGGCAAAATGGAAGCGATACACCACTTGGTGCACAGCTAACAATCAAATGAACACAATCAAGACACAAGAAACAGTGATCATATATCAAACTCATCTCATCCACATCAACTACTCGAGCATAAAGGTACACCTCGCTGCCATCGTAGATTACACCAAGGGAAAATCATGCAAGAGCTTCTTCACAAGACCTGTCATAAAGCGATTCCTAGAGGGGTCGAAAAGAATTGCTCCCCCTAGAACAGCGCCAGTTCCCATGTGGAGTCTAAATACAGTGCTCACACAACTTATGGCAAAACCATTTGAGCTCATGCATAAGGCAGAACTCAAGCACATCACTTTCAAAACAGCATTTCTTATTGCCATTACATCCTTACGGAGAGTGAGTTACAAGCGTTAACCATACAAGAACCATACATGACAATCCACAAACACAAGGTTATTTTAAAAAACAAATCCACAATTCCTACCAAAAGTGGTATCCAAATCTCACTTAAATCAAAGTATTCTCCTACCGGTTTTCTTCAAAAACCCAAAAACTAAAGGGAAAAAAAGCCTCCATACCCTGGATGTAAGGAGAGCACTACTGTATTATCTACAGAAAAGAGAACAAACTCTCAAAACCAAACAGTTGTTTGTTGCCTATGCACATTCTAACACAGGGACGCCTGTCACAAAAGCAACAATCTCACGATGGATAGTCCAAACCATCCAACTATGCAATACCACCGCTAACATGGAATTAACGGTACAACCAACAGCTCACTCTACTAGGAAAAAGGAAGCAACTCTGGCATTTATGGCCAATGTGCCCATAGACACTATATGTGCAGCAGCCACATGGGCATCACCACACACCTTCACCAAACATTACTCTGTGGACATACAAATGAACAAGGAAGCACAAGTAGGACAGAAAGTACTTCAACACCTGTTCGCAAAGTTCTCCTCTTACCACAGCCTCCCCAAGATGGGAGAAACCGCTACATAATCTGATGCACAGCATGTAAATCCAGAAAAGGATTCACGTTGCAAAACGAAATGGTTACTTACCAGTAGGAGTAGTTTTGCAGCTTGAAGAATTTTCTGGATTCACATGCGACCCACCCAGCCTCCCCTACAAGGAATACAAACTGGTGGGGAAGCAATTTATAATATTAATCTAAAGGACCATCTAAAGGACTAAACTAAAACACTGAGGAAAAAAAAGAATCCGAAGATGGCTACCACGCACAATGACCTCCAGAGCGCCGTCTGACATCACACAGGGGACGTACCTTGCACCAAATGGTGGTCGACAACGCCCAAAACAAGAAAAAAAAAAGACTATTCCGGACCCAACCACTAGATGGCGGACTAATGCACAGCATGTGAATCCAGAAAATTCTTCAAGCTCCAAAACTACTCCTACTGGTAAGTAACCATTTCGTTTTAAGGTGACTCTGCAAGTATTGTCACTGGTAGTGAAATACCCAGAACTTGCTCAAGTTCGGGGCAATTCAGGAGTGATAGCCCCTGGTTACTAGCTAGGCACCAACTGGGTGACCAATACATTGGTGGTCTGTGGAGTCGGAAAACAAATTGCACATAAACGTTTTGGAATTGCCTGTCCTTAACAGCATTACTCCCTTTGGTTCACAAATGTTGCATGAATGTCCTCACAATCAACAAAGTAGTGATGCATAATGTCAACAAATAGGCTCCACAAACCTTTGCAAGAGGTCCATGGAACTATGTTTTTTGGGCTTTGGTAAAAAAAAGTGAGTGTGCATGAGAGCAACTGTTAAAGTGGGATTTGATAATGTGAGAGCAGATGGGCTTAGCAGATTGATAACTGTCAATCACTGATGGGAACTTAATCATGATGTTATAAAATATCTCTTCAGCACGTGGGGTTTCCTGTTTGTGGATCCTTTCGGTGCTCCATTTCATGATCTATTTTTGCTTTCACACACTCTTTTGTACTTTGGAGTGTCCTCTGCAAAGTGTGCAGCATTTCATGAGAATTTTCTTCTCCTTCTATGGCTGGTTTAATATGTAAGTGATGTGTGTTAATTATACAAAGGGTTGGTGGAATTTTGGGGCCTCCCAGTTTTGTCCTTACAAAATTGTTTCCTGTCCTTGATGGCTTCGTGGTACATTTCTGTGTATACTTTATATTTATCCATACCCTCCTTTAGATACTATTTTCAAGATTTCTGTTCTAGTTTTCTAATGTTTCCCTTGCATTTTGAACTCCATAGTGTATCAGTTGTCACTGTGTACCTTTGTTTTATCTTAGATGTTAAATCTTCTGAATATGTTGTGCATGTGATGGTGCTTGTAAATGAGGTTCACAATTGTAATGACTGGGTACTTTGTTTGATTACTTATCTCTTTTTTCTATTCTTTTTAATCAAAATCATTAGTGTTCTTCGTATTGTGTAGTTTAGGGCTAAGTAGTATCACCTGAAATGTGAGGTCATTATGGTCGGACCAGATAAATGAGCAGTTTTCTAAATCTTTTTTTCTTTTTACCATTGCCATACATTGTTGTTACCCTGAGATCAGTGAGGTAACATAATCAAGGAATGTATCCTCAAAGTGAGCTTCACATCCAGGTGGGTGATATTACACTGTATTTTTCAGTGTGTGACAAGGTCTGATACTACAACGAATGCTACATATGCAGATCTTTTATGAAGTCTCTTTAGTTTAAATACCTTTACCCTGAGGGTTTTATAGTAAGTCTACACTGCCTGTTCTTTAAGTGTTAGTTTATTTTATTGTTCTACGGATAATTAATCCAGCGTTAAAGGATCAAGGATATAATCGCTTACCAAGTTTCAGTGAAAAATAGCAAATTGAGTCATCATTCACAAATCGGTTATTGTATGCATGTTGTGCGTGTTTGCACAGGTTTGTTGCGGTGTATTTTAAACTGTAGGATTATTTTAATCTCTGACTCTGTATTCCGCTTTATAGTGTGGAATTAAGAGGGTAGCTATCATGGAGGGCTAACAGTTCCTTTCGACACTCAGGAAAAGACGACATGACAAAGAATGCTTACAACATAAATGTAATAGTTTTTTAAGTGTAAATTCCATGCAGTATTCACGCCACTTTTAACTGGAAGCTGCATCAACCAGCTTTGGTACGATGACGTTTCTGGTTTTGTGTGGACTGACGTGACCTATTTGTCTTAAGAAGGTTATAATGAATCCAAACATATTAGATAGAAGAGCCGGTCAAATTGGTGTCTGGATTTCCATAAATGTTTTGTTTACATTTCTTGTCTTTTAATATGCCTTTATTGAGATCCTTCAATTGGTTGGTTTACTTAGAGGTTTGTAAAGGATAACATTAGGTAATGGTCAGAAATGACTATGAATGAGGAAGCCTTTGATGATAAAGATGGTGAAATAAAAAAGGTTGGTTGTGAAGTATATGAAATAAGGATGAGAAAAGAATGGATATTGTCTCTTAAGTAGGTTCTCATACCATCTTGAATCCTGCAAATCAAAGCTGGTAGATCAATGCATGAGTGATTAGCCTGTTACCATGATAACTAATTGGGGAGGGAGATGAGGATCTGTCTAATAAGACCTTGTGAACAACAATAGAAATGTCCCCAAAACCTATGTGGTTAGAAAACTATGATAGTCAAAGAGCCTATTGAATCCAAATATAATCCTTATTGATATCAGGTCAACAACTTGAACATAAAATGCCTCTGTGTTCAGTTATGCTCCCCATTTTAATCATGAGATGTCACCCACTAGCCTGTGGTGCAAAATCTCACCTCATAAATGTTTGTAAGCAAAATCCATCTTCTGCAGTCAAATAACATGCTAAAGAAACTGGTTTAAATATTGAGCCTATTTGTTGATTACGAGAATTGTGTTGGTCATCAAAATACATGTCTCTATTTTCAGGGAACAGTGGATTGGTGACTTTTGGTCACAATATATGAAGAATGACCACCATACTGTCATGATGATGGTCTGACACAGTTTGTATCTTTGTTTTGTTTGTGGCACTTTTCTTCACTGGAATACAAGCATCACTGGATTGTAGGCTGCATTCCTTTTGAGTAGTAAGATGTTTATGAGAGGGTGAAAGATGTTTTCAGTGGTTGCATGTTCTGAGGATGGTTATTTACAGGGCCATTGCTTTTAGGCTTCAAAGTAGCAACAAGAGAAATCTTTCTGAAAACGTTTGTTTTGTTTCTTTGCTCACTCCATCCCTCATTAGAGATTCGTACTAACCCCATTATTTGTTTTTCCTAGTATGAATGCTGCACGCATTTCATTCTGATCGAGTCTCTGTGTTGCAATAATTGACTTTAAAGGACATTCTTTGTGGACCTGTGCAGTGGATGTATCTTCATCTTAAATGATAACACCTAGCAGCAAAAGTGGAATCTATATATTTTATGGGCATATGCAGGTATTGCCTAGTCTGCTTTCACAGGGACTTTTTTTGTACAGCACTCATTCTACCCCAGTATTGCTTCTGAGCTCTCTAGAAGACAACAGATATAACAACCTTTGAAACAAACAAGCGGAGGGGCTAGTCCATGTGTCTGAAGAGAGAGGTAGTCCACTTTTTTCTGTTTTTCCCATTGGAGTGGATAAGCAGGGATGAGTTCCAATGGATGGTGTGCACGAGACTTTCGTGAGGAGCAAAACTCAGTTATTGGAGGCTGACTTTGGGCTATATTGCCCAGAAATAGAATGGAAAATGTTGGTTTTGAACAGAAATAGGAGGAGGTAGGAGAAAGGTGTCCCAATGCTGTAAAAACATCTACTTTTCTTTTTAAACTTTACAAGTATTAGCAAACATTGGCAAAGTCAATAGGTCTGGCTTTAATGTGCTAACACATGGAAACACAGGCATGTACTCATTAAGTCTTCCTGTAGTAGTACATGTGCCAATGCTTGTTTTATTACCTTTTGCTCTGCACCTAGAATGCTTCCTGCTCGTCTTAGTAGCAAGATACTACGTTTACCCATAGAGTTAGAAGTGTTTTTATGGCAAAATACGACCGTTTAAACTGTCTATTTTTTTAATTTACTTTTGCGGTTGTTGTGATTTTATATAAACAATAAGTACAGATTGATTTTTGTTAAATTACTAATGATTTCTTCCTAATTAGAGACTTTTGTCCGAAATGTTCTATGATCACTTATTTTTGACTCCAGCTAACTACAGACATGCACAAACAATTTTATTAAACACCACACCTTGTTTTAAACAGCTTGGAAAATTCCAATTTCAGTAAATATGGAATACACAGAAAAAAGTTTACATTTTATTTATAGTAATTACGATTTGTAAAACCTTCCCGCACATTTTTAAAAATCTGTTTTCGAATTTCATGAAAATCGCTGTGGTTTAAACATATATTCACAAACGTAAAACTACAAAAAAAATGAAGCTGTGATGTGAGTCTATAGAATCCTTCCCATTTATGGTGTTATGGTGATTGGCGATTGCTTTTATTTAAACAGGTCAGCCTGTAAGAAGCAGCGATTAGACTATGTCGGTTTTTTTTTTTCTGTGGAGAATACACAGTTATGTGCACATCCGATAAATTATTTACCATTGTTAACATTGCTGTTGGAAAGGTTTGAAGCATATGCGTTATAATAGCAAAAGAACTGAAGTGTAAACCCTGGCTTTGAAAAAGTGTTCTTCTGCTGATCCTGGAGTTCGTGCTGGAAGTGAAGCACATGCATTTGAGGTAAGGCCTCCGAGCTTTGTTTTAGAAGTAGGGTGTAAGTATAATTGGCGCTAAAGAGACTTCTTGAGAGATTAGATTTATTGATTGACCTACTCTGTATTATATGGAAGGTATTACAGTATTTAATTGCAAGCTGCAGACACGCCAGTATAGTTTGGTCACGCCGTAATGCTCAGGCCCTTTCATGGGAGCGTGGCAGTTGTCACCCGAATCCTAGAGGGCGTATGGACGTCCTTCAAAGCCATCAATCACATCATTGGACACAGTTGATGGATGTGACAGCGCGACCTATGAAAGAAATAGCACTGGCATGAGCCGTGCAGGCCAGAGTCGAGTTGCGTGTGTTCAGCTGTGCATGCAAGACGGCAGAGTAGTTCGTGTGCTTGTGTTTGGTGTTATTTTAGGAAGTCGTCACTTGAGTGCCCCTCCTCCCCCCAAAGTAGAACTGCACTGATGTTAATTAGGAGAACTTGCACCCAGGTTCGTTCGGTTAAGATTCATCAGTTTCCTTGTGTGCAACAAAATGGATTCCCGCACTCCGTTAGTCCTAGCTGTAGTTGATAAAGTGGAATATCTGAGATGTTTGCCTCTGAGTGAGAGTTGTGTGCATCTGAGTGAGCATTTTGTCGTCTGTGCGTCCTGATTTCTGTGTTGCATGCTAGCCCTGCTTTTTGGCCACGGGTTGCTCGTGTTTGCAGTATTTATTCAGGCAAGGGAAGGGGCGCAGGAACCATAAACAACATAAAATTGTGCATGGTTAATTCTTACGGTGATGTTATGCACGTCCGGGTTCGCAGTGACCTCACAGACAACTTGAGCTCTTTTCTTGTCTCCTATCGTTACTCGCATTTCCTAGTGGATAGCCAACTCCTGCACTTAACTAAGTACAGTGTATTGTTTTCCGTGCAAAAACACCCACTTTTGGGATGCTTTCACCTGTAGGAAAAGTGATGCAAAACAAAAGTCCTGTGAACCTAGCTGATAGATGTGCATCTTCTGCTGACAAGACATTTTCACTTTGACATGCTTTTTGCCGTGCACGTGCAAACTCATTTAGAGCTACCCATAATTATGACTACGATGCACTGCACAAACCAAACTAATACATTTTCTTTTTCCTACTTTCCATGGTACTCCCTAAACTTCAGGACACAACTGAAAACCCTCGGATTCTAACTCCCGCTTGTTTGATTGGGCTTTTTATTCTGCCTTACATTGTTTTATAATACTTACGAACTGTTCTTTTACTGATGACTGTCTCTGCCTGATTCGTTCAGCCGGTAGTGGTATGGTCATAGAAACCCAGACAGAGTTTCAAGAGATTGTGAGGTTGACCTCGCAGAGACTAACCCTCCTTCCTTTCTACAGTTGTTACTCCATCACCTCTCACAAGCACCAAGAGGCAATCGAGTGTGTCGCCGAACAAACAAACTGCATGAACATTGCATTGTCCTGTTGGAGCAAAGGGCTGAGTCAGCCCCGTCCTCTGCATGATGCACACGTCTGGGGCGAGGGCTTGACCCACGCTCCTCGGGCGTCCTCGGTCATTCTTCCTCAGAGACCGATGCATCTCTCGTATTCTTTTTGTTAGCTAAAGTTTATTAAATGTTTAAGGCAATTAAACAAACATCTTTTAAATGTTTTATCTGCCTTCCCTGTTCATTATAAATCTTAAAAATGTGAAACATAACATTTGAAACATATGAGCTTTAACGGAGAAAGGAACATGTTTTGAAATTTGTGTTGCCCACAGCAGATGGTTATTAAATATTTAGCCAGTCTTGAAGCAATCAAGGAACCTTCTTGGTTCCAATATTGTCTTTTGTGGCTATGGGGTTTATCCTCGTTTGTAGACATTCCTAACCTAACGAGGCGCCCTCCGCTGCTGAAAGGCAACCCACTGCACAGAAATCAAAATTCTCTCTCCATTGTCCCACGCCCCAAACGGGTTGGCCACATCTTCAGCTATTTTGCTGCCTTGCTTTAAGACGATACTGCATCTTGCTGGGACCAGCAGGAGGGACATTCTTAGAGGGGTTACTTTCATGCTAGGCAAAGGGTGGCTGTCTCCTTCCCTGGCTCAGAGTTCGTAAATGCAGCTTAGAAGGATTTAGTGGGAGTGGCAGTCCTCTTCCCAGGCCAGTGCTGGTAGCATATGATCATGACAGCTCACAGTACGGGAAGTACCGCCCCAGAACCTTACAGACCGCATGGAAGGTTGTATTATTCCTAGCCTCTTTTGTTTGCTGTGCCTGCTACCAGACTTGCTTCCGTACGGCAACAGCTCCCATTACCAAATTAAGATGTTGGCTATAGAAATCCAGCACCCCAGCCCAGCTCTAGTGGAGGCCTTTTTGGGTCGAAGCCTACCAGACAATGCAAACTGGACAGAATATGGTCCACCACCATGGGAAACCCCAGTCTGATTCCTTTCGACGAGGTATAAATAGGACAAAAACGTCAGGAATTACTCTTGTTCGTATCTTAACACATTTGCTGTGCATTCAAAGACAGATGTCAAATGCCGGGCTCTGTCTTCTAGGGATCTTGGTGTTTACTTTTCTCTCTCCGACTTCAAAGTGAGCGGGTTTATGTGACAATCATGCTGACCACTGGAGGTATAATCCATGGTTCTCCGTTCCTTTAGAATGAAATCTTTCACATTATGGTCAAAGGAAGGTTTGCTGAGGAGGTGCCATCACACTGACAAACAAGCACTGGCAAAGCAAATAGGTCTCGCCTATGCAAGAGCTATTGTCTTTGCCAATCTGTTTTAGCCATTTTGTACACTAGTGTGGCTGCTGCTCAGCATGACTAAAAGTTAGTGGGGTAGAGGAGAGTGGAGTGGAGTGTCAAAGTGGAGTAGAGTGGAGTGTTATGGAGTGGCGTGGACTGGAGTAGAGTTGAGTGAAGTGGTGTAGAGTGTTGTGTAGGGAGTAGTGTTGTAAACTGGAAGGGCATAGAGTGGAGTTGAGTGTCGGAGTGGAGTGGAGTGGCATAGAGTGTCGTGGAGTGGTGTGGAGCAGAGTGGAGTGACATTGAGGGTGTTGCATAGAGTAGAGTGGCATGGAGTGATTCTGAGTGTAGCGGCATAGAATGCACTGGTGTAGAGTCGTGTAGAGTTGAGTGATGTAGAGTAAAGTGCAGTGGCGTGGAGTGCAAAGGTGTAGTGTGCAGTGGCATAGAGTGCATTGCCGTAGAGTGGTGCAGAGAGCAGTGGCATAGAGTACAGTGGTTCAGAGTAGAATAGAGTGGCGTAGAGTGCAGTGATGTAGAGCGCAATGGTGTAGAGTGGCATAGCATGTAGTTGTTTAGCATGCAGTGGCGTAGCATGCAGTGACACAGTAGTAGCGTGGTGTAGAGTGCAGTGGCATGGAGTACAGTAGTGCAGAATAGATTACAGGGGTGTAGAGTGATTCAGAGTGTAGTGGCATACAATGCACTGGCGTAGAGTGCAGTAGAGTGGCGAAGAGCTGAGTGGTGCAGAGAGCAGTAGCGTAGAGTACAGTGGCGTAGAGTGCAGTGATGTAGAGCGCAATGGTGTAGAGTGACGTAGCATGCAGTGGCGCAGAGTAGAGTGGCATTGAGTTCAGTGGTGGAGAGTGCAGTCTTGCTGAGTGCAGTCTTGCAGAGTGCAGTCTTGCAGAGTGCAGTCTTGCAGAGTGCAGTGTCGTAGAGTGCAGTGTCGTAGAGTGCAGTGTCGTAGAGTGCAGTGTCGTAGAGTGCAGTGTCGTAGAGTGCAGTGTCGTAGAGTGCAGTGTCGTAGAGTGCAGTGTCGTAGAGTGCAGTGTCGTAGAGTGCAGTGTCGTAGAGTGCAGTGTCGTAGAGTATAGTGGTGCAGAGTGGAATAGAATGGTGTAGAGTGCAATGACGTAGAACGCAGTGGTGTAGAGTGGCTTAAAGTGCAATGGTGTAGAGTGTTGCAGAGTAGAATGTAGTGGCGTAGCGTGCGGTGGTTCAGAGTAGTTGGCATAGAGTGCAGTGGTGTAGAGTACATTGGTTTTGAGTAAAATGGTGTTGAGTGCATTGGCGTAGAGTGCAGTGGTTTATTGTAGAGTGGGGTAGAGCGCAGTGGCATAGAGTTTGACTGGGCGTGTATAGTAGTACAGTAGAATGCATCTCCTACCGACCCGGTATTTGTTTCTTTGCTGATTGATCAGACAGTGCTTACTCTCAGCTTGTGGGTTCTGTGTTGGATTTTCCATTTCTTTTATGGGTTTTCTGGGTCAACAGGGTGAGGCCTGAGCTGGAGATGTCTGTTGCTAAGTCCTGTTAGAGCAAATGATGGGTGCATGTGTTATATGTCTGTGAAACGCTTGTATAGCTCTGAAAGTTTCTAATTAACTCAAAACTAACTTTTATATTAAAAAAAAAAGAATAAAAACAATCTTGAATTTTTAAATGAGCAAAGTTATGTTTGTGGTCACACCGGGGATCTATATGCCAGTGTCTACCAGTTTGATCTGTATTGCAGGTTTGGGCCCGCTGCTGTCCAGTATGCGTCACTGGATGCTATTGTCTGACATCTAAGTGTGCCCTCCATACACCTCTTCCTTCAAAAGGACTCCATGGCTCCATCTTCATTATTCACATACCACATTGACTTCAATGTTATTGGTTTTTTTCTTACTTCGATTCAGAAAGTTTTGGATACATCAGGGAACGTGTTGTAAAACAAGACACTTTGTGTTTCGGTGGAAATGCCTGCTTGGATTTCTAATCTAGTTTTATCCGATCTTTGGTTTAATTTTCTTGCAACCAAAGGTTTAACAGCTGTTTGTAGGTATGATTAATTGTGTGTCAAGATTTATTTGGTCATGTCTGAGATACATTAAAGTCTCTTGGATATTTCATAAGGCTAACCCCTGTTTGCTAATTGAACGTCACAGGAAATTTCATGTAGTAGTGTTTGATCTACTGAAATCACCTACAGGGCTATACATGCCGCAGTACTAACCTTGGCAGAGTAGTCATTAAGATTCGAGGTGGTGCTTGAGTTCCATCTCACATTTTAGGTCTGTTGTCATCCAAGACCTCTTTATTTGACTAAAATTACTTATTTTATATACTTATAGGTGCTCTCTGCCAGTTCTCTTCATCCGTTGCTCTGTTGTGCCATTCACATGTTTTTTTGCTAACTACTTCATATGAGCATGGGGCAGCCCATGTCAGTCATTGGCTAACTACTTTGTGAGTGACAGCATTCTAGTCTTTCACAAGTAGCACACCCGCACACAAAATAGTTCCCTTCAAGGCCATGGAGTGTTATGGCAATGTGTGGTTTTAGAAGCCAAAAGAAAATATTTTTACCATTTTTTTTTTTAATACTGGTGAGTGCTAAAGACAAAGTAAGCCTAAGCTGAATCTGCATAGAAAAGAAGTACAGAAGCTTAGAGCTTATGATTTTATCTGCACCTGAAGCAATATATTACAGCACTTGAGGGGCATAATGGGCTTTTTAGACCCTGAACAGGGAGTAGTTGTGTCAGCGAGCACGTTTAGGGGGGTTGTGGCAGGGAAGACACAATAACACTTAATGAGCACCCATACCTCGTCCCTTAAGTCATCAATATCCTCCAACTTCGAAGTGGGATGCCAGCAGAGGTGCTTACAGACGCATAGCATGACCACCCACAACCTATAAAAGAAGCATTTTTTTTGGGACAACAAATACAACGCATAACCTGTATTATCAAAATAAACAAATAAGTCAGGAGTTCATAAAACAAATTGAGTCAATGCAAAAATCAATCAGCAAAATAATAGGGCTGAAGGTAGTGAATGCAGAATTTAGTCCAGAAGATAACTAGGACACATTCATAAATGAGTTAGGTTTGGTGGCACATGAGATACAAATAAAACAAGCATTGGCATAGCCAATTGGTCTCGCCTTTGGGACCTTATAAATGTTTAGCCATGCAGCACATTATCCTCCAATGGCATGCACACACACTGAGCATCTTGGCATAATTTTAAAAGTTTTCTTCTTTTTTTAAAGTCTACATGAAACGAGAAATGTTAAAAGTAATGTACATGCACGAGGTGCACTGGAATGAAGATTAGGTGGTACTCTACCCACTTCCACTCTGTATCCTGTGCTTATGGCTTCCAAGTAATGTGCTTATGGCTTCCAAGTGATGTACTTATGGCTTCCAAGTAATGTACCTGCATAAGGTGAATTGGCACTGAATGAAGATAGTGATACTCCTCCCCTTACACATTTGCTAACACTGCCTCCCTAAAATTGATTTGCCTGCGAACAGTGAAAGATGACACAACATGCCAGGGTCTCAGAAAGGCTTGCTAAGCTGAGGCATAGTCAATTTAATAGGCAGGTTTCACTCACTGAAACGGCCCGGTCTGGTGCTTCACATGAAGCGTGACTCCGGCGGCGTTATTGTTAGCACTTTATATTTAAGATATAAGAAAGACCTGGCTTGATTGAGGGTGCTTGAACAGGTCGCATTAACAAAAATTATAAAATAAAAAAAACAAGTGATCAGGTTGCTGTAAAATTAACACAGCGGGCAATATGGTGTTTCACAAGATAAAAAATGTAGGCAAATGACACTTTTCAGTAAAGAGGAATGAAAGCGGGTTCAGAGTTGCACTGCATGTATGTTAATGAAAACGTGCATAACTACTATATTGACAAAAAATGTAAATGAAAAAGCACGTGAGCGAGTAACGTTGCTGGAGTTAAAGCGTTTCGTTAACAAGCTGTGTAAGTATTTCCCTGAGTTGAAACATTAAAATGCTTGAGGATTTTTAACCATTTAAAGGAAGTAAAGATACAATAAAGTAACAGAATAGTAAGTCATTACGTAAAAAATGTACTTGAAATGACATTAGGAGATGAGGGTTGGAGGCGAACAAGTGGGGGAAAGCAGGGGGGAGGCTTTTTGTGTGGAAATGAACATGGCCCTGCAGCGGCTACACTGTGGCATGTTTGGAATTACTGATAAAATTATAAACACTATTTATTAGCGTTGGGAGCCTTTGAGAATGCAACCAATGATTAGTGCTTATCTACCTAAACCGGATTTCCATCGTCTGCTGCATTGCGCGCCTAGAGCAAATGTTGTGTGCAGCGGGCGCTGAACCACCCCCTCGCCCATGTGAAAATGCACAAGTACTATAACTCACTTCAAAGAGTTGATTGCCGCCCCCCCCCCCAACAAATATTCATGACTTGCAGAATGTAGTGAATAAAGCAAATGCAAGGCAAGAGACATTGTAGGCAGTGTGAACACGCAGGCATGAGATGAACAACGCCTCCATACCTGCGAAGTGTTAGGTCCCAGAAGCTGCTATGCTGCTCTCTGTCATGCCTATTCCTAATGCCGATATGAAACTTTTTGATTGCAGCTCCTGGAGCGTTTTGGGACCGTTTCCTGTGACCGCTAAAATCACAATATGCTGTTGAACAGCGGCCACCACTGACAGCGGCATAAATTACGGCAAAGTAAATAAAGAGGTGGGCGAGCCGCGCAGAACAAAAGAAAGGCATGCGGCGGCCATTTTTAAAGATGAAGCTGCCCCCAAAAAAATCCAAAGGCACTGGAGCATTTATTGAATAATTAAAATGTATGAGCACATAAAAACGTCATCACTTCCCTAATTGTGCTACTAGATTGCATTGAACAGCTTCACTGCGGTGCCCCTTAGCTGAGACTGCGGGGAGGGAGTGTACGCACTAAAAGAACCTCTCTTTCGTTCTGCGTGGTTCGCGGCACAGGAGGACGTTAGTTAGGAAGAAGCTGCAGCACAAGGTTACTGCGACTGAAACCTTGGTGCAGAGGAGCATGCGTGGGCTGCTAACTGGGGCTGGTGGTGTGAAGGGGGCTTAATAGTCTGAAGCAGAAAGGTTAGGAACTCGAAGGGAATAAAGTTAAATGACGCAAGGGAGGACGAGTTCGCTGCTCTCACCAAGGAGCTGAACCTGTGCCGTGAGCAGTTGCTGGAGCACGAGGATGAGATCTCGGAGCTGAAGGCCGAGCGGAACAACACGAGGGTGAGTCACAAGGAGATCACAGGGCTGGCTGATGAGGCGCGTGCCGCGCTGCTTGGAGATTACAGGCCCGCGCGCCGGGGGAGGTTGCCTGCCTGGGAGGCCGTACTACTGGGAGATCAAGGGGCTGCTGTGAGAAGGAAAGAGGCGCGACAAGGAAAGGGTCAGTGTTACATTTGTGAAACCAAAAAAAAAAAAAGCAAGTTTGACGAGGAGAGGAGGAGGCAGCAGGGGGAGGGGAGAGAGGAGGGGGCCTCCGCCTGTTTCCCTTGCGGGAGCGAGCAGAGGGAACCATCTGTTTGAAAGTTAATTACAAACAGATGGTTTCAAAGCTCGCTCCCGCAAGGGAATCGCCAAACGTGCACGCGTTGCCATTGAAAGCAATGCAATGCGTGCACGTTTTTGGGCGAAAAACCGAATCGATTTCAAGAGGTCTCCTCCTATGCAGCGCATGCGCGCTGCGTAGCCGAGACCTAAAAAACGAAGATGATGTGTCAAGAAAGAAGAGTATTAGAATGATTTGCCTGATAGAAAATAAAGAAGATGCTTCTTACTCGAGATTGCTCCTGAATGGGACAACGCTTTGATAATTTCCTGCACAAACCCTTTATAATTGTCTTTGGAAATAGTTATCAAGAGACCTCATCATGCAACACTTAACAAGCCAGACAAACTAAGCTATAATCACAGCTATAATAGAAATCATAACTTATCTATAACAACTCGTTTGCCACTTGTTAGGGTGCAGATTCACGTGATGCATAAACCTGCCATCAAGAATTTGCTACAGAATATTGCAGCTTGTTTTTGGCTTCCGGATTGAATCGAATAGGTCAATGTGAGCGCATACAGAACCGGCATTTAGCAAGGCTTTGGTTGCCAGATTCTGTTACAAGATCGTTACTGTAAAGATGTTTGCAGCTATAGTACGTCGAGTTTCATTATTGGAGATCACACATCAACCAATACAGGTCTTACAGCAAAGCTGGAAAGCAGCAACTGCACGCTAAATCTGTTACCTTTTTGATACTACTACATTCCACTTCCAGCACTCTCTACTCAGTACTGTATTCTAGAGCAAAAACCCGAAGGTCCTCACGTTTTTTTTTTTTTTTTTAAAGGGTCCTGGGTTTGTCACCAATGGTGGCAGATGGTTTATTCAGAGTTCAACAGGCTGCTCTCCCAGAACCTGCACTTAACACCGCTACAGTCCAGGCCACTTCTCTCACCCTTTGTGGCTCTGGGAATTCTTTCACAGTGGCTTACGGGCCTCCAGTCAAATGGAGGGGACACCAAAGGCCCTCACTTACCATGTGGTTAACTTTCAAGGACGGTTAGGAGGCTTTCTTGTAGATAATTTGCTTTGAGATCTCCAAGATGGTCCTGCAATTCTTAGAAGAATGTTTTCAGTGTTTGTTTCAAGCGAGTTTCTCAAACCTTCACCTCAGCAATGCACACAGTTGTCTAAGGTAAACCATTTCTATTTAGGAAGATGGTAATACATGTTTCGACTAGTGAGTTGATTTTTTTGAAAGACATGGGTTGGGGTAGAATACTTTCCATCAGCTGCCATTTTCCTCGGGTACCTACCGTCTATTCAATGACTTTAAGCGAGTCTTTGTTCAGTTCAGATGATCTAACTTTTCCTTATGTTCTACAAATTTCAGAGTTTAAATTCACTTCAAGTCCAGGTTCCATGGAGAAGGGTTGACTCACACTCAACTTGACTAAGCTATATTTCCTGCCCTCGTCCTCATCTCTTCTAACTCCTTCCCTTCCTATTGTCCTGGCTCCCTCACTTTTAGGTTTAATTCCCAAAAGATTTCCAAGTTTAGTTGATAATTTGCCCAGTTGCCTTCTTCCTAAATCAATCCTGAAGTCAGTTAACCCTGTTCACAATTATGCTATTTCTCAAAGGAACCCCCAGTTCATTAGAGATCAAGACTTTACATATTATTTTTATAGCAGAAAAATATGTTTTCGAAAGCACCAATTCTACTCACAGCTACCTTAGGGGTTATTTGGTAGTTTTCACTCTGCAAGTTATTAGTTTTCTTTGAATTACAGTCTTGCACTTATAAGGTTACATCCGATACATGGCTTTCTCTTAAAAACAAGTGAGTTTTCAAATTCATGCAATGCCTGTAGTGACAGTCGTTTCACGAAAATGTAATATTACACCAGCAGTGTTCAAACACAGTAAAAAATGATACACTTCATCTTTTCCTTCAGCGCCATAGAGTAGTACAGTCTTCCCATGTGTTTTCTCTTCCTGTACCAGCTCACCAACCGCTTCCCTTAGTATTTTGTCTCCTTTCTTGCCCGCTCTAAGATGAAAATGATAAGTACTGTGTGTGAGTATTTGTTTATTGCTCATGTGCATTTATCCATTTAAACGATTTTTTTACAGGTCTCGCACACGTCACCCTTAAACAAAAGGGTGTTATTGCTTTCTGAAAATATATAATTGTTGAAAAGAATTGAGGCGTAGATCTAGTTGGCAAAGACTGGTCTGGCGGCTTAGTGTACTAATGAATCGCGTGAGTTTGGGTTTGACTTCATTGGTACAGGTTCGAATCCTGTGGTGTCCACTCAGCCTTTCATCCTTTCCAAAGTTGATCAAATGAGTGTGATTGAGCTGCATAACAATAAACATCTGTTATTGCAGTGCTTAGATACCTTTCTGGGTGAATGTGCGCTTTATCAATACACGTTTTACAGGTCTTACCCACTTGTCGCACTTAAAAGGAAGATGTTATGTTATTGCTTTTTAAAAATGTATGATTGTTGAATAAATTTGAGGTGAGATCTGGTTGGCAGAGTATGTTAAGGATCGCCGGCAGTGCCAAGCCGTAAGGGACGACATCTGATCTCCGACCAAGTAACTTTCTCTGTCTGCCGATTGTAGCCCTATAGAGTGGGTGGAGATCTCTGCACATCCCGCCCAAGCAAAAAGTGGCACCAGTCATTGCACACCTTTTCATATTTTTATTAAGAGGATCACAGTTCTGTTCGAAAACAAAATCAATAATTCTTGCTACGGTATGCAGCAAATAATTTAATTGGATCCCTAAAGAAGACCAAACAGAATGAAACCTGTCTGTGATTTGAAGTTGTGGGATAAGTGACACGCCACCTTTAGATTTATGGCATTATTCTGTGCTTCTGCTTGGTAGTATCATGCTTGAATAGTGCATCTTCCATTGTGAAAATATAAATCCCAACAGTTACTACTTTCCTCGAAGAGGGTTTCTTCTCTGCTTCTCAGTACAATAGACTGACATCCTACTTAACGCTTTTTGATGAAGGCAACCCTCAACAGAGAAAGAAGCTTTGTGTTTTAGATGAAGCAGAAGTGGACTGGATGGACCCGTAAGTTAGCTTTGAAAATAATGATAAAATGCCCCCAACAAAATTATGTTACGCAAAATAAAAGGCATTTTCCCTCTAATTAAGGCTGGCACCAATCTGTATTGTAGATTACTTGAGTTCGCGCTATATAAAACCGCCCAAAAAAAGTACAACCTGTTTTTCCTGCGTTTTATGTTTGTTCATGTTTATTAGCCAGTCATAGGGTTTCCCTAACCATTGGCTCGATAGAAAGCAGAAATGTCAACAGGGGAGGGCGGGGAATGGAATTCATAAACTGCCGCACTGCACTGTTGGAATGAGGATCAGCCGCCAGAGGCAGCCGGGACTGAGTGTTGCTAAAAAGGGGACATTACAGTCCGTTCAGGAATGCCATCCACCGCCCTGCAAAGCGAGCAGGATTTTTTGAATCTTGACTGCTCTGCGTTATATGTTTATGGTATTGATGGTAAAAACGTGCCCTCCAAGCGAGCACTTTTGTTGACCAACTGATCAGGGGCGTAGCTTGGTCAGTAAGACTGGGGTGGGCGAGCTTCAGATTTTCCGACAATCACGCTGGGAAATCATGTTAATTATTATATGAGAAGCAGTGCAAGAAGGGTGCTTAAGGGCCAGTGGGAAGGAAAATGAGAGCGGATTGTGAGGGGTACTTAAAACCCAGTATTTTGTAAAATACCCATGCTTTAGGACCTTCAAAACAGAAGAGTGTATGTGTGTTTTTGTCTGAGTGAGTATTTAAAAATCCCAGGTGAAATCCGACAGATACCTTATCATACCCAACTGAAAGCTCCTGTACCCGACTATTTACTAAATAATACATTTATTAGGGGGATGTAACATCCCAAACATCCCCCCTGAAGCTACGCCCCTGGGCCGGATTCTCCTCGGGCTTTAAAGCGGTCCCCTTTATCGCCTGCATATTGACCCCCACGTGAGTCATGTGACTGGCATTTTTCCCCCCTGCAAAGCCTACACCTTACTGGAGCCGAGCTCTTCAGCAATCCTGAGCTGGTGTTTGGCTCCTGGGAGGATGGCTGCATAAGGACGTGATCATGGTGGGAGGGTCTAACTTCTGCCTTTGGAGCATTATGTGTCTTTGTTGTAAAATGGCTATGATATGTGCCCAGTCTATGGTAGCTAGAGGGATGCAGTGCTGGCTGTCTTGTATTGTTGAACTTAGCCAATGTATTGTCATAATATGTTATACGTTAATTATTTTATGAAATTGATGTTAAAAGAGTGGGCTCAAGAAATGCAGCATGAGCACATCCCAGGCTCATATGTTGACCTGCTCCAACCCCCTACCCTTCCTATCCACCCCAACCTCCCAGGCTTGCAGGGGTCCTCTTGCTGCCTGCTTACTGTCCCCAAGTTGGTCATGTAACCGGTGGCTTCTTGCCTGCGAGGCCTACCCTATTTAACTTCTCCTTCCAGGGCATCCAGCATGGGCATCCAGGTAAAGGGAAGAGAGGTTAAGGTTTTCCTCATTGCACCTGAAAGAGCCTTGGGCCAGAACCTCTGCCTGTTCTCCTTCCCAACAGCCTTCCTATGCGCACTTCCCCCCTTCTCCTCATGCATTCCTTCCACAAAATAACTGAGCGCACTCACTCCTTTTCTCAACATCACCCTCACTGATGGGTTTGGTTTTTCTCCACTCCTGGGTGGCTCGATTACCCTGTAAAACGTTCCTTTCCTGACAGTTATGCCATTCCCATGGTTGGATTTCTCACAGCGGTTCTAGGGCTAGATGAGCAGGTTCAAGGTGGACTCGCTAAAGTATTCCCAGTTGCTTAACAGTACATCAAAGGGTTGGAACTCTTGTTGTACTCTCAGGCCTCTTGACTGCTTCTCAATGGGTTGGCCTTATGGTGCTCTTAGGAGTACCTCTTAGGGTATTCTGATTAACTATGCTTCTAGGGGTTGGATTGGTTTTGCTCCCTGGGGGGAGAGTTTATAGTATTAACTGGTTGCTTGTTTTAGCCTCCAGCGATGTGGCTAATGATGGTCTTACGTGGACTCATACAGTATTCCCTGCCAATTGCACGTTTGTTGCCCGGAGGTGGACGCCACATAGTGATAGTGGTCACCCAGCCATGCTTCCAGGTTTTGCTGGGTGAATCCTACACTGTATTCCCTGGCTGCCTAACCGTGCCTCGAAGTGTTATGGTATATCGGGTCTACCTTTAAAGAAACATATGCCTAAGTGGCAGCTTTACTTTGCTTCCAGGGTTTGGCTTATGTTTCTCTTAGGTGGACCCAATAAACCATGCTTTGGCTGCTTATCTTCTCCCAACGGGGTTTGCTTAATGTTTCATTTGACCATACTCGATATAGTACTCACTGGCTGCTTCAGTATGTCTCTCTGGGTTGGACTTGGGAGTAGCCTATATATTACTCTTGTTGTGTAACTGTGCCCCTGGTGTTGACTTGCTTTTTTCCTTATTGAATCCTTATAGTATTCTGTATTTGCTTACCTCTGCATCCAGGTTTGGGCTGGTTTCGCTTCTGTGTGGGGTCATTATATTATTCCCTGTCTGCTTAACTTCCCGTCCAGGGTTTGGCTTATTTTGCACTTAGGCGAACTTCAAAGTATACCCTGCCTGTTTGACTGTGCCTCCAGGGGTTCGGCTTATGTTACTCTTCGGTGGACACCGAATAGCATAGGTGTTTGCTTAACCATGCTTCCTAGTATAGAACTTAACCTGGCTTTGCTCCTTGGTGGGCTCCAGAGTTTGTGCTTCTCTTTTTTTCTAGGAAGATGCAATTATATGAAGAAATGTTCAGTCTATCAGAAAGAATCGGATTGTTGACTTTCTGTGACATTCATGCCTCACTATAATGGTTACTATTTCACCAACTAGTCCTGTTTCCCCCCAGAATCCTGCTCAAGTTACCTGATGCGGGAACATGTATCTTTTCTAGCTGCCTGGTCCTATGATTCCTTCCTCCCCTTTCACTGAATTCTTTTATATAGAGGTTTTACTACATGATCGTGCTTTTTTTCCTCGCTGTTTATTTTCCAAGACCGCATGTATTTATTGTTCCTGACTATACTAATCCCTACGCACCGCGGTTTGAGGATTTAAGGGCCGGTTTGCTTAAGAAAAGTTCAAAATAAATATTAAGTAAAAAAAAAAAATGCATGCTGACAAAAATGTACACGTGTAGAGCAGGTATTTGATAAGAATCTATAGCTTCGGTAAACCACAGCAGTTCTACAAGACAAGCAGTTTAGCTAATGTGTGTGTTTGGCGGCGACTTGCAAAGTTTACTGGCTTAAAATAGCTAGCTATCTTGTCGAACATGTTTGACACGCTGACTTGTTTGCGGCGGTGTCGGTGTTTTTAGTTTTTGCCGCTTTCTACTTTGGAATATGAACCTTAAAATATCTTCATGGCCTTCTCGGTTTTAATTTTTCTAGCTCGCAGTAAATGCAAAACAGACTCTAAACTCCTGCTTTCGAGCTGTATAATCCAGTGAAATCCTCGGATATCTCTCGGCGGATTTATCCTGCTGAAGACAGACTGGCGGCTTTGTATGAACCTCCGTTGAATGGGGGGTGGAACGGCCTGGATGTGAATTGTGACTAAAATCCCACAAACCAAAATGTCACATCAGCCAGTTGTGTGAAAAGAGAACCATCCCTGTTACCATAAAAAAAAAAAGCATATTAAAGCGGTAATTTACCACTTAACGACTTGCTTCGAAAAAATGCGTCTCTAAGTTGCTGCATGGGCTGTACCGGGCAGGTGTCACAACCTATACTTAGCCATGCTCTGTGCCCCTAAACAGACCTTGTACATACCCTTTCCAGTTCCATACTTTTGTGCTGATGCGCGTCTACTGGAACCTGGTTTTCTTGAATTTAGTGAAAATTTTTTTTTTCTCTGTTTGCCGCATTTTTTTTCTAGGGAACTACCTTCTTTAATTAAATAGTTAAACATTGTATTAGAATTTCTCTCTGCCATTTCTTTGTTTTACCACTGGAATTGGGGATTTAATTAATCATAGGATTTGGGACTTTAGCTTTCTAGTGGTATTGTACTCTTTCTACTTGTCTCTCAGCTGCTTCGAATGTGGGTAATCCAGTTATTCCAGCCTGTTCTTGTTTTATCTGGAATCTGTTTCAAAACGCCATTCCTGTCATGGCATTAGTGCACCTGACGGTGTGGCTTTTTGTACTTTTGCTTCCTGGAGCGTGTACCTTCAACCTGCTTTTCTAGTGTGGCCTGCCAACTCCACTCTTTTTTAATGAGCCACACGGCTGCCCTTTCATTTGTTCCACACCCAGATATTTGGAATTATTGTGCACCTAGTGTTTTCATTAAAGCTTGCAAATGTGAGTGGTATCTTGTATATGTACACACTCTTTCCTAGTGCCAACCTAGTTCCTACTGATAGCCTAGACAGAGTACAACCATACATACGGCCTTGTGCACGAATCTGCAGATCCCCCTTGACTAACATGCTTTTTTTGCTCCAAGTCTTGGCTATTGACCTTTGGCGTGAAACATGGTCTCTTCTTATACCCCGGAAGCCGCATGCTTGTCTTCCAGCTTTGACCTCAAGTGAATACAGTCAGCGCCAGGGCTATAAGGGTAGCCGATCCACCTGTCCGTTCGCCTCGCGGATTCCCTTTCAACAGCCTGATAGAGTTCCAAGTGGAGTAATTATCACTAATTAGAACATTGGAATGTTGGGAGCTCCATTGTAGACAATGGAGTGCTCCATGCTTCTACGGGCCGGTAAAGGCCCGCAGAGCAACATTCCAATGTTTTACAAAGGCCTCTCGGAGCTCGAGGGGATTTAAATCCCCTCGAGCTCCGAGAGGCCTTGGTTTTATTTGTTGGAATATTCTGCTCTCTAGTGGCAGAATGTTCTAATAGCCTTATAGCCCTTCGTAGCAGGGCTATACCGGCTATTAAAGTCCCGGTCCCTTGTTAAAGTCCCTCGCCTTCGGCTCGGGCCTTTAACGTGGGAGCGGGCCTTTAATAGCCGGTATAGCCCGCTACGGCGGGCTATAAGGCTATATTATATACACTGGCTGCTCCCTAATGGAATGGTACATAATATAGCCTTATAGCCCGCCGTAGCGGGCTATACCGGCTATTAAAGGCCCGAGCCGAAGGCGAGGTACTTTAACAAGGGACCGGGACTTTAATAGCCGGTATAGCCCTGCTACGAAGGGCTATAAGGCTATTAGAACATTCTGCCACTAGAGGGCAGAATGTTCTAACAAATAAAACAAAGGCCCCTCGAAGCTCGAGGGGATTTAAATCCCCTCGAGCTCCGAGAGGCCTTTGTAAAACATTGGAATGTTGCTCTGCGGGCCTTTACCGGCCCGTAGAAGCATGGAGCACTCCATTGTCTACAATGGAGCTCCCAACATTCCAATGTTCTAATATTAAATAAGCTTGGCCATCTAGGATGCACGCAGTATCCAGCTACAGTAACCCGACTTTGAGACTCACTCTGTACTGTAAAAACAACTGCTCAGTAAGGTTATCCTTGTATGTATTCTAATCATAATCACTGGAAAAATAGAAGACTGAGTATTGGCAAAGCCAATAGGTCTTGTTTTTTTAAGTCAAATTTTCTTTATGGCATATTGTTTGAAAAATGTTTTTTTTTTTAGTTCAGATAGTTTTTATTTTATGCAAAATGGAAATAAAATAAAGATAAATTAGTACAAAAACATACAATACACTCAAGCAATCCTCAAGAGAAGACAGCAAAAACAGCAACCGTACATATACAGTGGTTGCAAGACATTGTGCATTATAAGGCATGAATGGTTGTAAAAACAGAAGCGCTTGTAATTGTGTCTGGCGAGTGATAAATCTAAGTACTTGTGAGAACACCCAAAATTCCAGACTGTCAAAACAGAGTGCACTGCAAGAGCAAATCCTCTGGTTGATGAGAAGGGGAGAGAAAAAGAAAGAATGCGTTGAAGTGGAAAGTTAATCTGTGATCCCTGGGTTATCCTTGAAAGCAGAGACTAGCGGCTCAATTACCAAGGAAAGAGTAAGGGTGATAGCGAACATCCTTGGTGTGTGCCTTGTGAAAGAGTGAAGGGTCGGGAAAAATGGCCTTTAACGCTTACTTTTGCAGTGGACCTGAGTAGAGGGCCAGAGTCATCTGTATAAAATCCCAGCCAAGGTGATATTTGCATAGGGTGTCATGTAGAAAAGGCCAGGAGACCTTGTCCAAGTCCTTCTCTACGTCAAGAGCTAAGGCCGCAGTTGGAGTATGGAATAATTTGCCTCTTTCTAGGACGTTGCAGAATGTCCTGATGTTATCTGCTGTGAGTCTGCCCTTAAGGATACCCATTTGTGAGTTTGGGATCAGCTGTTGAATAACCGATTCAAGTCTGTGGGCTGCAATTTTCGCATACATTTGCTATCAATATTAATAAGGGAGATTGGGCTCTAATTTTGGACATTTAGATGATCTTTCCCTTCTTTAGGTATCACTACGATGATAGCTTCAGTGGTGGACCCCGTGATGAGGCCCATAGAGGCATTTTGATGGAAACTGCATGCACGGGACCCGTCACCGTGTTGGCAAAGGTTTTGTAAAATGTAGCTTTATAGCCATCTGGGCTGGGGGCTTTCCCAGTTTTGAGGAAGCGTATAGCCGCAATGATCTCTTCCTCTGTGATGGGTTTGTTAATAGCTAAGGAATCTAGTGGTGAAAGCATGGGGAGGTTACAGAAGTAGAGGTAGTCGTTGATTTTTGGTAAGAGGGGAGGGGGCATTTGAGTTGTATAGTTCCTCATAGAATAGCTGAAATGAATCAAGTATGCCAGCTGTGGATGTGGTAATCTCGCCATTTGTGTTTTTTTATTGCCGCTATAAGATTGTTTTTTGTATATTATATGTATATATATATATGATCATGAGTGTGTGATATGGCTGATATATCTTTATTTTTTTTAACTTGTTTTTATTTTGGGATGTGAAAAGCCGCAATATACAGTAGGATCACATGCAAGAAACACATGGTGCACAGTGGGTGACAAATCAAGTTACAATGCGTGGGGTAAATACCCTCCATGGTATACAGTGCAACCAAAAACGCTAAAAGATGCTGCGGGTCCCTAATCGAGTAACCGTGATATTGTAAAAAAAAAAATTCAAACCCGCTTACCCATCTCTGAGGTCGACCGCCCTAGCCGTTAGGCTATATTCTTTCCCGAAAACATAACTGTTAAAAAACTAGGCAGCAATTGGCAGAGTAGTGCGTCACATGTATCCACAAATAACTCAGATTGACTTAATTTTACTTCATGTCCATCCCATCCCTGCCCTTGGATGTAACTTTAGTTTACACGGTAACAAGTATAGAGGGCCATGCCCTAAGGCTACTCTCTTAGAGTGCAAGTAGATGGTGTTCTAGTTGTATAGAGGTTATCCGCACTATTAGCAAATTGGTCCAACAACCCGTGCCTCCCTGCTGTGGCCAGTTAGGTGTCTCTGTACCCCAAACCCAATTATTCGTGCTGGCTGTTGGAGTCTGATTAATCAGGGTGCCTGTCATCGCCTCCCCCTCATCTGTGCAAACTATGCGTAGATGTCTCTCCTCCTCTACCCCCCATTCACGCATGTCTGCCATCCATCTGGGGGTCTCCGGGGGGCGCAGAATGGGTCCAATGAATTGCAATACGGCGCTTAGCCAATACCAGTCCCAAGTTTGAAAATTTATATTGCATCTCAGACCCAGCCTTGGTGACTGGAAGGACCCTAAGAAGACAATATTTGATCGTTGCCTCGATCCGACATCCCGTAGTCTCCTGAAGCGGCTTTAACACTCCCGACCAGTAGGACTGGAGTCGAGGACAGTCCCATGTCATATGGGTAAACGTTGCAGGTTCAACTATGACTGATATATCTGATTTTTTCAAAACTAGCGTGACCACACTATTTTTCTTTTGTGGGGCTGGGTAGATACCAGTGTCTGCAATCCAAGGGCTGTAAAATTTCACATAATGAATGGATTTCAGTTGGGTCTCTTGTAAAAGGATAAAGTCCCCTTTCAGTTTGTTAGAGTAATCCACTACAACTCTACGTTTAACTGGCTGATTAAGCCCCTTTGTGTTTAGAGAGAGTATGTTCAGGGTATGTGCCAATGGGAGCTTTTATAGTCTCTCAGGTCATTAGTGGATGGTATAGGGGGACCGAAGACTGCACTGCAGAATGAATATGAAGCATTGTGGTTTTGCTTTGTGTGTGACCGCCCGTGATGATCTTGGGGTCCTGGGTAAGGCCAGCGTTCCAAATTGTGTTGGTTGGTGCTGAGGTATATTGTGAATTGGAGTGCTACCCAGGTAGCAGAGCTTGAGAGCCAAAGGTTCCAGTGAACAGAGAAATTATAGGAGAAACTAGAGCGATAGAAGAAGGGACTAGCGTAACAAAATTTGCCATAAAAACTGTAACAAAATCAACAACACCCCTCCCACGTAATGTGTATAAGATGCATTCCCCCACCCATGTTCTATCTGGGACATACTAAGCCACGAGTTGGCTTGTCCCAATCCGGCTGGGAAGCTACCCAGCCCTGCAAGGTAGATGGTAGCTGAGATAATGAGTCTGGTATCATGTGTGAGGATTTGATGTGAGTCTAAACTTTGGTAGATGAATGATCGAGTTAGAAGGGTGCCGGATTGCAGAATTCAAGACAAGCCAATGCCCGCCAGGATGGGCTGAAATAAGGGTTAGAGTTTATACAAGTGCGGGTCAAGTATGTTGGTTAGATTTGTCTCCACAAGGAGGATATGAGCAGTGGTTATTTGAAAAGTCTATCGGCTTTATAGGGTTGTTGGTAAATTAATGATGTAAGGATGTGTAGGTAGAAGGTGGGGTGTTCCCAATGATCTTGGGAGACGGTTCGGGGAATATGTGCGGGAAGTTAGTAAGTAACGCATATGGGTGTGGTACAGGCATCCTATGAAGCATGATCTTGAACAAGATACCAGAGTCTTAAGCAGATTTAAACCAAGTGCATCAAACATAGCACTCATTACAACAGATATTTCCTATAAGAAGAAACAAGTAACGTGAAAACCATAATATCAGAGAGTAGCAACATCAACATATTGAAAAGCATGTCATAAAACGTATTAGAAACGAATGCAATATCGCCATAGTCTTTCCTCAGGAATATCTATTATAAGCACACCATTATGGGATACATTGTACTTATGATAACTGCCATATCCTGTAAATATGTATAAATAAACATAACATAGAATGATGGTATTTAATAAAAAGTAGGTCCGTTGATGTTAAGAGAGACAGGAGGGCTTTGTGCAGCTATTTAAGCAAAAGGCAACCAGTCAATACTGATCCTTATGGATAGTCTCAAAAACATTAGTTTTGTGTCAACTGGAAGAGTGACGATCATGCAACCATAGAAGTATAACGAGCTTACGTAAACATCGAGGATGATTCGGGTGCAGATTCATGATTGCAGGTCGAGTACAGAAAGAGCTGGTGGGGTCACAATTGGCAAAACGTATGAACTGTACCTTATAACAGTACCACAAGAAAAGATATTAATATTAGTGTGGTCACAGCACTTCCCTGTATGAAAGGCATTCAGTATTCCATGTTGAATGTAGTGTAGTGGATGCTCAAGATGTAGACAAACCTGGCGTTGAGAAAACCATCGCAGATGCGCTGCAAACCCACCTTCGGTTCATGTTAGGTCTCCACTGATCAGTGTAGCGGTGGTAGGCTGAAGAACATATCAGCTGTGAGAAGCTGGCTTGGTATATAGTGTACACTTACGTAAGTGGGCACCTTGCACCAATCCAGACAACCCTTATGGTGATTTTAGTGGTCTTAGACAACCTTAGAATGCTCTCTAAGTGGTAGTTGTGGAGAGCAGCCTTCAGGCTTAGTCCAGGCGGAGTGTAAAGCAGCTTGTTTTACCAATACATAATCCTATAAGTATAGATTAAGTGAAAAAGAACCACAGTGTATTTATTAAAAAAGGTATTTATTATAAGACACTCACTAACATATACAGATACCTCCTATCCAGAGATATACACAATGCACATAATACTTTACGATAGAAACAGGTAAGTAGCACTTAATACACAGCGTGCCGGCAGCAGCCCTGGCACCGAGGGCCTCCCAGAGGAGCTTTACGGTGCATGGAATCATACCCCCACACCGTAATATGATTCCAACATGTTTGATACCAAACATGATAGGGTTCGTTACAGCCAGTTTCGAGATGGTCATCGCGTAATGATGCGGTGCCCCTCTATATGTCATATGGCTGTCTCACAACCCGGGAGAATGGACTCCATGGTCTGTAGGGGTGTCCTGCTCATGCAGGGGCACCCTTCCACTTAGAACCAAGCACCCTGCCTTCAGGATTGTAAGGCCTGCCTTAGGGGTGACGTACAGGTTTTAAGTGTAGTGACCCTAGATATAGGGAAACCTATATCTTTCGTAAGTGGTACTAGCACCAGCTTACACAGACTGCTATGGCAGGCCTGTATTTGCAAATTGAGTGGTCTCCCATGGGTGGCATAATGCATGCTTCAGCCCATGGGGAACCCCTGGTGTACCTATGCCCTGGGTACCTTAGTACCATATACTAGGGACTGATAAGTGTCCACCAGTGTCATACCGAAGTACTTACCAAACCAATTTAGGGAGAAAGCACAGAGACTTCGGTCCTGATTAGCAAGATCCTAGCCAGAAACCATCACAGCACTAGGCAAAAAGTGGGGGTAACCATGCAGAAGGATCCTACCTTCCTACATCAGCATATATAGATATTGGGAGATTATTAACTGTTCATAGCTGACGGGACTGAGGAGTCCAGAATTGTTTGTAGGTCATGTGGTTTTGTGAAGATCAGAGTTTTTCCATGAAAGACGATCCAGTACTTCAAAGGTCCTGCGAATCCGTACAGGATTTTGCGGTCCCTCCGAGATTGACGGAGGGCTAAGAAGCCTTTTCTAGTTGTGACTGTGTCTTTTGAGTAGTCTTGTGCAATAGTAATTTTGGAGCCATTCCAAAGAATATGTTGAACATTCCTCATAAGGGCAAGTATGATTTCTGAGTGACGGTATCGTAGTGGTCTAAATATCATCGCACTAGGACGCAGGTTAGTTGTGTTGGAGTGTGGTTTACCAATAGGCACACGATGGGCCCGTTCTATCTCTAAGTCTCTATCAAATTTGATTTCCAGGGTGCCTGGCAGCCAGGCCTCCAAAAACTCAACACATGAGTTGGCGTCATCCTCCACCTTTTTCTGGTAATCCGAAAAGGCACGAATTTCCTCTGCGGTTGCGATCTTCAAACTCTGAGATGCCTCTCATAAGGGATTTGATCTTGCTGGTAGCTGCTTCCACTTTATCTTTTTCATTTCGATGCAGCATCCTCCAGCATACCAATCCTTGTTTCCGCTTCTGAGATCTTGCTCGACATGTTCTGGAAGTCGTTCCTTAGGGCTTAGATATCAAGATGCATTGCATCTGTGTTTTCCTTTGTTTCTTGCGCTAGGTCGTGTGAGGCGTTTAGGCGTTGCAAGATCATATCCAGGCAGGCACCTGGGTCTGTTTTGGACTTGAGAGGAAAGAGGAAATGACCATACACATCAAGAACTCAGCTAAGAGCGCTTTCCTTAACCTAAAGCTACTGAACAAAATAAAACCTTTCATTACGCCCAGTGATCTCAAACAGGCCACCCAAGCATTGGTGTTGTCAAGACTGGACTATGGGAATGCTGTCCTCTCAGGAATAGCAAAATCACATCTGGCTCCCCTCAAAACAACTCTCAATGCGGCAGCCAGAATGGTCACCGGAATCAAGAAATTCGATCATATTTCTCCTGCACTCAGAGAACTTAAGTGGCTCCCAGTCGAAATGCGGGTCAGCTTCAGAACAGCCTGCCTCACACACAAAGCCCTGCACACCGGCAAACCCGAATATTTGGCGGCCAAACTCAAAAAAGCCGGTCAGGCCAGGAACCTCAGAAGCTCAAACTCCCTCCTACTCATCCCGCTGAAAACTCGAAAACAAAAAACTGCAACACGATCCTTCGCCGGGAGCGCGCCTAAAATCTGGAACTCTATTCCCCCCCACATCAGAACTATTCCCTCTTTTGTAAAATTCAAAAGCCAACTCAAAACCCTGTTCCTCGACCGCTCCCTAGGGAACCGATAGGAGCAGTCGGAGCGGGAAAGCAGACACCTCGCACTGCTTCGACTCCTTGTCCCCAAGACTTCGAAACAGATCTCCCCACCATCGACCTTCACTGCTAATTGTTTTTTTTTGTTTTTTGTTGTTGTGATTCTCTGCAATGTATCTGTTGTAAAGCGCTCCGATACCCTCGGGTCAGGCCAGCGCTATATAAAACTTCTTAAATAAAATAAAGTCCGGGAGTGGAAGATCTACCTTAGTACATTTTAGTGAGAATTTGTTTTCTCTAGTATCTTTGTGGTCTTTACTCCTAGGGTCAGCCATTTTCTACGTCGCTGAAGGTTGTATTGATGCAGAGCTCTGCAAGTTGGTGTAGAGGTGTGCTATGATGTTTGTAACGTAATCTTCAATCACAATAGTGTTGAGGTTGTGCCCCTTCAGAAATATACTGTGACAAATAGAGGTAGTTGAAACGTTGTTGGAGCCTTATTGAGCAGAGAGTAGGTCTCACTATGAGGGACTGTTTGGGTCAGGTCCCTAGGCTTTATTGTGATATATGGGGTGTAGGCCAATGGATCAGGCCTTAGAGCTACAGACCTGGCCGCCAGTTTGCGCGCTCTCAACTGTAGCCCAGGAACAGTAGTAATTAATCAGAATATCGTTGTGCTGCGTCTGACAATCAAAAAGCAAGACCTAATTTGGTGATCGCTGAGTGGAGGTATTCTGCAGTAACTACTCATGTCTTCTACTTTTACTTGTTTTTAGTACTCCTTGTGGTTGCTTATGCTTTATAAGGACAGCTGGTTTTTCAATTTGCAGTCACAGGTGCAGCCACCATTTTGTTTTCCCTCGGGGGAAATCGGCACTTTTCTTTATGAATTCTTCTGTTCACCCTGTGATGATGGTACCCAATCTAAAAGTTTTCAAAGAAGGGATCACATGAGTCACGTAATACGCCTCAGAGATATGTGGGAAGTTGTTAGCACAGGCAGCGGTAGGAAGATCGGGAGCAGGAGCACGTGAATGCAAGGATGGCCGGCGGGCACAAACCTTTGTGCCTGTGATCTAGTAATGCAGTTATCTGCTGTTTACTTCTCTCTGTGGGTATTTTTGTGTGTACTTCGATGGCACATACATCATAGTCACAAGTTATGAGTGGCGTACGCACACATAGGGGGGGTCTCATGCTGGAGGAGCGAGGGGGGCTGATAAGTAGGGGGGGTGCCATAAACTCCAATTCTTTCGAGCCTAATAGTCAGTCGGGTACTCCCGTCTAAGTGTTGGATGTATCCGGGTAATCATGGCGCTGTGCCAATGGGGTGTCCTCACTATTGTCGTGCAAGCAGAGGTAGCACGGGTGAATACTGATCATGCGGTCATAATGTGGGCGGAGGCTTCCCAAACACTGGTTATAGTATCCATGTCATTGGGGAGACATCGAGTGTTTGACGCACAGGCTGTATGAGGTATCTCCTACCTACATATGTTGGTTGCCCACCACAGTGGAGTCTTTTGGACGTCAGGGCTATGAACGGAGCGGCCGGGAGCCACCATGTTGTCTCCTTCGGTATTCAAGGGAATAGGAGGCGATCCGGATAAATCTGAACAATCAGTGTCGCCTTTGTATCGAATTGTAGCCCCGCAGGTTAGAAAGTCTTTTTTGCCTGGTTTCGGACCGGTTGGTATGGTAATTATGTACCAGAATATTGAATTGCAGGGCAAGAAGCGGAGCCGCCAGATTAGGCCGCCATCTTGCTCCGGCACAAGCCACGTCCTCCCAAGTCAATAGGTCTTACCAACAAGAGCTATTGGCTTTGTGAATCTTTTTTAGCCATGTTGTACAGCAGCGCGACTACTGTGCAACATGACTGAAAGTTATGAGAAAAAAAAGCACAATGATGAAGTAGCACTCCACATCATATTGCTTTTTTATTTTATTATTCATTTTTTAAACTTTCAGCCACATTGCAAAGCAGCAGTGCTGCTGTACAACATGGCTAAAAGTACATTGACAACACCAGTAGTTGTTCTTAAAAGTATTGCAGCCATTTTGGACAGCAGCATCACTGCTGTGCAGCATGGCGGATTGTTTGGAGCAAAAAAGAGATATGACGAAGCAGTTACTGTACAACATGGCTTAAAAACCTTAACATAGCCAACACATAGCTCTTGGAAGCGGGATGTTTTAGCTTTGCCAATGCTTGTTTATATAAACTCTTGCCTTTCACTGAAATACCAGTGTACTTTATTTTGTAGGATCTCACTTGTGTCAGATCTGTCACTTGGGAAATGCCATCAGAGCCGAGATAGTATCAGTCATTCCTTTAATAATACAAAAATGTGGATCGCTAAAGGCTCCTCACCGCTTATACTGGCTAGTTCCTATAAGTTTTCAGCTTTAAATTGATAATGGTGTTGCTCACCTCCTTGGATTAGCCGTCCCAAATCCAAAATACTTACAATACAATCATACCATTAGTAGAGGCAACAAAGATACAGTAACCTTAAAAGTCCAAGAAGACAAGGTAATCTAAGTTTCTTTTATAGATGAATCTTTATTCTTCTTCCAGTAAACTCAGCAAGACAGCCAACGCTTTTCGCTCATATATCATGAGCTTCATCAGGGCAGTAATTAACAAACATAAACATCTTTTAGCACATATATATATTTTTATTGTTCGATTACTTAAAACCATTACAAAATAAAAGAGCCAAAACAATGCATTCAAATTTCATATACAAAAACATCGGGTCATTCAGGTTTATCAAGAGCTCTGTAATCAGTCAAGTAGTTTTACTTTTACAGTGAGACGTCAGTTACTGAGGCACATAACCCACAACTCTATATTCTAAACAACTAGTTTGAGCTAAAAAAGAAGTTGTAAGTGCATTAAAAAAACTGCCTTGTTAAGACCGGGTAATACAAACTGCAAAGGCGCAGTAGACGTATTTTTTTTTCAAACCAACTTTATTGCCTTTTATATTTGTCTCTTGCAGCACATTATCAATTTTGCATGTTAACATTTTTCAAATTCAGCTTATCTCGCGTCCTTCATCCCCTGTACATGCGAATTGTTCTTGCATTATTACTGTCTCCAGTGCTGTAATGCATTCCCATGCCCGGCATGCCTTCAATCCCCCTCCCTCCCCTCCCCCTAAAACTTAAACTTAAACTCCACCCCCTCCCCCGGCACTGCTGTCTCCTATAGCTACAGGATGTCTCCTTGTGACCACATCTATTACCTCTCGCTGTGTGCAGCTCTACCATTCGGTCACTGTTGTCCAGCTCTAACCCCCCTCGGTTCATAGGCTTCAAAGGGTCCTCATCTCCTGGTGTTTGTTCACCTCTACCCTCCTGATTCGGTCTCCGGGGACCTCCCTGTCGTGACGGTCTTTCAGGGGTAGTGGCTTCAGACCCAGAGTCCTTGTCCCTCAGCTCCTCCATCAGTACTTCCCATGCCTGCGCCCTTTCCAGCTTTCCCAAGCCCCTTCTCGCATTTCTGAGCAAGATTCTGCCCTCACATCCTGCCTACTTCTCTAATTCTCTCTTCCATCTATGTATGCTGGGGCCAGCCGGGCCTTCCATCTACTAGTAATCTCCCGTTTTGCCAATATAAAGGCGAGGTCCTGGAACTTATCTGTGACCTTAGTCTTAGCTGTTTGGGGGAACAGGTTGAGTAGGACATGTTCTGGTGTGCACGGGACTATTCGTTCTGTTATCCTAGCCGTCTCTCTTGTTACTTCCTGCCAATATTGTGTCCGGGCCTGGCAGCTCCATACCATATGTATATAGTTCGCCCCTCGCTCTCTACACCTCGGGCATTCCGCATCCTCTCTATGAAAGAACCAGTTGATGTGTTCCGGTGTTATGTACGCTCGGTGCAACATGTAAAAACTAATTAGGCTGAAGCGTGCGTTTCTGGATACTTTAGTCGTGCGTGATGGGATGTTCTCCCAATCTTTGTCTTCCAGTGGTCTGTCTATGTCTTCCACCCACTGATTCCTTAACCTTTCTAGTGGCTGTACAGAGTCCCGCCCTATGGCCCTGTATAGGCATGTGACAGCTTTTATGGTCCCCCCCCCCCACCAGGCCTATATACTCACAGGTGGCGTGTCGTGGTGGTTCCGTCGTGCCCATGCCCCAGTGCCGCCTCATTGCCCCCGTAACTGCCCCATAGAGTAGAAAGTGTCCCGGCGGGATGTCCCAATCTGTACTGAACTCTTCAAAAGGGAGTAGCTCCTCGTCCCGGTATAAGTCTCCCACCTTCGAGGCTCCGGCCTGCTCCCAATCTTCTATCCCCCTCCAGTGTCCCCCATGTGGGAGTGCCCCCAGGAGTGCTAGTGGCTATTCCAGTGAATATGGGTAACGTATCCTAGTCTTTTGTAGGCACCTACCCCAGCATCGGTGTATCACTTTGTGCTCATTACTTTGGACCTGCTGTGCCTTCACAGTCCCCATCAGGGTGTGAAACACAATCAGCCTCTCCGGGGTGAAGGGGGTGTCCCCCTGTCCGGCGTTAGACTCCCTGCCACCCACTGTGTAAATCTTTGCAACTGTCCCGCCAAGTAATATGCCTCCATGTCAGGCACGGCGAGCCCCCCCCTCTGACTGTGTCCTTTTTAGCAAAGTAAGGGCTAGCCTCCTTCTGCCCGTCACCCATATAAATGCAGAGATGCAGGAGTCCAATTCTCGAACCATGCCCCGGTATCCATACCGGTAGTGTGGTAAAGAAGTACAATAACCTGGGAGGGCCACCATTTTTAGTAGGGAAATCCGGTCCGCCACCGAGAGGGGGAGCCTCCCCCAGAATGCCATATTATCCTTGAGCGACCGCAGTGCCCCCCCTACATTTCCTTCCTGTACATCTGCCATGGAGTGGAAAATCTTTACCCCCAGGTACCGAAAGCATTGGGGTTCCCAGTGCAGCACCCCCAGGTCCTCTGGTGGTGGAGTGCCCGCCTCCATTGGGAATAGCCGAGACTTCTGCCAATTAACTCGCAGACCCGATAATACGCCAAACCTCTCCATCATATTCTTCGCCCCACGCAGCTCTCCCCCCGTATTCTTGAGGAAGAGCAGGAGGTCATCAGCATACAGCGCTATGTGGTGCCTTTGTCCTCCTAATTGGAGGCCTCCATATTCTTCTCCGGATCGTGCCCTACATGCTAGTGGCTCCACTGCCAGTGCTAACAGCAATGGGGAGAGAGGACACCCCTGTCCTGTGCCCCTCTCCACTCGGTACTGTTCAGATATCGTGCGTCCCGTACGGACCCTCGCCACCGGGCTAGTGTACAGTAGTCGCACCCACTGTATAAAACCCTGCCCGACCCCCATTTTTGCTAGGACGGCGTAGAGGAACTCCCACTCAAGGCTATCAAAGGCCTTCTCTATATCTATTGCGAATATCACACCCTCCCGCTCCTCTACCGCCCCCAGCTCCAAGATGGAAAGTAACCGGCGTACGTTCAGGGTCGTATTTCTGCTTGGGATAAAACCCGCCTGGTCCTGGTGCACCAGAGACGTCATATGTGGAAGCAGCCTCGTTGCCAATAGCTTACTCAAGATCTTGAAGTCGAGGTTCAGCATCGACAGGGGCCTGTACGCCGTGCATTCCAGAGGAGACTTGTTGGGCTTAAGCAGTGGAATTACCACCGCTTCCCGAGTGGTGTTTGCTAGCTGACCTCCCTCCCCAGCCTCTGTATACATCTCTACTAGCCTAGGGGCTAATTCCTCCACATACGTTGCATAAAACTCCTTCGGAAGCCCATCTGTTCCCGGGGTTTTCCCTCTCGCCAGTTCTTTAATGGCCACTCTGATTTCATGCTCCGATATTCCTGCCCCTAGTTGGTCTGCGTCCTCCTCGGATAAGACATGGAGGGAAAGCTCTGATAAGTACTCCTTTATCTCCCCTTCCCTCCTAGGTCCAGAGCTCCTGTATAGCTGTTCATAGTAACTATAGAATCTATTATTTATGGCGTCCTGCCTGTATAATGGGCGCCCTTCCCGGTCTGCTATTTCGATTATGGTATTCCCTCTGCGAGTGGGGTTGGCAAGCCATGCCAATAGCCTGCCCCCCTTAACCCTCTCCACATGGGTCCTATCTGTATATGCTTTATAATCAAAGCACCTTAATCGTTCCTCTTGCGCAGCTACCTCTTCCTTTGCCTCCAATAACTCCTGGCTTAGTTCGGGGTGGTTCGGGCACCTAAGTTCAATCTCCCTCAACGCTCGGTCTGCCCTTTCGACGTCTGTAAGCAGTGTTCGCCGCACTCCAATGGACGCCACCATACATCGTCCCCTGATTACTGCCTTAAAGGCCTCCCATTCCGTTACCCTGGAGTCAGTGGAGTGAGCATTATCTGCAAAATATGCTGAAATATGACCCCTGATGTCGTGTAGGAACACTTGGTCTTCCAGGGACTCGGGCTTTAGGCGCCAGGTAGGGATGGGTTGTTGTTGCGTCCCCCAGTGCAGTCTAGTTAATATCGGGTTGTGTTCTGACACAGTACGTGTTAGGTATTCTGTGCCCTGAAGTAGTACATGCATGTCAGGTGAATATAGAAAAGTATCCAGTCGCACATGTAGGTCGTGAATATGTGAGAGGTGGGAGTACTCCTTTTCCAGCGGGTGGGTACGTCTCCATGTATCCAAAGCAGCAGACTTATTACTATAAGAATTGGTTTTAGGGACCGATTATTTCCCTTAAAAAACGAATACATAATTAAGCTCAATATACCTAAAGTAAATACTTAAAAATCTCAGAGCACCCTACACAGAACTATTCACATGACACAGTATATATAATTTTTTAAATAAAATGTAATTCCACTGAAAAATGTTTTAAAAGATGATGCCAGTGCAAGGGAGCCGACTCAGCAGGGCCGACTGACCGTTCCTTCGTGCCAGAGCCTCTGTTCTCCATTATGGTGTCCATTAAAGTATAGTTGTCATCAAAAAAGAGTCTCTGGATTGCTCTTGGGGCGTTTAATTGATCAGGATTTCCTCCATGCGCTATAAAGCTGACGCACCGCCGTGGGAGATGTTTAAGCTTGTGGCTGATGTCTCCCCAAGAGTTATATCCTGCCTACTTAATTGTTAAAAGCTGAGTCCACAAACTTGACCAATTGAATGTTCACTGCAGTGTTATCCAGAATTAGGGAGCTGATGATGGCCTGCCGGCATGTACGAGTACCTAGCTTGTTTCATTCTGGCCTTAGGAGCGCTTTCTGTTCTTCTAACAGAGCAGGGCAGCTGCAAACGATACGTTGGAACGATTCCTTGTGCACTCTGCAACACCTGTATGCTGTTGCTACCAGTGGCCTGCGCCACCTAGCTAGATGTTTCAGAAATGGCCATTCCCCTAGCCTGAGAGCCATAAACTTAAGTATTTAATATTTAGAGTATGTGCATACCAGGTAAGGCTGTTGATGCCTCAGCTGGTAAGAGTTAATAACTGCCCAAGAATGCCTACGCTTTGCTAGTACATTCATGTCAAGCTGGCATGAATGAAGTCGTACTTGCCTTCTGATGCTTAGCTTGAAGGCGTTTTGGGACACGTGTAAAGCTCTCTAGCATTCAGCTGATTGCAGCATTTCTAAAGGTACAGGGAATGAGGTCCTCCGACCCCACCTGACTGAATGTTTTTGCCATAGTAGAGCCTCCAAGCGTCCTCCCGTGGCCAACCGAAGTTTGTTGCAAATATTTAGAAACTCACCTGCCTGTGCCACCTGTTGATTAAAGAGGCTGGGTATCAGTTGGATCTGCGCAGCTGATGCAGATCTCAGCAGGCGAAGGGTGGCCTAATCGATCCTAGTGACCAGTTTATTTACAAGCTTCTCGTCCCTCCCCAACAGAATCTCGCTTCTATAAGCCACGGTTGAAATTACTTTGGCCCTCATTACCTTAAGATGTCGATCGAGTCTCATCCTCCACAGCAAGCTAGACAGTTTTAAAAAGAAAGATAAGAGAGCCAGGGCTTTTGCTTCCACAACCTTCATATGGAGGACCAAGTAGCACCTTGCATCAATTGTGATACCAAGATATTTATATGGCTGTTCCTTGGAAATCTTGTTGCTTTTAAAACGCCAGCTTCCAGCCTTATTGATTTTTCTGCCCAGGATGAGAATCTTTGTTTTCTTTAGATTGACTACCAGGCGGTTTACATGGGTGTAAGAGTGCAGGGCAATTAGTAGCCGGTGCAGTCTGACTCTCATGTGGTTGAGCAGAACTAAGATGTCTTCGTAGAGCAGTATGTTAATGTGTTCACCCCGATCTCAGTCGAAATTACTATTCGTATTATGGCGTGCACTGGAAAGGTCAAAATGTATACGTTGAAAAGTAATGGGGCAAGCACACACCCCTGCTTAACCCCCAGACAGGTAGCAATTTTCCTGGACACACAAGTCCCATCGCCCAGTTTAACACGAATCCACGTGTCAGTATGCAGTTGTATGATGGCCTTGAGAAGACTCTGTTGGATTCCAAAGTTGTTTAATTTCTTCTACAAGGGACACAATCAAACGCTGCCCTGAAGTCCACAAAACAGAAGTACAAAATAGTGCATGATGGTACCACCCCCTCTGATAATATAGAGATTGCTAGCAGGGTTGTCGAAGTACCGGATTTCTCAGTAAATCCGGTTTGATTCTTTGGGATGATATCCCTAGACTTCACCCATTGGCGCAACTTCTCCAAGAGTAGTCAGGCGAAGAATTTGGCTTTGTTGTCCAATAGCACTATCAGCCTGTAATTATTGGGTCAGATTGAAGGCCACCTTTGTGAATAGGCTGAATAATGGCACCACGCCATGATTCTGGGATTAATGAGCTCCTCAGGCAATAATCATATAACGGTATAGTTTGCTAGCCCATAAAGATATGTCCTGCTTAAATAGGACCTTTGGGAAGGCCGTTTGACCCTGGTGCCCTATCGTATCTGGCTTTTGCCAAAATTATGTTCAGCTGTTGTATCAAAAAAGTTAGATGCTGAACAGAGGGAGATAAACCCTCTGCAACTAAAGAAGTAACAGAGCTGAAGGCCTCCATGGAGCTCGTAGTGCAGGGCCGACTTCTTAGCCAGACTTCATGACAGTGTGAGGTTTCTGCAGGGTCACTTGGTGTTAAATGTCTTAACAGAAAAGATGACCACTCGGATTCAGAGATATTAGCACTGCCGACTGTGGCTGCTACGTTCACCTGCTGGTTGACCATAGACCAGAAAATCTTTGAATCGCTCTTTTCTAATCTTGTAAAAGAGTTTGGTCCAGAACTGGCCAATGAGTCTAGTCTTCTCAGCCCATACTGCTTGCTTGAGACCCTTTTGTGCAATCTTCGTCACTACCTGTTTGCAGCCAGGAGTTCAACGGGCTGCACTCAGAGATATTCAAGGCCTTCTACAGACTTATAATCGTGGCAGTAGGAGGAAACAGTCTAGAGTGGAGTGTTGACTGCGTTTTAGCTACCATCGTACACGAAAATGTTACCGCTCAGCAATTGGAGACGTGTTCTCAGCAACAACCCCAATTGCAATTTTTACAAATTCTGCCATAATTGTTCCCTGGGAATCCTCCCTCCGTTTGAGCCTCCTAAGATTGTCAGTAAATGCTCCTTTGCTTGAAAACAAACCAGGGCATGTTGTACCATACTGGTGTTCAGTCTCATAACTTGGGAACGATAGTTGCTCTCCTAGTGGGGCACTATGTCATTGCTTACCACAATGTTAAACATTTCCACTTTGCAAATTGTGTAGTCAAGTTATGACCTTGATTTGTCATCTGATCTTGTCCAATTAGGCTGAACGTCCTGCGGAAACTTTCCTTTTAAAACTTAAGCCCAAGCTGTTGAGCTTCATAATCACCAGTTCCCCCAGCGGATTCCCTAAATTTCCCTTGGGCCTAATCTGTTCAGGAATGCTCCATGAGCTGTCTTGAGCCTCCTCTGGAGCCTCATCATGGCTATCTTGAAATAAATTCACATTTAAATTCACATTTAAATCCCCAGTTATGATGTAGTCTATTATAGGGTGGTCCTTGCCCAGTTCATATAGGACTGAAATAAGGTGGGTCAGATTTGACCTTTTTTCCCTCAAGCATGGGTTAATATAGATATTATTTAGCAGAAGCGAACGGTTTGATCTCCAGTTTATCAATGTAACTGCTTGAAACCAGTTCTCTTGCATATCCATGGTTTGAATTAGGATCTTGAGATTCGTAGAGATATACAGGGAAGTCCTCCTTTAAGTCTACCATTTTTATGCTCTTTGGAGGCAAACTTGTTATACTCAAGGAAACCGGTTATAGGGCATTCTACAGTGGTCCAGATTTCTTACAGGGCGATGATTTCAAATTACCCCCATACTCAAGGAGGTCTGTATTATGCTGTTTTTGGGCAAGGCCACAGATATTCCAAGAGCATAGTGAGAGGAGCAGGAACTCCTGAGTCCGTGGCTGAGCGCTTCCTGTGTTTGCGGGCTAGGGTTGATGGCAGCCAACTCCATCCATCCGAGGAGATTTCCCCTGCCTCTGTGCGGTGATCTCGAGAGGCCGGATGTTTGCAGCCTATTGCACTTTTCAAAATGGAATAGGTTCCTTGCTTGGAGGCACTGCCTTCTGTTTGGAGAGAACCACAGGATAGCCCTTTTCTTTGTAGACCGCAAGTTTAATGACCCTGCAGTGGAACACCTCCTCTTTCAACAGAATCAATTACACATAGTCAGGGGAGGCAAACTTGATGTTTGCCTCCCCTGACTATGTGCAATTGATTCTGTTGAAAGAGGAGGTGTTCAACTCCAGGGTCATTAAACAATGGTGGATCAGAAATTTGTGCACCTCTTGGAGTGAGAAACCTGATAGAGATATTATCCTTTGACTCCAAATGACTAAGCTCAGGAATAGCTTCATTAGGCTTAGAATGTTTCCCTGGTTCAGTATGTCCTGGAGACTCGGAGAATGGTATTGCGGGAGGAATAACAATTTGACGTTGGATTGATACAAGGCAATTGACTTGGCAACACCTCTGCTTGAGTTTAGTATGGAGTAAACCAGGGTAGTGATCGGGATGTTATGGCTTTCCATAGCCTCTACTACCAGTGTATCACTTGGCAGGTGTTCCAGTTTTGAGTCCCTATTGGGCCAGGCTGTTATCATGTCCATTTGATCTTTTGCGGGCACCGGGGGCCGATCAGGATTAGCTTGCTCTGTCGGAGCTTAAAAACTTCCTGAGGTCACACAAACGAAAGACCACGAAGTTCCTCCTAAGCTGCTCAGATTCTGTACCACCCAGGGTACAGGGGGAACCAGCTCCTCCCCTGTTTCCCGATGACTCACCCTGATGCCAGCAGCAGAATTGGGATCTTTTTGGTATGGCGTGCTTCCTTCTGGGGTTATTTCCTACCTAAAGGATCTGATTGAGGGTTTGAGTCAGCAATGCCAGCTGCGACATTATGTTCCGATCGAGATGCCTCAGTATGTGAATGGGCGCCACTCCCTATATCCAAAGGTCAACCTGAAGATCTAACTTGTCCAAATGAGAATTAAGGGCAGTTACGTGGACCATAGAGTCCGGCACTGGCAGAGAAAATTTTGGGGTGACATTGCTGACAGTACCACAATTACGAGCCTCGTCATAAAAAAGAGTGAGAGCTCTAGTAGTGATTGGTTATTCAGTTCCAACCCCACAGTGTTAGACTGATTATTGCCAGTGACTACCGGCTGAGAAAATGTAGTAGGAAATAATAGGACAATGTTCCCCACTGTAACCTGGTCCCACCGTGTAGATGGTGGACTGAAGGGGCATTTTGTGTTTGATTCTGAACTGGGCTCTCACCAAAGCTGCCCCACTTTGTGTGAGAGATCGCCTAGCTGAGGGGCTGCATGTGCTGGACTTACTACTGGAGCAATTATATCACAATTGCATACTGTACTGTACTGTGATGAACTGATGCAGAGCTAGAGTGAAGCATCCAGGAATGACTGAAGCAAGATGAGGATTGATGACCTCCAAAAGGTCCTGTGGGGACGTGCATGAAGGGGAGCCACCGCAAGGATGAACAAATGGGAAGACTGGGAAAAAACACCTCGTACCACTTAATTCCATAGATTTGTCTTTGTGTGGGTCCTCCAGGCTTATTTTCACATCTATGCTTTCGCTTGGAAACAGCGGGCTGGAATAACAATTGCCCTTGTTGTCCCCACCATATGAATGGTTTCCATAGAGTCGCATGGAGAAGGGCTTCCTTCCTGCGTTGACGACTTCGGTTCAATTTTAGTCAATATTCGGCAAAAGAAGTCATAGTGGGAGTGCGCAACCCTGTTTGTCCGCCCCTGTTGACGGATCTTGCCTCGCCCAAGTTGGTCAGTGAGTTTCTAGCCAAAGAATTAGGCAAGGGAGATGTGGCCTGTTGCACTATTGCCTGGTTGACTGCCTTAGATGGCTTCCTGCTCTTGAGATCAATCAGTGGCACGCACCTCGTCCACCTGGACCTCATTGCTGCTTTGTTGCGCTGGGAACTGTGGGGCTGGTTCTTACCGCAAAGTTAATGACCCCTGTAGAGTAGGTTTTCCGACACAAAGTCTTGTACTAGATGAGTAGAGGGGAGTGGTCCAAGAGGGAGGGAGCTCACCAGAGTCACAAGACGCACATGGTCCTAGGAAGACAGTTTTTGTGGCGTCTGGGCTCTACATGCAGTAGTGATGGCACCTACAGCCACACTCACCTCTCTGCTTCATCCCCTATGATTGCAACTCTGGCTCAGCAGCTCGTGGCACCAGGACGGACAGCCACACTCAAGCCCAGGGCAGAGGCATGAGGGATCCAACGGGATGGGCTTGGGTGTGGGGTAAATTCACCACATGACTTCGCAGCTCCTCACCTCGCCCATGCTGCCTCCTGCCTCATCCAACCGCGGATGTCCAATGCCTCTGCTGCTGTCACTGTTGCACCGTGGTGGTTGTCTGCAGAGGAGCAGCCAGTTACCGTGATAGTTTTCCAGTGACTTCTGAGTCTTTTGTGAAATTGGCCATCTACAGTCCCTCTCAGGAATAGTTCCTCCTGGAGCTTGGCCACGACCCTTGAGGGCCCAAGGGATGGACGAGCTGTTTCTAGATTGTCTCTAGCCACTGATGGACAACCCTCTGGGTCCAGCCTTGTCCTTGTCTGCCGTTTCAAGGCTGAAGATGGGGAGAAGCCAAGGAGGGCAAGGACTGGGCTGATTCCAGACATTGGAGTAAATTAGAAGTCCACAGTGAGTCTCCAGCTTAGAACCATCAGGCACAGTAGGTGAAACCTGTTTAGGTGGGGTTCCCGCCTTTGTCTTGCAAAATGGGTTTATCATGCAGCTAGACTTTAATCCATTGCTCCCCCCCTAACTAATAGGGTATCACTTGGGTACCAGTGAACCTGTGATTGTCTTACACTGGGATAGTCTCCACATGGTTCCCTTGAGCAGTTTGTTTCATTTACGTATTAGTCTGCTCACTAGAGACTGCCACTTGAAAGCTGGGATGGGATGCGAGTTATGCCCCAGTGCTGCTGTGAACTATTACACCCTAGTATGGAACTAATTTCATAAGGGCAGTTGCTGAAAGGGTTGCGAGGTAGAAGATGTTCTTACTCTGCTATTGTTGGGGCTGTTTGATATCACTGTAAATGCGATGATTACCCCCGTAGCCTGCAAAACAGTCTGTTGAAACGCTGTTTTTTAGGGACCAGTTTAGCAGTAGAGAAAAGAGTGTTGCACATAGCTTGCTGGGCGTTTTTGTTACACTGGTTGTTGATATGTTGAGTTTCCTGGGCCCCTAGAATCAGAGAAAGGCCCTAGTGCATTAGAAGGGAAGACATCTGAGGACATCCGTAAGCACATTCGTACCTGCCAGCTTTGTGGATTAACAGTCACCTGACCTGGACATGCTAGCCCTCACCTGTGTGGATGAACTCCATTGCCGTCAGGCTCCCCTGGCACTTCACCAGAGGGAGGTCTACCTGCAAATAGAGGAATAGTGGAGTACAAGTTACGTGGCCCTGAATGCCTGTAATATTAACAGCAGTGGCATTTTAAAAATTAAGAATCTCACTTAACTGAACAGGCAAAATGTCTTTGGCAGAGTTGCAGAGTTAAACTCTGTTCTGTTTAATTTTAACAGTTCTTAATAACTGTAGGGTATTTTGTTATTTGCGCTACATTTCTTCTTTGTGGGCTGTCATTGCATAAAGTCTCTATCCTTTTGGACGCTTGCACCCAGATATGTTTACCCTACACTCCCTTATGGAGCATCATTTCTGCATTGTTTACTTAAGCGATCAGTTAATTTTCCCTATATTTTGCTACTTTTCAGGGCCTATCCCTTTATTTTGTAAACCAGACACTTGAAGTGCATACATATGTCAATTCCTTCTGTTCACTGCTTTCTTATTGGGATGTTCTGCTCCACATTTCTAGCCTTGATGTGCTAGTATCTCGGGTGGGATCCCAATGATGAAGCATGCCACCAACTAGGTTAGTGGGTGAGGGGTCTTTTAAGAAAACCTAAAAGGGTTTTTTCACACAGACGTGTGACGGACATCTCAACAGACAGACAAACAAAGTATGGTAGTGTGCTCGCTTTTCTTTGTTGAATAAGTCAAATTCTAATCGAAACCACCAATCATTCTATGTTAAAACCTGCAATGTCCTGTAGTACCTGATAGAGAAAAGTACCAGTCCTCTTCCCTCTCAAAGGAAAGGGGAAACCATTCCAATGTGCTGGCGAGGCAAACCTTCAAGAGCTTAATCATTGTAAAAATAATTTTCAGACACCCACCTTTCTTTTCGATTATACTCTTATTCCAGCATTGTTACCGGGCCAAGTTTGCTTCGCATAGATCATACATAAAACATACCTGGCCAAATTTTTTTTTTTACCACATTCACAAATGTAAGACTTTTCACACCCCAGAGGTTTGGTAGTACTTTGGGTTCACACTTAAAGGCACATTTTAAAATATATTGACCAGTAACATTGTACAAAGCAAGATATGATTTTTAAGTTGTCTTTAAAAATGAGTGGGGGTTATCAACTATGTTTATTCCGGTGGTAAATTAGCCTAATTGGTGCATTTGAGGCACAAAACCAGACCTCTTTGCAAGTTCTAGTCCATTTTGACCATGCATGACGTTTAAAAGCGAGGGAAGGGTAACTACATTAAAAGTGTGTTTTCATACCAATCCTGTTTATGTCTGGGATGTTTCTGTTCATGTGTCACTTAGGGTGGTGAGCAGAGACTGAAAATCAGTCTATTATTGCAAATGAATAAGATATATACCTTTCGGAACATGACCCACGACCTCATCCTGTTCTCCATCAGAAATCAATATTGCCATTGTATGGAGACTGCCCTAGCATTTGTGTGTCTACAGAATTAAAAGCTGCCTGCGGGAAAGGGCCTTTGGCTTTAGTCCAGCAAGCAATACCCTTTGCCACATGTGTCAAGATTCTGCAAAGAACTTCGGGAAGCTGCTTAGAGGGCGTGATTCTAATATAGCATTAATTTCTCTTATAGTTGAGCCTGTTACCAAAAGAGCTGGATGCTTGTCTCACTATCAAATAACTGCTTAGTGTTGTCACGCCCCCCAGTAGTGGCCTGGGAAGCAAGATGTTAGATCTTAACTGGCTCAGTGTGATTTACAGTTGATCAACAGACCACAGCGCTGCTAAATTTAAAGCGCCACTCCGCCGATTATCAGATTAAAACGTGACCAATAGCTAGTTTATGATTCGATGCTTTACTTTTCACAGAAGTGATAATTTGCTTGGGCCGGCTGCTCTGTTTTACCAAAGGCATATACTTTGTGTACAATGAGTGTGTTTGTGTTACAAAATAGATGAGGAAAATAGCAAGTGCTGGGAAGATTCCGGCCCATCATCGCATTTTTCAGATTACTTTGAAAAGGGAAGGAAATGCAGGTGTTTGTTTCCAATTTCGACCTCGACATGTTCCTGCGAGAGCAAGTTAACTTATGTGTTTACTACACCGAGAAAGGAACCATCCGAAGTCTCTGAATGCCTGGCTGCCCCTGGAATTCTCTGCTGAGAGTAAGCGATCCCTTATCACCCATCCACCCACCCTTGCCCCTGGTGTGGCACATAATGAAATACAATCCTGATGAATACCAAATGAAATCCAAGGAAATGATTAATATATTGTCTGAGCAGTGAAGCCTGCCAGCTTCCCTGACCTTGTACCCTTACTGAGGTCACTTAAATAAAATATCTGATCCTGTGCTGGGTTTGTGCTTGCTATGTATGGGATCATTCAATGCCGGGAAGAGACATTGTGGCAACATGGGGTAGAGAACAGACAGACAGGAAAGGAACGCTGGGAGTCATAATGACGATATCAGAGGAGATAGACACAAAGAGATCGGAGGGGAGATGCATGGAATAAAACAGAGGGACAGGTCAACCCGCTACTTCCATTCAGTTGGTGTTTATGGGTGCCTTCTTGCAAGAAACATTTTACTAATTGTGTCAGTTATGTGTACCTTAAGTTAATAGATGTGATCAGAAGACCCGGGTCCATTATAAAGAATGGGACATTTATCTGTAATGGGGAGGTCAGAAGCTTGGATCTCCTGGAATCCCACGACACACAATCATAGGAGTATTGAGGCGTTTGCATCTGTAAAGGCTATGAGGACTTTGTCAAGTCTGCAATAGGTTTCCTACCGACCACCCTCAATTCCTCAGCCCCCATAGCAGCCCATTCTGCTGTGGCCCATCTATCAACCGCACGTTTCCATCTCCAATGGTTGAGCCTGTTGGACACCACCAGTGCTACGCTATATCTCTGCAGGCAATAACTAGGGCCAAGTCAAGGAAACTGTTGCCTACTTTGCCAGTGCATGGTGTCCGTCTGTAGCAAAATGTGTAGTCTGTGCAGGGTGAGGTATGTACGGTGGAAGTAATTAAGTTGTGTATATTTGTAGCGTGTGTTCCGCGATATCTTGTGCACCTCGTCCAGTGCCTGCTTCCATTCTTTCCCTCTCAATGGTCGTACCAGGGAAACCTTCCACCTGGTCTGCAGTGCTGGCAATTTGTGTGTCACCATGGACAAAGTTGTTTGGTATAACCATGAGGCAAGTCTGCGGCTACTGACAAAGGTCAGCAATGTTTGTAACAAGTTGTTTGTCAGTGGTTCTGCCTGTCCCATTGCCCAGAGGTGATGCATCGATCACATGAGCGCAGCCAGTGTCCGGAATTGCGCTGGAGACAGGCCATCCTCCTTCACCAGGTTGTCCAGGGTTTTGGCTGTGCCCTCTCTGAAGCAGTCACCCACTGTCTCGAGTCCCACCTCAGCCCACTCATGCATCCTATACTCTGTGGAACACCCCCACCAGGTGTGAGCATGCGCACTGTAGGCAGGGCACGGGCATTTACTGGGCATTGTCGCATTTTCTGGTTTGCAGATAAGAAGATGAAGCCATTCTGACCATGGTGAACCAAAGAATTCAGGTGTGGCAATAATAGATTAGCCAGCACTTTGCAGAGGAATTGTAGTTTAAGTTTAACATAGATAGCAGTTGGTACACGGACACATTCATGGCATCGCTCATAGGTTTAGGGATGGACATTATGAATACCAAATGAAATCCAAGGAAATGATTAATATATTAATTATGAGGGCTTCCCGTATGGTGTTGGGCAATGAGCCACTCTCCAGAGCCTCTGCATACATTGCAGCCAGCTTAGGGGCAACTTGAACCATGTTAGTGCTATAAAATTCAGCCGTAAGTCCATCTTGTCTCTGAAGTTTTGCCACATTTATAATCCGCAGTGGCCTCTTTGATTTCCATTTCCGTAATGGGTTATCCAAGCATTTTGCCCTCCTGTTCCCTCAACCGGGGCATTGGGATCCTGTCTAGGAAAGCCTATATCTCCTCTCTAGGGAACAAGGCTGTTCTTGATACAGGGCTCAGTAATAATTGTCAAAAAGCTCATGTATGTCGGCCTGTGTGAATACTACAACGCCCAGTGAATCTTTAATGCAGCTAATCAGGGGGCTGTGGTCTTTAGGCTGGGTTAGCCATGACAGCAGCTGGCCTGCCCTGCCATCCTCAGTGTGTCTTGTGTTGAGGTGGTCTCGAAGCCTCAGTATACTCAGTCGTTCTAAAATGATAACATACTTTTTCCTTTCTGCAGTAAAAGACATAGGGATTTTTGTAAGTACCAGATGTTTTGGAGCCCTAGGTAAGGAGCAAGTCTCATAGTTCATCTGCAGCCCACCCTGTTAAACGTGGGAGTAGTGCCATGCCCCCCGTTGTCATCTCCGAATCCGAGCCACCAGAATGCAGCTTGGAATTCCTATCACTGGAGGATCTCTGCAATAGTGCTCCGAGTGAGTTCACAGTCTCTAGCACTGCCAGTCTGTCCCTTTCCATCCCTAGGCCCTACCCTGGCCAACTGTGGCTCAATGAATCCTTCGTTTGCACTTCAGCGGCGTGGGTCTGCTCTAGTGGGAAGCTCTCAATTCAGTTTTATAATGTTCCAGCCATTCCCATGCTCTGTCAGGGGTATCAAAGAACAAAGCGTAGCAGTGAATATTAGTGCATATCGCGGGTCCACCTCTCTCAGTGCTTTTTTAATATCTAATAAGGAGGTGTGTATGCGCTATAGCTCCAGAGTGTAGTTCAGGAAGATTGCCACGTTGGCATTTTCTACTTGGAAGCGGCCTGCTTTCTGGGAGGATTGTAAGATAAAGTCTCTGTCTCTGTAATACAGTACTTGTGCCACCACAGGCCTGGCTGCGCTCCAGGGACCAGGGGTCTGGCAGTTTAGAGAGACCTTGTGGCGCGCTCTCCTGGAGGTCTCTTAACCAGGTCTCCAGGAAGGCCACCATGTCCCTGTCCTCTATTTTTTAAGGCAATCCCCCAACTCTGATGTGGTTCCTGCAACTATGTCCTTTCGCTTCTTTAGTGAGTCTGTTGAGAACTTCGATCCTCCGCGTCAGGTCCTTCATTTGCCCCTGTAGCATCACTACTGCTGGTTTGAGGCCGCCAGTAACAGCCTCATGGTGTTTGAGCTTAATTACCAGTTTTTCAATTTTGTGCTCTAAAACCTCATGCAGTTTATTAACAGCCGCTAGTATTTGGCTCAGCGACACTGTCGGGTACTCCTCCATGTGTTGTGGCGGAGGGGGATGCAACAAGCCAGGACCCCTCCCTATGAGGTAGGGTACTGTCCGTATCTAACCTGTCTCCAGTTGCGGCCCCCTTCAGGCCTCTCGTGTGACCCATTACGTTGCTGGGCAAATGTCCGCAGGCAGTGCAAATAGCAGGTTCACCATTTCTGGGTAGGTTGCCCAGGGTTTCTCAAGGGCATGGGGATCACCAATGTCCCACAGAAATCAGCCACTGCCCACGCCTTCCTCTGGAGTGTACCCCAAGAGGGTGATGGTGCAGTGTCTCACAGTCTCAAGGGCAGGATTGCACGATTATTCCCCATGAGGCCCTGTGGGCAGACCTGAATCCAAGACTGCCCCAACACAGAAGAAAAAGCTTCCCAGAGGTCCTGTACTCCCCTTGAAAGTCCAGGGCCCCGCTCTCTTCCTTGTGCCCGATGGTGGGGCGTCACCATCCAGTCCTTCTCAGCTGAAGGGGGAGGCAGGCCAAGTGAAGCACAACGTCCCAGGCCTCCAAACTCCCTCTAGACTCCAAGCAGTGCCAAACCAGGGTTAGAACCCCGCCAGGGTTCTCTCACACCAGTGATAGATTGGTGTGAAATGCGGTACAGGGCCCCCTCCACTGAGTCTTCTGTCTCCATCAATGTGGTTCCCTCTGCACCCTATGCCCCACTCAGGCTGCTCTCCGTAGCACCGCCCAAAGGATGTGACCTAGTGGCCCTGCACTACCCAGATTCTACTCCACTGGTGTCAAACAGAAGAGTATGCCGTTGATGGTAAGCTCTTCCCTCAGTTGCCGGGTGGAAAGTTAGGGCTGCCTCAGCATCACGTGCCATAACCTACCTCTAGCATGGCCGCCACAGTCCGCTGCTGTCTGCAGCTGTCCACCACAATGAGCCTCAGTAGCGGACTGCCATCTTGTGCCTGCGCAGCAGCTCAGCATTCGCTGGATATAGCGCACCTCTTCTCCCACTCATTTGGCTATTCGGTGCTTCGTGCCCCCAGCACCTTCAGTATGTCTGGGCAGTGGCTTAAGCTCTCTTCTGCTGCGGATAGGATGGGGTTCTGAGAGGTAGCTGTACTGAGCTTTCTACAGCGAGACCACTGGGCACCCCGCCCCCATGTTCATTGTTTAGGACTTTGTTTTTTCTATATGTGCAAATCTTCAGACATACCATGCACATTTTAAATATATGTATATTGACTTCAGATTACTTTTCCAAACCTCAATAGGTTATTTCTGTTTGAGAATTAAATTCTGTTTAAGATAATATTTCGATGGCTTCTCCTTTTCTCCATTTCCTTCCAAGATCTCCCTTCATATGTCATGATTTGCCATTGTTAAATCCTATTACAAGCAATGCTGAATATCTTTAATGGTGCGGTTACAATAAAGACCCTTCAAATATTGAGTAAACATGGCTTGTCTAACTCAACCCTGTGGGAGCACATTTGTGTTGACCTTTTCTACGAGAACGGAAATTTTTTATACTAAAGGAAATAGGCATAGTCATTCTCACAACTACGATATATATAAAAATTACCAAAGTCCGAGATTACTATGCAAAAATAATCCAAAATGTCACCATTTGCGTTGCCAATCTCAAATATTCCTTTGTGCTGTATTCATCTGCAAAATAAAATTACCTTCCTGTGGGAACAATCATAACCCTTTGAGAATCAAAATGTGTTAAAGTTTTTCAATCCTGCACATAAATACACTTTCGTAACAGGTCTATCAGTGCAGCGGATTTTAAAGTGTTCCCTAGACACATTGATGGTTTGACAGAGAATAACAGAAGCTCAATTATTCATTTGTAAAATCCACAAAGGTCAAAGGTTGAGTTAGTTGTTGATGAATGAGAGAATCTAAAAAATAGTTTTCTGTAAGGATTTACTGTATTTAATTGTATTGTATGAGTCAGTGGTGCAGGAACAATGTTCAGAGTGGGTGTACTGCCATTAATTTTACATCACTGAAGTCCTAGAGATTGCGAAAAATCCAAGAGCCACTCAAAGAACTAGTGTAGCCAATGTATTCTGGAGGGGAGCGGCAAGGGTGCAGTCTGTAGATGGTGGTGCATTTTAGAGCACACTAAAGCATGGTGTGGTAGCTCACTGTCATTTGCAAACAGTACAATTTCATTGAAATGGGCACTAAATTTGCACAGACATAGGTTTACTGATAAAAGTATAGAGCGCACAAACGATCCTGCTTTTAAATCTGGTTTCAGCAAATATTTTGTTTGCGCATCACCAAGCATATTGATTTGTTTTCATTCCTATTAAGATCTTTTCTGTTGCTCTTCAGATTTTTATGCTTCATTTGTGCTTTCCTAACTGTTGACATATTCTGAAATATTTGTACAGTTCATTTACTGGTATTACATTTTGTTGCGTATTAGAAAAAAATTACATCCTTCAGCCTTTGCTTTCACATTCACTGTACCCAGCAAGATTATCTCTGAATTCACTTTACAAAATTCTATAACTTTGCAGTCAGAGAAAGAAAGGTGAACACTAATGTCCATGTTAAAAGAATAAAGCGATACAAAAGGGGATGATGGACGGAACGCTTGAGCCAATCAAACACTCACCCCCAGTCAACTGATCTGGGTTTAATCCATCATCATTCTTTAGCTCACTCCACCACCCCAGTTCAGACATGGCCATATGCAAATCAGTCTGACCCTGTGCCTCATGGGAACAGTCCAGCCCGAACTGCCAAGCCATGTCTTCCCTGGACCGGAAACAAGCATCCTATGACCCTGTGCCACTGGATTCAAGCAAGCCTGGCTGATGACGGCTGGAATGCCAGAAACCGGTCCTAGGATGCTTGTTTCCGGTCCAGGGAAGACATGGTTTGGCAGTTCGGGCTGGACTGTTCCCATGAGGCACAGGGTCAGACTGATTTGCATATGGCCATGTCTGAACTGGGGTGGTGGAGTGAGCTAAAGAATGATGATGGATTAAACCCAGATCAGTTGACTGGGGGTGAGTGTTTAATTGGCTCAAACGTTCCGTCCATCATCCCCTTTTGTATCGCATGTTAAAAGAATAAGCAGTAACTTGTCAGAAGACATAGGCTAACACTGACCTCTGTTTATGAAGCACAGGAAATGTAACCAGATTAAAAACAAAATGTAGAGCCATCTTTATTGCTCATTCACCTTCTGAACTTCGGAATGGTTATTTTGAGGGTGCTACAGCACCCCCACACACCTACTTACAGCATGTATGACCTAAGCCTCTTACTAACTTGGACCTATGATGATAGTATAATTGTGGGTCATGGGTCTAAAGTAGGACCCCTGATTCCAAATTCAGTACTTTAAGAACTGGATCTGGTCTCCACCTATGCTGGCTCATCTGGAGGTGTTTTATGTGGTATCTATCCAAGCATGGTATGTATGAAAATCTTTGTAGGGCCAATTTTGTAATGGTTATTTTAAAGCAAAAATGAAAAAAAAATAAGAGAACCAGTTGAATTGCCTACACCCACTGGCCGGCAAAAGTTATACCATACCAAATAATAAAAGTAAAAAAAAAAAAAAGAGAAACAAACTCCCACCCCAGTTCATTGTTATTGATATACAACATGGTCATCGGACCATAAAAACCTGCTACACAGCAAGAATGAATGGACTGCTCTTTTACGCAGTCAAGTGAGTGAAACTGTCCATCTGGTGAAATGGAACCACCCATTTAGATTTTTTCTCCGGATTTTGACATATATAGTGCGAAAACATTCTTTAAACTCGGAGGACAAGCACTTCAGAAACAGAGCCCTATTTAACTAATAGGTATTGATTTTCCTCCCTGAGGCTCTTGTAATTTTCTCTACACCAAACTTCCCTTGACTTCGGGGATCCTAATCTTTTCCTGGAGTAAGGGTATAGCCTGCCTAGCTGCACACAGGTAAAGGGATACCTACCTACTTCTGAGTAAATGCAGGGGGAAGATCTGTCTATTCCGGAGACCTAACAGAGTATCTTCTGGCAATATAGGAATGACTGTGCCAAACATTGCATCTACAGTACCTATTACTTCTTTCCAACATTTATGTTGTTTTGGGCAATGCCAAAGGAAGTGAAGTCCTATTTGTGCAGTTTAGCCGGCGGATGATACCATTGTAACTGTACGTTAACCATGATCTCTCTCCCTTTGGTGCTTCTAGCAATGTTACATTGCCGGGTGTGAATATCTACCTATTCCTTCTCTGGGAGAGTACTTGCCACTTTGGACTCTCGCCATCCTTTCACTGGCGATATCACTTTCTAAGCTGACTTATGAGCTTTTGTGAGATCTGAGATGTCCTTTTTTTTTTTTAAATGTCTTTATGGATTTTCAATATGTTGCATACATTTCTCATGTAGATGTTTTTAATATTGCATATTACACTTTGCTCCTTGAACTTATTGACTGTTACAAACTATAATTATAACAAACAAAAAAACCTTTGAGATTCTTTGTGACATACACTTTTTAAGATCCCAGTTTTGTAGATCTATATATATATACATATATATATATATATATATATATGTGTGTATATATATATATAAATATATATATATATATATATATATATGTGTATATGTATATGTTTTTTATGCTACGACAGGAGGCAAACCCTCCGACCAAGAACGCAAAAAACAGATGCTCAGCAAACAGGAACTTCAAGCGAAACCAAAGGAGGAAGGCGAATAGGAAAAGCGACAAATCAAATAGTATACCCTACGGTGAGATGCTGCGCCTTAAGTGAATCCACAGCGACAATGCAGATTTGATAGAAGCCCAGGCAGCTAGCAGAGACAGATTTCTTGAACGTGGATATTCTCGCAAGATTGTAAACCGGGCCATTCTGAAATCTATGACTAAGCATAGGGAAGATCTACTCGGGGATTTGCAATCTGATTACACTGAGGGCCCAGAAGAAACATTTGGAGTAGATACCAGTACCACTACTGAATTCAGGATTATAATGGGATACAGTAAACAACACGAGTATCCAGTCAATCATTAAACGTAATTGGCCCTTATTACTTAATGATCCAGTCATTGGGCCAACACTACCTCCAAAAGCTTCTATCACATACAGTAGAAGTCGGTCCATGAGGGATAACTTGGTGAAAACCAGCCCGGAGGTCATTGAAGGGACTAATTGGCTACAAACCCACAAAGGCTTTTACAAATGCAAGGTCTGTAAGGCATGTCAACGGGGGATAAATAAGAGTACATACCAAACCCTGTTCAGTACCAAAGAACACAAGATAACCAAACTCTTGACATGCAAGACCGAGTATGCAGTCTATGTACTGATATGCCCATGCGGTCTACAGTACATAGGGAGCACTAAGCTACAAGTACACAAAAGAGTGCTCCAGCACATGCGTGCTATAACCAATCAAGATAATACCTTCCCAGTGGCCAGGCATTTCAAAGAGCAGCACAAATCCAACAGTCTAGACTTAAGATATTATGTCATAGATGCAGTCCCTCCCAGCTGAAGAGGAGGAAATAGAGTGAGTAGGTTAAGAAAGTTGGAAACATGGTACATTTTAGACATGGATTCTAAACACCCTGGTGGTCTAAATGTATCTGAGGACCTCCACACATGCCTATAATGGTTGACACCTTTATCCACTTCAGATAGCAGCTGGAACATTGCCAAGTATCATCTTAAATACATCTTAAATACATTTTAAATATATTTTAAATATATTTATTTTCTTACGACAAGGCTTTTTATCCAATATTGAATATTTAACATTTTACACATATTTATATATTTATATAGGTATTTTTATCAATATGTGATGTTATTTATATTTATACTTCTATTGGAGATGACTATTATTTCCATCAGCCTTATTTTGTATCCACACTACTCAATGTATGTCATGATTCAAGCGGATTACTAGCTAAGCGGTATTTAAACCGATAATGTATTTGGCAATATTTATGTGACTCCACAATTGAGTACCCCCAGGAGGAAAGCAAATTCAGTATAACGGTTACAAACATTTGTCACATCCCGCACTATGCACTTTATAATTTCACTTCTTTTTTTTGCACTTTGCACTACAGCATTTTAGTTATAGCAATATTGACATGTATGGACAGGGAACACACACAAAGTGTCCCAGGCTTGGGACACATACAAACATGCATAACGGGTATCAAACTTATGAATTACCAACGCTAAGATGAAAAGATACATGTGTGTATGAGCCACAATATGACTATGATTGACCTAGCATGTGCTCAGTGTATTATATAGCAACGTAATAATTCTGAAAAACCACGTTTCGTTGTCTTTTTAATCTGAACAAGTTCAGTATTAGGCAAAGTTGTTATGACGTGTCCTTCTAACAAACGATTGGTTTTAAGATACATTTGTATACCTTATATGCCTCTTCTTAAATCCCGTTGATGTATATGTCTTCTATGTCTATTGCTGAGGATTGCACATGGTACAGCCACACTCGCACTTGTCACTTTAAAAAGGAGATTGCAACAATGAGACCATGTCATGTGATCAAGGCTTGTTCGAAGCCGAAACGCGTAATGACGACTGCAATAAAATAAATTTTGAAGCACTGAATTTGAGGTCCGTATCCGTCTGTGGAGAAATTTGGGTAGCAACGGAATTGAAGGATATATTTGTATATATATATATGTATATGACATCGATAAAGGCAGATTGCCGAAACGCGTCTGTCAGTGCGGGGGGGGGGGTTTGTGCACGAATAAATAACTTTAATGAGGACCTGTGAGTGCTCTCCTGTTTACGCTATTGGAATCGCTGGGCGTGTGGAGGAATATGTATATATATATATATATGTGTATATATATATATATTTTTCAACAAACAAAGTACGTTGCACTCAGGGATTTCGTGATTCCAATCTTTTAATTACAGGACCGCACTACTCCACCAACGCGTTTCGACCTCAAAGGGTCTTTTTCACGGTAAGTTGTATACTCTCTCCATCCTCTGCCTGTTATGATGCATGAATCATAATCGGGAATCTTCTCATTGAACTAGGGGTGTGCCCTAGTGGAAATATCAACCGTTAGACTGTATAGAGATATTTATTTATTTTCAAAAGGGACTGTCATCCTTTTTATTGTTCAGTGTTGACACCATTTGTGTTCCATACCATGGACACAGGCTGTCCCATAGATTGTCTTAGTAGTATTGTCTGAGTATCACCTCCTGCTTCAGCCCATTTAACAATTTCTTCCACCAGAGTAAGAGTCGCGGGGCATATGTCACTTTTTAAGTCATGGCTATGTACCACCTGGCTAATAACATTGCCAACTCTGTAAATGTGTGTTCTAGTTTTGCTTTTTTTGATCTTTTGTATAAGCCTAGATTGTTAGCCTCAAGTGTTTGTGCATGATCTTTACCCATAATTTCAGTCACTGTGTTCATAACTGCTTCCCAGGAATCTGATAGTTCTGGACAGCCCCAAAACATTAATTATATCTGCATCTTTGTCTAAAAATCTGGGACGTTTACTCAGAACCACTGAGTATATCATGTGCAGTCTACAGGGTGTGAGGTATGCTTTGTGGAGTATTTTGAATTGAATTAATTTAAATCTCGCGTTTCTGGAGATTTTAGAGAGGTACTCTTTTAATGCAGCCCATTCTTTACCTGTCATTTGTTTATGTATGTCACGCTCCCATCACTCCTTTAATGAGAAGAGTTCTTTATTGGTCTGCTCTAGTATGCTAAGGTATATTTTGGCGCTTGTTTTTCTGGACCTGTCATGTGGGACTATAGTTTGCAGTGTTCCATTTGAGGGCGCCTCAATTTGCTCCTCCTTCCGTGTAGCTTTTATTAGTCTTACAAGTGCATTGTATGTTATCAATTGACCCACCAGCCCCTACTTTTATTATGTTAGCTCTAATCCAGCTTGGCCGGACCCCAATTTGTGTAGCTTGAGTTGCAACCACAAAGAGAGTTTGAGATGTACAGTTTGTGGTGTACACTTCGTGTTTTAGTTAGGTGAAGGCATGTTTTCCAACACCATTTGGTTTCCTCTAGTAGTATTGATTGTTTTCTGTCTTTAGTGTTTAAATCCAACAAATTTGAAATGGTTGATTCCCCAGTTTTAGGGCCACCCATGTATCTTACTTCCACTTGCTTATCACTCATCCGTCCTGCCGCGTATTGAAGCTGAGATGCCAAATAGTAATTTTCAAAGTCGAGCACTACTAACTCTATCCCTGCTGCATAGTGAAGTCGTTTCTTACCCCACCTTCGATTTTTAAAGGTCTTTCAATGTAATTTTAATGGTACATTCACAGAGCAGAATAAGAGGTGAGAAAAAAAGAATCATGTTGGAAAAGGACAGGTGACTCACTGTTGATAGGAGCAGCTTATTCCAAAATGAAATAGATTCATGCATTGCTGTCATCATTTTATCCAGATTCCCTTGATCGTATTCTCCTCCCCATCATGATAACTTTAAATCCCTAAATATCAAAAAGATCTAGTTAGTGTTCCATTTCAGAGTTGCATTGGGAGGACCTAGGACCCAGGGATTCTAGAGTGAGGGTGCATTAGTTTTAAACCAGAGTGAATTTCAAAATGTTCTAGTTGATTGAGATATGCTGTTAAATTCACACTTGCATTTCTAAGATATAGGAGCACATTGTCAATATATATTGAAATAATATGCATGTAACTATAGATCAACACTTCTCTGGTTAATTCTTCCATGGCTGCAGCAGGGTTTGTGTACAGTAATTTTATCCACAGCCTGTATTCATCCTCCAACGCTTGAGGATATTTGCTATGTTTCGACCATTGTTTTCTCTGGCATCCTTACAATCCTAAAATAGTTGCGACTTGGGGTCTCCCTTCTGCATCTTCAGCTCTGTTCCCGATGGTGCGTGGTTTCTTTTGCATTTCCACCATTTGCTTTTGCATCTCTTTTACTGTGGGTTTAAGTTCCCTGAGGGTTTTCTCAGTATTTGAGACCCTCTCAACCATTTTCTGCTGATCCACTCTCAGCAGATTAAAGTTAAAGTTAATCAATCCTCTGTTCAAGAACTTCTGTGCATTCTTTAACTAAGTTCAAAATACTGTTTGATTAAGCTTCCTGTCTTCATCTTATTTTGTTGTGGGTTACTGAGTGTTTTACCCCTGTTGAGGGGCTGCTCGATTTTGCCGCTTTGTGCCTACCCATTCTTGTGTGTCTGATGTTTTCCATCATGCAGTGTTTAGTTTAGTCCTTATGATTGACGACCCCCTCCTTTGGGAGAGAGCCCAAAGACCAACGCAAAATTATCTCCAGTCTTTTTTGAGTTCTTTGATTCTTTCGCTCATTTTTGGGGACAAGGCCAACAGCACAGTCCCCAGTTGTCTCCTCAGGCTAGGCGGCCCTCTTTTGTTCCATCCGCATCCACTGTATTCGCCCCAAAGTTACACTTAACTTGTCCATCATTAAATCCAGAGCCTAGGCTCGTTCTGTACTTCTGCTTCTGTTAGTATCGCAGACAGCGCACCCGATATCAGATTGACTCTTCCTGTCCCCCTGCACCCCACATGCTGGCCTCTCAGTTTCAGTCCCTCTGCCGGGCATCAGTCTCTCGACTGCAAGCTTCCCTTGATGCATTTTTTGATATACAGAGATGGGATTCCCCTTCATTATTGCTAGTATAGTGGACTTGTGATTCTTGCCCTCAGCCCCCTGCCCCCCCCTTCAATTACTGTCTAATCGGCTCTGGGTCAGCCTCCTCCTTGCAGGTTAAAAGCCAGTCTGCATAAGCTGCTTTAACCTGTGCCTGAAACGCCCTCCTACTGCTATTCCGCTTTGACGAGCTGACTCCATTTAGTTAGCATCTTCCTTCGTTCCTTTTGTCCAGGTTACACTATGTCCATGCAACAGAGCACAGGCATTCCTCCTCACCTCTTCTTGTGACTATCCACCAGTCCTTGCAAACACACTTTTTTTCACTTCAGTATTTTCCTCTTGGCACCTCTGCTTCTGTTCCTCCACAGCGATTCCAGTTGTTTAATGTGTGAAGCCTGCAATGGCAGCAGGTGCCCCTCTTCAATCTTGGGCCTGGCCCACTATTTTGGATCCTTGGCATCTTCCCTCATGTTTCTTTCTTTCTTCAGTTCTATTTTTATTTGCATAGCATCTGCCAACAGTAGCGCTCTTCTTTTCAGTATCCCATGTAGCACTACTGGGCAGCTGTTAGGGCAAATGGGACAGGATTCTGCACAGAATAGATAGAAAGGAAAATAGAGAGGGATAGGTAGTTTGTGCACGAAGTGGTGAATGAACTCTAGATAGAGGATCAGAAAGAGTGTGTGAGAAAGAGAGAAAGAAGGGGAAAGCAGTCTACAGATGCATAAAGAGAGAGAGTGCCTGTGTACACAGAAGAGACCCTAAGAAAAGGAGGAGAGCGTGGATTTGAGGGATGGAAATGTTGAAAAGACACGGGAAAGAAATTGTGCTTGAAGACCTTAAGTGAACGAATATGAGAGTGGCAGGAAGAGTGCGTGCGAGAGTGAGAGAGCTGGAGTTGCCCGTGCAGGTAAGAGTGGTGGGGCGGGTGGGGGGTGACTCGACAGATGACGAGGGAATATTAAATAATTTTCCCTCGTCATCTGTCCTGCCCCCCTCCACCTCACCGCTTTTACCTCCACGGGTCCCTCCTGCGAGACAGGTGTTTGTGTGCGACGAGTGAGAGGGGCACTCAGAGGGTGGGAGGAGGGGAGAGGTGTACTTCTAAACAGCGCAAGGTGGTAGAGGAAGGTAGCATGTGTGAGTCGGAGGAATAGAGAGGAGACAGTGAGTGTGAGGGAGGGATGAGAGGGGGTAGTGGAATTGCGAGATAAGAGGGGCTAGTGGCAGTGTGAGAGAGATGAGTGGGGCAGTGGGCGTGTGGGGGCGTTTCACTACTTTCTACCAATAGCAGGGCAGACTGGGAATAGGTTCCAGGACCAGGGAGAGCACAGTAAGTGTGGAGGGGGAGTCCAAAGTTCAGTAGCAGCAACCAGTACGAAGTTTAAAGAGGTCATGGGTCAGGCTGATAGCAAGACCAATAGACTTCCACCTCTCAAGAAGTCGATCTAAAAAATACGTTGGGTAATAGCAACACTAATTATTCACAGCAATTGAAAAAGCGAAAAAAGTGGCAAGAAGTGTGATAAACAAGTTACCTATATTCCACTTCAACCACACCAGTTATACACACCCTAAAACTCCATCCTACCTTTACAAATCACGCCCTCTTCTTGCACAAGCCCCAGATGCTCACTTGTCAGGTCGTAGAATTTCTCTGTTTTGAACAGCGCCGAAAGGCCCCAAATACCCCATTGCACTGCTAGATCAATTGCTGCTCCCAGGGCAAGCTCCTGCAGCATTGCAGTACCAAGAAAACGTAAGGAAACCGCCGAATGGACCTCACTCCCAGCCCGCCTCCTAAGTGCACTCGCACCAATGTAATTCTGACGATTGAGGTCTAGCCAATACGATGCGTAACTTGTTCCTCCACTATATGACTGTTTTTGATGCTTGCTGCCAAGGTGTAATCTGAAAACTTGTGTTTATATTTTTTATAACCATTTATTTGAATCCTGTTTTTCTGCTATAGTGACGGGCATGTTGCATGCAAAAAAATGTGTTATAAATCACAAAACGCAGATTAATGCATATAAGAAATTTTTATTATGTTTGTCTAAATCCTGTTTGAAATTATTTAAATGTATGCACTTTTTCTGCTTTAGTGTTTTTCGAAAGACGGCGATTTTATTAACTGACCACACAGTGAGGTGTGTTCTCCAAATAAGTCACAAACATTGTGCAGCCGGGACACATTTATTCTGACCTAGAATGACCATGCGTAGTAGGTTTGGCTAAGCCAGCGTTCTATTGTAAACACTAAAATCAGCGCATGCCAACTCGGCGAATGCTAGGATAGCAAAATAACTGAGGACGCCGACGTTCCTAAAGATCAATGAAGCTGAAAAAAGGTACCGCAAGCCATTTTTTAAATTGGATCCAATCCGTGCGGGGAGGAGGTGGTGGTGGGGGGATGGCACTTTGAGATTAAGTGAGCTGCAACGGGCGTAAAAGCCTAACACGCACCCACAGTGTAACACAAGCATGTAAAGGATAAGGAACGTGATGCATGCGCTGCACTGAGCATGAGGAGCACACAAAAAAAAGAAAGCGTGGTGGACGTGAAGTGGGCAGTGTGCTGAGCCAGGGAAACAAAACAGAACACTTATAAGAGGTGCTGCTGGCAGTCAGAGGAAAGAACACGCAGCCACAGTGAAACACGAGCAGGCAAGAAAAAAAATGTTCCCCAAAGGAACACATGAACACCTAAAGCGTAAGGATACAGTACTTGCCCAATGCTCCGTGGGAGGAAAAAAAAAAAAGAGGGACAAAGAGAAATGATTGTCCATTAGCAAGCAAAGATTTTTAAAGGACACTGACATAGACAAATGAAAAGCAATAGCAAGCAATGGGTGGAGTTGAACCCCACAAAGCATATACAACAGGTTGCTAAGTGACAGCGCAAGCGCTGTCTTGGCTCGACCTAAAAATTGCTTGCGACGAAAAAAAAAGAAATGCAGTCTCTGCAGCAACATTTTGGAAAACCTGGACTGCCCATAAAGTTGTGATTAAGTCTGCTCCTGACACTTACTTTGATGGTTTTGGTGCAATATGTAATGCGATTAGCATTCCAACCCACAGATTTTATGTTGGATGCACATTATGGTGGTTCTGTCTGCTGGCATTACGATGGATGTTTCTTACGGGATGGAGCTTCCTGGCTGGGCAGCCATCAACATGACCTTCATCCAGGCCCTCCTCCCTGTTCGTATAGAAATGATGACAGCATTTGGAAGTTCTTAAATTGATTTGTCACCCTCATATATTATTTTTTATTGTTGGCTTTATCATTCACATTCTGTTTATCATCCAAATATTTGAGGTCGGTAGCTACAGTGAGGTTTTCGGCTCTCGCTGAATTGGAGTAAGGGTAAACCTCCACTATATCTGCCGAATATCAACATAGTTGCAAGCAAGGTGAAACTAGCATTTGAAGTCAATTCTACAAATTGGAGAGTCTACAATATAAGTATTTATTTGAACAGTCTGCAGCAAAGAGACTAAACCAAGGCAGTTTACTTTTCTTATTGGGCCGTACATATTCCTCAACTTGAATTAATTCCCTGCAAGTAGGCTGAATCGCCTGTCATGTACCCTCTCATAATGTCCTTTATTTTGTACATTTACAAAGCGTGGGAAATGAATTACTGATGAAAACGGACCATGTAATTATCGGTTTCAGATGGGTATTCTAGGTGTTTTCTCTCTGCCTTGTGAATATATACAGACTGCTAAAGGCTGTAGACCCAGCCCGCTGGAGGATCTTTGCTAAATAAACTTAATGACAGGGCACTTAACCCGATAAGGTTAAGATCTAAGCGCTCCATTGCTAATTATGTTTTTCTCACCCATATTCTCCACTCTCCCCCACTCTACACTTTTCCTTTGAAAAAGAGAATAAAAGGAAGACTGTCCTTGCTCGTTTCCACCTTCCAAAGGCATACTTTCAAATACTTCTACTTGGGACAGGTGGCATAGACTAGATAGGCTTCTTGTTATTAATTACAAAACCTAGCATTACGTTTTCTGTAGCTAACGTCTCCAGATGTCTACAGGTCAATCTCTGCCTTTCCTCATTCCAAAGCTAATTAAGTGAGTAATACGGATTTGTATAGTAGCATTAATTATTGAAGCATCATAGGACCATTGTGCTTGTACTTTGTACTAGATGAGTGATCATTCGCTGGTGACATCAGGTGTCGCAAAGGTCATTGGTACGAACCACTGCAGTGTACACTCACCGTTCATTCTTCTGAGGATAATACATTGTGTACATACAGTGTTTACAAACCGCAAAACTAGTATTGTCCACTGTATAAAATGTCTAGACGTTTTCATTTAAAGAGGATCCCACTGTTCTGTCTCTCTACTGGCATCGCTGTCAACATTGAGAGTTCTGGCCAAATCCCAAAGAGTTGGTTTATGGTGCCATTGGTAAAGGAAAAGAAACCGAACTCATCATAAATGTCCAGTGGAACAGGGTAAAATGCCAGCTTCACGATTTAGAAATTTGCATTTCATGTGTTTATAGTCATGACAATGAAGTAAGTACATGACCTGGGTAATAAAACATTGATTCTGTGTACCTGAAAACCTCAGTGGTCATTTAGCAAAGATTCCCTAGCATTGGTTTGGAACATGGAATGGCTCCTTCTGAGGGGATTTAAAATTAATTTTGAAGGATTTGTGGTTATTTTTATATCTGTCTTTTGATGATATGTATTACTTATTTAGTGCACAATTGGAAATATTTTCTCTGATAGTTTTAGTCGTTTTAAATGGGGCATATCCATTCTACTCCTGCATCCGGAGTCTTTCCTATTCTCTTTGTGTGACCCTGCTGCATACTAGAAGGACCGGAAACTGCTTCTGTACCTGTTCATTGCTTTTGCACAATGGTACTGACATGCATGCTTGCATTATAAGCAGCACACACCCATTTCCTGTCTGTGTTGTAATAGCCAGATTTCTTCTTTACCCAATAAAGTGTTAATCACAGCCTGGTGATCTCTCCCTCCGCGAATTTCCAGTGTTGGACCTTGGCTGATCCCTATTGCATCTCTTGATCTATTTTGTGTTTTTTCTCTCCACTACCCTCTCTGGCAGATTAGATCTGGGAGGAACTAAAGGTAACATCAGTCCGTCTGGTGCAGCTGTAGAACATTCTAGACTCTCTTCTGGTTCTGGTGTTGCATCTCCTCAACATTCTATTTCCTTTGGACTCTCTCCAAGTCTGTCGCTGCATCCTCAGTAGAGGACTATATGTCGGCTGGCCTCCATGGTGAACAGGCCCAACTCACCTTCTTCACCAGACCAGGAGTTGTGAAACTCCTCCTCCTTTGGACCAGAGCCTAAGTTTTCGTCTCATTGCAGTAGTCCGTCTACTACACAGCTTTCACTCCTTCCTGGGTTTGCTGGTAGTGCAAAGCTGAAAGCTAGACTTGAGAGTCTTCCCCAATCCTTCAGCCTCCAAAGCTGGTACAGCTTTTTCCTTGTCCGCAGAAGGTCCTGCCATCCCTGGTACAACTCCTTCCATCCCTGACACAGCTTTTGCTGACCTTAGTACACCTCCCGAGCACTAGTTTAGTTTATCTGTGTTTTGCATACTTAATAAAAACCATTGCAAATTTCCTCAGCAATTAAATATAAAAACACTAAAACAAAAGAGCGTTTAATTACTCAACAAATTAAAATTAATGTCAAATGCGTAGGAAGACTGCCTATTCTGGATATTCCTTCAGGGCTGTGTCATACAGGACGAAACATAATCTATATATTTGACAAAAATACAAGTCAGTTGAGGATGCCGGCCACTTAAATACTGAATCAAGACCAGCCAGCCTGCAAGTTCTTATTTGCAAGGTATTCAAATGTTTTTACAAATAAGTGTCTTTGTGCGTTAATCAACATGGGGCAGATACAAAGTATGTGTAATATTGTAATGTGGTCCTCCAGAGGACCAGACCATGCACCAGCACTCTTGACTGAACTTGCCTTGCTAGCCAGGAGATCTGAAGAAGACCTGTTCTGGGGCTTGCATTCTGAGAGTCAGTGGACAAACCAGTATCAGGCTCACAAAGACAGAGCAGTCTTTGGGAGCATTCGAAGTCTGTTATGATGATTTCCTTAAGGATAACATATTTTTGTTCCACGTGGAAAAAGATGCTAAGTGTCTTCAGATACACTATGAAAATATCTACCAGTCCGTTAGTCTCTCCCTGAGATGAGGCTGCACCATCATGCTGTTCCTCCAGGAGACACAGAAAACGGAAGAAATGATGAGAAGCTGTCAGTCGGGAATGGGGAGCTGATCGCCTGGATCCGGGGATCCGACTGATCAGAAGTGATTGCCCTCACACACCCAGATGGGTGTCATGCTTCATTATTGGGCTGCTCCTCGTTGGGCCAATGCTGCAATGCCTAGCGGGCCTCTCGGGGGGGCCTGTTTTTTGGAGATCTTCTGATTTTAAGCTGTAATGATGAGTGCAAGTGAAGATGTAAGTGTAGGGTGGTATGTTAAGTGATTTAAAATAGTCTTCGGGGTGGAGAGAACTGCTTTACTAAGATGGTTCCCTTGACAGGAGTAAAAACACAGGAGTTGTCACAGGAGCCAATGAACCTCGACAGCATCAAGATGAGTGATAATGGACGTTTTTTATGCTAATGAGCTATTAGTTTTGTGTGGTGAACTCCAGGGGTACCAAATCCTGTTACAGGCAGTGAAACAGGGAAAGGTACTACACAAGGGGCATGCATTTCTCTGTTTCCGAGACGTAAGACAGGGCACAATTTCTAAGTCGAAGAAACTATGTGACATGCAGAAAGACCTTATAGCTTTGCTGGCTCAAGTTTCTCTACTTGATCCAGCTCTTTTAAGGGTGGTTCTTGGGGAGAAGACCTCCATGTTTGGCAGGCAGAATTGACGATGATTATTTTGGAGTCTTCCAGTGCAAAGAAACTAAAATCTACTATTGCTGGACTGCTGTGAGATCTATGTTTTCCCGGTGTTGCCTGTTTATAATGTTTTTTTACGTTTTGCAGTGACGTTCTTGTGTGCTCTGGGCAGGGCCGGACTGGCCGTAGCGGGCACCGGGCGTTTTCCCGGTGGGCCGCCAGGGTGGGGGCCGGTTTTGGGCCCCTGGGGGGGCCGTTTTTGTCACAGGGCCGTTTTTGCAGCATACCTGCAATATCGGCCCCTGTAACAAAATCGGCCAAAACCGGCCCTGGCACAGTGGTCAGCCGCACCAACCCCTGGGGGGGCCAGCCGAGCACTTTGCCAGGGCCGGTTTTGGTTCCCAGTCCGGCCCTGGCTCTGGGTACAGAGACGTTTTAAGGCATAGGCAAAGGGGATTCTGGCCTAGGGCCCCAACCTTCCAGGGGGCCCCCTGATAGAGCCAGCTCTGTTCTGCACAGAATCTTTCCCTGATGACCTTGAATAATTCTTAAACGGATTGTTTTAAATACTGCTTTCCTTTTACTTATTTTTAATGTGGGTGATGTGTGAGTCTATTACAGACATTTTGCAGATAAATGTTGTGTTTGTGTTTCATGCAACCTCCATAAAAAAAGTTTCTTTTAAATCAAAACGGGACTTCACATATGAGAAATGGGAGGGGGGAAGGGTCACAGAGATTATTTGTAGTAATATTAGTGAACTGCTGCTGTTACAATATTAAAAATACACGTCACTATCCCTGAATATTAGATGTAAACAGATTTAGGATTTAAAGAGGGTGCCAGTGTACTCTGTGACCTGGCCACAGAGGGCTTGAAAGAGGTGAAATTGGATCATAAATTCAAAGCTGTTCCGAACAGGGGTCCCCAAAATACGTTTGGCCCAGGGCCCCAGAATCCTTAAGATGTCCCTGTCTGGGTATCCAATAAATTTGCTCTGCACAGACTATGAGCCAGACGGTTTGACGCTTTCCTGATCAATGCCTTGTTCGGAAAAAGTCTAGGGAATGTAGCCCTGTTTTAATCTAACATCTATGATTTAGTCATGAGTATGTTGTCCAAGTAAGGGGACTTGGATCCGGTTAGCAAATAAAAGCTGTTGTTTTACATTGCACTCTCATTTATGCTACATACAAGGAACTATTGTAACGTAAAATGCTGATCACTGCCTTTTTTACAATTTTTGCAGAGAGACCCAGATTACTTGAAGCTCTGGTTGGACAGCTTTGTGTGCAGCTATGAGCAATTCCTGGATGTGGATTTTGAAACAATGCCTACTAGGTAAGAGAAATAATGCATTCATAATTTTGTTTTGATAATGGCGTCGGGACAATAATGTGTAGGAAAAAAGAAGCATGCGGTTGGTTCATGAGAGTGACACCATTTACCACTGCGGATGCCCTAGAAGACTTTCGTTTTTGGAAAAAATTCCCTGACATAATTGTAAACTTTCAAAACAAGTATTAGGAAATAGGGTAAAACGTGCAGAGCTGATGTCAGGTGGACTCTCTCTCCGCTGGGCTTTCATATCAGAGGAACAAAAATCTTAAAGATAGGTCTACTATATTAAAGGACAATATAAAGTGACTGCAAAGACTTAGACAGAAAGTGTTTAGGATGTAAAGCACGCGCTAATGTTTTTTTCCTTTTATTTCCTGTCAATTGCGTTAAAGGCAATATCAATTCCTACTTTATTTACCATGCAGTTTTACATTTTCATACAGTTTTCCGTTATTGGCTTTGAATAATTTCACCTGCCTCTCAACGAGCAAAGAATGAAAAAGATGTTTAAAAAAACAGGTAGCTTTAGAAATAAAGTCTGTGTACAGCGTAAGTTAGAATGTTTACTGGTCCGTTCAGAAACCAACATTGGGCCCTCATTGAAAGTTTCCCAGATTTTCATTCAGTAATACTGGGACACCAGAATCTCCGGTTCCGAGGACAAGTCGGCGGCATTTTCCATTTGTTCAGAGCAGTCGGAGATGTCAGTGGGAGGGCCAGTTGGGGGCTATAGGTCAGGGTAGGCTTCCTGAATGTTAGTGGGGTATTATCTGCCTTCCCGATGCCCCAGTAATGTGGGTTAGACAGATGAGGAGAGTGGCGGGGATCTATACAGCCCTAGGTTTGCTTTTGGCCTGAGTCTGTTCCTAATCCTTGGGGTGGTGAGAGAGGAAGATGAATTGCATGCATTAACTTGCTCTGCCCAGTGCCTGGGGATGCCCTGCCTCTGCATGAGAGAAGGGCGAGAAGGGGCCGGGAGTCCAGTCGCCTGACAGTAGAAAGTGTTGTATGCTTCCCCCATGGTGCTGCAGGGATGGGCATGTTCAGGCTGTGGACCCTCCTGCAGCTCCTGCAACTGTTTCACCTGGTACACATCCTCATCTGGTGAAATTGGGCCTAGTGTCTCCCGACCCGGGGTTATCAGGTCCATAATTGTGAATTCAGGATTACCAGGTCTGAAATGAATGCACCTGGTAATTCCTGACCAAGAGACACCAGGGCAGCTAGAATGGCAGGTGGCAGGATTCGTCCCAGAGTTACTGCTCCTAATGCACCTAGTGGAATCCCACCTCTCCTAATGAGGGCATAAGTAATATGGATAATTTCCACATGAAAAGAGATAACCTGTAGATGCAGAAGTCCGGTCCATCACTAAGCCTGCAGTCTACTAGTGATAAAGCTGTATGCTGTTACATTCCATATTATTGCCATAGTGAATTGTTAATTACAGCCTTTTGGCAATGATGTTCTTTGAAGAAAATCCCCAAGCTGCACAAGTTTGTCTAATAACTGTCTGGTCAGATGAGAAACAGCATATTCTATCCAGCGAGAGAAATGATCCCCAAGATTAATGATATTCTCATGACTTTTTTAATAGAGGACAACTGATTTTAAGTTGATGTTGTATGTACGGAGAATTATGATCAGGTATTTGTGTAGCAAAGAAATGCGATGAATTATAACCAGTGAACTGTAGTGGAATTATGACTCTAATCAGAAGTGAATTTTAATGTCAGAAAAAGGATTATTTTTAGTTGGAACAAAACAATTAGTAATGATGATGACTCGAATGAAGGGACTTGTTTAATTTATAATCTTCCTATTCTAGTTCCTATTACCTTAGCCTACATCCAAAAGAAGTGGTTGTTTTGCATTTCTTAACCCAGAATTCTGTTATGGGATACTATTTTGGAGTTACTAGGCTATTTTCTCTGCCCCATCCCTGTGATAAATTTGTAAAGTTACTTAGAGTATATAAGAACACAGAGTTTGTTAGAGTACTATTTATATTGGGTAAAGCTAGAGTCCTGAGTTCTTTCTGCATTTGCGGAACCTAGTGTCTCATTTTAGGTCTAACATTAGCCAAGAACTTTTGTTTTTAATACAAAATAAGTATACAATGCATACTTAGTTATCGGGGCTTTCAGGCAGCCCTCTTCATCCATTGGTATGCTGTAGTGTCATTCACATTTTGCTTCTACCGACCACAGCATACAGCATCGGGCACAGGGTCAGTCCACTTCAGCCATTGCCTTACATGACTGTGAGCGATGGCATTCTGGTCTTGCAAAGCGTGCTTATTCTCACAATAAGCACTCCCCTTCAGTGCCCAGGATTACTAGTGCAATGTATTCTTTTACAGTGAAAATATATATCTTGGCTTTTAGGCAGTGCTAGTTTTACTTGGGCAAGGAACCGGTAGCTAAGGAGTAAACAAATTGTTTATTAAGATTGTATTGTATTGTAATTGCATTTATATAGCGCTTACTACCCCTGACGAGGCGTCAAAGCGCTTTTTTGGCGAGTAGCACGCTACTCCGGAACCCATAAAGGATTAGTGGTGAATTAGTATAGTGAAATATGAAAGTAATTTGAGTGGTGGATATGTTAGTCAGTTATTTTGATTCAGAAGGATAGTGGAGGGATAGAAGGGGGAAAAAGGTTTGCATTTATATAGCGCTTGTTACCCCTGATGGGGTGTTGAAGCTCTTTTTCGGCAAGTAGCACGCTACTCCTGAACCCATAAAGGATTAGTGGTGAATTAGTATAGCGAAATATGAAAGTAATTTGGGTGGTGGATATGTTAGTGTTTTGGATTGAAAAGGATAGTGGAGGGATAGAAGAGGGAAGGATTTAGACAATTTTTTGTTGTTTGTTTTGGAGGTCAAAGCAGTAGGAGGAGGCTTGGGATGAGTAAAAGGGATGTGGAGGGGGAAGAGTCAGAGGGAAGGGTTTAGAAAGGCTTGTTTTCGGGAATCGGAATAGTAAAAGAGGTATGAGATGATGCAAGGAGGGGTAGAGTAAGGAAGAGTCTAGAAAGGGTTATTTTGGGGATCATAGTAGTGGTATGGGGTTTGGGATGAGTGAGAAAGCAGAGGTAGAGGATATATTGATTGAGGTATAGGGGGAGAAATAGGGTAGTGCATTGGAAAGAGTAGTAGAAAGAGGTTTGAGATGAGTCAGAGAGTTGAGGTAGAGGAAATATTGAGAGAAGTATAGGGTGAGAAGACAGCTGGTGAGAAGACAGCTGGAAGTCACATAAAATACACGGTAAACATGGACATGCCACATATCAACAGTCTGAAAACTTGGCAGTTATGTAAAAAGGAAACCTCTATTATTATAAGACACAAAGGTTAACAAATAAACAACACAACTATGCTAATGAGCACGAGGAGGAAATTGCATAGGATACCCGCCCGATGTTATACATAACCCCACTGATATCAGGAACTAGAATGCGCGTGGCAAAGAGGCCGCAAAATGAGACTAAGGGCCGGCCATGTTAGGCGTGGATAAACCCAGGAGTTTGTGTGATGCGGCAGGCATGAAAGGTGAATAACAGAACTCTGTGTGCTGAGTAATATGATTCAATGACAGACGGCGGCATATTTGAGTGTGGATAAGCCTATCAATTTCCCCGTAGGGCCGTGTATAATCTACAGGCATATGGTAAGGCCAGTTCTTCCACATAGTTTTGACTACAGCTTGGAAGTCTTCAACGCTCACGTTGACACTGTACTTATGATGCGCATGTTTCGTCGCTCTCCGGCTTTCCTTCATCAGGAGCTTCTAAAGGCTTCCTTTGGTCTGAGGAGCCATCAACTTCTGCTTCTGAAGTAGAAGCCAAGGTAAAATATTTGCAGCGAGGTGACCATGACAGGTGTGGGGTCCGATTCAGCCCAGTGGTCGAAGTGGGCGGGATCGGCAGGGCACGGCGTGCCCCTACTTCTTTAATTTCATAGAGTCCGTTCCACTACTTCTTTCTTATTTTAAACATGCCTCCCGGACGGCAGAAATCACCAAGGCCGATAGTTAAGGCTCGGCTTTTGGGGACGGGCGCAAGAGGCAGAGAAGGAAAAGGACTGTGTCTTTTCCTTCGTGCCCAGAGAAAACAAGGACAGTGTCCAGTTCTCCTGCTGCTGGCAGCTGCCCCCCCCTCTTTGTTCCCCTCTCTTTCTGTCTCGCTCCTCCTCATTTAGTGAAAACCGAGACTTCAAGAAACAGGTATTACCTTCTCTTTCATCCTTGCGTTTATTTGCTCCCCTGTGAAATGGATCCAAAAAAGAAACACTTTTGCTGGAAACGTCGTCTTTTTCTGAAATTTTACAATTTCTAAGTGCAGTCCCGGGGTGGAGAGAAATAAAACATTCAAAATATGAAAAATAACTAACTAAAGCAAGACAGAGTGGTTGCAAGGTGGCCAGATTGATTTATTCACACCTAAACACATTAGCGCCACTTTACAGTGTTTGCCAGTGAAGCGCTACTTTTGTTTTCTCGTCTCCGTCTGAACAACATTGTTTTCCCTGGGTGGGAAAGTGCACTATTCCTGGAGGTACTGAAATACCTGCTTGTTGGGTGAATTGGAAAACAAAATGTGTACAGCGGCTGTGTGTTCACGAATGTGGTCTTTTTAAACCATACTGCTTACGTTTTGTAAGGATATGAGCAATGGGCATTGAAACGGGTCCCTTCCGGGCCCTGTAGTCATGACCTTAACTTTTCAGGCAAAAGCACTCACTAATTTCTGAATAATGAGTGTAAAAAGAAAAGGTAACCATGTTGTTCCTGCTTACATTTCACATGCTTTACTTAATCTTGCATTCCCTATGAGTGTTTGCTTTTTCGAGGATGTTGTTAATTTTTTTTTAGGCAGCTTGTTGCTCTTGTCTAGTGCGTAATTTGAATTGAGTCACATCCAGGTGTTTATAGCGGGTCAGTGAAGTGCAAGTTTCTCTCAGTGGGACAGTATGGTGTTCAGTGGGGGAGAGGATGTGGCACTATGGTCAGAGCTGCTGAATTTGGAACTGGAGAACAGTTCAGCCTTCATGACCAGTCCACCAGACCACCCCCCCCCCCCTGAGGGAGCACATTCCCATGCTAGGCCTTAGAATGCCCCGCAAGATCTTAAAAGCCCTGGTGTCTTAGCACCAGTAGGTGGACCCTAGCAGTGGCAAGTGTGGGTTAACCTTGAAGGTCTGTCTGCCACAATTCATTCTGAAGTTCACCCCCAGTCTTGCAGGCAGGCCTATGAAGCAGCACACCATAGAGTGACAGTGACTTTGTCACTGAGGCCACAGGACCCTTGAGCAGGGTGGCTCTAGGGCAGTGCGACCGCACCAGGCGGTGAACAGCCACGGTCCATGCAGGTAACAGCGGCGGAACAGAAGGGCCGGGTAAGGGGGGATTTCGAGGGATGATGCAGAGCGAGAATTAAATAAATAATGAATTTTCTCTCAGCTTCGTCCCTCGAAATGCCCCCTACCCGGCCCCACCGCTGTTACCTGAACGGACCGGGGCTGGCGCTGACTTCAGGTGGGGGCGTCGTGTTTGCAAGTATAATATGGTTTTAAAAGCACTTGCTGCCTCGTTCCTGACCTCCAACAATTTTCGGCAACAATAAAAATGTCATGATAACTCCAGTGATTAATGTTCTTAGTAGAGAGAGATGGTGTTTTGTCTAGTGGACGTTTTGACTCATGGAAAGGAAGCGCATAGAGTTAATGTGCCTGCTGCTAAGAACATGTACCATGCAGATCACAAAGTGCACATAATGTAAATAGGTCAGTGGGTTACTGCTTTTGTCAGAGAGACCCTATTGTTACTTGCAGTTAATAAGTTAAAATCCTAACATAGAACAGTGAGCTATTAACTGTCATCTAAGAGCTGCATGCAAACTGCAAGGTATAAATTAGAACGTTATGGTTTTTTCCCCCAGTCTTTGATTATCCTAATGTTGCAAAAAAGGGTTCATTTGGGTAGAAATCAATTCTGGTTATTAAAGAGAACCCCCAATCATGGGATTACGTTTTAAATTCTGAGTTTGTGTTTCTCCAGACCAATCACTATTAAACTATGCTGCCTACTAGTATGGGTGTCATGTGACTCCTACACCTTGTAGTCCTTTGTCTTATGTAACATTTCCTATACAGTGATTTACACACGTATTATTGATTGTCTCTGTGTAATATGTGTGATTTAAAGTGCTCTGACACCCTACACTGGTATTAGAGGTGCTGTAAATTTTCTGATACTTTATTATTTTGACATTTTTACACATGCTAAGTCTCTGCAAAGATGTTTCCTTATTAGTACCAGTGGAACATACAACTTCAGCAGTGAGAAAGGTGACCAGTCAACCTTTGCAAAGGGCCCTCCACTTCACAGAAGCACAAGTCACATTTTTTAGTAACTTTTGATCCGTTTGAGCTATAAACAATTTATTAGTTAAAATTGTCAGATTATGCAGCAGATGATGTTTTATGTGGCAAATATGGCAGAGCCATAATTATGTCAAACATTTGCAAACTAGGATATTTTGCCATTCATGTTTGAACTGCCCTTGTGGAAAAAGGGAGGAGAAGTGCTGATCACAGAACTCCATGGCTGGGAGACAAATGGCTTGCGATTCCACTTTTAAGGATATTTGGGACATTCTGTGATTGGAAACGTATCTCACTTTATGAATGTATTTTAATGTCAATAACTCATATTAAACCTTAAATAAACATGTGTATCCATTGGTTAAATTAAATAACGTAATAAGATGTAACTGGTTAGTGAAATGGGAAACATACTAAAAATTGAGATATTTTGCTCTTTCTGCCACACCTCTGACTCCGCCCACTGACCCAATCCATGGGTTATTCCGGCCCTCTGATTCTCCGCCCACAGTTCCCCTACTTTTTTCCCCCCACTTCGACCACTGATCTAGCCAAATGGAAGCCCCGGCACACGCTGTTCGTGTAGCGCCTGCAGCCTAGACTCCCAGCTGCCGGGCTGCGGGTTTTCTAAAAGTCTGCAATAGATGAGTATGCAGGGCTTTTCTGCAAAGAGACAAAGAGCGATTCCACATCGCTCGACCGCTGTGGACCCGACCACTACAAGGACAGGCAACTTGAAACAAAAGAAATGGTGCACGGTAAAGCGCTCTGACACCTTAGGGTAAAGTTCGCGCTATATAAAATTGCATTAAATAAAAAAATACACTCCCGGGGCCTGTGGGGTGGAGGTGTCAGCGCTGGTCGCTGCAAAGCACAAATGTCATTAGCAGACAGATCTTTTGATCTACAGAGCCCAAAGAATTTGTCAGTAATAACACTCATAGAGTTTTCCATCAAAGATAGCAACACTGCATCATCCACATCTGACCGAATAGAAACTATTGCGCCAAGTAGCTTAGGGGAATCTAAGCCCGTCTCCTCCAGACAGACAGTAACATCAATTATAAATGAGCTATATAGGAGGGGCGCCATGACACATCCCAGCTGAACCCTGGAGGGAATGGGGAAGGGGGGCTAAATTCCTCCTCTGTGTCAACTGGATTCGCACTGGTTTGCATGAGTGCAGGCGTTTAATAGCTGCCAACAGAGGCGGCTCAACACCCTGCAGCTGGAGAGTGCTCCAGAACCTTTGTCTACATACCAAATCAAAGGCGGATCTTAGATCAATGAATATGAGGTACAGTGGGACATTTTTAATCACCACATATTTAGTACGTATTGAATGAAGGCAGAATGCCTGCTCTATGGTGCCAGCACCATTTCTGAAACCTTCCTGGTAGTTGGTTAACACCTGTTGTGCATCAGCCCAACCCTGCAGGCGATTCAGAAGTACTCGCCTAAATATTTTCCCAACCCCATCTAAAAGGGAAATGGGTCTATAATTTGTGGGGTTGGTACGACTGCCTTTCTTGTGCAAGGTGACCAATATGACAGATTGCCAGGAATGCAAGATGCAATTTGACAGAAGTGTAGCATTGCAGACCTTCCCCAAAATACTATTAAGAAAAGGTCCACAGGGACCATATCAGGAATGGAGGCGTTATTAGACTTTTGCTGCCTTATGGCTCTCACTACCTTAGGGCGGAGAAGGTGCAAACTACTACCTAGGGCGGAGAAGGTGCACACTGCCAATGCTCCCAAAATCAGCCATTTCTGGCACACACTAGACTGAACTGGAGTCTTGTTTATATAATTTTGTAAAAGGAGCCACTCACACATTAGCCCCAAGGTAGCATTCAGTCATTTGGTTGCACTCATTATACCCCAGTGATACCATCTTCCAAAACTGCTTGGTGTCTTTTGCTTTTATAGAAGCCAATAAAATGTTCGTGACCCCATGCTTTTTTGCATAAGCATTTTTTTATATTTCCTTCTTATGTCCAGAAAGCGTACGTCAGAAGCAAGCAAGGTTTAATGCATTGTCAGTGCCAGCAAAGATCTTTCTTATTAGGGTAACATTCTGCGTCAAACTAATTCAATGGGCTGTTACTCTCTGCAATTTTCCCTTTTATCCAAAATTATGCAATTTTCTCCACCATTGTAATAAAGGATACTAAGGTTAGTGATTCCATAACCAGCTCGTAGCCTGCTATCAGGTTGAAATTAGGTGTTATTATGCTTGTGAGGGCAAGTTGGACACTCTCTTATTTTGATCGGGACCAACTTACTGTCCTTACATTAGGACTTTTTCTAGGGCTATTGAGTGGGATAGATTCTTAATGTATGCAGACTTCGCCTTCACACCCTCTACTAGTATAGGGCCATGATTGTTTTAGTTCTAGGCCTTATCTTCAGTTTGATCACTCTGTATCAGGCCTCAACATAGATCAACACATAATCCCACAGGCTTTCCTTGGACCCCTGCCTCTGGTTGCTGTTTGCTGGGCTGTCACACTGTGTGCACCCATTCACAAAATGCATGCCAGTGCTCAGCAATAGACTAGTAAGCTTGCCACTCTTACAGTTGTCCATCCTTCTGGACTTATCGGATCAAGACCCCCACCCTTCATCCTCTTCCTTACATAAACTCTTCCGAAGGCTAGTTGGTGGACAAATGTTAAAATCACCACACACAATAAGTACGTTATCCATCCTAGGCATGTTATCTCTAATTTTGCTAATCATGCCCTCCAAAGCTGAGAATGGGCCATTATGCTTGTCCATAGTCCCAGATGGTATATAAACATTCTGGATATCTAGCCTGTAGGAGGCTGGCTTAGTAGATGTTGCTCACTTATGTAAGTGTAGTACCCTGCGCTAATCCAGACAACCCTTATGGTGATTTTTGTGGTCTTAGATAGCCTTAGAAAGCTCTCTAAGTGATAGCTGTGGAGAGCAGGCTTAATCCAGAAGGAGTGTAAAGCAGCTTGCTTTACCAGAACGTAATCTTATTGGTATAGATTAAGTGAAAAAGAACCACACAGTGTATTTATAAAAATATGTATTTATTATAAGACACTCGCCCATACAAATATCTACAAGGCAAACAATACTTTGCAAATAAAACAGGTAAGTAGCACGAATAACAGTGGTCGCCAGGGAGAGACCATACTAAAATAGTGGGATGCTAAACACGACTCAAGTCAAGACTATACCCAGAAGACGTAGAAGTGATGGGGACCCAAGGAACCACCCGAGGTAAGTAACAAGGAACCCCACGGAGGCCGTGTGCAGAGTGGGAACACGACCACGTGCTCAATTCAAGTCAATGGGTAAGTTGCAGTTGCAATTTTAAAGAAGATGGACCCTTCCCAGTGGACCCTGAAGAAACCCCGGGGAAGACGGAAGGTTGGAGAGCCACCCCACCCGTGGATACCCTAGGAACCAGGATACCTGTACGAAGCAGCTCAGTAAACCAATATATAGTTATAACGGAAAACATCCTACGACCTGGCAGCAATAATTGAGTGCTGGATTCTGCAGATAGTATAGAGATTGAGATATGATATCAATCTCATACCGGGAGATTCTCCTATCAGAGTGGGGATTAGTAAAAATTAATTTACCATACTATAATGATGCTGATGCTCCGGACTTTACTTGCATTCTTATAGTGAATGACAAACAGACTAAAACAGATTTAAAAACACCTTAAACTTGAAGATTTTTACACAGACCAATTTATTCTTTGGGAAAAGTAGAAACTCACGAGCTGTAGCAACAGTTTTGATGATATTCTGTAAAAACAGAGGACGTAACAAACATAGGCGATGAGGTAGTAGGGCTGGGCATATAAATATATATATATTATTCCAGACCCTGCTTGCGCTTATGGAGAAGGTCTGCCTTCTGAATTTTGCTTTCTTGCTCTTCTCTCCTGACGATGTCCAGTCTCATGGTGTCAAAAACAAAAGGTGATGGGAGGAATGCTTGCAAATAGTCTTAATCACTGGTAATTGCTTTGGGTAGCATTCCAACCCTTTGTTTTTCACCCGCTGTCACTCTAGACGGAATCCCGCCTTGTGAATGTCAGTACTGACCCTGGTCCTTATGGGAACAGGTCACCCTGATCTGTCAGCCTTGATGGATGTCATATTTTTGGGATGTTTGACCTCACTACTACTCGTTAGCACTGTACACTTTCATGTGTATTAAGTACATTTAGGGGTATATTTAAAAGGGAAGTGGCGGATTGCGGCGTTAGCCTTCTTGGCTTAACGACGCCCTCGACACTTCTGAAAAGCAGGGCTTAATGCAGCATACATAGAAGTTGCAACACGTCATTTTTAAAATGATGGTTTATGTGCTGGAAGGAGCACCTTCCTGCACATAAACATTCCTGCATGGCGTTTTGCCGTTTCTATGTGTACTGCACAATGCACCACACATAAAAACAGCAAAAACGAGGAGAAATAAAGCTTTTCTCCTTGTTGCGCCAAGTTAAGACCATAGTTTTTTTGGTCTTAATTTTGGTGCTGCTCCATATCTACGCCACCCTTGTAAATATCGGGCAGTGTCAAAATCAATGGGTGTTGCGGCGGAACGCTCACCACAACACCCATTGCCCACCCCTTTCACGCTAAGTCTAGCATGAAAGGGTGCCTTATTTACAAGGCAGCGTTAAGCCACGTTAAGTTATTGTAAATAAGGCAAAGCCCATATCGCCACAGGAACATCACTTAAAAGTGACGTTCCTCTGGCGATAGGGGCCTGTAAATTTGTCCCTTAGTTCTTACTGCCAAGGCTGCCTGCAAAAGTCCGCTCTTGCAAGTCATCTCGAGAAGAAGGATGGTGAAGAGGGGCAGAGTCTCGTGAGCCACGCGCTTCCGTTGGTGGGAACCTGTAAAACAGGTGTATTGGTGACATCGCATTATGTGCAAAGTTCAGGAAGTGCGTCACCCCCTGGCCGCGTGGCCGGAAGGCAGGTGGAAGGTTCTGCAGTCCTTAGTAATATGAACATAGAGATCGACAATGCGCCGGTGGACATTGGTGCCGCTTCAAAGCAGATGGAGGCGCTAAGAGCTGGAGAAGATTGGCCATGACAAGGTCTCCAGGAAATAACCGTAGGTTTACAAAGTGAAGCTCTTCATTATCCATTGTGACGACAGAAACCGTCTTTCCACTTGACCTAGAGCACCCCTTATGGAGCATGTTCTCTGAAGGACCTAGTTCATAGGACCCGGAACCCCGATAGGACCGGACCCCAACACTACCCAAACGAGTTACCAACAAGACAGGAGATAGGCTTAGTTTGGTGGATAATTTTATTCAACATTGGCATAGCAAAGTTTGTGCAAATGTGATAAATTCAACACAATACAAGAAAAGGTGCAATAAAAATCATAAAATTATATGTGCCCCCTAGCCCGCAAGCTGGTGTACATCCTCTGGTTGGCCCAGGACTGCCGAACCTTACCCCTTGGTACTGTCCTGAGGGGAGAGGGGGGACTGTTTCTGAAGCACCCTCCACCCCCCCCCTGCTAACTGGGGGGTGACATGTATTCTAGACCCCGCTGACCCCTACTAAGCCTAAAATTAGGGTTGGGTGGGAGGGAGAAGCTGCTGCGCTGGTCCGCTCCGTCGCCGGGATGGCCAGGTAAGGAAAAAGGCCAAGGCCAAAGGGCAAGGGGTCTTTATACCCCACCCTGGCCACCCCGGCGGCGGCACCCAGCAGTGACGCGCTTCCGGCCGCCCGCCAATCTAGTGGGGTGCTGGAAGGCGTGAAGGCTGGATCTGGTTTTGGCCGCCCATTACCGGCATCCCGCCGGATCGCACGAGTCCCGTTCCACGGGAGCCTGGATGCTAAGCATCGCATCCATTCCCCCATTCGGGGGGTGGACGCTCTGTCCATAGCACCCGGAACCCCCGTTAGGACTGGACCCCAACACTAACCAAACGAGTTACCAACAAGACACGAGATAGGCTTAGTTTGGTGGATCATTTCATTCAACATTAGCACAGCAAAGTTTGTGCAAATGTAATAAATTCAACACAATACAAGAAAAGGTGCAATTAAAATCATAAAATTATATGTACACTAATCATAGACAGAGTGACAAGATCATGGGCAAAACAAACTATCAACACAATACCTTTGTGTGAAAAATTAAAGAACAATATCTTGAAGCCCCCTTCCGCCCCAAGGGGTCACCTCGCAATCCTGAACACCATTGGACCACACAAGGTGCAACCACCTGCATCCGCGAGGGGCGGTCCTATGCCCCTGTACCGTTGTCCTCTCAATGGGCACCGCCCCGAACACCAAGCTCCCCAGTGGCTGCGACAAAGGTGGGCAGGAGCAGGGCACCCCGTGCCGACCCCCGTGATCTAACTGTGCGCCCTAGCCCGCAAGCTGGTGCACATCCTCTGGTTGGCCCAGGACTGCCAAACCTTACCCCTTGGTACTGTCCTGAGGGGGGGGGGGGGCTGTTTCTAAAGGACCCTCCCCCCTGCTAACTGGGGGGTGACTTATGTATTCTAGACCCCGCCACAAGGGCGACCAGGGGCCCCAGGTCCTTCGCCCTCCCCACCACAGAACATCCATTGAGCAAATGCCCAAATGTCCCTGATGAAGACATCTGTCCCTACGTCCGAAAGATGAACACCATCCTCGTGGAACATGTCACCACACCTTAGGAGTTTGTGTGGTATATTCCAAAGGTGACCTGGACCCTGGCACAGCCTAGACATTTCAGAGTTCAAACGCCTCACTGACACATTTATCGTCCTGGACTTTATGTTCTTCCCCCAGTTCCGGCGTGGCACCATGTGGGACCATGCAATGGCAGCCTCAGGAAAGGCTCTACCCAATTGCGCAAACTCCAACAAAATGGCCTCCCTGAGGCCTTTACGGACTAACTTCACCAAATCGTTACCTCCAAGGTGAACCACAATGAGATCCGGGGACTGGAGTCCCTCACAACCCCTTGCCACCTGAATTAACAGCTGCAGCTGTGAGATGTGCAGAGCCCCGATCCCGCACCAACGAAATGCCACGTCACGCAGGGTGATGGTTGACCAGAATGAAGAGCTCCGTTTTTAGGCATTTCTGAAATTACTGGAGCCCATGAAAGTTCCTTTTTTGGATTATTGCAATGTATATGTGTTTATGTATATGTCACCTTTTTAGTGGGGTCGATAGCGAATTTGTGTACTACGTAAACTAAATTGGTTGATAGTAATAGAATATATGAAACGTGGGGCAAAAAATCGAAATGTTTAAACCAGGATTTTTTCAATGTTCAATTAGGGCTGGCTACTCATTACTGACTAATTGCAGACAGTTTGCTTAAAACCCTGTATAATCATTTGTGGGTTTTTTATTTTACGCTTGTGAGATTGGCGACTTATACACTGCTGTAACCACAAGTCATGATCTGTAAGTCCACCTGTTTATGTATGGATGTGTTTGCCTTACCACCTTTGTGCTATGTGAAGCGGTCTTCTCTCATAAGACCAAGAAGATCTTGGGTCAAGTATGTGATCCCCAAAACAGCTTTAATAATTTAATTGGTTTTTGCCTAGATTTATTCTTTCATTCGTATGCTATTGCACTGGAAAAATACGTTATCTTGCTTCATTAAAAGAATAAGGATGATCAGCCCATGTTGAACAGTGGAGTTCATTAAAAGACAACATTGTCATTCAGCTATCTTGTAATCGATATGATAATATATCTGCACCTAGCATACTACAGAATGCAAATTATGAATTGGTATAGTCATATCTTCTTTTAAACACATTCTCACGTTCATATCTGTATGCACAAATTATTGCGCTATTGCTACTTTTCCACATAGAAAATCAAAAAACCCCTCTATGATCGGTTATTAAGGTCACCTGATCTTCCCGCCAAGTGTGTTGATAACTTTCACGTTTCTTAATCAGGGTTTGAGTTTTCCAGTGGTGGCTGCTCAAATTGCTAAGTGGTGGGGCGGGGAAGAAGGGGAAATACAAAAAAGCATGGAAGACAATTAAAAAATATAAAATTGCACTTACCTGCCACTTTGGCCGCCGCCGCCTTGCTCCTCTCTCCTCGCCTGCCGGGTGTCCACGAACTACTGCCCAGGCTCCCAGATGCCAATCCCGACATTGCTGTCATGCTGGGAATTGAGAGAAGCGCTGGAATTGGTTTGAGTCGCCTGGTTTGCCGCTCAAACAGAGCCTGGGAGTCTGTGCTGTTTTTCCAACCCAGCTGTGCAACACAGCTCGGATTGTAAAAACTTAAGTGCGAATGTCTATTTGGCTGGCCTAAGACGGCTGGCCAAACTGACAAGCCCATTTACAAGTGCACCTACCCCTCCTCCTCCTCCCAGTCCCTACCTTGTTAAGGATTGCCTGGCCTGCCCCGCTGTAGGATCCTGTCAGCTATCAGACAGAGAAAAATAAAATGTATTTAAAATTGTTATATTATCATTTTATTTTTCTTCTGCTGGCTTTTAGCAGGGGAGCAACGCTCCTCCACCATTTCGGAGTAGCCGCCGCTGAAGTTTTCCACTAGCTAAACATTTTCCTAAAGTGGGCCGATCCTTGAGTTTTAATGTTTCAGCAGGTCCTTAATGGATAGCATCAGGGTTTGAATTTTGGGAAGAAATGTGGGCTATTAATGGCTTAGTCACACCTAGCTTTTATTTGTGCTTTTGTAATTAGTGTGGAGGTCCCTCTTAATATAGGCAGCTGACTCCAAGGTGCGCAGTCGCCCTGCCATTTTAAAAACTTAAAATGGATTGTTTACTTTCACATGCTCCTTTGTAAGGAACTGTGTTTCTGCTTGCTCTGGCTTAGCCTAGAGAATGATTTCCTAAGTTAACACGTTTCAAACAATGTCTCTTCGTTTGACGGGGGCAGTTTTTAGATAACGGTGTTGTCTCTAGCAATCTAATTTGATTGAAAAGTGGCTGTAACTTCTTAGGATTGTGGTTGTCTCAGAGAGCCAATTCATGTGGTTTCAGTAATCAATGAGGGTACATTATTAATTGTATTCTTGATAGTAAGTCATCCACTAACCAGTATTTGATCATTTCTATCCTAAGCTCTAACCTACGGTATTTCATTTCAGGGCTTCATCCATTTCCTCTCCATCGCGCCCTCATGAGTACTTCTACTCTACATGGTAGAGTAGACTAAGAGTAAAAATGTAACTTCACGCAGAATTCAGAAATTTTACTTTGCAAAACTCTCCTTCCCCTTAATATGCAGTATTAGTATCATCTGAGTATGTTATAAAGTGAGCGTGGGATTTAACGGTTTAGAAAAAAGAAGTAATCCCATCAGGGGCTGCCTCATCTGATGGGCACAAGCTTGTTTGCTCACTTGAACTTGGCTCCAATTTCTCCTTGCCTTTGCTTCCTGAACACTGCTGGCACTAGGCCACCAAATACTGAATTGCTTCCTCTCTGGAGCGATGCTTGCCCTCTTTAGGTTGCTCTTGCCTCACAGCAGTGTTGTGACTGCAGGTTGCATTGACTCGCCGTTCTTTGCCTGGGTTGCAGCCATTGCCTATATACAATCTTCTCTTTTCCCCTCTTCTGGTCGTTTTCAAATACAGTTCAGGCATTCACTGTGCTGCAGATGCTCAGTAGCACTGGTGTTGTCTAGATTTTTTTTAATTTTTTTTACACAGTTGGCTTCTCCATAGCATCTGCATTTTTAACTGCTGGAAATTACTCTCCAAGTCTTCTGAGTTGCAGATGGAAAAGGAACCACACATGTAGAAAGTTTGGTTATCAACGAATGTCTCTTCACCCTTTTTATGCATTTTCTATAATTCAAACCCTACAATTAATTATTTGTAGCATGGACTAGGTTCATTTTCACTTAGCTATGGATTCTTATTGGTTAAGAGTTCTCTGTAAAATGATGAAGGTGATGATTCTCATATATCAAAATTGGCAAAAACTAAGGGCCTGATTTATTGTATTGCAGTCCATCTTCCACCCCGACGGACCCAAAGACTGCAATATCTAGAGATCACCATTGGCCCAGCTGTGATTGTTTTACCTTAAGAGCAACTGCTATCACAGCAGTTCCTTTGAAGGTACAAAACGTTTGGTGGACAGCCATCCACCTAACATTTAGTTTTTCAAAAAAACTCTCAAAGTGTCGGTTTGTTTTTGACAAACAAATAACTAATGACACCCACACCCAGGTAGTTTTTTATCCCCTGGATGTGGTGGTCGTTATTCTAATTTGTCAGTTCGTCATCGCCAAGTTTTCCCTGCCAGTGACAGCCAAAAAAAGGACGTCAGACCATCAGCCCTAAATAGGGCAGGTGGTGTGATGATCTGACTCTAATGTTTAACAAACTGTCAGCCCACTGGAGTAAACTTTCCATCAATGCGCTAATGAGGGCACTGCCAATAGAAAGCTAACGATCTGCCTCACTCTTAAAAAGGGTGGGTTGACCGAGAGTTTGGTGGACAGGTTACTCTGTCACGTTTGTGAAGCGGTACCCTGTCTGCTAAGCTCTGAATCGGGTCCTAAATGTTAATAATGCAAGGGGTGGAGCCGGGACAGCCAAGATGTCGGTCCCTTGCATGGTCGCTGCTGCCCATATGCATGCTTGCAGAGGGAATAGTCCATCCGAGCTTACCGAGGGAGGAGGAGACATTACAGTGATCCTGGAGGCAATCCAGGACTCATGTAAAGGCCCTTGAATCCAATATTGGAGAGGTGCAAGTGGTCGTCGCCGTCCTGCGCCAAGACCTCTGCAACACCACAGTGAAAGTCATCGAAGCTGAGGGGTGCCTATCCAGACTAAAAGGCGCGGTCTGAGGCCTTAAAATGCAGATTCTCCATCTGACCTCAAGTTCAAAGATCCTTACCGACCGAGCATAAGACTTGAAATATAGAACGGGCAGAAGCAACCTCTGTTTTGTCAGGTTCCCCGAGGGGGTGGAGGGATCAAAACCCGAAGTGTTCCTGGAATAATGGATTAAATCCTGGATCGACAAAATCTTGCTAACCACCTGCTTTATCGTTGAACGTACACACAGGTCCCTAGCCCAGAGACCCCCTCTAGGAGCTCTGCCTCACCTTATGATCGCCAAGATCCTGTACTACCATGACAGGGACACTATCCTGTGCGGAGGGAAGGTCAAAGGTGCAACTAGTGTATCAATCTGAACGCATAATGATCTTCACGGATTACACTAGACATATTCAAGCCCAAAGGAAATTGTATGATTGTTAAGCAAAAAATTCGAGCAATGGCACTTTCATACATGCTTCTGTTTCTGGCACGTCTGTGAGTAATCCACGAGGGCAAATCACAGTTCTTTGACACCCCGGACGAGGATTGGCAGTAGCTAAAGAAACAGTGCCCCTTACGCCCGAACCCACAACCACTGGCTGTGGCGAACGGGGCAGCACTGGATCTAGCCAAAGAGGTCTCCGGTGCGGGAAGAGGTCCTGAAGAGGATGTCGAGGTTACCAGGAGTCACCGGCTCCATCAGACTCGAAGAATGAGGGATCTGTTGCCCTGGTTCCATCAGAGACCAACATCATTGGGAGGGTCTTTCCCTGCGTAGATACTGCCCACTAACTACATAGGGAGGAGCAGATGCACAGCTCTGTTTGCTTTACAACATGTTTGCACACCAGCGCCAACTTATCCTCAATATATCTCTTGGAGGCCGGGACCCTGAGCTGGAGACTCTAGGACTGGGTTTTTTCTAATTGCCTACTTTCAAGTTGGGGATCATGTTTGCGCGACAGATGCTTCTACAGCAGCGAGGGAGGGAGGGAGTTGGGGGGAGAGGGACTTGGTTAACCGGTTATGTTGTTTTTTGTATTTAGTTCTTTAGGCATGCCTTACACCAGGACTACATTGTTCCATTATGCATCCCACAGATCCACCCTACTGCACTCTAGGATTAATGGGACCGAAAGGAACTCACGGGGACCAGTGAAAACCCACATTACGCCTCCTTACCTCTCACACCTTCTCCTGCATCATCACCAATGATTAAATTCATAGTCCTGATGTGGAACATGAATGGCCTCTTGGACCTCATAAAACATAGGGCGGTCCTGCAGTTCCTCCCCAGACATTCCCCCAGGTTGTGATGCTCCAGGAAACTCACTTTATGGGAACCAACTGCATTTCCTGGCTAGATATCGATATAGCAGGGTATACCATGTGGGATTTGGCCGTGTATCCAGAGGGTTGATGATCCTCCTCCATAGCTCCCTGCCAGTGGTGGTCAGTCGGGTTTCCCGTGATGCCCTGGGGAGATATGTGTTGGTGGAAGGTTCGATAGACAGATCCCTCCATAACCTACTGAGTATATAATCCCCCCTCAGCTAGATGCCTCTACACCAACGACCCACAGAGATCTCATACTCTGGCTTTCCTCAGGCAGGACACTACTAGGAGGGGATTTCAATGATAACCTGAGCCCCCTGGACTCCCTATGGACCCCGGGCTGCCCCCTGGGAGGGCAGAGGGTTAGTTAAATGGGCCTCCAGCTTGGGGCTTTTTGACGCCTGGAGAGTATGGAATCCCACGGCGAGGGAATACACACATGCATTGGCACCACACTGCTCATTATCCCGTATAGACTTCTTTCTGTTGTTGCCAGCTACTGACCCCCTACACATTCAAGGTTCCGGTATCCTCGGTAGGGGTATTTTGGACCATGCACCAGTCACGCTTCAGGTGGGGGGGCGATAGGAGGAAACGCCTGTTTCTCCCAGATTGATCGCTCACCCGAACCCTAGGAATCCAATTGAAATTCTTCCTCAGCAGTAACCAAGGGTCAGGGGAGTCTCTGGGGATGCTATATGGGTCATGCAAAGCCACTATGGCTGGGAATGTGCAATCACTCCTTAGGAACCAGGCCCGCGAGGCACAGATTGGTATAGCCAACTAGAGTTATCTATCTTACAAATTGAGACCCAAAGCAAGAATAACCTGACAAAACTATTAAGCTGCGTTCTAGTGCTGGAGAGGGCAGACCTACTGCAAATATGCTTGGACAAAGCCCACCGGTGCTGGGTGGCCTCCAGCAGAAGGGTATACAAATGGGGTGATAAGTCAGGCAAAATCTTGCACTGGTTAGCTACCAAATGCTTAGCATCTAGAGTAGTACCTTGTATTACCAACCCAGATGAAGTACGGGCCATAGCTGGCCCTGAAATATCTGCTTTTGCAGCACATTACGGCTCTCTCTATGCTGACCGGGTGCACCCAGAATGGGAGGAACACACTCCACAACTTGCAGACATCCCTTTGCCTGTGGTGTCCCCCACGGAGCGGGCAGATGTGGACCAACCCCTGACTGTGGATGAGATTAATGATGTCCCATCAGACTTAAATCCGGGCAAAACTCCCAGACCAGACGAATTCCTGACGGAATATTACTTCACTCTGCTTCAACGCATCCTGCCCTTATCCTGAACATGTACCTCAAGGTGGTTGACTGAGCACATTTCCCTTTGGAGATAGACTTGGCTACCATAGTGGTTCTGTTAAAACCCAGCAAACCTCCTGACCAATGTGCCTCCTACTGGCCTGTTTCCAACATAAATGCAGAGGTCAAACCGTTTAATAAACTGTCCGTGAGATGACTCACCCACTTGCTCCGCTGTCTGGTCCATCTGGAGCAATGTCTGTTTATCCTCCGCCATAGCACCAGACACTGTATCTGAAGAATCCATCTTGCCTTAGCCTGATTCCAGACACTACATTGTGCTACAGTGTTAATGTTTCTCGATTTCGAGAAGGCTTTCGACCCGCTGTACTGGTCCTTCCTCCACGAGGTGCTGGCCAAGATGGGTTAGGGACCTCGGTTCCAGGCGTATGTTTTACATCCTAAACATCATCCCACAGGTGCGAGTGCGGGTAAATGGGACCCCTGACTTGGATGCCAAGCTACCAGACAGGCATGCCCCCATCACCCCTTCTTTTCAGCCTGGCAATTGAACCGCTGGCGACATGAATATGCTGTGAAGGTTAGGTCTGCTGATGACATACTTCTCTTTATGGTCTGATCCACATAAACCAGACCCTGTCTCATCTCTATCCTTTACACATACAGGTCTGTATTGGGACTGAAGGTGAACTGGCCCAAATCGCTCCTGGTTCCTCTGAAAGGAGAACGGGCCAACAAAACCGGGCACTCTACCCTCCCAATTCGATGACTGGGCTTCTGCTAGCTAGGGATTAACATGACATGGGAGGCAGACCTAGCTTGGAGCCTCAATCAGCGACCTCTAACTCGTGCAATTCAGGGGGACTTGGACAGATGGTCCAAACTGCCACTTAACTTACTGGACAGTGTGGCCCTGTACAAAATAATGGTCCTCCCAAGCCTGCTATACGTCCTGCAGAATTTCCCCATCCCTACCCCAAACCAATAGTTTGCAGCCATCACATCCAAAGCTCGAAAATTCCTTGGATTTCCTTTGACAAATGTGTCCAGTCCACATTCGACGGGGGACTCGCAATGGCTGATGTCTGTCTTTGCTACTGGGTCGCACACACCTGACTGGATGCACAGGCATGGACAGACCATGCCTTTAGGAATGGAGGTCTCCCTCATAGGCCTGGAAAATATTATGGGGATGTTATATGGAACGCCGGTTCCCCAGTCACTTTCGGAAATCATCAGAATAGTTATCCAAACCTGGAGATCGGCTCTCTGACAGACACAATGGAACCACTGAGTGACACTGGAATCCCCCCCACTTTGGGTTGGTGGCTGGCCTGATCAGGTGGCGAGACTTGAGGGATTCCAGGGATGGGATAATATAGGCATATCAAAACTGGGATATGTCTGGGAAGGTGATCATATGAAATCCTTCCTCACCCTCCAAATTGACTTCTCCCTCCACAAATCACAATTCTTTTGTTACCTCCAAGTCTGGCATGCACTGTCGGAGTACTGAGAGGAACTCCCTATCCCACCTGACAACAACCCCTTGGAGGTTCGGCTACTCATGGCCCACTGGCCAAGGGGGTCATCTCCCGGGTATACAGAGTCAACACTCCCCATGTACACTAATGATGGGAGAGGAGGCTGGGCCCGCTGGAGGAGGCGGAATGCATGGCACCATGCACTCTGGCCATATCGTCTCGTTTACGCCTTATTCAACTGAAGTAGTTACACTGTACATAGTATACACCCAAACGTCTGTGGAAAGCTCAAAATTTGGTGTTGAATAAGTGTGGGCGACTTCTTTCATATGCTATGGGGTGCTCCATCAATACTGGTTCACCATATTCGAGACACTGTTGGAGGTTTTGGGTCAGAAGATTGATGAGTCCTCCCCAAAGCATGCAATACTGGACAATGTGGACGGTGTTGGAGGCCCAAGAGGCAAGCAGACTCTGGTAGGTTTGGGGACGCTACTGTCAAAAATAGACGTGACCAAATACTGGAAGACTCCTGGGGAGAGTGGAAGGTAGATATGGATCGCTCTGCTAAATTGAAAAGAACCTTCTATTGATTGTGCGGCTGTCCCAAGGAAATCGTAGGCGTATTATGGACTGGGTGCGGGGTCTGTCTGATGAGGGGTGGAGGAGAGCTGTTGTACATGAGAATTGCCAATGGTATTCTGGGGCTCCCTGAGAGGCCTGCAACATATGTAAATTACCTGTGCCATTTCCAACTTTAATAAAGTATTGTTATCAAAATGTTCATAAATGCTAAAGAAGCACCATTAGACTCAGACTTTTGTTCATCTACTGCAGTCAATAAATGTGTCTGAGAATAAAGCAGGTGTACATGACTCAGTTAAAAAAATACGTAGTTTGATGATCTAGTTGTAAACAAGTGCTGTTTTTACACCCTGGATTTACATTGCATTCTCAAATACGAAACATATTTTCTGCTGGCGGGGATAGGGTAGTCTATTTTCTCTAATCACTACATTTACTCTAATCACTAAATTTCCTCTCATTGCCACTATTGTTGTCTCCTTCCTCCTCTTTTAATTCTCGCATCTCCGGGCGCCATACATTAGGTTAGTGACACACATCACCTAAAGAGTCTGGAGACTGAATCACCATGCGGTTTAGCTAGCAAGTGTCTTCTCCCGTTATGCCGGCTCATTTTTAGATCTGTTTTTGAAGAAAATTGAAACTCTTCTGTTTCTTGGGATTTTGCGATGCAGAGTCTTAAAGTTCTCCCTGTTCCCTCACAACACCTTCTGTCTGATTCTTGAATCCTGGGACTCGGTGTCAGGAGCTTGTGGTTTGTGTGGATCACATCTGTATGAAGCGGACTCCCACATGTAGTCCAAGGTGCTTCAGAATCTAGCACCTCATTCTCTACTTCTGTAGCTGTACATCTTGAAATTTGACCCTTCTTAGGACCTCTGTGCGGGTGGGCGGATTTCAAGATGTCTTGTCTTCTCTTGAGGGTTCTTTTAATGGATATTTTCATGCATTACAGTGTGTTCATACTTGCTCAGAGGTCAACAATCACTATGAGTTTTCCCCCAAAAAACTTGCAAGTAGTTTTATACAATGGAAACCTCCAAAGCATTGCGATCACAAATAGATATGTCATGGGGTTGTTGGTATAAACTTTTACTGAGCAGTCGTCTGAATTGTTCTGTCAGTCAACACCATCAGAGAGGGAGTGGTATTGGATTTTTTGGATATACAGTGCAAGTACTAGAGAAGCACCTTAAAACGTCTTCAAGGTTGCACAGCAAGAAGGACCCTAACCGCAACAACAGTTCTGGACATGAACCAAGGCTCATAACCCCTACTCCCCCGCTTCATGGTTGTGTACCTCTTGTGGACATAATACATCTAATAGTTACAGTGAGCCCCTTTGGTGGACAAAATATATACTTCCCCTAACCACTAAAAAGGAATACTTTCAAAAACTAGGCCATTAGATTCCTTGACAGTATGCAACAGGAAGCAGATACCCTGGGTCAGGGGATCTCATACTTCCAAAGAGAACTCATTAAATGTCTTTCTGTCTGAAACATGAGTAAAGCTAATCATGAAGGACAGCTGCAGTGAGCATCTTCTGGCATGCTGTACGTTGAGGCCAGATACTCACATGCCAGGCCCAGTGGATATTGATCTGCTCTGACCATCCATAGATCACAGATTCTGTTCGGATCAGTCTGGCTTATATTTGTCATTCCCACTCAAGCATTCCTCTATACCTGGAATAGCCACCAAGATAGTAACGCAGTTAAATACCCTTGATACCTTTGTGAAGAGTCTACCCAGACATATGTGTCTTATTTAAGAGTGAATTGTGAAGCTGTAGCTGGTTGGCACATTAACTGCCCTGTCTGCCTTCTACCACCCTTTTAGTTTTCGTGCCCTTACCACGTTTGATCTAACTACTCACTTTTCCTTCTTCAGATGTGAAGCCAGTTCCATCCACTCTTCAGGGTCCGCAGCTTTATTACTGGCCACTGATGGACACCACAGATCCTCCATTTCTGGGCTCCTCCAATGGAAATGTGCAGGTCTCAGCTCCTTATATGGGCCAGGTGTGTTGAGAAGGTATTAGGAGGGCAAGGAAGAGTGTTATCTGAACGCAGTCAAGACATTGCCTAATGGGCAATTCCTTTGTTCCCATGCCCTTAAGATAGACACGTTGATCTCTGTAAATGTGAGTTGTTCTGACCTTGGTCGTGTCCCACAGAAATGAACAATGGTCCTTCATCGCTTTATACAAGGATCATGAGTATTTAAATTTGTTTAATGTCTGATCCCTCTAGGACAGTCATGTGTTGTGTTACTACTTATTAGCCAAGTCGCTTGTCTGACATCCGTGGCATCTACTCCTCCAGATAAGGAGTGTATGGTTATGGACTTCATGAGAAAATATTTTAGAAGAATGCCTCTTCCTTCCATCTGTGACTGGGCAATGCAGATCTCATATTGGTGGGCTACGACTATCTGATTCAAAAGGACAGAAAAGTTTAAGGATCTGCTCTCTGCAGCCTCAGAAGAGGAATTTCAAGGCTGACTGGCTGACAGTGTTAAACATGCTAAACTTTTATGGGCATGCTGACACAATTAGGGTGACACTGGGCTTTTCAAGCACAGATTAGCTTGCCTGCACCCTACTTCCGTTATTAACCAAGGAAGCCAGAATAAAATACTGGACCTCCCCTCAACAGGAATGTGTTCTTCTCACTTTTGGAGTGATGGGTAGAACAGAGTTTTTACTTCCAATGCTTGGTGGTAGAGCAGAAGATGGTGGACTTTGTAAAGTTTTAAATGTCACCTTTTCAATCTGTATTTGCCCAAGGAGATTTTCAAAATTATTCCTTCGCCAAAGACACGCCCCTAAAGCTCGGGGATTTGCTCTGCACTCTGGATCGTAGGGAGACCTACTTTCATATCCTGATCTGGTCCCCTAACACTTGGTATGTTTGAGGTCGGCAGCACCCCATTGGAGTCAGCTAAGCACCAAATATATCCACCAATATGATAACTGCATAGTTGGTGCATTTCTTAGACTTTATGATACACACGTTTACCCTTCACTATATGACTCATTGGTGAGAGCTTCTTCCGTCTCTTCATCCCCCAAGTTTGCGCTTTACTCCCGTCACCTGACAATCTTGTTTTTGTTCATCAAAAGGCCTATCACTAATTGTGAACAAGTGATATTTGGTTTTGGCTCAGTTTGATAAGCTTCAATCGAAATCCTGTTTAGGTATACCTTCTGTGTGGTGGGCTCGTTTTGTATTGTCATACATTTTGCTCACCATACCGACCCTTTGTAGCCCTCAGACCTCTTTCGTTCTCCAGAACCACCCACAAGCCTCTTTCTCTTGGTCTATACGTGCCTGCTGAGTCTTGGAAAGTAGGCGGGCAGGATGAATGATTGATCGTAGATTGGAGCGCACATACTCCTGGTCTTCAATTTACTTAAAGGAACAGAACCCTGCTGTGTGAATGTGCTCATGATAATGGAGGGAGGTAACTGTAGTGACTAGTATGTTTGTGCCCCACACATTATGACAAAGGCACCCTAGAGTAACGTATTTGTGCACTATTACGGCCGGTCATCAGCTGGCTGTACTACTTCAAACCTTCCGGAGCCATTCCCAGTTTAAGGATTCAGAATTATAATGTAACTAGCTAGAGAATAAACAATGGAGTGGCATTTCTACATAAATGTTTTAGAAAAACTTCATCAATAAAAATATGCCCATTAACAACCTCCTGATAACTTTTAAATTACTACATCTAGTTAGTTCACTATTAAGCCGGTCAGAAAACAGCATTGAAATGCAGAAAAAGATAATTTTGCTTCCCGCCAAGCCGCAGGCTCACTTCATTGGAGCTTACCAACATTCTTTCAAGGAGTCCTTAGATTTCATGACCAATGACCTAGGGAAGTGCAAAGACCAGTTGAGAGCTTCCTTCACTTCCAAGGTCATCTGAGGTAAACAAAAGAGAAACCTTTTGAAAGATGCCTTAATTTCTTCAGGACATCAACAAAGTGGGGTTTCCCTGGTCACAACTTTGTGTCCTTATGGAGCAGTGAATTGAATTTGGGCTTCACTGTGTCTTTATCAAGCAGTGGAATGGATCTGAATGTGGCTTTGATACGTTGGTGCTCAGGATGGCAATATTGAAAAGATGGGTAGAATGCCACAAATGAGGATGAGCATCCACTGGAGAGCTGAACCAAGACAAGCTATCAACCATTAGATTTTCGAGGCTCATTTTTGTTTTTTTACAGAATAAGATGGAACAGGAGGATTCACTGTTCCATAATCACACTTGTTTACAATACTATTCAATCAGCACCACCAGGCCACTTCACACTTTGAATAATTGATTAAGCAGTCGTTCATGCTGTCTTTGAGTAGGGCAAATGAAAAACAACTCTTCCTAGCCACAAACACATGTAAAACCCATATGATGCTCCCTATGTTCAGTTTTGGACATCAGCAGCTCATATCAGCTCCTTAAGACTCCACCGAACATAAGCAGCATACTCCAGGTGCACTGAGGACTTCATGCATTTCAATCCAGTTTCACTGTCTGTTAACAGAATGAAGAACAAGCATTCACACAGTCAATAAATCTGGCTTGAGTCTTGATTACATTAAAAATGTCTGCAGCAGGGAAAAAAACAAAAAGTGATTGCTTTGTGTATACAGAGGATCTGTGAGACAATTTAAATATCTGAGTGTGTGATGATGATTCAGTGTACTTTGAGAAGTAAAATAATCCCTCGTGCATGCTAATGAAGGCAATCCATAGGAAGCAAAATGATACACCGAACTGCCGATAGAAAGCAGTGAGCAAGTATTTCTACTCCGGGTTGAGCCAAAGCCCACTCTGTCTGTGTTCAATAATTTGGAACAGTAGGTCTTGCAGACATCTGTGCTGTCAAGCCAGACTATACAGTAGAAAAATGCTCTTTTGATAGGCCCGCCCATGCTATCACAAAACCTCCCAGTCTAATGCATGTGATGATTGACTGCAGTGAAAGTGTAAAATAGATAAATCCCCTTCCTTGTAGCCTAACTCTCCGGTCTTTACAGTATACTTTTCATTTACCCTCACATTCTGTTTAGCAAATCCTCTCATCTTCATTGAACAGGAAGCCTTCTCTGTTTTGGCATTCATAAATGAGGACCAACCTAAAATGATTTGTTTAACAAAAGTCTTCCTGGTTGCCATTGCTTGGGATCCTGTCAGCGATCAACAGTGGTATGCAGGAACAATTTACCTATTTTCTCAACCCAAATGATGAGTGCTCTATGTTTTGGTTTACCTGTCAGCTAGGTCGCACAGCTGAGGAACTGAAGAACATCATCTTCAGCATCTTCAGCATCCTCTTTAGTTTCTAGTGCCTGATTCTGACACTTCCACATAAAAACTAATATTTGCAGGGCTTGGAGGCCTTCGAGTTTGAGCACTAAAGAAATTAAACGAAACCACGATTTGTTAATAAAAGTAATAAAATATCTATTGTTGTATTCTATATGGCTTCTTTTATATATCACAAAACCCTATGTGCATCTTAGTAAGAGTGTGCATTTTCCATGTAAACAAATTTGTAAACTAGTACTAGTGGCAACTTTATTTTCATGAACCAGAAAATAAATGTGCATGAATACATATAAAAGAATAATACTATGAATACGACTACAGATGCAGACAGCAACAATGATATACAATATAACACACAAGGAGAAGCCTTCAGCCAGAGACTACACTGAGTCTCGAAAAAAAAACTACAGGAGTTTCCTGTAACCCAGGTCTGCTATGAAAACAAAGATACTTTTTTATATATAAAAAGGATTGGTGTTTTGACAGATAGGACTGATAAAACAAATGCATACAATTTCCCTTTAACTGGAGGAATGACAATACTACCTTATGAAAGACACAGCATTGAGGTCTCTTTGCTTGAGAGTACAATTCATTTATTAAAGGAAAGTCTAGATTTTATTAAAGACATGAAGCTGAGTATTATGCTTACTTTCATTGCTTTATTATTGATGGCAGCCAACAAAGAACATAAGTACATTTCATATGAGGCTTATCAATAAAGACCTATGGGAACTCAGTCGCAGCAGACCAATGGCCATCAAGTACCCATTAAAATAACCTTGATTGGGAGCAATAAGTCCTCTTTTCTTGCAGAAGAGGTCAGTTAAACCGTATGCAAAATGGTCTCTATAAAAAGAACAATACAAAAGGGTAACAATTGGATAAACAAGTTTTGAGATTCTTCGATTAAATTATTTGCTGAAATATTTTGAAGCTTTAGGTCCTTTGAATCTTGAGAGAGGACAGGTGATCAAATTTGAAGATGAAAACGACTGGAAATGCATCTGAAGTAGACAGCAGCTTCTTACAATGAAATATGAGTTTGAGAAGGACACACTGAAACACAAAGGGGATGCTATTTTAATGTAAGGAGGTGGGATAATAGTCGCCTTTGTGTCTTTAATCGAATCTAGCCTTTCCTTTATTAACAGCTAGGACTGCATTTTATGACACGACTGGAGGCTCCTACTATGCTGGTTCATAGCATATCAACAGTTCTTAATACAATCTTAGGAATTGGTTTGAAATAGAATGTATGAACATTTAAATTGTTTGTCCAGATCTAAGATTGGCCTCTAATCTTGATCCAGCCCACAAGGATTTTTATGCCATTTTCCCCCAATGAAATGAGCCTGAAAAAAATAAATGTCATTACCTTTTAGGGAACTGCTCCATTTCAACCAACAGGCTAGTGTAGGAGAAGAGACAAACTAAAAAGGTTTCCTGTAAGTAATCAACAGTGGAGTGGAAGAGAATGTTCTTCGATTTGACGTCTTTTCGGCAATGACTATAAGGCAAGAGCCCTCACACAGTATTGGTTGATTAGGAAAAGAAGGATAGAAAAGAAAAATTGAACTCTTTTGGTTCTTCCGGTGATTATGAAATAAACTCTTGCAGGAGTATATTGTCTGGAAGAAATATCCAGGGCCCCAACATCAGGGAGACGCTTAAAAGACACTAAACACAACAATATAGCCACATTTTCAGATGACATTTTTTAAAGATAAAAAAGGATTGCCAGGCCATTCGAGAAACAGTTTGAAAACATTGACATTTCATAGACAAGTATGCCTAGGACTAGAATGGTTAGAGAAACATGGTCCCTTTAAAAGCTGATAGATTAAGATTAGGTGTTCATCCATTGGTGTTCCATCCACTTGAATGTGCTCTGTTAAGATTACTGATCAGCACATATTGTATGCTCAGTGAGAGTAACCTTGGCTCACAAAGGAAACTAGGAAGTAAACTATCAGAGTTACATCTGCTGCAATGGACTCTGCAGACCTTCCGACACACCACCTGAAAGGTAAGTCCTGACCATATGAATTAAAAAAGCCCTTTAAGTACCCAAGACCCAGGATTTTCACTTGTATTCAGCAGCCTCTAACAAAATCCATTGGGTTCTGCCAGCTGCCCTGAATTCTCCAAGCTGTAAGAGTTGAGTGAGTGATCAAGAACAACATTGTGTGAGAGACATTTGGGATTGGAAAATCAGGTACCAATTAAAGTATGGTCAAGAACAAGACTTGAGGACGCCAAAGAGATGTTATCAGGACCAAGACTGTTTTTTAGTTAAATACCTGATCAAGGACTCCAGATATCATTAAGAAAGGAGGAAACACACAATTTATGTTCTGAGACCAGCCATGAAAGAAAGCATCAGTAGCTGCAGCTAAGGGGCCTGGTCTCCCAACTGTAGAAAGAAGGAAGATGAGTACTTAAACAGGAAGCAAAAAGATCAGTAGAGAAGAGACTCCATCAAGAAGAAATTCTTCGGAATATTGAAGGATGGTGATGCCAGTTGTTTGAATTTTGAGTGCCTGGAGTACCACTCTGCCACAGAATTGTGGTTCCCCGGCAGATACATTGCCACGACTGATAATTTGCATTGAAGACAATGCTTCCAAAACCTTTTTGCAAGTTCCACAAGTAATTTGGATTTAATCTCTCCTATTATGTACCTGACAGCTATTATGTTATCATCCTTAATAATACTGCACAATTGGCCCTCTCCTTTGCAAAACTTTGAGTTGCAAAGGAGAACCAGCAAGCATCACTAAGCACTTTATATGCAGAGAGGACTCCTGCTTGGACCATGTGCTTACAATCAAAACTTGACCTCACTGTGCACCCACACCTACCAGCCTTGCATCTGATGATTCTACTTTTTGATTTAGGGCAGAAGCGAAGATACATTTCAAGGCTTCTAGGTCATCTAACCACCACTGGATTTCTACAAGAAGCTCTTGATCTAAGGGAATTACATCTGTGTTAGAAACCTTTTTGATGGGGACATATTAATAATTGTTGCATGACTCAGTAATGAAGGGGTCTCAGGAGAAACTGCCTGAAATGACATAGAAAATAAATCCACTATTCGAGTGAATATTCTTAAATCAAGAAATTTAATTTAATTCTGAAGAACAGAAACTGGATCTGGGAAGCTGGAGAATTGCCTTTTTTGAGTTTACGTGAAAACCCAAAAATTCTGTTCTCTTGGCAGTGTCTAGATTTGATTTCTGCCAATTGGTAACCAACCCCAAAAAACTGCAGAATAATATATAATATTCTTGTGAGTGTACCAATTATAACAAGGTATTAATCCTGACAAACTAACGATGCTCTGTCCCCACTTTCTTGAAAAAGAAAACCAACATACTTGTGTTGATAGCTGGGGTACCAGTGACATTGTTTGGAAGAGCAGGACGTGGACACTCTGAACTCAAACAGGAATTGGTCTTTTTGTCTAAAGAACTTCTAGCCTTTGCCAAAACATATTGGCTAACATGGTCCGAAAGGACCCACTCAGTAGAATTAGGATGCTAGATTTAATGTTGGCTCAAACGTGGGTGAACCTTTGAGTCTAACACAATGGTGGACTTGTCGCAATATTGGCCATCAACCAAGATAGACTTCTGTTTTATTCTGAGGTAAACCAAACCAGTCACAGTTGTGTGAAACCAACAAATCAGAATTCCTGTCATCATCGGTATTATACCCATAATTGTCATCATCCGTATTATAGAAGTTAAGTTAGTTAAGTTAATCGAACTTATAAAGCGCTCTGTTACCCGAGGGTGTCCTGGCGCTATGCACTGCCTGCTGAACCTGAGATAAGTTGACACAAGGTTTATTGGTCAAACAGCCAAGTTTTGAGTCCCTTCCTGAAGGAGAGGAGGTCTGTGGCACTCCTCAGTTGAAAAGGAAGCTCGTTCCAAGATTTGGACGCACTGTTAATAAAGCTTCTGCCTCCCCAACCTGCCTTTTTAACAGTGCTAATTGTGACTTTCTTCGCCCCCAATGATCGTAGCGCTCTCCTAGGAATGTACCACTGAATTTTTTGTTGTAGGTAGTCAGGACCTTTGCCATTAAGGGCTTTAAAAACGGTACACAATGCTTTGAAGCGTATTCTGTGTCTGACAGGGAGCCAGTGCAACCGTTTGATCTCTTCCTTTACAGATGCAAACTTTGAGGTCCCTGACAACAATCTGGCTGCCGCATTTTGGACCATCTGAAGTTTGTTAATAAGTTGTTTTTGAGCATTCATGTAGAGCCCGTTGCAGTAATCCAGCCGGGACATAACAAGAGCCGAAATTACTGTTTTAAGGCCATTATTGTTGAGATAGGGCTTAACCTTGTTTATGATCTTTAGAACATAAAAGCAGGCCGAGGTAACTGAGCTAATTTGGTCACCTAGTGTCAACTTATTATCCATTAACACTCCCAGGTTTCTGGCTTTCTCAGTGGGTGATCAGAACTGATCTACCACAGTTTGAAGTGTTCCATTTTAGTTGTAGAGTTTACCTCATGACTGGGAGGTCCAAGAGAAGAGGAACCTCTAGTTATGTGTGAGGTACATACACCATCCATGCTCTCTGAAAACTTAAATAACCCTTGTGGAGAAACAGTCTCCCTCTTACTAAGTCTACCATCTGAAGAATCATTTGATTCCTTAGTATTTCCACTGAAATCTCCTTGGGGTTCGTAACTGAAGGATAGAATTGGCTTGCACAACAGTGAATGCCTGGCACTTTCTGTTTTCAGACACCGGGTTGGCCGATGCAGACTGTCTTCGAAAAATATGGTTTACAGACTAACAATCCTCAGTATTTGTAGTCAAGTCCATCATTGGGGAAGGTACTGCCTGCTTTACAGCAGACTAAATGAAAGAATAGATTTTTTTTCTAAAATAATCACTCTCCTCCTGGCTGTGAAAGGTTGAGAGGCACTTAGAAGATGTGTATAACTCGGGTGAATACTGATTATATAAATGAGTGGGAAAACTATAAGAGATATAAATTTAATAAAGCACCATTTTAAAAGAAATATAATTAAAAATAAAAGTGATACAAATTATTGGTGAATACATAGCTAAATGTCCAGGAGGCAAACTGTTCAGTAATAAATAACGGCGAGAAAAAACCCAGTTCAGAAAGGATTAAGTTTGTGGCATGAGGAAGAAGCAGGCTAAAAGCCACGCTCACAAAAAGGGAGCTGAACAGGTAATCTGCCAAGAAGAGAAAAGGATCCCTCGCTGATATGAGAGGTGTCGAGCCAGAGCTGAGAGAACGCCCAGAGGTTGCAGGAGACCACGAAGAAAACATGTTAAGAAGCCATGCATGGAGCAGCAATAAGCACATCTGAAGCGCTGCTGTGTGACAAGGATTACAATGCATCTTCATGGAAATAATAAGGACAAGGCTCTAAGAGTGCGAAAAAGGCATGAAGGAACACGCTTAAGCACTACAAACCTGACACGTGATACGCACAATAAACCTACGTAAAACATGAAAATACTATTCAAATTCAAGCACAGTAAACATTATGGAAATACAAAGTAATGTAATACTTAACTTGACTGCGACCAGTAAGTAGTCGCGGCCGGCATGGCTCACGGGGGAGGAGGGAGAAAGTCGGTCGCGCGGGGTGGGGATGGGACGGGCGAGTGGTCGCGAGGAAGGGGGGGGGGTCGCGCTGGGAGGGGAGAGTTTAAATATATATTTGTTTCTAACGTACCTTTCCCGCGTCTTCACTTCTGGGTCTGCGCCTGCTTTTCTGTCTCTGCAGGAACAAGAAGCAGGCAGCCTCCCTCCCATCCCCTAAGCCAATCACAACGCTGCAATGGCAGCGTTGTGATTGGTTGGAACGCCGACCACACATGGCGTGTGCCATTTTCTCCATGTAGGCTGCATGCAGCCTACATGGAGAAAAGGGAGAGTGCGCATGACTGGTTTGGTCGGCCCCAGAGAGCCGACCAAACAGTCAGGGCACGCAGCATTGGGCTAGCCACTCCTGCCCTGCCCTCGAGCAGACCCGCCCACCCCCAACCAAACCCTTCTGCTTTCTCACAGTGCGAGAAGCAGAAAAATACAATGGTATTTAGAATACCATTTTATGTTTGTTTCTCGCACTGAGAGAACGCAGTGGGGCAACGCTCCTCTGCCCACATGGAGGAGCCGCCCCTGGCAGCAAGAAATGGAGACCTGTTGCTCCAAATCAGGGTTATTGTATGGAGGGCTACTAAAACTGGGATCCCATTGTTCTTTATTGCTAATCCTCATGGGTAATACACTTTTGTCATTTCCTGACTGCTATAAATGATAAAGTAAGTATAGTAGCAGCCCGGTCTTGTCATAAAATATTTTGCTATTTTGCTACTATCTGATCATTACCTTTCCATTTTGGTAAACTCACCAAGTGACTAGGCAGCAGTCCAGAAACGCCACCCTATGGCGTCCATTTCTTATCGATAATGGCATTACTCCTAGTCCTACTTCCTTGCCTTCCTTTTCAACCAATGAGGCTCCCTTGTCTCCAATAGACCTCTCCCACTTCTCCATAGAAAACACCCCTCGCCCTCTCTTCATTCTGTACGTAAACAAGCCAACCCAGACACTCAGTTGCTCCGTACCGGGAGGGACCGTGAAGTAAGGCGAGGGAGTAGGACTAGGAGTAATGCCATTATCAATAAGAAATGGACCTCCTGTCCCTCCCTCGCCTTCCTTCTTAACCAATGAGGACATAGCAAGCAAAATAGAAACGGACAACTGAGTCAGAAACACCCAACAATAAAAGAGTGCCTAGAGCCAACACAGAATAACCTCTACACCACAGAAACGACAAAATCCTGTGACCCAACACAGAAACAAGAGGAACCAACTCAGCCACCCTATAGAGATGCCCAAACGAGGAAGGAGAAGACCAAGACGCAGGCCAACAAACTCCACCACAGAGGGCCCCATGAAGACAGCCACCGCAGACATCAACCAGAGCGCAGAAGGCCCCGAACACCAAGGGGAGAAACCACACCCATTCCCACATCAGCCAACAAGACCAAGAACGCAACCAACCACATGAAGCGGAAGAAAGAAGGCCCCGAACCAGCGGGCCCCATGCGACACACCAAGCGAACATAAGGGGCACAAAAGGACCCACAGCAAAGACTATTCGCAGCGAAAGTACGCACTGCCCCGGGAAACCAGGACAACAGCCCCAGAAAAAAAACCAAAGGCACCAGCCCCGGTAAATACGCCAAGAACGACAAAATGCCAGAAACGCCACCCAAGGAACCCCCAAGTAGTGACAGACCGATCCAGGGAAGCTCCTTTCCGCAAACACTGCACAACCAGAAAAAGACTGGCCACCCGAGGAACAACCGGGGGCGTTACACAACCAGATGAAAAAGGTCGGCCAAAGGCAGGCTCAATAGAGCAGAACAGATGAACCACAAGGTCCGCCAAGACACCGCCAACAGCTCTGGAGCACCCAGACCAGCCAAGGGACACCATGCAAGTTGGAAAGAAAAGCGGAGACGGAACCTCAGGAGGATCCCACCCCAGACTGAACCCCAGCCATTCCATGGGAGGGACTGACTCCAGAAAGTGAGCAACTGAAACTGGGGAAAAGGTAAACACCAGAACCAGAGGCCCATGACCCGACAAACCGGCCACAGGTCAAGCCAGAGGACACCGTCCTGCAGACCAAATGGTCTGCACTAAGGCAGAGCCCTGAGAAGCCACCACAGACAAGCCCAACGACCAGGCACCGGACCAGGGAAAAATGTAGTAGGGCAGGAGCTCTCGGCACAATCGAGCCCTCCATATAACCGGCACCCCCAAAATGCACAAAGCACACAGGGAAAGAACCCAACCCAGTGCCCGGAAAAAGAATTCCAGTGGAAAAAAAGTATAGAGCCATTGACCGGGCACCGCTCCGGGAGAGGACAGAGGAGTCACCCACCAGAAAGTCCAGCAGCCTCAGCACTAATCACCCCAACAGGAAAGCCAGAAATGCACTAGTGCCAGCGCCACCATCCACAACGCCCACCAGTCTGAAGCCAGCGCCAGCCAGCACCACAGAACTCAGGGGGCCGAAGCTGCCCCCCGCAGGCAGACCCGAAGACTGAGGGCACCCGGCGACCAAAGAGAAAGAGAGAAACCAGCTGGAGCAGGCGACACCGGCACAAGAACCAGAAACCCTACACAAAGCTAGCCGACCCAGCGACGACAACCAAACCACAGCAGCAGCGCTGCCAGAGCCATCAAGGACTGAACCGGAAGCTGACCAACCTCCTCCGGGACTGAGGAAGCAGACTCCAGCGAGCCAGAAACCTCGAACCAATGACCAATAATTCCGGGCAAGGCATCAAGGAAGACTGCACCCAAATGGACAAAAACCCATGCCCCAGCAGGAACCTCAACCCCACAACTCCATGATCCACCAACCGGGATTACAGGAGGCTGACCCAACAGGTCGCCAAATGAGGGAGGAATGAAAACACCCTCACGCGATGAATAAACATCCAAAAGGCCAGAACCACAGAAACGCTCTGGCGAAGATTTGAGGCCGAAGGGGAGACCAAAAAAACCTGAAAAGAATCAATCCTATCGCAAAATATATGACCGCCGCAAGGGGACCTGCGACCGGAACGAGCCGAAAGGCACCCAGGAGACCCAAAGTGGACAGGCTGTGCTGGCCAGAACAGCGGCCAAAACCGGCCGGACCCATGACAGGAACCAGAAACAGAAAAACAACAGTTACTGGGGGAACATGCATGCATTCTAGCGTGCAGACAGCGGCCCCAACAACCAGGATCCATAGAACAAACAGAGCCCGTCCGCCCAAGGAAATGAAAATGTCTGAACCAGCCACCCAGAGGCAGAGCCCTCATGACAGACAGAGATAGGAGGCCGACAGTGAGGCCTCCAACTGAAACATAACAGCACTCCCAGGAAAGGGTGAAGCAAAATCACCAGAGGCAGAGTGAAGTTCCAAGAGAGTGGTGGAGGGTATGAGGGCTGACAACCTCCCCAACCTAGCCAAAGACCACCCACACTGGCCAAGGCAAGCAACCATACATAAAACAGTTGAAAAGACGAGGCAACCGCACCTCAATGAGAAAGCGTCCCCAAAAGGAAACCATATCAAGGAACCACCCACACCAGAAACGGACAGAGCCCCAGCTATAGAGAACCTACAGCCACAACCAAAGCCCCATGAGCCAAAGGCAAAGAGCACATAAAGTGTGCCAATAAGGCCGCAAGTGACCCAACCAGCCAAACCAACGCCGACATCCAGACCAAAGGGAGGCACACCAAATTGGGGAGCTGGAACAGAGCCCGGGCGCACAAAGAGAGAAAGTCACAACCCCAACAGGGTCAACAGATTATGAGTAAAACACTGATAAGAAAGGGCAACGCCGACCAAAGCCACTGGCAAGGATGCACATTCCAAGACCACATGCAGAAGGTACAGAACAACCCACATCACTTCTGCGCACCCCTAAGAAGGTGAGGGAGCCATCCGGAGCCAATGCTGAAGGATCTCCAACCCAAAAAACAGACAAGGGCGCGGACACCAGAACAGACCAACAAGACACAGCCTGAAGGCCACATGAAGCAGCAGCTCAAACCAAGACCAACATACAATCCCAGGCATAAGGGGCAACAACCCTGCACCAGGACTCCGAGATAAATGATGTTGACAGGATCCCACAACATAGTCCAACGTAATCTACAGCACAGTCAAAATTTCCTTTCAAAATGGTATTTTCAATTACTAAGTCCTCCACTTTCCATACGTAAGTTGTTTGATTCCGTTTCATTAATTTATTTATTCATTTTATTTTCATATATAACATCGTAGTATAATGCACAACTGCACAAGAGGTATGGAACATCGGGAAGCAACTGAAATACCCAGGCGGTCTCCCATCCATGAACCAACCAGGCCCGACCCCATCAAACGTCAGAGAGTAGACGAGAGCAGGTGCAAGCAGCGTGGTGAGGTATGAGGCCCAACCGGCCACATAAAAATGCCAACACCCCTCCACGCGAAGGAGCATGTGACTGCAGCGAAACACTGAACCAGGATGGCATGAGGCAAGACCCCAAACGCCAGGCCACAGCGACCCAATCCAAACGGAGCATCGTGCAGTAGAAACACACAAATAGTGTATGAACCACCGCCCGCACATGTGGCAACATCGTTAGGAATGTATTCAATGACGTCAAGTCCAGCCACCATCGCAGTGAATGCGACCTGTATAGACCAGGCCTTTCCAGTCCCACAACGAGGAAAGGACGAAAGACTGAGCAGGCCCACTTGTGATGCCAAACCGGGTTGATTGAGGCATCTGGAGGAGAGCTCGCCAAGCCTTTGCGCCAGGTGCCCGTAAACACCCAAAAGAGGGGATGCCAGCATGGTAGGGACCAGAGGTCCACACAGTCCCCCCCCCACGCAACACCCAAAAGGGATACAGAAAGACGGGGACAAAAACCCGCTCCTACTGTCCTCCAGAAGAAAAGAAGCGCACCGAAATGCATCCCGCCTTGGCAGAGACTTTGACCCGGAGTCGCAGCCCCAGCCAGAGCAGGACCGCCTGACTCCGTCCGACGACTGCCGATAGAGATCCTTCCCTGCCACGCTGAAGGGAAACCCGGAAGATACCATCAACCTGGGAGAACGCCGGCAAAAGCACCGCAACTGCCAGAGAATCATCCATTGAAGCCCCCCAGGCTCCGCCATGAAGGGAAAATACCGGAAGGTAAGTCTAACATGGAGACAAAAAAGAACAGGATGGGGCGAGGGGTGTTTTTAGGGAGAAGTGGGAGGGGTCTTTTGGAGGCGAGGGAGCCTCATTGGTTAAGAAGGAAGGCGAGGGAGGGACGGGAGGTAATACTTTTTTTGGGACAGTAGTCTCTGTGGCCGACAATAGGATTACATTCATAAAGGTTCTCAAGAGGGTTCTTGTATAGTGGTATTTGTAGTGCTAATTATGAGATAGTATTAATGATTTGCATTGATGTGTGATAGGGACATGATGCTTTATTGTTGATGGATTCATACTTATTTCCAGATAATTATAGTAGCATTATGGCTTCCCCTTTTCAACTAATATCTGTCTATTTGAGATACACCACTGTTACTCTGTGTCTCCATTTAGCACTACGTTGTTTTCTGTAAATCAGGATGTGATCATCAAAAGAGTGGTCTAGAAATCATGGTAACTGTCTAATATTTGGAGATATCCAAGTAGGGGAGATTTGTAAGGCAACTCGAGAAGTGCATCTATTCTTTGATGTAGATACTTGGTCACAAGTGTGTTTTTGGGAGGAGAATTGGACAATACTATTTTTGGCAAGCATAGCCATAAAAGTCTCTTAAAAAGGCTTCTTATTAAAATGGACAGTTGATCAGATCTTATTTTGATGCACGTCAATCCTGTTTTGTTTTTTTTAAACAGATTTTATTATGTCAATGGTCGAGTACAGGGCAGAGCTCCTTAACCCAGGAGACATCTGCCACATTAGACATTGCAAATTATTGACATTAACAAGTAGTTTATACAGTCTCATTATCATAATAAAGTTAAACAACACAATATAAACCCAATGAATCCCCCGTTGCACTTTTTCATCACTACGTCTTGTTTGCCGCCACTTTGCCCACCCCAGAAGATAGCGTCCATCAGCAAACAACCAGCTTCCTACCCAAGAGGCCCACACAACAACATAGACATAGATGCATCCACTGGGGGCACCAGATTCAAGTCGATACCTCGATAATCTGCCCATGTTTTCCAGATCTTGGAATGCTTTTGCAGGCAACCCCTGAACTTAAATATTGGAATCTCCAACCCCATGCAGAAGTCAAGTCCCTTTTTCCATGCCGAAAGAGAAGGTGGGGCCGATGCCTTCCACAGCTTTACTATGTCCCTCTTAGCCAGTGTCAGCCCCAACGGTAACAGGTGTCTCTTATATATGTTGCCTCCTATACCTTCCATAATATGTAAGATTGCTAATCTTGGGGAGGATGGGAGCACCCACCCCATCACGTCTGCAAGGCAGGCCAGAACCCCTCGCCAAAATCTCGCGAGTACTGTGCAATGCCAGATCGTATGTATCAAGGACCCCTCCTCCCGACCACACCACAGGCACACCGGGGATGACACGAGGCCCGCCCTCCATAACCTGAGCCTCGTATAGTAAACCCGGTGAAGGTATTTAAATTGGTGAGGCGCAGCCGTGTTGCTATCGCTGCTCCCCATGGGGAGGCCAGTGCATCCATCCAATCGTCTTCATCGATTGGGCCAAGATCACCCACCCATGCCTCCCGAAGCTTATCCAGTATCGTAGAGCTATTGGTCACTAGTGACTGATAAAGTTTCGAGATTTTATGGTCACGCAGATCACCCATAAATACCTTGGCCTCTATTGGACTAAATTCAGGGAGAGCCTCTAAACCCGAAATGCTAGGACGGATGGCGTGTCGAAATTGAAGGTATCTATAGAATTGCGTTTTAGGCATCTGGTACTCCTGTTGGAGATCTTGGAATGATTTCAAAACGGAGCCTTGCATCACATCCCCTAACGTTGAGATTCCTATGTTATCCCACCCTCGAAATCCAGACAACGCAGCCAGCTGTGGCAAGCGGCCATTATACCACAATGGGGTTTCCCTTGTCCGCTTATTCCACCACCCCATCTTGCGGAGGGACTGTTTCCAGACCTGAAACACCACCCAAGTGGCCGGCGGCAGGGAGTTGCGTAACGGCGCCAAGTACAATATAGTATGTAATGTGGACTCACCCATACACCTTCGCTCCACTGCATAAACGGGGTCCATCCTATCCCCATACCACCATTCGTTCAGCACCAAGAGATGCGATGCCATATAATACGATTGGACATCTGATGTGGCCAGTCCCCCGCAGTATGTCGACTGAAAGCAAGTCCGCAGCGCCACTCTGGACGCCCCCCCTACCCACAGAAACTGGCCCAGTGCTGCGTTAACCTGGCGAAACCACATCGGGAGTATCGGGTATGGGTGATTCTGCAACTGGTAAAGCAGGCGCGGCAACGACACCATTTTAAAAATAGCCGATCTACCATAGATAGAGAGGGGCATATGTGACCAAATTTTAATCTCCTCACGGACCCGTGCCCATACCGGGATGATATTTCTGTCCCAAGCCACACTCGACACATCCGACAGAAAGACTCCCAGGTATTTCACGCCCTCTGTCGTCACTTGCACCACCGAAGCTAACGGCCCCAAGCCATTCATTCCCCCCATTACCCACAGAGTGGATTTACACGGATTCATGAAGAGGCCAGATGATTCCCCGAAGATTTGCATAATGCGACGCAGCCTTGGTCCTGTCTTATTTATGTCCGTCAGGAAGAATAGGACATCATCCGCATATAATGCGATGCGGTCCGAAAGCCCATGAGCCCACTCAAATCCCGCTACCTGCGCATCCAACCGCACCCACGCCGCCAAGGGCTCCATTGTTAGAGCAAAGAGATAAGGCGATAGGGGACATCCCTGACGGGTGTCCCTGCCGATGGAAAACGTCGAGGAGGTGGATCCCGCAACCCGCACCGACGCCGTGAGATCCGTATATAACAACTTTAAGTAGGACAGGAAGCGCGGTCCCAAGTTGAGGCGGTCTAGGAGAGCGAACAAGTATACCCAACTAAGGGAGTCGAATGCCCTGTCCATGTCCGCCAGCTAGAGGGCGGCCTGCACTCCTCTCCCCTGGATCGTGGCAATGGTCGTGTGGGCTAGCCGGATGTTGTGACGCGTAGCCCTCTGGGCATAAAACCGGCCTGATCTGGAAGGACCAAAGTAGTTATGTGGGGTTTAAGTCGATTGGCCAACACCTTGGCTAAGATCTTTGCCTCTACATTTAAAAGTGAAATGGGGCGGTATGAAGCCTGTTGGTCTGGTGGCCTGCCTGGTTTGTGGAACACAACTACTTCCCCATGTCTCCAGTCACGTGGCAGATGACCCCGGTCTCTCGCCTCGTCTACAACACCGAGAAAATGAGGCCCCAGTTTAGAAAAGTACTTCTTAAAGAATTCGCATGGGAACCCATTCGGGCCCGGCGCCTTCCCACAGTTCAAGTCTCCAAGGGCTGTGCAGATCTCCTCTTCGGTAAGTGGAAGATCAAGGTTGCCTCGTGCCTCATCTGATAGAGCACGGGGCGGCAAGTCTGCTATAAAGCGGTGTATCAGGTCCTCCTGTAGCAGTTCCTTAGGGGTGTACAGTTCTGCAAAGTAGCTGGCGAAGCTCTCTGCTATATGGGAGGGGTCACTAAGAATCCTCCCAACCGGACCCGGTATACCAGGGAGAACTTGTGGATGTAAGGCCCCTCGACACAGCCTATGTAGTAGATTACTGGACTTATCGCCCCACTGGTAGATTCTGCTGCGGGACGCGAGCCACGCAAGACATGCCTCCTCCATTAAAGTATCGGCATGTGTCTGCTGGGCCAGCACTAGCTGTCGGCGCGCCTGATTCCCTCCTTCCTCCCTACTGCTACGCTCCAGTTCCATGATATGAGCCTCTGATCGCAGAAGTGACTCCCGCCGTGTTCGACGCGCGGCCGCGCAGAAGGAGATATCCACCCCCCGTAGAGTGGGTTTCATAGCCTCTCACAGGATTTCAGCCTCTGCTACTGTCCCCACGTTTAGGTCCAGGTACTGCTCGACTGCCAGCTCCATATGCTCCTGATACTTCTCATCCTGCAAATTCCATGGGGAGAGACGCCACTGAAAGGGCCGTTTCGCAGGGCCCAACCGCAAGGTCAAAACAACTGGGGAGTGATCGGATAAGCCTCTTGGGAGAATCTCAATTGCCCTCACCCTACCAGCGGCACCTATTGGCACGAAGAGATAGTCAAGACGGGAGTAAGAATCGTGGGTTGTCGAGAAGTACGTGTATCCCTGCTCCTTGCCATGTAACCGCAATCCATGGGTCCTCCCATCCCAGTCCCGTCACTAGGGAATTCAGTTTGGTGCCCTGATGTACATTGGAATATCCCCCAGTTCTCCCTCTATCCGCGGCCAAATCCATCACGTCGTTCCAGTCCCCCCCCTACTATCGCCAACCCTTCCGGAATATCCGCCCACAGAGTCGTAAGGCGCTCGACCAATGCCCATGACGGCGGTGGGGGGGCATATACACAGCCTAGTACCACCTGCTCCTCGTAAATGGTGCCTCTAATAAACCCGTATCTCCCCTGGATGTCCATCCATGTCTTAATATGTTGATAAGGAACTCTACGATGGATTAAAATCGCGACCTCCCGTGACCCCCTGGTAAAGCCAGAGTGGTATACTTGAATATAACCATATCTGAGGAGACACAATGCTTTGGTACCCATTAGATGCGTCTCCTGCAGCATCAGCACGTCAGCTCGGTATCTTTTGGCCTGTTGGAGTGTAGCCCCTCTTTTAACTTTATCCAACGCTCCTCTGACATTCCAACTCACTATCTGGAGGTCCCCCGCCTGCGATCGTGCCCTATCTGTATGAATCGTCATCCAAGGGACTCGGGACTTCGATGTGTGGGAGAACTATCATCCAGTGTGCGAGTAGGGGCCGTGTGCAGTAGTGACCCAGTGTAAACTCAAAACATGTATACCCCAACTTCCCCCCAACCCCCCCACCCCCCCATACCTCAAAACTGGTGAAGTATCTGTCGCGGCGGAAGTGGCTTGCGGACCCCAACGGGAGCCCGCCCCCGCCAATGGTTCCCCAATAACTTGCCCATAGTCAACGGGCGTTCCCCTTAGCTATTAAGAGTCCGACAAAGGTACTAGCCCCCACTCATGCTTCGTCGGCCTGAACGAGGATCAGCAGCAGTCCCCCATCGTGGAGAGTCTTGACATGGCTATGAGGCCGAAGTCTCCTGCTGGAACACTGACGTGGATCTGTTGGGATCACTGCAGGATTTAGATCGGCGTCTAGATCTCGATCTCCTTGTCCCTTTAATTTTGGGCTTGGGTGGCCTGCGAACAACATCACTTGACGAGGAATCAGATTCCTTCCTGGGCGGCGTGCGGGGCCGGACCTTCACCGTCTCATCCGTCCAACTGAAAACGTCTTCTGGCGATTTGAGGAACAGCATGCGAGACTGGTACACCACCCTTAGCCTAGCGGGATACAGCAATGCATACGGAAGTTTCAGCTCACGAAGGCGGGCCTTGGCTGCCAAAAATGACTGTCGCTTCTGCTGGACCAATCTTGTATAGTCCGGAAATATGAGGATGCGGGTGTTCTTAAACAACAAGGGCTCTTTTATCCTGGCTTGCTTCAGTATCACGTCCCTGTCGTGGTAGTTTAAAAGCTTTGCAATGACCGGCCTTGGTCTGGCTCCCGGGGGCGGCTTCTGCATCAGGGCCCTGTGTGCCCTTTCAACAATAAAACAACAGGACAACGATTCCGGGGGGAGCCAACTCACGAGCCATTTAGTCAGAAACTGTTATATGTCTCCCCCTTCGCATCTTTCAGGAAATCCCACAAAACGTAGGTTATTCCTCCTGGCTCTGCCCTCCGCATCTTCCACCCGTGAGGCCAGACCCCTGGTGATCGTCTCCAGTGATGCAACTTTTTTCTCTAAGGTCGTGACCGAGTCCTCCACTCCGGAGATCCTGGTCTCGGTAATGCGCTCCACCGCATTCCGAAGATCCTGCCTGATGAGCATGACATCGGAGCCCACCTCACCAATCTTCGCCTCCAAGGCGTCTCTGGATTGGGTAATGGCCACCATGAGTGCAGCATTATCCGGAATGCCTCCCTGCGCACCGCCTTGATCGGCTGTCGAGGCCCCTGTGCCCGTGTAGCGGTCCAGCGTGCTCTGTTTGGCCGAGCCTCCAGCCGTCTTGTCCCTTGTCATAGTGCAATCCGGGCGCTCACCCCTCCAGACAGTGGTTTCGAAATTTCCCTTGCGGGGCCTCAGGGACGAACCACGCCTGCGGCGTACGAATCTTCTCCCCGTGGGCTCAGCTATCAATATCCGGCTCTGCTTCGCAGCGTCGGAGATAGCAGGACTTGGGCGGAGACCCCCTGCCCACAAGCCGCACCGAGAGCTGCCCCGGCCGCCTCCGCGAACAGTCGTGTCTCCCCCCCCCCTACTGGGTGACTGTAGTGATGGTAAAGAATCAAGTAACAGTCCAAGTGGTAGATAATCAGGTTTATTCCAGGTAAGTAAGTATCCAATGAAACCCCACCAGGAGCAGGTTCCTACCCGCTCAGCCTCAGCTCTCAACTGACATCCGGGAGTCAGGGAACATTCTAATGCATCATAACAATATGAACATTCTACAGGAACAAGTCAGAGGCTGTGAAGGAAGCAGTGCAGATACTACACATCTCCCTTTTTACAACAGTATTAAAAAGAAGTTTAAGGTGGAAACATATAAATAACAATAAAATAACAATGAACAATTAAGGAAAAGTAGCAACCAGATAAGTAAGAAGAAGAAGAGTTAAATACAAAAGGTAATGAAAGAAGTGAGAAAAGAGTAATGGTGAAAAAGTGGTAAGTTATGAAGTACGGTTTTAAACATATAAAGGATAAAAGGTAAATTATGAAGTATGGTTTTAAACATATAAAGGATAAAAGAAGGAATGGAAGGAATGCAAACAAAAGGAAGGAGAAATAAGAAAGACAAGAGAATTTCTCTTTAAATGACAAGAGAGAACACATCTTCTCCTTAAAAGACAAAAAGAGAAGGAGATGACAAGGATGTGAACACCAAACACATAGTTCACGGTATCGCCAAGCACACCAATTGGCCAGACCGGTGCAATTGTGAACCAACGAACGAAATTGTGAAAGGTATAATCACGAAAAGGATATACATGAACAAGAAAGTGCTCCCAAAGGAGAAACAATAAGAATCTCCAATAACAATAAGAAGAAAAGTGAGAATTAACACCTAACGGAGCACGAACGGAGGAAAACCTCAATTGCCAGAAAGAAAAATTCATTATGAATGAGACTTTTTTTTTTTTTTTAAAGGTGAAAATCTGGCATATTAATCAAATCATGAATTAAACGCGTTCCGTGCACAGAACATCAAAACTCATGAGTAATAACTGTAATAATAATAATATATCATGTAGCGTACGTCTACGCACAAGAAAATGTGTAGAAGAAGTAAATATATGTAAATTTCATGAAGTATCATGAAATTGTAAGTAGCATAACTGAATTCAGAAAATAATACAATGCGCAAAGTAAGGAAAGTAGTAGGTACCTTGAAAATTGGCGTCAGCAAATGAAATATGAAACCGGTAAATGTAAATGTACTAACATCTAATACATGTAAATATAGAGCATTATGAAACAACATTGCATAGAATTAAGACTTGAACAACTGAAATGTAGAATCAAAGCAATGCGTAAAGTTATTGGGATAGGAATATAATAGTTATATCAGTAACTTTATGAAAATTATACCCACCTATGTAGCATGTTGGATAAAAAAGTAATCAATTTGAGCATAAAAGTAAAACACCAGAAAACATATTTAACACTATGTTGCACTTTAGAAATTGCACATCATGCATGAACAAGAATAAATGATTAGCAACAATTAGTAAATAATTCTAGTCGTAAATAAAATGTTCCTCTGGTGAACGAACTCTAACCGGATAAATTGAATGGTGGCAGAATTAAATGCATGTGTACAATAAAGGTGCAGTGGTGTCACAAATTAAATGTCCCTTAAAGAAAATAATAAATGTAGTCACCGTTGTCCGGAGAAGGGCACTAGAATGGAAACGGTCCAACGATGATCAATATGCTTGAAGGACAAAGATCAAGTATGGTGAATCCATGAATATTAGCCAAAATGTATATTCAACTAGAAACCAGTAGATGGCGCTGTTAAATAAATTTAGCTCATGTAGTAAGTCAATGCGGTAGAAGAAAATACTTGAGTGAATCACGAAAAAGAAAAAAAATATCATCCATAAAACTACACAAGAGCAATGATGGGCACACCAAAGTCGTAGAAACTGGTATTCCGATAGATTTAAAATATTTTTTTTTTTGAAGAATAACTGTATTGGATGGCATCAGACTCACGTGACTTCACCATGTTGAAAACTTACACGTCCAGTTGTACGTCCTGTGCAATGTATTGTCTATTATAGTGGAATATTCCTGCTGCAAAATGGTGGGACGCAAATCACGTAGTGCCGGAAGGCTTTCGGTGCGCCAAAGCTGGAAAGCGTGGAAAATCAGCAAAAGGAGTGGAAGCGTCATGAATGGAGTCACGAGCTCAAGAAGATTTGCTCGAGGCGAAGGACGGCTCGCGCTGGCTCCAACCGACATTTTCAGTAAGATGACAGTTTAAATATTTTTAAATGAAAGTGACTCCACCGATGAATGAAAATACATAGGAAACACCATATGATGAAGCACACGATAAATTAAATATTAACTTAACTTGAAATTAAGGACGAATTTGTAATGTCCTCCAAATGTTAATCATACATGCACTTCAGTGGACGCTGGTCACAAAACAAGCACATCGTAATTAGAATTGCAGAAACACTGCCGTAGGTCGCTAAAACTGGCACATTGAAGCGTAAAGCGACAGTTTCAAAAGATTGCAAGAAAAGCTGGCAGTAGATAATTAATTAATCACCAATAATAAACTTCAGAACCTCCTTGAATAGGTCAGAAGGAGAGGGACGCTTGTTTACTCAGGGAATCCCTATGTGAGAGAATAGGCGGAAAGGCAGGGAAATCCTCATCAGTTGTAGGAGAAGCACGATGGCATGAAGTAAATTTCATCAGGGACTGGCACTGAAGGATGAAGGCGACCGGTTGAATGGTCACTGGTGGGGTTCACATGATGGGGTGCCAGTATGCTTGTGAATAATAAATGAATGAAAACGAAATTCTTTACCTTGTAGTTTAGTGGTCTTGACAGTCAAAACGAAATTCTTTACCTTGTAGTTTCGTGGTCTTGACAGTCCTTATAAGTAGTAGGCAGAAGTACGCCCCAACTCGTCGCCAAATTGTAGTGATGGTAAAGAATCAAGTAACAGTCCAAGTGGTAGATAATCAGGTTTATTCCAGGTAAGTAAGTATCCAATGAAACCCCACCAGGAGCAGGTTCCTACCCGCTCAGCCTCAGCTCTCAACTGACATCAGGGAGTCAGGGAACATTCTAATGCATCATAACAATATGAACATTCTACAGGAACAAGTCAGAGGCTGTGAAGGAAGCAGTGCAGATACTACAGTGACCTACTATCCCCCCGGGTGCTGCCTCCTGCTGTCCACAGTAGTAAAACACACCCCTCCTCCGGGGCTACGCAGTGTATATTGGCCCAGGCCCCTACCAGATAGGCATCAGTTTCTCATAGGGTCACGGGCCGGCCCTCATGCTGCAGATCCACTGTGCACCACCATCGGAAGAGACAGGAACATCTACATGGGGCTGTTTTCCAACAAGCAAGGCTCCACACAGCTCCACGGGTTACTGTGGTTGGGGGGCCCCGTGCCCGGCTACGCCCCCCAGTCCTTCGAGGGGTCCTCCTCCTCCGCAATTAGGAGCAACGTGTCGCAGGGCCCAGGCCGCAGCCTAATTTTGTAGAAAATGGCCGTAGCGGCCCCTCGCCGGGGGAGATGCAGCCCGCAACCACGCCCGCCGCGGTCCTCACGCCACAAGTCTCAACACCGCGACAGCCGGGAGGCAATGCTGCGTGGGCCAGGGCTCCGTGCGGCTCCAATATTGTCCCCACAGTCATGCAGGGTCCCAGCCGCTCGACTCCGGCCTGGAGCTAGGCCTCACCACGCGGCCCGATCCGGCCGCCGAACTCAATGGAGGAGGTGGGGAGGAGCTGCCGCACTCGCCGGATCACTGCTGGGAACCTCCTGGTTCCATGAACGCCACCTCCGCCGCAAATGTGCACTCCTCGGTCCTCGCCAGTCACCAAGAGCCAGTGCAGCCCCCAGAGCACTTCAGCGCCGCCGCGCCCGTCGATCTCGGCTCCGGCCGGCGCCCAGGACACTCCGCCCCTTCCTCACTCGTCGGGCCTCCAAGGCCCCGCGCTGCCACCGCCGCCGCTAACTCCTTTATCTCTGCACATTTATGGGTCGGAGACACCTCCACTCGATTCCCCACTGCTACGGGAAACTTTCAATAGCATTTCATCCGACGATGCAGGATAATTATAGCGGGCTGAGCGGAGCTCGCCTAAAGCGCGTCCACCATGCTGGATCGCTAGGCCACGCCCTCTGATATATCAATCCTGTTTAACCTTAGTAGAATCAATCAAACGTAATTCTGTCATAAATTATGGACTGAAGCTTAATCTAAACAAGACGTGAAGTTCAATACCTGGATTCAAAATGTTGGAGTTACTATTATCAATGGTGTTAAGGATCCATTTCTGATCAGTTATTGAATGCTGTAATACTTTAAGCCAGTCGATGTAGCTGGAAAACTGAGATCAGTGAATACCTAGACGTCAGGTAGAGTATTTCCCCTCTCATGATACAGGTGTTAATTTATGTCAGAGTTCAATTCCAGAACCATCTTTTATAGCTTTGTTTCCACAACAGCAGACACACACTCTATCCAGCTTTGCGAAAATGCTGTTGCCAGAGGTGCATACTTTGTAGGATGCTGTGACATGTTTGCCGAGAAATGTTTGGCGGCAAGGAACCATAGTTGTCGCTCTTCGCAAGCAGCTCAAAAGAATAGGTGTGGTGTATAAAGGGTTGTATGGCCTAGTTTCTGGTGATTTGCATGGTTCTCATTTGTTTATTATGAAGTTTTATGTACCCATGCGTGTCACCTTGCAGTTACTTCAGAGTGATGTGTGTGACTTCAAAATCTAGCTGTAATTCTGGAGGGCAACTTTGAGTTGAATCTGTGAAAGGAAAGGCACTCTCTGATATGGTTTAAGCGGTGCTCCCCTAAGGCAAGACCTCTTTTGAAAAGCGATCCAGAACATTTTGGTTTTCAGGCCTGTTCTTATTTGCACAAAATTAGACTTAGTCCTGAAGCTTGGGTTCAGTTAATTCCACGAACTGTTGCCCTGAAATCTCAATGACCTCCCCCTGTGTTTCAGCCTTTTGGTGATTTAAAAAAAAAAACACTAAATAAAATTGGAATAATCATTGGCAAAGCCAGTAGGTCTGGTTAGTATTTTCAGTTATAATCCAGAACTACCGGCTTTGCCAAAGTCACTGGTGCATTGCATTTGTATTTCAGAAGCAGCCAGGCGGCAGGAGCAAGGGACCCTCTGGGTGCTCTGAATTTTATCAGCAGCCTGGTGGCTGTATATAGTTGCTAGGGACACCAGAGCTGGGACAGACAGGCCTTTTATTCGACTAGGCACTTCCCTTGTGGACTGGTTCCCTTGTGGACTGGTTCCCTTGAGGCTGGTTTTGAAGTCCCAGGGCTGCTCCTGCCTCTAGCACATTCCCCAGCTCCCCGAGGTTAACTGCAGCAGGCATGGGGAGACTTCAAGATAGGGTGAAAGGGAGGGAAGGGGAAGGTGCAGAGAAAATGATCAGAGAGGGAGAAAAGAGAAATAGGAGATAAGGGGGAGAGAGAAAATAGATGGATGAAAGAAAGCGATAGTAAGAGAAGATGAAGGAAGTGGGGCTGGTTTGAGAATATTTGCCAGGGCGCCTTTTGGTTTCCTAATCTGGGCCTGCACCAAAGGGGCAGTTTCTGTCATGGAAATGATTGAAGGACCAATCTCTTTGGTGTACATAGCCAACTCAGTTGTTTTCCATGAAGTGAACCAGTGTGTCGTGCAGTGAAAGGAGTTGCTTTTTATTCAAAGTGCATGTAGGAGATAAAGACTTAACTTTGTTGAAACGTGTGATGATTGAGTGTAATTTTCAGATTTGAAATAGTCAGTGTAATTTTCAGATTTGAAATAGTCTCTCATGCATTGCAATGGCACTGGATTCCAGAAGACGTAATGATACACCAAACAGCCGATAGCATGAGGTGATAGATGTATTTTCCTATGGGCTGATCCAAGATGTGTTGGGTGCTGTCTCAAAATAGTGACTGAGTGGGGTGACCCAAACATGGCAGTGATTTAAGGGGAATGGCTCAAAACCTACAATGTGTTTAAGGTCAATGTAAACAATAGATGATGTAGACAGCTGCTCTGTCAAGCCAGGCTGAAAATAAGCACAAAAATGATATTTGTAAGGAAGTTATTTTTTGATAGTACTTGCCATTACATATTAGTCACAAACTTCCTTGTCATAGCACTGTCTTGCAAAGAAATAACCTGTAATAACTTGGTGTGTGCCTACAGGTAACATCCTGGCCTGAAACAGGAGTAATTGAAAACACATCCCAGACTAGGCTAAGACAAAAGACAAAAAGCTAAAGCGTGAGAGTAGTGAAGGAGGGGAATTCTTCTGCAAGGATGTGGATTAGAACACAAATAAAGAAAAAAATGCTCTTCCGTAAGGAGAACAAACAGGAGAAAGGAGGACTTCACCAAATGGAAAAATAAGCACCTACCACATCTTTCAGAAACTCGTTGACCAAGGCAACTACTAATTGAAAAAACATTATAAGAAAAACTGACAAGGTCCCAAATGGAGTTACTCAGAGATCAAATAACAGTCCTTTGTGCCTAAACTATGCACCAAAGCATCCGGCCACATTACCTCCTCGTAAGTCTTCCTCGCCACATGATAAACTAAGTGAGCTTCAGCTCCACACCAGAACCCTCCAAAGCAAAAGTTAGCCTCCCATGCCTCCCATCCCATCATGGCCGACCCATATCACCCTTGACCACTATAAGAGGAGGGCCGGCCCAACCCACAGCATGTTTTTTTTGGTTCTGCGCTGCAGATTCTCCAGAGCGTGTTTCAGGTAAGTTGGGGCGAGGTCCTGCTCTAGCAGGTCCCACGGCCCGGGGGGAAGAGGCCCTGCTCGAGCGGGCTCCTGTTCTGGGTTCTCCCCCGCCTTGTGGCTCTTGGCCCTCGCACTGCCCCCTTGCTTTTTGTGGCTCTGCTCTAGCCGGCTCTGTTGTTTGTGGGCTCTGGGTGTTTATTCGGCCCTGCACTAGCTGGCTCACCTGTTTGGTCTCCTCTGACCTGTTGGCTGTGTGGGCTGTTCCTGGGTCACGCTGGGCTCGCATCCGTTCCCGTCCCCCTCTTTTTCTGTTTGCTGGGTCCTCGTATGGGAGCGCTGCTTTGCTGGGGTCGTGGAGTTTTTTGTGCTGCCTCCAGGGGTGCCGCCTCTCCCGACCGGCTTCCTGCATGTTTGGGGTTGCCTGACTGCGTGGGCCTGTGGCTGTTCGGGGGTTCGGGCGGCGCCGGGAGCGAGCACACTGGCCTTCGACCGGTTCTACGCTGGCTGCTCCTTTGGCCCGTGTCGCTTTCCCGTTTGTGCAGCTCCTGGTTGTGTTCCCGGACTCAAGCCGTGCCCCGTTGGTCTCCTTGCTGAGCAGGGACTCTGTGGCCGGGGTTTCCATCCGGCAGCACCCTCTCCCGGGCGGAGAAGGCACATGCACTGCCGGGAGCCACACGTTGTGGCGTGCAACTGGGAGCCGCGCGCTGCTACCGAAGCCCCTGTGGAGCCCTGTCCCGTGAGATACCGCACTCTGACCCGTCCCTCATTCCGACGGCGTGCGGCTTGACCTATTTTATGTGCTTCGGGTGGCTACAGTCCTTTGTGTACCGGTGCTGCTTTCTTTGCATATTTTTTGCGGTGTCTTGCTCACACGCATGCGCACTTCGTTGTTCTCGTACAGCGAAACTGGTTTCCGGCTAGCAGTGCAGGTGAGCATGTACTGTTGGACTGAGTTGCTGTGGCCTAGTGGTTAGGGTTGCAGGCTCTTACACCTACGGTCATGTGTTCGAATCCTGTGGTATGTTGGTTTTGGGCTCTCGTATCTGCTCGGCTCGTCTGCTGCTGTCCCGTTTCGGACTCTGACGCATTTACTGTTTTTTTTTGTTGGGTCGTGGTGTCCCGGTGCTGTTATGAGGGTCCTACGTACTCTGGGAGTGTGTTTTATGTGTGTATATGTGTTTTATTGTTCCTGAATGGTTGCAGTCCCTGGTTGCAGCGGGCTGTATGTGTTTGCCTTGCAACTTTCGTTGGTTAATAGTGGTTGCATTCTCCACTCTGTGTGCGGATTAGTCCTTGGTTCCCCCGTTCTCGGCTGGTGTTGACGAACCTGCTTCGAGGCGCGTTTTGTGAATAGGCTGATGAGCTTTTAGCTCACTGGTTGGTCTTGTGCCGCTGGTGGCACCGGCACACGCAGGACGTGGGTTCAACGCCTGCCTGTGCTCCACATTGCAGGTTTGTGCTTTATGTACGTAGGTCTTCTGCTTACTTCTTTGGCCTGGTTGGTCCCTGTTTGGGCGTCCTCCTGGGGTTCCGGGGGCTGTGAACTGCTGCGTGTCTGAGGGGGGCGGGCTGCTATTGGCGCCTGTCCGTCCTTCTCTGGGCTGCTTCGGTGGTCGCTTTGTGGGCCTTTGCTTCTGTTTCTGCTCCTGGGGGCTTGCCCTTTCTTGTCCAGGGGCCGTGGCGCCCCATCCTCCTCCTGCTCCCTGGCTCGGCAGGCGGCTCTTCCGCCGCCGTCCTGGTCGTGCGTCTCCTCGCTTCCTGGGGGTTGGGGGCTCTGTTGGGGGCCTTCTGTTACCTCTCCTCCCGTCCTGGGTGGCCTCTGTCTCGGTTCCATGGGTCCTGCCTGCTGCCGGACCGCTTCGGTTGTCGGTTGTTGGGCTCCCCTGCCCGTGTCCGAAGTGCTGTGGCTCTTTGGTTAGCCTGCTACCCTTGGGTGGTGACGTCTTGGTCGGGACAGGGGTTCGGCGCCCGCCTCTGCTGCGGTGTGCGTTTTGGCCTGTTCTTGTGGGGTCGCTCTTTGTCTAACTCTCTGGTCCTTCTCCGGCGGGTCCTGTTCATCCGGTTCCCGTTTGCCGGTGGGGTCTTGGTGTTTTCCCCGTCCTGTTTCTGGTTGTCCAGTTTTTGGTTGCCTTCCTCCTTGGGCCTGTCCCCCTTCGCTGCAGCCACGCCACCCTGAAAGCACCTGTTCTCATCTGCTCTCAGGGGTTGAGCGGGGTCAAGCCTGGTTGGTACCTGGATGGGTAATGAAATGAAATGAAATTTGTACTTGTAAAGCGCACCCATACCCCCAAAGGGGTGTCCAGGCGCTGTACGCATACCGCTGTGGAACCCTTCCTGGCTTTTCCCTGTGAAATGTCCACTCCTGGGCACCCCCAGGGTGAAGCCAGGCATCCCAGCGCTGTTGGGGCCGTTGTGGAGATTAAGCAAGCTATTGCCCAGAGTTGCAGAGTGGGGCCCATGATTAGAATAGGCACCGAGGCGAGAATTATCAGGTCCGAGGAAATTGAGCCCAAGACCCGCCGAGGCGGGAATTGAACCCTGGTCCCGGGCCAGATCTCTGCATCAGGGTCTGCCGCTCTAACCATTGAGCCACACTTCTCCACCTAAGATTACCAGGTGCTGTAGGCAGGCTGATTTTCGTGTGGCCCACCCCCCGGCTGTTCGTGTCGGGGCTGTCTACCTTGGTATGGGCCTTCCTCGGGGAGTGTTTTGGGTGTCTTTGTGCCTTGTTGTCAGGCGATGCTTGCCCGCTCTGTCCGTTGGGGGGTCCTCTCCGTCCTGTTGGTCTCAGTGTCTCTGGGCCTTCCTTAGTTCCGGTTCATTCCCGGCTTCACCTGTTCTCGTTGGTGTCCCTTCTCTTGCCACGGTGGCTCCCTTCCCGCCCTGTCTACCGGTGCGGCCGGTGGTCTTCCTGTTCTGGTGTCCCCTTCCCGGGTGATGGAGGCCTTTGCCGTCCTGTGGGGCGTGCTTGGGTTCCCGGTCGGTTCTGGGTCAGTTGGTGCACCTGATGGTTTCTCGTCTGACTCCTGTTGGCCGTTCCTTGGCTTGTATGGGGTTTGCCCCTGCCCTGTGGGGGCGTCTTGTTGCTATTCTGGGCAGTTTTTCGCCTGCTTCGTTCTCCAAGGGGTTGCGGGGTTTGCCCCTTTTGGCTTTTTGGCACGGTTGTGCTGTCCTTGACTGGGTCGCTTTTGTTCCGGTTTCGGTTTGAGTCCACGGTGTTGGCTCTGTCTCCTTCTCGTCCGGGCTCCCGGCTTTGCGCTTTCCTCTGGTCCCTTTGCTTCATGGGTTCTGGGCTTGTTTGGCCTGGACGGGGCATTTAGCCTGTTGGTGGTGCTCGCCTGGGTGCTTCTCCCTTGGTTTCTGCTGCTGCGGGTGTTGGACTTAGGAGCTATTGCTCGATGGTCCGTACGGTGCTTTTGGGGGCGCAGGCTCGCACAGGACAAGGGTTTGTATCCTGCCGCTGCTTTCTACTTGGTGGTATTTGTTCGAGCGGTGCTTTTCTTTTTCCGGGGGTGCTGGTATTTTCCGGTTCTCCTTCCCCGGGCAGGGCCCTGCGCTTCCTGTGTAGATTTTGTATCCTCTTTTCCTTTGTCCCTGGTTTTGGGGTACTGGGGCCCTCTGGCTCGGGTTTGCTCCATGGAGGTGTTGACGTTGCTCGGGTTCGTTTCGCCCGGCTCTTCTGTCCTTCTCGCCTTTGGTGTTTTTCTGCCTGTGGCCTTGCCTCCGTGTATGCTCCTGTTCCTGTCGGCTCTCCGTTGTTCGGCTGGGTTGGGCCTGGTTGTTGGTTGTTTGTATGGCCACCTGAGTGCTCGCTTCGGCGGCTCCTTTGCTGCATGTGGGGCGTTGCGGGTCGGTTTGCTTGGTTCCTGCGCGGGGCTGTCTCACTCTTTCGTGCTGCATTCCCCTTCCTACCGCTTTCCTGTGCGTGGTGGCCCCTGGTGGGCGTTCGCCTTCCTTTCTAGTGGCTTGGCCTGGGGCCTGGTCCTTTCCGCTCTTCGGCCTCCGTGGGCGGCCTTGTGGGCTTGCCGCTTTTCACTATTGGCCGGTTGGGTTCCCTTGGTGGCCGGGTCTCTTCGGAGTCTTTTTTGCCATGTGCCTGAATGGTTTCTCTCATTGGTGTCGCGCTCCCTTTGGGGGGGTTCTTTGTGCGACTTGGGTCCGTGTCCCGCCTGTTTCTCTCCTTGCTGGTGGGGTTTTGGTGACCTTCATTTTTGTTGTTCGGTTGGGGTGCTGGGTTCCTTTTTTGCGCCTCATTCCGTTCTTGCGGCTCCTGCCAGTCTGTGTGGTTCCGTCTGGTTCCTCTGCTTCGGTCCTCGGTTGCTGCCGGGCCTGGTGGGTTTTGTTTCCTTCTTCCCCTCCGGTTGTTGGATTTGGGGTGGTTCGGCTCTCTCGCTGTTGGTGGTCCGCCTTGCGGTGTTGCTGGGTTTCAGTCGGGCTGCGTCTCTTTCCTGCTGTGGCTTCTTGTTGTGTCACTGTGGTGGGGGTGTCCTCTGTTTCTTCGGTTCCGAGGTCTGGGCTTTTGCTTCCGTCTCGCTGTTGGCTGTCCGTTGGGCAGTCTTTGTGTCTTTGGGCCGGCTTGCTGCTTTCTGTTCTGGGGCCTGTTTGTTTTTGCTTTTGGCTCCGTACGGTTTCCTCCCGTGCCTTCTCTGTCCGCCTTCTGTCGTTGGTTCGGCTTGCTTTCTGGCTGACTTCCGGGTCTCGGGGGTCCGGGTTTTCGGCCCTTCCGGTGTCTCTCTATCCCGGGCTGGTTCTTCCGGCTCGTGGTTGCCTCTCTCTTGGGTGGTTCCTTCCACTCGTCTGTGTTTTTTGGGTTTGCCCTGCTTCGTTGGCATCCCCTTCTGGTCCGTTGGTTTCTTGTGAGTTTCCATGAAGCCGCTTGGCTTGGGTATGTGCTCACTTCGTTTATCATGTGGCGAGGAAGACTTACGAGGAGGTAATGCCCCGGTTACTTACCGTTAATCTTCATTACTCGGAGTATAGTCTTCCTCGCCACATGAGTTCCCATCCCTCCCTCCCCTGTGTTGCTATCGGCTTCATGTGTATGCTTGGTAGTTCTCAGGAAGTGGGTTGGGCTGGCCCTCTTATAGTGGTCAAGGGTGATATGGGTCGGCCATGTTGGGATGGTTTGGGAGGCATGGGAGGCTAACTTTTGCTTTGGAGTGTTCTGGTGTGGAGCTAAAGCTCACTTCGTTTATCATGTGGCGAGGAAGACTATACTCTGAGTAATGAAGATTACCGGTAAGTAGCCGGGGCATTAACTTTCATGATGCAGATAAACATTGATAGTCGCTCATTGGCCTCAAATGGTGAGTGAAATAGTTTCCCCAAAAACTCTTCGACTTCAGCCAATATCTAAGAATATGGGGGATTTGAAAACCAAGACCAACATTGATGTTGAGGAAGGTTGAATGAATTAATGCTTAAGAGGAGGCCACTTTAATGTGAACTTCCATAACCAGCCTCTGCATCTCCAGGATGGCTGAAATATGGGCAACCATTTAGCAGAATAGCTGATGAGAAGGACAAATAGAAGAAGCAGAGACATGGGAATTGCAGAGAAAATCTCTCCCACCTTCTGACGCGGAGACCTCTCTAGATCACAGGTTTCCTGGAAGTGGAAGTTGGCTCTCTGATCAAAGATGGTCCACTGTGAGGTCAAAAAATACACAAGTTCTATTAAAACCAAATCTGAGGGATTACTCAGAATAATGCAGGTAGTCAGACATTTGAATAAAAAACAGACAGTGGCAAAGTTTACGGCTGATAGAGAGGACAGGTGTTATCTGACAAGGGCTTGGTTAAAGCCCTAATTGCCATCAATCAGGCTGCTGGCAGGAGCAAAAATAGAGGAAATTGCTTATGTTTTGTGCCATAGACATTCCAACTAGTGCCCCGTTTCAGCTCTACTAACAGATCTCTATGATCCCTATAAGAGGAGCTGGAGACTAGAACACTCAAGAACCTGTACAAATATTGCTTTTTTAGCAGTTGCAAGTGACCTACATCAGGCCTTAGCTGGAACCCTAGACTGTTAGAATTAGTACAGCCCCAGCACTAATTGGGAGCGGACCTACAACTAGAACCAAAGTCTGCACCAACAGAAACTGGAGTATCTAGAAAGAAGAATAAAGATCCTGTTTATATAGAGGAGCAGAAACCATCATCTAATGGAAACAGAAAGCAGACAGTGGAATAAAGGCAGGTCGCATCTGGTAACACTATTTGCACAGCTTCAGTCGGAAATGGGTTCACGAACTGAAAACAACAAACATCTCTTGTTAAATTTTACTGAAAGAAGCATTTGCTTAAATATAACATCTGTGTTTGACAGAAATTGGGTGTGCTTAATTCTTGCCATGGCGAAGAGCCCTTACATCTATATCATAAACATAATACACTTCCTAGGCTAACACTCCATGGCTATACCCCGGAGACTACAATATGCCATTCAGCCTAACCACAGTGTGGGCCTTGAGCTGGTCACAGGTATTGTAGGTTATAACAATATTACATTGTGCTTTGAGGGGAAAACAAACTACCAACCTTATCCATGGCAGGTGTCAGACACTAGCAAAGTAATCCTACAACCCTGCCCTGGCTAAAACACAGAACTGAAACTGCAAAACCAGATCTCATCTCATGACAGCGAGGGTGCTGGAACCAAGTGCCTGTAATTATGGTACGAAAAAGTCTGCAAGAAAAGATATAACTGTATCCCCAGAAATAGAATAACTGAGAGTGCCAAACCTAAGTACTCTTAACTTTCAGCACCTATGTTCTAGAAGCGGTGGAAGTTTCAGCATTGAGGCAGAACATCTAAGAAAGGGGATGGGGTGAAAAGGTTGCCATATTTACTCCAACAAGCTTCTTGTGAGACCCAAGTGAATGAATGAATGAAACGGTACTTCTATAGCGCATGGCTACCCGGGAGCATCCCAGCGCTGAGGCAGATAACTGAGGCAGACGCAAGCACCTAAGGGAAGAGCCAGGTTTTTAACTGCTTCCGGAAGGCCAGATGATTAGGTTCCCTTCGCAAGTACAATGGTAGAGAGTTCCAGAGTCTGGTGGCATTATACGAAAAAAGTCATCCGCCACTTCTGGCCTTCTTAATCCTAGGGACCACTACTAGGTGAAGCTCATCTGAACGGAGCGGTCTGTTCGCCCTGTAGGGGCTAATCATGGCATTGTTAATCGGTGGGCCGCTCCCTTCCAAAGACTTATGGGTGATACAGAGGGCCTTAAAGTTGACTCTCTCCTGCACCGGAAGCCAGTGGAGAGAGTGCCTGCGCGGGCCTTGCAGAGCATCGATTTGAAATCCCCATGAGCATTCTTGCCGCGCAGTTTTGAACAATCTGCAGTTTTGCGATTACCGAGATCGGTGCGCCTGAATATAGGGCATTGCCATAGTCTATTCTAGATAGGATGAGTGCCTGGATCATCAACTTCCTAGCTTGGAAGGGAAGAAGGGGAAGCACTTTGCGGAGCATTCTGAGGAGGCCATAGCAAGAAGAACTAAGAAGTGAACAAAGAAGACTAGTTGTAGATAGAAAGAACCAAGCATTTTCTTCACTAAATCTACTGACCGCTGGTGTAGTCTTCATATGGTAATATCAGTGAGGAGAAAAACTAATGAGGTGGCAAAAACTGATCTAGTCTTGCCATGCGTTTCTGTGTATAGTACAACTGATTGAGATACCTACAGAATACGAATAACATCCTAGTGCTCAGTGGGTGAGCAAGGAGTTGCTAAAATTGTTTCTAATGTGATTGGGTGGCAGAAAATGCAGAGTTTCTGTGTGAATATCGCACTTTATTATTGTTGCTCATTTGAAGTGTTTTTCATTTTAAAACCAGCCATAATGACAATCGTCAACGATTTGGTGCAAACAAAAATATCTACATTTTTTTCTAATAATATTTTTTCCCAAGTAGAAGGTTTACAACAATTAGGAAATTCATATTTCTTGTCTATACCCGCACGTCTAATTTAATTAAATTAAGCTGCCCCGATCTGTCTAAATGGGATCGTCTGTTGACTCTAACTGATATGCCTAAAGTTTAAATATTAAGAACATTTGAATAGAGGGACTTCTGAGGAAGACATTAAGAGCAAAAGAAAATGGGTGTCTCAATATTTGACACAGGACCGTTGGTGTGAAATAAGCAGGCGATTTCAGTCCCATTCCTAGTAAAGTAGGTGCCCATGCACTTGATCCATTTCGGGCACACTAATGGTCGACTCTTGGACACTGACTCTTCATTGGACCAATATTAATGTGATATGGCCACATAAAAAGGTGCCGCATAGAACAGTGTGTAGACATTGGTATAATATGAAATGTTTGTGGTAAGTCAGATTTTTTAGGATACAACTGGTAATAATTTAAACAAAATTATATTGTTTTTCCGAAAAAAAGTATTTTTAAGATTAGTTTGCACCTGCGTGTCTTCCACTGGCTGTGTGATTCTGTTGCTGCAAAACTCCTCCCACACACTGTTAAAAGTGGGTCTCTGATGGATCAATGATCTCATGTAGATACACAGATCCAGGATTTGGTAGGGATTTCATTTTGCTCGAAGGAGCCCTATTTCTATGTTTGGAGAGGGTTGAGGAGTACATTTGGCCTAGTGAGTTTGTGGTGGGATTAGAATAAACCTTTGACAAGACTGGTCTAAAGTTTTTAAGTGAAAGTTGCCAATATAACTGGTTCCTAAATTCCATGAACAATGTATTCCAGAGCTGTGCATCCAAAACAGTTTAACGGTCTAAACAGTTCACCAAACCAGCCTGCATGTGAGAAGAGTTATGGACTCTTGTATACTCTTTATTTTTGGGTTCGAGGTGTGAAGGGGAAGAGTATAAGCCTATTTCTAGATTTAGTGCATTGGTTACCAGATTTCCAGCAGTGGGAACAGGATTTATAAACCTGGCTGTCCCAGTTTGAACCTGTTATGGCATCCTGTGCAGTCTGTGTCTCCGCCCATATCTGCGTAAGTAGGCTAACCACCAGTGCTGTATAGCAAGCATTTGCAATGCAATAGGTCTCGCATTTTCAAAACTTTGACCTATTGGTATTGTAAATGACAATGTCTTTTATTATTGCTTTTATTAATGCTTGGAGCCGGGTTATGCAGGCCAGTGTGCCTGGGACTGGGCTGTGCATGTGATTGTGTGGGGGTTTGCATCAAATCTGTATTGTTGCTGTGGATCGGGGTATGAATACATGTTGATATGACTGTTCTATTGAGATGGCATGTGTTTTGCCCACTACATGGCATGAAGACATCTTGTGCCTGTGATGGTGCGGGGGCTGTGTCTAATGTGTACTGTCGGTGTAAATTGAGTTTGAATATAAATGTATATGACAGTGCTGATGAGATGGGATGTGTTTAGGTATTTACATGACATGGAGCCATGTTGTTTCTGTGATGCTGCCAGGGGTTGTGTCAAATGTGTATTGTTAGTGTTGGGTAATGTGTACATTCAGGAAGCTCCTGATAAGGGGGGGATCTAAATTGATTGATGCCATTGTAAAATCTGTTGTATGTCTGTGACAGACTTGACTTCACCACTTGCGGCCTTGAGCGGCACTGTTTTTTTTAAATTATAAATCTTTTGTTAGCCAAGACCTTTGAGTTTAATAACATTATATATATAATGTTCCTACCTAAAGTGGCTTTCAGCCAGCTCTGTTCATTCTTTGATCTTGTCAGTGTGCCATTCACATTAAGTCCTGCCTACTGCACCATAGTGCACATGGTAAGTCACTTTAGCCAATGGTTTATCGCTCTGTGGATGATGTCGCTCTGCTGTAGCCCACTGGGGCGCCTCACACACCAAAAGTAGACCTCTTGTATAGTTTTATAAAAACCATTCACAAACATTGGCAAATTGAAAAGTTGGCAACCAATGTCAGTCCTATAGGCTTTGTCAATGTTTGTTTTTACTGATAATGTGTGGTGTATCTGACCCCCTGCTCCAAATGGAGGTTCGCTTCGTGGAGGGGGCTTCTGGCAGACGAAATGGCAATCTTTAAGGTACGGGCAATATAATATTCCATAAGGGGGCATGAGTCAAGAATTCCCTATAGGCATTGGCTTTTAGTGACAAGGAAGAGTTGTAATTAATGATATATTGAAATTTCTCATATTGGGGGTGTGGACTACATTCTCAAGGGAGGGGCGATGATTTATCTGTAGGAATCGACACGATTAATAGTTTTGGAGGGTCCGGGGGTGGGACGTGCACCTGTGTAATGAAGCGCTTGTTCCAGGGAGACTGGGTGACGCGATGGAGCTTGAAAAGCATTTTCTGGCAAAAAACACCCTACTGTGCTTGTGAAATGTATACCCACTTCAAAGCGCTGATCAGGCGCTTTTTGTGTTAAAAACCGCAATTTTGTTTTCCCATGAGATGGGGGTTTCTAGCTGTGCGCCGATATTCGGCTTTGAATGAGCATTGGAAGGAAGTTCGACACCATTTCACGTGCTCTTTCGAATGTGTTTCTATCCATTTATAAGACGCAGAAGCGCCGAAGCAAGCGCTGCTGCTCTATTAGCACTTTGGTTCAGAGGTTTGCGTTGTACAAATTGAAATCAAACGGCTGCCTGCCGATAATTAACTATTTTCTGTCTTCGATGCTTTAATTACACACGTTATAGCGATGAAAGGGTAAGGAATGAAAGAAACATGGGAATAAATTAATCAACAACAGAGCACAAAGAATCAAATCCAACCAGTCTCTCTCCAACCCGAGTCCATGCACACTTGTTGTCCCCCAAGGATCCTCACTCTCCCCCACTCTCTTCAACCTTTTCCTTGAACCACTGACTGTAATTCTTAAAGCCTCCAACATCCAATATCACATGTATGCGGATGACACCCAACTCTACATGAAAATCTCTTCCCCCCCGAGGACATCAAAACTCTCAACGGAACCCTCCTCAAAACCCTTAATTGGCTAACCACCAACCATCTCAAATTAAACGCCCTCAAGACGGAATTCCTCCTCATTGCACCCGCTAGGCAAACCCCCACGGCGTTGCAATTTCTCTGTAACCTCACCGCCCTCAACTGCACACCTCATATCGTTGACTCCACTAAATCACTGGGAGTTGTGCTAGACAAAAACCTAAACATGCAAGAACACATCAGATCATCGACCAAAGGAGCGAACTTTCAACTCTGCATCCTAAGAAAACTCAAACCCTACCTTCCCCAAGATGACTTTAAATCGGCGGTGCAAGCACTTGTCATTTCCAGACTTGAATATGGCAGTGCGACTCTTTGCGGTCTGCCGAAACTCAGTTTAGCACCTATCAGAGCATCTCTAAATGCAGCCACTAGACTCATCACGGGTTCTAAGAAGTCCAATCACATTTCACCGGACCTTAAATCGCTCAATTGGCTTCCTTTTGAAGCTAGAATACAACTGAAGATCGCATGTATGACCCATAGAGCACTTCACTACCCCACTCTACCTGACAAACAAGCTGGAACTTTCGGGTGGCTCCAGGTCCACAAGGAGCACCGGCACACTGCTGCTCAAGCCCAAGAAATTTAATAAGCTTAAAACTTACAATCGTACATTCTCTGGCATCGCCCCGAGAATCTGGAACTCCCTTCCAGTGGAAACAAGACTGATTCCCTCTACTCTTGCCTTCAAAAGGGAAGTCAAAACTCTACTACTGAACAAACTCTTCTAATGAACTCTGCGCTGAACCTGATGCTTTCTCCTATTGACTCTTAGTGACCGTTTTTGTCTGGTATGCTCTTGAATGTATATTGCCCTACTTGTAGCTTTCACCCATCCTGCTTCCTCTGCAGTCCCCAATTTCATCCTGCTCCCGTTGTATATTGTCACACCTTTTCCATGATTTCTATCACCTTGCTGCTTTCCTTTGTCTACCTAAACTTATGTAAAGCGCTCTGATACCCACCTGGGTCATGTTCGCGCAATACAAAACTTTAAATAAATAAATAAATAGCTGTGTTTTTTTGTTTTGTGTTGCTGAAAGGTGATTACTTAATTATGGAAAAAAGTTGTCGCCTTGAACCTCATTGACACTTCTATGTTCAGTGAATATTAAAACATGGCGCTCAACGCCCCCGTCATGTACAAGATGCACCTCTACGTAGACTGCGGGAGCTGTAACAGCGCACCACCTACTTTGGACAGAGTTCCGCTCCAGGGACAATGGGCATCGGCTGAAGTTACGAGTGTGTGTGCCTCCTACCAAAGGGGGTGAAGGAGTGCGTGCCAGGCAGATGTCTTGTGCATTATTGTGACTACACTTATAGTGCTTCTTTACCCTGACAAAGCGCTGAAGCTCATTAGCGGATGGGTAGCTCGCTAGGCCCGAATATAGTGCTTCTTTCCCTGACAAGGCGCTGAAACTCATTCTTTTTGAGCACCAAATACTATTCAGTTGCATGGACGGCTCGCTAGAGCCACGTTCAAAGCACCCGCCCTGGAACGTCCGGCGCCGCGTTGAGTATGTTAAAAGTAATATCGCGTGAAAGTTTAATTAAATAAAAATAACGTCTCGTCAAGCGTGTGCTCTGAGCATTCCCTACATGTTTTAAAAATAAAAGTAACTGTACGTGAAGCGCCCGCCATAGTAATTAAATTTAAAAAAATCAAAGCAGGCACCGTATGGAAACACGAAGCGGCGCCCAAGTCTATTATGCGCGTGACGGCCTGTAAAGCGCACGGCGCCCGGAATGTTGCAGGAATGCATGCCGTGCCCGTAGGAGGAGAAACGCATTAAAGAAAATAGTGTTTAATTACTAAAATAAGACCTACCGTGTAACAACCGAAGTAAAAGGGCCAGTCGCCGTGGGAGGTTACAAATGAAGACAAGGCGGTGCCAAGGAGGGACTAACAAGCCTATTTACGAATCAGAAGCCAGTATTTACGAAGGACAATGACACAAGCCAATGACAAATATGGGAGGAGAGTGGGTGGTGCTTCCAGTGCATACCCTAATACAGCAAAGGCTCGACTTAAAAAACGGTGTAAAACCTGCACTGACTGTATACAATGTCATTACACTTTGATGTAAGTTTAGCTGAGACCCTTGGACCTTTTTTTACAATACGGTACTAAGGAACGCGAGGTTAACCACTGGAAACAAGTCCCTTTAACCCTTGTAATGTGACATTTAATGTATCTAAAAATTAATGTGTGTGAAATTCATGACCCAATAAATAGCGAGTGCTTGACAGACCTCAAAAGGCTGATTTCAATGAGCTTGTCCTTTTTGTGCGACAGGAGTACACGAAACCTAAAAACTAAGGGTGTTCCATAAACTTGTCCCTTTTCTCCGTCGGTTTCCAATACAATATCTGCTTTTCTCGCCATATGATCCTGCTACTGCACCCCTCCACTAACTTTTCAGTCAAAAGGAGTGGCTTCGATCTTGGAGCGAGGTGGCAGCAGTGGGTAGCAACGGTGGGTTTGGGGGTCTGGAAAAAGTTGGGAGGAGAGTGGGCGGGGCTTCCAGTGTATACCCTAATACAGCATGCCTCGCAGAGCGAGCAGCGCATGCGCGCTGCCGCTGGGCTCGACCTAAAAACAACTGGTAACCCCAATCCTGGGGAAATTTCCTTGATTGGTATTCCATATTTGGAGACCCCCCAGACCTGGACTTCTGTGTGCTGGATACCCGTTTCCCTTCAGGGCCGATTCATGGCACCTAGATGAATGAGTGTGGGAGGCAAGCACTGTCCCACATTATTTAAAAACGAATTGTGTATATATATATATATATATATATATATATATATATATATATATATATCCACAAAGAAGTTGGCTTCAGCCCAAGCCTCTTATTACGGCGGGCAACACGGCAGGGTCGCCACCCCTCAATATCCACAAATATCCAGTGTGTAGTTTTGTTTTCCCAAGAAAAACACCGGTGCCGTGGCCTCTATACATATACATTTGTATAGAGGCCACGGCACCGGTGTTTTTCTTGGGAAGACGAAACTACACACTGGATATATATATATATATATATATATATTTTTTTTTACAACAAAGAACGCCGCACTCTGGAATCAGGATTAAAGAGTTTTATTCACAGACCCAGTCTGTCACACCGACGCGTTTCGGCCATGCACACACACACACACACGTGCACAGTCACATGTATGTGTGTATGTATATATATATATACTCATACGTATATATATATATATATATATATATATATATATATATGTACACACACATACGTATATACATATATATATTTTTTTCCCACTGGAAAAACACAGTTAAAAAGTGAGTTATGGTTCTGGCTCAAACTCATCAAAGCACTGAACTTAGACAATTATGGTTACCAATGCACACAACACATGCCATAACTCGCACCACCCACCATGGCATCTTGTTGTTCTCTAGATCGCTCTTTTGTTTTTTGTTGTACCTTAACCAAATTTTTTTTTTAAGCATGGCAGGAGTTATTGCATGTGTTCTTGACCATAGCTGGTGAATTTATGTAGTTTAGTGACTTTGAGCCAAAGCCATAACTCAATTTTTAACTGTTTTTTAGTGAATTTCATTGTTTTTTATCATTGACTTAATATTCGACCCCTGCTGCGCACAGCCGTTGAACTTGTGTAGCGCAGCCTGCTGCCAGGCCCTGCTCCCAATCTGCCATAGCCGCCCAACCCACTTCAGCGGCACGCTTCGGGGGTTGACTTCAGGGCCAGGACCTGTGCCCAACCCCCACTATGCACGGCCTACCATGTACCATTGTGAACTGTGAACAGCCTTCTGCAGGCCCTGTGGCTAACCACCTTTGATTGAGTGCAGAGGAGGTTGTTGCAGGGCTTTCCTGGCCCTGCACTGGGGTTAATTTGCGAGTAGACAGATTTCATACAGATTAATTGAACAGTGCCACAGTTATTAGTGAATGAAACTCAAATTCACTTCCCATTTATCTCTGCCCCACAGATGAACGTGCTCAAAACTTGACATAACTAACAGTAAGATAAACCTGCTGAACATCTACCAAATATTTTATGGATTCATCAAACCGTGCCAAATATATTACCAAACAAACACTTCTTTCACCCCCTCCTTTGAAATCTCCCCCCAGATGGGCCTGCTTAAAATTGAGAAAACCAAGAGTAAGCTAAACATACTCATCCAGCAGACGGTGCCAAAGTCATTAGTAAAGCGAAATTGTTTTGATTCCCTCTTTAACTCCTCCCCTGATTGGTTCTGCACAAAACACTTTTGCCCCCACCCCTTTTAACGGGCTCCTCCCCTTGATGGATATACACAAACTTAAAAATACAAAAAGGTTAACTCTACTAAGAGACTGCCAAATATCTTGTACGTCCAGTAGACTGTGGCGAAGGTATCAGTAAATCAAAACTATTTTGACCCCTCTTTCCCCCGTAATTGTATCTTCACGAAATCAAATATACCTGCACTGAGTATTACTTGCAAACTACTTGTGATACTTGACACAGACTGATCAGACAATGCCAATGTTCTAAGCAAACGAAATTCTTTTTACCCCCTTTTGACTATTCCCCCCCAATAGACCCCACCTCCCCACAATTATGGATTGGCACTAAATCTGACCAATAGCAAACTAATTCTTCCTTGCATCTGCCAAATTTTGTGCAGATTCATCACACAGTGCCAAACGTATTAGCAAATGTACACTTTTTTGTCCCCCTCCTTCTTAAGTCCTCCTGGGACCAGTGCTAAAGGCTTCCCAGCCAAATCACTTTGTGGCATCACACACTGCCGTATACATTAGGTTCTACTAACGATGCGAAGAAACCTTCTGGATGACTATATACAGATAGACACTCTGCATGGGTATGCCTGCTTGTTGAATGTTTGCCTATAGATTCAAAGCTCTTATTTCACAGCACAGATGTCTAATTGTGAATTATATCACTTAATTCACAGTGCAGAATTCATTTGCAGTACATTTAGCATCTCTAAAACAGAGGATTTTGTCTTTCTTCTCTGGCAAAAAAACACAAATGCTTTCACAATGTCAGTGCTGCTCTTAGACCATTAATCAGCACACCTGACAGGCTCACCCTGTCAGGCCCATCCTTGAGCAAGAATACTCCACAGACTGTGAAAAGAAGTGTTTGAAAATAAACATTTTGAACGCAGAACACTGGCAGCAGAAAATTGCACTGTCTTACATTGCTCTTCCTTTTCTTAATTTATATATGTCTTATTAAACCTACTCATTGTTGTCAATGTACTACAAACGGAAAGCACATTTTAGAATGCTTGTTTTGAATTTCCATTCAGTGCGCTTTACATTTAAAATTTGATTCATAATAATACACAGTGCGGTATAAAACACATTTAAATATTATCACATTGTTCCAAACAAAAAGACATTTCTCAAAACATTGATAGACATATCTGCAGTCTCAGGCAAACAATAAATATTAAACAGATGATGCTCAAATCCTCTAAATGTTTCTAAAGATTACTTAAAATAATGAATTAATCGTGTAACATAAAAAATACATAAAGAGTAGCACGTGTAATATTCTCCAATATTGCTATCTTGGGGTTCAAGTGACATTAATAAACCACGTTGCCTTTGGCCTCGTGGTTAGTAAATGTTAAAAGTACCCTTGGATGGCAGTCTAGGCTAATATTACACATTTCTAGGTTCTGTATTTTCAGATGGCTACTTCTAACCATAAATGAGCCACCTTTAAAATATCCCCAGGTGCCAGACTGCATCTGAAAGATCTTTCAGCATAGCCCCCATCCTCCAGGAGATGGTCTTGTGTGGCTCCGCGTCGACTCAGCTCTGGCAGTGACAGCTGGAGCTGCATATAGGTGCCACCTTAGCACACTAACAACAGTTCCTTTCTTTCTGTGCCTTCGTACACGAATCCGGAGCTAGCTCTTACTTTTTCCTCATCATTTGACAAGTACTTTTGCTCTAAATTATTTCCCAGCTTCCCTCCTAAAACTCCAGGGTTTAAACCTTGTAGGGACTGTTGCAAACAACTGCCTGTGACAGTTCCCTACGTGGTGTATCTCTGGGTTTTGGGGTTGGGCCATGACTCCAAGTCTTGTGAGGAGTGTGCCCTGATACACCCGAAGGGGAACTGGGACCTTAAGGCCAAGCTGTATGTTGTAAAGCACAATTGGAAGTTGCGTAAAAGACGCTCCTCCTCAAAGTCAAGAACACAGACTTCTTTGGGCCGGTCCCACGACGTCGAGGTCTTTGGGTAAATCAAAATCTAAGAAAAACACAGGAAATCCAAGCGGGCCTCTTCCCGGTCTTGCCACTCTCCACCTGAGAAGTTGCAAGGACGTGAAAAGTGCCCAGTGGTCTCAACCTCGTTCCCGGACTGTGGAACCGATTCCGCAGCCGATCAAAATGCACCCCTAATTTACGGGTCTGGCAGTAAAGCCTCAACAGGTTGAGGGCTTCAAGCAGGCCATGCTCTGTTTCTTCGCCACCCTGTCTGTTCTCTCTGGCATGCCTTTGGGCCCAATGGATCAGCGGCGGCCTCCTGTCTGGTTACCATCAGTGGGTCCGCCCTAGGCGCCGTCTGTGCCTCCTATACCCATTTCCGATTTAGTTTCGACTCCGGAGCTAACTCCATGCCCAGCACCACAATCTGTGCCAGTTTTGGCTGCATCGATGCCCCAGCACTGGAGCCTCCAATGTCAGAAGAGGAGGCTGAGTCCACAGTGCTATCCTACTCAAAACCGATCCGTCTCGACCTCAGCTGAAGCCACGGCTCGAGCTCCGTCCCTGTGCTCCTAGCCCTCATCCCCCTTAACTCTGACAAGACACTGCCTTTGCCTAGGAGACACCGTCCAATGCTCCAGCAACTGTTCGGATCACACTCTGACCAGAGCCATCCAACTTTTAATGATGATGGTTATAGTGGGGATGAGTTTGCTCCACACTATGATGATGACAAATTTCATATAGCCTTACAAGAAGCCATTGGGCTGGATACTTCCCCTGACACTGTCTTTCCCTCCTGGCCCAACATTTTAACTTGCACATTTTGATAAATCCAGAAAAGCCCAGTGGCTCATTTCTTCGTTCGAGGTTGTGCTGAATGAGCCTGTGTGCATGCCAACATCTGTCATTTTAACTCTGCCCATATAAAAGAGTAATGATTCTAAGGGCTGTCGGCTGAGTGAACGGTCACTAACCGGATTTGTATGCCTTGTTTATCTTGGTTTGGTTCGGCATCTTGCAGTCTATCATAATTTATTTTCCAGGCTTACCTTCATATTTCCATAGTTCTTGCCATACCTTTATGTAGACCATCCCCTGTCATTGCAAACTTGTAGGTAAAAGATATAGTCTAGATTTTATTTTCATCTGCTTCCCCCATCAGCACAGAATTGACAGGGTGACATGTATGTAACAGCAGTAGCTCTGTTTGATGCAGGCCATTGTGTTCTTTTGCTGCGTTAAGCTGTTTGTGTTCTGCCCATAGAGTCACGCCCGTTCACACCGTGTGCCATGTTGTTTGGTACTGTTTCAAACTCCTGTTTACATTGTAGGGTGGATGATGTACCTCCTGGAATATCCTTACTACCTGATAACATTCTGCAGGTCCTCCGGTACCAGCTGCTGCAGTGTGTGCAGAAAACCGCCGATGGGCTGGAAGAGGAGCAGCAGGCCCTTTCACTTCTGCTTGTCAAATTTTTCATCATTGTCTGCAGGTACAGTACTTATGCACTTTGCATTGAACATGCCAAACATTGTAGTTCCAACTGAGTTAGAGCGCAGTCTCTTAGTAACCTAATCTTTGTTAACGTCTTTGATTCTTTTACTGAGGCTCAAATGTTTCCTAAAATGCTCTTTGACTCTCCTTGTTTACTTTCTGTGATCCATATACCTAGAGTATTCCCCATGTTCTCAGTGTCCCAGTTTTTGACCGATTGTATATTGTTATATACATCTGTCACAGCCTATAAATGTGAAATGTAGGTTTGGGGTTGCCACTTTGTACTGTACATAATGCGTTTCCCTTTTCCAGGTAAGGTATCTAGATGCTACTAAAGACCAGAAAATAGACTGACTGAATCTAGGTGGAAGTTAGTTTGGAAAGCAAATTTGAGACTAATGTTTTCAAACATTTCGCTAAATATAAAATACAGCCTGTGTATTTTACATTACGTTTTAAAGCTAATAATATTTTTTTTTATAGCTGTCTCCCTTTCTGTTATGTCCTGTAACTCCTTTTCCCAACCCTAAACTTAACCCTATCCTTTATCCATTATGTGACCCTCACCATTATCCTAACATTGGATCTCACCCTCTCTCGCCCTAATGGTAACTTCATCGCTAAATCCACCCTTTGAAGTACGCCAGCTCTAACTTCTAACCCTGACTCTAATCCCTACTTTTATCCTATCTCAATCCCTAGCCCTCACGCTAACCCAAACCTTATGTAAACCATCGCCTTCACTTGCACCCTTTTCACTAATGTATTCTTAACACTTAGCCTGTCCCTAACCATAACCTTTTGACAACTTCTTGCGTTGCACTAATACTTGCTCCCATTTTTTTACTGTGACCCCCTTTCTCTTAACTTAGTTCAAATTCATTTAATATTATTTCAAAGTAAACGTTTTCAGACCTTTAGCTGCATTATTTATTTTTCTCATTTTTTATTTCTAACTTTTTGTCCGCAATGAGGCTTTGAGTGTTCTTTTTGGCTATTGTTTGCCACCACTGTCTATGGATCTTAGTTAAAAAAAAAAAAAAGGAGCAATTTTGAATTCCCACGATTCTTGGCCTAACGTCACTCCCCCTTTTTATGCATTGTGCATAATGTTAGTCATCAAATTGCAGTAGGTCCTTTAACCTCAGAAGCTGTCCTATTTCTTGTAATATCTCTAAGAACTCTTATGGTTAAACATCAGCTTGCGGCCCATGGCAGAAGTAAATTCACCACATCATATGCAGTTCCAGATGTATGAGATACAGGACAACACTGAGCTGGGTAACCAGGATCCCTGAAACTAAATCTCACGCTGCCTGGCCCACAACCACTATTGGATGGAGGAAAAGAGCCAAAACCAAAATCTTGATTACTAGGGGCACAGTGGACAACACAGTGCCATTCCAATGGTCCCGGTAACTGAGCATGCCCTTGATCCGAGCACACAAAGTGAAAATCCTTGAGGAGAGGCTTTATCAGGACCTTTCGTGTCTGTAATAGATCAAAGTCATCAAAAGAAGGACCAAACTGCAACTGAATTGTCCTCTCACTTCTCAGAAAATGCTTTGAATTGAGCTCACAAGAGCCCTTGTCTGTTCCTGTCAGAATGATAGTGGATGCAGAGGCACCAAAGAAGAAGGTCCACGATCTCCAGAGGATCAAGGTGACACTGCCTGTCAGTTCCTGACTATAGGGAAATCTGATGACATCACCCCAGCCAGGAAAGATTCCACTGGGTACCAGTGGCACAAGTAATCAAATTTTATGGTACTGTGCGTGTTATACAGAGCCTTTGTGGAATAAAGCACCAGGATACCTTGTGCACTATTCTGTAAAGCGTGAGCGTACACCTAAACAATCTTAGCACTAATTTCAACTAGAATGACAAGCAAGAGTTCTTGAATATAGCCAGAATTAGCAAACAGGTGTGTTTTAAAAGCTTTCCTAAAACTAGTGTAAGGAATGGCTTTTAATTTAGAAAAGAGTTCATCCATAGCTGTGGACCACATATATTTAAGGCTCTTCTGCCAATCTGAGCTTTTTTCACTTTTGGAGTAGAGTATAGTGGAGTCTTTCAAGAGTGGAGGGCCACATAGGAGTACAAGTCTTACATCGAGAGGATAATAGGGACTTCATCCTTCCATAAAAGACTAAGCAACAAGCACAATATTTTAAATTGAATTCTGTGCTTCACAGGATGCAAGTGTAAATCAACCCTGTTGATTAACCAAGGCATCAGCTTGACTGGTCTAAAATAGGTTACAATAGTCGAGCCTGGATAACACAAATTAAGCTACAACCGACTTACAGATAGTCATGTGTTATAACAGAAATGCTACATGGAAATCTAAGATTCAGCAAATCCAAGGTTATAAAAATGTGACAATCATATGCCATAGACAGTAGAGGTAGACACATTTTACTGGTTTTATATAGCGCGGACTTGACCCGAATCGGGTATCAGAGCGCTTTACATAGCACCAGTTGCATGGACATATTTTTTTAGAATTATTATTATATTTTTTATGTGCAGTTTTTATATAGTGCCAACGTGACCCAAGGGAATTAGAGTTCTTTACATAAGCATTATATTACATTACACATGGCCATTTTGTTTAGGCACAGGGAGATCAATTGATTTTGCCCAGAAACAAAGGATTTTGAGAAGATATCAGGACTTAAACCTGGTTACCCAATTCTAAAAGGAGTAGCTCTACCCTTTAGGCACCATCTACAGATTTGATAAACTGGCCACCAACTTCTCTTCTACAGGTTAAAAGACAACTTCTCGTCTCAGACTTTCCCAGGCATGGTTGAGATCTGTGCTCACAAAGCGGATAACAGCAAGTGACACTGATTCCAATGCTTACACCAAGACAGCCACTAGGTGCTTCGTGCTGGTATCAGACATTCTTATTCTTTTGTCATGGAGTACAATTCATGAGTTATGAATCAACAGGGAGTATTTCCACTAATTTGCAGGCACTCCATTGAGGTGCAGCTAATTTGAAATCAGAATTATCTATGGGGCTGTGCAAAGGACAATGGCCCGCGAAATAGGTTGAACTTCAGAACTGGAAGCTGACCTTCACACCAGACTAACATGACTAGGATATTTAAGCATTTCAATCTTAACTGCAGCTAAATGCATTGTTACAACTGATAGCTCATGACTGTTTCCCCTTACACATGATTTATTCTCCAAAAAAGTGGGTCACAGAAACAACAGAAGTTGTTGCTGCATAGACTGATGTTACTCAGTTGCATCCTTAATGTATATTAAGTAGTGAAGATGCCATTTTTAAAAAATTTGATTGTTCTTACTCTCACCTGGCGATTTATAAAAAGTCTCACATAGTCTAAAGGAAGAAGAGTGACTGATCGTTCCATGTTTCTTTGAAGAAAGAATACAAAGGGCTGCAGGCAAGACCAAGGAACGAGGGAATGTTTTAATTGCTTAGCGGTAATTGCATTCCTCTGAGTCCTTCACTTGCTGTAATTCAGTAAAACATGAGACAGTCATGCCTTCCAGACACCACCAATAACAAAACAAGCTTTTGTAAATATGTCCCTCCCTCCCCTCCCTACCACATCCTGTCAATCACAAGCCTCAGCAAATCAGTTGGCCTGGAGAAAAAGGGAGGAAGTGAGGGAGGTAATGAATTAGAGCGAAGGAGGGACTCAGATTAATGCAATTACCGCTAAGTAAATTAATCATTACCACTTCGCCCCCCCCTCACTCACATTCATTTCAACACAAAATGTACCCAAGCAAAACAAACCAAGACCACTGAAATTTGAAATCTCAGAATTTAATAAATCTTACCTTTCCCCACCTCTTCGTTCCATAGAGGAGAGAACCTTTGAACCAAATGCTTAATTGAAGACCACATGCATTATTCTGTAATACTTCATAAAGGTGGACGGGGAAGCCATGTGGCTGCCATGCATATCTCAAGTATGGAGGCCGCTTGAATTATCTGCCTGAAAAAAATGACATATCCCTGTTTGATCTGTCCCGGACTCCTTGAGCGGAAGTTAACCTGACTGCCCTTTAGGCTAAAGTGATGAGGGACATAATCCACCTACTTCGTATCTGCACTACAGGTTTAACTCCCTTTTTGGTTGGTCCAAAATTTACTAATCGGGAAGGTGAAATTCTAAAACCTGACACTCTGTCCAGATATTGAGGACTGCTCTTCTTATGTCTAGAGAATGCAGATGTTTTTCCAGAGAAACCTTTCTATAGGAAAAAGACTGGGAGGTTTTTCTCCTGATCCTGTGGAATGACAAGTTAACTTTGGGATCAAAGTGGGGACCAGGCCGAAAAATAAGGCTATACTCATATACCCTCTAAAATGCGTCCTTGTAAGACAATTAACCCAATTCCCCAAGTCCTCTGGCAGAAATCATAACCACCAAGAAAAAGGTCTTTAAAGTCAAAATTCTAGTATTCACCTGATCCAAGGATTCAGAGGGAGGATCCTTCAGGGCCTCCAGCATTATCTGCAAGTCCCAAGAGGCAGGCAACGCCTCTGTTTGAGAACTTATATTATTCTATTGAAGAATCTTCAAACCAATGCCTGTTCATCCAACAGATTATCGCAGGTAGCTCTGAACCCCTTTAATGACTGCTCCCTGATACTTCAGTGGGGAAACCTTTAATATGAGGGAAAACCAGTTCTGAAGGAAGGATAAAACCTGAACTAAATATGCCTCTTATGGAAGCAAACTCTTCTCGAAACACCACATACTGAAATCCCCCGAGTGCTTTGCGAATGACTGTACTGTAGAAGCCTTTCTCGAAGATTGAATGGTCCTGGCCAGCATCTAAAAATACCTCTTTTTATCAGCCCTTCCCTTTGACTCTCCAGGTCGTCAACCTGAGCTTCACTAAAGTGTCTTAATGTAGAGAAGGAAACACCAGAGGTGATGGAGAAATCTGAAGTAGAAACTCCTGACAAAACTTCATTGAAATCAGGAGAGAATACCAACAAGAGCGGGCCATGTTGGCACTGTCAGAATCACTGAAGCTTTCTATTCCCTAACCTTCATGAGCAGTTGTCCTTGTAATGGCAACAGCTGGGAATTTTGCATGTTTGTTAGAAAGCCTTGCTCCTTTAGCACCAAGTGTACCCTTCTCTTATAAATATCTGTTAGAGTGCTTAACGAGGAATGAAATAGCCTCTTGTCCAGATATGGCTGAATAAAAATCTCTTCCTGATGGAGCAGTGCCACCACCTTAGTGAAAGCTCGAGAAGCTGACTTCAGATCAATAGGGAGGAACCTGAACTAAAAATGAAGAACCTCTATGGCAAAGCACAGGAATTTCTGATGTTTTGTATGCATCGGGATGTGTAGATAAAACATCCTCTAGATCAGTGGTCACCAGAAAGTCTTTCTTCGAGATCATTGGAATGATCCTCTGCAATGCTATCATTCAGAAATGTATTATTTTTACCCAAATATTGCATCTTCCACCTCGACAACCCCAGCGACCCCCAACTCCACCACCCTCCTGGACAACCTTGCCAACATCGGACTGAAACAACTCGTCACCACGCCGACCCACAAGACAACACACACCCTCTACCCCATCTTCGCAGGAGGAAACAGCATCCACCCACGCAACCCCCATGGACGAATCACTACTGCGTACACTTCCTTGTCGACAAACCCAAGCTGCACAAACCCGTTCTGCACCCTCCACGAAGGAACTGGAGCAGAGTCACAGAGGAGCAGCTCAACTCAACCCTCAACCGCGACACCCCCACCGCCGCAACCAACGCCAACCTCGCAGCCAGGGAACTTCACATATGGATCTCCAACTGCGCAGACAAGCTCGCCCCGCTACGCAACTCCGACAGACAGCGTCCCAGGAAAGCACCCTAGTTCACCACCGACCTCCAGGAAGCCAGACGCACCTGCAGACGCCTTGAGAAGAACTGGAGAAACAGGAAGACGCTAAAAACCACACCACCTACAACAACGCCTGGACGGAATACCACCAACGCATCAGAACCACCAAAAGAACCTTCATCCACAACAAAATCCTCGCCAACTCCAAGGAACTCTTCTGCCTCATCCAGGAATTCACCAAGCTCCCCCAGCGAAGCCACGGAGATCACCCCCTCCCAGGACCTCTGCGACAAATTCGGATCCTATTTCCACCTGAAGATCAAAAACCTCTACGACAACTTCAACGACCAAACACCTGACTCCGCAACCTTCCCGCCCTTCGGCAACACCAGCCAACCCACCATCTATGCCTGGACACCGTTCACGACCCGAGAGACCGCCTCGACCATGAAAGGCATCCACTCGGGGGCCCCCACAGACCCCTGCCCACCACACATGTACCACAAAGCAGCCATCGCGCCAGAATTACGTCGCACCATCAACGCCACCTTCGAGACCGGCACTTTCCCCGATGACTGGAAACGCGCAGAAGTCAAACCCCTGTTCAAGAAGCCCTCAGCAGATCCCATGGACCTCAAGAACTACCGGCCGAGGGGGCGTGGCTTGCAGCCGCAGAAGATGGCCGCGGGTTGCTAGAGCTCCGCTAGAGGTCAGCGCATAGACCCGTCACAATCCGAGGGCAATTCGGAACGAAAAATCGGAGATCTGCTGCACTGAGAACGGGGGCCGGCCGAGGACGCTTGGAGCGGCCGTTTTTTGACCGCTCGCGCCGGAAAATTGCGAGTGGCGAGGCTCCCCCCCATATCAACAAAATGGCGCCCTGACGCCGCAGTAGCCGGAACCTGAGGCCGTTGACACTGGCCTGGAGGCTTGCCTGCTTATCGCTCAGTGGATCCCGGACCTGTGGCAAGCAGCGGCAGCGAGAACATACCAAGCGCTGCGGGAGGTGGCCCTGCAGACTGCCCGGTGAGTGCGGGCTTGGCGCGGCGTGACCGCGAGTGAGGATTAACGGCAGCGGGCGGCCTGACTCAGCGAGGCCGCCGTGAAGGAGGAGCCGGCCCGATTGTTAATCCTGCTCGCTGGGGGTGAGTTGGGCCCGTCTCACGGAGTGCAAGTGGATCCGGCCGACAGCAGCATTGGCCCCTCCCCCCCTGGAGTGAGAACCAGCGCAGGCTTGGGATTCTCAAGTGGCCTGGAATTACTGGAGAGAGCGAGCAGGGATCCGAGGCGGAAGGGCCTGGCACTCTTTGCACTGTAATCTGTAGGCAGTGTTTAACGTCGTTGAAGGAGGCATTTGGTGAGACGGGGACCAGCCCTGAGGGGACTGCCTGTTGCTCATACGCTGTCCTGGGGTGGCGACCGGGCCAGAGGAGTGGTTGGAGACCTGGTTTCTCCCCGCATAGCTAAGCTGCACCTGCTCGCCTGGGAGGTCCCTCCTGCTATCGCATCTTGCCCGGGGCTTGCCAGGGACATGGGCCGCAATAGACCACTGGGCCAGGGTCAGACCAACCAGATCGACAGATATACGGTGGCCATGGGCAAGGATGACGGGGCTCCGGGTGGGAGCCAACAAGAGGATCCTAAAGCCACTAGCCCCGACCCATCCCTGAGGGACATAATGGCTGAGATTCGTGACCTCAGGGGAACATTGGAGCCCAAACTAGACTCTGTGACAGAGGAGGTCAACCTCCTAAGGGCGGATTTCAGAAAAATGTCTGACAAAGTTACTGCGGCGGAATCAGGCATTGGGGGCTTACAGTCGAAAACCCAAAAGCTTGAAGAGAAAGTGGCGGCACTCACCAGAAACTCGTGGATCAAGAAGGGCGGGCCAGGTGCAACAACATTCGCGTGGTGGGGGTTCCGGAAGGGCTGGAGGGGCCGGCCGTGGACTGGTTCATCGAAGATCTGATATTGAACCATCTAAAACCCAAACGCCTATCCAATTTCTTCTCTGTTGAGCGCGCTCACCGGGCGCTGGGAGGTAGGCCTAAGCCGGGGGCCCCCCCACGCACCATCATTGCCCGCATTCTGAATTTTCGGGACCGGGACGCCATCCTGCAGGCGGCGCGGTCATCAGGAGACCTTCGCCTTGAGAATGCCACGATTCGATTTTTCCCGGACTTCACCCTGCACGTCCAGCGCCATCGTCGATCCTTCGAAGGGGTGAAGAGAGCCCTCAGGGAACAAGGGGTGAAATACATGATGCTCTTCCCTGCTCGTCTCAAAATTATGGATGGACCTAAGGCCTATTTCTTTGAATCGCCGGAGGAGGCCAACGATTCGCTGGAGGGTTGGCGCACAGTCGGAAGGAAGGGAAACCCCCAGAGATCGAACCAGCGACCTAGTGAGCAGGACACTGACAACACCGAGAGATCCACAGCGGGCAGTCAGAGCACCGAGAAGAGAGGCATGAAATAATCTGGGGTTGCGCAGCCACTGAGACAGTACGGTGTTTCCTTTCCCCGGTCCTGACATCTCGACGAACGGGGAGGTATAGTTGGGAGGGGGGGCGATGGAGGCGGGTGGAGCCTCTCTAGGTGAGAACTGTTGGACTCCTATGTTGTTACTCCGGGGGCGGGAAACCATGGGGGGTGCATGACTTCAACGGGGGGGACCTCAACAGAGGGTTGGCCATAGTAACATTCCACTGGATTGCCCTAATACCAAAAATGTTCATCGGGGTGGGACATTCGCTAGTTTTGTATAATTCTTCTGGCTGACTGCAAGTCCATGTTTCCTCTTACATGTTGTGTGGGGATGTAGTGGGGCGACAGGCACTCTGCATGTTCATAAGGTGGGAGGTTGGGGACCCATCTAGCAGGGAGGCAGGGTGGGAGGCAGGGTGGGGGGAGTTGGTGAGGGGGGGGGGTTTGTTTCAGGGGTTTGTATGTTATGCTTGTGTCCAGTACGGTCCTTTAGCAGGTGGTGTTCTGTCCGATGACACAAAAGGTCCAATCACTTATCCGATGCTGTCAACTCTCTTTGTCTGTAATGGGTTCCCAAACTAAGTGTACCACATTGACGTGGAATGTGAACGGGCTGGGTAACAAAATCAAGAGGACCCTAATCTTACAATACCTTAAACGACATGCTCCAGATGTGGTCCTCCTCCAGGAGACGCACCTGTGTGGAAACAGATGTAGGGCCCTGGACCGCTTTGGTTATAAATTGGTTGTTCACTCAGGGTTCACGTCAGGCTCAAGGGGGGTGGGCATCCTGATCCGCAATGCCCTACCAGCGATCCTGCTGGGTACATGGTCTGACGATGCGGGCTGCCTTGTAGCGGCGGCAGTGAAGTGGGAGGGTCGCACAGTTGTCTTTTGCTCCTGTTATATCCCGCCGGGCCTACACTCATCCATACTTCCACGGCTGGGCTCATTCCTGGCGGATCTTCCCCAGGGGCTTCTCCTGTTGGGGGGCGACATGAATGCGGTAATGAATGCTGCTTTGGACCGGTCAGGGGATGGGTCTGGATACAGAGGGGAACGGGGCCTGGAGGGCTTTGTCACAGCAATGGGCCTCAGCAATCTGTGGCGCGCACATCACCCAACCAGTAGGCAATACACTTTTTACTCAGCCCGACACACGACATCTTCCAGACTTGACTATTTCTTCGCTCGCTCCGACCAGATGGGAGCCTTTACTGACCCCCGCATCTTGGCCCGTGGGATTTCAGACCATGCGCCGGTTGAGGCCACACTTCAGGGCCCGTTCATCAACAGGGCCTCCTTCCCGAGGATTGACCCGTGGCGCCTTCGCGATCAGTCGATTGGCGACAAACTCCGAGAGGACTTGCGGCTCTATTTTGAGGAAAACCAGGGCTCAGTGGATTCCCACGTAACGCTGTGGGAAGCCTACAAAACGGTGTTGAGAGGGCAGGCACAGGCATTGATTGGCGCACAAAAAAAGGAGGAACGCTTGCGGATCAGCCAAATTGAACAAGACATTGAGCAAATGGAGGGGGAGGCCGATACAGCCTCCTCGGTCGACCTCCGTCATAGACTGACCCTCAAGCAACGGGAGCTTCGTTCCCTAGCAGAAGAGGAGGCACGGGCTTATGCGCTGGACACACAACGCCGGTTTTATGATGTGGGAGATAAATCCCTAAATTTGCTGGCCTGGCTAGAGCGGCGCGATAGGGAGAGCTCATGGGTGGCAGAGGTGATTGACGAGTCGGGGACCCCAGTATCCACCAGTATGGCCGTAGCGGAGGCGTTCGCGTCCCATTTTGAAAGGGTTTATTCACCAGTGTGCGCCAGAACTGAGAGCGACTGTGCTGAATTCCTGCAGGATTTCCGGTTGCCGCATCTGTCCTGTGAGCAGAGTGACCGCCTTGACGCGGACCTCATGGAAGAGGAAATTAGTAAGGCCCTTAGTTCACTACAGTCCGGGAAAGCATCTGGGCCCAACGGGATCCCGATAGAAATCTATAAGAGACAGGCAAATATCATCATCAAACCCTTTATTCAGATGTTCTCGGAAGCTCGAGAGAAGGGTACGCTCCCCCCCCGATCAACGGGAAGCTACGATAGTCGTGATTCACAAAGTCAGGAAACCACCGGATCGCTGCTCCTCGTACCGCCCCATCTCGCTCATCAATGTGGAGGCCAAGGTTCTGGCCAAGGCCTTGGCGGACAGACTGCTGTTGGTCCTTCCAGACTTGGTGCACGTGGACCAATCTGGGTTTATGCCCTGTGGGAGCACCCGTCACAACCTGCGACGTCTTTACGGAGTGTTATATATGACGGAGGATGTCGGTGATACGCAGACGGCATTGATGTCATTGGATGCATCAATGGCATTCGATAGTATCGAATGGCCTTACTTATTTATGGTGCTTCAGAAATTCGGCTTTGGCCCAACCATCTGTGCATGGGTGCGTCTCCTCTACGAACAACCGATGGCTCGGGTTAGAGTGAATGGGACAGTGTCCAGGGTGTTTCCCCTTAAGAGAGGCACCAGACAGGGCTGCCCCTTGTCTCCTCTCTTGTTTGCCTTGGCCCTGGAGCCGTTGGCACACTGGATCAGGAGGGACGGGTCCTTTTGGGGCCTGGCTCTGACGGATGACTGGGAGGAGCGTATTTCTCTATACGCTGATGATATCATACTATATATGGCGCAGCCATACCACTCAATAGCGCAGGCGCTACATCTTTTTGAGCTGTTCGGCAGCTACTCCGGATACACTATCAACTGGGGGAAGTCGGTGATCTTTCCTCTGTCGGGCCCCCCGCGGGTCCCTACTAGATGCCCAGCCATTGTCGCTACAGATGGCTTCAAATATTTAGGGGTATACATAACTCGGGTTGTGGGGGAATTTTTTCACAAGAACCTTGAACCCCAGTTGGCTTGCCTCGGGGCCGATGTAAGTCATTGGAGATCCCTCCCGCTTTCCCTTATAGGCCGAGCAGCACTATTTAAGATGCTCGCCCTGCAGAGGCTGCTGTATATCCTACAAAATACACCGTACCCTGTCCCCCAGGGAGTATTTACGCGTATCTCGCAGGCAGTGCGGGCACTGCTCTGGAACGGTGGGACTCCCAGAATAGCTCTCAACAAACTTACCAGGGGGGTATACGACGGGGGCCTGGCCCTCCCCGACGTGCGACTGTACTACTGGGCTTCCCAGCTCCAAGTAGTCAACGATTGGGTGTACGCAGATAGCTCCGAACCTGCCTATAGAGTTGACAGACTGGTAATGCCTAAAGGAAACTGTGAGCATTTGCTCTATGCTCGGAGAATAGGGAAAGAGTGGCCTGCGCATACTAGGGTGGTGGTCCATTGCTGGAGAGAGGCGAACAGGTTTTTGGGGTGGACGGACAGACTGACTGGCAGAACCCCCTTGTGGCTGGGAGATCAACTGCGAGAGGTGTCACGACTGACTGGCTTTGGGGGTGGAAATTGATCGGGATAGATTACTTGGGTGACGTCTGGAAGGGCTCTGCTCCCCGCTCTTTGCCTACCTCAAGAAGGAGTACGATCTTCATGATTCACAACAATACCACTACCTACGCCTTACACATGCCATTCGCTCCCACATGAGCAAAGACACTTCTATTCCGGAGTATTCCCCCATGGAAGACAGGTTATTGTTAGATCCCATACTAGAGAAGCCCACGTCCACCATCTACCGAAAACTCATAAATAATATGTCCGACCCACTGGTGAAACTCAGAGAGACATGGACCCGTGATATAGGTGCCATCGAAGACGACGATTGGCAAGACGCCATACAGAGCCTGCTTGAGATAGCCATCCGTCCTAGGTTCAGATTGGTCCAATTGAAAATACTCCACTGCATATACTACCCTCGCACACACCTATACAAATGGGGCAGGAGCCCATCGGCCCTTTGCGTGAGGGGTTGTCAGGGGGAAGGCACCTTCTACCACATACTATAGGAATGCCCTGCTATAGTCCCTTTTTAGTCCAGAGTGGCAGACACAATGTCGGTGGTCGTGGGCGCATCTGTTCCGCTGGAGCCGAGATGGTTTTTATTGATGATAAAGGGAGACTCGGACTGGTCAAGACACGTGGAACTCTGGTTGGCATTAGCGGGGGGGGTTGCAAAAAGGAACATCGCCAGGGGATGGGGCTCACAGACGCCCCCGTCATGGGAACAGTGGAGGAGGGACCTAGATTGGTACCAGCGTGCCGAGGAAACCATATATAAGAGTAGGGGATGTACGAAGAAATAGAAAAAGATTTGGGGACCATGGCGAAAGTACAGGGATGGGGAAGGGGGGTTCGAAGAGTAACCATACAACTGTTTAGGTAACTGTTCATTCCAATTGTGCACTGCTGTACTATTTTTGCTGATCACCACTATGCTATCCTGTACTCTGCTTGTTGCTCACTGACTGTTGTGACTTGGTACTACGAGCTATGTTAATAAATAAACAGAATTAAAAAAAAAAAAGAAATACCGGCCCATCTCGCTCCTCCCCTTCGCGGCAAAAGTCGCTGAGAAGACCGTCAACACAGAACTAGCAAGGTTCATTGAAGACAACTCCATCCTCGACCCCTCTCAATCCGGTTTCCACAGCAACCACAGTACCGAAACCGCCCTGCTCGCCGCCACAGACGACATCTGCACCCTCCTCCACCAAGGCCAAACCGCAGCCCTGATCCTACTCGACCTGTCAGCAGCATTCGACACCGTCTCCCACCGCACACTTGCTGCTGGACTACACGACGCCGTCATACAAGGAACTGCCCTCGACTGGATCCGCTCGTTCCTCACCGGCAGAAGCCAAATGATCAGACTGCCACCCTTCCTCTCCGAACCCACGGAAATCAACTGCGGAGTACCCCAGGGGGTCATCCCTCAGCCCAACTCTCTTCAACATCTACATGGCCGCCATCGTCAGACAATACGGCCTCAGCATAGTATCCTATGCCGACGACACCCAGCTCATCCTCTCCCTCACCAAGGACCCCACCACCACCAGACTCCACTTCCAGGAAGGAATGCAAGACGTCGCATCCTGGATGAGCAGCAGCTGCCTGAAGACCAACTCAGAGAAGACAGAAGTCCTCGTCCTCGAACCACCCCATCAGAATGGAACAACACCTGGTGGCACACTGCCCTCGGCAGCCCTCTGACCCCCACGGACCATGCCAGAAACCTCAGCATCGTACTCGACTCCTCCCTCTCCATGAACCGACAGGTCAACGCCGTCGCTTCCAGCTGCTTCAACACCCTCTGCATCCTCCGTAAGACTTTCAAATGGATCCCCCCCGAGTCAAGGAAGACAGTAACCCACGCACTCATAACCAGCAGACTTGACTACGGAAACACCCTCTACGCCGGCATCAACATATCTCTAATCCACAAGCTCCAGATGATACAGAACACCGCCGCCAGACTCGTCCTCGGCATCCCTTGAGACGAGCACATCAGCCAACACCTACAGAATCTCCACTGGCTCCCCGTCGAGAAGAGTCACTTTCAAGATACTCACCCACGCCTACAAATGCCTCCACAACACCGGACTCCAATACCTCAACGAGAGAATCACCTTCCACGTACCCAAAGAAACCTCCGACCCGCCAACCTCGCCCCCGCCGAGACCCCACGCATCCGCAGAGCCAGAGCAGGGGGACGAGCCTTCTCCTACATCGCAGCCAAGACCTGGAACAAGCTCCCGTTCGACATCAGACGCGCCCCCTCCCTGATCACCTTCAGGAAGGCTCTCAAGACCTGGCTCTTTCGACTGAACGGAACTGCGGACCCCCGCCCCCCCCAGCGCCTTGAGACCCTCACAGGTGAGTAGCGTGCTATACTCTTCTGAGGCCTTTTGTACTAGAAAATGTATAAAATAGACACCATTCCTTACCACCTGTGGAAGAAGAGGAATAATTGCTTCTTTCTTTAATAATGCTTGAACTCCCTCCCGCAGGGCTTGTATCCTAATCTGATTCTTGGTAACAGGAGTAGGGATGACTCCTGGTGCTGGAGGCCAAACATCAGCGATTATTTGAAAGCCTGCCCTGATAATACTCAAGACCCACCGATCTGTAATGCTTTTGTGCCATACATCGTAGAGATACATTATCCTTCCTCTTACTACTCTGCTTCAGAAGGAGATCGACAATAGTCAGAACTTTCAATTTGGACCTTCCTGATTAACTGGCTCTGAAGCCTTGGATGATTTCTTCCGCTGAAACGTCTTGCTCTGTGAATTGTGTTAGTTGGAACCCTTTAATACACTTCCTGATGATCCCCACTCCCTTTTTTTAAAGGATCATTAAGAACCTCCTTTGTAGGGCCACATGTGTTTGGTAATCATAGAGTCCAATTTCTGTCTGAACAACTTACAGCCCTCAAAGGGAATCTTTAACAAAGTAGATATTTCTGAAACTTCAGTGTTCCAGTCCCTCATCCATAATTACTCCTGGCTGCAGATTTCAAAACATCTGATGATATATATGCCATGATTTTTGCCTCTTGCTTCATTTGCACCAACAGATACGCGTAGTTAGTGCCTCCATGGATAGCTACAGACAAAGACTCAAAGTCCCTTACCAGAGGCTCAGAGGTAAACACCACATTGGCTCAGGCTTTCAGGACCAAATTATTGGCTGGAAAAGACTTCTTCAATCCACTGTCCATCTTACTGTCAACTAGATCTAATGGTGAACAATCTTCTGGGTTTACCAAAGTTCAGCAAATAAAGGGAGCTAGAACAGCATCTACCTTGACATTATGAGGAAGGAGTTTCTCAGATTTTGCCAAGCTATAGGTTTTTGTAGCAATCTCTAGCTCATAGACTGTTCAACCTCCTTTAATTGCCTATAAATCAAATTCTTAATTTTCTTATGAATAGGCATTGCAGTTTGTGGTTGTCCTTCATACTGTGGAAAAAGGCCTTCCAGATCTTTTTGTCCAGCTGCCGGATCATACCCCAGATTTTCTCTTATGTGTTTGAGTAACTGAGGGATCTTGCCTCGCCTTACATTTTTGCTCATAGTTGAAGTGCTAGGGACCTCTGAATCCGAGCCTGATGAAAGTTCACATTGAGGATCAGATGTCCATTATGAGATTTCTTCTTCTAGGTTTTCCTTCTGTACCACCATGCATACAGCCGCCTCGATCATCTGCTGCACTTGGCAATCTGACCTAAGAGCAGGAGATCTTGATTTAGATCTCAATCTGCTTCTTTTAGGCTGATCTCCACCGACATCAGAAGAGGAGGAAGATACAGGCTTACTCTTCTCTTGTCTTTTGCTCCCCAATTCATAGAATGCTACAGCACCCTGCAGAAATGAAGAAGTAACCTATATATTCACAACCCACTGGCTGAAAAGTGACAATCCTATTGGAGCGCAGCAAACTCTTTCCACCAATCGTTATTTTTTTACTAGTAGTTTGAAACTGCCCACCTACTAACTCATAACCAATCAAAAATATAACCCAAGAAATAAATGTGCCCCCTCTTTGGCAACATTGGTCCTCACCTGAGCTCTGCCAGTAGAGGGAGAGGAGTCCCAGAGGAGAGCGCTTTGCCTTTCCACAATTGCCTACTCCTCCCAGACAGCTGATGTGGCAAGCAGCACGTTTCAGTGCTAAACCAGGAAATATCAAGGGTCTCCAGTCTTGCAGACTGTCTGCCCAACTCTGTCGTGACCTGCTGTACTCTATGCCCCCCTATGCCTCCTCAGTGCGAGCAGAAAGAAGCCTTAGATCCTGCAAAGGGCCCACCAGCACTGCCAAGTCAGACACTCCCACCTTCCAGCTGAAGATGCTGCAGCCACTGTCCTGCAGGCGGCCCAATCCATTGATGTCTGACGAGACAGGATGTGGTAAGATAAGGGAGGGGCACATATACCAAAGCTTACTTTGTCATTGGTGGAGTCTTAGAGGCATGACTGCCTCATATTGTAATGAATGTGAGCAAGGGGGGGTGGGAGTGATAATGGGCTCCCCAATTTTGTGTCCTGGGAATTATCTAGTACTTTGATTTCCAGGGTGGAAGGTTAGGAGCCATGAGAAAGACTTCAAAACATAAGAGTGAGGTACGTAGATATACAGAACCACAGAGATAGGAGCTACGGAAAACAGGGAAGCAGAGATTAACATGGCATACAGTGGATAGAAACACAGCCATGGAGTAAGCAAAAAGGCTACAGATAGCAGAAACAATACAAGAGAGAGCGAATTAATCAAAACCCAGTGCAGAGGGTAACCGATTGTAACAGAGAAAAGGTCGTTTGAATCCGGCCAAAGAAGGGTGAGAAGCTAAACCTAGGGTCTATGGTGACAAAGAACAAAAGAGGATGGACAGGAACATCCACAAAGCATGAGAGGCGGGGGATCGGGTAGGGCGGCAGAGGCAGGAGATGAGGCAACATGATGAGGCAGAGTGTAACAGGACAAAAGGAGAATGGAATGAGAGCCACAAAATGGAGAACTAAATAGCATTACAAATCGTGGAGGTGGTAGGCTATCTAAACACAAGAGATGGAGAGCTGGAGGCAGGAGAAACCAGAACTCGAGGTTACGGAAAGAAGACACGAAAGACCTTGGGAAAGAAAGACCTTTGAAAGACGGGAACTGCCGCTGCAGCAGGATGGGCATGGTGTTGTTAACCAGGCCCCTATTATGTAAAGGGAGCACTTTACCTGTTTGTGCCCGAGGGCACCTTAGAACAGGTGCGCCGGTCGTAAACAGGGAAAGTGCGCCCTATTACATGGAATGCGCTGCCCCCAGGGCAGCCGCGAACTCACGCTGCCCCAGTGGCAGTGCATTCTGGTGAAAAACGGAGCAGCTGCTTTGAAGCCGCTCCGTGTTTCACAGTGCAGGTGGGTGCGGTGAGGGACTACACCTGCCTGCAAGGGGATGCCCCCCCTCCAAATGCAAATGAGGCAATGCCCTCTGAAGATAGTGCTGGCGCTTTATATGCAACAGCTCTATTGGTATTACAGAAGGGGTCGCCAAGCGTCTGTGGCCCCTTCAGTAATACCAAAGTGCCCTAAGGGCGCGCAAAGCGGGCCAAGCGCTCCTGAAGCACTTCTATAATAAGGCCCCAGAATGGTGCTACATGCGACTCCAGCTCCAGCGGCAGGTGCCTTATTGTTGCACGCCTGGGAGGTTTGTGTGTGGGTCAGGTTGCAGTGAAATATTTGCAGGGATTAGGAATGAGGGCGAGGGTCTATGTGAGGTAGTGTTGGAGTGGCGTGAGGATGGCATGGGAAGGCTGAAACAAAGAGCTGAATGCCTTTCTATCTGGGCCGTATTATGGAAGTGCCCCCAGGCAAATCAGGTTTGCCATGACCTATTGGCTTTGTCAATGCTTGATCTGTAAATGCATTTTAAATAAACCAATAGAAATTAAATGTTCTCAAAATCCTTTCTGCCATCATCCCCTGGGGTCGGCATGCATCCGTCTGCTTGTATTCCTGCAAACTGCAAAAATAATAATTATGGTATTTTATCATGGCCTGGAATTGCGACAATGGCTAAATTTGCCATAATCACTTAAAGTAGGTATGCCTCAATTCTTCCTTATTTGTTCCTTTCATTTGCCTTAAAGCCCAATAATATTTACTTATCTATAATATTTTTTTCCACAGAAATCTGGACAATGTGGATGAAATTGGAAGCTGTTCATACGTCAATCACGTGATCACCATGACAACCCTATACATTCAGCAGGTAAGACAGTAAGAGCCAGGCACCACCCTTGTAGGAAGTGTGCTTGCTCACAATTCCACACGCTGCCATTATCTCTTCCTCTCGTGGCTTACTGGAAGTATGAGTGAGTGAGTGAGTGAGTGAGTGAGTGAGTGAGTGAGTGTGTGAGTGTGTGAGTGTGTGAGAGTGTGAGAGAGAGAAAGTAAGCGTGTGTGCTTGTGCAAGCTGGGGCATTGACCTTGACCATTGATGGATGGTCGGTAGCAGAATTACAGGAGAAGCAGTGTATCTCCAGCACAGCTGTTACATGTGTCCTGGTTGCTTAATACGAACGTTTAATGTAGCAAAAATCTCTACTAAAGATCACCTTTACCTACAGGGTGGATGAAACAGATTCTGGGTAAATGAAAGACATTTCTCAGGCTGTGCAGGTATCCATGTTACTTGCTAAATAAGAACATTATTACCGGGAGTGGTCCCTTTAAACAAAGGAATCTCTGGCATGCAGCTAGCTAACTGTTGTTCCCAGATGAAAAATATTTTTCTGGTGCCATGAAGGGGAGAATTGTGGAATGGAGCTGTGTGGGGAATGCAAGTCATATACGGTAATTCAGACCAGGCTGTGCAGGGTAATTCAAAAGGTCACAGTAGTACAAGATTAACAATTTCTCAGTTGAACTGTGAAACCCTACTTTCACGATGTATCCTCATGTTGTGCAGGCTAGCACTTTTGAATATTTTGATGTTTGCAAAGTAACCAATACAAGAGTTACAAACAATTTAGCGCCGTCCATGTGGAAATTTTGCCTTGTGTGTAGAAGACAAATCTAGAGTGGCTTCATAAACTCTGTTGTGATCTCATTTTTACAATCTGTTAATTAAAGTATTGGAGCTCCTGTGTTTTCCATACTTCACGCGCATTGATTTAAATCTTTAAACTTGCTCGCCCATATTCATAATCTCCACAGTCTCTTTCAGCATCTTATCCATGAATAGGAATGCTTTCAAATGGGGCACTTTCCTACATCCCTTGTAAGCTCAACATTACTGTGCATCTTTAATCAGACTGATTTATGTCACCATAATATGTTGTATGGTGTATCTAGTAAGTATTGTACAAATATTTGGACTTCTCACTGAGACTTCTCAAATTGAACTATGCCTAGAGCTGCATTTTATGTCCATCTACTGGCAACTGCAGAAGTAACAATTGATGGGCGGAATGCTGAACAATGCAAACATTCACCCCCAGTCACAAGGATCTCGGTTTAATCCATTATTCTTTTGCTCATCACGCCACCCCAGTTTGGGCCCAGCCATATGCAAATCTGTCTTGATCCTTTTCCTTATGGGAACAGTCCAGCCCGCCTGCCAAGCCAGGTCCTCCCTGGACCGTAAACAAGCATCCTGGGACCGATTTCGGGGCATCAACCCTCATCAGCCAGGCTAGCTTGAATCCAGTTGTGCAGTGAGCACGGGACTGGGGGTGAATGTTCAATTTGCTCTGCATTCCGTCCATCATCTGTGTGTCTTTTGCTTTCTCGTCTTACGTGCACTGGGTATGCCCAGACATGGGTCCCGGGCTCACTGTGCCACTTGATTCAAGCTATCCTGTCTGGTGATGCCCCAAAACCGGTCCCAGGAAGCTTGTTTCTGGTCCAAGGAGGACCTGGCTTGGCAGTTCGGGCTGGACTGTTCCCATGAGGCACAGGGTCAAGACTGATTTGCATATGGCTGGGTCTAAACTAGGGTGGCATGATGAGGAAAAGAATGATGAATTTAACCCAGATCTCTTGACTGGGGGTAAATGTTTGATTTGCTCTGCATTCTGTCCATCATCTGTGCGTCTTTTGCCATCTCCTGGCAACAGCGTCCTCATTTTTACCCACTTACTCTCTTGTTTGAGTTGTATTTAATAGCTCTGTTCATTTAGATATGGCAGGAGAAAAAAGGTACATGTGTATATGCTCATGGCATGTGGTTTAATGTTTGTGGCAAGATTGTACATTGTAAAACAGTCACTACAGTCTCTCTAAAGATGCAGTGTCCTGTGAGAATTGTTACTTTGAAAGGAGCCAGTCTTTAATATCACCATAGCACAATATATTTAGATGGAGTTAAAAGGAAAACAAACAATAAGAAATTGCATAAAACAAAAATCATAGAAGATCAGCTATGTGCTGTCACAAATGATTGCATTCTCTGTGCATTAGAACGACCTAGAGAACTGTGCAGTGCATAATTTCTCTCAGATGAAACAAAAGAATATTGTTATCCTGTGGTAGAGAGCATGACAACCGATCCTTTCCTCAATAATGATGACCCCCCTTGATCACTAAGATAATTGTAAAACTACCATTCTCAGATTTAAGGATTATGATCCTCTATCTTTGAAAAAGGTGGAATAATGTTATTCTGTAGGGTAGGCTCTAAATACTGATCCATCCATAAATCTGATGTCACTTTCAGTGCTGTTTGCGATTGCTAACTATTGTGGATCACCATTATATAAGTGCACAGCTGATTCAGCTTATTGAAACCCTGATTAAACTTTCAAACATATGTCAGTTCCTAATGATTTTTATCAACTTTTTTTATCAGGAAGACCTGGTCTGTCTCAAATTAGATTTAGGGTACTTTGAAAACTCAATGTTTAGAAATTCTCTGAACACACAATGCTAGCCCACAGGTTAATGGTTGCAAATCCAAGCAAGAGATCTTGCAGATGAAAGGGTTCCAACTGGGATTGCACCCTGGGATGTAGTTGGCATGTGAACCAACACGGAAGGATCTTGCAGGCACTTACTTGAGCTTTCTAGTCGCCCCGTAAGCGAATAAGCTGGGCTCTGGACCCCTGTGCAGCCAACCTGGGTGAGAGGGACATCCCAAGTGTGACTTTGAGGCACTTCTTCCTCTACCTGGGTAAAGGGCTAGGGATGAGCCTTTTCTTAAGTCATGGTGGCTTGAGGCTGGTGTGCACTGGGGATGGCTACAGAGGTTAACAACGTGTTTGCTAGAGCAGGGGAATTGTACTGGCCAGGACGTGCCATTTTTTCAAGAAGCATTAATTTATGTGGTATTTCTATAGCATGAACCTAGCCAAAAAGCTGTGGAGGTCGTATGTGGTCAAAGTCCAGGATAAAGTCATCAACTGATAGGAGAGGTAGCTGGTTTGTGACGTCGTGTTTTTTAAAGTGTGCGTCTTCAACTCTTTCTTAATTTGGAGCAGAGTTGGGGCAGTTCCTAATGGATACAGAGATGTTGTTCAAGATCCTGAGTGCACAGATGTACAAGGCCTGTTGCCCTTTTGTCTTTTTTTACATTTCTTAGTCCGCATTATGATGGTGTACTAGCCGTGGTTGTGCTGAGAACCTCCTAAGAACTCGAAATTGTCTGCAAGATAAGCAGGTGTGCCAATCATGATGGCATTGTAAATGATGCAGTTGGTTTTGAAGATGGTGCAGGCCAGCAAGGGGAGCCAATGGAGTTCCTTTGGGAGGGGAATGATGTGATTATAATTCTTCAAGTCTTGGATGAGATGAGCTGCAATGTGTTGAGTGCCTTCAGGGGTGCCAGTGTCAAGTCTAGAAGGCCATGGAGTAGGACGTTACCACCATCCAGGTTCACAAGTATGAAGGCTTTAACAGTAGTCCTGAAGTCACTTTCCGGAAAAAAAAAAATCACTTTCTGTAAAAGAGAGAGCTGTTACCAGGCTCTCTTTGTTTTTTGGCAGTATGTTCCTTGATCCAGGTAACTTGGCATTCAGTAAAAGCTGGGTTCCAGAGCTGCCAAGATTCATATCATTGAACCAGGTTAGTACTGTTTCTTCTTTGTTGTTCTTGGCAGATAACGGTAAATATGTCTTGGTTGGGTTGTGCTGCAGGTAGGTGCTGAACATCCAGGTCTGGATAATATGCAGGCAGTGTTTGAAGTGTTGGATATCTGAAGCAGAGGAGACGTTAAGCTAGAGTTGTGTATCATTAGCATATTGGTAAATCTTGACGCTGTTATCTGTGAGAAGAGCTCCAAGTAGCTCCATGTAGGGGTTGAAGATGACAGGACAGGGGGACCCTGCAGATGATAGGAATCTTTTGACACTTGGTGTCCTGTGAACATACTGGAATCAGTTGGAAAAGTAGGAAGGGAACCATTGAAAGACATTGTCAGTGAGACCCTTTCAAGACTCCAAGGTGCATGTGATGGTGGGATGGTTGATTGTGTCAAAGGCATCTAAGAGGTCCAGCAATATCAGGAGGCAGGGGTCACCTTCAACTGTGGTGAGGAGGGCATTGTCAATGATGTGTAAGGTAGCAGTCTCTGTGTTGCAGCCAGACTGGTAGCCATGCAGGAGTTGGTTTAGCATTAATTTGATCTTGGAGTTGAACATAAACTGTTTTTTCAATGATCTTGCCGATGAATGGTAGGTGAGTGATGGGTCAGTATTTGGCGAGGTCATCAGGGTCTAGTGTAGATTTATTTAAGAGTGCCTGAATCTGACCTGTTTTGAAAGCTTCTGAAAAGATTCTTTGAGTGAGGGAGGCATCGACATTGACTAATAGCGGGTTAGAGAACATCCACATGGAAGAGGTGTGGCACAGTGGCCAGGGCGGCTGACTCCGGAACACCTGTGCTCACTGTTCGATCCCTGGCGCCGGGGGCAGGTTAGCCCAGCACCATGTGACTCTGGGCAGTAGCTCGCTTAATGTTCCCGACGGCTCCCAGCGCCTTGACACCCTTGGGGGTAATTGTTCGCGCTTTACAAATACCGGATGACAATACATTACACAGCGAGAGCTTTGATAAAGGACAAGTGTCAGACATCATCTTCATAGATGATGAAAGATGACTATTCCAGGATTCTACAAGAAGTGGCGGGCGTAAGAGATTAAGCAGGCTTAACGTTGTTGATGTGCTATTAAATCTTGCATTGTTTTACGAAAGAGTAGATTGATGGCATGGTACTTCTCTGTGAAGTCAGGATTAGGTGGGTGTGGTAGGGGGTTGATAGAGTGCTTGATTGTTTGAAAAACGTTCTGCTTTTGTTTGTGGTGTCATTGATGGTGTTGGTATAGTACCTGGATTACATGGATGAGCTGTCTGTCTGTTGTGTGGAGGGATTTCAGTATTATGACGTCCTCAGGAGTTCTGTTTTTCTTCCATTTTCTTTCCTGTCTGTGGATGGATTGTTTATTGTCAGCAAGGTCTTTATAGTATCAGGGTGCTGAAGGCTTTGACTTGCACATGCGTGTTTTAAGTCAGGCATGGATGTTCAGGTATGTTTTTTTTAAAGCTTTGAAGTTGTTTAGACAGGTGTGGCCAACAGGCAAGAAATTGATAGGGTGAGAGATGAGTTCAGGATTTAGATTGTCTATGGAGAAGTCTATGAATGATCTGAAGGTTGGGACTTCTCTTTAAGGTTGACCTTGGTTTGTTGGTGGGACGCTGAGCAGAGAGCTAGGGTTGGCAAAGTGGTCTGTCCAGTCCAGGGGTATGGGTGGCTTGTTTTGGATTGTTGGTAATGTTGAGAAGATAAGGTTGAGGATGTGGCAGTAGGAGGTTCACCTACATTTGAAGAATGTACTTGGGCGGTCCTCTGGTCTTATGTGAGGGTTAAAGAGGGCCTCTTGTTGTTCTGGTCAGCTTTCTCTTGAGTCCTTGAACAGACATTGGCTTCCACATAGAAAATAAAATAGTAGAGTTGGCCAGTATAACATCTTACTGCTCTTGTCAGCTTACGATGTGATGAGATTCTCCAGCATCCAAGCAGTACCAAGCATGGTCCATGCAGGTCTGATAATGGTGGTGCTTTTTAGCGAGCTTTTTTGCAGCTCAGACTTATTTTTCCAGTCAGGGATAGTTGAACAGGACACCATTCCCAATCAGAGTTATTTTCCTACTCCTAACCAGTTGTGGTCAGGGCTGGGCATGAGTTTCTGGGCAGAGCAGGCTCACATCATTGCAGAACCTGGTAGCTTCATGATGGTCGGCCACAAAGCTAAGCCCAGGAGAGCTGTTCTGGTAGGAAAACATTTGGTTCCTTTCAGAGGGGCCATGGAAGAGAAGGTGGCAGAAATCATGATGGGCTGATACTGTGCTTTTCTCATAAGCATCCAGCCTATATTTAGCTTGTACCTAAAAGATGTGTACGTTGATATTTTAGTGGTAACTCTAACAATAAGTGTACTGAAGGTGATCACAATCATTCTCACTTGTTCTGATGTTTGCAATCTGTATTCTCATCACAGTCATCTCACTGGTTGCACACCCTTTCATACATTAAATAAGTAAAGTGACAAAAGTATCCTGGTTACAAGAGATTATTAGATTTAACTTTACACGGGTGTACTGGGCTATTGTATGCATCTGGCCCTAGAAGCTGCTGTACTCCAGGCTGTACATGTGCATGTGTACATCCAGGTCCTGGCTCAGGTGTACATCTAAATCCTGATGCTGGTGTACAGCACAGATCCTAGCACAGATGTACAGCACGGATTTCAGTAAAGGTGTGCAGCCAGATCCCGAGAAGGTGTACAATCAGATCTTAATGCAGGGGTACAACTCAGATCTACAGCTTGGATCGCAGCACTGATATTCATCTGATATTAGAGAATAGTGTTCAGCTGGATATGGATCATAGCGTATACCTTAAGATCATGGAGTAGATCTGCAGCTTAGATGCCATTGAAGGCTTATGGTCAGCCACCAGGGCAAATTGTAACTCAAATTTCAAAACAGGTGGTGGACAGATCTAAGCGCAGGTGCAGAGCACAGCTCTCAGTGCATGTTTACAGCATTGTAAATGCTTGCCTCCTTGACATGTCAACGTAAGAATACAGGGATACGAAAACATGGTGACTAACATTTAAATGACAAATTATGTCAGTGTGATTCGCACGCAAGGTAGGCCCTCTTGTGAAGAGATCATTAAGTGCCATATATATAGATTGAAAAGTGGAAGTATTCAGCTACTTCTCTACACTACTGGATACTAGTTGATGTAGCAAGATGGTGGACATCATAAAATCTATTGATGCCAAAGTCAGTTTGCATCACCGCATCATAATCTTTATGCAATACTTATTCCCCCTCTTAGTTAAAAAGCAAAACAAAAGAAAAAGAATTTGAAGATCAGACTCCTGTTGAAGACTTCGTGAGGCATGCACTGGCCTTCTGTGAAAGCCTATATGATCCATACCGAACCTGGAGGCAAAACGCAGCTGGGTAAGGAGGAGTGGTGCGCAGCCGGGTAAGGAGGAGTGGTGCGCAGCCGGGTAAGGAGGAGTGGTGCGCAGCTGGGTAAGGAGGAGTGGTGCGCAGCCGGGGAAGGAGGAGTTGTGCGCAGCCGGGTAAGGAGGAGTGGTGCGCAGCCGGGTAAGGAGGAGTGGTGCGCAGCCGGGTAAGGAGGAGTGGTGCGCAGCCGGGTAAGGAGGAGCGGTGCGCAGCCGGGTAAGGAGGAGCGGTGCGCAGCCGGGTAAGGAGGAGCGGTGCGCAGCCGGGTTAGGAGGAGCGGTGCGCAGTCGGGTAAGGAGGAGCGGTGCGCAGTCGGGTAAGGAGGAGCGGTGCGCAGTCGGGTAAGGAGGAGCGGTGCGCAGTCGGGTAAGGAGGAGCGGTGCGCAGTCGGGTAAGGAGGAGCGGTGCGCAGTCGGGTAAGGAGGAGCGGTGCGCAGTCGGGTAAGGAGGAGCGGTGCACTGCTGGGTAAGGGAGAATGGTGTGCATCAGGGTAAGGGGGAATGGTGCACAGAAGGGTAAGGGTAATGGTAAGGGGAAGGATAATGGTAAGGGGAAGTGGTGGGCAGCCAGGTAAAGGAGTGGTGCGCAGCCGGTTAAGGGTAAATGGTGCACAGTCTATGGGTAAGATGAATGCTGCGCAGCTAGTTAAGGAGGAATGGTGCGCACCTAGTTAAGGAGGAATGGTGCGCAGCCGAGTAAGGCGGAATGCTGCTCAGCCAGGTTAGGGGGGATGGTGCACAACTGTCTGGAAAGCTTGTATGATATGAACTACAGAAGCAGTTGCATGACAGGAGAATGGGCATCACACACTAATATTGTGGCCTCCTCTGATTTCTGCACAGTTAAGAGTTGTGGAACTGACAAGTATTCCCAGTTGTTCCTAGCATCTAACTTTTTAAAGTTTTTTTTTTTTTTACAGGAGGTTTCTGAGTCCTGTCGAAAAGAGCAGACAGAAGTATAAACCTGCCAACCTCACTGTAGAGTTCATCCCTTTCTTTTACCGTAAGCAATGCACACATTTTTATCAGCAAAATTGGTGTTCATGTCATATGCTCCAGCTTTCTGGAACCCATTTGGTTTCTCTTAACGTTGACAGTCTTAAAAATGATCTTATGGATTCAGTATGTGCCACTGCTGCCTTTCCTGCATTTCGCCATGCTCACTCACGTCCTCGCCGCCTACTAGTGCAATCATCTATTTTCCTCATCTAATGTGGTAGGGCCTAATTTGGAAATGTCAGTTAAGGAACCCTCCAGAGAGGAAAATAAATGCCAGTACAGAAATGTTCTTATCATCTTTGGTGCATCACTTTTCTCACAACTGGGGGATAAAATGCCTTTTAGGGTAGGGATGTCCAGTATGTTTCGCAAGGCCTTCGAAGCGGTTTTCCTGATAACCACATTAGTTACATTAATACACATAACATCTGAATATGGATTATTGACAACCACTGATTTCCCAGAAACGTTGGCATTGTATGGCACATGTAAATTCAAGATACACACACTTGATCTGGGTGATAACTACAGGCATCACCCAGACCTGGCGAAACTCCTAATGGCACTTATCATTTCTCACAAGCTCACAGAGGGTGAGTTCCGACCCTGGGTTAGAAGAACAGAGATGGGAGATTGTTAAAATGTAGGTCTTCAAACAAGCAGGCAGTTGAAGTGGTTAAAAGAGTATAATTTATTAAGTATAACTCCGGAAGAACTGCCCAGCCACCCAGCAAAGTCTGCCTCTGGGACCGTTTGAATACATACATTCCATTACCAGCACAAGCTGGTAAACATTCTGGAACCATAACAAATGATGTCATCAGAAGGAGAGGTGGAGGCACATTACCACAGAGATCAGTCACTTTCACTGAGTGATCTGATGCAGACACAAACCTTATTGTGATATATTTGTGTGGAAAGTAGGGTTAGTTTATTCTCATTACTAAACACGCATGTAATTTCTTCAATAGTATTGTGCTCTTTTTCACTTCAAAATGTGTACATTATGTTTTGGGCACCTAAACAGAGCTTATATGTAAATGCAAATCCCCGGATTCAAAGAATTTGGAACCGTGGGCCTTGGGGCACGACGTGGAAAGAGTGTGTTATTTGGCTAGCAGTGCGAAATAGTGGAACGCTTAATAGCTCGTTAGGTGGATATTCATAAAACCGCGTCCCACTCTGAAAAAAGGCACACACTTCTTCTCTTGTACAGAGTTGGAGCATATGCCTTTCCAGGGCGGGAAAGGAGATGGCACACTCTCTACAGGTTTGTTTCCCTACACAGAAAGGAAATGCACATGTAACATTGCTTTTATTTGAGGTTCTAGGCGATTTCTACTCGAAGGCATCAAATTTGGTGGATAATTAGAAAAATCATGAATTTATTGGGATTCAATTGCCATTCAATTTAATTTTCAATAACTTTTCATTAAAATTAATGTGGTATGCAAATGAATTATCAGAGTGAAGGCTATTTGCTTTTCTATTTCATATAAGTAGTGGCGCATAGGGCTTAATTTGAGCCGGTGGTTGCAGGGAGGGCCTACCAGACTCATTATTAGGGACCAGCACTTATTTTCCTTCATCAGACCTTCATCCAGAGCAAGAGAGAGGAAAACACAAATGGGGGGAAAGGAGGAGGAAGGAAAAGTCGGAACAACAGTGACAAAGAAAGAAAGCAGGAATGAAAAAGAACCTGTGAGAGTGAGATAAAGGCGGTGGGAATGTCTGGTGGTGGATGGAAGAGGCATGGTTGGACCCAAGACTATACAGCCGAAGTATTCAACACCCCCGAAATTCGATAGTGCCAGTCACGGGCTTCTGAGCAAAACCTTGGACAGTGACACTTATTCTTTTACAAATTAAGTACTGGGTTGGGCTGCTTCTTAAATAGTGTAAGGAATGTTAAAGGAGCACCATGACTGTGATGTATGGCTCACTGGCAGCCCTAGCCAACGCGAGAAAATCTGAGCTCGTTCTACCTATGTTATACTTAACTGCTTCTCTAAGCTTGTTTCTTATTGACTCTCATTGAGAGCAGTTAGCATGAGTGGGAGGATTCTAAATCCAGTACTACTCTGCTATGATGGAGCAACCATGGGTAACAGAACTTGCTAACCACTGTTTCCAAGTCATTAAGGAATTCCAAGCTGCTGCTCTGGCAGGTCTCTCTTAGAGCACAGGGAGGCAGGGAGGGAAAGGCACAGAGTGTGGTAGGGTGGGTGGAAGGGGACAAGGTTTATTTATTTTAAATTTGGGACAAGGCGGCGAGGCCGTGTTACGTACGACTCCCTAATTAATTCTCTGCCCCCGCGTAGAAGTTGAAAGCAGGAACAGATGATTTTTGGGCCATATATAACTTAGTTTAGATGGCTAAAAACTGAATTACGGGGATGTTTTTCACCTTCGATGTTCCGAGTGACATCAAAGACAACTCGCGCTTCACTCCAGTTTATTTGATGTCACTTAGAAGCAGGGGCAGCTCCTCCGCTAAGGCGGAGGAGCTTCTCCCCACTGCTCTCAGAGCAGTGCAGCAAAAATAAAATGATAACGTTGTTACTATCATTTTATTTTTTGTAGCTGCGGGGCTGGATTAGGGCGAGGCGGGGCTGATGGCACAGGGGAGGTGTGGTTTGCACTCCCTAAGTGCATATGACTGTTTGGCCGGCCCTCTTGTGCAGACCGAACAGTCATGCGCACTTTGAATGTTCCCCACCAGGCTGCATTACACAGCCTGATGAGGAACATGCAAAGCCTCCCTGTCCACGTCTGAGCGCCGAACAACGGCGCTCAGACCAATCACAACGCTGCATTGCAGCATTGTGATTGGCTCATGGGAGCCCGGGAGCCGGGTGCTTCCTGCGGCCGGGACTGCAGGAAGAAGGAAGCTGAACAAGACTGAGGAGAGGCGGCAGCCAGCGAAAAGGTAAGTGGCATTTGTTTTTATCCACCCCCCGCCACCCTTGCCCCTTTATCGCCGTTCCCTGCCAGCTGCTACTGCTCAGAAGCCCTCAATGAAACATCCCAGTAATTCACTGATATCTAGCTATAATTCTATATGTTAAAGGAGTTGATCTAAGGAACAGAAACTGACATCAGATGAGTGTAGGAAATGGATTTTAGATAAAACTGTTGAAATATTTGCCTTTTTTTCTTCTGTGTTTCCATTCATCTTTTTCTACCTGTTGCTATTGGTTGGCGATCCTTCGATTTGTGATGCTACTTTATTTTGTTTTGTAGAGTGTTTTCAGGAGAGTGAACACCTCAAGGAGAGCTTAAAATGTTGTTTATTACATCTCTTTGGAGCAATAGTGACTGGTGGGCAGGTAAGAAATGGGAGTCGGGTCAGCCTGATTGTGTTGCTGTTCATTTGTGCGAATACGACTCAAGTTCAGTATATAATGAGGGGAAACGTATCAAGCATAAAATGTGCGTTTGTGAGCCTGTAATTTAACACATGGTCTGTGGAACTGCTAACGAATATAAGCACATTATAACTTTATTTGGAATAGAATACCGGCCCAGTAAATACCTTTGTCTGGACTTGCATTGTACAGTAAATGGATTTTTACGGTACCTGGCGTAGACCTCTGACCTCTGACCTCGAACTCTACCTCACTCTATTAATTAAAGCCATGAATGCTGCAGGCAGTTGATGCAAATATAACTGAGCGAAGAATGTTGTACAATAAGAAGTCTATATGACCATTTTTAACACAAAGAGTGTTCTTGCTTTCCTATAAATTGTAAACACCGTTTTAAGCTTTTATTATGAAACATTACAATTTTGTACTAAAAAGTACAAATGATAGTTTACTACATTAATGGGAGTGGGATTAGACGGGGCTATTCCTTTGCTAATACAATTTTTTTAATTTTTTTAAATTTCTTTATTTATGATTTCCATAAAGCATCATACATATCACAAAGACAGCAATTCAACCCAATTACTTTGTGGTATAACAAAGGATAGTGCTATCAAATAAAGAAACTTGGCCATATGATACATCTTCAAAAAAGAAAAGAAAGGGGTAGACTCCAGCATATCAGTATTCTCACAGCTATAATACAGCATTTACATTGATATAGACAATGATTATACAACCACAGTGTCAGGGATATCATTCGGAACCATGGAACGTAAATATATCAGCAAGGGTTCCCAAATATCATTCGGTCGAGAAGTCGTCGGTAGCTCCTCCGCATATAACACTAAGTTTTCCCTGCAATACTTAGTGCAACTGTGGGGCTCCGTTTGCTGTCCCATACCATCGCTACTCGCCTTTTTGCGATGAGTAGGGCCACTCTAGCTAGTCTGCCTATAGCACCTTTTAAAAAGGGAAGCAGGCCCAATAAACACACCTGAGGTGAACAAGTCAAGGCAACCCCAGTAATTACGGATAGCCTAGCAGTTACTTCCGTCCAGTAGTCTCTCACCTTGTTGCAGGACCAGGCTAAGTGCAAGAAGTCCGCACTTAAAGCACCACAGCGTGTACAGGCGTCCGTTTCCCTTAGACCATATTTAAAAAGCTGGTGGGGTGTGTGGTAGGCCTGGTGAAGGAATTTAAAATGTATGATGCGTAGGTTCCCATTTGATGTGAGTACTCCAGTGAGTGCGCAGCAGTGTTCCCAGTCTTTCTGAGTGAGCTGTGGATCTAGATATTCATTCCATTTGTTCAGGCTCTTATTCTCGGGGAGAACCCTATCCGACCGGGCATCCCGGTATAATTTAGTGACGAGTTTGTGTCTGGTGGGGGCAGTGAGCAACGTGTGTAAGGCCAATGATGTCGGAGGTTCCGCAGGGAACGACGGAAAGTGGGCCTGCGCCGCCCTTTTCAGTCTATGAAGTGAGAATGTAAATAATAGGGATTTATGTTGAATATAGTCTGTGTCCGCAGGTGTCAAAAGTGCCATTAGGAAATATATCCTGCATTTTATCAATGCCCGCCTGAGCTAAGATGCGCATGAGTCCCCTTTCGTGCGACACTGAAATGTCCGCATGGCTAGCTATGGGAAGGAGTGGAGAGTATAATGGGAGCTTCCCAGCCAAGCGGCCCAGAGCCTGCCAGGCAGCAGTCGTCGAGTTAATGGTATTGATTGCGCCACGGGGCGTGCTTCGCCGGCTATACGTGATGATGGATCGCAACGGTGTGGGGTGTGCATCCCAGTGCTCCACCGCTACATGGGGAATAAAACCATGGGGCGCATACCAGAAGTGCGCATACTGCGCCTGCGCGCATAAATAATATAGATACATGTCCGGAACATTAAAGCCCCAATGTTTGTAATCCAGTACAAGAGTGTGCCAACCTACTCGGGCCTGCCTCCCCCCCCCAGATCAGGCGAAGGAGTAGTGTTCGTAGTGTCTTAAAAAAATGTGAAGAGAGGGGGATAGGTATGTTATTAAATAGATATAAAAATTTCGACAGTACCACCATTTTTATGATAGCGATGCGGTCCGCAAGAGAGAGGGGGAGACGAATCCATCTGTCTATTTGATGTTCTAGCCAGGTCATAGCAGTGCCGTAATTCTCCCGGAGTACTATATCAGGATCCCGGTGAACCCAGATTCCCAAGTATTTGACCGACTCCGTCGCCCACACAAGGGGAAATTCCAGCGCGTGCGGATGTGTACATGTGGTAAGAGGCATCACCACTGACTTAGACCAATTTATCGACAGACCAGAGAAGCGGGCAAATCGGATGTATTCCCGTAACACCGGCGCTAAATGGATGCGGGGTTCCCGTATAAAAAGCAGCATGTCGTCCGCGTATAGGGAAATAATGAGCGGGCGATGATGTAGGTTAATAGCTGCATGTTTATGGCATTGACGTGTTAGACAGGCCAGGGGTTCCAGTGTGAGGGCAAATAGCAACGGCGATAGTGGGCACCCATGCCGTGTACCTCTAGTGATGGAGATCGAGTCTGAGGTGTGGCCGCCCACCCGGACCCGTGCTGTAGGCAGGGTGTAGAGTAACCTGACCCAGTTGACAAAGAAGGGAGAGAAGCGCATGCGCTGTAGTATATAGAACAAATAGCCCCATTTAATTGAATCAAACGCCTTGGCAGCGTCAAGCATGACCGCTGCCGTTGGCAGTTCGGGAGAAAGAGTGTGGAACAAAGCGAATAGAGTACGAAGGTTATAGGATGTAGACCGCGTGGGTATGAAGCCAGATTGGTCTGGCAGGACCAAGCTCTGCATCAACGGCTGAAGGCGAGCCGCCAGTATTTTCGCTAAGATTTTAACATCGGTATTGATGAGTGACAGCGGCCTGTAGGAGTCGCAATAATCTGGTGCCTTGTCCTTTTTCAACAGGGTGATAATTAGGGCCTCACGAAAGGACGGGGGAAGAACGCCCGAGTCGTATGTTTCTGCATACATTTCCAGCAGAAAGGGGGCAAGCTCATCCGTGTAGGTCTTATAAAATTCAGAGGTGAAGCCATCCGGGCCAGGACCTTTTTGTTAGGGAGAGAGGCTATGGCCGTACGGACGTCCTCCACCGAGATAGGTTGACCCAGGTAATCCCTCTGTTCTTCTGACAACCACGCGAGGGCCACCCGCGACAAATAGTCATCAAGCTCCACTAAGTCAGTCTCGCCTTGAGATGTGTATAGTGTCTCATACATCAGTCTGAACTGTTCCGTGATATCTGTAACGCTATAATGGTCATGACCTGATGTGTCCGTAATTTTCGTGATTGTATTCTGGTTTAGGCGATGTGAGATTTTCATGGCTAGGTGGTGTCCCGGTCGCCCACCCTCCCCATAAGAGCGAGCCACGAACCTCTTGGATACATAACGTAGCTCTTCCTCCGCCAGTTTCGCATGTTCGAGTATGGCTTCCTTGAGGGATGCCAGGGTCAGTTCACTTGGTGTACATTCATATTCGCGCTCAAGCCGTGTCAGGGTAGCCTCCACCCTAGCGATTTGGCCCCGTATGTCTTTTAATATACCAGCCGATGTACTGATGCAAGTGCCCCGAATAGTGGCTTTGAAGCCCCCCCACAGCGTTCCAGCGCTGCTCACGGATCCCGTGTTGCTAGCAAAGTATTGTGTAATGGCCTCGCGAATGGTCTCTAAATAAACAGGGTCTAATAAGGATTCAGATCGGAAGCGCCAAGTGAAGGATCTAGATGTCATCGCAGGAACACAGAGGGTGCGCCGCACAGGGCAGTGATCAGAGAGCGTGCGTGGCAGATTCGCTACGTCGGTCACCCAGCCTGCCACCCCCTCGCTCACCAGCCAGTAGTCAAGGCGAGACCAGCTGCCATGCGCAGTCGAAATATGCGTGGCTGCAAAAGTCTCTACATGTCTATGGCGCCATATATCCAGCAGGCCTAATTCCACCAACCCGGAATTAATGACTTGAGCTGCCCCTGGCGAACGTCCCTCCTTTCCGCTAGACTTATCCTTGGCGGGGTCCAGGTGCGTGTTTAGGTCCCCACCCCAGAGAATTGCTGCATCCGGCCAGACCCTTAGGACCGCAAGAAGACTCTCAAACAGTTCAGGGTCATCTATGTTCGGACCATAGCAGTTGACCATGGTGACCAGTTTGCCCGCTAGTGTGCCGTGCACGATAGCATAACGACCTGCAGAGTCAGTGTGTGTGCGGTGAGCTGTGAAGGAGAGACCCTTTTTGATCAGTATGAGGAGTAGGAGGAGGCTAGGCGAAAGCCGGCCCAGCGGACCCCAACTAGTTGATCATTATATCGTGTCAGATGTGTTTCTTGCAAAAGGGCAATGTTAACATGATGACGATCTAGGTGAGCCAGCACCTGACGGATCTTTTTTGGCGAATTTAGCCCCCGTACATTCCATGTGAGACAAGAAATTAGCGTATTAGCGCTGTGCATAGTGAAAAACGAAGCATGTTGTTTAGGAGATCTACCACATGTCTAGAATATAAACAAAAAACATAAGCAGTATCCAATGCAATAAGTGTTCGTCTGGCCACAAGGATAAGCCCCAACCCCTCCCGCCCCACCGCAACACCCCCCACCCACTTCAACAACCCCAACACGCTAAAGCCATCCCGAACACCCTGTAACAGATCCTCAGCAGAGTACCGAGGGAGCAACCATTGATGGGGAGCACCCATAAAGGGAGGGCGCCGGGCACAAACACCCTCCCAATATAACGAGGAGGTGGCCGAGCTATGGTGTCTTTCCAGTCTTAACTCCATGACATATATATATGAGAGTGAAGCATGTGAAAGGACTCTTCCAAGAGTACAAACAGCAATACACTAAATAGGCCAAATGGTGTTAGCAGAATCAAAAAAGAAAAGAAAAAAAAAAAAACATTATCAAGTTACACAAGCAAGCTATAATCTAGAATAGTTCGTTGTCTACCAAAGGCCTCAACAAACAGAACACAGTACAATATTCAATGAGGAACCTGTAGCGTCACTCCACTGCAATACAAAAAAAAGTCATTGTTCGCTATGCCCGTTCGCCGCATCCACGCGATCCGCAGGTTCGCCATTCTCTGTCTGTCTGGGGGATCGACTGCGGCGGGATAGAGTTTTAGCATAATCCAGTGCCAATTTCGGGCAAGTGAAAAACTTGTATTTCCCATTGTCTTCAATACGCAGCCTGGCGGGATACAGCATGGCATACGATATTCGTGCAGCGAGCAAGAGTTTTTTGGCAGGCTGGTACTCCCTACGGGCCTCCTGCACTGCTAGCGTTAATCGGGGAAGAAAGCTAGAGTGTTGCCTTCATGCATGATAGTGCCCTTCTCTCGAGCAAGGCGGAGAACCGCATCCCGGTCTCTATAATTGAGAAGGCGGGCAATGTTAGGACGAGATGGGGCGCCTGGGGGGGGGGGCCGCGCAGCCAAAGAGCGGTGGGCGCGCTCCACAATGAGGACCTGTGAGAACTGTTCCGTGCCAAAGATGTCCCGGAGAAGTTTCTCCACGTAAGTCTCGAGGCGGCCTGTATTCGTGGATTCTGGCAGACCCGTAATGCGCACGTTGTTGCGGCGTGACCTAGCTTCCAAGTCTTCATTACGGGCCTGTATGATAGCAAGGACTTTTTCCATGGAGGATGTCTTAGCGGTAACCTGTTGCAGCCCATCCTCGGCATCCGAGATACGTGTCTCTGCTTCCCCCAGGCGCTGTGCGTGCTTGTCCAGTTTGGATGACATGTGATCCATGCGGAGGTTGAGATGGTCTATCTTACCATCGATAGACTGCAGACTGGCCTGCACCGCAAGGAGTGTCTTGTCAATGCTAGTAAGACGATCATTAGGAGTGTCCGCCTCCGAGGCTGCGTGTTGGGCAAATCTGCTGGCTTTACGGGGCTCAAAAGTGAGGCGTGGCTGGCTCTTCCCCATGGCAGGCACGCAGTCCAGCGCGCCAAACGCGCCGGTAGAGATGTGGAACTCAGGCCTTCTCAGGATCACAGGTAGAGCGTACTCCCAGTAACGAAGGTGGGCGCAGTGCTCCCAGCGATGGTTGTGGCAAGGGGGGCAGAGACACTAGTGCAGTCGCAGTGCATGATTTGATCGCGATCCACAGGTTGGCGCCGTATCTGGATGTGGGGGATACCTCGTGGCAGAACGGCGGGGGCCTCGTAGTCCGGCCGGGCACCCGCACCAGGGAGGCAGATGAGGAAAAAACAGGCCCAACCCCAGTAGGGAGCCACCCAGGCAAAGGGTGCACCAGCAGGAATGTCCTCAAGAAGGCAGACAAGTAGTGCTGCAAGCAGCTCCGCAGCGTGAAGCTCGGGGACAGGCCCGGGGATCGTAGCAGGGCAGGTGTCAGTGCGGTACCCCAGCAGGACTGCAGGCTCACTAGCGCAGTCGCAGTGCGTGATTTGGTCGCGATCCACAGGTTGGCGCCGTATCTGGATGTGGGGGATACCTCGTGGCAGAACGGCGGGGGCCTCGTGGTCCGGCCGGGCACCCGCACCAGGGAGGCAGATGAGGAAAAAACAGGCCCAACCCCAGTAGGGAGCCACCCAGGCAAAGGGTGCACCAGCAGGAATGTCCTCAAGAAGGCAGACAAGTAGCGCTGCAAGCAGCGTGAAGCTCGGGGACAGGCCCGGGGATCGTAGCAGGGCCGGCGTCAGTGCGGTACCTCAGCAGGACTGCAGGTTCACAAGGTGGCTGACATCTGGAGGGCCCCTCCGATAACGTGTAAGCCCAGTGTCAGCAGGCGTGGTGGGTGCAGATTAGGCAGCCATAGGGCATTCAGCAGACAGCCCTACGGCGCATAAACCGGCATGTGGGAGTTACTGAAGATGAGCCCGCCGCCGCTCCCCGGCCGACCGCGAGGCCAGGGGACCCAGCGCAGCCCCCGATTTGGCCCGACGCAGGGCCGCACAAGCGGAGACCCGGAGGCGGTGCGTCCTACCAGTCGACGGGGTATTCGTCGACCTGGCACACACCGGCGCACCAGGATCCACCGCGCGGTCCGACTCACGCCAGGCCCAGGACGCCGCGCACACCCCCTAGCGCACCCGGCCCACTACCAGAACAGCAGCGGCCTACCTCAGGCACCCGGTCCGGGTGCAACCCAAGCCGCCACGTCGTCAGCGCAGGCCCGACACTTCACAGGCCTCCAGCGTCCCAATGGCGACGTCTCTGCCTTCGGTGCGCGGCCAAAGTGTTCCTCAGCAGTCAGGGAGGCTGAAGCAGTCCGTTGAGGTAGGAGGCAGCACTGGATGATGCAGATAAATGCCGGATTATAAGCTCGGCCGGCGGAGCAGCTCTATAGAGCGGCCATCTTGCTGTGCGCCCTCTAGCGCCCCCCCCCTCCTTTGCTAATACAAGACTAGTTATTTGTCAAATAAAAGATAAGTTTCACAGAGTTGAATTTCTTGACATCATAGCTTCCTATTGGCAATTACAAAAATGTCCAAACGTTCCTTTTAAATGAAGACTTTGTTACTTACAAATGTCATATAATTGTAGTCTGCCTTTAACGAGTTTTATTATAAACTTTAAAGTGTTTGCTCAGCTTTCTTCACCCCTGAAGGGTATAGCTTGTGCTTTACATTCCATGTTAAAATTGATGCACATCTAAGCGAATTGATAAAGTGCTACTTGTGTCTCCAAAAGTCAAAGCTTTATATAATAAAGGGTTAAATAATTCAGCTGCCCAAAATGTTTAGGGTTATCTCCGTAGTGTTGGAAAATTCAACTGAGTTTGCCTGGCTATCTTAGTGTTTGTCTCCCATGATATTCTATTGTTATTTCACATATTATGTGACCCGCAAATTGAGGCAGCTAAATCTTGCACAGGTGATAATGTTTCATTAAATGATTATATTTGTTTGTCTTCACCACTCTAAATAGAAAAATCCAGGCCACCAAAAGGCAAACTTTATCTTGCAATTACTCATTGATAATCTATATATAGGTTGTGTTTTAATTAACAATTTTTATTTGAAATTTAGAGAAATGCACTTCAAGCCATTTCTCCGGCCACAATGGAAGTCCTGATGCGTGTACTAGCAGACTGTGACACGTGGGATGACAGAGACCCGGACGAAGTAAGCAGGAAGGCAGAGCTTGCGCTCAAGTGCCTTACTGAAGTTGTGCATATCTTGCTGACGAGCAGCTCAGACCAGCGTCAGGTGGAGACTAGCACAATACTGGAGAACTACTTCAAGCTTCTCAACTCGGATCATTCGGCTCTGCCCAATCCGAAGAGGTCCAGGTTGTGGGAGAGCAGGTTTATAACACTACAGATCCAGATGTTAAGTAAGTACTGTAACTGGACCACACTATGATGGTTTTTGGCAATGTCTGTTCATCTCAGGACATTACATTGAAATACCCAAAGTTACTTTTAATGATTGTTCTTAATATACCTTTATTAATATTTTTTCATGTATGTCAAGTAATTGCTCAGGAAGGACTTATTCTGCATAGATCTGCAGGATGAGATACAGATCGTCTCAGTGACTTGTGGTACAAAATGTACCTTAACAGGATTTGAGCTATACAGGGCTAGTCCAGTGGGGGACTCATCAAGTCACCAAGAGCTCCACTTAAAAAGGCTCACCTTCTATTCACAATAAAGATTGAAGAGGGTATAGCCACTAGGTTACACTCTGTGGGGTGCAAAGCTCTAGTGTTGAGTTTTCTTGGTAGGAAAGATCAGCTCATGAAGTAAATATGTGGCAGGATAAGCTTAGCATAGGAACAGAGAGACTGAAAGTGAGTGGAAACTGTTATCAAGGATGAAAGATAAGGTTGAAGGGCCCCCTTCCCAAGGTCCCCCTCTAAAATGCTATGCTGCTACATTCTGGGCAGTTGACTACAGCCAGAGTTTCGTAGTTGAACTAAAGTGCAGACTGTCTCAGTAGGTCAGGTTTGACTGAAAATCACATGTACAATGATTCAAAAAAAGGTTTCAAGCAAAGGATGGTATACAATATTAGTAGCTGTCTCAAGAAAAGCTGCCTATGATTTAGGATTCACCTTGAAGCTAAATTGTGTCTTCAATACCTCTCTATTGCCACCGTTAAGTATCAGTCCACTGTCATACATTTGGGTTTTTTCAAAATCCTAGAGAAAGAGAAAAGGATGAACAAATTTGCCATGTTCTGGTCAGACACTGTAAGATAAAGTGTATTTTGACATTTGTGCGCACCAATCATAGTTTATGCACAGGGATTTTGAAAAGAATCAGAGGACAAGACCTTTCAGATAATTGTGAGATCTTGTCAGAGATTTGTGATTATATGATGTCTTTTGGTAATGAGGAATTGGTAATGTCGGACAACTTCTGAGTCTTGCTAGAGGGGAGTCAAAATCTACTGTTTTAAAGGTAACAATAATATCCACTGTCAGAGTTCTAAAAACATTGGGAAGAGTGGGTGCAAACTGATAGCAAAGGTCCTGCTACTTTGGCTCGGCACCTTCTAAATAACCAAACCTCTTTCCCCTCTGCTTTCATATTTTGTTGCCACATAATCATCTTTGTCAAATCAACACATCTTGTAGTCTAATTTGCCACTGATATCAACATGAACTTACCATTTAGTTAAGCAGCAAAGGGTGCATTATTCTGCTTCTTGAAATCTACTGCAGCCTTCTGTACATTGTCATTGACTTCCAGGCCAGTGTTATACTCCTCTACCAATGCAATATTGGATTAGGCCAAAACCCAACTGGTCCAACTCCTGAAGGTGCAAAACTAATGGGTTAACTGATTGTTGGTCTTGACAAAATGAAATGTCTCACATGTGAGAACAAACACCAATGTCAAAATTCTCCACCTGACTTCCAATTGTGAACCAGAACTGTTCCCCATACCTGTACAAAAGCTCTCAAGTTACACTGCATGAATTTCCATTTTCACAAAATGTGCCCCCCTCCCACCATGTTATATGCCGATGTGGTGAACGCTTTACCATTTTGCCCTCTACAGTTGATCTACTTCTGGAAGGCCTTAAACCCTGTTTTCTTGAATACTCTAAACACTAAACCAAGCATACAATATCAGCAGAGACAGAACCACAGCTAGAGAGGATTCAGTTTGTAGTTGGCATGCAATCCTCATAGCTAACATTCAGGGCATGACAAATGTATCAATCAGCATTTGACTAGCCCAGCACTGTCACCCCTAAGGGTATCTGGGTGCTGAGGGTGCCTTACTCTCAGTCGAAGAGCCAGGTCTTGAGTTTCTTTCTGAAGTCCAACAGGGAGGGTGCTTTTCGGAGGTGGAGGAGCAGATTGTGCCAGGTCTTGGTGGCGATGAAGGAGAAGGAGCGGCCTCCGCTGTGGCGCCGACAGATGTGGGGAGTGTATGCGAGGGTGAGTGAGCCAGAGCGTAGGTGTCTTGCTGGCAAGTGGAAGTTCAGTCGGTGGTTGATGTAGGATGGTCCTTAATCGTGTAGAACTTTGTATGTATGCGTGAGGATCTTGAACTGGCATCCCTTCTGAATGGTGAGCCAGTGGAGGTTTCTGAGGTGAAGGGGGATGAAGGGCTGTTTGGGGAGGGCCAGGATGAGTCTGGCTGCTGTGTTCTGTATGGTCTGGAGTCTTTTGAGGAGCTGGGTGGAAATTCCTCTGTAGAGAGCATTGCCATAGTTGAGGTGGCTGGTGACGAAGGCCTGCGTGACGGTCTTTATGGTGTTGATCGGGATCCATCTGGAGAGTCTGCAGAGCATGTGGAGGGTGTGGAAGCAGTAGAAGGCGACTGCGTTGACTTGTCTTTTCATGATCAGTTGGATGTCGAGGATTATGCCGAGGTTGCATGCGTGGTCTGTCGGTGTGGGTGTAGGTCTGAGTTCCACTGGCCACCAGCTGTGGTCCCATACGGAGGTGTTCTTCCTGAAGATCAGTACTACTGTTTTGTCGGAGCTGAGTTTGAGGCAGCTGTCTCTTATCCATTTGGCTACGTTGGTCATGGCATTGCAGAAGTTGGTTTTGGCGCTGGAGGGGTCCTCAGTGAGTGAGAGGATTAGTTGAGTGTCGTCTACGTAAGAGATTAGGTTGAGTCCGTGGAATCTGACAACTTCAGCGAGGGTGGTCATGTAGATGTTGAACAGGGTAGGGCTGAGGGATGATCCTTGCTGTACGCCGCATATGATATTCTTGGCTGTGGAGGTGAAGGTGTGTGTCCTGCGAGGAAAGAAGCGATCCACTTGAAGGCGTTTAGCTGTATGCCGATGTTGTGGAGTCTGTCGATGAGGGTGTGGTGGGAGATGGTGTCAACGCAGCAGAGAGGTAGAGGAGAATTAGGGCCACAGTTTCTCCGCAATTAAGGAGAGTTCTGAAGTCGTCTGTGGCGGCATTCAGCATGGTCTCTGAACAGTGTTTGGCACAGTAATCCTGATTGTGAGGCGTCGAGTAGGTTGTTTTGTTCCAGGTATTCGGTATGAGGTGGGAGACAAATGTGCAAGATTTCGGAGTTCACTTCTGTTTTTAAGTGATATTAAACATTGTAACCCAAATAGTCTTTAATGTTTTGATGACTATATCAAAACAATCTTACTAAATCCAGACGTTAATATAATTCTAACTGAACCTTTATGTGCTTTGTCTAAATAGACAAAGCACATAATATATCAGCATGAAGAGTCACATACAACAGTCGACTAGTCCCATCCCAGCAACACCAGGCCATCTCCACATGCAGGGCAGATTCCTATTGCAACCGTTACCCTTCAGTTCCATCCAAGACCAACTCATGACTCCATCTGTTCAGAAGTAGTTCCCAGGGATCAGAAATAAAGATTGTATGCACCTTTTCCACATAATTAATAACAGATATCTTAAGCCTGTGAGGGATCACCTGTCAAGACTCTATGACCAATTTATGCATGATAGAGGACCTGAATCTCAGATTACACCACTGGTGATAGAATCAACCCTCTCTGTGATTATTGGCCCAATTGTTTAAAGACACACTATACTCTGTAGCCCTTCACTAGTCTGATAACAAACCTTTCCATTTGAAAAAGACCTCCACTAACCTTAAGTCAAAACCAGCACCCTCATAACCACACACTGAATAAGATCACAAAAGAGTTACTGTAACCACAGTTTGGCAATACATTATTCAGTAAAGTCACTTCACTTATCAACTGCACACACAGAGGAAATACCAAGTCTTTGCATTATCAGAGACCTTCAGCACACTACACATCTGATGGCCTCTTCCTCCAAGCAAGAGCCACACAAACACTCACGCTGTTAAGACATTTTTTTTTTTTTTTTAAAGATGTTTTTATTATGACAAAAATCATATCAGTCACCGGTATATCAATAATCAGTACATAATCATACAAATGTTGTCCATAAAGCATATATGATAACCGTTCACTGTCTATCAGCCATTTGTATCCTGTCTGTTCCATCGGTTCTCTGTCATTTCCATCTCAGTAGTTGGCGATACACACAATTCACCCCAGTATACATTCCACTTTCCCCATTTCCTATCCCATTTCTTGGGACATCCTCTAGACTTGAATACCTCTTTTTCTGCTATCATACATTTATCTAGGTCCCTTGCCCAGCTCTTCGATGATGGGATCTCAGCTGCCCCCCCTCTTCATCGCAATGTTGCGTTTTACCAGTGTAAATCCTAGGGTAACCCACTGTTGTTCCACCCCAGTAAGGTACGTCGCCTCCCATATGTTGAGGAGCCCCAGTTGTGTCAGTATAATATCTTTCCCTATTGCTCTCTGCATGTGTCGTGTAGCCTTTTCCCATAAGGCCTGTATGTGGGGACATTCCCATATGATGTGATCAAAAGTTGCCTCCCCATTACATCGGCGGAGGCACAGGGCATCCTGTCTACTCCCAATCTTTGCAAGAGCGACCCCGTGAGGTACGTTCTATGCAGGACTTTGAGTTGGATAAGGCGGAGTCTAAGAGGAATGGCCGCCTCCTTCGGGGACATCAACGCCGTTTGCCAATCGTCATCCTCCATTAGTCCCAGATTGGTTTGCCACTTTTCTCGGAGGTATTGAAACAGGTCAGGTAAATTATTACAAAGTTTCGGATATGTTAGTGACACAGCTTTTTTTAATAGTGGTTCAGAAAGCAGTCTATCCTCGAGGGGGGATGTCTCCGGTATCTCCTCATTACCCGAGAGTGCTGCCTTAAGAGCGTGCCGGATTTGTAAATAGCGGAAGATCTCTCCCTGAGCCAGATCATACTTTTCCTGCAATGCTGTAAATGTCAGTATCCTTCCTTTTTTCCACAAATGGCCTACTGTTGAGATACCTATAGTGTCCCATCTATCAAACCCTGGTTGGTTGCATAGTGTACTTAGTTTTTGAGCTGACCACAACGGGGTAGCTTGAGTCAGCACGTCCAGCCAGCAGAGTCGTCGATTGGCCTGGCGCCAGACCTCCACAGTATGTGCCGTTGGGCCCAGGTACCGACCCCTTCTAGCTTTCAAATAGAGGGCCCCTAGATAACTTTCCCTCCCCATTTGATATTTATCCAGGAGATATGCTGAGTCCGACAGGGGGCGATACAACCATTGGTTCACCACCACCAGCTGTGAGGCCCAATAGTACAAACGCATATCTGGGAGTGCTATACCTCCGTCATACCATCCTTTGGTCAGTTTATTGAAGGCGATGCAGGTGCCTTTCCATCCCATAATAGAGTCCTAACCTCACTCTCGATACTTTTAAAATACAAGTCGGGGACCTTATGCGGACAGTTCTGAATGATATATAGGAATCTGGGGAGAGCCAACATCTTATAAAGAGCGGCTCGACCCAACAGGGAGAGGGGCAGTGTTCTCCAGTGTTTGACATCATTGCGTAGTCTGTCCAGAGGCACAGCTAAGTTTTTGGTGTAAAACATATTGGGATCGGGGGTTATATAGATTCCAAGGTACCAGAATCCCTCCACAGCCCTCTCCACGTCACATCCTAGATGGAGTCTAGGGATCGGTCCGTGTATTGCAAAAATCACTGATTTGGACCAGTTGATTGAGTAACCCGAATATTTACCAAAATTAGTGAAAATGTTTAAAATTCTATGCACTGACCTTGCTGGCGACGCAAGATACAGTAGAATATCATCAGCATAGAGAGATATTCTGTCTTCCTACCCTTTGCCCACTTCAACCCCCTCAGCAGTGGATCACCTCTGACCCACGATGCCAATGGCTCTAATATCAATGAGAAAATCATTGGGGTCAGGGGGCAACCTTGCCTCGTGCCTCTTTTCATTAAAAATGTTCTGGAAAGACGATTGTTAACCTTGACCTGGCCTTTGAGGTCCGTGTAAAGTAATTTAACCCATCCCATGAATTTAGGGCCGAACCCTAGGCGCTGCAGCACTTCGAATAAATATGGCCTTTCAATTGAGTCGAACGCCATTCTGGCGTCGAGGGACAACACAGCAGCATCTTCCTCTATGACGTGCTTGCGGCCCAGGACACTGTGAAGACGACGGATATTCAGCGCCGTGTTGCGGCCCGGCATAAAGCCAGACTGGTCTACATGAACCAGTGACGTGATAACAGGGGTTAGGCGAGCAGCCAGGAGTTTCGCGAGGATTTTCGCTTCAGCATTGATCAGCGAGATCGGTCTGTAGGAGCTAAAGCTATCGACGGGCTTCCCCGGCTTACGGATAACCACGATAGAAGCCAATCTTTGATACGCTGGCAGGATCCCCTTTTCATAGCTTTCATTGTACATGTTTCTCAGATGGGGCACGACGAGCGAGGCTGTTGATTTGAGAAATTCAATGGGGATCCCGTTAGGCCCCATTGCCTTCCCCGACCTTATGCTATTGATTGCCGTGCCAATTTTATCGTCTGTGAAATCTTCTTTTAATATGTCCCTTTCCTCCGGGGACAGGGCAGGCAGACGCATATCTGCCAGTAGTTGGCGAGAGTCCTCCACCGTGGTAGCGACCGAGGCTGTATAAATCCTCTCCAGGTGATCCGCTAAAGCATCCGCAATTGCCTGTGGGTTCACTAGCAACTGTGTGCTATTGATTTTTAATCTGGGGACCCAGCGTTCTGTTTGTTCCCTCTTTTCTAACCAAGCGAGCAGTTTGCCCGCTCTATCTCCCATTTCGTAAAGCCTGTGACGTGTGGCGAGTAATTGGGCTCCAGCCCGTTTCCGGGCTAGTGATCTATATTCAAGTTGTTTAAGGGTTAGGTGATGTTCCGTGAGTTCGCTAGGTGACCGTGAGTGTTCTGTCTCGAGCTGCAGAAGCTCTCTTTCAAGCTGTTCTATTTGCAATTGCTGCTTTTTATTATATCCCACCTTGAGAGCTAATGCCTGTCCCTTCACCACCGTTTTAAAGGCCTCCCATATTATCTGCGCCGAGTCCACCGATCCGACATTTTCCTTGAAATAGTTCTCAGATTGTGATAGTAAATTCTCTTTTATATCTGGGACCTTGAGCAGCCAGGGATTAATGACTATGGTGTTGCGCTGTCTCTGATTATAATGCGTGAGTTCCACCCATACTGGGGAGTGATCAGAAATGCCCCATGGTAGACAACGTAGTTTCCGGAAGTTACCAATGTTTACCGATTGGGTCAGAAAATAGTCAATACGGGAGAGGCTGCCGTGGGCACTTGAGTAATAAGTGAAGTGTGTCAGATCTGGATGGAAATAACGCCATATGTCAATGACACCCATGGCCGTTGTAAACTCTGACATGTGCGTGTTGGGGCGGGTCTGGGGACGGATCGGTTGTCTATCTACCAGGTCATTAGGGGTCATATTAAAGTCTCCCCCAAGAATTAGTGTACCTACCGGGAGGTCTAGCAAAATTTTCCCCAAGTCGGTCAGCGTCTCTTTCCCTAGCGCTGGTGGGACGTAGGCTGAAATGACATTAAGGGACTTTCCCTCCCAGCTTGCCTCCAAGACCGCAAATCTACCTTGGGGATCTGCCCATGTGTGTTTCGGAGTAAGTGCGAGACTTAGTTTTACCAATATACCTGTGCCCCTAGATCCCGAGGTGTACCCTGCATGAACAAGAAGTTTGTATCCCCACCGGGTCGGGGCTTTACACTTGTTCCCCACTAAGTGTGTTTCCTGTAACAAGACTAAATCAGGTGTGTCATTTAAGGTACTGCAGCACGATGCCTCGTTTTATTTTGTCCCCCAACCCGTTGACATTCCATGTCAGAACGGAGAGTGATGTCTCTACAGAGTTTCCCCGACATGTCACCATTAGGGGTGGGTATACATAAGCCCGGGAGCGGACAACGCGGGCAGCCTTGATGCTAGTCGGCCCCCTTCTTCTGGTATTAGAACTGGAGCGACGTGTAGGAACACGATTTTTGGAAAGCGACAGGAGTCCATACTGATCATAGATGAAGATAGATTGTGTGACTGAATTCAGTGAATTAAACAGCGTAACTGAATTACAAAAGACATAACAAAAGAAATAACAAAACCCTCTCCCACCCTTCGGCCACCCCCCTCCCTGCCCCCCTGCCAGTGGATTTAAAACTACCCACTCCCCAACAAGGCAGAGTGCCTGTCGCCCCCCCTCCCCCCCCCCCCTTAGTAACAGAGGTACCTGGTACGCAGCCACCCCTGCTCAGATCTGAACATTTCAATAGTCAAACTGCATGATACGCTAGACCCCCTACCAAGTGGAGCTTTCGGCAAGCACCCTGTAATGATGATTACCCCTCAGAACCGAAAACATAATTTAAATGTGTTTTGACAAGCCCCTCTGTGGGGCCCGCCAAGAATCCGACACAAAAGGGTAGGTACTCTCGGTCGAGTTTTATTCCAGAGTGTATAAGGGCAAATGAAAGTTCCAAGCAATCGAGGGAGGGCCACTTCCATCAGTGGATCTTCGAGGGGGGTTTTCTCCGGTCTGGGGTCGTCTCACCGATCACGTCCGTCGGGAAGGTGCCAGGGGAGGGTATGTATCAAAAGAAAAGAGAAACTACTGTTAGTTTCGTAGTCCGTCCGGACTAAAACGAGAATTGGGAAGGGAGGTGAGGGGGAGAGAGAGAGAGAGCACCACCATCCGCCACCCGTGAAAGAGGAAGCGCAACAAGGTACAACAGCAGGATTGTACTTTAGGTGTTTAGCGGGGCGTTTGCGTGCCTCCCTCCGCCCTTCTAACTGGCTTCCCACCCAGAGGTTCCTTATCGTACGCTGCTTTGAGGCGAGCACGTACCTGTTGTAGCCACGTTCCTCCGGGGACGTGGCTGGCTTCCTCGTAGTGCCGAATCGGGTCCGGCGCCCCCTTGACTGGACAGTGTTCCGCCTCCTTCACTGCCGGCTCTTCTGGTCCTCCCGGTCGCAGCTCTTCGTACGGTGTCGGTCTGGCAAAACTGGTCAGCTGTTCCTCCTTCTCCTTCGTTCAGTCGGCTTGCGCGCTGAGTTCCTCCTGTGGCCTCGTTATGACCCCGGAGGTGTGTCTGTCCCCTCCAATAGGAATCCCCGGTCCGGGTTGGTGGGTGGGCTCAGAGTCTCGAGCGTCCAGGTCCTTAAAGGTCCACAGCACCTTTGAAGCTACAGAGGACTGAAAAGAAAGGAGGGGCGAGAGATAACGTGGGAACATGTCGGGATCCTCCTCTCCCGGCAGGTCAACAGCCGGAACATCGTGACACATCCCCGCCCCAGAATGTTCCCGGTCGGGGAACAGAGGAACCCGGGAGAGGAAGTCCGCATTACCATTCTCAGAACCCCTCCGGTGTCGAACCTCAAACGAGAAGGGCTGCAAGGAGAGAAACCACCGGAGGATCCGCGGATTCTGCCCCTTATTACGACTCAACCAGAGCAAGGGGGCATGGTCTGTGAACAGGATGAAATGGGAGCCCTCCAGGTAATATCTGAGCTTGTCCACTGCCCACTTGATTGCCAAACATTCCTTCTCGATGATGGGGTATCTTTCTTCGCGGGGAAATAGCTTACGGCTGATAAACAGCACCGGGTGGTCCATACCTTCGGGGGAGGTCTGGGAAAGGACGGCCCCAATCCCCCCATTAGAGGCGTCGGTTTGGAGGAGGAAGGGTTTCGTGAAGTCAGGGGACAAAAGTATAGGTGCAGTAGTGATGGCGTCTTTTAGTTCCTGGAATGCCAGGAGGGCCAGAGAAGGATGTGAGAGATCTTTGGCCTTCACCTGCTGTTTGAGTAGATCTGTTAAGGGACCTGCTATGTCTGAGAAGCGGGGAATGAATCTTCGGTATTAACCTAAAAGACCAAGAAAGGCCCGGACTTCCTTTTTAGTAGAAGGGAAGGGAGTGTTGATTATTGCCCTGATCTTTTCTGTCTGTGGCTCTATTACCCCGTTCCCTAGGAGATATCCCAAATACTTGACCCGCTGATAATCCACATGGGACTTCTTTGCGTTCACATGCAGACCTGCCTGTTGAAGGGCCTGTAGAACCGCCTGGCAGTGTCGTAAATGCGCTTCCCAGCTAGGACTGTAAATGACGATATCGTCAAGATAAGCCGCTGAATATCCCTGGTGTTCTGCGAGGACCTTGTTCATAAGTCGCTGGAAGGTGGCAGGCGCCCCGTGTAGGCCGAAGGGGAGGACTGTGAACTCAAAGAGGCCCGTAGGGGTTGAGAACGCGGTCTTCTCCCGATCTTGGGGTTTGAGGGGCACCTGCCAATACCCCTTTGTGAGATCCAACGTAGTTATGTATTCGGCATCCCCGAGCCGTTCGATGAGTTCGTCCACCCTCGGTAGCGGATGTGCATTGAACTTAGAGATAGCATTGACGGCCCTGAAGTCTATACAAAAACGTACGGACCCGTCAGGTTTGGGCACGAGGACTATGGGGGATGACCACTCGCTTTGGGAGGGTTGTATCACCCCCATTTTCAACATGTTTGTTACCTCAGTGTTGATGGCCTCCCGTCTGGCCGCAGGTATCCGATACGGTCTTTGTTTGATGGTTTTACCTGGTGGGGTGGTTATGGAATGTTCGATCAGGTTAGTTTTTCCGGGACAATCCGAAAAAGAGGGGAGTATGGCAGAAGGGCTTCATGTAGGGCCCTTTTGGGAGTCTGCCAGGGCCTCATTTACATCCAGGTGCTCAATAGTGCTCTCTGGCTCCGTCAGAGAGAGCGCTAATGTACGTTTTGGGGCACTGGGCCGAGCCACTTCTTAAGAAGATTTATATGGTAGATTTGGGATTTTTTGGTGACAACTGTACCAGATAGGTGGTGAGCCCTATTTTCTTTACGATACGGAAGGGCCCCTTCCATTCTGAGCGGACCTTTGCTAGACTAGAGGGCAGGAGGATTAAAACCCAATCGTCTACGTCCAAATGTCTCCACCTTTTCCCTTTATCATAAAAGAGTTGTTGCTTGGTTTGAGCTTTTTCGAGGTTGGCGTCCGCAAATCGCGTAGTTTATGGATGCGGGTGCGCAACGCTGAGGTATAGTCAAGGAAAGAACGGGTTTCTTCCTGCTTCTCCTCCTCCCAGGCTTCCCTGGTGATCTCCAACAGATCGCGCGGACGCCGCCCAAAAAGAAGCTCAAAGGGTGAACACCCCAAACTGCTCTGAGGTTGACTACGGATTACAAAGAGGGCTAAAGGGAGGAGCATATCCCAGTCTCTACCTTCTGAGGATAACATCTTTTTTTAAAGAGAGCTTTAAGGTGGCGTTATATCTCTCGCAAAGACCATCGGTTTGGGGGTGGTATACCGAGGTCTTTATGTGGGATATATCTAGTGACTTACAGACCTGGGACATCAATCGTGAGACGAAGGGGGTCCCCTGGTCGGTGAGTATCTCTTTAGGAAAACCGACACGGGAGAATAGCTCGACCAGACGGTCACTAATGTTGGTGGTAGTGGGGGCCCTCAGGGGAAAGGCCTCGGGATAGCGGGTGGCGTAGTCCACGACGACTAGCGCATACAGGTTGCCTTTTTTTGTGTGGGGAAGGGGGCCTATCAAGTCCATCCCAACGCGCTCGAAGGGATTTCCTATGATAGGGAGCGGTTGTAGGGGAACAGCTGGAGGGCGGTAGGGGTTTTTTCGTTGGCAGATCTCGCATTCCTGACAATATTTGGAGATCTGGGAATACACCCCCGGCCAATAAAAATTCCGTAAGACCATCTGTGTCGTCTTTGTGTTCCCCGGTGTCCAGCCAGCAAGTGTGTGTGCGCAAAAAACAATAACTGCTCTCTGAAGGCCTGTGGGACGAGTAGTTGGGGAGAAGCTTTATCGTTCTCTGTTCTGTATAGGAGACCCCTTGAGATGTGAAACAGAGGATAGACCGGGTTTTGTGTTGTGGGAGCTTGTTTGGCTCGTGACCAGGCATGTTGTAGGGTGGGGTCGTGTTCCTGACAATACCGGAAACTCCGGTCAGAGAGCCTAGGGGCTTGAGTGAGAAGAGCTACCTGTCCTGGGGGAGAAGGGTTAAGGTCCTGCATAGTCTCTCTAAGGAGTTGTATAAAGAATGGGTTGTCTTGCCCCAATATCAAGTCCTCCGGGAGGTATGGTAACACCCCGAGCCTAACCTGGAGGGTCTTCTCACCGGACACGAGGATGGGGAGATGTATGACGGGGTAGGTATGAACGTCTCCATGAACACACCTTATGGGTATGCGTTCGGCGGTGCTAAGGACAGAAGAGGACACCAGGGATTCCCGAACAACAGACTGACGACAGCCCGAGTCAAGGAGGGCTTTTACTGGCTTTCCGTTCACCTGCACACTCACATAAAAACATGGCCCCATTTCCTCTGTATATAGGACCGTGCGGGGGATACAGCTTACGTCCATGGGTTCTTCTGTCTGTTTTTTAGGGGGCAGAACCGGGCGATATGGCCCCACTCCCCACAGTCAAAACACTGTGGTCCCCTGACGTTGGGGTCTCGGTGGAAGCGAGGACGTGGCGGTTCTGGTATAGATCTTGGGACCCTTCTCTCGGTTCTTGGGGAGGTGTGGCCAGGCGTTGTTTGCTTGTGTCCATAGGAAGGGAGCGGGGCTGGGCCCGGGTGAAAGTGGTGGCCATATCTACCGCTTGGGTGGCGGTTAGGTTAGGATGCTGCCTCAGCCACCGTTGTGTGGGGTAGGGGAGGGATTCCAAGAATTGCTCCAGATAGATTAGTTCCATAATCTCCTCCTTTCCCCGTTCCTGGGGTTTCAGCCACTTGTCGGCTGCAACTTTGAGCTTGAAGTATAGTGTCTTGGGGTTGTCTCCGGGCATTCCCCTCTCCTTCCGAAAGCGTACCCGATAGGCCTCGGGATCCACGCCTAGATGGTCTAGAATGATGTTTTTCACCTCCGCATATGGAGTGGTACCCGTAGGATTGGCCACTTGGTAGGCGGCCTGTGCTTCCCCGCTCAGTAAAGGGGCCAGGAAGAAGGGCCACTTGGCGGCAGGCCACCCACATGCCCGTGCGGCCCGCTCAAAGTTAGTTAGGAATACATCGGGATCCTCTCCCGGGAGGTACTTCTGTAAGGAGATGTGGGGTTGGTTGGCCCCGGCACGGTTCTGCATCTGGGTAGTCAGCTGGAGCTGGTCGACGGCTCCCTTTGTATGCACTCAACCTGTTGACCCATAGAGTCCTTGAACACCTCGCGGTCGGCCTGGGCCGACGCCATCTGCTTCTCGAGGGCCCATTCCAGCTTCTGCTGACTCGTAATCAGCTGTTGTATTAGGTTCTCCATACCGTCTATGGAGCTAGTATGCCCGCATTCTCCACCATGTGTGGGGCCCGCCAAGAATCAGACACAAAAGGGTAGGTACTCTCGGTCGAGTTTTATTCCAGAGTGTATAAGGGCAAATGAAAGTTCCAAGCAATCGAGGGAGGGCCACTTCCGTCAGTGGATCTTCGAGGGGGGTTTTCTCCGGTCTGGGGTCGTCTCACCGATCACGTCCGTCGGGAAGGTGCCAGGGGAGGGTATGTATCAAAAGAAAAGAGAAACTACTGTTAGTTTCGTAGTCCGTCCGGACTAAAACGAGAATTGGGAAGGGAGGTGAGGGGGAGAGAGAGAGAGAGCACCACCATCCGCCACCCGTGAAAGAGAAAGCGCAACGAGGTACAACAGCAGGATTGTACTTTAGGTGTTTAGCGGGGCGTTTGTGTGCCTCCCTCCGCCCTTCTAACTGGCTTCCCACCCAGAGGTTCCTTATCGTACGCTGCTTTGAGGCGAGCACGTACCTGTTGTAGCCACGTTCCTCCGGGGACGTGGCTGGCTTCCTCGTAGTGCCGAATCGGGTCCGCCTCCCCCTTGACTGGACAGTGTTCCGCCTCCTTCACTGCCGGCTCTTCTGGTCCTCCCGGTCGCAGCTCTTCGTACGGTGTCGGTCTGGCAAAACTGGTCAGCTGTTCCTCCTTCTCCTTCGTCCAGTCGGCTTGCGCGCTGAGTTCCTCCTGTGGCCTCGTTATGACCCCGGAGGTGTGTCTGTCCCCTCCAATAGGAATCCCCGGTCCGGGTTGGTGGGTGGGCTCAGAGTCTCGAGCGTCCAGGTCCTTAAAGGTCCACAGCACCTTTGAAGCTGCAGAGGACTGAAAAGAAAGGAGGGGCGAGAGATAACGTGGGAACATGTCGGGATCCTCCTCTCCCGGCAGGTCAACAGCCGGAACATCGTGACACCCTCCCAGTGGAGACCCCCATGCTATCACACATATGTACTGTTCGACACCCCTAGAGCCACTTATCTGTAGTCGATTTCTGCCGGTGTGGTCCCTCCCTTATGGAAAAAAGCCATGGTGAAATCCCTTTTGAAAAAACCTAGCGTGGACCCAGACTGCCTTGGCAACTATCAACCCATTTCGCTTCTCCCAGGGATCAGCAAAATTGCAGAGAAGCATGTTAATTCAGTGCTTTCCACATACCTGGAATCCCACAACCTCCTTCATTCCTCTCAAATGGGCTTTCGCCCGCGCCAAGGAACTGAAACGGCACTCCTGGCTGTCGTTGAAGAGTCCAGAAAGATCCTTGACACAGGAGGCTCCTCGGCTGTGATTCTTCTGGACCTCAGCGCGGCCTTTGATACGGTCAACCACCATATTCTGGTCCAACGACTCAGAAGTTTGGGCGTGTCCGGAGTCGCCCTTACGTGGCTGCAATCTTTCCTGGAAGAAAGATCCTTCCAGGTATTCGAGGATGAGGCTATTTCAAAATCCTTGCCTCCACTGTGGGGTTCCTCAGGGGTCTTCCCTGAGCCCCACTCTTTTTAATGCTTACATGGCTCCTCTTGCGGACATCGTTCTTCCCTTTGGGGTGCATATTGTGACCTATGCTGATGATACCCAATTGGTTGTTGCGCTGAACCACTCAGACAGGATCTCTAGCCGCCTTTGTCTCTGCCTTGAAGAAGTAGCCAAATGGATGAAACTCTCACATCTAAAATTGAATGGCGATAAGACCGAGCTTATGCTACTTGGCAATCCCCTTCTTTTCAAGGCGGACACTATGTGGCCAGCCTGCATGGGCCCCGCACCTGTCCCTAAGCCAGAGATAAAGAGCCTGGGCGTTTGGCTTGATTTAGACCTCAGCTTTAAGGTCCAAGCCAGGAAGGTGGTGGCTTCCTGTTTTGGCATTATAAGGATGCTCCGTAAAGTACTCCCTTTGCTGCCCTTCCAGGCGAGAAAACTCATGTTCCAGGCGCTTATTTGCTCCCGCCTGGACTACGGCAATGCCCTCTACCTTGGTGCCCGAGCTCGGTCCTTGCTAAACTTCAAACAGTGCAGAACTGCGCCGCAAGGATTCTTGTGGGGATTCCGAGCCGGCAGTCTGCAAAACCTGCCTTGATAGCTCTCCAATGGCTCCCGGTCCGGGAGAGAGTCCACTTCTAGGCCTTGTGTATTACCCACAAGATGATAGGAGGGAAAGGACCATCAATTATTTCCTCTCTGGTCCAGCCCTATCGAGCAAACAGGCGGCTGCGCTCAGACAAGCAATTTTTGGCCACTGTCCCTAGAATCAAGAGGGCCAGAACCGGTGGCCGGCTATTCTCGTACAGTGCTGCCAAACTTTGGAATTCCCTCCCTCTTCAGCTATGTAAGGAACCCAATCATATGGCCTTCCGTAAACTGTTGAAAACATGGCTCTTTCCCAAGTGATTTCTTGATGCTTCAGTTTCACCGCTTAGCGCTGGGATGCCTCCGGGTAGCTATGCGCTCTATAAGTGCTATTTCATTCATTCATTCATGTGTCTTAACGTTCGGCCGAGCTCAGTGTCTTCTCAACTCCCAGGGATCAACTCTGTATCTTTAGTAGCTGAGTCGTTCCGCATCCCACTGGTGGGCTTTGTTCTGTTGTTTCGTAGTCCAGTTTGTCTCTCGTTTGTGGGTCTCCCCACTCGGCGCCATCCCTCCAGCCAGTCCCATGCTTCCTCTGGGGAGGAGAAGAACCATGTTTTGCCATCCGCTGCAATATGTAGCTTTGCCGGAAAAATCATTGCATATATTATGTCCCGTTCTCTCAGCGCTTTTTTGACCGCCAGGAAGTTGCGCCTCTGATTTTGAACTTTCGTGGTGAAATCTGGGAAAATGGATATTACACTGTTCTCCACCGTGATCAGCGGGATTGTGCGCGCAGCCTGGAGAATCGCATCTCGATCACGGAAGTTAAAAACTCTTGCGATTATCGGACGGGGGGGGAGCTCCTGGTTTAGACCGCCCCCCTGGGACTCGATGAGCCCGTTCGATAGAAAAGTAGTTTGAAAGTCCCTTTGGTTGCAGGCGTTTGGAGATTAAGTCCTCGACAAAGAGGTCAGTAGCCGGGCCCTCTGCCCGTTCCGGGACCCCCAGGATGCGCACATTATTCCGCCGCGCCCTTCCTTCGTAGTCGTCCAGTTGCGCTTCCATTTTGACTTGGCAGTCACGTAGTAGTTGAACTTCTTGTTTTAGTTGGGAGGGCACCTTTGTGAGCTCCGACGTGACATCTTCCACCTCCTTGACCCTAGTGTCCATCTTCTGAAGGTCTGCCCGTATGAGTGAGACCTTGATATTCACCACATCAAGGCGAGTATCCAAAGAGGTACGCACTCCATTGATGGCGGCCATAATGTCCTGGAGCGTTAATTCCTGTGAAGCAGGGGGGTCTGCGCCCCATCCCGGACCTCTAGTTGGGCGGCTCCCTGGTCTTCTCCATTTTTAGTCAATCAAATTTGTCAAGTTTAGTTTGCAGCGTCGTCTTAGTGCCTCTCCCCCCTGCCACAATCAATCGTCACTGGGTGGATGGTAGCAGGTGCAGTGAAGATCAGGCCCGGTAGTCCCTGCCGCCTGCCCAGGGAACTCACGTGTCTGGCGGCCTGTCAGGTTTCCCGGTATAAATCCCTCCCGGTGGTTCGAGGTAGTGGTCGGTCGCACCCCCCCGCGTCACCACTCTCCTTCGTGGCTGGGGGGATCACGTACTCGTAGTGAGCATGGTGCGACAATGGGCTCACTCCCTGCAACAGTCATGCACGGACCTCCACTGCTTTATGGATAGTGTAGGTCGCAAACCTCACCCATCAACTCCCCGTCCTGGGAAGACCATCAATCAATGCTCACAATCCCGGGTTTTGTAGCCCCTCCAATGTCAGGTTAAAAGATTGCCTTACCCACAATCCGAGGCGTGGATCCACACGGGGGGGGATCTCTCCTCCCCCGCTATACAAGCGGGCAGTCCCAGTGATCCCAGCTACTTCCTCCCGGGACTCACCGTGTTGCACCGGGCCAAGGCCCACTTTCTTTCAGGCCTTAAATGAGTGCTCCCACGGCCCTCTGGATGCGAGCGCCCCGGCGCCTCCTCCTCGGGTCCGTCGGCGCCCCCTCTCGCTCCCCGGTGCACAATGCGATCCGCAGCCCGTCACCTCCCGGATGTCGGACCAGCTCTCACCGATGAGGGACCTCTGGAAGCGATGTGGCGGCGCCCTCCCCCTCCGGGCTGGCGCGCCGATGCAGAGCCGCCGGAGAGCTGCACACCACGCTCGCTGGTGCGATCTCGGGCCTCACACCCTCGGCAGGTTAGTTACTCGTCGCAGGTAACACCCTGGGCCTCCGGATGTCCTTGAGCCCCGCGGCGAGCAGCCGGGACACGCACAAGACACCTCCGGCCCCGGACTCACTTGGTTACAGCAATATCACCGCGGCCCCAGCGCCGCCATTTTGTGCCATCTCTCTGTCGGCCGTTCCCGCAGGTCTTCTTTCGTGTCTCCGCACCCTCAGGCATCAGATCAATAAACCTCCGACGCCTGCTGTGACAAGGGCTGGGGGTCTACCTATAATCGGGGTTCAGATCATAATTTAAAGGCAGGATTAATGACGGATGGCGAGCGAGGGCGCCGGAGCCGCGCTAGTGTGCGGCCATTCCCGTCGGCTGCTGGCCACGCCCCTTAAGACTTTTTTTAAATAATACTGTAGAAGAGCTAATCAGCCTGGAAAATTCCTTAACCCAAGGAGACAATCTATGAAGACCTACAAAACTGTTGTGTCGAACTCCTCAAAGAATGATGTTATCTATAACTAGTACTCATTGACGCGCCTGGTTCCTTAATGAAGGAATCACTGTAGGAAAGTGCCTTTTTGGTATGGTCACCCTCCACAATTTGTGCCTCATTGCTGATGGTTATGACTCTGAAAGTGCACTAGAGCCTGCTAACCAGGCAGCAGTGCTCTCTTCCCAAAACTGATACATGTGAATTGGTAACCCCAGTTGGCAAGGATGTTAACCCCCTTATAAGTCCCTGGTAAGTGCATCCAGTGCTAACCAGGGCATGAGAGTTAAAGGGATCACCAGGGCCTGAAGCACTGATTTTGCCAACCTGAGTGACCCAAGTAAACAGGTGACAGCAGTCCTGCCATTGCAGACCGCAGCAGCAGTGCAAACTGCTCGAACTCGACTTTGCCCTCACCATGTGTGGCAAGGTGAAAACATTCTTTTTAACATATGCCAGTCACCCCTAAGGTAGGTCTCCTGAGCCCAGGAGATAGGTTGCATTATATGAAAGGTGTGGTTATATAAATGCAAGCTTATATGTCCTTATAATAGCATGTTTCCACTAAGGGCTACTATAAGTGATCAAGGGGCCATAGGATAACATGACCTGGCACTCGGGCACGCCTAAGGTTGCCAGCTCCATTATGGTCCCACTGAAATATGTCATGTTTGGTATCAAACAACTTGTTTCTTCGTCCTTGACAAGATTCCCATGTCAGATTTGATGTGACATGCACCCAGGTGACTACCTTAGGAGTTGCCCACCTGGTTGCCCCACCCTTTCCTGTGCTCTATCAGCCTGCAGCTGCTGCCACCAAGACAGGAATTTGACCTCCTGCAAGGAGATGTGAATGCTCCCAGGAGTCAAAAACAAAGGCCTAGACCGGAAGGAGGTGACACCTCCCTCTCTGACAGGATGGCTATTGAAGTGGCACATCAAGGCGGTGAGCTTCAAACCTTCCACCGCCTCTGATATGCATTCAGGCTGCCTCCCACAGGAGGACACCGCCATCCCCCTACCTCCAGGTGCATTTGCTCCCAGGCAGGTGGGAAAATTATATAGTTAGGAGGTGTACACCCCCAGAAGGCTAGCCACTCCCCTAGGGTGGGCTACCTGGTCTGTACAGCCAAGGAATGTTTCTGCCATTTATAAAAGTGACAGAATAGAGGGTTCTGGGTAGAAAAGGTGACCCCCCCCCCCCGATAATAGAGGGTTCTGGGTAGAAAAGGTGATTCACCCCCCACACCCTCCGAATAGGGTCACCTCAGGGGCTGGTTAGCCGCTGAGGCTAGTAGCCTATTGGCCACTTGCACACACACCCCTAACATCCCATAATATAGGATTTAGGGGCACACCTGGCACACCAGAACCTCAGTTCTGATTCAAATTGTACCAGAGGACAAAGAAGAGACCTGAGGCTGCGACTTCAGGACTTGCACAAAACAAAGGCGCAATACTCTGCACCTGTGGCAACCACCCTGCAACTGCATTACTGTGACTCGTTTCGGATGAAAGACCAGTCCCCCAGACAGAGGGACCCCTTTGAGAGCCAAAGGCAACTCCAGACTCCCTTGGACTAGTGGCACTAATCCCCTCCGCTCCCTGAACCAAAGAATCACTGGTCTTCGGGCCCTCCGAGGGATCGCCCAAAAGCGATCAAGTAGTTAACCATACATGGCTTCAGGTGTTCTCAAAACTGATAGCTGAAAAAGTAAACTGCCATTCCTCAACTCCAGGAACCCCTCAATGATTCATCACCTATCTTGCGCCACTCCTAGTTCAAAGACAAAGGGGCACATGCATCAAACCATTTTGCGATTGCAAACAGTGCGAATCGCAAAAATCGTCCGTTTGCAATCGCAAAATGGCTTTTTCAGATGCATGTACTTTTTGCAATTCGCAATTAAGGAAATCGCAATTTATGCGGTTCCTTAATTACGAATGCAGTTAGGGAATCGCAAATTACGATTCCCTAAATGCGATGCAACATGCATTCGCAAATTGCGTTTTCGCAATTTGGAATCGCAAATTACCATCAACTTCAAGATGATGGTAATTTGCAATTCCTTTGAAAAATGCAAAAAAATGCATTTTTCAAAGTGCATTGTGGTGCATTCACATGCCCTAAGGGCATGTGTGTGCACCACATGTGCATACTTACATGTTTTTGGGGGTGCATCAGGGTGGCCTTTTGGCCCCCTTGCACCCTTGAAATTGCATGCGCAATTTGTGAGTACCTATTTGGTACTCGCAAATTGCGAATGCAATCCCATTCATTCCTATGGGCCTCTTGGCCCATAGGAATGAATGGTAAGCCATTCCTTAACAGCGAATCGCAATTTGCGATTCGCTATTAAGGAATATGTAGGGATCGCAATTTTCATTGCAAAACCTACATGCATAGGTAATTGCGACTCCTTAATAGCGATTCCTTAATAATCGCTATTAAGGACTCGCAATTCCTAACTTTGATGCATGTGCCCCAAAATTCTTAGTCACTCGACTCAGGAATGACACCTGATGCCCACATTTGATTGGTAGTAAGTATTTATCATTGATTTCCCTATCTCATCTGATCGTGAATCCTTAGATCCCTGTGAGCACAAAGCAGTCAAAATCATCCTTAGCTCCTTCATTGATTTACACAAGCCCTTACTGCCTCGGCTGAACAAAATACCACATCTCATGTTAGTCCAGCAGATTGCAGAAAGACAGATAGGAGGAAAATAACTGGGATTCTATCACCCCCACCAAGAGCGACCATCAGAACACTAGTACCTCATGTACTAGTGCAGCCACAGAAATCAACACAATACCTCATTGACTATGTAAAACTTAATTCCTTTAGAAGTGCGCATGACTTTGCAAAAGTAATTCTCCTTCTCACCTGCAGAACAGGATGTAAGTTCATATGCCGTTTCGTAGCTGAGAATGTAACACATATTCCTTGCCATTATTTGCATCAAAGCAGACCATCTAATCTTCAGCATGAAATTGAAAATTCTCCGCTTCTAGATACCAGGTCTCCTCTTCATCAGCAAGAACATGCCTAGAGGTGATCTGGTTCACATTGCTACTTTGGCAGTCTTAAATCCCTTTAAATGTGCAGATCATATGTCAGATTCTTGGCCAAAATCTTGACTGAGAACTAAAAGGTAAAAAAGGACTTCTTTTGATTATTTTCTCTATGATTATCAGTGTGATTCTGTGTAGACTGACTGTCTTGCCAGACCAACTAAGACTAAAGTCATCAGATCAAGTAGGTTTATTACTTAACATGCATCTCCAGAGATCACACAATCAAAATAGCAGAGTTTAGGATATAGATGACCGACTCCCTCGGACTCCCCTAATATTTCAGAGGACATTGTAAAACTGTAAGACAGTTTGTGCGGCCTCCGTTGACAGTTTGTGCTCAGGTACTTGGAGCTAGAGCTGCATTTGCGATCTTCAGCATTATTTCTTTTCCACTTTTGTGTGTGATGTGTCCATAAGACAACAAAACTTACACACAAGCTCATTGTTAAACAAGGCTAAATCTTCATACTAATTCCTTAAAACCATGACATTTTTAATTTGCCTTTCTTGATTGTATTTGGCAGATACCATCACAGCAATGTTAGACTGTGCAGATCGGCCTGTTCTACAAGCTATCTTCCTGAACAGTAACTGCTTTGAACATCTCATTCGTCTACTCCAAAACTGCAAGGTTTGTATTTTGCATGTGCCGTTATTGTTTCCCTTGTCGAATCTGATGTAAACTATTGCTCTGCTGTCCTCCTTCACGTTGGTAGTCGCTGTATTACTTTTTAGGTCCAAGGCTTACATTGGATATTTGTCATGCTACTTCCTTCATCAGCGGAAAAGAGTTTATCCTCAAAATATTGACAGGCGTGTGATGATTCTTGCAAGGATTAAAGAGAGCAATAAAGATTGTTTTTAAAGAGCAGTGGCTATGTGAATCTAAATGTTGGCCACGTCTGTTGGCCACTTTGCACAAGAATATTGGTAGTTAGCCACAGGTTGCTATAGCAATGCCATGTCTTAAATGCGCTGAAAATTGAATGATTGATGCTACAAGTATAATGTGTTTGTGCTGGTCTTGACATTAGGTTTTTTTTAATATTGTTTTCACGTTTCTGTGTGTATTCTGGAGATTATTAAAATACTTTGTTCTTGAAACAGAATAAGCCACTTGCATCATATGATAAAGATGCCTCTTTTTCTTTTTTAAATATATAGTCCTTTATTCAAGGTTGTCATTTGAGAAGATATCTTTTTTTTGTAGCATGACTTTAAACAGCAAGCATGATGTTTTAATATATTGATGCTTACATGTTATAACATACAGTTGAATTAATGCATAAACACTCATTTGCGTGTGTTAATTTTGCAACATAATGTTAGCTTAGAACTTTATAACCAAATATCTATTTGCTTTGTCTTTAGAGGAAAACTTGATTTCTAGTGGCAGGCTGGTGTATTTAACCACCAGGAGGAAATGAGAAATACAGGCTGGCTTTTATTTTTTTTAGGAGAGAAGTTGCAGTTCACTGGTCCTTCACATTAATTTTGCATGTTTGAATCCCATGTGATTTTCTGATTGATATATATGTTTTCTATGAGATAGCTTTAGAAGATCTAATAGTTTTGAATTTATATTCTAAAATCCCAGCCTCTCTTGCATTCTATAGTTGTTTTGGAAAGTATCATATTTGTTTGGAAGGCAGTCACCCTCCACCTTTCGAATTTTATGTAACTAAAATATAATCACACAAAATCCAGCAACTACCAGTTGTTGTTGCTCATCTTGTGGCAGCGTTCTGAACAACACTGGGTTACAGACTTTCCTTTGAGTGCTAAAATGTAAAAATACTACTAAATTAGTTCCATGCCTCAATCCACTGTGAGCCGTGTTTTTTTTTCTGCCCACCCCTTTTGGCATGGTCCAACACATTTTCACGGAGTGTCTTTTTAGTCTAGCTTGTAACCCAAAATAGCCTTAGAAATATTAGCATTGTGGCTTCACTTCCTGGACTGTGAAAAGCACATGATGAAACTCAGGCCCCTAATGTTTTTGACTCGCCACTGATCCATTGTGGTTGTACTAATTTTAACATGCTTTAAAATCCAATTAAGGAATTTTCTCACACCACCTCTCTCAAGAATGCCTTTTTAAAACTTTATCTTGAGATATTAAATGTGTCAAATTACTTTATTTCACGCCCTCTGAGAGTATTGCTTTTTTATCCCTTACAGTTTCCAAAATTGTGGTTTCAGATCTCCTGGGTCATGAGACAAAGCAATAATTGAATGCAAATGTTTCAGCTGTAGCTCGTGGCATCAGACATAAATGTATGGTGCATCACATTTGTGGCAGCAAAACTATGAAAAGAAAGAGGAAAATATGCTGGCCCTGCCTAGCATTGTCTGAGACCAGAGCTGGGCTTGGTTTGCCTACTAGGCAGGCTCTGGTTCATGGAGAGGAAACGTTCTTTCTCCTTTTTGATTATTATAAGAATTTATTTTACTCTTACTCTTTTACTTCCATCTTATTTTTACACATTTAAGGGCGGGAAAGCAATAGGGTACAAGGATCCTCAGTCAGCCCACTGGAAGCACCAACTGATATCAACACTGGAAGTAAAACAGCAGTGCCGGTTGAGAGTTTCTTGTGTAGAGACGATCAGACGATGTTGGGGGTGGTGTGTCTACACTGCAGCTTGCAAATGCTAGTGACTTTATGTAACATAGATGTTATTTGTTAATACTGATGTACGCTTTGAATGTCCCGCCCTGCCACCTCTGGCTGCCTGTGATTGTTTAATGCACCTCTCTTCAATGTTCTTGTCTCTGTTTAACAGCTGTTTTTAAGCGCTAACAATAAGGTGGCAGACAAGAGCGAGAAAGACCTTGCCAACAAATTTCTGACAGAAATGAATGAGGACCAGGTACATCCAGTGCACAGCACAGCCTGCGTTTTGCTTCACCTTGGACCTAGTCAAAGTGGGGACCACTGTTCCTGTACTTCACCCAGTCTCAATGTGTTCTGACAGTGTAGGCCCTTTGTTCTCAACCGACTCACACACAAGGCTGTGGTAGTACTTGCAACCCAGATTGTGGGTATACCAAGGCCTCAAGTGCTTTTCTGTTCATATATTATTTAGCACAAATCTGAACACATTTTCAATTTTTAGTGCATAGTTAGTGTTGGTGGTGGAGGATGAGGCCTATGTTTTTTGTTTAAACTCGACCTTACCATTGCTTTAATTTAGTGTTTGTTGTATGCCAGTCTCCACGAGCAATTTGAGAAGAGAAATAAAAACAATTCAGATTCCAGAGCAAACATAGTTTCCCCATTCCTAAAGAAAGCCATTGTTAATTGGGGCAAGGTGAAGTACAGGACTGGGAATCCCAGTACCAACACAATCAACCTGGTGGTAATTTCATTTTCTGTTTTCCCCCATTTTGGGGCCTATATCTCTGCTGTGTGGTGGCTGGGGCTTTCACTCTCTTTGTGCACATGCACCTGCTTGCATGCGTGTGTCATGGTGTGTAATGCCATGAATGGCTCGGAGTTCTCTGGTCCAAATGGAGGTTGTGAATGCCACTCTTCGGAAGCATTTGATACTGGTAACTCGCGGGAATATGAGGTTTTCCCCATGTGACAGAAGTTGGTGCAATCTGAACTTTGGTTTCCAATGATTCAGGTAGGTCTGCTTATGTTTACGTTTGATCTTTATCATGGGTAACCATTACGTATGAGCATTGTAGGTATTTCAGCAGCACGTTTATTTTGATCTTCCTTTAACATAATACAGTGCCATTTAAATTGGATGCATATTGCAGTAAATGAACCATTAAGCTCAGTAAAAATCCAAAATAATAATTGTCTTTGCCAAGCATTTGTGAGCTTCTGATTACTAGCATGAATGCATTAGTGCATTGTTTTGCTGTGCATCAGCGTAGACAGTGTGCACTACTGTCAGGTTTGTTAGAAGTGCCTTCTTCTGGGAAGATTATTAGTAGCACCCCAATTACCCCACCCCCCTCCTCCCGCTCTTCCCCAGCAGTCCCACATATGCACCATGCATTGAATGTGTCTGTTAATGGCTTGTGCTGGACATTCCATATTCCATATTAGGGCTCGATGCACAGCAGTGAATTAAACAGATCCTGATGTCATCCTGTTCATTTCATGAGCTATGTCATCCGTATCCACTCGTCTGATTTCTTGGAAGAGGCACAACACTGGCTCATGGAATGGCTTCATAAAAAATACAGCACATTGGAATGTGTCTGCAAATAATTTCCAAAGGGTTCAGAGGTTAAAGTGTGTGCGAGCTTTCGGGGGTCCTTTTTTCCCAGGAAAGGAAGGTTATTGTTAATCTGCCAAAGTTAATCTTTTTCTTGGCGCCATCATTCGTTCTCCTTTTAAAAAGCGTAAATCATTTTACCAAATTTGCTTCTAAAAGGAGAATTAGTATAAATGGGCTGTAATACCCAGGTCGGAGGTTATTTGTGATCGGCTGCTAGAGCTCTTGCACATTATCTCTATATTGTTTGTTATCTAGGTGTAATCTTTACATGCAGTCCCGACCCTGTGTGAGAAACTCTTCTGACTTCGGAGGAGGTGTTCCCGCTGATTCAGTCTATTAACAAAATAGCACCTCACTTTATACTTACAAAATCCCTTGTATTGAAAAAACTCTCAGGAATAGCTAGTGCATTCCTGTCCATCACAAATGGTTCATTAATGCATGAGATGTTGGTACACTTTACCTGTATGGCGCTGCTCCTATATAGATATATTTTAAATTGTAACTGCCTTTTTCTCCTGCATCCAGTTTGTCACCTTAAGAAAAGTTCTCTCTGAACCTTAAAGAGTCTTTAGAATATAATTTTTCTGTAAAATACGAACTCTCATCTTGTGGGATCAACCCCGCCTAGTGCTTGTGGGATCAACCCCGCCTAGTGAGCGGTACTTGCAACTCTTCAAATGTAAAACAAGTGGCTGTGATGGCAGGTATCGATGCCTGCTCCTGTTCATTCACGTTTTTATTCATTCTTCGGTTCCACCTTTTTCGCTTACTAAGGTGGACTGAAATTGTGTTTCAGCTTCATTTCCGCCATAGAGGTCGCGCATTGAGTGCTTCCATCATTGATTCTGAGCTTGTGGTCAACTTTGTCACTTTGGTTTTCGTTGCACTGAACACCTCTTATTATGGGTCTTACCCCAGAGGCATCGGCTGAAGGAGTGTGGGAACTGCATGAGTCAGACTAGTCTATCTGATATCAGCAGGGCTTGCATATATCTCTCACCATACATTGTGAATTTTTGTTGGAGACAGTACCTGATGGTACTATTTAATTTGGTCTATTTCCTGTGGGTATCCGGTCTTTTTCTGGGTAAGTGGTCTCAATGATAATGCTATAAAATCTTCGATCCCGAACAGGCCCTGTTTTAAAGGCCAAAGCGAGCCTGCCCTTAGATGATCTTCATGATCCACATCCACAGCCCCCAATCATGTTTCATGACGTTATGCATCCAGCTTTAGGGAAATTATATTTTGTGGCTTGTAATCCCGCACTAAATTCCTCACTGATTTAGCCACTGATGGATGTTCAGTCTTGCTGAAGAACCACTATAAGAGGGTGGCCAATGCTAGAAAAAAAGAAGCGTAAATTGATAACTTTGATGTATGTCATTTTTTGCAATTTTTAAATGTGGTAATAGCTAGCTTATTTAATGGCATTGCCCATGACTCCTGACAGGGGATCTGCTTTCTCACAATGCTCCCTGGCTATTGGCAGTTACCTTACTGATAGCTGCGCCTTAAGCATTGAATAATAACTATGCATTATGCGCAGTAAACCTACACATCAGTTGCCTGTTACCCCCTGTCCACTTTTTCTGCTGTTTTATGAAGGTGATAGTTATGGAATTTTAAAATTACTCCATGTAGAGGTGAAATTCAGTCTCTTGCACTATTGATTGTTCTATTATATGAAAAGTATGAGGGATGGTACATTTTAAAAGGTGCCTTTCAACAACCAAACCAGATCGGAAAGGGCTATTGTTTTGCATGGCCATCTTGAAGGATGGATAAGGATAGTAGCCAAGAATAGGACCAGGCCTGTTCTATCCCATTACCTTGAGGAGAGCCCCAGCATCTCTCTTTGGCTCATCACTGCAGAAGGAAAGACCAGTAAGCCTAACGCTGAACAAGAAGCATGGATTGTCTGAAGGCTGATGGATACCCATGACATGTTATTCACATGGTGTGTGGCCCAAATCAACCTGATTATATTTCTAATGAAAGTTGCAGTTAGCACTTTGTTGTCATTTCGTTTTCAGTCACCAAGCCTATAACATTTGCACTGCCCCCAGTAGTAAGTGCAAATACTCACTTTTGAAAGTTCCTACTTTGTTGAAAAGGAAGCCCTGCAGTTCAAATGATTTTTCACCATTGCTTCTGGGATAAATCCAAATATCTTTTTTTGGAAGTAAAATGGGCATGCCTACTTCTTTGATAAAATGTGTTCAGGTTTGTGTCCTACTAGAATGCTGGGACTGCTGCATGTTCCACTGGGCACTCTTATCACTAGACTAGGAGCACTAACTCAGTGTGTGCTCCTGGTTGGCCAGCCCGGCTCTCCTCATCCAGGATGGCAACTGATAGAGCTCTACCATCATTCAGTAATACTATTCCAAGATATCCAACACGATTGGCATCCCTGGTTTCACTTTTGCCACTGAATAAACAAGCTTCTCTTCCAGTATATCAAGTTGCTCCAGCTCGGTGGAGTTCTCCCTTTCTTCCAGACCATAACCTTTCTATATTTGGTCTTGCTCTTGATTTTAGATCTTGCTGGTACTTGCTTTACATTTTTTGGAGGGGTTGGGCTATCAGTACTTTTGTCTGCAGCACTTGCTATCCAGTTCACCCGACCTGGTATCCTATATTGTAACCTACCTTAGGAGGCATACATCAGCACTGAGGCTATTATTCACTGCGAAAGAATCTGACAGCTAAACAAAAGATTTCTTGAAGTGGTACTTAATTTTCTTTACAGATAAACTTGTGTGAAAAGTTGGCATCATCCTGCTGTTAGGCCTGCTTTCCATTCACCAGCTTCTTTGACTTTGCACCATTTTTGGTTATGGTCTCAGTATGACACGGAGTAATCCAGATATTTCACCAATGATATTCTGTTAGCAGCGGGGGATTTGCTTACAGAATGTATATGGGCTATATATTTTTGTTATGCAGAATATTTTTCACAAGTGGCAAGTGAAATAAGAGACCGATGTTATGACCAAACTCTGAGACTTGAAGTCACCCTAAGGTTTTTGACCACTTTAATGGGGAATGGTACATTTGACCATTTGCTGAGCTCAAAGGCTGATCATCTAGAGGTCCAGCCAGTGATCCTTGATCATGACTTCTTTTATGTTTAGTTTAATTTAATTTTCATTGTTTGTCTTCTTGCAGTGCCATCCAGATGGAGGTGGATCTTTGTGTTGTCTGCGTACATGTAAATGTGGAAGCCCTATGATGGCGAGGGAGGCAGGAAGCTCAAAACAAACATTATAGAGGCCAATCACCATGAGTAGCCCTACAGGATGCATCCTGTTCAGCCAAAGCAGGTGAAATAGACTCTGACTGGGAAACAGATATCCAAAAAGGAAAACGTTTATCTCAGAGCAGAGAGAGATGGGCCTTGAGTAACTCCCTCAAAGTACCCACCAATTGCAAACCGCTAGTCCTCCCAACTGTATGCAACTTTCCATTAACCAGTTGGCCCTTTCAACCATGGTATTTCCTTGAGGATGATACAGGCTCGACCTTTGTGAGCTATGACCGTCTTCTAGAAACAAAAGTCCTCATTTCAACCAGAAGTAGCTGCACACCATTGTTGAAAACAATGGGCTTTGGTAACCCTTCCCTTACGATACATTAGTTAAAAATTTGATTACTACCTTGTTGTCAAGAACCCTGACAAACATTCTTTCTGTCTGTCTGAAATAATAGTCCACCAGTACCACACTGTATCTCTAGCTCTCTCATAAAAAGGCCCTAAGTATAAGTGCCTAGGTTTTCCGATAGTCCATCCAGGAGCTCACTGCCACCATTGGCAACTTAATACAACTCTAATTCTTGTCTGAAAAATTGCAAACTTTCCACCTCCGAATCTTAAACTCCACTTCCCTATCCATTGTAGAGCTCATGCAACTTCTCCTTGCTGAAAGTCATTCCCAAATGTCCAGTGTGTAGCAACTTCACTAATGCTGACCTCACATTTGATGGAAGAATTAGTTCATCTCCATTCAGCAACAATCTCTCCCAGCTCCAGTAAAACCTTAGCATAGGGCTACAACTTGATTGTCAAACACTTCTATATGTGCTACCCCAATTTAACATACTTGACAACCTTCAGCATAACCTCATCATTTCCCTTACAAGTTCTTCATTCCTTCTTAGTAATACATGTTGCATCCCTACTGTGGCAACTTAGCTTTCCATACCCTCTTCACCTTTCTGCTCTTTGGAATTCTCTTCCAACAGTAATAAGTAATCAGTCTTCTTATTTTGTAATGCTCACTATGCTAAATTTGAAAGTAAATCTCCAATTTATTTTTTTGCCCAGTTGAGCTAGCCTGGCTTTTGAATTAGCTGAGTAAACATTTTCTGTCCCACAATGTTTATCAGCAGTTAATGTTCCATTTTAAGAATAGATTCTGACCATGAGATATATGTCTTGAACATATGAATAGTCTATGTTCAAGCTGATATTTCATTTTCAGTTACTGTGTAGGCCGTCTCTTACCGTCTTTAGTGTGCAAGATGATCATGCCAAATTCCTTTTCCCATGTTTGACTTTCTCTGTTAAATTGATCTCCAATCCCATAAGCATTGATAACAACTTTTATACTCACCAGAAGACTTGGATCAAAAGGTTGCAACAAAGGTCCAATCAACAACATTCATTTCAAATGATAAAACACTCTTATTTGGTCACCTTCCCTATCAAATGTCCTCTTAGAGCAACCTTATTAGAGGCTCCTCTCTATTTGAGAAGCCTAGCATAAATTTAGTGTAAAGGTCACAAAATCCCAATTATGATAGCAGCTATGTTGTTTCAGTATTTGAGCTTCTTCTGTTGCTCTCTACAATCCAGGATTGGGATTACTTGTACTAAATACTCTTCATTGGCGTACGTGCACTTGTCTTTTGCTCATCTTTGACTATTTTTTCTCTGTACTCAATACGTTTCCCAGATGAGCATGATTTTCTTCCCAATTCTGTCCAAGGATTAACAAATTATCCTGAAAGGCCAGTATTTCATTGCACCCTTGAATAAAACGCACTCCAAATACTAAAACACAGTGTCCGTGCGTGCTAATCTAATGTCATCATTTTCAACTGAAGCTTACCATCCAAAGTGACAAACACTAAGAAAATGCACAAATCCCTTGCTAAAACCACTCAGGCCAGTTTTGAGGTCTAATTTAAAGAAACACGTGTCATTACTGATCATCCCCATCTTATCATCAATCTTGGATGGAGGTTTCCCATCCACTCAAATTGTGCTGTTGAGGCTGTGCACGTCTGTACATAACCTGAGTTCTTGATTTTTCGTATGCGCAACCATAGTTGCTGACAACCACAGTGATGATGCTCAGTAACTTCATCCAAGCACATCTTATCCAACCACATCTGTTAATTCTTTCCTCAGGCTTCAAAGCACATCTCTCAGCTTGGATTTGACTTGTTGTATGGCATGTTTTAATTTGTACTGAAAATCTTTAAGCTCACCCATTCCTTCTTTAAAGACAGTGTTATGTTTATTCAGAAATTTCATCCAATGCTTTCCCCAACTTTTAACTCATTACATGCCACACTTCATTCTGTTCCCTTCAAACATAATTCACTCTTCCTCTGTCTGACATGTTCCACAAGACTTGATGATACCTTCCTAAAATATCCTGTCCCTTATCAGACGCATAGATTTTCCCACTCCTTGTTACCTTTAGATTCCCAAAGTGGTAGAGAAATATTCAGTCAAATTGATGTTCAATCCTCTATAGGCTTCTGACTTAACATCCAATTCTTTCAGCTCTAACCTAAACCAGTAGATGTTAAATGTGTTAATAACCAAGTTCAACTTCAATTTCTGTAGTGGGATCTCTACACCTTTGTACAGTTGCTATCAATACACTCATCATCACATTGACAGTCAAAACTACATATTTCATGCTCTCCTTCCCTCACATTTACCCAGGCGTTTTTGTTAAAGCCACAACATACCCTGGCAGAGTATCCTAGTACTCCACATTTACTCCACAATTTCCTTGTTGTAGGGCAAATTTTTTAACTTGCCAAATGTCTATTAGGTTCACACCTATGACATGCATCTCCACCTGTACCGTCCCCATGCGTATTTTACTATTACCATTACCTACATTTGTCACAGTGCATACTGAATACACCACATTTCACTTACTTACTCAATAAATATCTTTGCTTCCAGATTGAAATGTCTTTGTAGTCTTCTTAGTGCTTCATCATACTTGTTTGTTTATTCTTCTGGAGTTGGGCCAAAGATGGGTAGGTGCTTAAATATTCTCTGGACCTCCATCCCCAAACAATGTTTCACATTGCATATTTTCCTACTCAGGCGAGATTAAAAACCATATTTTACTCCAGAATATACATTAAATACTTTGAACCAATTTGTCAACATGTCAGTGGTTCTCCTGGTGATTGTAGAAAGATCAATCAACAAACTGGGGAATGAGGGGCTTTTTATAGAGGTCCAACATAAATGCCCAGTCAGATACTGTAATCTAAAGGTATGTAGTTCCTCTTATAGTGGTGCCTAGGAGAAAAGGTGTGAGCCAAACCACCATCGTTTGTAATTACAACCTCGGTGGAGTAAGGTGTGGGGAGGAGAATAGGGGAAATTCCTTATTTCGGAACTAGGGTCCTCACACACCTAGCAAGCTAGATGTCATGCTTCATCATATGGACCTGCTCCTCGTCGGGTCGGCGCTGCAATACCCAACGGGCACCCTTAAAAGGGGCTCTTTCGCTGAGATCTTTTGTTCCTTGCCGTATGATGAAGTGCGGGTGAAGATTGGCAGATGCCCTACTCGCCAGGATCCAGGCAGTAGAGGCAGCTCTTAAATCAGCCATACAATTGACTATGTTTAAATCCGAATTGGCTAAGATCAATAGTGAAATAGCCGACAATAAGGAATATTTGCTAAAACAAAAGATTGCCAAATTACAGAAGGATATCCAAAAATTCAATAAGGAGACAGTCTATCCTTATTTAAAGGATGACTATATCGCTTCAAGGAATGGATATTCATCTGATGAGGGCACTGACAGTAGTAGGAGGGGATCCTCCAACAGCGATTCAAGTACTGATAGTAGAGGGAGTTACAATCAAAGAAGGGCAACTACCCTCCTTACTCCAACTACCGCAACGCACCTGTGTACCATGGGCCTCCACCACCACCCCCTTTTGGCAATTCCCGGTGTATCCTCAAGGTCAACCTCAATACTACAATATGGACAACCCCTTTTTAGGCAGAGGCTGGGGCAGAGGAAGAGGGCGAAAGAGAGGGATGCAAAAGGGAGTGCAGTGGCAAGATCAAACGATGCACACAGTAGAGACCAGGAGCAGGACCAGGGGAAAAAGAACTAGTGATCAACCTGTCCCATAGGACCCTAACTGAAACTGAAAAGAGGGTACTTGAGAAAGGACTGGGGTATGTACCAACACCCAAACTCGACAGGTTTAGAGACACGTGTGAAATACACCGAATTCTTTCGTAAAATCCGTCTGAAAGCTTTTTTCCTTGGTACACCGCAAGTTGATACAGAGGACTCAGGTCTACGAAATCCCTCCACTTTCACCCCCAACAACGGGATGGTGCCCCTGAAATACCAACTTTTGAAAAGGCGGTACTGAAAGATTTGGCAGGTATCCCTTTGGGTAACCCTTTCCATAATTTATCTAATGCTGAACAGACAGCACAGTCGTTGGCAGATGATGTCAATATAACAATAAAACAAGCAGACAAGGGAGGGGCCACGGTGATCCAATCCACTACTGACTATGATCGCGAGTGTAGACGCTCAACTGGGTAACACCAAGTACTACACCCCGATCCCAGAAGATCCTACCGCCAGACTGAAAACAGAAATCTGTAGTATGGTATATGAAGCAGAAACCAATGGTTGGATTTCGAAAAAGAAGCCGACTTCCTGGTAACAAAGGACCCAAGGGTACCTTACTTCTATACACTACCCAAAATACATAAGGGCACCACACCAGTACCAGGAAGGCCCATAGTGTCAGGTATAGGATCACTCCTGGAACCTCTGTCCAGATTTTGTGACCATTTCCTTCAGCCAATAGTGAAGAAAATTCCCTCATATATACGTGATACTACTGACATCCTTCACATCATAGAGGGTATACAGGACACGGATGAAATCAAACCTCCTGGTCACTCTTGATGTAGAAGCGTTATACACAAACATTCCCCAGCGTGCTACTCTGATGGCCATTGAGTCATTATTGATGAAAGAAAATTGGACCTCACCGACTCCAATTTCGTTCATCATGGGGTGTGCCACTTTGGCTTTGACTGAAAACTATTTTGAATACCAGAAGCAACTATTCCATCAGTCACAAGGTACTTCCATGGGAAGTACCTTTGCTCCTAGCGTGGCCTGTCTATACATGGCCACCTTCGAAGAGAACTGCATCATGAACACGAACAACCCGTACATCAATAACCTTTCCTTGTGGAAAAGGTTTATTGATGACATTCTAATCTTCTGGAAAGGTGACAAGGCCACCTGTGAGGAGTTCTGCAATTGGATAAACATACAAAATGAATTCTTGAGATTTACACATACCATCTCTGAGACAAATATACCATTCCTAGACCTTAATCTGAGACTTGACCGCACAGGGCTAAGCACCACCCTCTATAAGAAACCCACTGATAGGAACAGCCTTCTACTATATCAAAGTCACCACCCGAAGGCCTTGAAAGACAACCTCCCGTTTGGCCAGTTCCTCCGTATCAGGAGGAACTGCAGTACCTTGACAGACTACAAGACTGAGGCGAGGGGTCTGGTAAATAATCTTAAACAGAGAGGTTACCCTGAATATCTGGTCAAGAACTCCTTCAAAAGAGCCCTTAACAATCCCAGGGAGGCGCTGTTGAAACAAAACCTAAAGAACTGACCAACACTTTGACATGTGTTACTTCTTACACACCAGACTCCACACGCATTAAGGGCATCATTAAAAAGCATTGGGGAATACTTAACACAGGAGATATGGAGATCCCTACACCTAGGTTTGCCTTCAGAAGAACTAAAAATCTGAAAGATATCATTATACACACAAGACCCAAAACTGTGAATAATAGAACACAAAGAACACTTTGGGATCTGCCTCCGGTCACAGGGAATTATCCGTGTGGTACCTGCTCAGTCTGTGAACAAACGAAAGCCATCAAGACGATAACACTCACAGACACGTTCACATGGATTCTAAAAACCATACGAACTGCAACACATCAAAATGCATATATCTGTTGATATGCCCATGCGAGAAGAAATACGTAGGGATGACTATGAGAGCTATCAGAATACGCATCACAGAACACAAGAGCAATATAAGATGCCAGAAAGTCACGACCAAGATGTACACACACTATAGAGAGCAGAGACATAGTCCAGAATCTTTACTGTGGCTTGTTCTTGAAACCCACACCAACATTACCCCCATGCACTATTTAGAATAGAGCAACGGTGGATACACCGTCTGTCCACAGTCCAACATGGACTGAATGATGATATTCCGTGGGCCTCTTTGAATAACAGATAACATTGACCTGGTCAGGTTTTTCTTCAGCTAAATCCAGGGCCTCCTTAGACATGCATGACTCATTGGATTCACGTTTGCGGTATACGTTATCGCCACCAACTCAATGTGTAATGAGACAACCAGACAGCATGATGGGTGGATATAATGGTGGACTAGACTGAGATGTGTCATCAATTTTAAGATCAATTACTGACGCCAACATAGGCTAAACTAAGACAACATGAGAGGACTGGGGACATGCTTGACGATCCCCACTCCAAGATGGCCGCCTCTGCCGGCGTAGTAACCCGATAGTGGGTGACTACCATACTTCACCCTTGTGCTCAAGGGGTTACCCACGCACATTGTGAGCAGTAACAACATACTACCGGTTCTGGTTTTTTGATGTTACTGGCGCCAATACTGACATGATAATGACATCAACAACACCAGGGTGATTGGCCACCATCCCTATTCCAATATGGCTGCCACTGCCATCACAGCGTCATATTGGTTTAGCGCTGCACCTTCACACGTAATGACGTGTTCCGGGCCCCGCCCCGTGTCGCGCAAATACCCGGAAGAGTATTTCAGCACCTGTTATGGGGCTGAACCACACTTCTCCGGTGCCGGCGATAGGGGGTAGGTGATTCGGCTCCTCCTGAACTACGGGAAGGTGAGTAATGAACGATTACTGGGCTGGATTTTGAAGCATGACCAAAACGGGTAGACTGTATGGATGCTGACAGATCAGCGCTGATTGAATACACCGCGCAACCGATCGGTCTGACGGTGCGCCTTTGGGTGGACCGCGAGGGGTTGGACCGAGATTATGGGACCAGATGATGGGTGGGCGCTCTAGAGAGAGTATGGGCGCCCCACGTTGTCTGGGAGATAATACCTTGACCTGGCTCACTCGGGGTCTTGCAGGGTCTCTGCTTCCTCTGGCTCGTTCCCTTTTCAGGGGCACCGATAGACACCGTTGGATGCCGATGGATAAATTATGTGCTCCCTGATTGACGCACACCACTGTGAGTTACCTGCGTGGGGTTTGGGTTTTTGAATTTAAGCCCGTGTAACTCTTTGATTTCTCATCTATGCCTTACAGGACACCATGTTACAGGTGTCCTCGTACTCCGCCGGACACCGACTGGAGTGACTCCCTCATTGTAGAGAGGTGAGTTTTTTATTGACAGCGGACCCACTTCCTAGTCCTATCGTTGAGGTGGGATTCACGAGCACTTATGAGACAGAGTACAATAAGTGTATGAATGCCGTTCCTGTGACTGTCTTCAATTGGGGAGAACAGTCTTCTATGTTTTTAGATTTTTAACTTCACAATACCGGGTGTCTAATAATAGGCTCCGTTTTTATCACTTGCCTAGGTGTTTGCACTAATTAAGTATGCCGATTTTATAATTGAGGTGACCGGAGAGAGAATAAATGGACATTGTGTAACCTATATACGTGTGATACAGCTATACCTTGACCCTGTTTCCCTTTCTTCCTTTAGATTAATTGAATACACTACAGCATTTTGATACGTAGTGTGAACATGTGGTAGGTAGTTACTGACCCCATCACATTGTGTAGATAGATTCACTGAGTAGGTCCTGAAGAATTGCCACGGATCAACCTGACCATTAGGCAAGAAACATGTTGACCTGTAGAGTTGGACATAGCCTGAACTAAACCTTTGAGCTAGATAGGCTGCCACTCTGTTTATTCATTTTTAACGAAGTGGATAGCCAGCCAGAATAAAAGTATTATTTGGACTGTCCTACTTCTTTTAAATTATCCCTGCACGATATCTACACCCCTTGGCCCACACACTCGCACTGCATCACACACACCCGCACTTCATCATACGGCAAGGAACAAAATATCTCCGCGAAAGAGCCCCTTTTAAGGGTGCCCGTTGGGTATTGCAGCGCCGACCCGACGAGGAGCAGGTCCATATGATGAAGCATGACATCTAGCTTGCTAGGTGTGTGAGGACCCTAGTTCCGAAATAAGGAATTTCCCCTATTCTCCTCCCCACACCTTACTCCACCGAGGTTGTAATTACAAACGATGGTGGTTTGGCTCACACCTTTTCTCCTAGGCACCACTATAAGAGGAACTACATACCTTTAGATTACAGATTGTAGAAAGATGGCACAAAAGATTGCATGAAAGTAAGAAAAAACCTAAATGTAAATAGAAATGTTGACAGAAAAAAGTGTGACCAGGAAAAAAAACAAGAATATTTAAACGCTGAATAGTGTTCAAAAACAATGTAATCTGATAAACTTCCCCAAGCACTTATCAACATGCAGTTGATAGATAGATGCAACTGGTCCACACATAAATGTCTAAAATAGTTGCATGCCCTGCCTGATGGCATCATCAATCCACTAGTCTGCAACGCCACCTCCAGTTTGAACTTATCCTTGTAAAATGGCAATATGAAACCCATGGTCATGCTCTTCAAGTATCCACTGCAAGACAGGCACTCCAAAGATGGCGGCATGAAATGCTTTGTGATGCCACGCAAGTGTCTACAGCAAAGCGGAGAATGTAACCAATGGTTATCACATCAACCACCGGTCAGAGTATATTGTGTAGTAAGGCGTCATGTGGTATGGTGACATGTTGGGCGGTGTATGTCATTCATGGTGTATTATGTGGTGTAGTGTGGTTTGGCCTGACGTGGTTTGATATGGTTCATATGATACATTGAGATACACAGTATTGTTTTCTGGTGTTTTATAGTGTGATAATAAGCAGTGTGTGATGTGGTGCTCTGTGGATGATATGCCTTGGAGAGCGTCCGTGATGTTGGATGTTAAGCGTTGTAGGTGTGGTGTGGACCAGTGAAGTGTTAGGTAGTAGTGTGTGTTAAGGTGTGATATTTTTGTGAGTTTTGTGGTGTTAGATGGTGTCATTTGATATTGCTGCCATGGTATGGTTTGATGATTGGTAGCATACTGATGGTGTGGTATATTGCTATGTAGTTCAATGTTGTATGTTGGAGTATAGAAGGATGTAATGTGATGTGGTGAAGTATGGTGTGAGATTGTGCAATATGATTTTCACACCTGTCATTCATCAGTCATGGTGTTGATGTTGTGTTGATAGTATGGTAGGTAAGAAGTGTTCTTGCATAGTTGATGTATTTCTTTTTAGATTGTCGTGTGTTGTGATGTTGTGCTGCTGATCATGTGTGCGGTGGTACATTGTCATGTTGTTTTCCATGGTATGGTTTTGGACATGTGGTATGGCATGATTTTACATAATGAATATCACTGATGGGGGAAGTGTTGGCAGTTGTGATGTGGTGATATAAGCTGTATAATGGCTTGATGTAGTGTTTAGAGGTGTGCTGCGGTGTTTTGTAGTCTGTTGTAATGCAGGAGATTGTGTTGTAATATTTTCCAGTTTGATATGAGTGCCAGTGCTTAGTTCCTGCTGTGTGTTTGGTCATGACTGGTGACAGTAGGTGTAGCTGTAGAGATGCCAGTTGTTCCTCTTATGAGAGCAGTGTGCTGAAATGAGAGGACCGAGTTTTTATGTAAATTGCTACTCACAATGTTGTTCACATGTAATGTTAGTTTTAGAGAGCTGACATTAACAGCATGGACACGGTTTTTTAAATTGTTTTTTGTTTGCCAGTTATTTTTCTCCCAGGGAGTGTGGAATTTAATAAAATATCTACTTGTCCATGGAAAAGGTTCCTTCATAAATTGACTTGACCTGTAAAAAAATCCAATTCTCCCTTTGGTGTCATGTAGTGCAGCGGCAAACTATGGCAGCAATCTCATTATGTAAGAGCTCTGATAATAGCCTCTCTGATTATGCCATGGCTCATCCTATAGTAGGGTTTGAATACTAGCTATTCCCTTATTTTAGCACCTTTCTGCAGATCTACATACTAGGGCTGGAGGTAGCAGTATGCAATAGTTCCAGGGTTGTAATGCCCTTTTGAGTCTGTGCACACCTACTAACTTGCATGTTATAGGGGTTTTTACCAGCTCTTCTCTAATCTTTTCCCATACTGAGAAAGGTTGGAAATTTACTCCTGCCAAGGGCAGAAGTAAAACTTCTAAGGTTGGGAAAGAAATGGTTGGAAGGAAAGTGAACTTGTAGACACTTAACATATTTTTGCATGAGCAAATCTACATGTGGATTTTTGCTTGTGCAAAATGCAGTTCACAATTTATTTTTAGGAGTACAATTTCCTGGCCTTCGTCTGCAAATTCACTGTGATTGATAGCATGCGGCTCTTTCAAGAGTAGCATATTGGCACACACAGTAGTTTTGTTCAATGCCAGTAACTACTGTGGCAATGTGTGCCTTTTGAGACCAAAACATATTTTAGCTTTTTGCCAATGTTTGTTATGATGGTGAGGGCGCGGCATCTCCCACAACAATAACGTTTTACAAAATCCATGTAAAAAAAAGACACGCATTGACAAAACCAAAAGACTAACCACCAATGTAAGGACCTATTTTCATGTTTCCCATAATCTTGTTGAAACTGATTAAAGTGATTTTACATTGTGGATATTTTTGGGAAATACTAGCATGCATCAACATATGAACATTTTATTTTGAAAGCAAAGAATCAACATTTTTGCTTTCAAGCTTCTGCAAATATTTACATCTAATCAGAGAGCACTCAGGGAGCATTATACATAGCCTGTTATTGTTAAACTTTGCAAAAGTGCGCACACATTTTTATACTGAAAGCACTGTCAGTAGTGCAGGTTGAGCTTGCAACATTTGCTTAGAGTGCTCACCCTAATAATAAAGGCTTTGCATTATTGAACCATAAATACAAGTTCAAACAGAATTAATATATAGACACATATATTGCCTTAACTGCAGACACTGCCCTTCCCTGATCCGTAATGTGGTACGGTAAACTGGCAGCCAAAGGGTTTGTGCTGCATGGGATTAGGCCTACTTGTCGTAAGTACAAAATAAACATGAAAACATATTGTCCTTGACCCCAAACAATATTTCCTGAGTGTCTATAGGAGTTCTACACCCCTGTATCCCAATTGCTAGCTCTGTAACTGAACTTAAAAATTTAATTTTTCATAGAACAAACCCCAAGATCTGGAATTTAGTTTTAATACTTATCTTACTTAAATAAATGTGATACCTTTAGGATAGAACACTTGCAATATTCTTAATATCTGATCAATTTGATGGGGGTAATGCTTTCTGTGTGTTGCAGTTATAGACTTGACAGTTCAAAAGTAACTGATTCCTTTTCATGATGAAGAATTGGTATCAATAGGGTAAGGAAACACAACTGTGGAGCCCACGTGTATACACGCCATAAAGTACAATGATCTTTTCAAAAGGTGATCCTTGGTCATCCCGGATCTATCCGGCTTCATACCGGGAAGGAATACTGTGCTTAACTTGCCTCGATTGCGTGGGGTCCCGGGCGTGACAGAGAGAATCTGTGCCTCTTGACACACAGATGGCCTTTGACACAGTGGAATGGCCCTTTATGTATGCAGTTTTGGAGAAACTGGGGTTCGGCCCTCCCTTCATCTCCTGGATGCGGTTCCTATACTCTAACCCCCTCGCTCAGGTGACGGTGAATGGGGGCATATCCTCATTGTTCCACCTTTGGCAGGGGACGAGACAGTGCTGTCTGCTTTCACCACTGATTTTCACACTTGTCCTGGAACCGCTTGTGGCCTGACTTCGTCGTCATCCCCTGGTCAGAGGGCTGAGATGGACTGCAGATCAGGAACATAGAATCTCCCTTTATGCGGACGATATCCTGTGCTATATAAGCTGACCCATCCTTTACCCTAGATAGGCTAATGAACATATTCACGCTCTTTCGTCGCTATTCGGGCTACACCATTAACTGGAATAACTCGCTGATCTCCATTCTCCATGGGCCAGTGCCTCGCCTACCTCATGACTGTGCAACTGGAGCGGTCACTGGAGGTTTCCTCTATCTGGGAGTGTTCGTCACCATGGACCCTGACTTTTTTTTATAAACGCAACCTTGAGCCACCACTAGCACGCTCATGAGGGGACGTTCAACACTGGAGGGCCTTGTCTCTGTCCCTATTGGGGAAAGTGGACCTATTTAAGATGATGGCCCTCCCCCCTTTCTGTATGCACTTCAGAACACACCTTACCCAGTTCCATAGTCCTACTGTCAAGCTATAGACAGCACACAACGTACACTTCTCTGGGATGAAGCAGCAGAAATTGACGAGGGGCTGGTACGACGGGGGATAGTTCTCCCCGAGCTACTGGGTGTCACAACTTATTGTCATTAATCATTGGGTTCATCTCCCTGAAGACGAACCAGCCTATAGGATAGACAGGAGTAACATGCTGCCCGAGGGCTATCTTAGAACCAACTATGGAGGCCTCCGCACCACACCCCTCCCCAGCCCCACAGCGGTCACACTTACCCTTTGGTAAACGGCACTGACTGCTATGAGCTGGCGGGGGACAATCACGCGTGCCACTCCCTTATGGGAATCCGCGCGACTTGACATTGCAGGGGGGGGGGGGGGCTTTGATAAGTGGGATCTCATTGGCGTGCCCAAGATGAGACTTGTGGAAACAGGGTGAAGTACTCACAGTCGAAGAGTTAGAAAGAGAATACCAAATGGCACTCACTGAGTCCTACCAGTATTTACAAATCCACCATGCCCTACAAAAAGTGCTGCCAAGGGGTGAAAAACTCCCTGAATCCTCCCCACTTGAAGATAGGTTGGATGACTATATGCCCAAAAAGGTGATCCCGTTTACGTACAAAAAATTGTTGAATAATTTCCGTGACCCTTTGACCCACTTGCGAGGGAACTGGGAGCGAGATTTAGGGAGCCTAGAAGATGATGAGTGGCCTGAGGCTTTGGCATCCTCCAGGGAGGTGGCTATTAGATCAAGATTCCACTTGGTGCAGCTCAAAATTCTCCATAGATGTTACTATGCCTGTACAACATTGGTTAATATGGGGAAAACGGATACGAGGCTGTGCCCCAAGAAATGCAGTCAGGAGGGAAAATGTTTTCATATGATATGGAGTGTGCCCACCGGTACAAAGATATTGGTTAGTGGTGATTGACTGTCTCAATAGTGTTTGTGGGAGTGACATGGTACCTTCAGCGAAATGGTGCCTCCTGAATATCTGGAACGAAACAGATCTCACCCATATGGAATGCTTCTGGCTCACACTGGGGTTGATGGTAGCTAAACGTAATGTAGCATGACTGTGGGGAGCTGAATTAGCACCACGCCTAAGCAAGTGGAAGAGGGACATGGACTGGTATATGCAGGTGGAGAGAGTGGTTTTAGAGGGCTGGGGTTGCCTGAATAAATGGACTAAAATATGAGGGAAGTAGAATGCATATCCGGGGAGAGCTGGATGCTCCAATTTCTGATGCTGGGGATCAACGATGTTTGGGCTTTGTCACCGCCCTGTGATCTGTTGGGGGAGGTGACTGGGTGTGCAGGGGTTTCAGAGACTTTGTGGGAATTTGTCACCATATGTCTGTTTTACCAATATGTAACATGCTGTCAACTGTCATCACATTTCTCTTTGTTGTATATACAATAAAAAGTTCTTTATTTTAAAAATGCATCGAAAAGGTGTGCTTGTGTTGCTAAAAGGGACATAGTATCACTTGAGTGTGCTTATATGAAAATTTGTGTGTGTTTATGTGTGTGTGAATGTGCATGTGTACGCTTCTCTTTTTTCTGATCTACATATTCTGGTGATTACTTCTCAATAAAAACAAATTCTAAGTAGTGGTGTCTAGAAATCATAACTTTTGGGAGATTATTGCATAATTAATTGTTTTTAACCTTGCATGGAATTTGGAATCACCAGTAAACGTAATTGTATATATGAATGTGATAATTTCCTTTTCCATTCTTAAGGTGTTCCAGGAACAGTTAGAGTGTTTGGCAGTAACAACCATTAAGGCTCTCACCGCTGTCAAACATAAATCTCCTGCTGCTAAGGTAAATGTCTGTGTATTGGTTTCCCCAATAATACAACTTTCAATTATAATTAGCATCTCTATATCCTGATGGCATCGCATCGCAATGCTATGCTATGCTACCACATTACTGATTTTACTTGGTAAATTATTGCTTCTTAATCATAGGCAAAAAAGAAACCGTGTATTACTGAGTGATGAACAAAGGTGTAGAATACTGTAGCTAACGCAAAATGTAAATTACCATATACACATTCACTATATCGTAGATGTGGATCTGGGACAGACTGGTACAGTTTCAAAGTTGATAGGCTTCAAAGAAGTTTTGACTGCGTATATTGCAGAAAAATAAGGCTAAAGGCAACAACCTTGTTTAGTGGCCCTATGTGTATTTATAAGGGTATTGTTATCCCTGTTAACTGAGATAGGGATTTGGGAACAATAGCAGTGGTTTTGTATTATCTTATCAAAAGAGGAGTAATTTGCATACTTTCCTCCACCAAACACAAACTACAATGAGATCCTATCAAACTGTTTCTTGGATAATTGCCGTAGGTGAGCGGATATTTGTGAACTTTCGGTTAGGCTCATGACAAGGTTTGGAGGTGAGGTGATGTCTTCCCCTGGAATAAACCTATGTTCAATGTGAGAAACAAAAGAAGATATTTGGGCAATATGTCCTAGAATATTTTTGAGTTAGTCTTCAAGTGAGGAATGAGTCGGTAGGATTCACAATGAAGTGAGTCCTTATCATTTTTGTTGAAGACCACAGTTCTGACTTTCAACTATGTATGGGGTATAACACCTGCAATTGTAATATCTAATACTATTGTAGGTAAAATCAGTTTGTATATTTCACTAAGGACAGAAGCAGGGTCAGCTACCTTTCTGTTGGCAGGGCCTTGTATAGTTATTTCCTACAGTCCTATTTTCTTGTCCAGAAACTCACTAAGCCCCTGTTCTATTAAAGGGGGAAGAAATAGTGTCTTAAACAGCTACTTATCTGTCCTGTTATTGCCAGTTGGCCAATTCCAGAGGTAGAATAAAAGGCACTATAATACGGATATCTAGAATGTCTTTTGTATTGTATAGCAAAAGTCATTTGACTCTAGGATAGATTTAATGAATTCTTTAGATTCTTTGTATTTGTTGCAGGAAGACTGACTCAGTATTTGCCCTAATTAGATTTTTTGGTTTTCTAAGCCAGCACATTGTTTTGCTAGTTTTAGCAAAGTAGATTCCTTTAGTTTGACCTTGATCTGAATTATGTTTGTAGAAGCCTGATACTAACCATCTATTCCTCCGTACGATAATAGCATGTCCAAGCTCTGGAATCTCTCGTTCTTAATTAATTGTATTATCGTAATACCATTGGACTTTGGCAGCTCCCACCGTGAATGACTGGATTCAGCCGCTAAGATACACTTTCAGCATCACTTATATGATAAAAGGGGAAAGGGTTCCTAAATTAAGCCTCAGAAATTAAATAACTTTATTATAGTTATAAGCTGTGCTTCCTCCCCTAAATCATAGGACTCTTGGGAAGGTCCCGGTACTGGTGTTGACACTGGATCCTAGTCCCACAAAATTTAATGTAGCAGCTGAATGGTTCATCACACATAGATAAGGAAATAGATTTGCCCAAGAAAAGATTAACGCTTGAGTGTTGTTAGCGTGAAATTGAGAAAATAGTGCATCCCCTGCCAGATAAATTATTTAACATTCAAATGTTTTGAGTGGAATTAGGAAAAAGGGACTTGGAAGGTATGATGAGGGGAATTTGTAAGCTTAGATTTATTAAAATTTGAGTGTAAGGGTATTGCAGATTCATTGGCAAGACAAAGGTTATGCATGCATTTGTTTTCAGCTGAAGTGTGATTGTGCGTTTGTACTCAGTGACTGGTTTAAAGAGGAATGGGATGTTCATTGCACCATTGTATATGTTCTAGATGATGAAGAAGGATGGGTGGCAGTGGGGGTTACATACCATGGGCTGTAGAGTCCTAATTTTAGAATACTCTAAGCAGTTAAAAGTTTCTGTCACTAAACAGAAGATTAAGGGTGTTCATGATAATGAGAGTTTCCTTCCCTTCTAGACAATAGGGTATGTGACAATTAATGACTATAGTTTTGCTTTCATAAGTGTTCAAGAAATCAAAAGAGGCTTGAAAATTAAATGAATACCTTACAGAACTAGGAAGTGTATATGTGTATCTTCATTGTGTTCCTTTTATATGTATTCAGCCAAATGCATTTGCAAATACATTTTTCTAGCGACCTATAACAAATAAAGAAAGTAGCCCTTTCATGGGTCTGTTTCTGCAAGTCTATTTATTAGTGAAGAAAGGAGCCCTTTTCCTAGGTGTGCGTTACCCTTCGTCTTTGTTATCTTGAGTACCCCTGCTGGTTTGGACTTCCCTCTCTCTTTAACAGTCATTACCTACAAGAGCATATGTATCAACAGGGTAGTTCTGTTTTGGGATCTACTAATGTTAATATCTGTCTTTTTAGCGCAACTGTGCATATATGTCATTTTCAGCTGCCTCCTGGCATTTCGAATTTGCGTTTTTTGTCTTCATGGCTTACAGCTACCGATGAGATTAATCCTCTTTCCTGTGATCTTCAACTTTGTATGGATTTTTGCCTTTGTTGTTGCCATTATTCTATTACTTGTTTGTGAGGCATTGGATGGTCTCACCTTCCATTCTTGTCCCATCTTGATTTACCTCAAGTCCCAAGACATGCATTTCTGCTTCTACTGTTGTGGCATATTGTTTTTCTGTTTAGTCGAAATCGACTTCCACAAGGGAATGTCCATCAAAAGCAGGTCTCCTTTTTCTTGAGTTATTCCACTTACGGTTGGAGCAACTTTCTCTTCACTAGTATGTTTTGGTCAAAGTTGTGCAGTATTAAAACCTTTTCTCCTTGATTGATTGCAGAACCTTTACACCTTGCTTCTTGCAACAGCAATTCCTTTTATTGGTATGATGAGAGTATAGCCACAGTGACTCTTGGATGGTTATTTTCTCCATGTTTCCTGTGCCTAACTGGTGTACTTAGTTGATGCGTATTACCTTGCAAGTCAAAGTTCTAGTCAAATAGCATTTATATGTAGTCCATGATGTTGGGCCCTTCAAGTTCTTTCCAATTCTCTCTCCTCTAATATCTTAATATGATTGTCACCACTTTTAACTTTTCATTGATTGTATGCTCAGCGGAATAGAAGCTTGTTGTGTGTTTTTCTAGGTCAGCTACTATCTGGCCTATTTGATTTATGTCTTGTTAGAAGTAGCCATTATGCCAGATAAGCTTTCTCACATTTCTTCCAACAGAATTTGGTTATCTCTCTGATTCTTTACTTTTTACTTGTGTGGCATTCAGGCCACACAAGGATCTGGCCAGTCGCCTTAGCCTATACTGAGTAATTCTAATCTTAATGATAGGTGTTCTTCTCATCCTCACTTCTCAAGGCCATTGTAGCTTGCTATGTTGTATTAGACTGTTTCTTAGTTTGTACTATAATCTTAACAGCTATGGTTTCCCCGGGTACATTTGTGCATCGACATTTCTATTCTGTTTTGAGCCCCCATCATTTAAGATCTGGTTTAGGATTCCCCATGTACATCCAGAGTGTGTTGCCCACTGGGAGCATTCTATAATTTTGTGGCAAGGGAGCGGGTCACTCCCTATTCTATTAGTTGCAAGGCCTGGTCCTGCTCCAGTACAACATCAATCTTCCAGTGTAGAGTAAAATGGCTTCTCGTCGTAGCACCTTGTAAAAGTTGATTTTTTCCTTGCCGCTTGCTTCACATCTCTGTGGGATGCCCATTTACTGAGATCAGCTCACTTCACCCCTTTCAGGACTGAACTATCAGGGTCACTTTAATGTATTTTGTTTGATCTTTGTGCAGTGTCTTAGTCCTTTTTTGCCAACCACTGACCTTGTTTTCACTGCCAGTACCTTTGTTGGCCCACTTCACTCACCTGCATATCGGTCTACAGCCTTCCTTTCGACTTGTGTCTCGGCCCCACAATCATTTTACTCCAATATGGACTGTTTTGCCTTCATTCTGCATCCTCTATTGAGTCTCCAGGCTGGGTCTGCAGGCTTCTGTGTTTGCGGTGTGTGATCAAAGCACTTGATTCCCCTTTTCAAAACCACGTGGATGGCTTCTTTTTTCTACGTGCCCTGCTGGTTTCCTAGGCATCTCTTTTTCGTGCAAAACTTATTTTGAGCATCTGCAGTCGTGAAGTGCCGGATCCTCTCTATGGTGTGGTTGGCATAGTGGCCAGCTTAACCATTCCTCTGATAAAGGGGATTATTTAAAAATCTTGAAGCAGTACAAGATTGGTCTTACCTTGAATCCTGAGGCACATGCCTCACAGGGGAAAGAAGACAAAGCAGGCAACTAAAAGTATCTCTTATGTTGAGCACAATGAAAAATTAACAGTTACCTGACACCATCATGAAGGACAACACAAACACCATATTGTAACATGAGATCCCTAGTCCTTGTGTTTCTGCTCTTAATAAGACCTTCCATTAATTGTTATCTAATGGGTTAGTACAGCTGCTTGCTAAACTGAAGAAGGATATTGTAGATCTAAAGGTTGATATACATATAATAAATGGTAGACGTTGAGTGTGGAGCCACAAGTACTGAAAATAATAACGGGTATAGGAGACATATTGAAATGAAATAAGAATTTATTTTTATACTGCAAGAGCTTCATGAAAGATGTAATGTGCTGGAAAACCAAGTTTTACTGGATAACAATTGGATCAGGAATTTGAAACAAGGGTTGAAATTTGACAGTATGTCAACCTGCGAGGAATACACTTAAAAACAATCCGATTTTCTTATCCGCATTATAAGAGCCCATCAGCTGTGCAAAAGAAATGCTGCAGACTCTGATGTTTCACTACCTAGCTTTATTTGAAGCGCTTCCACCTTGCCCCCCCATGACACGACCAACTGTCGTGTAGTTCCTATAAATCTATATAGGATCTGCGCGTTTTAGACAAGGGATTGGTGTCCAAACTCATTCCAGACACCCCCAAAGGATATGTTAGTCTGTAGACCAGCCAGCTCACAGTGCCACTATAAGCCCCACAACCTTACCAAGGAGCGAATAGTTTCTGGCAACTATCGAACATGACAACCCTGACCCCTCAGGGATCATGGAAACAGTACAGTACTTTTCGCTCAGTCACTCGTGCTCACATTGTCTCAGAGAGAGCCACAGAATAAACGGTGGCGACGTTTTCAATAAGCATGTATTGAACCAGCGTCATTCTAGTGTAAAATACGTGTGCTGCAACAACCATAAGACAGTAACGGATATAGACTATTACAAGCACCAAGAGAGTAAATAAAAGGTAGAATTCCACCATAGTGCTAAAACAATGAATATATGCAGGCATATAAATACATGACAGTAATAATATGTACTCCTACGATGCAAACCCTAACTAGATGTACCTAAGTGTACTTAGCAGGTATGTAGTTGTATAGCCAAGAGAGAGTTAAGGACCCCGTCTTGGTCTCGAGTTGGACACCCCGCGAGGGATGTCAGACCACTGTGTGCTGGAGTGTCTGCGTGCAGGGACTTCAGCATCTCGTGTCAGCATGGAAGTTTCTTCTCCTGTCATTTGCCCAGCGAAGATGTGATGCTTATATACGCGAAAGGTACCCTCAAAGGTTCTACCTAGATGCGTCATGGTACTATGGGCATGTCGGCTAAGGATGACGATAGTGGTGACACTTATACAGAGTTATTATGCAGAAGATGGTAATCCTGCTGTGATACTGAGAATTCTCATGCATAATAAATGAGACTAGTTTTCGGAGAAAACCACACGACATTTATGCGGCACCTAACTAGGTAAAAGGTCAGCACTAGAACCGTTCTGTAGAACAATGGCAGGACAAATGTAGGTAAAAGGTTGTGCAACTACCTAGGCCTATAATGGGGTCCATTGGGGTTCATAACACAACCTGGAAAACTTTCTCACACCATTCTTTACATGACATGCTCCACAAAAACTCTTATTCAGCAGCAATTAATCCTGTGATCATGCTTGATTTTGTACCCATCTAACACACATTGAGTCGTCATTTAAGCTCTTGAAGATCTGTTCTCTCAATTCATGTGGAAATATCCCTGTTACCGAATTTGGTGTCACACTGCAAGTCCATAACTGTTTCAACTCCTCCTAATTCAGGACTCATCAAATCTAACTGTAAATTGCCCAGGAACACCCTTTTATATCACTGGACTCATTGGATTTTGGGCGCTAGAATGTTTTCTTGTAATAAGTAGCAATATCGCAACAGGTAATATTAGGAAGACCGTTAATAAAACATGCACATTTGTTGCAAAAAAGGAAACACAGGGAGACTGAAGGGGTTGTTTGAATATGCAGGAGTGGTCTATATTTAGAGCGAATGTAGGCCAAAAGAACAGTATCAGCACTATTTACATTTAAATAACAGCGTACCCCGAAGGCACTTGTGCACATATGTGCTCGTGAAAATGTGAACGGCGCAAGTGACGCAGCGAAAGGCGGCACAGAACAAACAGTAGTGACAATATTTACAAGAGATTTTTGGTTCACAAATGTTAAGTTACAGAAATTAAAGAAGATTAGACAATTTAGGTGAACCATGTAGATGCACCAAAGATTGCGCTGGGCAGTTGACGATGTTTCGACCTGTTGTTAGTTCAAGTCATCTTCAGGACCAGGTTGCAGTATTTTCGTGCTGACCAGAATGTGGGTCCAGGGAGGGAGGCAATCACGTGTTCCAAAAAAGGAGGGGCAATGTCAAGGGCGAGGAGGCCGAGGGGGCACCATCAATCTGGAGCAATGTAGGAGATTGGAGGAGCGTCAGGAGGAGACTGTCCGATATTAGTAGGCCTGTAAGGTAGAGGGACGGCGTGTTGTGGAGAACGTCCGGGTGCTAGGTAATGAATATGTCAGGGGTCTTAGTCAGAGGGGATCCTGGATAGGAGGGTGTACCTCGTCGGCGTGAGTCAGAGTGTTTTTTTGAGCCTTGATTCTGTACAGTTGCAGAAAGTTTTGGATGTCTTCCAATCCCATTTCTTCATTATTGTCCAATATCATTTGTTCTGAATACCATTCTCTCACAATTACGTAAAGTCTCCTCACTATTCAAATAGTCACATTGTGTAGAATGTTCACTAACTTCTAGCCACTGCAAATAATCATTTAGCAATACAGTGGCATATTTATTTATTTATTTATTTCAGGCTGTTACTGCTGCTTCAAACCTCATTTCATGTTTAGTCTATTTTATTATTTGCAACGTATTTTAAATCTTGCATAACTCTTAATTGATTACCACCGCACTAGTTGCTATTTTGGGGGCAGGGCCTTAGCTGACTTAATGAGCAGGCCCGCGGTGCAGACATGCAGCGGACGCGCCGAAGACCCGCCAAACGCAAGCCTGTCTGCGCCCGTCCGCATCTGTTCCACGGCCAGCGCCAGCCACCATTTCAGTTTTACTACAGGTAAAGTCTTAACCTCTGATTTTCTAAAGGGCCTTAGGCCCAGTTCAAATTGTAACTGCCATACCTGTGACCCAAACTGTTTATGGGGTCCAGTTGCTTGTTATGTGTAGAGAATGGAGTTTTGCGGTGTCTACCGAGTGAGCCATTGTCAGGCCATTTAAATCTACCTCACCCTCCTACTCTTTACACTAGGGCTTAATTAGTATTTGCTCCTTAAGTAAGCATGAACAGGAAGTGCATGACTAAATCATTGACAACCAACTCAATGTTTTATTCATTACTGAAACTTGGTTAAAGCCCTGGGCTAATCCTGCTATCGCGACAGTTCTTCCCCTAGGGTTTGCGATGATCAGGTGTGATAAAGAGGAAGGCCGTGGGGGCGGAATAGCTATTATTTTTCAGCACTCATGTCAATGTAGCTCCTTTGATCTTGTGCTCCTTAAAGGAGCTGAGAACTTAGGCTTTTGCCTTAAAATCAACCCTTCTCAGTCTGTTGCAGGTTGCCTGCTTTATCATCCCCCTGGTACCGGAACGTCATTTCTCTCCACATTAGGGGAAGCATTTGCCTCTTCCCTAGGTCATTATGCCAACTTTATTGCGCTAGGAGATTTTAATTTTCATTTGGATGACTCATCCAACCCTGAAGTTATCAAGTTGTTAGATACCCTTAGAGTACTAGGGCTTTCCCAAAGGGTAACCCCTCCCACCCATTTGTTAGGCCACACTCTTGACGGGATCTGCTCAAATCACCCTGGGCTATCCATCTCAACCCTGGTCAGATCACTGCTTAATTTTATTCAAACTGGCTCACACCAGACATTGTTCACACAAGCGTCAGAATGACATAAACCTTAAGGTCCACAAGTGGAGAGCAATGTAATCTAACCCTAATTAAATCTCTGATCTTACCATCACTACCCCACTCTGATTGGAAAACTTGGTGAGGACCTTGACTCATTTAACAACTGGATCCTTAAATCTGCCTCGAAATTAGCTCCAGCCACTCAGTCCAATAATTGTCGCTCAAAGGTTAGGCCCTTTGGTTTTCTCCAGCACTAGCTGAGTTAAAGCACCACTCCAAATCACTAGAGCGAAGATGGCAGCCTATAAACAAGATGATCTTGATCAATTTAGGGTTGCCCAAAAAACATATCACAAATCCATCAAGGAAGCAAAAACATTTTACTACACTTCCAAAATTGAAGAGGCCCGGTTTGATTCAAAAGCCATCTTTAATGTTGCAAAAACATTCCTTCAACCAAAAGCATTTACTAGGGATATTCCTCCTTCCCACGTTCTTTGTGACCAAATCTCAGCTTTTTTTGAAGACATGATATCCATCATCCAGCAGGGCTTTAGTCCAGTCTTAAGTATTGACTTGTCATAAGATCCTCCCACAACTGTTGGTAATATTACCCCAAAGGTAGGACTAACCCAATTTCAGGAGATCTCTCTAGCACACACTCTTCAACCCATCTTGACATGTAAATTATGTTCTCCGCTCGTTTCCTGCCCTACATCCATATTACATGCAGCCATTGATGTGGTAAATTCCATTATTACATCTTAAACATTTCACTAGTGGAAGCAGTACTTCCCTCTGAGTGGAAACTAGCAATTGTCAAGCCTTTACAAAAGAAACCTTTGGCAGACCCGACCATTCTGTCCAATTTAAGGCCCATCTCCAAAATCCTGGAAACAAAATTGTCAATCAACAACTTATGACCTTCCTTGAGAATTCTGTTTTCCTCCACACCCGACAATCGGGATTTAGGCCCAAACATTCAACTGAGTCAGCACTATTTGAAGTCTCAAACAATCAAAATGACCCTGGACTCAGGAAATAATTCTGTGCTGATATTATTAGACTTATCCGCAGCATTTGACACCATCCCGCATGCCATTCTATTGCAGTGGATTCCGAATATCGGTATTTCTCACAACGCCTTAGCCTGGTTAAAATTCTTCTTGACCAACAGAAGGCAAACGGTATCTCTTGGACAATTTCAGTCATCAGAAGGAGAAGTCATGATGGGTGTTCCCCAGGGCTCTTCTTTGAGCCCAGCTCTTTTTAATATTTACATGACTCCCTTTAATTTACTAATTGCCTCATACAGGGTTGCTACCACATCATATGCTGATGACACCCAACTAATTTTGTCGTTAGATGAAAACTCATTTAATTCAGAAGCTAATTTTCAGAGCTGTCTGGCTGACATTGTGTGGATGCAAGACAACTATCTTAAGTGAGATACTCCTCTATGGCAAATCCAACTCATCAACGAAATGGTGGCCAGATTCTCCTCCTCAGCCATTGTAGTGATTGCAAAAGATCTTGGGGTCAAATTCGATACTGACCTATCTTTTCTTCCACAAGCCTGGGCAGTCGCAGGCATGTGTTTTAATCTCATAAAATCGTAGAAAAAATTATTTTACTTTCTGCACTTGGCTGCCAGGAAAACTGAAGCCTTTGCTCTCATTTCCTTGATATTGGACTATTGCAATAGTCTTTATGCTGGCTGCACAAAACGCCTCATTCATAAAATTCAGATGGTATAGAATACAGCTGCCAGACTGGTTTTACAACTTCCCAGACGGAGTTCCGCATCAGCCGCACTTAATACGGCACTGGCTTCCAGTTCATAAAAGGATCCTTTTTAAAATACTTCTGCTCGTTTATAGAGCTTTTAAATGTACCGGACCCCCTTAATGACCGGTTCTGCGACTACCTGCCCCAACGAAAACTAAGATCATCCTCTGAGAACTTTCTGAAACGGCACGCGTTCCGTCTGAAAACTCGAGGTGGAAATTCTTTCACAGTTTTAGGCTCCAAAGCATGGAACCTGCTTCCTAGCAGTATGTTCTCCATTGGATCTGGAGCAACCTTCAAAAAAGAACTTAAAACTTGACTCTTCCGAGCTACAGTCTCACTTTGTAGTCTGTTAATTTAACCCTGCCAGCCTATTCTTAGGAACCTGTAGTAGTTTTGCGAAGCGCTAGGATTCTCTCTTTTGAGTGACAGTTTGCACGCTATAAATACTTAAATCATATCATATAATTTATGGTGAACATCTAGCTCTCTAAATTATAGAAATATGCCTGAAAGTTTCACAGGGCTCAAAGGTGGTTTTACTGTACTGCACATTTTGTCACTTCCCTCATGTAGGGCCATATGTACGAAGCACTGGTCGCAGTTTATGACCAGTCTTTTTGGGACCAATGCAGTATTTTACAAACCGACCTATGTACAAATAGCTACAAAATACAGATTCCTAGTGGGTCACAAATCAACCTCCTTCATAAATATTAATAAGAAAGGTCACCGTTTGCAAACGCAGCCCTCACAGTGATGGTGGCCTGCTGGGGTCAGTAGACCACTATGCCAATGATTACTTTTGATAAAGCAGTCTTTTTTTCCCCAAATGCAGCTTGTTTTTCTTGAAGAAAACCGGGATGCGTGTAAAAAAATAAAATAATAATAATTTAATGTAAACATTTTTTTAAGAGGAGACCGTGGTTCACCGGTACTCTTAAAAATTTTTTTTTCATCATTACTAAAGGGGAAGGGGTTCTGTGGGGATCCCTCCCCATTTGCAAATGGCATACCAGTACATATTTGTAAGTGGTAAAGTATTAATGTTTTGCAACCGGATTTCGATTGCAGAGCATGAATGCATACAATTCAAATTTGGTATTTGGAAGGGATACCCTAAACACACCCCTTATAAATCCCGAAACAGTATTGGTTCTCAAACCCAAATTGCTATTTTTTAATGTTTTACTAATTTGCAATTTGTGGTTTGTACATACTAAAAGGCATTTTTGAAATTGCAAACAGCCAAATTTAGTGAATCGGGCTGTTTATAATCGCAAAAATCTTCATACGAATATCAGACGTTAGTGCTCAAACTTGCATGCCTTTTCTCTGCAAACTTTACTCCTGAAGCCTTTACTCTGTCGTTTCATTTAAAATAATAACTGGCCTTACAACGCAAGTCTTTACTCCTCACATAAATGTTTTAATCCACGTCTTTTTTTATTTTTTGTGGGTTTTTAAAATTGTGTGTGTGTGTTGGACCTGGCCCTCTTTGCAGGGTCACCCCCAAACATGTGTTTTTTCTGAATTCGTTTTTGTTGGCTGCAGGATTCTGTGCACTTTAGCAATGCTAAAGTGCTTGTGCTTTCTCCTTAAAACATGGTAACATTTGCTTTTTCCCAATTGCCATAGTTCATTTACTTACAAGTCCCTTGTAAAGTGGTACTACATGTACCCAGGGCTTGTAAATTAAATGATACAAGCACTTATTGTGCCACCCACATAAGTAGCTCTTTAAACATGTCTCAGGCCTGCCATTGCAGCTTTTGTGTGCATTTATAAACTGCCATGTGGACCTGGCAAAATAAACCTTAGCCAGGCCCAAGCCTTCCTTTTTAGGTCGAGCCTCGAGTAGCGCGCAAGCGCTCCTCTGGCGAGACTTTATGTAAGGGGGTTTCAGAAGCTGACCACAAGCTCGTGCGTCGTGGCCTTTTTCGGGCGGTTACGCGCGAGCAAAAGGCCATGGTGCACGAGCGTGTGGTCACGCCTGCTGCTCGCAAGCGCACAAGCGCGCGCGACGTCAGCTTCATTTTTTTATTTTTTTTTATTTAACTTTCAGCGCGAGGCGCGCGCACCACTCGCGTCGCCCCCCCTCCTCCCCGCGCGTGCCTTCAAATGCTTGTTTGGTGGGTTGGGGCACATTTTGTGCGCGTTCTTCATGCTCTTGGCGTACACCAAACGCGACTCTACCTCAGATTTTGACTGCTGAGTGCCCTTATTTCATAGAATTGCACCGAGCCCGAGTGTAGCCCCATTACGTCCTCGAAAACTGCATTGGGCCCCCTCTGATGTTCACTTGCCCCAACGTGCACAACACTTGGATCACTCGCTTCCATTTCCTTCGTAAAGCGCCCTTCTAAAGTTCATAAGCGCCACCACCCAAAGTGTATTCTCAGCTACTTATCAAGCTTCTCGACTACTTTCTTTACATTACGAATTACATGCTCCACTCATGCTAAAGTACCCCGATTCTTAGATACCCCATCTTGCATGACCTCCGAGGTTTCTCGTACCCCCTCCACGCCTCTAATTTCAAATGCACCATCTCCTGGGAACGTCGCAGCTGTGCTTAATTTGCAATGCACTGTGCTCCTTTCCCGATTTCTGATCCACGCGCGCGCCCCCGAACTCTCTCCCCACTGCTGCAGCCTGCGCTGCCCGGGGCTGTGTGAGCCCAGCACAGTCGCACCAACTTCCAGTGCAGCTAAGGGGGGACCAGACGCGGGTCGGACGGGGCTGGCCACGTAGAAGCAACATTAACCATGCGGGGTACCCTCTTGCTCCCCAACGTCTGTAGCGCACACGAAGCTCCCGCTCTGGCCCCCACCTCACCTGGATCCCTCTGCAGGCTGGAAGAGCTCTCGGCGGCCGGACTTGTTTTTCTCGCTCCTTCAGCCACTTCTTGGCCCGGGAGAGCTGAGCCTGCCGGGATTGGTCTGTTTGTTTCTCTTTCCCCCTCTGCCCCCCGCCCTTTGTCTGAATAGACTTTGTGAATGGAAACCCCTGTGCAGGATGCCTGAGCCAATGGGAGCGTAGGGCTCGCCTGGGCGGGCTGCGTCACAGCCAATCACCGCGTGAATCCGCCAGCTCCATTCACAGCTTCCCCCTCTCATTCATAAACAAGAATTGGCATAGCCAATAGGTCTCGCCTTTGGGACCTTATAAGTGTTTAGCCATGCAACAGTTAATGTTGTTGCAGTAAAGATATTGTGCTGCATAACTAAATACTTCTAAGGTCCCAAAGGCGAGACCTATTGGCTATGCCAATGCTTGTTAATACAAGTCACCCCTAGGGTAAGCCCTAAACAGCCCTCAGAGCAGGGTGCAGTTCATTTAAAAAGTAGGACATATACTTTTACGTTTTACATGTCATGGTAGTGAAACACTCTTACATTTGTTTTCCACTACTGCAAGGCCTACCTCTTCCATAGGACAACATAGGAGTTACCTTATTACATTTACTAAATTGGCATTTTCCTGCCTGCCCTTAGCACTTTGGTGTCTATTGTCTGTCTTGTGTCACATGACTGGGTGTAACTGACAGCTCAACTTTGTGAATTCCTTGCAGACAGTCACACATTAGAGGAATTAAGTGTGCGTTAATGGGCCCTCTGCTGGCAAGATGAGGTGGTGGAGTTGAGCACTGCCCCACTTGCAACTAAATGGGGAGTGCTCTGCCCTCACATAGAGGACCTATCACCCCCACACTGTCACTGCAGTCAGCTTTAAGCCATGGCAGTGGAGTCAGGAAATTCAGTGCACTTTAAAGCCACTGCTGAGAAGCTTATCACACCTTCCAGAAGGAGGGCACCAGAGCATAAAAAGGGGACCTCAGATGCCAACTTTTCAGTACACTTCTGGAGCTGTGGCCAGGAAGATTAGCTGTTGTGCTGCTAAAAGGAATGCTACTCGCCTGGACTGCTGTTCTGAGCTTCAGGGACATAAAAGGCTCCCCAACATCCTGCACCAACACCTAACCCCAGCTGAAGCGGGATTCTGACCCCCAAGTGGTGCCCCTCCGATCATGGACCGTTGGTGTGGCTTCAGAGATCCGTAATGATGTTATTGGAGTCTTCATGACTGCGAACTGGCCTGTTTGGGCTAAGACTTCTGCCATCCGTGCCACCATTCAATGTGAAGCTCCGACAGCTGCCTCTTTGCTCTACGGCATTGACCGTTCGTGGGGACTGCCTGTGACTCTTTCCCTGCTCCTCGGGCCCCTTCCACCATGAATGTAACTCTTGGCACTGATTTGAGAAAGTAAACGTTTTGTGCCGAGCTACCCACGGTTAAGCACAGGTTAATTTAGTGAGTTTTTGTGGTTCACCCTGCAAGGGATTGTGGCTGTTGCTTGACCAGCGCTCATACCCCTGTCAACCGACAACCCAATAGCAAGAAAATGGGTTGTTGGTTGACTGGGGTGTGAGCCCTGGTCAAGCAACAACCCCAAATCCTTGTTGTAGCATTTGTTGCAATATTGATTTTCCTCTGCACTCGGCTGGGGGGAAGTTAAGGTCAGCAGCACTGCCATCAACGTGAACTATGCCCCAGAAGTGGAGACTGTTTTCAGTCTTTGGCTTACTATGTATTGAAGCCTGGTGTTAAACCTGAAGTTTTATGGAGGTGGTCTCCTCTTTCTTATTTTTTGGTATTATTTATTGGGTGCAACCTTGTGTCTTCTCCTTTCCAATGCTTTCTCCTCACCAGTACGTCACAGTAACTCTGCTGGGAATATCTAGGTGGACCCCCTACGTATATTGTGTTGTTAAGGCTAGATTGCTATTTATAATCTGTATGGAAAGATTATTGAGGTAAAATGTTTCTGATTAAGTGTTTGTGAAAGAAGTCTTGATTAAGCATGTGGAATTCTCAGGGAACCAATGTTTAATCCTTAGAAACCCCACGTTCCTAACTACAAAAAAGGGGAATTGCACAATCAGAGACTGCTGGCCCGTGAAAGTATAGTCTATACTTCCACAGGCCAAGTTTCATCTGGAACCCTTGCAACCACAATTTATTTTTATAGATTTATTTGTAAGAAATTATTGTGTAACTAATGATTCATAAAAGCAAATTAAAGGACGCCTTATAATACTATGTTTTTTTAGGTTTATATTTGCTTCTTTGTATTTCATTCTGATCAGACAAGCCGTGGTATAACAGTGCCCCTGAGGTTGGAGTTGAGTGTCCATAGTTTTAATGTTAGTGATCTAAGTGTTGGCAAGCCTTTCTTCCTTAGATTTTGTAGCTTTAGAGGTCACAACATGATTATTAGTGTGATAGATCGCGTGGTTGAAGGACAACATTTTCAAACTTAAATCTTGGTGTGGTATGCTTGGAAACTGATACCTATGTACTGAGAACATGCTTTTGAAGTATAATGGTACTTTCTTTGCTCATATTTTGTGGTATATATGCAACATCTGTAGTCATGGTAGAGAGAATACCAATAGGAGTAAATAGATTTGTGATTGTTTCAGAGTTTCTCAATGGTGTTAGTTTGGACATTTCAATCAGCTATAACTGTGATAGCAATCTAACAGGAGAGTCTGTAATTTATTCATGTTTGTCACAGTGAAAAATGAGAGAGATGTTTGTGGATCTCATTTTGTCACTAAAGTATGTCGGTTTTTAATCATAGCAACCTGTCACAAGGCACGACTAACCAGGCATTTTTGAAGAAAGAGTGTTAAATTACTTCTAGACTGCATAAATCTCAAAGCAATCCCAATTGCTGCTTACATACACACTGATTTTCAGTGTACCTGCTAGTAATAGCACTTTAAAGTTGAGTATCAGGAATTGTTTTCATGAGCACACACATCAGAACCCTTTAATTGTAGGAGAATAAACACACAGAATTAACTCAGTGGGGTTATGTGGTGCTAAATTGCAAGATCTACTTATTATTTACTGACTTTGGGTCATTATTTACACCTGTATGTTTTCAAGTTCCTTGCTGTATGAGGGCCTTCTCTGGTTTTAAGTTCTCATTGTTTTTTTTATTCAGAAACTATGACAAATAAAAGGCATGGAAATGTAAGTCAATAGAAAACCGTATGATTTTATATATCTTTCATAATAAACATAAACTGAAACTGTAATGATTCTTCATCTAGTGAATTTTCAGCCACTGGTGTAGATTTTTTCTTTGCTCTTCATATTAAGGTGGTGCTCACATTACTGCATCCATTTTGTATTTGGATGCTTTTTTATCATTGCTTGATGATGAAAAGTTCAAAAACTCATATACTTCAGCTCTGTTGACTGGGTCAGTTGAAGGCGTTTCCAGGAAAGCTAATCTGGAGAACCGAGGAATCGGTAACAATGAGTTTTGAGTTTTTATTTGTTTTGGGATGTGGAGTTGTTTTTTCTTCAGTTGAGTCCAAAGAGTATCCTTGGAAGCTGTATTTCATTTCTGAGGTTTTTTGAGGCATCCATATGGATGCATTTGTGGGTGTGGCAGAGAGCTCTGACGTGTCTTGGGCATTGATGGAATGCTGCATAGTAAGTCATGGAAAGGGCATAACATAAAGTTTAGTTGTTTTCCAGATCACCTGAGCGGAGCCACTTGATGTTTAGTTGGTCAAGGAAGTGAACTTCTATAATTACATTTGCAGCTGGTGCACGTTCCCGCTTCTGCCGGGCAGTCCTCATGAGATATAAATGGGATGATACTTTATAGTAGCCAGAGATTATAGTAGGATGTGCTGATCTAATATTGTCCTTGATTTAGTTTTGGGGCTGAGGATGACTGTCATGCATTTTGATGTGAGTGATTGGCCAAGGATGAGTCACAGAGTTGAGTACATGGGATGTTGAATTAGGTCTAAGCAATGAATTCTACATTTACATCCTAGTTGATCCTTCCAGAGTAGAATTTTGAAGGATAGCACTTGCTGTGGTTCCAATGCACAGAGTATTGTTTGAGTATTTCTCCTGGTTATCCTGATTCTCATTAACTGGCTTTTTCATGTATTCAACATTATGGATACCTGAATGCAAGTAACCTTCCCTTACAGAGCTGCTCCCCTGCCCTCCTTTTGATTTGCAGATAAATACAGAATATGCACTTCGCCTGGCATTGTGGTGGCAAAAGCTTACATTTGTAACAAATTCATAGTTTGAATTTTGTTAACCTATTAAATCAGATGTTAGCACAGTTATGTCTAATTTCATTAAGCATTTAGTTCTTTTCTTTAAGAATTCATGTTTTTTTCTGTTCGTGACCGATCTTTTGTCTCCTTAGGAAGTTTTCAAGGAGCGTATTGGCTATCCACATATGCTTGAAGTACTGAAATCTCTCGGTCAGCCATCACGAGAGCTTATGGAAGAGCTTATGAATATGGTAAGAATCCTGTCAATTTTACTGTTTTTCCTGTGACATTTGTACTTTTTGAAGTACATCTATACCCTCCAATGTTGTATAATTCTGTTTTACGAATTTCTTTGGGGGCTAAACCTTTTATTCTTTCTTATCACACATTCTTTGTCATAAGATCATTTTCAATCTCTTCTCTATCTTGTTCTAGGCTGTCGAGGGCCATCACACTTCAGTTGGCATTTATGGAATTAGTAATGTCCAACCACTTCTGCTGCTTATTGAATGGCTTCCAGACATAGAGTCTCAAGAACTTCAGATTTTCATCTCCGATTGTTTGAAGCGAATTTGTTGCATCAACAGGCAAAGTCGGACAGTGTGTGTTAATGCAAACATGGTCATCCGCATCGTTGATACATTAAACTTTCAAATTTTTCTCCATCGCTGTTGTGCTGAGAACCTGATTAGCTTCTTGGGCTCCCTTGGCAGCCAGTCAATGAGTTCTGAGGCACTGCATCAGCTTATCAGACTATTAAGAACTGAGGAGCCCAGTCAAACTCATCCATACGTTGTCCCTGTAATTCGTGCATTACTGGCTATGGCACGTAAGCAGGGATTGGACAGTGCCCTGCAGTATTTTAACTTGTCACACAGTATGTCAGGGATCTCTGTACCTACCATTCAGAAGTGGCCTGGCTCCGCCTTTTCTTTTTTTGCTTGGTTGTGTCTGGACCAGGATCAGTGGACCATTGGTGTATCCAGCAAAGGAGGAAAGAGAAAACAATTGTACAGGTAATACCATTTTTTGTCGACTTTCACCTTTTTGTTTGCAAGCCAGGGACTTAAGACACATTATTTATGTTTCCGTGAATTTAGTTTTATGAAACTTTATACTTTTAAATATGTGCGTTAATTGTCAAGAGTGAAGCAGATGGTAGGCCCTAAGATGACATTGGATAGGCACAAGCTTGCATGAATTTCAGTAGCTAGCTAGTGTAGTTAATTAATGCAAGATTGTATGAGGTACTTTCAACAGGAGATAAATATGAATAGTGGTAGAGTGAAAGAGATGGGTGTCATATAAACACTGGGTCCATATTGACTAGGCGGTGGTTGGAGGGGCCTGTGTAAGCGAATATGGATGCGTAAGATACACTAGCCTCAGAATGTGTACTACAGTCAGATTGCATCCACCCTATTAGAAGTGTAGGAGAAAGTAGTCTTTTATGCCAGATTACAATTTTCCCATCCCTGCTTACCCCTATAGATGGCAATCCTGAATTTAGACCTGCAAGAGACAGCATTCTATTTCAGAAATGGGGCGATGGCAATTACTTGAAGATATCAAACTTGTTTGTGAATGGACAGATTAGGTTGTTTGAGAAATGTAAGCATGCATACAGTCTACTAGAATCTGAGAGATTTCGGTGCCAGCAGGTATTGGGGGATGCAGCCTTGGGTCAATGAAGCAAAAGCAAGGCACTTGTCCCTGGGCGAGAACCTGCTCATGTCATATTAAAGCATGAGAGGCTATGTATCTTGCATTTACAAATTGCTCACTAACTCAAGAAGGTTGGAATACATGTCCAGATGGGAGCATGACTTTGGAAGGGAGGTGGCATTGAATGAATAACAAACAACCTGAAATAATGTATAGACAGCTTGCCTCTCCAACACAAAGAATCGTCGGTGAAGATTTTGATAGGATTACACCTGACTCGTAATAAATTACATAAAATGTTTGTGGAAACATCTGACAAATGTTGGAGGGATTGCAGTGATGTTGGTATGTTCCTCGACATATGGTCAGGCCCACTCTTGAAAACGAATTGGAAAGAGGTGTTTTCACCCACAAAGGCCATAGGGGACTTTCCAATAGAATCTGACCTTGCTATCACAATTCTTGACCTGCCCCCAACTGTGTGGGAGGACATCACTTGCAGATACATGGAGGGGGATCAATGGAAGATGACAATTGGGGACTCTGGGGATCCTGGACCTTTGATCAGCTGCATTGAATGCTCTATTTCATATAATTGCTTTGTACCAAATGCTTGGAATATCTGTTGCTCCTGGATGGACGAGGGACAATCTGGAATATTGTTGTTACTTTTTCTTTCTTGTTGCATGATGGACTTATTAGATGGTAGACAGAATTCCATTGTTTTCAAGGTGGACATACCTACATATCAGTAAAGCGTTTAAGCAGAAAAAAAGAAAAACCTTTACTCTGTGTCACAACCTTGTCATCTACCTAAAGTCCCACCCTTGTTATTCCTCGAGTTTTGTTCATGGGTTTAATAAAGGGTGCCTGATGGTGTGACTAAGCTCTTGGAGAGGCTCTGTAGAGCCCTGGTAAATGCTGGTTGTGTTGATGAATGATACTACATGCTTTGACATCTGATTGCGGATGTCTGTGTGCATGGTGCTTGAAGTGCAAATGTTCAATAGTGGTTGTTTGGGTGTATGATGGAAAGTGTGTTAGTGCATTGTGTTGGCTGCAGGGGTGTATGATTGTGGCTACGTGGTCATATGATGTTGGATGTATGTACCTATATTGTTGGGTGTGTACTTATCGTTGTGGTTGTCTGATGGAGATATATGGGTGCAAGTTTATCTGATGGGTTATATTGGAGGTTGTGTACCTATATCTGAGGTTGTGCAAGAATGTAATGATGGACGTGCAGTCATACATGATTTTTCTGAATGTGGCATATGATGGGTTTCTGGATTTATGATGTTGGTTGTGTGGGTGTATAATGGTTGCTATTTTGGCATATGGTATTAGTTTGATTGTATGATTATGAGTGTTTAACATGTGCTGGTTGGTGTTGTGGTGGATGTGTTAGGAAAATTGGTGGGACTGTTGTCATAAGAGGGTGGCTATGTTGGTGTGTAATGTTAGTTGTGTGGGCGTATGATGGTGAATGCATATAGGAGTATGAGGATTGTGTTGATGTTTGATGGAATATGATGGTGGGTGTGTTAGAAAATGAAGTGGGTTGTGTCGACATATTGTGATTGGTGTGTTGGCTTTAATGGTGGTTATGTGGATATGAGGTTGGTGAGTGTTTGTTGGTTTGTGGATGCGTGATGGTAGGGATGTTGATGTAAAATGTTTGTTGTGCAGACAAATGGTGGTGGGTGTGTTAGCGAATGATGTTGGTTGTGAGCATTGGTGATGGTAGTGTGCCCCACCCTTCTTGCTGTCTTTCTGAGTGCCATCCAGCAGCACCTCTGTGAGTCATCAGCCTCACCTACATCTCATCCATGTGCTTATGTACCCATGTGCCCCACTTTTCTGCAGCCCCTCTGTGTGTGTGATTCCACCCAATTTCTGCACTTACGCCCCTCCATTCTACCGCTGGTGCCCCTCCGTGCCTATGCTACCTCTATGTAAGCCCACTCGCCCTTTCTGCAGCCCTTCTGTGTACCATTTTGCGGCCATCCTGCAGCCATTCTATGTGGCCTTGACCCCACATCCCCCAAATAGTTCCTCTGTATACCCTGCCCCACTGCAACCCTGTGTGCTGGCCACCATGCCCCAGTACCCCTCGTGGTAACCTGCGCCCCCACAGCCTTTTTGTACTTTCCAGCCTTGACCCTGCAATTTCTTTATGTGCCCCTATCTCCTGCAGTCCCCTCTGTGTGCTTTCACCTCCCCTCTACCTGCCTTTCAGTCCCTCCTTGTAACCTAACCACCCTTCACCCTATATGTCCCATCCTGCCCTTCTCTGTGTCCTTGACGCCACAGTAAAACTAGTGCATCACCTTGTTCTGCAGCACCTTTGTGTGCTTGTTACACCTCCCATCTCTAATGACCCTCTCTGCCTAGCGGATCAATGTGAAACAAACTTCCTCTAGGCAACATTTCCTTTTCCTGATATTTGTAAACATCGAGAGAGATTTAAAAAAAATAGCCAGAGAATCCGAGTGGTGTTTCTTTAACAAAAACCTTTCCTGGTATTGGGAGAGGTTTAAAAAATGTAAATGCTTCTTGGGAAGGGGATTTAATCTAATCCCCCACTGGGAGGGAGTAGCGTTAGAGGCTTCTCTCTCCATGCTTTGCCTTATGCAAGGGGCTTAGTTACTAGTTTTACACCACCCCTGCCTTACCCAAGAACTTTGGTAGATTATGGCCACAATCCCCACCTCGAGTTGCTCAGGGCCAGTAGGTGTGGATATGGTATGGTGTAGCTGCAGGTATCTGTAAAACCGGCTATGGTGTAACTTATTATCACTCTGTAGCTCCTGAAATGATTTTAGGACTGTGACCCGCATGATATCTCCCAACGTGGAGATCCCTATGTCAGCCCACATTTGGAACCCTCTCAATAAGGCCTCTTGTCGAAGGAGGCTACCCTTCCACAAGGGAGTTCCCTGTGTCAGTTTTCCCCACTAGCCCATCCAGCAGAGGGACCACCTCCACGTAAGTATGACAACCTGAGTCAACACGGTCAGGGTACCCAGCCCCCTCCCACTGTATAGGAAGTCCAGCAAAGATGTATCACCCTACTCTCCGTTGCGTATGCGGGATCATCTTGCACACCATACTACCAATAATTAATAATTAATTAGTGGGAGGCAGCATATTAGGATTGCACATCAGCTGCAGCAATGCCTGTCACAATATGTGAACTGGAAGCACATCCGGAGAGCAATGCGCGTCGCTCCACCCCCGTAGAAACTGGTTTAAAGCTGCATTTACCTGTCAGAACCACATGGGGGAATAGTTTAGGGATAATTCTGAAGATGGTACAGCATGCAGGCTAGCGAGACCATCTTAAAGATTGTCGATCGACCCAGCAGGGATAATGGCAGTGGGGACCAGGCTTTCACTTCCTCTTTAACGTGTGAAAATGTTGGAGCCACATTGCGAGCCCATGAGATGGTGGGATTCGGAGAAATAAACACCGCTAAGTACTTGAACTCATTTGGGGAATAGCGTTAACTGCGATGCACACTCCATGTCACCGGCGGCCCCGCCTATAGGGAACACTACTGATTTCCTACTGTTAATATATATCCCGGAGGCCTCGCCAAACACCTGCATGATCTGTAAGATATGAGGTCCAGATGTCCTTGGATCCATAATGAAGAACAGAACATCGTCTGCATATAGAGCTATCCTGTCAGACAACTCATCGTACCACTCAAAGCCCCGTACCTGGGCATCAACTCTTACCCAGGTGGCTAGCGGCTCCACGACCAGGGCAAATAGCAGGGGGGACAATGGGCACCCCTGTCTGGTTCCCCCATGGATCTGGAAAGGATAAGAGACCGCACCTGCAACCTGAACAGAGGCTGTTAGATTGGATAGAGAAGGCGGATATAGGAAAGAAACCGTGAGTCCACATTGATGCTCTGAAGAAGAGCGAACAAATACTCCCAGCTAACCGAATCAAAGGCTTTATCTATGTCGACTAGTAACATTGACGCTGGTCTTCCTATTTGATCCGCCTTGGTAAGGGCGTTATAAACTCGTCGAATATTGTGGCGAGTGGCCCTGCGCAGCATAAATCCTTCCTGGTCAGGGTGAACTAGGTCGGACATATATCTCATTAATCTGTTGGCCAAGGTTTTAGCGAGGAGTTTCACCTCAACATTGAGGAGAGAGATTAGGCGATAGGATGACTGGTCTTCAGGTGGGCGCCCAGGTTTAAGAAAGATGACTAATCCTTGTGCTGCCAGTCTGGTGGAAGCAGGGATTCCTCCAGCGCCCTGTGGATGACTCCTAATAGGTGATTCCCTAACTGCGGCATATAGGCTTTAAGAAATTCACTAGGTAAACCATTCGGCCCCTGGGCTCTTCCAGTCTGCAGCTCCATCAGGGCCGCGGATAATTCTTCTTCAGATCATCTCGTCTAGCATCAAACAGAGACCGCGGGAGCAGAGCCTTAACGAATTCAAGTATTTGGTCAATGTCCACTGCACCTCTCCAAAACATATAGCTCTCCATAATATGCTGTGAAGCTGTGAGCAACCTCCCTGGGGCCTGACAACAGTCCACCCTGAGCGTCCGGCACCATCGGCACCGGAGACACTCCATTGGTGGCCTGGCACAGCCTATGCAGCATCCTGCTTGATTTGTCTCCACAATGACAAATGCGGCACGGCGCACCCTTCCATGCTTGTTTAACCTCGTCGAGCAACCACTGATACTGTTGTTGGGTCAGGCTCAATTGACGCCGCGCTGCGTTGCCATGTCTACAGCGGCTGCTCTCTTCAAGAGTACGATCTGTGCCTAAAGATCTACCAGCTCGTGTGTTTTATGCTTACGATCAACCGCGCAGAAACTAATATCTACCCCTTGAAGTGTCGGTTTGAGGGCCTCCCATAGTACCATCTTGGAGGGCGCTGTGTCTGTATTAATGGAGAAGTAGTCTGTGATGGACCGATAGAGTAGCGCCTTGTAAGACGGGTTCTGCAAGTGCCAGGGCGGCATAACCCAGCAAAATGGAGCGTGCCTAGGGCCCAAATGGAGCTAAGGGCCTCCGGGGAGTGATCCGACAACCCTCTCTGCAGTATATCTACTTCAGATACTCTGTGTATGTATCCAGTAGAAATTAGAAGGTAGTCCAACCTAGAAAAGGAACCAAAAACTGCTGAATAGTACGTATATCCAGCTTCGGCCTGATGGTATGCCCTCCAAGCACCAGTCCAACCCAGTGCGAACACCAGAGAATGTAGCCTGGACCCCAGTATCTCAGCCCCTCCTCCTCTAGTGGGCCACCTGTCAATCTTTGGGTGAAGTATGCCAGTCCAGTCCCCACCCACCACAGACAGACCTCCTCGTAATTCTTCCCACAAGCTGATGACACAGTCAGCAAAATTCTGTCAGAAAGGGGGGAGGCATATACACTACCCAATATGAGTGGCTCCCCATATAATCTACCGGTCACTCTTGTGTATCTGCCATAATCATCTACCCATGCTCTAGTGGACTTAAAGGGAACCCTACGATGAAGTAGAACGCCTGTACCCCGTGATACTCTCTTAAACCCAGAGTGAAATATTTGTGTATACCCATACCGAGCCAAGAGATTCGTTTCCTGTAGTAAAAGAATGTCTGCCCCTAGTCTTTTGGCCTGCTTCAACACAGCGCTGCGCTTAATCTTATCAAGAAGTCCTTGTACATTCCATGTAAGAACACGGAAATGTCCCGTCGGGCCATCAGGGTCTGTGTCGGGCCGTGGTATTTACGGTGGGTATCCCTGGTGGCTCCTGCATATGAACTTTGTAGGGTGTGAGTGACAGGGCTGTGTATGAACACAACAATAAAAACATTCAAACAAACCTTCTTCCTCCCTCCCCATACTTCAATGAACGAGAAGTATCTGTTGCGGAAGAAACCCTCCCTGCACCCCGGTGGAGGGCATCGCCAATGGATCCCTATGTCCCTTTCCAAACAAAGTGTCATCACTAGCCACTTAAGCCACGTTACTCTAGGGGTGCAGGCTAATAACATTGCCCACATTACAGGAATATGTAAGGAATCTACCACTCAGCAGAGAGTACCGGTCCAGTCCAGGTTTGTGGTAGTGCTCATTTGGTCCATCATGTTATCAGTTGGCTGCTAATGTCCATTGTCTTGGCGTCTGTTCCTCCAGGATGAGCGGGACCGATTACGAAGCTTGACAGTGGACTTTTTGGGATGATTGCGCCTGTTGCTCAGGGACAAGTCTTGAGTCCATGCGTGGTGGAGTGTGGGGCTTCAGCGAAACCGAGTCATCTGCCCATGTAAACACCTCTTTAGGAGTGTTGAAGAATAGGGTCCATGAGTTGAAAACCACCCTCAGGTGGGCCGGGTACAGCAATATGTATTGAATTTTGAAGACTGTCTTTGTTCCGCCGCTATGAATGATCGGCGCTGCTGTTGAACCATCTTCATATAGCCTGGGAATATCATGATGTGGTGTCATTCAAACAGAACCTTTTCTTGGTGCCAGGCATGCTTAAGGCACGCATCCCTATTTAAATAGTTAAGGATCTTGGCAATTACTTGTCGTGGCCTCGCGCCTGTAGGGGATGGGCGGGGAACTTCTTCACCAGTGTTCTGTGAGCTCTTGCCACTACAAAACAAGACGAGAGGCACTCCTCAGGTACTATTGATCTGAGCCACTGTGTTAGAAACTTGTCTATAGAAGAGCCTTCGCACCCCTCGGGGAAGCCTACAAAATGCAAGTTGTTGTGGCGGGCCCGACCTTCTGCATCCTCAACTCGCGCCAGCAGTTCCTTTGTCATGACCGGCAGTGTAGTGACTTTCTGTTGGAGATCCATCACCCAATCTTCGACATCCTGGTCTCCGCCTCTGTGATGTGATCGACTGCCTTCCTGAGGTCCTGGCGCAGCAGGGTAACATCTGACACCCATCGCTCCTATTTTGGCATCCAGCATGTCCCGGGATCGTTCAATGGCCTCCAGCAGCGCTGCATTGTCTGGGCCAGGTGCCACGGCCCCAGCGAAATCCGTAGTTGCAGCACTGGCAAATTGATCTATGGTGCTCTGTTTGGCCATCGCGCCGAGGTGTTTGTCTTTAGTCATAGCGAAGCTATGGTCCTGTCACTTGTCCAGGAGGCTGTATTGGAGTCCTCGATTTGCACAACCCTCCAGGCCCCTTTATGTGTCTCCCTGGGGCGGAGCGAGCAGTTGACGATGAACGGGTGGGAGCAGCTAGAGACACCTGTACAAAATCCCACCAGCTGTAACCACATCAACCTCAGCCGGTCCCCAGCCATAAACTGCACCAGGACCTAGCCTGATCGCTTCTGCAACCAGGGGACCGACCGCAGCGTAGCTCTCTAATGTAGTCCTGTGCCAAGTATTGTGGAGTTCAGCTCGCTCTCCAGGCCACAAGTCAATTATGGAGCCAACCCTTCCCGCGGCAGACAAATATGATTCTAGCATCAAAGGGGCCCAACCAGCAGCATCTCCCCCGACGCCTAGTATACATCTGAGTCCGAGAAGAGCGAAAGATGCAGCTTAGGAGAGACTGTGGGGTCTAGTTCACAGTTTTGGCTGCTCTCATTTCAAAACATGGTGTCACAACTGTACGGCCAAGCACACCTCCTGACATGGGGGCTCACAGCACAGGCGGCACTCCCGGATCTCAGGCAAGGCTCTGCCAGTGGAAAAAAGGATAACATTTAAATCCTTATGCCTAGCGTTCAAGGCCTTGCACGGGGCGATCCTCAGTACCTGAAACAACACCTAACCTGGTATTTACCTGGTAGAAATCTAAGATCATCACAGAGCAAACTCTTACAGACCCCCAGAGTCAACAAAGCTCGTTGGGGCGGAAGAAGCTTTATTCTGGGGATAGTGAAATCTTGGCATTCACTCCCGACTGATATAAAAAACAGCCCAGCACTGCTCTCCTTCAGAAAGGCACTAAAAAGTTGGCTCTTTGCTAACTAAGTCTTCATTCTCACTCTTCTTTTGGCTTCTTTCCGCTGAGCGCCTAGACGCCCTTGGGCATTCCTGCGCTATACAAGTTCTCAAATCAAATCAATCCAGGCCCCAGTCTTTTTGGCCGAAGCCAGATATAGCACAGCAGTCCCAGGCCAGTAAGCAGCCAGAGCCTCCCCAGTCCAATATGGCAGATCTAGGCAAGCCCCCACGCAGGGCGCCACCTAATGTAGGGCAGTCTGTCGGGCCACTCGTCAGGACCACTAATATTTGGGCCCGAGCCAGTCCTGGCCCCGCCAGGAGCCAGGTCAGCGCACCCCTCCACACGTGGCACAGTCACCGCTGCCACGCAGGCCGTTGCAGGAAATCATGGCAGGTCTGTAGCGATTCCCAGCTTCCCTGGCGCCGCGCACCACCTACCGCCATGCCACGTCGTCTTCAGGCCAGGGTCTCCTTTCGTGCAGCGCCCGTCCCACTGGAAACACAGCAATCCCATCGGGGCCTCAGTCACAGGGCTGCACTTCCGGTCCAACCGTGCCTGTTTAACAGGCAAGGCCCCAAACCAAGCAGCCACCACACCAGGCCCTGCTGCGGCCTCCAGGCCCGCGCCGTTCTGAGCCTTCGGTCCACTCTGGCTGCCCCAAGGGCCGTCAGCAGTCCTGCGGCTCCAGGATGCTCCCGACTGCTTCCGCTGTACCCTAAGCAGTGATGATGTGATATTTAAGAAGATGCAGGCAGGATGATGGCAGATAAAGGGAACGACTGCCGGGAGCTTGCTTTCAATGGATCCACCATGTTAGCCAGCTAGGTCACGCCCCCCAATATAGTGATAGTGTGACGTGTACTAAATACTCACCTTTTACCTTGTATCTCCAAAACACCTGAACACATTTCACTAAACCAAAAAAGGCACAGAATAACTGAAAGGCCACAATGTTACTAAAATTCACTGACCAGCTCTTCAGCGGTTTCAGAGTTTCTCATGAAGAAAAAATTCTTGTGATTTTATGGGTGAGTGAAAAACGAGGTTCGGGACCCTCTTTGTAACATTAGAACTGTTTCACTGATCTTCACCAAATTTGGCATGCTTTTAGATGTTCCCAGAATACTTTTGTCCCCAAGATCTGTGCAGATTGGTCAAAAAGTGCCAGCCCCATTAAAGATTCAAAAATCGGATTTACTATTAAGTAAGGTGCCAGGCACAGCTACACTTCTGTTAAAAAAAGATTTATCTCTGTATATATGCAATAAAGAGAAAGAGGTTTATTAGCTAGTTAGATTCTCTTTACATTTATTGTAATATGGAGCAAAACAATCTAAACATAACCACTGTTTACTGGCAGAGTTCTGCCACATTGACTGTGAATCTCCTGTGTCCATTCATTCAGTCCATCAGACAATTGTGAGTTGAGTGAGAAGTTGTGTTGGGGTCAAGTGTGAATGCAAAGGCATAATCTTGTTTGAGAGTATCACCGGGGTAATTTTTAAAAAGAGAAGAACTGTTTGCTTGCCTCTGCCTTCAAAATGTCTGGCAGACCTACTTCTAGTTTTAATATGACATTGCATTTATCTCTGTGGATAACCAGCATGCATACCAGCTAATTTTTTATCATGTTACAGTTTTTTCACAGGTAGTGGGATGGGTTTTGAAGCCTTCATCACTTCTTCTGGAGTGTTAGTAGTAGCAGTGTGTACGAAGAAAGAATATGCAACGGTTATGCTACCAGAGCACTGTTTCTGCGATTCCCTTTGGGTATGTCCAACATGTCATTGATAAGACATTTGAACATTTGCTCTTTTGGTATTGACTGTCTCTCTTTAGGACAAAAATGCATATACTGTGTGATTTAGTAGATTCATACCTACCTTATCGAGAAAGATTTTTAAGGTAGGAGTTTGACTATATTAAGGTGAATGTCTAGTTACAGTGCAAATAATCTAACAGCACCACTTGGGTCATATTGGTAACCTGCATGGGAAGGTTTGGCTAGTTTTAGTAGCAGAAACAGGAGCTTTAACAGAAATTGGAGATGGGGGCATCCTCTCTAAAGCCATTTCCCTATTTGTATTCTGAAGCCAATTAAATACAAATAAATCAAATGTTTGATAAATGTAATAGTATGTGCTACTGTGAGAAAGTGCCTCTTTTTGCATGGTTAGCCCCCACTTTTTGGATGGTTTGGATGTTGTTTTGATTGTTGTGCACAGGGTCCCTGCCATCCAGGTCCCCTGTGCCAGCGCTCCTTCCCTAAAAAAACATATCCCCAATTGGTACTTCTACCCGCTGTAAGTCCCTAGTAAGTGGTACCCCGGTACCTAGGGCCTGGGAGCTGAAGAGGGTCCCCTGGGACCCCACTCACTGGGACCATGCCACTGCCCTTGCAGCTTGCATGCTTCTGTCAGGGAGAAAACGACAAAGTCGACATGGCACCCTGCCTGGGTGCCATGCCAGCCAGCACTGCCTGGAGGTATAGGTAAGTCACCCCTCTAGCAGGCTTCACACCCCTGAGACAGGGTGCACTATACCACCGGTGAGGGCATATCTGCATGAGCATATATATCCCTACAATATTGCGGTCCATTCCTTAATATTGTAAGTGCCAGTGAAGCCATAGAGAGAACATGGGCTGGAAACGCGACAACTCGAATTCCACAGCACCATGATGGCTTCACTAAACACAGGAGTGTTTGGTACCAAACTACTCCTCTTAATAAATCCACACTAATGCCAGTGTGTGATTTATTGTACCATGTACCCAGAGGGCACCTCAGAGGTGCCCTGTGAAAACCTACCAACCCTGGTGTGGCCTCTGACAGCTTTAGGCAGCCAGCCACTGCCAGAAATTTTTCTGGACCCCTGGTTAGAGAGCCTCTGCTCTCTGGGGCCAGAAACAATGCACATCCTGGGCAGAAGTGTCACATCTCCTCCCCCAGGATGGGCCAGTGCTCGAAGGGGGAAGCTTCAAGGGATCTGCAGCCTTTGTAATGTGACCCCCAGCCTCTACTGCTAGCAGCAGATGGCAGCCCCTGGTTTACACCCCTTTTTGGGCTGGAAAACCGTCCGGAAAACTCAGGAGAATAGGTGTGCACATCTTTCAGTCCCCGCCATCTTGAAGATAGGGAGGCTCCTCCAATCAGGGCTAGGTCTGTGGTGTCAAATTAGAGGGTGTAGTCACCCCAGGTAAGGTGCTCATTGGTCCTACCTACTACTCCCCTAAAACGCCTCCTAAATTTAGTAATTAGGTGGCTCCCCAGACCTAGAAACTAGATCTGCGATGACCTAAGAAGCAAGAAGACGACCCTCCAGAGAAGACTGAAGATGGCGAATGCCTTGGCCCCGGCCCTACTGGCCTGTCTCCAGCTTCTGCGAACCTGCAACCAGTCTTGGCAGCCAGCCACCTCTGAAAACCCTGGGAGGACTGCTGCCTTCGAAAAAGACTCCAATCTCCTGTGGATCTGTACAGAAGAAACTGACTCCAAGGGCTCCGGATCCAGCTGGAACCGCGATCCCTGCCCACTCTGCACCCGACACCCACGGCCCAAGACTGAGAGGCTCACGTGCAGTGAAGTATCCCCAGCGATCCTGACCTCGTGTCCAGTGTTGGCTGACCTCTCCTGATCTCCACGGCAGCGCCTGCAGTGTGAATCCAGAGGCGCCCCCTGACTGTGACCCGCTCTGGTAAGAAGACTCAGACATTGAAAGTCACCCCTGGAACCAAAGCCTCTGGGCCTTAGTGAGCTGAACTGACGGTGCCCGTACGACCCCCTATATCTCTACTTACCTCTGCTGTCGTTTGTCTCCCTCCTGCAACCTCCGCTGCTATGCCTGCAGCTTGTTTACCAAAAGAAGAATCCCCATTGAAAAGCATTGGGCGCCCGGTGTCGTAATTGCACCCTGCAGCCTGCTGCCCCAGTGCCGCTGGTTGTGTATGTTTGGTGCTGCTTTGTGGCCCCCCCTATGCTTAACTTAATCCCCAAAGCTTGGCCCCTGCAACCGATTTACCTACCTACAAGCAGTGTGGCTCCAGGCACCCACAGTCTTCATTGGAAAGGATTGGGCCAAACTCTGATTTTGACCTCTGCACCCGGCCGCTCCTGTGCCGCTGATGGTGCAGTTTTGGCACTCACCTGGCCTATGCCCCTTGCTGACTTTGGGTCCCGAAGACTGGAATTTTAAGTGCTCCACTTACCTGTTTAACCATGATTTTGTTTTCCCCATAGGATAGCATTGAACTGTTCTGAAAAGTTTCTAAATGTCAATTTTTCAAAGTGAAAGGTATTTCTATTTATAACCCTACTTACCTTATTGTGAAGATCTTGGTTTTAAAATAAAGTACAAACAAAGTTTAATTTTTTTAAATGGTCTGGATTTTCTTTTTGAGTCGTGTGTCCATTATTGATCATTGTTGTGCAATAAATGTCTTACACTCCTCTGTGTTAGGCCTAAGGCTGCTCTCCCACACTACCACTAATAGAGCACTTTGGGTTTTACATTGAGCCCTGTACATAATCACCTGGTGGTAATACCATATACAGAGCCAGCTTCCTACAGCTACTTAGTGAATAAATAGTGCTGGTTATTCCTCCTTTCCAAGGGTGAGAGAACATGCAGAAGGCAAGGAACCAGTAGCTATCATTATTGAAAAACACCATGGTAACTAAAGCTAATAGCTGATTAATATTTCTACAGTCTATATTCCTTCTCTATCTCTCACACCACCTCTTCTACTACACATTGCCAGAAGGTCAGTTGCAGTGTGTCTTCTTTGAGAGTTTCCAAAGCATTTGTCAACCAATAGTAAGTGATTGTATTTGGACTGAACTGTTAATGTTTATAGCTTTTTAGTCTGCCACAGCAAGAGCACCCATATTAGGACCAAAGGAAAGTAAATCAGGCGCACCCCTCTGAGATTATGTGAGAATTACTGAAAACTGCTTAGACTCCAAAGCCTTGGACCGGTCTACCTATATAAGAACTATGAGACAGTTGCGAATTAACTAGAGCCCAAATCGCTTGTTGGTCATCCTCCAGATGAAAAGCTACCCAGCTGAAAAGTCCCATGATTAGAACAATTCAGGTGAGATATAGAAGCAACTGACAAGTACTCAGTGGATAGAGCCATTAATAGGACAATCCTGAGGAGATATATAGAAGCAATTTAAAATTACTCAGTGAACATATTCCTTGTTAGGTTTACCTACTTGTGATATTTGAGAAAGAGCAGAGAATTGCTCTTACCCAAGGCTCTAGTAAGTTGAACCCAAATAGGTGACCTAGGTGAGAAATCCCTAGATATGTTGTGTTCTACTTGGAGGCACAAAGGCAGCTGAAAGTTACTCACCCAACAGATATTGTTAATATCTCCTAGACCTCCTATATTAAAGGATGTATATATTCTAGATACCATCCCAGTGTCTCATCAGGCTAGAATTCTCAATGTATGTAAGAGTAATAAGGTAGTTCCTAGGAATATAGCACTTTACATTGCATGCATTTACAACGCATGCGATTACAACGCGGTCGTTGCAACGACCGCGTTGTTACATCGCAGTACCATTACAACGCAAGTCGTTACAACGACTTGCTCTAGGGGCTGCGCTGGACTTAGGAATAGTATAATTTACTATTCCAACTCCAGTGTGTGCAACAGTAGGGAAGGTGTTGGAATAGTAAATTCTACTATTCCTTAGTTTAGAGCGCCCCCTAGTGCAAGTCGTTGTAACGACTTGCGTTATGGTACTGCGATGTAACAACGCGGTCGTTGTAACGACCGCGTTGTAATCACATGCGTTGTAACACATGCGATGTGATGGCTTTCCCAGTTCCTAGGCTTAAGGTCACAATGGAAATCAGGGTCACCCAGACAGGCCACGTACAATTAATTCAAGTAACAGATCACTAAATTGGTCAGTTAAGTAGGAAAAGAACTGCAGGGAATATACTGTCCACCAGTCAGTATAAGTATGCCAGGTTAGAGCTAGACATGTCTGTTGGGAGAGAAGCAGAGCTCTGAGATCTGACTTGGTACCCTGCTACAAAAAGCACACTAAGCACTGCAAAAGCCTATTCCAGCATGCACAAATTAACTAGCTTTTATGCACAAGTGCATGCATAGGTGACCTGAAACATAACACATTACATAGTATTGTAAGATACAGATGCTTTGTGGTATAGTTATAAGCCTACCTAGAAGTAGTATTCTTAGTACTGGGTGGCAGGTGGAAGGGCAACTTTTCTGGCCCAGGGCACTCTGTCAAAGCAGGGGAGTAATCACAAGGCATCACCCTTTAGCTTGTACACCTTTAACTGCAAGAAATCCAGAAGAGCATGACCTTGGGATTGGAATAAGGGATCTGGCCTAGATACATGACGAAGTTACAAGTAAGCTTTTCTGTAGTTTTTTTTTTTTGGAAGCCAGCATTGTCACCAGAGTGTCCCTTGATCCATTCGGCCAATTGAATGTCTCGTAACAAGGCAAAACTATTATGGGTGTAGGGAGCAATGATGAAAGAGCCAGAGGGGGAGACTGAAAATTCAGCCGGGCCAGAAAGGGGTAATTCATTCACAAGGTCAAAGGAATTTTTAAGAGAAAAGGAGGGAAAATTAAGTAAAAAGCCCCACTGAGTGTACTTTGAGCAGTTTCTCTGCAGTAATGCAGGACAGATTTGGGCAACAGCACTACACTAATGGTCTTAGGGCACAGCGGTTTTCTCAACAAATGGAAATTATTTGACTTATTCAGTTTTTACTGCCTTTTTGGACATTTTTAAATATATGTTGTAATGGATACATCATTCTTCAGAAAGGTTTTTTCTTCTGCCATGGCTCTTCTAGGCCATTAGGTTGCACAATGCGCCTCCAGCTGCAACTCATCCTCTAGATATGCCATCACTGGAGTGTATTAGGCACCAGCTGGCCTGGGCATCAGTTCCTATTTTTCCATACCTCACAGACTCTGGTACAGAGCCCTCTGCAAGCCATTAGGGAGCAGGATGCTTAATTGTTTCTGCCTAAAGCCTGCAGAGAGACCTAAGTGATCCATTTCACCCACAAGTAGGTCACTTGTCAAAGAACAATTTTCCAAAAGATCTTCTCACAAGATCCCAATGCTAACACAGATAAGACTGGAATTTCCAGGTCTATCACCCGATTCTGCGTAGTTCGAGGCTTTCCAGGTTGCTATGCTGGACCTGTTCTGGACGTCTTATACACCCTCTGGACCACCCTAAAACCGGGAGTTCGTTAGTACTCACTTAGCCGTTCCGGCGGCTCCGACCTCAATGCCTCTCAACACTGCATCTCCACAAGCTATGTCCAAGGTGCCAAAAAGAAGTTGCAGCACAGAAATGAGAGCCTTTCCCACCCGCCGTTTGGTTGGATTCTTCCTGAGCGCCAATGCAGATGTTGCCCATGGGGCATACTACAACCTCGCTTTCAAAGTTGTCGTCCCCAGACGACATAATCCATGTGGCAAGAGAAAAAGTTAATACAAATCTTAACATTTTAATTCCTCCTTAGAGCTCAAGAAATTTGCACAGATCAAGGCGATTGTTGTCTCTGACTCTTGCAAATCCTGGTAATGATTATGGCCATACAGAAGACGACAATTGGTAGTCTGTCAACCTCATTCCCAATTATAATACTGATGCTGGCATGAATATGGGTATACTAAATGCAAAAGGCCTGAACGGTTTACCATACAGGAACATGCCTTTCCTTTCTATCCATGCTTCAGAGTTAGTTTCCTCATTTACAACTGTATTATGACTGTATTACGAAAAGCAGTTGATGCCTTGAAATTGACTTTTCCATCTACGAAGACGAGGTCTACCATTTTGCCTGACATCTTGTAACCTTCCTCATTAGTTGACGAGCCATTGTTTCCATTTAGTGAGTCCCTCCTGGATCCTGTCATGACTGCATGGGAAAAACTCTCTCTCGGCCCAGCAGTTCAGATATAGCCAGGCGCATATGTCTGATAAGGATCACCTACACTGTGTCCTTTCAACCGTCACAGGAAAGTCTGATTGTCCAAATGTTGTCCTTAAAGCAGATTCTGAATTTCTTCCACACTGCACCTTGTGATGGAGAGTAGAAGACTGTTGACTCTGTGGGCAGTAAGGTCTTTGCTTCTGGCAGCTTGATTCTCCGCACTGTAAACGCCACCTGCCTCAATATTTTAATGTAATATGAAACTTGGTGAATCTCACGGTGATCATTTTCTCAGACCCACATGTAGAAGGGTTCTCAAACCCGACCTATGATAGTTTGAATGAATGCAAACATATCTGTGGATACTGTTGCTTGATGCTTGGTCTCTGCTATCTTGCTGTGCTGGCGTGCTTAGATTCATCCCACTGGCTTCACCGAAGATGTCTAAGCCATGGTTATGGACATGCCCTTCGATGGTGAGATGCTGATTGGAGAGAAATCTGACTCCTTCTTGGAGCACCTCTGAAAAAGTAGAGCTTCAGCTAGCGAGCTGGGCTTTGCCTCCACAACTCAGCAATTCCACCAACAATATAGAAAATTGTGTGACTACTTCAGGTTAGTACAGTCATGATGGAGATAAACGTCTCAGCCAGTTTAGACACCCCAAGAGCACTGCTCTTTATGGGGATAGGTTGAATTTAGGGGACAAAATCAACAGCAGCTACAACAGATGCAGTCTGCACAATTGTAGGTCTTATTCCTCAAAGCCTCCAGAACTTTCTTCTCTCACAGTATTACATTCTCGTATTAAAGAGGTTATCCCATTTTTCCACAAACTGGGAGTCAGTCACGATTGATCTCTGGGTAATCCAGCTAGTCCACAAGGGCTATGCCCTACAATTCCTGCCCCTTCTTTGTGACTGCCCTCCGTCCACTAGGATGTGCGTTTAGACACACGCCTCAAAATTCGAGATGTAAGTCCGTACCATTTTGAGCCAAGGGGCCATAGAATTTGGTGCCTTTGAAAGAAGCAGGAATGGGTTCTATTCTGTCTACTTTTTTATCCCCAGGGAGGATGAAGGTCTGAGTCTCATCTTCGAGCTTCACCATCTGAACTTGTTTATTCTACCCAACAAGTTCAAGATGCTGTTCATGAACCAAGTGCTGCTCTCCCTGAAGGATGGAAGGCATACACCTCTTTTAATCTCACCATTCTGATATCTGGCACTTTGGTTTAATCCCCTGCACATCAGTGTCTAGTAGGGGCAACAGTTAAGGGCTATGTGGCAACAATCAGCATTCATGTTTGATGATCAGCCTTTCCTTTTTTAGATTATCTCTAGAGGTGCATTTTCTGAAAGGGTTGCTCTCTTTGTTACCTCCCAGTCTGTTTATTGTTCCTCAGTGGAATTTGAACCTCATTTTGACTTAATTGATGGCATCCTTGTTTGGGTGCATGGTTGCCCAGTTTGACTTCTTACCCTGAAAACAGTTCTGATGCTGGCACTAACCTCGTTGTTTTAGGTTGTAGAACTTCAATTCATCCACCCTTTACAGTTTTCTACCCAGATAAGTTGGTTCTTGCACTTGCTGTATATATACTTCATTGTTGTTATGTGGCATGTACCTTAGCCAAAGACCGGATATTGGATTGTTTTACCGCCTGCAACATAAATCAGTACACAGCGAGATTTACAATGATGGGGGGGAGAGGGGGTTGGGTTGTGTGTCTGTGTGTGTGTGTGTGTGTGTGTGTGTGTGTGTGTGTTCAATCACACTTGAGTTACAAGTATGTAAGGTTTACACTCTGTAACTTTCCTAATGAACCTCAGTTTTGGGAAAGTTGTTTGGACATTTGTTGATGAGCAATCGTACTTTAAGTGAGTGTTAATGAAGAGTATATCTACTTTAATTCCAAAAACATCCACAAAAGTTGATCATGGAAGGGTGTGTGTGTGTGTGTGTGTGTGTACAATCACACTTGAGTTACAAGTATGTAAGGTATACACTCTGTAACTTTCCTAATGAAGCTCAGTTTTGGGAGAGTTGTTTGGACATTTGTTGATGAGCAATCCTACTTTAAGTGACTGTTAATGAAGAGTATATCTACTTTAATTCCAAAAACATCCACAAAAGTTAGTCATGGACTCAACTCATTTTCAAAGTCACTGTTCTCTCTCCTTCCTGTTTTCCATTTGAAATGTTGTTTTGTAATCCCTCATGTTGGGAATATATTAGTTTTCAACTTTCTATTAGTATCAGCATTAAATAACTTGTAGTATGACAGTAGGTATTGTTTTAATGAACCTTTGTGATAACATAGCTATATTTGTTATTGTTCTGTAAATGCAATGATGTGACATGCCGCTGTTTGCTTTCACAGCACAGCATAGCCATTGTTCAGGTGCCTGGCAAGAGGCCGTTCGGACAGAGTCTTGTTAATATCTACATTAATGGACACCAGAAGGTCTCTACGGCTCTCAAGTTTCCCTCTATGAGTGAAGTGCGTATTTCCTCTAAACAAAAATTAAATTGCTCAAACCTGGTTTGCCATTTACAATATATGTATTTTGCTGTTATCTTTGAATTCGTAAAATTTCTTCCATGCCTTGCTCATGTTGGAATTGCCCTATATCAATGAGCCCTAAATAGGAAGTGAAGCACACGCGAAGATTTTTTTTTCATATTTCAAATTAGCATGGGGGCATTCTACTAATCTAGATGATATAAAACTTTACCTGAAATATTAATTTTATTTCACTTTCTGGCACTGCTTTTTGTAATAGGTGATATAGGGCCTGAATTATAGTTCAGCCTCATGTAGAGTCAGCAGACCTTCAGTCTGTCGCAGGAGCAGACTACTTCTCCACGGCTGACATACACCCCTGTTGACCCAAGAGAGTAAGAGCCGTCGGAGGTTTGGCCATTTGTTCACCTACCCTATTTAGAGTGGGTAAACATATGGCCTGTTCTCACTGTCTGCCACCGCCATGTAAAGTTGGCGGTAAGGGACAGGAAAACTGCTAAATTACCCCCATGCCACTGGAGAAAAATCCAATGGCGTGCAGGTGATTGATTTTTTTATTTTCAAAAAGAAAATCCGCTTTGGGATTTTCTTTTTGAAAATAAAAAAATCCATAAAAGTTTTCTCCTTTATGTAGCTATCTGTCAAACTTTCAATGCACTTACAGGAACTGCTGTGATGGCAGTTCCTGTAACTGCAAGAGATGTCCGCTGTAGATATTGCAAAATTTTGCAGGCGGGTACTCCCTTAAGTTGAGTACTTTACTCTGTTGCCCTGATAGAGTAAATACCCATCCACCAAACTCTAAATCAGGTGCTTCGTTGCTAGAAACACAACGTCTGTCCTGTGGGACTCCTATCTAATGGGCATGTGTGCTCAGTCACCAGTAATAGACATTAATCCAGAAATAACTTAATGTCACAAATTAGACAATCATGCAAAGATGACTAAATGAACACTCAAGGCGACTTCAGCTCTTGTGTATGAGATTATTATTAGTACCAGAAGATCATCAGGTGCAACAAAAAGTTATGTTTCTTATGATTACCCTAGTCCAGGTGGGCATCTAGGGTTCTGTCCTTGTACACGGTATAGGTGATTTAGTTGCAGCATGTGATGTATGGATGTGTGTGGAATACCACCCATTGGATGTCTATGTGTGCTGATGTGTGGCTAAACCAGGGAGTGCTGTATTGTACTCCGAGTTTAGACAAACTGAAACCAGCACAAAATCAGAACAGGGTTTCATAAAATTGCAAATATAGTATTCTCTGAAAAACTGTAAATAGTGCCCACAGAAGCCCCAGAGAGAATGAATGTATCTAATAGAGACATCTATCCGCAGATTCCTTACCTTTGAATATTCCCCAGGTGTCAAACTGGATCCAGAAAGTTTTCTGAGCAGTCTCCTTGTGGGCCGATAGGTGGCATCGATCGGCTCTGCATCGGCGTTGTCCATGCCAGAAATGACGTGTGTGGTGCCTATATAGGTGCCACCCCAGCACGCTGACCTCAGTCCTTCTTTTCCGTGCCATCGGCGTGGATCCAGATTGAGCCCCTCTGTCATTTTTTGACTGAAGTTTTTCAGCACTTTTGTTGACACTTCACCCAGTGTGCCGTTTTTTCTCCACTTTTTTGGGAATATGTATCCAAAGAAAGCTGTAGGCTTTAAGCTTTGTAGTGCCTGTCACAGGCAAATGTCTGTGACAGACCCCCACTTGGTTTGTCTTTGGTGCCTGGAGCCAGATCACGACTCCAGGGCCTGTATGTAGTGCAAGACCATGCATCCGAAGGATATCCAAGAGCAAGCCATGAAGCTGCTGGCCGTTTGACACACACCTCCGGACCCCTCCAGGTTGTCAGAGAGGTCCTGGGACTGCCCGCGAAGTCATTTGCGCCGGCCATCATCGTGCTCCCGGACTTCATCGGGTAAGTCCCATAAAAAGAAGTCCAAGAAGTCAAAACATTCTATGACTTCTCTGTGCCAGTCCAAGTCACAGAACGACAGTAGAAGTCCGTGCCCCGCTTTCACATCATTCCTGTGCAGCTTGAGTCTAGGTCTGATCAGCACCTCCCAGAGTTTCCTGGAGCCAGAGCGACATCCGCCTAATTTAAGGAGTTTTATTAGACCATGGACCTTATTTTTGGGTGATCCGATCCCTCTGGAACACCTATGGGTCCCATGTACCTATGAGGGGCCCAACAGTATTTCTGATGGCAGGTTCACCCTTGGCTTCAATCAGGCTCTCTGAATCTGTTCCCCAATTCGGACTGACCCCATTCGCGAACCCACAACCTCTACCTGCTTCGTTCCAGTGGTGCCATTCCGGGCGCCGCTGACACCCATTGGTGGCGCTGATCTCATCATAATTTCTGACTCCAATACGGAGCCAGACCAGCGTCAACAGTCTGAGTCAAAGACAGAGCCTTATTTCCCCAAAAAGCCACTGTGAGTATTGTTTGTAGGGGATCTGAGGAGCTACATAGCTATCCCAACCCTTAAAAGAGACCATGGCCGGGTATAACTGGTATGAGGAGCTGGCTGATGCCAGTGGTCTGGATACCTCACCAGACACTGATCTCCTCTCTCAATCAATAAATCAATCAATCAGGGAATTGTAAGTGCGCTACTCACCCGTGAGGGTCTCAAGGCACTGAGGGGGGGGGGAGGGGAGGGATGTCCGCAGATCTGTTTATCCGAAGATCCAGGTCTTGAGGGTCTTCCTGAAGGTGTTCAGGGAGGGGCGCGTCTGATGTCTGCCGGTAGCTCGTTCCAGGTCTTGGCTGCAATGTGAGAGAAGGATCTTCCGCCTGCTCTGGCTCTGTGGATGCGCGGGGTTTCGGCCAGTGCGAGGTTGGAAGATCGGAGGTTTCTTTTGGGTACGTGGAAGTTGATTCTGTCATTGAGGTATTTGGGTCCGTTGTTGTGTGGGCATTTGTAGGCGTGAGTGAAGATTTTGAAAGTGACTCTTTTCTCCACGGGGAGCCAGTGGAGACTTCGTAGGTGTTGGCTGATGTGTTCGTGTCGGGGGATGCCGAGGACGAGTCTGGCGGTGGTGTTCTGTATTGTCTGGAGTTTGCGGAGTAGGGACTTGTTGATGCCGGCGGAGAGTGCGTTTCCATAGTCCAGTATGCTGGTGATGAGTGCGTGGGTGACTGTCTTCCTTGACTCAGGGGGGATCCACTTGAAGGTCTTGCGGAGGGTGTTGAAGCAGCTGGAGGTGACGGCGTTGACCTGTTGGTTCATGGTGAGTGATGAGTCTAGTACGATGCCGAGGTTTTTGGCGTGGTCTGAGGGGGTAGGTGGGCTTCCGAGGGCAGTCGGCCACCAGGTGCTGTCCCATGCAGAAGGGGTGGTACCGAGGACAAGGACTTCTGTCTTCTCTGCGTTGAGCTTCAGGCAGCTGTTGGTCATCCAGACTGCGACGTCTTGCATTCCTTTCTGAAAGTTGAGTTTGGCAGTGGTGGGGTCTTTGGTGAGGGAGAGGATGAGCTGGGTGTCATCGGCGTAGGATACGATGTTGAGGCCGTGTTGTCAGACGATGGCTGCGAGGGGTGCCATGTAGATGTTGAAGAGGGTGGGGCTCAGTGATGAACCCTGTGGGACTGTGCAGGTGATTTTCGTGGGGTCGGAGAGGAAGGGTGTGGGAGTCTGATCGACTCTCTCCTCATACTGTGGCTACGGAGGAAGGGGCCTCTTTTGCAATGGAGGTACATAGAGTTGCTGAGATCCTGGACCTGACACTGCCCACGGTGGAAGTCAAGACAAACTTTTTGTCCGAGGTGCTTCAACCTGGTGTATCCCCCTCAGAACCTCTACTCCCCTTTAATGAAGTCCTCACTGATGTCCTGCTTGGGGTCTGGGTTAAGCCCTGCACAGGCACTCCTGTGCACAGGACCTTCGCTACGGTTCCTGGGACCCAGCACCCCACCCATGAGAGCCTGATGGTCCAGGCCTCTACTTGCAAAGTTAACCCTGACGTATTCCCTACCACACCTCCAGATAGGGAATCCAAGAGTCTGGATACCTTTTGGAAGAGGATTTTCTCTTCCACCAGCCTTGCACTGTGGTCAGTGAACACAGCCTGCATGTTGGGCTGATGGTCCGATAATGTATGGGATTCGGTTGCCCAAGTGCTGCTTATGGTCTTAGAGAGGGCTCGAGCCATACCATCCCAAGCAGTTGGTGATGGCAGACACACAACAAGGTTCATCATGTGCTGCAGACTGGATACGACCAACTCGCTAGTGTGTCATAAATTGCACTCAGATGCCACACCTGGCTGAGGTCAAATGGCCTTTCGAGGGATGCCCAGGCATCCCTTATAGACATGCTCTTCAGTGGCACTTGCCTTTTTGGTGACAATGCACATTTGAAGCTTGAGCATTTTAAAGATAGCAGGGTCCGCTGCTAGGTCATTGGGGCTCACTATGGGCCCACAGCACCCAGATTCCTCCTTTAGCTCCTTCCTGGCTACGGTAGGGGCTGGCAGTCGCATCCTTTCACCCCTAGCCACCATGCTCCTCAGTTGTTTCATGGCTGCAGACGTTGCTCCCAAAGACCTCGTGGGAACCAAGGCCAGAGGTCTACCCATTCTGCCACTCCCCCAGCAGTTGCAGCCTCAGAGCCCCTTTAAAATGCTCTTGCAACATCGTGGACAACCAGTTGGCGGCAGGACCTGCCCTAATGGCAAACAATAATTTAGGACAAATGGGCGCTTCAGATTGTTTGGCGGCGTTATGCCCTAACCTTCATGGAAACCCCGCCCCCCATACCACCATTCTCATATCGGCTGATGGAGACCATCTTTCACTCTTGCAACAGGAAGTACATGCTCTTTTGACCAAAGAAGCCATGGACCGGGCGCCGACATCAGAAGTAGGTCGTGGTTGCTATTCCCGCTACTTTCTGGTGTCAAAAACTGATGGAGGCCTTCATCCTATTCTAGATCTGCGCCATCTCAACTACTTTCTGAAGAAGGAAAAGTTCAAAATGCTCACTCTGGCTCAAGTCCGGTCTGTTATGGATCCCAGAGACTGGAGGATATTGTTGGACTTGCAGAATGCATAGTTCCATACTCCTGTCCTGCCACCGCACAGACGCTTCATGCGGTTCATGGTGGGTCACAAGTGTTTCCAATTCACTGTGCTCCCTTTCAGCCCTTCCAGCACCCCTCAGGGTTCACGAAAGGTTATGAGTTTGTCAAGGTAGGCCTTGATGACTGGCTGTTAGAAGCAAGCTCGTCTCAGGCATTTGGACCTCCTGCATGCACTGGGGTTCTCTTTCAACGGGCCGAAGTCGCTCCCTTTCATCTGAGCCATTATGGACACACTGCAGTTCTGCACCTATCCTCTGGAGCGGCAATTCCCTGATATTCAGGCTATAATACTGATGTTTCAGCCTCTATCATGGATTTTGGTGAGACTGATTCGGAGGCTGCTGGGCCTCATGGCCTCCTGCATCCTGCTGGTAAAGCATCCTCGATATGCAGGCTCTACAGTAGGATTTGAAGTTCCAGTGGATTCAGCATCAGGGGATTCTCTCCGACCTGGTCCTGATATCGGAGTAAACTGCAAAAGACCTGCAGTAGTAGCTGACGAACCGCGATTGGGTCAGCGGCAGACCCCTCTTCCTTCCCCACCCAGAACTCACAGTGGTCACAGATGCGTCACTCCTGGGTTGGGGCAGACATCTGGGTGAGGTGAAAATCAGAGCGCTCTGGTTTTCGGCAGAGTCTCAGCTCCACAACAACCTATTGGAGTTGAGAGTTGTACACTTGGCATTGAAACATTCCTTCCCTCTAACAGGAGGAGACTGGTTCAGGTGTTCACGGACAACACTACCGCCATGTGGTACTACATCAAATAGTGTGGTCTGGAGTTGTGGATCTTGGGCTAGGAAGCTCTGCACATCTGGACATGACCAGGAGGAATGACTGCGCCGCTTGACATTTTCCTGATTGCTGGCAGGATTTCTGAATGCCAGGGCGGACAAGCTCAGCCGTTGATGCCTCCTGTATCACAAATAGAGTCTTCACCCAAAGGCGGTGCAAGGTCTCTTCGACTACTGGGAGAACCTTGGTTAGATCTATTACCACTGCCAAGAATGTGCAATGTCAACACTTCTGTCCATTGGCGTTTCCAGGACTTCTTTCACTGAGTGGGTCTCAGGACTCCTGCACGCCTTCCTGCCGATACACGTCCTGCCCCGAGTTATCAAGAACCAACAAGGCCCAAGTCATGTTAGTGGCTCGGAGAGTATGGTACTCCGAACCCTTGATCATTAGTCTTAGGTCTCCTATCAGACTGCCTCCTTCAGGAGGATCTTCTGTCACAGCAGCAGGGCAAGGTTCTGCACTGGAACCTACGCACTCTCCACATGCATGCGTGGAGATTGAGCAGTGACAGCTAAGAGTCTTCATTCTGACTCCCGAAGTATGTGACGTCATCTTAGCAGTCAGGCTTCCCTCAGCAAAGACTGTATGTGCCTGCTGATGGGCCAAATTTGTGGCTTGGTGTGCTGCCAAATATATTGATCCTCTGCCTGCACCCTGATCTGAAGTTCTTTTGTTTCCATTGTCCCTCGCCTGACAATGCCTTGCTTCGGGCACAGTTAAAGGGTACCTTTCAGCCCTCTGAGCTTACTTGCTGTTGCCGGATCAACTCTCCCTGTTCATGTCACCCATTGTGACACGTTTCCTGAAACGTTTCCAACACATGTTCCCCCTTTACCTTCCATTATTCCACTAAGGGGCCTTAATTTAGTCCTAACGTGTTTGATGTTTTTACCGTTTGAGTCCATGCATAGCTGTACTCTCAGATTGCTCACCATTAAAACTGTTTTTCTAGTGGTTTATCCAACTCATCGGATTCAGCTGATTCTGGGTCTAGTTCTTCATCAACTTTTTATTCTGAAGAGGAGGCACGTCATAAGGAAATACCTGGACAGGCATGCTGCAGCACTGACTGGAGAATCTAGGTTTTACATTGCCGAATGAATGCTGCGTTGCTGCAGCCTATTCAAAGATTTCTTTCCCTGCAGTAGAAAGAAGTAAATACGCCCATTTTGTTTTCCATAATATTTGACCAAACATTATGCACTGACTGCTTAGATAAACAGTTGTATTCTAGTGTTAAAGTTGACTCATCAGCGACAAAATGTTCTGATCATCTAGCCTTCTGGCTAAAAATATTGATTCAGATCTAAAATATTCCTACACGCCCATGAATTATGCTTTCAGAACAATTGTGTATTCACTGTATTAAGATTACTATTTGTCAGATTACATTTCTACTTAGGTCCCAGTTGTGATAATCAACACATTTTTTGACAGTAAACCATGCCTTAAAGTAAAGTGCTCCTTACCAATGAGGTGTATTTAAGGTGGTTTTACGGCTTGGGGCCACCATCAGTGACTGAGTCCATAGATCGCTTCAAGAGATATGACATGCCACCCGGTCTCCAGCAAAATAGGATGAGCCCAGGAGCCAGAAATGTTGCATATGGCATTGTAGGTTTGAACCAATGAGAGAGTAAGCTATGGGCCTCAGAGCTCCTCCTTTCTTTTCAGAATGTTAGCACATCACCTCAATATAGAGATGTGGGGAATGATCATCCTCTGTTTTGGAAGAATTCTAGACCACCTGGTTCTCAAGGCAAAAAAACAAACCAGAACAAGCAACTAGTCCTCTTCCTTTGTCTATACAATGATTCCAGTGAAGCCTAGCTGTCCTCAAATCCTCTATGAAGGATCTGTTGCCTATCTATTAAGCTCTTCTGCAAGGTGCTTGGGCTCCGGCCTCCTGAAGCAGTACTGGATAGCTTGAATCATTGGCCAGAACAGTAGGCAGACTACTTAACCCATTTGATATTTATAGGTGCCTCTATATGAGCAATATCCCCGGCAACCTTTCCTTTTAACCTAAGCAAAACAGTCTCTCATCTGTTTATCACCATGTGGCTCAGAAAGTTATGTTTCATATAGGTTTTATTCACAGTGTTTCTAATTTTTCAGTAGCATGTATTTAATTTTATTGATTCAATCTCAAATATTTTGTCCCACTAATACCCTAACTCCAGTTAGTTTACCCTGGATATTTCTCAAAGTAGGTTTACTGAAAAACATACAGTTTTAATCTCTAAAATGATACTACATTCGTCATACATTCATACTGCATTCTTCATACATCCACCAAACTTTTCATTCATCCATATATCCACTAAAAGACATCTTTCTCATCATTGGTCTTGAATGTATTCATTATAACATTTTATACTTTTTCCATCTTCAGTATATATTTTTACATATTCACCACTTTGTCTTTTATTTCTTACACTAGTATCATAATTCCAGTTCGATTTTCACACTTTGTTGTGGCTTGACGGTGCACATTTCGGCGTGAAATGCCTTCTTCAGGATGCCACTAATCAAGAACCTTCTTAGTTTACAGCAACCTGCAAAATTCAACGTGAAGCCTTGCTGAGCCACTCGCGCAATTATATCTATATACATACATACATAATCCTCAATTCTAAATAGGGGAAACACCGGTAGTGTACCTTCACCCACGTGTTGATAAACGTCACCCAAGCTATGACTGAGTGAAACCGTGAAAATAAAAAAGTTGTAGCCTTTATATAGTTGTTTACTTCATGTATTATGAAAAATGCAGACTATAAAGAGGGAAGTGCAACGATAATAGACTTCAAACCTTCTCTTCCTCAAGCTTAGTACCAACCAAAGAGAACAGGCGTAATGCTTGCGGGGAAAACGAGGCAAAACAATAAACTTTATGAAGCCCTTGTTGGCATGTAGATACACCGATAACAAATTCGCCCTACTTGTACGAACCATGAAGGGCACCATACGTTATTACAAATTTGCTTTCCTTGACAATCAATCTTGGTACTGGTTTAGAGAGGTCATCTGGGAGAGATGGAGATCAGAGTACTATGGTCTCCGGCGGAAGCTTGTCTCTGCCACAGTTTGCTGGAGTTACAAGCGATTTGCTTGGCACTGAAGGCGCTGCTCCCGACCATCAAGAGGGAATGACAACAGGTGCTTACATACAACACATCTGCCATCTGGTACAGCAACAAACAGGGCAGTGTGGGGTCGTGGGTCCTGTGTCAGGAGGCTCCGCACCTCTGGAAGTGGCTGAATGTTCATATATCTCCCTGATCGCCCAGCACGTTACAGGATCTTTAAACTCCAGGGCTGACCAACTTAGCTGATGTTGCCTAGCGGATCATGAATAGTGGTTAATAGTGGTTAAGGTGGCACAGGGCATCTTCCAAAATTGGAAAGAACTCTGACTCAATCTGTTTGCCAGTGCAGAAAACACGTGTCAAACCTTTTGTGCTTTGGAGTTTCAAGGCAGTCCTCCATCGGAGATGCCTTTATCTAACATCTAACTCCTGTGTCCCTTTTCCGCCCCTCCCGCCCAGAGTACTCAAGGAGATCAAGAGTGACCAGGCCCAAGTCATCTGGAGTGGGCGAGGAAATTGTAGCACCCAGAACTTTTGACTATGAGCATATGTCCTCCAAATATGACGAGAACCCACTGTCACAGTTGCAGAGCTATGTCTTGCACCTCAGTCTGCACACTCTACACCTCTATGCATGGAGATTGAGTGGCGTGAGTTGATCACTTTTGATCTTTCTCCCAAAGTGGTTGGTGTTATCTTAGGAGGCGTCCATCAACAAAATTGATTTATGCAGGACGCTGGGAGAAGTTTTTGTCAGGTGCTCTTCCTGAAACATACAACCTGTGAACACAAATTATCAGATGTTTTTTTCTGTTTGACATTGGTTCATTAAGGACTGTCTGTGGCAACATGTTAATGTTACCTCGCAGCCCTTTAGGCCTTCTTACATATACCTGACCAGCCATCCCTCTCCAAGTTACATGTTGTAAAGCGTTTTTTTTTTTTAAGCGGCTGGTCCATTTGTTCACACCGGCCCCATTTGTCATTCCGCAGTGGTACTTTAAGTTGGCACTCACCTTTTCGATGTGCACGCGCTTCATGACTATACCTGCGCTTATCCAGAGTATTCTTATCTCGAACTCCCAAATCAATTTCTCTTTGAGCCCACTCGGGTAGTATTTTACCTACCTTGGTGAGAGGAGCCACCTATGATGAAGCATGCCACCATAAGATGGGTGAAGTGTCTTCTCTAATATATGGAAGATATTCCTGTAGGAGGTTATGTTGGGCCTTAATTAGAGGACTTATTACGTCTTTGTATTGATTTGTTGTGAATCAATCCATCACCTTACCAGCTTTCTGTTCACCATCTCATCCCTCCAAGGAGGAAGAACGTATGTGGACTGAACCAGGGAATACTGACAAGACGAGTAGCATTTCTTTGATTTCTCTGGGGCTAAAAAAGATGAAGCTGTGCAAAAGAGGGCCTCTCAAAATGTACGGTGCTATGCCTCAAGATCTGTTATTGTCTGGCCATGAAGCAGCCTCCAGAAAGCTTGCATGCTCATTCTACCAGAGCGAGGGCCACTATCACTGCCCTTGGGATGGTGTGCCAGTGATGGACATTTGCCAGGCTATTACTTGGGCATTCCTCCACCCGTTCATGAAGCACTACTGCCTGGATAACCAGGTTCAGCGGGACTAGCTTTTCATCTGATCTGTCCTACAAGACTTCTTGGTTTGAGCCATTCCACACACACACCACCTGGAGGGTGCTGCTGCAAGGGGAAGAATCTTGCAGTTATAAGTATCTATGCCAAGAGTAAGTTGCGTACCATTGGTAATGCCTTTTCTGTTAGAGACTATCTAACTGCAGATTCCTCACGACCCACCCTCATGCCTGTTCTCTGAAATGGATTCATACAGTCCATTAATAAGATCCTAAATGTGAACAATCTGCACACTGTACTTCTGATTTCAATGGGTCCTCATCCGACTGCACGGACGGAGATCATAAAGAAACTCACATCGTGTGGAGGTGGCAGTTATATAGGGGCCACAGTGTCGCATGCGGAGTTGACGGCCTAGACGCGAAGCCACACAGCGCCACCTGTCGACGTTTGAGGTAATTACTAATAAATCTTCCGGATACGGAACTCCACAAGATGAGGAGTCTGCAGTTAGTGTCTCAACCAGAAAAGGTGTTTCTGAAGTTGAGTAACTGTGTGATGATTGTTGACTTTTGAGGCTGGGAAACTTGAGAAGCTGTCCCACAGGAAGGAGACGATTCCTGTGAAGATTCTTGTGACTTGTCAGTCTACCATCCATTCAAAGTTTGTACAGTGGGATGTATTGGAACTTCTCTTTTCATAATAAAAGACTTGGAATCCCAGTGATCCTCTGTTTTCTTCCTGTTGTGGGTGAAACCTTAGATTAGAACATGACTTCCTGGTTCGAGATCCTGTTCACTTGCTCTCTTTTTGTGTCAAGAATTCCATATTCTTGGCAGTAGCTTGGATGGCCAGCTTGCACATCCCCTAGAGTTGCTTCTTGATGTCATTTATCTATTTCAGGTATTTGGCTGGCACACTATCTTCACCAGAGGCTCAAAAACAGAAGTCACTGAGTAAACTGGCTTTCCTCCAAAAAGATAAGGTTGTAGGGAGTAATAACTGTTCCATCATTTCTTGTGTAGTGAAGAAGCAACACGTTTGTCCACCTTGAATTGTGGTGCGAATTCATGGTGCTCAAAATGTCAACCAGTATACAATTGAAGCACTCTTTCAGATTGTCCCCGTGTCAGTGTTAACAAGTGGTCTTGGTCATCTAAACTCTTCTCAAGTTCAGTGCGTATTTGCTGAAACAACTTCTCCCTGCCCCGGCCAGAGTCCAGTCTGCTGGCCCATAGTAGAACATCTTCTAGAGAACAGGTTGCCATAGTGGATAACTTCTGGTCATTACAGGAGAATTCTTGGGCATGCATAGTCGGTGTTTACTTGTGTCTTCTATCCTTCCAAAGGTCCATAAACTACCATATTACCATATTCATCTGGGTAACCTTTGTTACTAAGAGCCCTTCTAAGCAAGAGAAATGTGTTATGAAGCCCTTTATATAAATAATTTCTATTTAGATTACATTAAAAGTAATATTCTCCATAACTGTAATGTTATGCCTACATCCAGTGTAAAGGGCAAAAATTGTAATGGAACAAATAACATACATTTAGTCATAGGTGAATGAATCAGTAAGGTTGCCCTTATGAGGTCATATTCATCTAAAGGCCGTAATACACAAATTAATATCATCTTTACTTACAATAAATTCCTAACTTTGCCATTAAAAACATTTTGTGCTAGATTTTGCTATATAATAAACAGAGTGTGCTAGATTATTTATCACTGTCTGTGCTTAAAGATGGAAAAGTATTTCAAAAGACCTTTTGCCTTTTAATCGACCAGTCTGTCTTGTTCTTTATTGTGTGCTAATGATTCTTTACAAGTAAACAGTGTTTTTCTTCTGTGGCCTTTTCCAGACTTTTACTTCTTGCTGCATTGGCTCTGCAGGTCAGAGGACTACCACCCCACCTCCATCACAAATTCCCGATCCTCCATTTTCATCCCCTGTCACACCCAGCAGATCCTTTGGAGGAATACTCTATTCTCCTTCTTGGGGAGGAGTGGTTGCAAAATCTGGTGCTGTCTCAAAATGTATATCAGCAGGAACTCAGGACAGTGAGTGGGGGTCTCCAACATCTCTGGAAGGACAGCTTGGATCTGTTATCATCTTCCATGATGCATTGCAAGCCTCACAAGTGAAAGCACTGTACTTGGCTGGTAAGTAACATGTCCTTGGTAGCTTTATCAGATAATTCCTGGTACATTTGGAAAGTGTACATTTTAACCTAGTTTGTTTGTACAAAAATGATGGGTTTAGACTAGAATGTGTTCAGCAGCAAATGAAAGGATAGACAGTGCACATGAACAAATAAATGGATTCAGATAGCATAAGAGATCTTATCTTTTGCTGGATATATTTATTGAAATATATCGAACACACACATTCTTTATTTTAGATAAGGACCTACATACAGACTGCCGGTCTAGTATAACGTGAATAAAGAGTATTGACTAGGCATACCCATTTACCTCAAAACCAGATAGGCCCCTCCCAAGTTCTAAACAAACATTTGTATATTTTCAAAAGTGTTTGTGTCAACTATCAGCATTAAATGTGCTGCAAGAATGGTAGAAAGTCTGCAGATGCTAGTGTAAGCCTGGGTTCACCAGCTGAAGCAATGCAAATGTGACACAGCACTCGATAGACACCATTGAGGCACCTCAAGGTGTCTGTCATAGTTCAGCAAGTAGCACTGAAGTTACGAAAAGCCTCACTGCCCATGCCACGTCTGTCCACAGAGAGAAAATGCATAGTGTTTCAGCACATTAGTCACTTTTAATATTTTGTTCATTCTCAGGGCCCAGACCCACCAGTTTGGGTAGTTTAAAAAATGTGAGTGCATCTTAGCCTGCCTTACTACTACCTACAGGTAATGGCATAGAAGACAGTGGGAAGAGAGCTTGGTACTGATGTAATGTTTCTTTTTACTGTTAATTATTCATTAGAAGTGTGCCTCTCTCTGTCTTCCAAGAGGGAAATAATTGGAAACTTTGTCATCTTGGATACTACTTTCCAAGTAAACACTCATTTTACAGCATGATTCTTTTCTGGAATCAATGCTGTGCATTATTCCGACATCTAGTGGTTAGGTCCAGAATTCTTCATTGTATTCATAGTCCTTCTATTTTCTCTTTTTAGGTCAAGCATTCGAGACCTCTTGTATATGCTTTAGTATATACTTTAGTATATACTTATATGTGTATGTACTTTGTGGGCTCTGGAGATCAGCCCTAGGACTTCCGCTTAGGGACTTTTTTTTCTGTTCAACTGCCTCTATTTAACTGTCTTGATAGAAAACGACCAGCAGAAGTTAGTAAAATACCAGATTCACTTTAGCATTCTCTAGATTCCAGTCCATAGAAATTGTCTTCCACGAGCACCCGTGGGCAATAATATATTTTTCAAATCTTGTATTTTTAGTGATATGACCACCGAAGGCCTTGCTTTTATATTAAAATCAGAGCTTTGGACTATACCATTTCCCGCTGAAAGGCAATATTTCTCTCCATGTGTTCCCATATCTGGCGTGTCACGCAGTTTGGTGCTTACTTTTCCTCCATGTTAAAGAACAGTAGATGTTTCGGCACCCAGGCTAATGTGCTGCATAGCTAAATACATATAAGGTCCCAAAGGCGAGACCCAATGCATTGCAAATGCTTGTTTTGTTGGGCTTCGACTGTTCCACCCTTTGGTGCTTCTCCAGCCTCTTCTGACATCATACGCCCACCCATGAAGCTCCCATGCATGGTCACCATCTTCAGATTCTTTTTTTCCGCCGTTGGGTCTGTAAGTATTGCGGAAGGCTCTCCAGTCTGTGAAAAGAAGACTTTTGGAAGAAAAAGAAGAAGAGAAGGCCACCAGACCAGGTACAGACTATGAACTCATCTAATCTACACGTTGAGGGTGAACTGGAGAATGTTCGGGCAGGGGTGCCCCTGTTCCATGTGATATGGAGAAGACACCCTTCCAATTCTGCCCAAAGTACCACCATAAATTTGCACAAAAGGACAGCCATCAAGTGTGCAACCTTTGCCTTCTACTGGACCACAAGAGCGACAACTGTGAAGCCGGTGCAGACTTCAAGCCGAAGACCTTAAAGACAAGAGAAAAACAGAGGCAGGTATACTACGCCATACAGGGGCATAAAGAGACTACATTGCTGCAAGACCTGGGGTTGTCGAGCCAAGAGGAGGATCACATCGCAGAACTGGCCGAAGGTGAAGGCTCAGACGCTGAAATGGGAATCATTGACGTCGAGAAGGAGCGATAAAAGCACAAAGAAAAATGTTCCCAGTAAACACTGGAAAAACATACTGGGGTAGAGTCTCGTACAAAATATGGGACCAGGTATCCTCAGAGAGCTGACTTCGCCTCAAAAGTTTAGCTGATCGAAGGCAAGTAGAGGCCGAAAGAATCCCTCGGGCCCCAAATCAAAGAGACCGCAGGTAGGCAGACATCGGAAAAGATGACGTCGAAAGATGCTCGAAGTCGGGAGGTGTCAATGTCAAAAGACGATCTGAGTCAGGAGGAGCTGAAAAAAGTGTTTGGTGATACCCCATCGAAGGAAGCCTCGACGTCAAAGAGGAAATCTACCCCTACTCTCAACGTGGAAGAGCGAGCCACCAGAATCGAGCATAAGAAGAGTCGTCTCGAGCCTGAAATGGCTTCATTAATAAAAAAGAAAAAAAGAGTACGATGCATCTCTTTGAGAATTTCGAAGTCCACCGAAAACTTAAACAGAAAAAAACGAACTGAACAAGGACACCGAAGAGCTGCAGCCCCCAATGTCTCCAGAGCCACAGGAAGAGGAGAAACAAGAATTCTTCTTTGAAGAAGAGGATGCCGAAACCCTGCCATGTTCCAGGAAACAGAGGGCTCAGAATATATGGAGACAAGTGGCAGGACATCAAGACGGATTCCCCAGAAGATGGGATAGACACGTATCCCTTGAGGCCATCACCTCCGGACGACATTGCATTGTACTGCCAGCTAATGAAGAGAGCGGCAGGCAAATATGGGGTACAACTGGAAGAGGAGAAATCACAGTCATGTTTCCTCATAGAGACACTACTAGGTTCCCAAAAGAAGTAGCTAATACTTACCAATGCTATCAAGCATACTGGATCAGGGAAGAGAAGCCTTTAAGGAACCTGCAACTTGCAAGGCAGTAACACAAAGGGCTGAGACAAAATAGAAGCATTCATCCAAGTATCCTCTATATATACGAGGAACTGTACCATCAGATTCCATCATTGCTGCCACAGCCACAAAGAGGGCCAATGTAACAACAGCATCCGACCACCAACGGATAAAGAAAGTAAGAAGAAGCAACTCAATGGCGAATAGCCAATTCAAATGCCCTGGTCAGTAGATATGCTTGTCAGCACTGGGACAAAATGGGAGAGCTGATGAAGAATCTGCCAGAACAATATCGCAAGGGAGCAGCATCCCTGGCAGAAAAGGGAAAAAAAACATTGCAAGTACATGCTTAAAATCTGCTCTAGATACGGCAAACACAGCAAGTAGGCAGATGATGGTGGGAACAACCCTGAGACAACATGCCTTGTTAAGAGTATCAGGTTTAAAGGCAGAGGTACAGGCTAACATAATTTACACACAATTCAACGGGGAACAATTGTTTGGTAATACAGTGGATGAAACCCTTCAGCAACTCAAGAAGGACAATGACACTGCAAAGTCAATGGGAGCCCTGCAATTCAGGGGGCACGTGAGGAGAGGATCCACACCTGCCAGAAGACTAGTAGGCAGAGGAAGTTTTCCAAGTGCAACCTCGCACCAAAGGTTTCAGGGTGATAGCCAATGACAAATACCAGCTCAACATTGGCAATCCCAAACACCACTGCAGCAACCCTTTCGGGGACATGCAAGAAGGATATAAAAAATCATGCAATTTGGATATTGCATATAACTGATCAAGCAACTACCATCAAGAGGACCAAAGAAAGTGGTCTACACAAAGAAGGAAAAATCACTTCTATTACAAAAAGTAAAAGAATTATTGTAAAAGAAGGCAATAGAAGGGGTTCCCAGAACGGACGGCAATCAAGGAAACTACTCGACATATTTCCTAATACCAAAGCAAGACAGATCACTACGTCCTACACTAGACCTCCGTTTCTTAAACAAGTTCATATAGAAACAAAAGTTCAAAATGACAACGTTCCAGGATGTCATACCACAGCTACAACAAGGAGACTGTATAGCAACCATAAATCTAAAGGATGCTAATCTACACTATTCCAATGAATCAGAGACAAAAAATATACTTGCGCTTTGTAGTGGACGGAACACACAATCAATTCAAAGTACTGGCTTTTGGAATAAAATGATCACCAAGCGTGTTTACAAAATGCCTAGCATCAGTGGCAGCACATTTAGGAAGGCAAAGGATACTTGTATATGCTTTTTTTAAATTTGTTTTATTATTAAAGTTTTATTGAAAAGAAAAAAAAGATGGTTACAGTGGCTCATTAACATCGCACAGGGTACACTTATCATGAGTTATTACAAAGCAATCTCACCTCATATGATACATGTATATAGCAACTCTTCCAGGGGTATAACGGTTGAACCATCCAAGGGCCCACAACTCACGCACCTCCCCCGTATAGCATTAACCATTATTAGCATTACATCACACATCGACTCATCAGGCAGGGGACAACCCATGATATCTTGCAAGCCTCCCTCCCAATTATCGAGTTTAAACAGTGCCTTCACCTTCAGCCTCTCCTGTTTCTTTCCCAACTAGGTACTGTTGATAAAGACCCCAAAAACTCTTAGGGCGGCTCTGGGGAGGCAACAAGTCATTATACAATTCAGATTGTGTGTTACAATACACCATGGGCCAGATGTACGACCATTCCAAATTGCGACTCGCAATTTGCGCTCAATTGTGAGTCGCAAATTGCGAGTCGCAATTTGGAATGTACAACAGTGTCAGAGACACTGATTGCGATTCCCAATGGGATCGCAAAATGCAAGGCTCATGAATATTAATGAGCCACTCGCAATTTGCGACCCCATTGGGAATAGCTGGTCCTCCCGGGATGGTGGCCTGCTGGGCTCAGCAGACCTCCATGTTTGGGACTGCTTGTCAATAAAGCAGTGTTTTTTTATTTTTTAATGCAGCCCGTTATCCTTAAAGGAAAAAGAGATGCATTTAAAAAAAAAAAAAATGAAACGTTTTCGTTTAATTTTTTAAGGGCAGGTAGTGGTCCCTGGGACCACTGCCTGCCCTTAAAAAATATTTTTAGAGCCAGTCACAGAGGGGAAGGGGTCCACTGGGGACCCCTTCCCATTTGCGACTCCATTACCACCCTCTTGAAGAGGGCGGTAAATTGCAAGTGTTTCGCGACCGCAATTACAGTCGCAAAACATTCATACATGGCTAGAGAGTCGCTATTAGGAAGGGAACGACCCTTCCTAATAGCGAGTCACAAAACACTATTTTGCGAGTCACAATTTTTTGCGACTCACAAAATAATATTTGCACATGGCCATGTAGGTTTTTGCGTGCGCAAGCGGGTCACTATCCCGTTTGCGCACGCAAAAACTAGTCGTACATCTGGCCCCATATCTTTGGACCAGTCAGTTACTGTCGGCGCCAGTCCCCGCGCCCTACGCATCGCAATCCTGCGTTTGGCAAGCAACAATTTTATGTCTATTAATCGTCGCATCTCTTTCTGCAATTTCCCAGTGTACCCCAGCAATGCCAGTAGCGGGTTCAATGGCAGCGAAAGGCCCATGATTTCACTCTGTTTGCAAAATCTGTTCCCATTACTTCGCTATCACTGGGCATATCCCGGCAATATGTAAGAACCCAGCCGAACCGGCTCCACAACGCTCACAGTCTGCAGAATCACGAAGACTATATCAAAACAGCCTCTCCAGTGTAAAATAAACTCTGTTGAGGAATTTAAAGTGGATAAGGCGATGCCTTCTGTTTAGGGATACATGCTGTGTAACCTCGCAACAATACCGCCAAATAGTGTCATCAAGTGCCACCCCCAAATCAGTCTGCCATTCCAGTCTAGCTTCTGTGTAGTGCTTTTTTCTATAGTCCTGCTTTAAATCATAGACAATAGAGACAATCTTCCTGGGGGTAGTGGAACGCAAAAGGTGAGAGAGTGATCCCAACTCAGGCGGTTCTGACATGTCCCCGCCCAGCAACTCACGCAGTGCATGCCTCATCCTGTGAAAGTGAAACCGAGCTAATGGCGTATATTCGTGCCTCTCGATCTCAGCCCATCCGCGGGCTTTGCCCTCCGAGAACTGGTCATCAATCTTAGTGATATCAAGTGTCGCGAGGGCCTGCACCACTCCCCTTTCACTGCTGATCGGCAGTCAATGACACCACTCTATCGGAGTCAGGGGAGAGTACAGGATCATGCCCGCCTGTCTCTTCAGTAGATTCTGCCAGGCATGCACTACAGAGTTGACAGAGTCCAGAACACTGGTCCTCCTGGAGGGAGCCTGAAACAGAATTAGCGGAAGAGGATCAGGCACCACCGCCACCCTTTCGATCATCAGGTGCGGAGGGCCCATTTCACTGTGAATCCAGTGGAAAGGGTGGGAGCCCTGTGCCACTCTGTAACATAACTCTAGATCTGGAGCCCCCAGCCCCCCCCATATTGTATGGCAATGTGAGAACATCCCATTTGACATGTGGTTGTGTCCCTGCCCAAGCCAATCTCACTAACACAGAGCGAATTATCTTAATCATATGCCCAGGGAGCACCATCAGGATGTTTAAAAATTAGAATAAAAATCTGGGGAGCACCACCATCTTCATAAGAGATATTCGCCCCAATAACGACAAGGGAAGGCGGATCCACTTATCCTCCTCTAGCCTAGTAATCGCTTTGCCATAGTTTTCCCTGAGAACTAGCTCCAAGTCCGTATGGACCTGTATGCCTAAGTAACGGACCGGGTCTGAAGTCCACTGAAGGGGTTAGTCTAAATCAGTGGGAACCATAGCTGGAGATAAAGGAAAAAATGTCGATTTAGCCCAATTGATCTTGAGTCCAGATAATTCCCCGTAACGCACCACCTCGTCTAGGATCGGGGACAAATTTGACCCCGGATCTCTGACATACAGAGGCGTGTAGTCCGCCTAGGCTGCCTCGATAAGGTTATATTTAGGGAATCTAATCCCCCTGTGGCCATGATATTCTCTTAGGGCGCATGCAAGAGGCTCAGCCACTAAGGCATATACCAGTGGGGACAGCGGGCAACCCTGCCGGTTGCCCCTCGATATTTTGATAAGGGCTGTGACTATGTCGCCAACTCATACCCTGGCAACAGGGGAATTCTACAGCACTGCCACCAATTGAAGAAAAACTTCTCCTACCCCCATGTGTCTCAGTACAGCATACATAAAGGTCCATTCTACAGAATCGAAGGCCTTTTCTGCATCCAGAAAGACCGCAGCCGCTTTAATATTTAATAACATGTTGTATCGCACCGAACACAGTTCTCAGATTGTATGACTAGTTGCGCTCCGGCACAAATCCTGACTGCTCCGGCCCAACCAGAGTCGGCACCAGTGGGGTGAGCCGATTAGCCAATATTTTTGCAAAGAGCTTAGTGTCAACATTCAGGAGCGATAAGGGCCTAAATGACCAACACTTGTTAGGAGGTTTACCTGGTTTTAATAATGTTACTATGAGAGCTTCCCTCATTGAAGGGGGCATCATCCCATCCTTGCCAATCACTTCGGAAAGAGTGATCAGATGCGGTAAAAGTATCTCCTTGAACTCTTTGTAAAATGCCACAGTGAGGCCGTCCAGCCCAGGTGCACTCCCAACTCGCATTGCGTTGAGTGCAGCTAGTACCTCGTTGGAGTCTAACGGTTTCATTAGATGCTCCCTATGTTCGTTAGACAACCATGGCATCTGAATATGTTCTAGATGCTCTAATATTACTGCAGCATCAGACTCCGTCCTAGTGCGATACAACTCTGAATAATATTGGCTAAATCTATCTGCTATCTCAGTAGGATTGCTCAGCATCTCCCCACCTGCAGCTCGCAGCTCCGTCACACTCTCCGTCTCCCTCCTGCCGCGCAACAGAGCAGCCAGCACTGCGCCCGGTCACTCTCCTTCCCCATATGTCCTAGCAACTGCATACTTCCCCATGTGCTTTACCTCACTATCTGCGATCTCATGGTACTCCTCCAGAGCTTCCTTCAAGTTATCCGACGCAAGGGCGTTGCCGCCATCCAGAACCGCCTGCTCTAAGTCAGCCAAGCGTTCCTCTAAAACAGACAATTGCCTTCTAATTGATCGGAGGACCCCCGAATGTTTAGACATGGCCACCCCCCCTAATGAAAACTTTAAACATCTCCCAGATAGTGGAAAACCGCCGGATGGAACCAATATTCGTATCAAAAAAGCTTTCTATGGCCTCAGCTAACTCAGACTTAAAAACACTATCCATCAGGGAGTATGGAGAAAATCGCCATGTGAAGGGAGCGGGCATCCTTCTCCGACTCTCAATGTCTAACCGTATTGGGGAGTGATCAAAAAATGAGCGGGGGAGTATCGTGCAGGCGCGTACCTGTGGAAACAGGAATCTCGAAATGAACTAGTAATCAATACTTGTGAGTAGGTTATGTGGGGCCGAATAATGGGGAGCGTTCCCTCCAGACATCTAAAAGATCCAATTGAGTAGCAGTATCACATATGGCTCTGGCCGCGGCTGAAGGGCGTCGAACCAGGCCCCCCGAGCGATCTAGAGACGGCTCCAAAACACAGTTTAAATCATCCTCCCACAGCAGTGGCAAATCCACCTTCACACGCATACGTTCAAGCAACTCATGATAAAACTGTGGATTGTCATAGTTAGGCCCGTAAACATTGACTATACGCAAGTCAACTCCCTTCCCAGTGCACCTCGAAATCACATACCTGCCGCCTGGATCGGCCTCAAGCGCCCCTAGCACAATCCCTGATCTCGGGTTGACCCAGGTAAGTACCCCCATGGCGTGTGTAGTGAACCCCGCAGCATGATGGAGACCGTGTAGTCGTCTACGCGTGAGCATATTACTACCTATGGGTAGATGGGTCTCTTGCAATAGAGCGATATCAATCTCCTGTCGCATTGGGTATGAAGCTACCTTCTGCAGTTTTCTAAAACCGTTGAGGCCCCAAATATTCCAGGTTAGCAGGTGGACTCTGTTACCGCTATGCTGTGCCATGGCAATGTACCCCTGTCAGAGTTGCAAAGTCTACAATGGTCCTGTGCCTCCGAATCCCTCCCAGGCGATTGCTTGGTTCTTGAATATCAAGTATACACTGTGCGCTCACTGCATAGTCAAAAATAACATTCTGCCGCCTCGCCTCTTGCACCTTCATGGTGAAATCGGGGAAAAGTGAGAGTGACGACCCCTCAAACTGCAAGTCACGTAGTTCCCTCACACGTTTCATTGCAGCGTCCCTGTCTCTATAGTTGAGCAGTTTAGCGATCACAGGGCAAGGTAGAGCGCCAGGCGGGGCCCAGGGAGCGGTGAGCGCGTTCAACAACGAACATAGCAGAGAATGTGTCTCGGCCCAGGAGAGTCACCAGAAGCTGTTCAACAAACATCTTCATGTTGCCCATAGCCGTTATTTTAGGGAGGCCTGTGATGCGAATATTACAGAGCCTTGACCTGGCCTCCAAGTCCTCTGCCTCGTCCTGCAAGGCCACAAGTAACTTCCTCATCTGCTTCTGTGTGTTGTCTGCCTCCATTTTGGCGTCTTCAACCTCGGACACCTTTCTCTCAGCCGTGTCTAGGCGCTCAGCGTGCTTGTCGATGCGCTCAGACATACGGTCCATCTGATAGGCTAGAGAGTCGATTTTCCTGTCTATGGTGGACAAACTCTTCTGCATGGCATTCAGTATCTGACGGATATCACCCTCAGGCTCCTCTGGAGTGCTATTTTGTCCAGTAGCTGCCTTGTCTGCACCTTCCTCCCTATGTCTCAACTTTCACTGCTCAAACTGCAGCTTAGACTGGGATTTGTCCACCTTGCCCATGGCCTCCTCTAGCCTGGCAGACTCAGCGATGTCCACCGGCTCCTTCAGTCCTCAATGAGAAGCCCTCCTTTTGTCAGAGAGGCGCAGGGCCGTACGTCACCCTCAACGCAACTTGCCTCAATTAACAACTGTGATCTACTGCCAGCGTACTGGCGGTGCAAAGCGATGGAGTGGCAGTCCAGTGAAGATACTCCCTCTCAGCGGTCGGGAAAGCTCTGCCCACCCTGCACGTCTGTAGGGATACAAATGTGCCGTTTATCGGTTCCCCATCACACAGTTCTCAGCTAATAGCTTAGTTCCTCTCCCTCGTCGGAGCCAACTTGCCCCAATCGCCAATATTGGGCAGCTCTCACCAGTGGCCTGGTTCCATGCCGGGCGCTACAGTGCTGTTCACTGCAGTCACTGGGGTCTCAATCGCCCAGTCGCTTCACCGCCGCCACAGCTCAGGGTATAGGCGCGCTTACCAGATCCTCGTGCTCCGCTCCTCACGGTGGGTCTGCAATCGAGTGCTAGGCCCCTCTCTCGGTAGGCCTCAGGTCGTGCCTTCCGCTAGGCCTGCAGCGCAATCCTTGGCTTACTCCGGGCTACGCGGCACCGCTCTGGCTGGTTCAGCCAGCCACACTCACCGCGTCCCAGCGATAACTTGTTGCGTGCTCCGGGACGTGCTGGCGCCGCAGGGGTCACCGCTGAATCGCCGCAATTACAGGCCACGCCGGTCCCTCCCAGCGGGCCTCCAGCAATCGCATCCCAATGCCGCACTTCAACAGCACGGCTCGCAGTAATAAAAACCTCAGCCAGAAGTATGCGCTTAGCGCTTCAGGTGGCATCAGTCATTGGGTGATGAAACCACGGAAATACCAGGATTCCTTCAGGATAGTGAAGATGGCTTACGGAGCTCGCTCAAGCAGCAGCCATCTTTGAGCCAGGCAAGCTCCGCCTCGGATACATGTATATCCTTACCTAGATGATTGGCTGGTGAAAGCAAATTCCTTACGCAAGTGCAAAGAACACATAGATCCAGTATTATCAACACTCCACAATTTGAGGTTCTTAATAAACAGAGATAAATCGTCTCCCAAACCAGAACAAGAGAAAATATTCCTAGGAGCTAGAATAAACTCAACAGAAGTTAAAGTTTACCCTTGCGAGCAGAGAATTATATCGATATTGCACAAAACTTACCAATAATTGAAGGGTCAGTCTCTGACAGTGAGGACTGTGGGGAAAATGCTGGGGAAAAAGGCCTCCTGCATACCTCTCATACCATATGCAGGGCTACATATGAGACCTATTCAGGAATGGCTACAAAACCAATTGTAACAAGCCACAGGGAGTTGGGAAGATGTAGTGGTTGTCACTCAGAAAGTACAGGAGGATATGGCATGGTGGAACAGGACACATAGAGCTGCGGGAAGACCATTCATACCTCCAACTCGCACAATAACCATTACTACAGATGCCTCACATATGAGTTTGGGAGCTCATATGGGGCAACTCAAAGTCAGAGTGTCTTGGAAGGAGCAAGAAGCTGTTCAACATATCAATGTACTGGAACTAAAGACAGCGTTGTGAGCCTTAAAAGCCTTTCAGAAACAGATGTGGGGAAAGTCATTGCTAGTTCAAACGTACAGTAAAACAGCAATGCTCTAGCTCAACAAACAAGGAGGAACAAAATCCTTTGTACTATCAAGACTAGCTCAGGAAATATGGAGATGGGCCAGAGACAAAAAAAACATAACAGTACATGTTCTGGGGAAAGACAACGTAGAGGCGTACAAGCTGAGGTGGCAATCATCCTCCTCTCACAAGTGGGAACTCCATCAGACAGTACTCAAACGGATATTCAGAAAATGGAGGACACATGAATAAACCTCTTTGGATGCAAAGGATTGACATTTTGCGCTTTCAGGTGTTCCAGACACCCACACCGCCACTCCCTAGGGAATGCTCTGTTGATGGATTGTCAGGGTGATTTGCTTACACTTTTCCTCTGATCCCAATGCTACCCAAAGTAATCAGCAAATATAAAAAGTCTCAAATGACATGAATACCTATAGCTCCACAGTGGGCAAGACAGACTTGGTTCTCAGACTTAATAGATATAGCCCAGGGCAATATACTGAAATTACTGGGGCTACAGGATCTATTCTCTGTTCCAGGAGGGAGAGTTCTCGATCCAGAGCCAGGAAATCTGAGTTTAGCGGCATGGCTCCTGGGACATCGAGTTTGGACATCTGGGCCTGCCAGAGAGAGAACACAAGGACGATTCTCAGAGAAGCAAGAAAATCGACAACAAGTAAATGCTATACAGCCAAATGGGAAAGATACTCAATATCTTACGCATTTGCTAGACAGCAAACTAACTTATGCTTCATTGAAAGTACATTTAGCAGCGATAGTGGCCTACACGAGAGGTCATATAGGAAGAGCTTCTTTAAAACACCTGTAATCAAAATACGCTTGGAGGGGGCAAAACGAATAGCTCCACCAAGAAGGGCGCCAGCACCAACATGGAATTTAAATTTAGTACTAACACAATTAATGAGAGAACCTTTTGAACCACTTTACAAGGCCTCTCTAAAAATGATCACTTTGAAGATGGCTTGCCTTATCGCAACAACATCTCTTCGAAGCGTAAGTGAGTTGCAAGCGCTCCATTCAAGAGCCATACATGCAAATACACAAAGACAGGATAGGTATGAGGACAGACCCACACTTCCTAGCCAGGGTCATCTCATATTTCCATATAAACCAATCAATTAAAATACCAAGTTTCTTCCAAGAACCTAAAACTTAAGCGGAAGGAGCATTACACACGATAGATGCCAGAATAGCAATCACAATATATGGAGAAAACAAAACCAATCAAAAGGGAAAGCAACTGTTTGTCATTTGAAGACAATAACAGAAGAAAAAACAGTTACAAAGAATACCATCTCGAGATGGATCACAGAAACAATACAAATGTGTCACTGAACAGCGGAGATACAACTACAAACCAAGCCTAAGGCACACAACTCGCAAAAAAGGAGCAACAATAGCCTTTGTTGGCAAATATACCAATGCAGGATATTTGCATGCCAGCTACTTGGTCATCAGTGCACATGTTCTCAAAGCACTATTGCATAGACATATCAATCAATCAATCAGCATTTGTATAGCGCAGCACTATCACCCCTAGGGATATCGGGGTACTGAGGATGCTATGTCTCTGTCGAAAAACCAGGTCTTGAGTCTCTTGCTGAAGTCCGCCAGAGAGGGTGCTGTTTGGAGGTGGAGGGGCAGGTCGTTCCAGGTTTTTGCAGCGATGTAGGAGAAGGAGCGGCCCCTATTGGGGCTGTGTCTGATGCGGAGGTGTATGCATGCACAAGTGAGGAGGAGCCAGGTGTCTTGCAGGTAGATGGAAGTTCATTTGATGGAGGTAAGTCCTTGATCATGTAGAGCTTTGTAGGCTACATGAGGGTCTTGAACTGGCTTCTCTTCTGGATGGGGAGCCTCTGGAGGTTTCTGAGGTGGTGGGGGGTGATGTGAGTCGGTTTGGGAAGGTCAAGGATGAGTCTGGCTGCTGCATTCTGTGTGGTCTGGAGTCTCCTGAGTAGATGGGTGGAGATGCCGGCATAGAGAGCATTGCCGTAGTAGAGGCGCATGGTGATGTTTGCCTGAGTGATGGTCTTTCTGGTGTTGACTGGGATCCATCTGAAGATTCTGCGGAGGATGCAAAGGGTGTGGAAACAGGAGGAGACAACTGCATTGACTTGTTGTTTCATGCTCAGTTCGTCGTCGAGGATGATTTCTAGGTTGCATGCATGGTCTGCTGGTGTGGGGGTGTTGGTCCGAGTTCCCCTGGCCACCAGCTGTGGTCCCAACTGGAAGTGGTACCGAAGATGAGTACTTCTGTCTTGTCGGAGTTAAGTTTGAGGCAGTTGTCTCTCACCAGTTGGCTATGTTGGTCATGACGTCACAGAAGTTGGTTTTAGCATTGGAGGGGTCCTCGGTGAGCTAGAGGGTTAGTTGAGTGTTGTCTGCATAGGAGAATATGTTGATGCCTTGGGATCTGGCAACATCTGCGAGGGGGGTCGTGTTGAACAGGGTGGGACTGCGGGATGATCATTTGGGTACGCCACATATGATGTCCTTGGGTTCGGAGGTGAAGGGAGGCAGCCGGATGCTCTGTGTGCATCCTGTAAGGAAAGAGGAGATTCACTTGAGGGCGTTTTGCTGTTTGCGATGTTGTAGAGTCTGTCGATGAGGATATGGTGGGAGACTGTATCAAACGCAGCAGAGAGATCGAGGAGGATCAGGGCCACAGTTTCTCCATGGTCGAGGAGAGTTCTGATGTCATCTGTGGCAGCAATCATTATGGTCTCATTGCTGTGGTTGACACGGAATCCTGATTGTGAGGCGTTAAGTATGTGTTTTTGTTCCAGGTATTGGGTGAGCTGTTGATTGATGGCTTTCTCAAGTACTTTGGCTGGGCAGGGTCAGCGGAGGGTTTCTTTTGAAGGTGTCTGACCTCTGTGTGTTTCCATCTGTCCGGGAAGGCTGCTGTAGAGATGGAGGTGTTGATGATGCTGGTGAGTTCCGTGCTGATTAGGTTGGTTCTGAGGTTGAAGAGACGGTGGGGGCAGGGGTCGGTAGGCACCCTGGAGTGGATGGAGGACATGATGGCCACGGTGGTCTGAGTAGTGAGTGGAGACCAGGTGGTGATCATTTGGCTGGTGAGCGTGTTGGTTGGTCAAGGTTACTGAGATTGAGAGCAGTGGGTTGGGGTCGAAATTGTAGTCTTGCTGTGGAAGTAATTTGAGAGGGTGTCACAGAGTTCTTGAGAGGGGTGGATGGTGTTCTCTTTGGCTGTCGGGTTGGAGAATTCCTTGACTATTTTGAAGAGTCCCTTCATGTGGTTGGCCGCAGTATCGATGCGGACAGTGATGGCTGCTTTCTTGGCTTCCTTGCTGCTCAGGTGGTAGTTGTTGATGGCTGCTTTGTAGGCGACTCTGTTGGAGGGATTCTTTGAGGCAAGCCATCGTTTCTCGATTTACGCTTGGTGGTTCTGAGTTCTGGGGTGTACCAGCTGGCTTGTTTTGAGGTTTTGTTGGATTTTGTTGGTTTCAGCGGGGCAACTCTGTCTGTGCATTTGGTGATCCATGAAGAGAAGTTCTGGACGGCCTGGTCCAGGTCTGATGCAGCTTCGTGTTGGGTGGTGCTGAGGTCCTGTACTCACTGTGACTTCGTTACTTTGCCCCAGCTGCGGTGGGAGGAGCTGTGATGCTTGGTGATGGTGTGCTGAGCGTCGGAGATGGTGAAGTGGACGATGGCGTGGTCAGTCCAGGTGAGTTCTGTGACGTGGCTGAATTTGATTCTGTAGCTGGAGGTGAAGATGGAGTCGAGTGTGTGTCCGGCTTTATCTGTGGGTTCAGTGACCAGTTGGGTGAGGCCAATGTTGTTCAGGTTCTCCAAGAAGGTGAGTGAGTTGGTGTCGTCGATGTGGAAATTGAGGTCGCCAAGTAGGACATAGTGGAAGGAGTCAATGACTATGGGGGCGATGAGATTGGAGATGGCATCGTAGATGGCTGGTTCGGGGTCCCGGGGGTCTGTATACAAGGGTGCATCTTGTCGTGATCTTGGCTTCGGTCTGTAGTTGGAAGTTGAGGTTTTCCATGAGAGCTGTGGGGTCGTCATTAGTGACGGTGCATCGGATGGTTTCCTTGAAGTTGAAGGCGATGCCCCTGCTGTGTCTGTTGGTGCGGTGATGGTGTATCATCTTGTGACTGTCTGGTATTGCGATGGTGATGTCGGGGTTCGAGGAGGGGTTGAGCCACATTTTGGTGATGAAGGCAACATCAAGGGAGAGGGTGGTGATGGTGTCCTAGATTTCTGTGGCATGTTTGCAGAGGGAACAGGCGTTGAGCCGGATGCAGTGGAGCGGTTATGGGTTGTTTGTTGGTCTTTTGGGTGATTGCGGCACAGGATCAAGGAGAAGGCTGGTGGTCCTGTGCTGCGGAAGAAGCAACAGTGGCGGCAGGTGAAGGGTCCTTTGGTTGACCGAGGGGAGGAAGTGCAGCAGCTGTTCTTTCTGTGTCTGGGGTCCAGGAGCTCCTTGGCAGTGTATCAGCGGGTTTGGGAGGTCCAGGGGTCCTGGTGCTGGGCGCTGTCCAAGTCCGGGCTTGCGTTTGCCACGAATGAACAAGGAAGCTTAAGTAGGGGAAAAGGTTTTAAAACATTTATTTACAAGCTGAACCCCGTCTTCAACCCAATCACCACAAGGATAAAAAACTGCTACAAAATCTATGCACAGCATGTGGCTCCAGAACATATTCAAGCTGCAAAATTAAGTGGTTTCTTATCTGTTGGAGTGGTGTTGCAGCTTGAAGAATTTTCTGGATCCACAGGCTTCTCACCCACCTCCCCAGAAGATGAAGGAGCTTATAAAAGAAGAATCTGAAGATCGCGACAATGCATGAGAGCTTCCTGGGAGGGCATATGACGTTGGGAGAGGCTGAATTAAGCACCAAATGGTGAAAGAGTCAACGCCCAACAACAACAACAAACAAGCATTTGCAATGCAATAGGTCTCGCATTACTGAAAGTTTGAGCTTTTGACTTTGCATTATTATTTGCAACACCAATAGCTTAAACTTTCAGTAATGCAGGACCCATTGCATGCAAATCCTTGTTTTTAAATGTATCTATTTGCAGTGACATGACGTCTTTGCTCCACTCACAACAGTGTTGTGTCATAAGTAATGATTTGACATGTCACACAAATCAGACTGTAAACCTGGAAATGTCACACATAAGCACAATGAAAACTTGGCACCTATGATCAGGAGTTATATAGTCCCCATGAATGAGTTTGTTTATTAGCCTCTTTATTAGAGACTTTAATAATAGACATAAAAGCCCTGTCAGTCCAGGGTAGCACCCCCAACGATTTTAAGGACCAGTCAGCAGTGTTCTAAAAAAATCAACTAAATAGTACCATAGGACAACAGAAATTTGTCAAAGGAAATAGTGGAATAAAATAACAAGTAAAAGATTTCAGAGCGAGCTATAAAAAAGAAATTGAGGTAGAAAAGTAACTAAAAGTAACAATGGATCAAATTGTTTGAAGACACAAAAGCAAAGAATTCCAGGAATTTTTAGAACTTTGTTAACCAAATATCATCACAGAAAACCCAACTGATCAGCTGAAATATATCAAATGCGACCTGGGCAAGTTACACTGGAAAGCTATAGGCTGGAGACAATAAACTGGAATATGAACTGGACACATTTGGAATACAATTAAAGACCGCACTACCAAGTAATGATGCCCTACCCAAACACAAGATAAGGTAGAGAATACCATTAAAGAATTTGTAGCAATGGGACTTCCAGGACAAATGGTATTTTAGAAGCCATTTTTAAGATTGCTCAGTCACAATGGGCTGCAATCCTCTTTCCACAATGTAGGTCTTGTGGGTTTCCAATACCATCTGGGATAATTGGAGAGGTTGATTCTGGTGTGAATGCATAAAATGGATCTTTTAATGCACCAGAGCACTTTCACATTATCACCCTTCTTGATAAAGAGGGAAATGCTTCACTAAGATCTCAAATAATGAGTTAGAACTGTGCGCAAGAAAGAAGCAACTGATCCCAATACATGAAACAGGATTCCAGAAGGATTGTAGTATAGAGGACAACCTGCTCGGCTTAGCCATCCGGTTGAACAAGCAATGCAGGAAAGGGAGCACCCTCTTTATGCGGCCTTTATAGGCTTTGCCAAACCATTCAACAATGTAGATAGAACTAAATTGTGGTCACAACTTACCAAATGGGGGCATCCCATCCATTCTTATGAAGGGCATTATCAGCTTATCCACGCATCAATACTGACAAAGGCCTAAAGCAAAGCTGTATACTAGCTACTTTACTCTTTAATCTCTATTTGGCAGACATGATTCCCGCAATCCACTCAGTAAGGTCCTTTCCGCAGAGCATCACTAGAACAAAGATCAGAGCATTACCATAAGTAGATGATACTATCTTACTGGATCAGACCACAATCGGACTTCAAAGATCCTTGGACACCTTATTGCACATTGTGACTTAAACAACAGCAAAATAAACATCCCTAATCCCTAATTATAAGATCTTAATATTTGGTCGCAAATTAAATATAATTGAAAACTGGTTTATGGATAAGGTAAAAATAGATAATGCAACATCCTGTACATATCTTGGCATTTGGTTTGAAGAAAGAGGTCGGTCAGGGCACAGCTTCAATCACTCCAAAGCTAGGAGACTCCCGTACCTTCTCTGCGCACAGTATAACGCAGAAGCTGCTGAAAGGCTTGCCATGTTTTAAAAGGTATATTTCACTGTAAGGCTGTGAGAAACACTAAAGCCAAAATCCAAAGGCAATTGATAAAACCGCTCAAGTGAATTATAGCATTACATTACAGTACAGGTCTGCAATGATCTTTATATTCTATGAAGAAAACACATATTTGGGATCAAATCTGTAAGTTTTCGAACTTACGTTTTTACTCTTGGCACATGACGCTGCAGTGCAAAATGTGAACTGTCAATGCCCAAGGGAAAACTAGGTGAAAATAGCTGAGCATTTCACTTAAGAGCATGAGATTTTTATTGGCTGTTCAGCTGTCGCTACATTTTAAACAAGCGTAGCCTAAAGTGAGCCGCATGGTTTTGTCTTTATTCTACTTCTGCAAATTGCCTGACCACATCTCAGATCACAACCACCCCTGCTTTAAAACCATAACCGATCTAATACCCAAGCTCCTCTCACCCACCTTTTGCGCGACCTCACATAGCCCCTACTAATTGTTACACAAATAAACAGGAGGCGAGGCATTGAATGAATTCCTTTGGAGCACAAGATTCATCTTAATAGCCAACAATAACCACTGGATTAATCACTAACCTTGGGTTCCGAGTAGCATGTTAGTTGTCATAAAGCGCTTCAATACCTCCTTCAGGGGGTAGTAAGCCTATAGAAATATGACAAGCAGTACAAGTCCCAGAATGCAAAGTTAAACACTGGATTAGCTAAACTACTCAAACATGGGAAACATGAGGTCTGCATGGGAGAGGGGAGAGCAATTTCATGCTCCCCTCTAAAAAGCACGGATCAGATTATTTTTTTTTTTTAAAGGAGAACAGAAAAAATAATGCCATTTCCTGTAAGAAGAATTACATAAGACTGGGGGGCACAAAACGACCTTTCGCCCACGTAAGTAAGGCAGAGGGTTTAAATTAAAAGGCAACGAAATAGAGACGGGGAAACTTGAGGGACAAAAACCAGACGTTGGCCAAGTACTAGTGAATTCGCTCGTCTAAGCCGACACGAGTTGCCCCTCCCTAACTCCCGGTGCCAGATATTAAGATAGTTCAAATTCCCGGGGTGTAGGGTTTCTACAACACACCAGGGGCGTGGCAAGCCTCAAACAGTTGTACCAACACCCAGACACCTGTGAGGAGGCCTCAAACAATCGACAGAATCTGCCCCTCAATAGCACCCTCCCACCCAAAAAAGTCGACGCCTCTTAATGCGTTTACCTGCTAAAATAGAATGTGGAGATCAGATTTAAGTGAATTTAAAATAGAGGAAAACGCCGACAGGGAGACGAAGAGGGCGTGTTTTACGAGTGAAAAGATTAATTATTAATTTCATTGAGAGGAGAGCGGCTACCGGTCTGGTTTTCGAGGCCGGACCAGTAATTTTGCAGTTTCGCGCGCAGCAGTTCAGTAGCATCACAGTCAGACCTGTCCTCAATCAATCAACATCCACGTCCGGGGCTCACCATGTCCCCCGAAAAAAGCAATGCAAGATCTCTATTCACCCCCAAAATTCCCACTTTTAACTGTCGAAATGTCAATTGAAAGCTTCTCACCTCATGTAGTTCAATGACATTTTCGACCGTTACTTAAAAGTATATATAGATATGTTATTTTTTGTAAACGCAACAGAAGCACGTTTGACCTTAAATTTGTCCCGCACCCCCCACCCTACATAGCGTTGATAAGACCCCCGAAAGACGAATCTGGTCAGCACCTAGGCAACACAGATCGCTGAAAATTGAGAAAATAAGGTAATTTTAGCATAAAATTGCGACCAATTGGCACAGAGCGCACGGACATAACGTATTTACTCCTTCAATAGAATTCTAATCACCCAGCCGGAATTTACCCAACAAACTTCCCCTTGAACTCTTACCATGTTGAGAAATAGCTTGTTGCTGGCCTCGAAAGCAAAGGACCTTCCCTGGGTTTTCGGCAGCCGCTGTGTTTTAAAGGCACAGTTCTTTGCCGGCTTGCTGTTAAAGCAACTGTACTGCCAAAAACGTTTCCCTCAAAGCATGTGTATTAGAGAAAGACTCCAACATCTCAGAGTAGGTAAGCAGGTGGATTTAGACCAAAGTTAACCCACGGTGTGTTGCTCGATTAAACTTGTTGTGCCTCATTGATCCAGGCCTGAGGGTAAGGCTGTGCTCTAGCTTGTCACTCTCATACGCAATGAGTAAAAGTACAGGTGTGTGTATTAAGTACACAAGAAAAACGAGCGGAGAGACAGACCCTGAAAGGGCGGCCGCGCGGTAAAAAAAAAAGAATAAACAGTGGTGCGCGCGCACCACATAGGAGCAGGGGGAGGGAGCGCGGCAGCAAAAGCGAGACGAACGCGCGCTGCTGCGCGTTCTGGCCACCGTCGGGAATGGGCGCGGCAAAGGCGGGGCATGCGCCCGCCTTTGACCAATCGCGTGCCGTCTCCGTAAAAAAAACGTACGCTCCAGCCAATGTGGGCTTCCGAAAACAAAACCACACGCACGAGCGTGTGGGTAGTTTTCAGAAGCCCTTTCTAAAGGTCTCGCGCTGTGCGAGCAGGGCTACGCACTGCAACGCTAGGCGCGAGACCTAAAAAGAGAGAAAATAGGAGGTCTACTAATACAGTGGAGAATTCTGGATGCAACCACTAGATGGCAGAAAAATGCACAGCATGTGAATCCTGAAAATTCTCCAAGCTGCAAAACTACTCCAACAGGTAAGAAACCATTTCGATTTCTCCCATTTAATCTGCCTTATATGAATCTCGTGTTTTTGCATAGAGCCCTGTAAATTCCTTATATATTCAAAAATATGTTTCTATGACTGTTTGGAGCAGACACGTATTAAGTAAAGCCTCTGGTATATCATGACACGTAAGGTATTTCTCAAAAGTGTCCCTCAGCATTGCATTGTGTTTAGCATGCTGCAGCTGATCTACTCAAGGAGCAGAACAAACAAGACAGCCTATTTCAGTGATGCCACTCATTGTTAAAACATAAATCACGACTATCTGCCAAGAATTATAGCTTACTTTTATCCAGCAAATGTATATCTCATTAATCAAACTGAATAGAATGATGTGTCGGTGCCTCTTGTGTTCAAAACCGGTGACCTGCAAGTTATACAAAGATCTGTGTAACATGAACTAGCCTTCTGAGCCTTTTTACTGGCGTCTGGTAGATTGCTGTTCTTTTGACTTCATAAAAGTATTGTCAAGGGTTGTATACTTGTGTTTAAAATTATTGAATGGTAAACCGGTACTTTATCTCCAGGTCCAAACTGTATGAGTCCCTGGAAAACCAATGAGACTGAGTTGGCAGATCTACCTAGTAAAGTCCTACTTCACTACACACCAAAGGTACTACTAGATTCTGTTTTTACAAAAGTTCTGAATATTTGCTGTGAAATAAGTGGAAGTCAGTTGTTAAACCTAAGGTTTTGATTTACTTTTATCTTAACCAACTTCACTAGTTAACCATGTATCACATTTTAATTTAAAAAAACAAGACATAGATAAGATATGGCTCAGACTCAGACTGTGTAACAAATGCACAGGCGTGTTAAGGATTCTGTAAAATGTGTCAAAGTTTGAAAAATGGCAGCTTAAATTGTGTTAAAGCATGTAAACACTGGGATCACTGAGAACCTGCTGTTGGAGTTATGGAGCATACTCATTGTACCTTGGGATACAGGCCTCAATTTGAAAATGTCCCCTTTAGAATAGCCTCAGTATTCTCCAGGTTGTTTTGTATGTCAGCAGTGTAATTCTTTTGTAGTGAAAGCAGGTTCCTAATGAACTGTATGTCTATTCTGTATTTTCAGGCCTGCAGAAATCCTATCTGTCTTGACTTGTCTCCCAATCTTTTACATGGACGATTAACAGGACACGAGGTTGTAAACTGGGATATCAAGGTAGGAATTTAGCACTTTTTATGCTTTTTGCTTTAGCTACCCTAACAGAACGCAACAAACTCAAACAGGGACTTGAATGCTGTTATCTCATGTTTGTGATGTGATTCGACAGTAGACTAGTTATTTATTAAATCTCACAAAGCAAAATTTGTTGATGCTTGTATAACGTCTCTTACTGCTATAGAAACCTGTCCTTCACCATCTCAAGATGAGTTGTGAAACTAGATAGGGTGCTGCCTTTTCCCAACTGAGGCAACTACATTTTCCCTAAGCATTTACCCAATGTACACAAGTAAATCCAAATAAATACCAATGTTTGACTACTTGATGATAATTTTCAAAAGACCAATTAATTCCAGATTTCATAATACCCACGTGCACTTAATAGGTATACACAACCGAGTTGGGATATTCTCTCACTAAACCCTCCTGAACATTGTGAAGGCGAGTGCTCCTAGTCCTTAAAGTTTGAAATCAACTAGAAAATGTTTTGTGCTAAGTTTTAACAATATTTCTTTTAGGTAATCATACCTTGCCCATATTTAGTATCAAGTGATATTTTTACCTAAATATATTCAATGATATAACATTGACCCAGTAAAATCAATTTAAAACATTGTACAACAATTCAATATTAAGATGTTGGTGAGTCGACAGAGTGTTATTCCACTGTTTGATTTACCAAAGCGCAGCTCAGCAGGACAATAATTTAAAATAGAGATTTGCATGACCATTTACACTGTGATCTTCCTTCACAGGCCTAATTCGTCTCCAGTTAGCTTCAGACTCTTTTGCTTAGTTTGCACATCTCTATTTTATTTTAAGCTGCAGAATCATTTCTGCTCTAATAAAAAAGATGAGACATTGATGTATAATAAAGAAACTTGTATCAGTGAGTAAGGTTTGCTGAATAATTATAAATGTATTGGAAAAGTACTGAGCCCTTTCGCATCTCTATAAATGTGTGTTCTAGGCCATTTATTTCCGTAATGGAAGAAAGGTAGCCAGAGAGATAGAAGAACCTGCTCACAGGCAGTTATGAGAGATTGGAGATTGGAGAAGAAGCATTACTTCACAACATTGTGACAGCAGCAACACAGGATTAGTGGCCACAGGTGTAGTAAGCAAGTGGCTGCTGAGCAGTAGGAGAAGAGGAGGAAAATGAATGCTGCTATGCTACTATGCTATGCTACTATGCTACAGAAATAAATGGAACTACAAAATGGCAATCTAAGAAACGAGTTGAGAATACTGATCGACTTGTCTCCACAATATAGCCACGTGAAACCTAGGTTTCTTGCTCTGTGTGGGTGGCATCTGGATTAAAGGTTTTGTTATTTACAAGCCATTTGAGAAAATGTACTTGTCTACAAGACTGTGCACACGGAATGAAGCATAGTCTCAGGCAAGATGGCTGCTCGTCCTGAAGCTCTGAAGAGCAGCTGGCACAGGACTCCTCTAATCGATTCTCAGGAGGTGTCCTTATGATGGCTACATTACGGGACCCATGCGAGGCACACCTCTAGCACAAATGTACTGAACTGCACCACGCATGCTGTGCGGGTAATGATCCACACAGGCCCGTCGTCCGATACGGCACCGTGAGGACGAAGCAGGTGGGTGCCGTCCTCTGATTTTTGTTACTATCCCAACCGGGGTTATACACTTCAGCCTCAGAGCCTGCCCTAAATTAATGGGGATCTACGCCATACCCATATGCTGTGATCAGAGGAGCCGGTCTTGAGGGAGAATCAATAGATTTTGTCCCCATATGACTAAATGCATAGGTCATTAGATATTGGGGAGAAAGCGCATATGAATGTGGCTTTTTATTTTTCTCATGACTGGCGAACATCTTTTCCTCCACCTGAGATCACAGGGACTGGACTGGACTGGCTGTATTATTGACTGTTTCATGGAACGGTCATTGAGTATGATTACCCAGGCCCGGTGTTTAACTGGTGAGGCTACTGCCTCTGATTCAGACCCGCAAAGCCCTGCCGGGGTGGAATCCTTATACTGGTGGGAGATTTTGACTCTACATGCTGGACATTGGAAGTGAAAATAGAACTCATCTGTATAGCCTAACGATCTACAGTGGGCATACTACCCTGTATTCTCCGTTTTGAGGGTAGATTTCATATACCACAACTTTATTCTGCTGCGTTCTACTGTATGTTGAGATGAGAAGAGTGCTTTTAATAAATCCCTTTAATTCCTATGCAAGGAATGACATCCACAATCACAGAATACCAACTGTTATTCAATGAGGTTTTCTGTGGAGCAAAATCTGTAAGCAAACCGGACCCACTGCACTCTCTGACCCAAATGTAGAAGCTAAATTAAAAGAGCTGGTGGCTATCAGTCAGTTAAGTTTGACGCTACAGTTGTGGATCTGATTGAAATAGCCTTAACAAGATAGTGGATTTACTGCATGGTGCTAATGAGAAATCTATTTCCCCGTTCAATTCACCTTCTGATACCCAAGAAGATCCAGGCAGAACATTATCTCCTCCCTCAGGTGATCCCTGGAGAGGTGCAAGTTTTTGCTGAGCCTTCTCAGCTGAGTATGTTGGTCTCCCATGTACACAAGGTAGTGATACTCTGTTTAATTAGTAGGTTGCTGTTGAATTTGGTTACTGTTCAACTTGTTTATTTTGCTGACCGCCTCACAGACCAGAAGTATAAATGTATGTCCCATTGAAATGCAATTAGTGCTTGCTTTTAGTAACATCATATTGTGGCATCGCTCCTATAGATCCTAGTTCACCTGCAGTTCCATAGGACATGTAGCACTGGCACGAAGTGATTCACTAATTAAGCAATGTTTTGGTGGTGTCTCCTTCTATATCCCTTTACGCATTATACCCAATATTCTTCACTATGCCTTCTTAACCACATTACTTTATCTTTTACACGTTTCATATTTGCTCAATCTTTTGAACAATTTCTACATCCTTTATCTGAACTCTGGGGTTACAGCTAGTTCCCTCATCAAAGTTTCTAGACTTTTCTGATCCTATTTTTGAGTAGCCATCCTTGTTTATTTTATTATCATCTCTACCCACCCTGCTCCTTCTTCAATGTGAGCCTTGCTTTGTAATCAGCCTGTGGACGACTTCTAAACTGCACCAGAGAAAAATTTATAGACTAAGGGTTTACAGCCCGGTTGGGGTTTTCTCCCACCTGGAATTTCTGTACCTACCTAAATCATGTTGTTCCTCCACTTTATTTACCCTTCCCTCTCTCAGTTGCAGGTACTTATTTTTCATTTTCATCCTCATTTATATTTTGGTTGGCTCCCTACACTCACCGCTCCTTTTCTCCCAGCCCCTGCTTCAGCCCGAGGAATAAGAGCATGCAATCTGTTCCGCATCTCATATACCATACTTATTTTTTTGCCAGATCCATTTTGCTGCGAAGTACAGCCCTAGGGCATTTGTTTGGGTTAGTACTTCTTCTCTGTTCTCCCTCCTTTCTTCTTCCTAGCAATACAATCCGGATCTCAAAGTTTTCTAGCATAGTGACACAGCTTATTAAGATGAGTTAAGTTAAGATGAATACAGTGACACTGAAGAAGCCCCTAAATATGACCTCCCTCTGTCTCTTTCTTCATAAGGCAGGAAAGGATCCTGCACTATTTGCATGCAAAACATACAGACATTGTATTATTACAGAAAACGCCCCTGTCTGCAGACATTAAAACTATGGTGTGATTGGGTGGACTTGGTACAGAAAGCTTGCAGGGTGCACAGTCACAGACACAGAGCTGCTTAAGGAAATGTGGAGTTCCCATGTTCATTAACTGTTCTTTACCCCACAACCTTGACAGACATGGAAGGCCAATATGTCTGTCAAGCTGAAAATTATGACCATCACAGTTATTATAGGCGCGATATAAGCTCCCAGAGTAGGCCAGTGGGCCTTTTTCTCGTCTGTCCAGACTTTTCTGGAATTTGGTGATACTAAAGCTATAATAGGCTGTGATTGGAATGTTCTCCTAAATCCCTTATATGATCAGATCAACCTGATAGATGGGGCTAATGGGGATGATAGGGCAGTTAGTAACAATGCAATGGTAGATCATAAGCTGATAAATATCAGGAGTCTGACACAACCAACCCTCCAGGATTATACTTTAATGTCATGTGTACATGGATTTAATGTATAGGATTGACTACTTGCTTGTACAGGGCCTTGTGCTGCCAGATGTATGCAGGGCAGTGGGTTGTGGGCATGGCACACAGGGATGTGTGGCATGTCGACTCTTCACTTTGTTCTGCACCAAGACACGCAGTCTGCAAAGGCAGTGTGTGTGTGAAAAGGTGCAGGGCCTCTAAGGAAGGCACAATAAGTGCTGCAGCCCTTAGGAGCCTTCCCTGGTCACAGGGCCCTGGGTACCTGTGGTACCATTTACCAGGGGCATACCTGTGGCCTGGGATGCCAATTGGGTTTAGGCTTCAATGCAGTTTTAGGGAAGGAACATAGGCCCCTGGGTACCTGATTAGCAGGAGCCCAGGGTACACTCAGTCAAAGAACATCAGCAATTCAGCAAAAAGTGGGGGCATACCATGCAGAAAGAGGGCACTTTCTCACACTTGGTGATTAAGAAGGCCCAGCAGCTCAGACCATGGACACCTCACAGCACGGCTCAGCGAAGAGAGGACCCTCGCCGGAACCGAACACCGGGGGGGCAGGCTCCTGAAATGTACGGCCTGGATAAAGAGGCGTCAATGCCACCACAACATATCTACCTCACAGATGCCAGGAACTACCTCAAAACAAGGCTTACCTCGTAAAGACATAACAACTACCTCACACCTGCGGGCGATACCAACCAACTCCTAACGCCTAACTCGCCTAAACAACAAAACAGAGCGGATGATCACAGCAGATAAAAGGAAGACTCAGGGAAGACAGCGTATCCTTTTACTTTGGTTTCCCCGAACATAACACCGAGTATACAATTGTCAGTGCTACTGTACAAGGCTACAATGGAGTTTGCAGGTTGACTTACCCAACAACAATTCTCCAGGAGGCGGAATGGCGATCCTGCCGTCGCACCTCCTACATACGAGTGAATGGGGGGGGGAGGGCCGAGAAGGGGGGGGGGGGGTGGAGCCGCACTAGTATCTCTCAGATGTCTGTCCTCTTTATTTTCCAGTCTTTTCTTCTTTTCACACCTTATATGCCACTGCACACATCGGTTGTCAAAACATGCAAATCAATACATAATGGTAGGGGCCAACATAGCGTTACCAAAATACAGGCGACACCGGAGAACCTTGAGTGTTGGGCACACAGAACCACCACACCACACCATACCACACCAGATGGCTATTAACAAAACACTCACCCTGACCGCAGACCTCAATATAATATCCCTCAATGTCAAGGGCCTAAACCACCCCATTAAACGCAGGAAGATAGTGGACTACCTAGCAAAGACCAAAGGCGATATAATACTACTACAGGAAACCAAATTAGCAGAGGAAGATGCCAAACTATTCAGAGCCAACTGGATAGCGCAGCTTGCGTGCTCACCAGCAGACAAAAAGAAGCGAGGGGTCCTGACCCTAGTATCCAAGAGATTGAAGATCTCGATAGACTCCCATTCCCACGACAAGGAGGGCAGACTCCTAATAAACCTGACAAGAGGGGAGGAGCGGTTCCACGTTGCGAACATATATGGCCCTAATACAGACGACCCTACATTCTGGGCTGGAGTGTCAGACACACTAGACAAACTCCCTCAGGATGAACTCACGATTGTAGCAGGAGATTTCAACATCCCACTAGATCACATAATAGACAGACAGTCCTCTTGCCAATACCATCCCACCAACTCTCACGCTGCACTTCTAAACATCTGTACCAATTTCAACCGCAATGATGCATGGAGACTACAACATCCTGATACTAGAGACTACACCTTTTACTCCAACCCACATAACTCGTACACCAAGATAGACTACATTTTAATATCGGGGGGACACACACACTTGATAGAACATTCCGAGATTGCACCAAGACTAGTCTCAGACCACTCAGCCATTAGTTTAAAACTAAGCGGCTGCCACAACGAAGCGATCCCAAGAAGATGGCGCTTTAACAGTGAAATTAGTTCAGACCCAGGAAACAAAAAAGAAATCGAGGAAGCCATAACGGACTACCTAACCCACAATGATTCCCCAGAGACTAGCGTCGGCACACTGTGGGAGGCCTTAAAAGCAACGATCAGGGGTAAATTAATTGGAATTAAGGCAAGAATAAACAAAAAGACGAACCTGAGAATAAACCAACTCGAGGAAGAGATAAAAAAGTTAGAACTTGACCACGTAAAAGCCACAAATGACAATGCACTCCTAACTACACTAACACAGCACAAGTATGAGTACAATAAAATCTTGAGCGAAAGGGCAGGGCAAAGCACTTAACCTCTGCGAAGCCAACAGTGCGGGGAAACTACTGGCATCATACTTGAAACACAAACGCAACCAAGTTGCGATCTCATCAATCACAGACTCAAACAATAAAACACACACAAGACACAAGGAAATCCTCAATACATTCCAGGAGTTCTACTCAGAACTTTACAGGACAGAGCAGGCACTTAACCAAGAAGAATGCACAAGATACCTAGACTGATTAGGGCTCCCAAAGTTAGACTCCGCAGACACAGCAAGGCTAGGTCAGGAAATCAACTGCACGGAAATCGAAAGGGCAGTCAAGTCACTAAAAAAAAAATAAGACCCCCGGGCCAGACGGATACACTGCGGATTTCTATAAGACCTTTCTAACCCAATTAATCCCAACCATGAAAAGGGTCTTTAACCAGGCTGCAACTACAGGGGTAGTACCACAATCCATGACAGAAGCGACCATAATAGTCATCCCAAAGGAGGGCAAAGACCACCAATTGCCAAAAAACTATAGACCCATATCCCTCATCAATGTGGACTGTAAAATCTACGCCAAAATCCTGGCGGTCAGACTAAACACGGTCCTACCCAAATTAATAAGTAACGCCCAAGTCGGGTTCATGCGCAACCGTATGTCTAGCGACAATACACGGCTCTTCTGCCATATACTAGAATAAATCTCCACGAAACCAGAGCCGGCAGTAGCTATTGCATTAGACTCAGAGAAGGCCTTTGATAAGGTCTCCTGGGCTTTCCTAGAGCAATGCATGCAGGCCTTCAACCTAGGAGAGGCTTACATTCGGATGATCATGGCCCTTTACCAGACCCCTTCAGCCCGCATTGCAGTTAACGGCTCACTCTCGGACCCCTTCAAACTGCAACAAGGAACCAGACAAGGATGCCCACTCTCGCCGGCACTCTTTCTTCTGGCCCTCGAACCCCTCATCCAAGACATAAAACTAAACGACACCATAAAAGGGGTTGACATCAAGGGTACCGTAGTAAAACTTGCCGCCTACGCGGATGATATTCTGATAACAGAGCAACCAAAGCCCTCGATAAATGCTCTGATGACCACAATAACAGAATACGCTAAACTATCAGGGTATAAACTAAATAACGAAAAATCAGAATGTAAACCATTAAACATCTACTGCACGAGAGGCACTCTAGGGGACTCGGGGTTAACCTGGCAGACAGGATACATCAAATACTTAGGAATAGACTTTGGTACCGACCTGATAAACACTCTACGTCACAATGAAAAATCCCTACTAGAAAAAGTTAAGAACCTATAGAGACCTGGTCACCGAAATTCATAACATGGTGGGGACGAATTGAAACGTTAAAAATGATGATCACGCCACTGATAAACTACCTGATAAACATGCTCCCACTCCTTCTCACAGACGATTTCCACCGGAAAATCGATAGCATGCTCACCAAATTACTCTGGCGCGGCAAGAAGGCAAGGATTAGTATTAAGAAACTGAGACTAACGAAATCCCAGGGAGGGGTGAACCTAGCATACTTCAAGGTTTTCCAACTAGCCTTCCTAGCTAAACAGGGAACGCAATGGGTGGCCCCGACACCCGACTACACACCGGTATGGTTACAGGTAGAGAAAGCCATTCTGAACAACCTGAGCCCACTAGCCCTACTAACGGCAAACACATACTCATACACATCTAAACCGATCTTTAAAAACACTAAAATAGCGCTCCTAAAAGTCGACAAGAAAATGGAGGTTAGCATCAAATGGTCCAAGTCAGAATCGCTGTGGGCAAATAGCAGGATCAAATATAAAGGGAAAAGTCTTAACTACGAGACATGGATAGAAAACGGTATATGCTACCCACACCAACTTGAGAAGGGGGTATCCCCCATTACATTCTCCGACCTGAAAGCAATCCACCAATTGGAAGACATAGACCTATACAGATTCCTAAAGATAAAAGCAGCCTTGTCAAAGACAAGCCTAGCCAGCACCCAACCCTCGATCTTCCGCTATGTAGCAAACATCAACAAACTAGGTCATCAAGTCTCGCAAATATACAAGCTACTACGCCCGAAAACCACCAAACTTAATGCCAAAACAACTGAATACTGGGATAAACAGATCCATCCCCCGCTAAACGACCATGAGTGGAAAACTCTGTGGGCCTCAGCCACGCGAAATAAGATCACCCCAGTCTTAGCACAAACAAAATTCTGGCTACTCCACAAAACTTTCTGGACCCCAGACCGTCTACACACACTAGGCCTCAGGGAAGACTCCCTCTGCTGGAACTGCAACATAGAGAAGGGAGACCTAGCGCACCTTATCTTCCACTGCCCAGCACTCAAAGTGTTCTGGGGAAGGGTATTTGATTTAATAGACAATGTGTTTAAATGCAAACTAACGAGGGATTTTGCCTCCCTCACCACGGCTTTTATGCGAACTGATCTCTCCTCTGAGAGAGAGAGAAGGAACTAATGGACCTACTACTGACAGCTGCGGTTAAACTTGTACTAACCAACTGGAAAGACACTAGCAAAACTAGCTACAAAGGTTGGATCAACTGGGTCACTCACCTCAGAGGAGCGGACCGCATGGCTCTGCAGCACTCCCCCTGGAAAGCGTCATCAAGGGGGTTGTGGGATGCTCTGCACAGGTCCCTAGACCCCTACGAGCCTCCATAGACAACCAACCCTAACTCCTACTGTAACGACCCACGGCCCAAGACACAGCACAAGTATGAACCGGGTGAACTCGAAGACGAGCTCAATAACCTCGAGTTGAGATATACGAAATGCAGTTGATATAACCGGCGCGAATGTTAAGCCAAAAATGTATACCTCTCTACTTGCCTGTCCTATCCTCTTTCTCTCTCTCATTTCTAACTTTTCTGTCCTTTCCTCCTTACATATACTTCTCTATCAAAATCTAACCAGCAAGAGGGTAACCGCATAAACAGCACTGTACTAATGTTCTAAGCCAGTTGTGGCTAACCCTGCAGAAGTATTTGTGATTGTATACAGTATATAAAAATAATTAATAAAAAAAAAGAAGGCAGGTGGATTTTGTGAGACTCATCCCGTGACTAGCACAGAAAGGTCTGCTGAATGCCTCTATGACTCTGAGCAACTTAACATTACCAAAATGGAGGATGTATTCTTGCAACAATTGACACGCCCCTCCGTTACTTCAGAAGGTAGAGCCATACTCGAGGGAGAAATTATTGAGAAGGAAATTGCGGATGTGATCTCTTCCTTGCCTTATTGTCATTCTCACAGGGAAGATGGGTTCCTGGGAGACTATTAAAAGATCTGTTGTTGGTTCTACTTGTTTACAAAATCTACAAGGAGGCTGAAATGTCTGGCTCATTGCCTATATCTAATAAGGTAATGATATTGTGACTCTCGAAGGCTGAAAAATACCCTCTCAACTGTTGCATTTCTCTTATAAATGTAGATTTGAAAATCCTTGTAAAAATACTGACCACATGATTGAAAAAAGTACTTCCTTCTTTAATACATGAATCACAGGTGGGGTTTGTGATATGGTACATCCAAGAAGCATATGCATACGCTGGTGCATGTATTATGACTCAGTAAGGATCAGCAGGACAAAACATTGATCCACTTGTTGGATGTGGAGAAGGATTTTGACACAGTTGAGTGAAGGATATTTTTTCTGCACCCTTGAGAGGGCAAGCCTGATTCAAGACTATGTACGATGGCTATATTGTGATGCGGCTGTGCATGTTAACTGTGGGGGACATTCATTGTACTTGGTTCAGATTCACCATGGCATTCAACAGAGTTGCTCTCCGTCACCCCTACTGTTCCTGTAGGCCCTAGAGCATCTGCCTAAGGCAATTCAGACATTGCTGGCGTAGAGACCTCAGGCGGCTCCATTATGGCCCAGCACAAGTAGTAAAACGTGCTGGCTGGCCTAATTGCTTAAATAAAAACAAATACTGGCAATAATTATTTGTATCTTGTTCGTATCGAATGAGATTCATCTAATTGAAAAACATATAGCATTGTCAAGCTGTCTACCCTACATATCTATGCCTGTTCTTGTATTTATGCGCTCTAGGGGTATCACCCACTCCTTGGGGATGACATTCACATCCTAAATATTAGGTATTTTAAGATATCGCAGTCCCCAGCATTTTATCCCTCTTTTCCCGTGTATTAGAAACTCATGACAAGGTTATTCTGGAAACTAAGATGAAATATTTGTATTTCAGAGTTTTACACTTATGGTATTAGTTGCCATGATGCTTGAATAGGGTCGGTCTATTGCCCACTAACATGCTGGAGATGCACTGAACCACATTGTGACATATCACATATTTTATGGCTCTTTAATATGCTTCAACAATATTGGCGAGATGCGTGGTCAGAATTGTCTCAAATACACTTTTTAAAACTTTCTCCATCCATACACCTAGCTTTAATTCATGATGTTACAGGTTTAAATGCAAACTTCCACCGAGGGCTGACAACGTCGCTGGCTGGTGCCAAAATGTGTTTTCTCAGGCACTGGAGACATGTTACATTGCCCACAAAAGATGAATGCTTACCAAACTGGCCAGGATAGCAAATAATGAGCACACCGCCAATAAGGTGAAAGACTGGTTGTGGAGGAGGGCTTTGTAGGTGTGGGCAGGAGCTTGAACTGGCATCTCTTCTGGACGGGGAGCCGGTGGAGGTCTTTCAGGTGCTGGGAAATGTGTGTTCTCTTGGGCAGGTTGAGGATTAGTCTGGATGCTGCGTTCTGGATAGTCTGGAGTCTTTGCTTGAGTTTGGTTGAGGTGCCTGGCATAGAGTGTGCTGCCGTAGTGGAGCTGGCTGGTGATGAGGGCCTGTGTCATAGTTTTTCTTGTGCTGCTGGGTAGCCATCTGAAGATTATGCAGAGCATGCAGATCATGTGAAAGCAGGCTGAAGCGCCGGCGTTGACCTGATGTTTCATGGAGAGTTCGCTGTCCAGTATGATGCCAAGGTTGCAGCTGTGGTCTTTCGGCGTGGGGTTAAGTCCGAGCTCCGCTGGCTACCAGGAGTCATTCCAAAGGACGGTGTGTCGGCCGAAGATCAGAGCTCCCATTTTGTCCCTGTTGAGTTTCAGGCAGTTGTCTTTCATCTATATCGCGACGTTCTTCATGCAGTTATGGAAGTTAGTCTTCGTCAAGGTGGGGTTCGCTGAGAGTGAGAGGACGAGCTGAGTGTCATTGGCATAGGAGATCATGTTGATGTCATGCAATCTGAGGGATGAGCCTTGACGTACCCCGCAGATTGTATGCTTGGGTTGCAAACTGAAGGGAGGGAGGCGGACTCTCTGGGTGCGTCTGGTGAGGAAGGATGCCATCCATCTGAGCGCATCATCTGTGATTCCAATCTGGCGTAGTCGGATCAGTGAGTGTGTGGTGGGAGACGGTTTTGAAAGCTGCAGAGAAATTTAGAAGGATGAGCGTAGCTGATTCTCTTCTGTCAAGTAGGGCTCAGATGTCATCTGTTGCTGCAGTCAGGGCTGTCTCTGTGCTGTGGTTGACTCTGAAGTCTGATTGGACTGGATCCAGAAGTTTGTTCCTTTCCAGATGATCGGTGAGTTGGCGGTTGATGGCCTTCTCCAGGACTTTGACTGGGAACGGGAGGAGGGAGATGGGACGGTAGTTCTGGAGCTCTCTGGGGTTTGTTGAAGGTTTCTTGAGGACGGATCTGTATTATGTTTCTCCCTTTTTTACTCCTGTATATTTCCTTTTATCTCTGTCCTAGGTGCCTCCATATCTTTGTGTCAACTCAATATGAGAACCAGATGATCCTCAGGCTGTCAATTGAATGATGTTCTGTGTAGGACATATGAGTATATAATACCTGACTAACTGATGGAAACTAATCTTATCCAGGAGGCAATGCTTTAATATGTGTTGTGTACCCTTCAATACTTGAACTCTACTATTAATATAGACAGTTCTGTCTGTTAACTCCATTTTTGCACCATAATGTACTAATGCATATCTGAAAATGTTAATGTTTCCTATTCCCTGTATCCCTCCCGTTACCCATACCCCGCTCTTTTTATTACTTGATTGGAATGTTTTATATGATACTGTGTGCTACAATTGTACTTTGCTGTTTTACTTTTTTCTGCTAGAAATTGCTGTTAAAAAAAGGGAGTGCACACAATACAGAAATAAGCTAGTATTTGCTAGAGCATAGCTGTAATAGGTGTATGGGTGCCACCTATGAGGTCTGAAGAGCAGCTTTCAACCAATGTTTTGTAGACTATGATGGATGTAAATCATGTCCATTAATCTGGAAATCATTGGATGTCTTTCCCAAGTTCCTTCAGTTTTTTTCAGAGAGCTTAGTATCATCACACTGAATGTATTCATGGTGCCAGGAAATATGATAATGCACCTTGTCTAATTTGTGGGACCATCTTCCTAGGTCAGTATTTTTAACAAGTGATTATCCAAAGAGAATGCTTTTATTAGGCAGGTAAATACATAATATGGGTATACCAGCTTCCAGAGCCACATAGGTAATTTCATTAGCCAGCTTAAAGAAGAGACGTATGATGTTTTGAAAGCTGGCAAATAATTTTTTTTAATCAAATTAATAAAGATATCTGTGCGAAATAACTTTTTTTTTTTTTGTCTGAAAACCAAACTGTTGGCTGAATGAGGCAGCATTCCCTCTACTTTTCTAAACATACACTTTATGAGCTTCATTTGATTATATCGCTAATTCTCAATACTTTACTAATTTCCAAAATAAAATAAAAAATACACCTCTATCCAATGATTTTTGGACAGCAATTTCCTTTTATTAGAACAATTTGTCAGGGGTTGAACTGGCAGATCTTTGTAGTTCTACCGCTGTTTGAAATTAATTTATTCAAAATCTCTTCTTATGCCATTTAGTAATCTGGAACATTGAATATTGCATCTTATCTCTGGTATATATTATTTAATCTATGACAGCATTCTATTTTATCCATTGATTGCTTTTAATTTTTCATATTTGTCGTGAAGCTCTACTCAGTGCTGTTCATACTTTTCAAAAGCTGTCAAAATGTTTTTTACAGGATATGATAAATTGTATAGGCGGGTTGAATGTGCTGTTTCCCCTGCTGGAGCAGATCAGCAGTCTCAATGGACATGCGCCTGAGAAAATGGATGGTGAGCTTGCAGTGGCTGATGTAACGACACCAGTCGAAGGAGACTGGGTTTTGCTTTCTTCGCCAAAGGCTTCAGGTATGATTTAGTTGAGCAACTGGTAGAGAAACAAAATTAACTTGGTTTTAAAAACCTTTAGGAAGTCTCCAGTGTTCAAAACCACAACGGAATGTGACATGGCCCTCTTTTTCAGATGGTATTCAAAAATGTTTTTTCAATGACTCATGAATGTGGGTGTCATTTTCCACTGTGATGAAGTTTGACAACAACATCTTCCTGTGCCTGAGGAAGTACAAAGTACAATTAATAACATCCAATCGACACCCATCTGTCCACTAATACTCACTAATACTCATGGAATGCCCACCTGCACCCTATTCCTTTGACCCTTATCAGTTACTTTAACCTGAACCGCCTTGTAGGGCATTCTTTTATAGCGAGGTATGTCACATAGGCAGACCTGCGACACACTGTGGTGAACACGGACCAGGAACTATTCGTCTGCTGGTTAAATTTTTCCAGTTTGTGTTACAGTTGAACTGTGTATACTTTTGTTGGTGTTTGAGATGTGAAGCCCTTTGTTTAAAAATATAGAGTCGTCGGACAACACCCAATGATTATAGAAAGTTTCACTGCACTTGACTTGGACACATTGCCACAAGATTTACAATATACTTGGCGAATTCTGCAGTAAAGTTCATCTTAGTGAGTGAATCCCTCCAAAGTCCCATGGAGAGTGAATGTCAGCGCTGTGCTCACATTGTACAGAGCTGCTTTTAGCTCGCACCCGGTTCCTGTTTCGAACAAGCAATACTTCTAATTGTTTTCTAATAATTATCATTGACAGTTTGCTTACTGTTTCTCCGTTCTGATTTTTGTTCTTTTACTTGAAGTGCTAGTCTATTGGTAGAGGGTGAGAAAGGCGAGAGGCAAGATGGCGTCCGCAAGCTCGGACGTGTAGGCTGACCGCTCGCCGATGCTGGAGCCCGTAAAATGGTAGTTGGATAAAAGTGGCGAAAAGCGGCGATTATGCCTTGATTGAAGCCAGGACCAGAGCGGGACTGTGCGGATCGGAAAAACGCCGAGTCGTGGCTCACCTGGTGAACGATGTTGTGGGATGCTGACTGTTTTTGCGGTGGCCGCGGCGAGGCTTGGTAGTTTTCGGCGGAGCTGCTGGGCGGTCCCGCTGTATCGACATCGGTGCTGGGCTGTTTGTTTGTGCTTGAGGCGATACGGAGGCTCGAGAGGGGAGTATCCCTTGTAAGTTTCAATGCCTCCCAAAGGTGCGCGGGGGAGAACGCGGCTACAGGAAGATCCACTTGGTGAAGGGAACGCTGGTGGTGGAGTGAAGACGCCAGGTAACCCCCCGGTTGCTGCAAAAAATGCTAAAGATGACAAATGTTAAGGGGCCGAAAATTGACAGTTTATCTAAAAGAACTATCCCCAAACTTTTTATTGTTGGCAAGGACAAAAAAAAGGGCAAGAACGTGGGCTCCTTACAAGTGGAGGAGGTGGATGGAATGAGGGAGCAAGCTGGGAACGATAAAAATATGGAGGCTAATGAGGCTGCAATGACTGAAAAAAATGGAGCCCCTATATCTTCGGCTGTAGTTTCCTTAACTTCCCCTAATATTGATGGCATTTCTGATAATCAGAGGAGTAAGGAGCAACACTCTTTGATAGAAGATTTGGGCTTTCTCTCTGCATCCATTGCTACAGGGGAGGTTCCTATTGTGGATACGGCTACTTGTGTTACCCCTGATTTAAACTCTGGTGTTAAGTCGTCAATGGCAATTACTGCAGGGGGTTCTGATATTGGAGTAACTTTAGATAAAAGTGGTAATATCCAACTACAGGACGCGGAGTCTGGTGATTTCTTTTCATTATCTGATCAGTCCACATCATCCTGTGAGGATTTAGCGGCAATTTTCAAAGTCCAGGCAAACGGGGTCGGTGGCAGCGACCATAGTAGTGCGTACTTGGAAGACTCTGGTGAGTTCTTGGAAGGTAGTCCCCATACTGTTCGTAAGAGATTGGACCATAAAATTACTAATACTGAGTCTGGAAAGGAACAGCTTGGTGGGCTACAGAAAGACACAGATACAATTCATCCTCCAGAAGATATATCTTTAGCCTTAATTTATCAATCAATAATGTTCCATCGGGAGGAAACAAGATTGGAAAGTCAGAGAGTGCAGAACCTTTGTCGGAAACTTCAAAACTCAGTACGCTGCATCGCTAAAACCTGCTCGGATTTTACTTCAAGATTTAATGAAGCAGAAGCACGCATCTCAAATCTTGAAGATGAACTTGTGGCTCAGAAGGCCTTGACTGAATCTTTGCGTACTATGAAAGAGGACACACAGTCCGATTTAGAGAATCGTTCACGTAGAAAAAATCTTAGAGTGCTACAGATTCCGGAGGGGCGGGAAGGGCAAGACCCCCTCAAGTTTATTGTTGATTTGTTTACAGATGCATTTCCTGAGCTAACTAGATGGGATTGGAATAGAGAGATAGAAAGAGCACATCGTTTTCCGTTTAATATTAGCTCGAGAGTGGGCCAAACATCTGATAGGCCCAGAGCATTTTTGATCTCTTTCAATAGTTTTTTAGCTAGGGAAGATGTTTTTCAGCTAGCCCGTCCAGATAAGAAAAGGGCAGGGAAGGATTTTGAGTTTTTGTAAGGCCGGATTTTTGCCATTTCACTGTGGAGAATCGCTGGCAGCTACGTCAGCTTATCCCGTTGTTTCAAGCTAAAGGGCGCAAGTATTTTTATTGAATCCAGCCAAACTTAAAGTCATTTTTCAGGATCGCACCCGATTTGTTTCTACAGAGGTTTCCGCAAAGAGTTCCTAAAATCCTTGTAGGATTTCTTATAGTGGTTGTATAGCCGGTGGGTTGGGATTACACCATCTAATAGGAGGATGTTGTATTTCTTCTCTTTGTCCTTTTTTGGTAGAATCTTCCAAGTTAGAATGATGTGTCCCGTCCCCTATGTTACGCCGCTTTTTCCTCGTTTTTTTTTGTTTTTTGTTTGTTTTTCTCCCAGCCATGCGAAGGGAAGGAAAATTCTTGTTTATCTTTTTGGTTTCATGGCCATTAAAAGGATGTTAAGCATTGGTGAAGTATATGCAATATAGATGGTGGCCTACGGGGGGCCCTTTTTTCTTTCTCCACATGGCTGGGATGGGTTTTGCGGGCAACAGCATTGGGTGACTGGAAGCTTGTCATCATAAGGACCACGGGTCCTAAAGCCTCGTTGAGGGGGGTAGGTTTTGTTGGGTGGGTTGGGGGCGGTCTGTGGGGGATTGGGTAGGTAGGCACTATGGGTGGGAGGGTGTTGGGGGTCTAGAGGGTGTTAGGTGGGGTAAAATCTGAAAAATTATCCACAGTATCAGTATGGAAAAAGCCTTTGAAAGCCGAAGATTTGTTGCAATGTTTAAAACTGCTGTAATGGTTTGATTATTCTTTTTTCTCCTTTTTTTCCAATGGCTTGTAGGGGGGTTAGAATATGTTCTTTAAATGTATGTGGCCTCAATAATTATAATAAGAGGCAAAGGGTTGCCGCTGAACTGCGTATGATCCAACCGGATTTGCTTTGCATTCAAGAGACGCATATTCCTTGGGGGAAACGTAAAATGTTGACAGATTTAGGGTTTGTACTCCTGGTTGCTTCACAATAAGTGTCAATGACACGGGGCGTAGCGATACTTGCTAAACCTGCCATCCAAGCCACGGGTCATTTTTTAGCAGATAAATTGGGGCAGTGGGCAATCGTGGAATGTGGCTTGGGAAGTACTAAATTTACATTATGCACTATTTATGGGTCTGATCTCGATGAATCGTTAGTCTTGGAAGAATTAAATATGGAACTTGCATCGTGGCCGGTGCCTTTGGTATTATGCGGAGACTTTAATATAAATTTGGTTAAGAAAGAATTACAGGGTGGGATACAAGGATATACGGGTCGGAAACCCAGGGTGTTTAAAGCACTATACAATCTGTTAAAGGATCATGGATTACTTGATGCATGGGATTTTCTTCAAGCACCAGTGCCTGGGTACACGTTTTATTCTTTTCCTCACCAGAAACTAGTACGTCTCGATTATTTTTTTTATATCTTCTGCATTACTTACGGGGGCACAGATGCATATAATTCCTAGGGTCACCTCTGATCACGCACCAATAGTTTTAGAAATCCCCGCTCTTTCTGTAGGATGTACTCCAAGAACTTTTTCATTTGATAGGAAATTGTTGCTTGATAGTAGTTTTAGAGAGCATATGCAGATATGGATTAAAGATTTTTTTGATAATAGACAATCTGTTCATGTAGCGGTTCTTTGGGATACTTTTAAAGCCTGTTTTAGAGGTGAAGTATTGAGCTTTGGGATACATTATCAAAAGAAAGCTAAATTAGAATTACAGGAACTATATTCTAAATTGAGATTGGCCGAGGGAAAACTTACACAAGGAATCTCGCAACGTAAGGATATTGCAGATCTTGAAACTAATGCGGCAAGTTGTCAGGCAAATATTAATATTCTTTGGAATAAGGAAAATGCTCGGAAATATTTAATTTATAAAAAGGAGTGTCATGAGTATGGTGAGGCGGTAGGTCGTTGTTTAGCGCTACGACTACGGATGAAGGAAGCCTCCCAGAGAATTGCGGGTCTTAGAGATAATTCAAGAGTTATGATTCATGAACCTTGAGGGATACTTGCAATTTTCCATCAGTTCTATACAGATTTATATACCCAGCAGAAGCCACAGGACTCCGGAAGTAATTCAGCTATTTTAAGGGGATTGATGCAGGTAGATCGGGAGGAGGCAGAGGTGTTAGACAGTCCTATCACAATGGAGGAGTTAGAGATAGCTATTAACAATTTGGCGTCTGGTAAAGCTGCCGGCCCGGACAAGCTCCCAGGGGAGGTCTATAGTGGGTTTTTTTCAGGATATTAAGAATGAGATGTTGGCAGTCATTCGAGCTGCACAGAATGGGCATGCACCTAAGTCTTGGGATGAGGCCACTATTGTGGTATTCAAGAAGAAGGGGAAACCGTCAGAACTTCCGGGGTCTTACCGACCGATTTCATTGGTTAATTGCAATGGAAAAATCTATGCCAAAATTTTGGCAAATCGGTTGGCAAAGGTTATTCTACCGTTAGTCTCCCTGCATCAGCATGGCTTCATTCCTGGTCGAGGGACGGTGTCACATGTTAATAAAGTGGTGACTCTATTTGATATTGCTCAGGCGGAAGGGAGGGATCTGGGGTTAATATTGCTTGACGCTGAGAAAGCGTTTGACCGCGTTGCCTGGGATTACTTATGGGACATCTTGTATCGGTCGGGATTTGGACAAGGGTTTATTCAGGCTATACAAGTACTATATAAGTCACCGGTAGCTAGGGTATGTTCAATGGGTATGGTATCGGAACCGGTTAAAATAACTAGAGGGACGCGACAGGGGTGCCCCTGTTCCCCCCTGCTATTTGCTCTGTATATCAACCCTTTTGTTGATATGTTGGAGAAAAGTACTTTGGTTAAACCGTTTATTGTTCAGGAGATTCAGTATTCTGTCTTCGCTTATGCGGATGATATAGCTATTACTACTGTAGATCCGGCCACTGCTATATTGGAGGTGGAACGTTTAGCGCAAGAATTTGGTCAGATATCAGGTTATAAGCTGAACATAACAAAAACGCAAATATTATGTACAAACAATAGTATGCCTGATGACTTAAGGGTAGTCAGGGAAGTGACTTATCTAGGGATTAAAATCCGAGTATCTATGAAAGAGTTGGTGGAAGCTAATTGGGTAGCTATAATGACCAGTGTTAAAGAATCCTTAGAAAGGTGGGGGCGTCTTCATTTTACATTGGTGGGTAGAGGTAACATCTTAAAAATGAACATATTCCCTAGGGTTTTATATTTTTTAGATCTGTTCCTTTAGAAGTGACGCAGGCTAAACTGCAACATCTACAGGCACTATGTGCTAAATTTCTTTGGGCTCTGGGTAAACCTAGACGAGCCGTACGGTTTATGACTCTCCCAAGAGAAAGGGGTGGCTGGTCGATACCTGATTTTACATTTTATTACTATGCATGTTTTTTGTCTAATATGCGGATATTATTGACCGGAGAAGAGGTCAGTAATTTGGCAGAAGCTCCGTCAATCTATCATATGCTTCTAGGAGAGGAGGTTAAAAATTGCCTGTTTAAAGAAGTGGACGGTAGCTACTACAAGAGAACGCGCTTTAACGTTATAGATGCTGTCTTTAAGGTGTGGAAGGTTATTTGGAAAAAAAATTATTTGGAGGGGATAACATATTACACACCTACAAATGCTTTAAAGATACTCCCACCGATTTTTTGGGACTATGTAGCTAGAATTTGGAGCAGTAAGGGTATTTCTCAAATTGGTGATTTTTATGAGGTTGGAGGGCTTTATCCTACTTTTCTGGATTTTGCAAGGAAATTTAACTTACCTAGGACGCAGTTTTTTAAGTTTATCCAAATTCGGGATTTTTTGGGTAGGAAAAATCTAGCGCCAGTACCGCACAAACTTATTGAAGCTATTAGGCGTCAGGAGAAAATAGGGGTGTTTTATAAAATCCTTTTAACTTCTAGGGCGGACGATTTGGAGAAGCACAATGTGAAATGGGCTAATGTTCTAGGAGAACATGAACTCTCCTTAGAGAAAGCTATTGCAATGTCTAGGAAACCCTTTTGTCTGCAAATCTTAAAGCTCAATTTTTTAAAACTGTTTTCAATTTATATTACACGCCTGCAAAACTGTTGAAATGGGGTGGAGGCAGGATGGTAAATGTTTTCGTTGTGGGAGTGACAATGCTGATAGTTTGCATATTTTTTACTCTTGTAGCGAACTGACTCTTTATATTAGTCATAGTTTTTATCAGGTATTACTGGTGTACCTATTAAAATTACTGCAGCTATGATGTTGTTAGGAATTGGTCAGGATTTAGAGTCTGGAAAACCTATGTTTAAGCATCGTTATTTATTGTTTATGGCTATGGCTGTAGCTCGTCTCTGTGTTGCTGCCTTTTGGCTGCAGTCTGAGGCTCCCGCTTTTGAAATGTGGCGAGCCAGGATGTATAATATATTTAATTTAGAATTTAGTTTATACTCCGCAAAAGGCTCAAGGAAACGAAAGACTGGCATTTATATTTGGGGGGCGTTCCATGAACATATGAATGGTTGAAGTATGATGTAATTTTGTGATACTGTGGATTAATAAAATATTTTTAAAAAATGAAGTGCTAGTCTATCTGTGTCTCCCTTTGCTCTTTCTTAGGACTTCCGCCTTCGAATATCTACTTTAAGTACTACGCCTTTCTATGTCACCGCAGTCATTTAGAGCTCCTGTGTGACCCATTTCTCTCTCTGACTGTTTGCAACACAAACACTTCCCTTAGCCACCTCGGGTCTTTTCTTTATACTTACTCTTTTTCCATAGTTTTCACATGTTTGAAACTTATCTAAATGTATACGCTAATTGATCTAAATATAACTCTAATTGGTCTTGTTCTGCCAGTACCTCCAGAGGGGTTATAACACTTGGAGTTATTGGTTTCTTTTGACTGATAATATAGAATTTTTTTTGTCTTTCCACTGTGTCTCTTTCCCTTTAGGGCTCTTCAGAGCAACAGCAGTTATCATAGATGTTATTCTTTGGAGACATGCTTAGTTTAAAAGAGTGCTCACCTGTTTTACGATTGCCGTTTGATTCGGACTATCTACCCCTTTGGGGTTTAGGTGGGAAGATTTACATTGGCACTTAATAAATGGTTATTCTAACATAATTATCGAGCAGGTTCAACCAATGTTGTTAGGCTTTCTAGGTTGTATCTACTGTGGTGGAATTGTCTGCATATTGAAACAGTATAATGGCCATGCTGCCCCCATGGGTGGATACTAATTAGCTGCATGAACTCATCTGAAAACAGGTTAAAAACAGTTGTGGCTAAGAAGAGTCCCTGTTTTTATTCAGGGTTTTTGACTCTGTCTAGGTGATCAGTCATTTCTTACTCCTATATCCCAGATACAGGATGGAAATCATTTTGAGCAGGGCTTCTTTCTAGCTTTGTTCATATCAGTTCTCCATTTATCTTATCAAAATGCCCGAAAATCAGTGTGTGCACCAGCAGATTGTACCTTGCTATTACACAGTTCTATTTAACATAGGATAAAGATGCATAGTCTACTTCCATGCTAGGAATAAATTCTGGTTAGACTCTTATAGTTGTGTTTCTTTCCCTCATTTCACCATTTTCATAGAATGGGTTTAGAGAACATTTCCACTGTCAAGCCATTCTCCGGGGCCTCTCTGACTCAAGGTGTGAAATGGGAAAACCTTGTGCAAGTATTGCTGCTGTCCTTCGGTACACAGGAACCTGGGACTTCTGCAAGCTCGCTGAGTTGCTAAATATTCCTTTCGACTTGATTTTCAAATGTACGATGATGAAGAATCAAGGTTTTCTCTTGCAGAATAGCATGGGGTATAACACTTATTTTAGGGACAGTAAATATTATGGCCAAGCAGATGTATTCTTTAATGAAAAGACTTTATATTTAGGTATCATCTATTCTTTATCATGTATCTTGTTGTTCTGCACCTTTATAATGTAATATTAGTTTAAGCACATGACTTTCGCTGAACACAGAGCATTCTTTAATTCTTCTCACTCCCACAGTTCATGTACTTGATCCAGTTATAGGTGTTCGAAGTACACACAGCTTTGTACCAGCTGTGTGCAGCGAATGTGATGATCAGCATCGCTGTGGTAAGGCAGTGGCTGCACATTGTCTTGACCTTGGGCAGTGAAGGAAGAAGTGGCATCCGCATTTTAGGTAACCTGAAGGCAAGCATTGGTGGGCAGAGGCACACAGACCTTCATGGTCTAGTGGCCATTTTACAACCATGATACAGCAGTGTTGAAGCGCAGCACTCATGCCTCATGTGACATAAGTGTGAAAGCACACAGGTTCTCATGAGAGCTTTTGGCGATGATAGCATTGGAAATCACAGAGGACTGGGCAGGGGAGGAGGTGAAGTAGCAGCAATCATTTCCTCAGTTCTGTGGGTATAGTCCCTTACCTTCAAGAGGAGACAGCCAAATATTCTGCCTTTGATCTTAACCTTCCTCCATAAAGGTGTTTGTAACCCTTGAAAATGAACATGAACACTGGATAAGCCAAAGGGTTGGGTTCTATTATGTACAGTGGCAGTTGGCATGTAACTAACTGTCTGAATTCAAAGATGGCCCCAACTTTTCAGGGGAAGCTAAGTATGCATTTCCCTTTCAAGAGGACCTCCACGTGGTAACTAACCACAGGGGAGCTGTCATCTCTAGCTGATGATGTGCTCTTACTGAACTCCTGCTTCTTGGACAAAACAAGAAATAGGATGTGGGGGATTGAAGGGTAGGCCATCTCTTTCTGTAAGATGTTCTGGCTATGCACTTGGCCACTCATTATTCAGGTGGTGCTGTTGGTAGGCCACAAGCTAACCTGCATGAATTGGCTTGATCGGTGTCCCTTGAGCATAAAATGATCATTCTTTCTCCATTCATTGGATGTGAATTCAAAACCAGAAGCATGCACTTGGCTTTACAGTGAATTCTACAGGGAAATTGTACTCATTAATGACAGGCATCCAAAAAAACTCAGTTCCTACACAAAGACATCCCTCTATGGAGCTGCAAGGATAACATTAGGATCTAGAAGGTTCAATAACAGCACTCTGGCCCTAATCTCCCTCAGAGGGCTCCCTATCAAAGCAAAAAACATATTCAAGTTGACATGCATAGTGCACAACCTGGCCATATCTTAAGAAACCTGCACCCTCCTGGAAACTCAGATTTTCTAGAAAAAACAACATTCAAACAAGATTTTTATGGAACACACCCAGTTCTACTTTGCTCCTAGATTTAAAAAAGGACCTGAACAACCTCTCTTTGCAACATCACTGCCAGCTTTGATGCTCTGTGTAACTATGACTTCTGATGCTGCCCTATTCTATCCACCTTATGATGACAGATAACAACTGTGTACTCTTGAGACCTTAACAGTGATCTAATGCAAAGACATTTTCTCTTTAATGATACATTATTTTCCAATTTGCTGGTATTCACTGTAACTATGTACTTTAAGGTCTAAACATTGCTCTTGTGCTCACTGTTGTTTTCTGTTAACTACTGAGGTTTCTCTGAATAAATAAATAACTAGAACAATGCAGATGCGTTACATTAAGGGAGAAGAGGAGACCGCAGCACTCGCTGCTACTAGACCATGCTTAGCACCGTCCATCCTTTTGGGCAACACACATCCAGGAGGGCACCCCAACCTCGAGTCACCACTCCTCATAACCAAGCACATTCATGGACCGTTATGACCTACTGCTCAGAATTACAATGTAGGGCCAGTAGGCCACCTCCCCACTGAGATGCTGCTGGAAAGGCCTGTACTCTACTATAAAAATCAGCTGCATCCGCCTATCATTATCATTACCTGATCATGGGGGCAGTAACCAACGAAGTAAAAATAAAAAAATACCACATCAGGTGGGCACCTATAAACCAATAGTCTAACAGTACGTTTGTGAGCAATATATCAAACTCATATAAAGCAATTGCGAGGAGACTTGTGACATGGGAACCCTGCACAAGAAAGCATACTGGGTTTCCCAGGATAACAAAATGAGGAACAAGTTGTCACAGGGATGCTGCATCAACATTGCAGCCTACCTGCCCCAAATCAGACTTCCAGGGACATGCCTGACCTTGGGAATCTCCTTCCTCTAATGCAGTAAACTTTCGAAGGGAGAATGCAGCTTTGTGCCCTTCGGTAAATTCTAATCCTTGCAAGGAAATAGACTACAAAAGCAACTGTGGGTTATGGCTTTTCATGACCATCAGCCATTGCAAAGGGTTATAGTGCTTGTTTACAGCGATTGTTTTCCCAGACAGATAGGAAAAAAACCTCATCAGTGCCCAAATTATTGTATAATCTTCTTCTCAGTCATCACCCAATTCTGCTCTCTGTTGTTCCTTCATACAAAAATGGCACTGACTTCCTTTTCGGATGCATTTGATTGTGCTGCAAGTGTCCGGGTCTAGTCAGGTGTCTAAATTACACGGGCTATATTTGGAAGGCCTTTTGCAGGCTCAAGAAGGCTCTGACATTCCACAGTCTATTTGTTCTCTCTGGGCTGCTTCTTGGACATCTGTGGAGCAGCTGTAATACCATAACTCTCCACAAAATTCTACTAACAGTCAGTCTTGGAAATTTCCCGGTCAGGGCCACTTCTGGGTCAGGGATCCCTACTTTCCAGTTCTGCTTGGACTGTAGCCTCTAGAAGCTGGATGTTTCATCGGCCTACCTGTTGAAGGTATTCTATAAATTCTGCCCGTCTTACACATACTTGCATTGATTGTTTGCTTCACCCTCTACTGTGCATGCAAAACCCTTCCTCCACTACTGCTGACATTGTGTCCTCTAAATAGGTAACAAAAAAAATCCTCTGCCCTGCAAGATCCACATCAAACACTGAAAGGTGATGGGGCATGTTTAAGCCCATTAGCATTATCTCTTTGGGATTCCAAAAGCTGTATTCTCCTTTGCTTGAGGATAAAGAGGAATTTGCCAGTAGGCACTGGTCAGGTCAAATGTACTAAAACATCTTGCAGTACTCAGCTTGTCCATAAGCTCCTATTCCAGTTGTATTGGGTGGGCATCAGTCTTGGTGACCTCATTGAACCCACAGTACCTTAATTTTGTTGCACCATGCTTAGGCACCAACACCACTGGGGCTACCTATGGACTTCGAGACTTCTTGATGTTGTCGTGGCATTTCAACTTAACAACTTCTGCCTTGATTCTGCCCTGTATCTTATCTGGCATCTTGCAGATGCAACTGCTTACATGTAGATTGTGTCCTTTATTTTTTTTGAAAACATATTTTATTTGTCAATTCGCATATGTTGTGCAGGGCTCTGCACACCAGAGTCATCTGCCAAAGCAAACCAAATACATCCATTACAGCAAACAACTTTCTCCCTCCCCGCCCCCCATGATCAACAATACAATACATAAAAACATTCAATGATATTGCACCCCTCACCCAACTCCCGCCTCGCTCCCCCCCCATAGATCGCACAGGTCCATACTATCTCGTCTGTAGCCTTAAAAAGAAAATGATCAGAATGTCCTAGTCCAGGCCCACCACCCCCCTTGCTCCTACCCTCCCCTCCCCTTATACTGGACCCTCGGCTTAAACCGGCATCGAAGGCTCCTCTATCGTCGGAGGTTCCAGCCAGAGGCCCCGGTACTCCGCCCATCGCTTCCATGTTTTATAGTGTTTGCGCGGGCACCCCCTGGCCACAAAGATGGGTTGCTCCAGACCCATGCAAGAGTCCAGGCCATTTTTCCAGGCAGCCACCGATGGAGCCTTTGTCGCCTTCCAGGCTTTAGCTATGTCTCGTTTTGCCAGTGTAAGGCCTAGAAGCATGAGGTGTCGTTTATAGGCATTGCCCCCCACCCCCTCCATAACATGCAGCAGTGCCAGCTGTGGTGTGCGGATAAGCTCCCAGCCCAGGACCTCAGAGAGACAGGCAAAGACCCCCCTCCAGAAGCGATCCAGCGATGTGCACTGCCAAACCGTATGTATAAACGTACCCTCAGCCCGGCCACAGCGAAGATACTCCGGGGAGGCAATCATCCCCGCCCGCCACAATCGCATCCTAGTAAAGTAGACCCTGTGGAGGTATTTGAATTGGACTAGACGAAATCGCATCACTATGGCCGCCCCCCGCGGGGCTGCCAGGGCCTCCGTCCAATCCTCCTCTTCCAGCCCGCCCACATCTGCCTCCCAGTCCCCTCGGAGTTTCTGGAGTGTAGGGGAGCAATGCGTGACCAGGGACTGATAAATACGCGAAATCTTTTTTTCTTTCAGGTCCCCCATAAAGATTTTAGCTTCAATGGGACTAAACTCGGGAATGGACTCCAGGCCCTGCAGGCTAGGGGACAACGCGTGGCGCAACTGTAAGTATCGATAGAATTGTGCCTGGGGCATATGAAACTCCTCCTGGAGATCCCGAAAGGATTTGAGTGTCGTGCCCCTCAGAACATCACCCAAGGTGGAGATACCTATGGCGTCCCATCCCCAAAACCCCGGAAGGGCCGCCAAGTGGGTCAAACGCCCATTGTTCCACAGAGGAGTCTCCCGGGTCAGGACGTCCCACCAGCCCATGCGCCGCAGCGCCTGCCTCCAAACCATGAACACCACCAGCGTAACTGATGGCAGCGCGTTCCGTAGCCGCGCTGAGTACAAAAGTGTATGCAGTGTGTGATGTCCCATAAGATAGCGTTCCAGTGCGTACGCCGGGTCCTCCCTATCTCCATACCACCACTCATTGAGGACCAGTAGCTGCGAGGCCTGATAATACGAGAGGAGATCCGGGGATGCCAGTCCCCCACAATAGGTGGATAGGAAGCATGTACGTATGGCCACGCGCACCTTCCCTCCTTCCCACAGAAACTGCCCCAACACAGAATTTACCTGCCGGAACCATCTAGGCGGGATCGGATACGGGTGGTTCTGCAGCTGATCGAGAAGTCGGGGAGCGCTACCATTTTGAAGATCGCCGATCTGCCAAACAGTGTCAGGGGCATGCGGGACCAGGACTTAAGGTCTGTGCGGACCCGTTCCCACACCGGTGTCAGGTTACGTTCCCAGGCAACGGCCGGTACATCCGAGAGTACCACCCCCAGATATTTCAATCCACCTGCAGCCGATCGGACCACGGTCCCCCACGAGCCCACCCTCGTCTGACCTCCCAGCGCCCACAATGTGGATTTGCAGGGGTTCATATACAGACCCGACGTTTCCCCAAAGATCTGCATTATACGCAGAAGCCATGGCCCCGTCCTGTCAATTGCAGTCAAAAAGAAGAGAACGTCGTCCGCATACAACGCTATTCTATCGGAAAGGCCCGTGGCCCATTCAAAACCCCGTACCTGGGCGTCCATGCACACCCAGGCCGCCAAGGGCTCCATGGCCAAGGCGAACAAATACGGCGACAGGGGGCAACCCTGCCGCGTGCCCCTCCAAATAGCAAAGGTGGGGGAGGTGGCGCCCGCAACCCGCACCGACGCCGTCAAACCCGTATAAAGGAGTTTCACGTAGGAAAGAAAACGCGGGCCCAGGTTAAGTCTAGGAAGCAGAGCAAACCGGTAGACCCAGCTCAGAGAATCGAACGCTCTGTCCATGTCCGCCAAAAGTAGTGCCGCCGGTTCCCCTATGCGTTGTATCGCCGCAACCGCCACCTGGGCCCTTCTAATATTGTGCCGAGTGGCCCGCTGAGGCATGAACCCCGCCTGATCAGGGTGCACAAGCGACACGATATGGGGCAATAGTCGATTGGCCAGCGCCTTCGCCAGGATTTTGGCCTCCACATTTAATAGGGAAATGGGGCGGTAAGAGGCGTGGTGCTCCGGGGGCCGCCCGGGCTTGTGGAACACCACCACTTCGGTATGTCTCCAATCCGGGGGAAGCACTCCCCTGTCCCGAGCCTCCTCCACCACCGCCCGGTAATGTTGGGCCAATTGCACGTGATACCGACGAAAAAACTCGCTCGGAAACCCGTTGGGTCCGGGCGCCTTCCCAGGGTTAAGTTCTCCCAGGGCTGCTCCCAGTTCATCGTCTGACAAGGGGGCCTCCAGCTGGTCCCGCAGCTCATCCGACAGCGCCTTGGGTGGCAGATCTGTAATAAACTTCTCGACCGTAGCCGCCGACAGACATTCCCGGGGGGGCATAGAGGTCCGCGAAGTATGTAGCAAAACTCTCCGCAATAGCAGGAGGATCCGCAATCGGGGTCCCGGCCGGGTCCAGAATTCCCGGTAGGGCCTGGGAGTGAAAGGTGCCCTGGCAGAGGCGATGCAACATCTTACTGGATTTGTCCCCCCATTGGTACTCTCTGCTGCGCGTTGCCAGCCAGACTTGACGTGCCTCATCCATCAGCAGAGCTGCACACTCCTGTTGGGCCAAGAGCAATTGCCGCACGCCCAGATCACTCCCTGACTCTAGATTCTGTCGCTCAAGCATCTCTATGTTCGCCTCAGCGCGAGTCAGTTCCTCCCTACGCCGCCTGCGAGCCGCCGCGCACCAAGAGATGTCCACCCCTCGCAGAGTGGGCTTCAACGCCTCCCACACAGTGGCTGCACCGGAAACGGATCCCACATTCTCAGTCAGATACTGAGCAATAGTTTCACCCATAAGGGCGGTATATTCCGCATTCAGAAGATTCCACACCGCCAGGCGCCACTGAAACGGCTGCCTTCCCGTGCCAGTATCCAGGTCTGAGCACTGGGGAGTGGTTCGAGAGCCCCAGAGGCAGAATCTCCGCCGCCACCCTATTAGCCATCGCCCGAGGAACAAAGATATAATCCAGTCTAGAGAAGGATTTGTGGACCGCTGAGAGGTACGTGTAACCCCGAACCGCGCCATGGGCTCGCCGCCATGTGTCAACCCAGTCCAGTCCCATCACTAGAGAGTGTAATTTTGTGGGGAGATCGCTCCTATGACCACTCCCACCCCCTGTCCTGAGCCGTGTTCATCACGTCATTCCAGTCTCCGCCCACCACAGACATTACATCAGGCATATCGGCCCACAGAAACTCAGCCGTTCAATTAAATTCCACTGCAAAGGGGGAGGGGCATATACACTTCCTAAAATCAGGGGGTCCTCCCCAACCCTACCCCGAATAAACAAGTAGCGCCCCTGCATATCCGTCCACTGCTGCTCATGCATGTATGGGACCCTGCGATGTATCAGTATGGCCACGCCTTGGGACCCTCTCATGAAGCCCGCATGAAAAACCTGTTGAAACCCATACCGCTGCAGGCAAAGGGCCTTCGTGCCCATAAGATGCGTCTCCTGTAACATAAGAACATCAGCCTTCGCCCTCTTCGCGTGCTGGAGTATGGCCCCCCGCTTGATCTTGTCCAGAGCCCCTCGTACATTCCAACTGAGGATACGGAGACCACCCTGCGTCCCGTGCCCACCATCGGGCATTCTAATCATAGGGGGTTGCATCTTTATTCCACACTAATATTGAGCCTCGGTGGCGTGAGTGTAGCCTGTATTGGACCTGTGATGGAAGTGCGACCTGTAACCATAAACAACCCCTACCCAACAAACCCCCCACCCCATACCTCAAGGAAAACACTGAAGTATCTGTCGCGGCAGGGCTGGCCCCCCGTCCCCAACGTGGGGAGGGGCACCGCCCCAACCAATGGATCCCCAACTCACAGCCCATGACCACCTGGCAGGGCTCCCGCCAGTTCACACCTGACGGTAAAACAAGCCCAGTTCAGGACATCCCGGTAATCAATAAATGAAGTTCCTCAGCACCACCCGGCATCCTCCCCTAATGTTCCAATGTCGGACCCCCCAAAGCCTGCCCCCCTCGGGAGGTGGCACTGCAGGACAGTGAGCGCCGCCGGGACCTCGACCGTCTGTTACCTCTCTGCCGCTGACCACGGGGGCCTCCCCGAGTCGCATCACTCAAGGATGAATCCGACCCCCTGCCCGGCGGGGTGTGGGGCCTCACCCGGACCGTTTCATCCGTCCACCGGAAAACCTCTTCTGGAGTATCAAAGAAATGAGTGCGGGAGCGAAAGACCACCCTGAGGCGGGCCGGGAAGAGCAGGGCATATGGAAGCTTGAGCTCTCTCAGCCGGGCCTTGGCGGCCATGAACGACTGACGTTGCTGCTGGACTTGCCGCGTGTAATCCGGGAATATCAGTATACGAGTATTATTGAAGAGCAAGGGTTCCTTGGCACGGGCCTGCTTCAAAATGGCGTCCCTGTCCAGATAGTTAAATAATTTGGCAATAACAGGCCGCGGGCGAGCCCCCACCGGAGGCTTCTGCATGAGCGCCCGATGGGCCCGTTCCACTACAAAGCATCTGGACAGAGCCTCGGGGGGAGCCAGCCCCCCAGCCAGGTCTTAAGGAAGCGTTCCATGTTGCCTTCTTCACAGCCCTCCGGAAACCCAACGAATCGGAGATTGTTGCGTCGGGCCCGTCCTTCCGCATCTTCCGCTCTGAGCGTGAGGCCCTTTTGGACGGTCTCCATCGCTGCCACCTTTCGTTTCAACTCCGTGACATCGTCCTCCACTCCTGAGATACGGGTCTCAGCCTCAGAAATATGGGACACCGCGTTGCGTAGATCCTGCCGTAGCAGCATAACGTCCGCTCCAACTGCCCCTATTTTGGCATCTAACATGTCCCTGGATTGGGTGATGGCGGCCATAAGGGCCGCATTGTCTGGCACCGCTCCCGACTGACCCCCAGAGGCTCCAGCCGTTGCCCCCGGGCCGGTAAACTTGTCAATAGGCCCCTGCTTGGTCGAGCCGCCACCTCTCTTGTCTCTGGTCATGATTGTGTCTAATAGTTCCTGGGCTGGCCCCAACCCAACCAAGTGATGCACAAACCCAAGTGATGGCTACTCCTGCGGCCCGATCCAGCCGCCGTGTGAGCACCAGCCAGCACCGGTCTCCCCTTCTCTGGCTTTCCGATCACCCCAGGGACCCAGTCCCACCTGGGTGCGCGGACTCTGTTCAAGTAGCCTCCAGAGCGATGGCGCCGTTGACCAGCGGGTGAAGTCCTCACACCCACACCGCCAAGTACTCCACCTGCAGGCCGCAGCGGGCACCCCCAGCGGCCTATCCCTCACTCCTGCAGCCCGATCTAGTTACCGCTAAGGATAGCAGCTGCCCAGAGTGATTTCTGGAGCGGGTGGCGAGATGCAGGCAAACGACCCGATCCTTGGTCTTCGCCTCGCGGACCGATAATGCCGCCGATCCCCCTTGCCCACGCCGCTCTATGCGGTGGCCTTGTGGGGCACAGAGTCCTCCTTCCAACCGCCGCACCGAAGACCCAGCAGGCCCAGGATATCTCCACTGGGGTGGGGGCAGCCACACAAATTACCGGTAATACTCAACGCGGTCCAACTGCTCCGCCGCTCTCCCGCTGTGATAGACAATGCGGAGGGGAGAGGAGTGTGCTGTCACTCAATGCGGAGGCCCTAGAGAGTCTGATGTGTCCCAATGCGGGGGCCAGGGCAGCCAAACGTTGTTACGGCAGCCCCCCCACGCAGCCAGGCCCAGCCGCCGATCCCCGTGGTAGCACTGAATGAGGGGGGGGGGAGGGGAGCCAGCCGCCGCTGCCGCCGCTGCCGCACCGGGACCACAAAGAGAAGACCAAGCGTGGCCGAGGGGGGGGGGGGGGAAGGCAGCCTACCTATCCCCCGGCAGCCCCCCGGGCGGCCCGACTGTGCCGCCGGTCCCCCACCACAGCGCCAAAGATGAAGGGCACCCCAAAGAGCAGGCCAGCCGCCCCTATCGCCGGCCACCTCAGCCCTCAGATTGTCTCCTTTTATTGATGTTGTGCAAACACATCCACGTCTGACCTGGAGTGAGTGGGAACAGGCCTGACAATGGTTCAGAACAGCCATGTAGTCTCCTTGCTGTGTAGATATCAGATCTGGAGCGAGATGAACTCTCCTTTGAGCTGTTCTTTAGGCCTCTTTGTTGCAAATTGTGGAATGGCACACTATCCTCCTAATCCTTTTACTTTGGTGCTAGGATTGCGGCCATCTCCATAAAAAGTGAATTTATGGCTTCTGATATACGAGCTTTCTCTGGTAATGTTTGCAGCCAGTACCCAGGTTACTTATGGGATTGACCTCATTGGCCTGCTTCAAAACACTAAGATGTCCACATCATTTGTCATCTTGAGCTCTAAGACGAACAGGCTTTGTTATTTAGAATTCTTGACCTTCCTGTTCCCCAATCACCATTCTCTTCCTTCAGTGTCACTATGTTCATTTACTACACTATCTTGTGCAGAATCCTAGCACATAGTCTACTCTTTCATTCATGGTAGACCTCTGGCTATCTTCCCAACTCTCCTTCAACCAAAGTGAGCCGGTCAGGGGCAGGGCTCTCATAGTATAGTTCATTGGGCCTTTTGTAGCACCTCATGATGCTCGAAAATGAAAGAATGGTAGGCGGATGTCTCACCTCCTCCCCAGTGCTTGCTCCACATAGCCCACTGCACTCTTGAGAGTTTTATTAACACTCTCGACTAGTCCATTGATCATATGAGGTTGGAAAAGTGTAAGCTAAATCGACCTCATCTTACATAGGCTTCTGAAGTTTGTCCTCCTGTCAAAAACCACATTTCTAGGAAGTCCAACCTGTGAAAAGACTGTATACTGACCTTTGGCTACTCATGCTCCTCAATGGACTACTTTTGGATATTTAGTTGCATGGCCGATAAATACCAAGATGTCATTGTGGAGGTCCAGGCATCCAGCTAAGTCAATCCCTAATCTCTGAAATGGCAGTGGCTCTGGGGAAGGCTTTGTCTTTTATCCAGATTTACAACTCATTTCTAAGTGATGAAAATAGCAGGTGTTACTGTTACCCAGTTTAATGTCTAGCAGTTTAACGACTTCTGAAAACTGGAAGGCTTAGTCGACCTTGCCTGGATTCAGATTTGTGACCTACCTACAAATCGCCAAATAGGTCAATGTTGTGTGTTTAAGTTACTGAGTCATCATGTCTAGATCACATCAACTACTATGTAAACTTACCTCTGTCTTTAATGTTGCTTACCTTTCCCTTTCCCTTTAATGATACACAATAGGTTTTTTGTTATGAAATACTCTGTGGTTGTTCCCATCAAAGTGTTACATGTACACACTCTCACTCTCATGTTTGCATCTATCTGTTACTACTTTTCTTATTTTGCGGGGACTCCATTCTTAGTGACAGTCAAAAGTGTTAGTGTGACTTCTGTTAAATTTACTCCACACCTTCCACACAAGCTCTATGGCTTCTGATTCCCACCCAACCAGATTACAGTATAACACTTATTATAAGCCACTGCCAAGTCTAATATTCGTTAAAGGCCCTTTGTGAAAATCTTTGTTTGATCACTTGAATCTGGCAAATGCTGTGATATTTATTTAAGATGTGTTGGATTCAGTCATGAGCTATGTTATTTTATTACAGAAGCTCGACTGGAGAAAAACATTGTGGCTACTTTCATTTTAATGATAAAGCACTTCATTCAGAGACACCCTATCAACCAGGAAAATTTCATTCACTCCCACGGAGTTGCTACTCTTGGAGTTTTGTTACAGAAGGTAAGCAGACACCTAGTGGTTGCACTGACGTTAAAGATGTAATCTCTGAGCTGGAGGCTGGTTATGCTGGTGGTTTGTAAGTGATTAGGAATAATTGCTTGACTGATTGCATCATAACGTGTAGCTGCTCTATTTGTTGTTTGGTTGCCCTGGAGAGTATTTTACTAACTCTCTACGTGGATAAAGTGAGATTTGGGCAAGAGTAATTAAATTAAAAAAAGCTCCGCTTTCTGGCATGCTTTACAGTGTCTTTCTAGAAACCTTGCAGCATTGGAGAATTACAGGAAAACAGATTCTACATTGCTTACCCTTTATGGTACTCCCCAGTTCCTATCAGAAAGTGGTAATAGAATGCACATATCATGAGTAGTAGGATAAGAGGCGACGATTTGTTAATGCAGGGATTTGTGCACCAGTACAGTGGATGCATTCATGAATCATAAACTGTGTGCCCACATCCAGTGGTTCATTCTGGTCATTGCCTTTTTTTTTTTTTTTTTTACAGAATGCATGGATGAAACCCAGCTTCTGTTGCTCAGGTTATGTGACTTCCTTATGTGGGCTTGGCTCTGAATCTCATATGTCACTTGAATTTTTTTTTAATCTTTTTGTTAGGTTTTACTTTTCTTGACCTAGAAAAAGGAAAGAAATATAAGCAATAACAGAAAAAGATCAAAAACAATGTACGATAATTGCAGACCCCTCTGAAATGACCCTGTTGTTCATGGCCACAGCGGCATAGCCATCAGTTGTGCAGCCATTACAGAGGCACTAGGGCCCAGGGCTTTGAGTGCCCCATCATCCTTTGCAAAAAAGGAGTTAAGGCAAAGAAAAAAAGTGATAAATTGAGGAAGGAGTTAAGGACCAAGTGAGAGGTGGTAAAGAGAACAGGGTGTAAGTTGAATGGAGACAGAGAATGAATGGGAGTAAGGACAGAGGAGGCACACGGAATGAGATGGGGAGCAGAATGACTAAAGACAAGCAGATTGAAAATCTAAGGGACCTGTAACCAGGGGCGTAGCTTAGTCAGTGAGATTCGAGGGGTGTGAATCTCAAATTTCCCAACTAAAAAGCAGTGAGCTGCAGGGTGGAGGGGTGAGATGGTCAAAGTTCGGCATGGACTGTTTCCATGAGGAACAGGGTCAGTACTGATTTACATTAGGTGAACCTCTGTCTAGAGTGGCACATTAGGTGTAAAACAGTGGTTTGGAATGCTACCACAAGCGATTGCCTCTGGTTAGACTATTTGCAAGTATTCATCCCATCAGCTTTAGGGTGTTCAATTGCCAGTAGTACGCCTGGAAACCTGAGACTGGTGCTGCTTCAATGTTCGGGAATTCCAAAAAGTAGTACATTTGCACCCATCCAAGGAGTACTTCGATGAGTGTAGATTTACTAATTCTTTGGTAAACCAGTCACTATATATATGTAAGTTCCCAAAAATGAATGAGTTAATAGCTCTTAGTGAAATACAAATGACAAGAAAAACTGACAAAGAACTAACTGCCAAACCAAGAATGCATTTGGGGGCGTGTCACACCTCAAACACCCCACTGAAGTCACGCTCCCACCCCCGTCCCACATGGGCATGGTAGCTCTCCCTGGGAACTCATGACTGTGGTCACATTCAACGCAACGACCTTAAGTCTCTGCCCTGGAATTACTAATTTTAAGTGTATTTTCACTGCACACACTCCTCTTTGTCTCTGCTACGAGAAGCATTGATGATAGAACTGGCAAATTGGTGCATGTAGACAACGCTCCATGTTTCCAGTCCTCACCCTTTTACAAATCATTTTACAAACCATTTCATCAAGTGCCTGATGGCCCCATGTACTAAACCTGAGCCGCAAATAGAAGTGGGCACACCATCCAATTAATAGGGCACGCTGAGCCAAGCATCTGGCTTGGTTCTTACAGTCTGTGCACAAGCCAAGTCATGAAAACATTTGGCATGCATATTGTGCAATTAACAAAATGCAAAATGATGATACAGTCTCTTTAAAATCCAGAAGAAGTGTATTTCTTTAACATGCGGAACTGTTTCACCTTAGTACATCAAACTAGATCACTGCATAGACATACATTTATTCGAAGTGATAGTTTGTAAACATGAACTCAGAAACAATGCTTCGCGCGCAACATCAATGCCATTAGTTAACTAAGAGGCAAGTTAGTAGTCATGTAAACCCTAAATGTGACCGAGATTCTTATTATAGATGGAGCAACTTTATAGTCTATTAAATCAAACAAAAGAGCTGCCTATACAGTGCACACCTGAACTCAAGTATTTAAAAGTGCTTGCATATGTGATAATAGAGAAAAAAGAGGCTCTGTGAAATATAATGTTTGCCTAGGATCACACAATTTGGACAAGCAGCAACACACACATTTTGAAATTCAGCCACCAGATGAATTTCTCTGTTGATCTTTCGGTCTCCTGTTTTACATCAAAGGTCACTGTTTTGTTTTTTATTCTTGGCTCCCAATTAACTACACAGACATAGCAGATCTGACTCAGGGGCTCCAGACCCAAATACCAAGTCAGGAGTGCATTTATTTAGGAGTGTCACACCCCCCCCCAAAAAAAACCTGAAACTATGTCCCTCCCCATAATAAGTTGCAGTTGCTATCATTAATGAGTAGCTGAAGTGTCACCGGTGCCTGGGGATACAAGAAGCTCACTACACCATTAATTTTGGTTTTCATGTTATATCTACCTAATGGGGGTCAATTTTTCTTCCTAGCATTAGAGCCCAGGAGACCTTTGCTATGCCACTGCTAAGCCAATATTTACAAAACAGTGATATAGGTGAGCTTACTAGTAGATTCATCGTTGTGTTACTTTTTGCAGAATATCTGGACCAAAAGCAACAAAAACGCAAGGCCCATTACCCCTCCTCACAATATTTCCATTTCTTCTCCCATTTTCATGGGCATCTCCTACTCCTATAAACCTACTTCTGTTTAACCATACACCAGCCCATTCTCCTTTTCCCGGTATGAAAGTTAGGGATTATGTTGATGCCTCATTGCTTGTCGCCATTAGAGCCATATTGAAATAGTATCATTTTGTACCTGGTCAGCTGTAGTTATCCCCTTATATCCAGTCCAGTAGAGTCACTTTTGGACATAATTCAAAGTTTTTCTCAATAACTCCTTGGAACTCGTTGGAAATTCTCATCTGTTCCCAGTCTAATCTCTGACGTTTTAGGGAACATCTAAAGACCTTCATGTTCTTAAACAATTTCAATTTAGACTAACCGATTGCCATCACTTCCAGAGAATAAACATCTCTGGACCTTGAGCACCAGGACACTTTGTCCTGAAGCAGCTATTTGTGCTACTCAAGTGGTTCCACTCAATCACTCCCATTAGTTCTGTATGTATATTTTCCCTGAAGCATCATATTACCAAGCATTCTCAAATAAAAGGTATGAAATGTCCCGCACCCTCCACCCTCCTGTCATCTCAAATGTGTGATCATTCACCAGGCGAATACAGTGCAGTCAGAAAGAGGACTGAACCTCCACCTTTGGTAGGTATACAGGCTTTGTCCCAATCAGTATCATCAAAGTCACCCAAGTCATCATCTCATGTATCTCTAAGGACATCTGGCAGATTGTTCGCAATCATTCAGTATATGTTGACAACCAACCCCCGATCCAGGTTTGTCGTCCGTACCCTTGCTTCCTATAGGGAGTAATCCTGTAACTCTTCCCTATCTATTTCCTGTCCCATGAGGGAGTGTTTCAGCTGTAATAGTCCTTCAAGGCCAACTCATTCTCTTCTTGAGGGCCTCAAAGGATTTCACATGCACGGTGTCACTCGTCTTTCAGTTTGGAGATACCTATCAAGTCCCGCCTGTGGAAAATGTTGAGTGTCTCAGTCCCCATGGGAATCTTTAGTTACCTTTGTTTATCCACCCTTTATCGTTTCTCTCCAGGCTTAGTAGTAGTTGTTGCCCTGGAATGTAAGGTTGAAGCCTGTCTTCCATAATGTAGTGTAAATACTTTGGAGGAGCCATAGCAAGCCTTTCAACCCTAATCGACGGTTGGTCTCTAGTTTGAAAGGCCCAGGCATTTTTGGCTACCTGTTAGGCCACTTGATAATATCTTCTCAGATGCAGAATGCTATCATCCCTTCAATGGCAGTGTGTTTCAACTTTGCCAGTGGCAGAATCACTGTGCCCCTTAAAAAGTCTGTAGCAAAGCCTAAGCCTTTAAAAAAAATCAACAATTGGGTATCCAGAACGTAGTGTTCTGCATCATGTAGCAGGATTTGGCAATGGGATCCTCTTGTACAAGTCTGCTCTACCTAGCAGGGATAAGAGGTAGTTTGTCATAGCACCTTTAACTATCTGTAGCAGTTCATTGAGGTTGCATCATAAAAATCCCCTTGATCACTAGTGATCTCTATCTTCAAGTAACCTGTATAACTCTCCTGGATCTGTATACGATCTTCCAGAAAAAGTGTCTGAAAGAAAATACCATTTTGTGTGGTCACCCCCCACCTTTTGTTGGTATTTGTTGCTGGTGCATGTTCGTTGCTGTTAACTGCCCAGTGTACGTGTTCTGAGCCCTAAAAACATGAAGGATTGGGTTATCCCTGATTGACATATTTAACTTGCCTATAAGTTCCTACTAGATGGTACTCTGTGTACCTGGGGCCTGTAACGAATATGTCACTAATGGACTACAGCACATATTGTGCCACCAACAAAGTAACAAGTGAACACATGACTCTAGGCCTTCCACTGCAGCTTAGCTGGGCAGTTTGCAAACTGTCATTTTGACCTTCAAAATCTCCCTATTGGCCGAACTTAACCTTTCTTTTTTAATATTTATATGTCACCCTTAAGGTAGGCCTTAAGTGCCCATAGGACAGTGTACATGATTTTAAAAAAGCGAGACATGAGTATTTTATGTTTTCCCTGTCCTGCCAGTAAAAAATCTCCAGCGTTATTTTTCACTGCTGAAGGGCTGGCTTTCCCATTGTCAAACACGGGGTCACAGGCGGCTGTGGCTTCAACATCAACCCCGGTCTCTGCTGGTTCTCTGGAGGGAAAGTTCTGAAGAGGTTTCTAGGTGTTCTGTTTTGCAGGTTTTAGGGTCAGAGGAGTACACACGAACACCAGCCAAGGGTAGAGTACTTTCTGGGCACCACTTGGGAGTTAGGACTCAATCTCCCAGAAACCACCAGCAGGGTCCAGGGAGAATCTAGATGGAACTGGTCAGCTGGGCTTTAAAAGAAAGGAGGCTCACTGGTTTCGTCCATTTGCAGCAGCTGGCCAGCATACCCTCAGAGTCTTGTGTTTGAGAAACAGCCATTTGATGCATGCATGCACTCTGCATAGGTCTCTCCAAAATCACCTGGCGTACAAGCAGGACATGGGTGCACCAATCATGAAAATGTGTTGTATGCAATCAATAGTAACAAGAATCAGGAGGCAAGAACAGGGTCTTGGTCATTGCAGTGCGGTACCAAATAACTTTTCTGCTAGTGAGGTAGACAGGTGACCCCCAGGGATCCTCACTTTCCTTATTCAGTTGGCAAAAGTCCTTCAAGTGAAAGTGTCTAGTAACAAAATACCCTTTTTTTTGTCCTAGACAGCTTTTTTCAAGCAGACCCTTTTGTCAAAGTCCAGGGAAAGGGTGTTCAGCACGTAGGAGATGAGATCCAGGGAAGGGTCAGGTCCAACATTTTCACCTTCTCTGGAGACTCTGCTGCACCGTGCAGGAAAGCCTCAAGTCCTTGTCTGTGTGTGATAATTCATACCAATCATACACTAAACAGCTGAGCTAGATTCATTCTCTTCTATGTGGAGTTGCACTGAGATTTCATCTCAGCCTCCCTCCATGGCTGCAGGTAAGAAGATCCAGACTTGTGCAGCCCAGCGACCAGGAAATCAAGCCCAGCTCCTCATGTGAGCAGTGTCTCTCACAGACATTGTATCAGCCTGGTCAGCTAGGCCCATCCACTGACTCCTTTGCCCCTGTGCTTGAGCTGAACTCTAGTGCTTCGCAGGTGGCAGTTGAAAGTGAGCTCACCACATTGTCAGCCTGCTGAGAACCTCGGCACTATAAAAAGTACAATAGGCGAGCATCTGCCAATGAGTTTAGAACACCATCAGGCCTCCCCAAAACTCACGACAACAGGAAGTTGGGAGGATGCCCCTGCATTGCCACGTTTTCTGGTGGTCCACTTCCTATAGGAGCAAGATTTCAAACCATTTCTCCAGAAACTATTGCAGGGTTCTCAGGAGCTTGTCCTGCTACTGATCATCTGCTTTCCTCAGGAGTCCGTCTCTGAGGATAGACTCTGGTCTTGCTGTAAACATATGCAGCAGGCTGCTGACACATACTTCGCTTGGGATGCTTCTCTGGTTCTTACTGTTGAGTTTGCAGGATCTGCATGAAATGAGAGCTGTGCGTGAGGATGTTCTTAAGGAAGAAATAAACTACAGCACTCAGCTCACCATGAAAGGTGTGTTGCAGGGTAGGTATGTTTCTGTTCCTGTTGCTTTTCTAGCTACACCCATATCCAAGATGGCTGCTGTGATCTTGTTTTCTCGCTAGATTACATAGTATACCTTCCGTAATTAACCTTGGGGAACTGGAGAGAGTAAAAGAGGTGCCAGCAGCTTCCTTAGATGAAAAACCAGCCTACAAAGGCACCATATATTTATACTTTAACACACACACATATACAGAATACATAAGGGGTAACAGTGTAACATGGTACAATATTGCCACTGAGTGGTTTGTAACTGTCACCAGAACCCCCCACCCCCAAGCAGTGTAGGACTATATATATTGTACGTATTACCTGATATGTATTTTTTATATTGCTTATAAATTTTCTTCAAAGTGTGCTAATTTATTCTTTTGGGTGTCCCATTCCCACTCGGGACACCAACACTTCATACTAACTTTGAGGCCTCAGAGGGAGCCCCACGACCCACTTGGCTCCTGCCGGCTCCCCAGTCAGCACCCATACTGGATGCCGGCAGAAGCCGGTCATTATTTTACTGTGGGTGCCCAACTGGGGCACCAGTACCTTTTTAAATTTTGGGGGCACGGGTGAACCCCCCAGGTCCCCACGGGCCTGCTGCCTCCCTAGCCAGCACCTATCCTGGGTGTGGCGGGCACCGGCTATGTTCCTTTACTCCTGGCATGAGCAGTTTTTTTCTCTGCTCCCACTGGGTGGGAGCAAAGCCTTGTTCCCTGTCTGCACTCTCCCAGTGAGGTAACTGCAGTGTCACAGGGAATGGGGTCTCCTGGACACTTCTCCAGGCCCGTGGCCTCCCTGAGCGAGGGGGTCCGCAGGCCTTCTTCCCAAAAACATTAATTTGTCCCCATGCGATTCTGTCACTACAGAGGTTTCGGGGAGGGCAAGAGGGACGTAAGCCCCCTACCCATAATAAGTGAATTGGCCCTGAGGGATGGGGACCCTGGAACCTGGAAAAGGCTTGGGATGGGGGGCGCTGACCCCTCTGTACAAAATAAGTTAATCATCCTCAGGCAATTGGGTTCCTGAGACCTGGAAGAGGCTCAGGGAAGGGGGGCGCACAGCTCCCTCCCCTGAAATTATAATTGCACCTACGCCAGGTGACATAAATTTCAAAAGGGCGTGGGCCCGGCTTTAAAAAAAGACAAATGTATTAACAGCAAACCGGATGATCCTCGGTACCTCTTTAAAAAAAAAAAACACACATTTGGCCCCCTGGCACCCTCCACCAGGCCTAGGGCTCAGGGAGGGGGCAGGTGTCATCCCTTTATGTTTTTTATATTCTTTTTCCAAGACGGGTGACTGAGTTTCCGACTCCTAAAATGACTGCCTCCCATCTTTGTTGATGTGGCGTCAGCCAATCAGATCATATTTTTTGATCTGTTCGATCCGTGGACCTTCCTCATCTCTATATATACATTCATTTTACACCTTAGTTTCTCAAAAACTACTGAACTGATTCACACCAAATCACTATATGCATGCTTTCTCGACAAAGATCTAGCTTTTTGCCAAATTTGTTGTAATTTTTTTCAGATGGTTTTGCGGTATTGCTGTTCGATTTTCCTATGAAAACGTGCATGGGGAAAAGCTTTTGGGGCCCCCTTGTTCTTAGCCTCCACTTGACAGATCACCCCGACACTTCCCAGGAAGAAGCTTAGGTGGATGAGCTTTTTTTTTTTAAGTTTACTGACAATTTGTCAAATGGCGCCAAAGTAATAAGCACACCAAAAAATCAATTTCCTATGGAAACGTGGTCCTTACTATAGCAACCCAGTGACGACTAATGCAATTATGCCTTATTTCAGAGTGTAGAAATGTTGAAATATATTCTCAGCAGCTTGCAAAACTAGATAAAAGAATTGTAGAGTTGAGGTTTAGCAGATGTGGTCCAGATCATATTTACCATAGTTGTCATTTGATGTTCTTGAATAAATGAACAGTAACATTTGTATTAAGCATGAGAAGTAGGGAACTTTGGGAAAATGTCCCTTTAAAGAAATAGAATGGACAAGAAAGAAGGTAAGCGTGTGGAGAATAAAATAAGTTCCCATTCACGGAGAGAGAATGTGGTGGAGATGAGAGTAAATTGACTCCAGCAAATTTATTGTTAACAATTGTCAGGTAGCCAAAGTCATTTACATCTATGTATGTTTAACAATTCGTGTATTTGGATTCTAGGTACCAAGTTATATGATGGATGTGAATGTTTTGATGTCAGTCCAGTTACTGATTGAACAAATTTCTATGGAAAAAAATACACAACTCTTGCAGCAGATGTACCAATACTTGCTCTTTGACTTCCGCATCTGGAACCATGGTGACTTCCCATTTCGAATTGGTAAGGCCAGGATAATGCTCTCATTTCTCTCTCAAGAAAAACATCATGCAGCTGTATGCTATGGCTATGAATCTGCCAGTAGTACTCGTCATAACCTTATATTCTGATGGTGTGGTGTCCACATTCTGCACCTGTACATTCTACCATGCTATTTGGTCTCCTATGCCTGTCTTCTTGAGAAACTTGATTGAGAACTTTCTAAATGGTTTTGTGACTTTTTGGTGGTTTTGCTTCATTAATTATTGTGTAGAATTGACTAAAACAGCATGATGTGCTTCTTTCATCTGAACTCATGCCCAGAGGGCTCAATAATAAATCCAGTTATGGCAAATGGTAAGAATGTCGAGCTGTTTGTTTTTCAGGAATTCACAGACTAGGATTTAATGCAGATCTTATTGTCTTCAGTTGGTTTCAATGCTTGGTCATGATCTGATATAGTCAAAAACCTGATTATAAATGTATCCTTTCTTTTAAATGTTTCCCTTTATTGTTTTGTTACACCATGTGGAATATTGCTCAGGGTGAGACCTCTGTCGTGAGACATTGTGGCTATGAGGTGCACTAAAATGCTTTTTAAGGAGTGTTGCCCATTTTCCTTTATATATCTTGATTTATTGATTCCCCTTTCTTTTTTTTGTCATAATTTTGTATTGGAGATTAAAGATATACAATTTCACAAAATACAAAACAATATTATAAATCATAAATCAGTACGGGACAAATAGTATACACTTGTAACATAATATAGAATGAGGAAAAAGAAAAGGAAAAAGGGAAAAAGTTATATATAAGAAGGGAAAGAAAAGGGAAGTAAAATTTCAGGAACTATGATATGATATGGCGGAGCTCGGAGAAGATGGCGGCTTGAGCCTGCACCTCCTCTCTTGGAAACAACTCTTTCCTCCTAAAACTGCGTCTATTGCCACAGTCATAGGGCAGTTCGTGAGTGGTAACTCTGCCCATGCTGTGAGGACTTGAATGTCACCACCAGAACCAGCTGTGGTCCAGCGCATCGGATGATCAGCGGTTCCGCCCTGGACTCTCCCGACCTTCCCGCCACGCGACGTGCCTCCGGAGGGTCCAATGGTACGAATCCTGGTCAGGTATGCAGTCAGGATCTCCATTGCGGTCCAAGTGAATCCAATGAAGACACAGGTGGGGCGGACGAATGTGTAGTCGTAGGTGAAGCAGACACGGGGAAACTGAGTAATTGAGCAAAGATACATGCTCGTGGTGCCCCGCGCTCGTAGTGCCCGTCTCTAACATGGCGGCCAAAATGTCGGCCTCACGCGAACGTCTTTGCTGATCTACTTGTGATCTTCTTGTGATCCTCATATGTAAGCCAGCATCCCTAGCCAGTTCGGCCAGCACCTCTGCATCGCCTCAGCGCCTCTACAGTGCTTCTTAGTACCTCGCACTCGAAGTGCCTGTCCCTAACATGGTGGCCAATATGTCGACCTTTCACAAAATGATTTACCGATCTGCTAGCCAGCAATCCTAGCAATCCAACTCTGGCGGCACCTCTACATCGCCTATAATTACCAGTAGTGTGAATTTGGATCGTGATCACACGCGCTGGCCTATATGAGAGTTCCTGACCCCCGTGCCTGACTTTAGCATGGCGGGAGTGAGCACCTTCTAGGAACTTAACTTCTAGGGTGTAATACACTGCTCCCGACATCATAACGTCTTCTAGTAGCACCAAAAAGCGGACTCACAAAGAAGAGGTAGATACCTGAGATCTCTCTTGGATGTGCACTGTTGCGTCTTGCTGTAGACCACGATCCTTCCTGCCTGACCCTGTCGCTGGTTTCTAAAATGGCGGCTCCCATCGAGGGGATGTGCACGGTACTGAAGTCCGACAGGCGATCCTAATCAAGTGTACACACAGAAATTTACCAAAAGGGTCCTGAGGAAAGTTTTAAGACCTGCAAAGGATTACATCCCCAATCATATACAACAAAAAACACAATCAAATCCTTGGGTCTATTACAAAAGAAGAAGACGACACTGACTATATCTCACAGACATAACTGTGGGATGATCCCTTTTCAGGACGAAATCCCTCACCCACCAAAGGTGGCATGCTTCATCATTTGGGATTCTCCACTCGGAGGAAACCTAGTTCCTCTGAGGGCTACAACCCCCTCTCTGAGAGCACAGGGATGTTTTGAGATCTACCCTACATGGATATTCTAAATCCACCAAATGAGGCACAATTGTGTGCGTGAGGGCGCAGCGCAAACAAAACTAGAACGTGAGGGAAGTGATTCTAAAACTGGCTAACAAGGACAAAAATCTGTGCTTTATTGATGTGTTCTTGCTGCCAGGATTAAAAACAGTGCACCTGCGGTATGGATTTTAAACCGCATGTGTGTGATGGAATGTATTGGTCAACATGTTTCAGCCATGATAGCCAAAAAAGTAAGCAAGGCTTTCGGCAGGACCTAAATGATGCTGCTGCTTAAGTGATATGTGAAATAACAGAAATTTTAAATAAGATACGGAACCATTGGTGCTGTTGGTACCTCTTCCTGGAATGGTGACTGTACCCGCAATTGCTGGGTAGGTAGCTTCACCTCAACCTGGCAACAGCTCAGGGAAGGGGGCCCCGCTCTCTCCGTCGGTACCCCACACTGGAAGAGCCTGCGTCCTGAAAAGGGATCATCCCACAGTTATGTCTGTGAGATATAGTCAGTGTCTTCTTCTTCTTTTGTAATAGACCCAAGGATTTGATTGTGTTTTTTGATCCTAATCAAGTGACCTGCCCTCCAAGAGACCAGCTTTTAAGAGATTCAAGTAAGCGCTACCAGTACACTCATCTCTCTTGGATGTGCACTGTTGCGTCTTGCTGTAGACCACCGATCCTTCCTGCCTGACTTGCCTGACCCTGACGCCGGTTTCTAAAATGGTGGCTCCCATTGCGGTACTGAAGCCCGACAGGCGATCCTAATCAAGTGACCTGCCCTCCAAGAGACCTGCTTTCAAGCGATACAAGTAAGCGCTACCAGTTCACTCATCCTTATCCATGTTAACATTCCTACAAGGTCGCAACAACAAATATCTGACATGCTGGCACAGGTTGCCTGACCTTAAGATGGCACCACTAGCTGCACTCAGAATGTATTCAACTAAAGTGTGTTCATCATAATTCGCCCAAGAATCACACGTTCCAAAGGAGCGGTGTATCAATCAGGCATCTCCTATCGCTTTTCGGATTTGGAGCTACCGATCGAACTCAGCTGTATTGCCACCAATGCCACTTGCTGCTTAAACGACACCTAAAATGGCGGCGACCGCTTATCTGCTCATGCTATAAACGCAATAGAGCCACCCTACCTATCAATCCACACAGCTATTGGCCTGGCAGTCATGGCAGACAGTATCTAGAATTACTCTGAAAAAGAACAAAGAACTAAGCCCATCAGGCGGAGAACCTGGAAAGAGAAAACTACCAATAAAGGGGTCTAATTCCTTTATATACAATCAGCCAATTCCGAACAGTATCTGAGTGGGGTTGTAACTCCTAACCACTTAGTTTACTCTGGAAAAAGAACAAAGGACTAAGCCCTCCATCACTAGCCAGGCTGAGAACCTGGAAAGAGAAAACTAACAATAAAGGGTATAATTCCTTTTTCCCTAGACAGGCTGGGAAATTAGGGAACTGAAAGATGACTTTCTCTAAGAAGGAAACTAAACCAATTGGGAATCTAAAATCAACAAATATTGGATAAACTCCCGCTCGCCAAACCACTAAGGTCCTAAACCTCCTCCAGCACCTCCTAGATCTGCCCCTCCTACTCTATTACCCTGGGGAGACCCCTCAGCAGAGACCCCTTAGCGGAAACCCGCTCAACTGTGCACAAACGACATCAAGACACCCACAGAGGCAAGATGCCTCTTGCCTCATCAACCTCCCTCGATCCCTCTACAAAATGTTTGAAAACCCATGGTCCTAACTCTTTCTCTATCATCTTCCCACCTAATCTCTCACTCAAAGCAAAAAGAAACTTCAAACATAGCTTGATTAGACAACTCCTGGAAACTCTCATCGCCGATATATACCACTGCTCCTCCAAAGGCCAACAGAAAATGGATCTCATCTTCCACACTCATCGTCCCGCGACATGGAACACCATACTTAGATCCCACCTCCTCATATCCAAAATAACTAGCACCCCTCTCAGCTGCAAACTGACGATCTCTAACATGAACCACCCTTCACGCAGGGGCAACACATCTGCTACCATCTACAACAACTGTATAGTCCTGATTCAAGCCAACAACACCAACCTAGACTTTTTTGACTCCCTATTCCACATGCTAGGGAACGACATCACTCACTTACACTTTAAACACTCGCACAACCCCGTATCCCCTAACCTACCATCCCCTCACGCGAATTCACAAAACAATCTCCAGACTCACTCCACCAAAGTTTCTCACCCCCTCCGACACCACCCTCTCTTCCTCTTACACAACTTCCCACTCGCACACCAAACACTTCTCATCCAGAGCATCTCCGAGATATGTCTCCGCTATAACTCCACATCCCCCTCCCGACCCCTTCCCCCCCTTCCCTTCCCTTTCCTAGCAATTCGTCCATACAGACAACCAGGGGAGCTGACACTCAATCTAAGTCTCCTAACTCTCACCACCCAACAGTACTCAACAAACCGTTGCTTAAAACACAACAAGAGTACTCCCACCACATGTCCTCGGCCAACCACTGGAGTAATATTGGTAGCAATGACACCGTAACTCACCCTCTCACCGACAGGCTCTCAACATCCCTAGACTGTCCCGCACAAGTCCCCTTGAACCTAAACTCTCTTACCCCCTCCTCACTGAATATGTCGCAAAGACTCTCTCTGGTGGAAAGCCAACTAGAGATTATAACACAGGGCCTAAGCAAAATATTATCGAACATCACCACACATCTGGAGCCTATCCAACGCTTACACTCCCCTCCTACAGACTCAAACAAACAACACACAAGCCCTCACAAGCCACAGCCACACAACTGGAACTCAACCCCCCTCGCGAACCAGCCTCAGAGACCCAAAAGAACAAGCACCGCAATGTCCATGAAAGAGGCGACCGATCTTGCCAACTCCTACGACTCCTCTACAACTAGCAACCCCAGCTCCACGATCCAGGTAATCACAGGATGTGGGAGAGACCACATCACACCAAGAACGGAGAGACCACCAGCCCTCCTCACGAACGTACCCATGGCCCCTCCCCAGAAGATACCCGACAACAAGACAACGACCCACTGCATGCTCATAAACTGCAGATCTGCGACCAAACACACAACAGAACTGGCGGAAACCATCCTAACCCACGACATCGAAATCGCGTTCATCACAGAAACTTGGCTGAACGAATCCTCCTTACCAATCTTTGACATGCTTGTGCCCCCCGGGTTCTCAATCATAAACAAAGACAGAAAGAACTATTGTGGCGGGGGTATTGCAATCATCCACAAGAGCAACATCTCCATAACCGAAATAGACTCCTTCTCCTACAATACATTTGAATATCTATCCTCCACCATTAAGACGAAGAACAACAAAACGATACACTGCCACCTCCTCTACCATCTGCCAGGCAACATTCCCTCTTTCGGAGAACACCTTTCCGACCTGATAACTCACTGCTCACTCTTAGACTCCAACAACATAATACTAGGGGACCTCAACCTACATTGGAATGATGAAACTAACACTCTGATCCAATCCCTAAGCGAACTACTTCTCAACAATAACCTGATCCACCACTGCACAGAGCAAACATACAATAGAGGCTCAATCCTGGACGCCATTATAGCTCAGGAAGATACAGTTACTATAGACCACATCCTTTCCGTCGACTGGTCAGACCACCTCATCCTATTTCACATTAACCATCTGACCCACTGCCTTCCCCGTCCACAGGATGCCCTTCATTGGCCGAGAAATCTAAGACAGATTCCTCTTGCTGACCTGGAAGAAAGGGTAAGAACACTACTTCCCCCCAACACGAATGACCTATCTACAACTGAGCTTACTTCACATTACAATACAACAATGACAACCATACTAGACCAAGTAGCCCCCCTGAAGCAAAAAAGAGTCAGGAACAACCCATCGAGAGCCTGGTTCAATGCAGGCCTAAACTCTGAAAGAAGACATCTCAAAGCTGCAGAAAGACTCTGGCGGAACAACCTGTCCTCAACCCACCTTGACCAACTCAAATCAGAACGCAGGAAATTAAAAAAACATATTAAGAACGAAAAATCTACCTTCTTCCGTAGTGCACTAGACAATACCAAAAACCGTCCCAAAGAACTCTTCAATCTCATCAAACAACAAACAGCCAAGCCTCCCACATCAACCATACAGGCTTCCAAAGAACTATGTGACACCGTTGCCAATTTCTTTCACGATAAAATCACCAAGATTCAACGCTCCCTTGATGACCACCTCCTGTCAGCTAACGATAACCTGTTTCCTAGCAACGAAGGAAACAACCCCCCTCGGCACTCTCCGAGCAGCTGGAAGACTTTCAACCCCATCTCCGAAACAGACATCACGGAAATGATTATCAGGTCCAAACCTTCCTCACACATAGCTGACACTATTCCCGCTCAACTGTCTAAAAAGCACAACCTCACCCTAGTCCCTCTCTGGGCCAAGATTATAAATAGCTCCCTGAGTACAGGAATCATGCCAGACTGTCTAAAAATCGGCCAAGTCACGCCATTATTAAAAAAAAAAACTGGCTCGGACCCAAACAACCCCAACAACTTCAGGCCGGTCTCCAATCTCCCTCTCCTATCCAAAATCCTGGAAAATGCGTTCTCCTCCAACTTAACCAACACATTGACAGCAACAACCTTCTAGATACTCACCAATCAGGCTTCAGAAAAGGTTGCAGCACAGAGACAGTGATCCTGAATGTCATAGATGATGTCTACAAATCACTCGATGCAGACCGTGGCTGCCTACTCATACTCCTTGACCTATCGGCAGCCTTTGATACGGTTGACCACACTCTGATCATAAATGTACTCTGAGAGAGAAATGGTGCAGATGAGGTGGTCTTACAATGGTTTACCTCCTTCCTTCAGAACCGCTCCCAAAGAATAAAAATTAACAACTTCACGTCTTACCTTCTCCCCATAACCAGAGGAGTCCCACAAGGATCAGTTCTCTCCCCATCACTGTTTAACATCTACATGGAGCCCCTTACCTCCATACTCAAAAAAGCCAACATCCCCTTCCACCTCTATGCAGATGATACCCAGATCTACCTAGAAACATCCTCAATTGGAGACATTCAAAAATTAAACAACACTCTACCTGAAGTCCAACACTGGCTATCCCACAACCACCTAAAGCTCAACCAAGACAAAACAGAAATCCTTTTCATATCCAACAAGGAGCAGACCCCCCTAGTCACAGAATGGCTAAAAGCCAATGACGCTTTTAATTGCAATCTTACCCTGGCAGACTCTGTAAAATCCCTAGGAATCACTCTGGACCCAAGCCTAAACATGGACAAACATATCAAGAACTCAGCGAAGAGCGCATTCTTGAACCTAAAATTACTCAACAAAATAAAACCCTTCATTCCCCCCAGCGACCTTAAACTGGCCACACAATCCTTGGTTCTGTCCAAATTGGACTACGGGAACGCAACACTCACGGGCACGGCAAAATCTCACTTAGCTCCCCTCTGAGCAACTCTAAATGCAGCTGCCAGGATGATCACTGGAGTAAAGAAATACAATCACATTTCTCCCTCTCTAAGAGAACTAAAATGGCTCCCAATCGAAATGCGTGCCAACTTCAAGACTGCTTGCCTCACACATAAAGCTCTTCACACCGGTAAACCGGCCTACCTGGCTTCCAAACTCAAGAAGGCAGGACAAACGAGGAACCTCAGCAGCACCAACACTCTTCTTCTCATTCCACCAAAAACTCGCAAACAAAAAACTCTGTCTCGCTCCTTCTCGGGAAATGCACCCAAAATTTGGAACTCCTTACCAGTTCACATCAGGACTAATCCCTACTTCGTAAACTTCAAAAGCCAGCTCAAAGACCTCTTCCTAAACCGTTCTCATCTGAATGGTGAGATGCCTCACGATGTGACAGATCTCTACCACCAAAGGAATCCTGCCCAGCGCAGAACATAGACACTTCAACAAGAAAGTTCTCCAGCGCCTGTGTTTTGACTTGCTCCCTAGACCGCCTGAACAAGAATCGACACAAGACAATGCTGTTTATTGTAATACTGTATAACTGATTGCATCACGATATATGTTGTAAAGCGCTCTGATACCTTCGGGTCTGGCTAGCGCTATATAAAACTCTTAAATAAATAAATAATAAGGAATCTCGAAGAAAGGGGTCCACATCTGCTGGAATATTTGTTCTTGGTCTTGCATCTTATATATTACCTGTTCATATGATGCTGTCTGTATCATCGCAACCATCCAACCCTCTATGGAGGGAGGGTAAGATGATTGCCACAATCTTAAAACACATAGTTTAGCAGTAGAAAGTGCAGTGTGTAAGAGTCGACTCTGAGGTCGTGAAATAGTAGGAAAACTTCTAAGGTCATGTAGCAAAATAGTGGCAGGTGTAAGAGGAAGTGTAAGAGGGATAGTTTCTAGTAGTGCAGCTCCTATTTGTATCCAAAAATGTTTTATAAAGGGACATTCACAGATTATATGTAGAAGGTCACAATTGGCTCTAGAGCATCTCCAACACCTAGAATGCGATGATAATCCAGCTCGTTGCAACCTTAAGGGATTCCAATGCCAATCATGTAAAGTTTTAAAAAGACAGAACTTCATTCGTGCTTCACGAGTGCCCTTGTCCAGGGCTTCCAACATGTCTGGCCAGGTATCTTCGTCTATAGTGATATGCAGACGTTCCTGCCATTTATCACGGAGAGTAGTAAGAAGTGGCTGTGAGTATAAATGGTTAATCAGAGTTCTATATAAACCCGACATGACACCTTTATGCCGACCCCAAGTGCAAAGAAAAGTCAATATCGGCAAAGTTTGTAATGTCCAAGGGGGAAGGCCAAGACATCTCTTCAGAAAATGCTGAAGTTGTAAGTATCTCGAGGCCTGATGTAAAGGATGATCAAATTCTTCACAAAGAATCTCAAAAGATTTCAGTTCACCACCTCCTATAAGCTGATCTAAGATTAAGATTCCTCTCGAGCTCCACTCAGGCCAGGAAAGTGCTCGTCCATTAATACGAATGCTTTCATTCTTCCAGATTGGAGCTTTAGAATGTAAACGATGGGCAGTCCTCAGTAGACGATGTGCACGTTGCCATGCTTGATATGTGGCATAAAGCACGCGATGTGCAGGGGTAGTTCTAGGTTTACGAACATTTTATAAAAAATTAAGACCGTCCTCACATTCAAGTATTGAGCGTTCTGTTGTGACCCATTGAGGAGAGTCAGTTGCACCTGGGAGCAAGTAAGGCAGCTGTGAAAGGTGTAAAGCTAGGGAGTAGTGCTCTATCGATGGTAGACTTAGACCACCATGGGAGCGACGTGCCATTAGTTTAGCACCAGACAAACAAGGTTGCATATTCCCCCAGACAAAGGATCGAATGCGAGAGTCTATGCGACTAAGTGTGGCTAAGGGTGTAATAATTGGAAGCATTCCCAAGACATAAGGAAATCGGGACAAAGTAACCATTCTCACCGCCTGTATTCTTCCCCACATGGAGAAACTCAAAAGAGACCATTTGGCAAAATCAATTTCCATTTGTGCTATGAGAGGAGAGATGTTATCTGAAAACCATTCTCTCCAATCCACGATTGATCAGGATTCCTAAATATTTTAATTGAGACGATTTCCAGCAAAAAGGATATCTATCTATCGAAGCTTTTGTGGTACAAGGAGAGAGTGGTAGAGCTTCCCTTTTGTCCCAATTCACTTTATAACCAGAAATCACTGAGAACTGCTTAATAATTTCAAGCAAATTTGGTAAGGAACGGGGAAGATCTTTAATCGTGAGAAGGATATCATCAGCGTGCAAGTATAATCTGGATATTCCTTCCGGTATAGGTATGCCCTGAATCTGGGACGAGTGACGAATAAGCGAAGCAAGAGGTTCCATCGCTAATAAGAATACGAGGGGGGACAATGGGCAACCTTGACGGGTACCTCTTTGAATTGAGAAAGGATCAGATAGAAAACCTCCACAATTAACCTGAGCCGTAGGGTTGTCATATAGTAAGCAAACCATAGAAATAAACTTCTCACCTAAACCAAAATGCTTCATAGTGGCAAACAAACCCAGTCAATGCGGTTGAACGCTTTCTCTGCATCCAGTGAAAGAGCGACTGCATCTTCCGTCAAATCTCTAGCAGACCATAAGGTATGGGCTAATGTTCTAAGATGATTTCTGGGTGATCGACCTGTGACACCACCCAACCTGCAAATGATGTATCAGGGAAGGAATGACTTTTCTAAGCCTCGCCGCTAAAATACTTGCCAGTATTTTGACATCCCCATTTATTAAGGAAATAGGCCGATAGCTACCGCAAACTAGTGGATCCTTGCCTGGTTTAGAAATAACCGCAATTAATGCCTTATTTGAAATAGGTCCAAGAGAAGAGGACTGGATAGCTTCATGGAAAGCAGAATGAAGAATGTCAATTGTTTCCTCTCCAGACCACTTGTAGTATTCCGCAGGGAAACCGTCTTCACCTGGAGATTTATGATAAGGCAATTTGGAAATGACTGCAGCAATCTCTTCTCTAGTGATATCACCGCAAAGTAACTGCCTACCCTCATCTGGAAGACACGGAAGATCAATATTCTTAAGATAAGTGAATATATGTTCTTCAGTTATTGAATTTTCGGGAGTATAACGTTTCTTTTAGAAGGATGCAAAAGTATTGGCTATTTCCTGCGGTTTAGTGAAGATTTCACCCCATTCAGTACGTATTGCTGGGATGGCCATAGAGGCCTCATGTTGTTTAAGCTGTGCCGCGAGTAATCGGCCTGCTTTTTCGCCTTGCTCGTAATGTCTCCCTTTTAAACGTTGAAGGGCATATTCTGCTTTGGAAGTATATAAGTTATTGAGTTCCATTTTAGCTAATTCCAGAGTTTTGCGATTACTTGCGGTGGGTTTGGAAGTATATAGACGAGTTAGAGATGATTTGAGCCTCAAGTTCAGTACGGCGTAAAGATGTTGCTTTATTGGCCAGGGCTGCGTCTCATCATTTGTCCGCGAATAGTTGCCTTTGCAGCTGCCCAAACAATTCTTGAAGAAGAAACTGATGATTTATTGTTATTTAGATATTCAGTAAAATGGGAGCGTAATTGAGATTTGCCCTGAGGTGAACGGTACTTTTGAATATTCATGCGCCATGGTTTTCGACCTGGGAAAGTTAGACCAAGTTCTAGGGCAATAAGAACAGGAGAGCCATCCGAAATGGTGGCTTCCAAGATATGGGACTCGGTAGTAAGTGCAACTACTGGATGGGAGACAAGAAAATAATCTATCCTGGATTGTGAACCATGAGCAGAGGAGAGAAATGTATATTCTTGATCTGAAGGGTGACAGAGACGCCAATGATCTACTAATCCATGGTCCGCTGTTATATCTCCCAATAATGCTCTGTCAGCAGCGTTACATCTGTCTAAGGGGCCAGTTTTATCTAGAATTGCATCACGAGCTAAATTCCAGTCACCACCAATGATATAGCTGGATGCACCGATTTTTATAGGTAGACGATCTAGGTTGAGAAAATAAATGCGCTTATTGGGGCATAAACTGAGCCAACACAGAAGATTTTTCCTTCAATTTTCAATTTAGTAAAGACATATCTACCCTCAGGATCAGTCCATGTTTTGATGACTGAGAAAGGTAGAGATTTGTGCAAAAGGATGGCAACACCACATTTTCGAGGTTGATTCGTCTCAGAGAGAGGTTGCGCAGACAGTCCGCAGTGAATGACCCTTCCCACCCATTCCCGTTGCAACTTAGAAGATTCCAAAGCATTAAGGTGAGTCTCCTGCACGAGAGCTACATCAGTTCTTTTTGCTTTAAGATAGGAAAGAACTTTTTTATGTTTTATAAAATGTGTAAGGCAATTAACGTTCCATGAAATTATGCGCAAGGGCCGGGGGAAGAGAATGTATTCACAGCCATATGAGCGTTGAAAATGAAAGAGTATTAGTTTGAATGAGAGAGTTGATGTAAGAAATAGAGAGCAAGGTATGAAGGTAATGGAATGAAGAAGCAGATAAACTGTAGTAAAGAGGATAATAAAATAAAAAAATAAAATAAAATTTATTGTAAAAGATGGAAGAAAAGAAGAAGAAAGAGAGGATATAGAGAGTATAGGGGGGGGGTAAAAGAAACTAGGGAAAAAGATAGAGGAGATAGGTTCCGAGTAAGGAAGTAATCAGAGAATTAAAGAGTTGAGGAATTACTATTTTCCTATGAGATATAAGGTATTCTAAGAATTATAGAAGAATCGCTTAAAATTTATATATAGAAAAAAGCAGTAATAAGAAGAAATAAGCATGAATATATATAAAGGAAGAAGAGGAGATTAATGTACTGTACTGTGTAGAATTAACACAGCGTCAACAAAGTGGATCTTTTAGCTGCGAGTCTAGACTTGTGGGCTACTCGCGCCGGGGGAGCCCCATCCAACAGGACTATCAGTGGTAAGGGAGACATCTACGAGATAATATAAATCGTATTCCAACATATTCTTTAGAATTTAGAGGTCGAATTAAGAAAGAAAAGGAAACGAGTACCATGAGAATACAGGGTAGAAGAAAATAAGAAATTGTAAACGAAAGGAATAGTAGAAAATAAAAGATTGGAAACAGAAAGAAAGGAGGAAAAAGGGTAGAGAAACCTAAAGTGACCAATTAGAAAATAATATATCAATTTAAAATGAAATCGTCAGATATATGACATATGTATGGCATAATAAGGTAAACCATGAAAAATATAACAATATTATAGAATATTAACTGAAAAAATTGTTCTCATTTAGTCAGAAACATATCAGAATGATATTGTTACATGTAAACAATGTAGGAAATAAGTAGATAAATCAATAATAAGGTAACTTGTTTGTGTCAAAAAGATAGTCCTATATTACTGTAGCAGTAATCCTATTATCTATAATGAGGAATATGAGAATATAATAATTAAATATTACTATATCAAGGAACTAGCATATCATAAATATTCAAAAATTTATCGTAAGTTAATAACCGAACAATTGGATATTAAACATTGAAACAATTGATTAACAGCTTATTAATTGATTAAGTAAAGAAGAAGTATAGAAGAAATTAGAAGAGACAGAACATACAGATAATAATTATAATTCATAACCGGAGAAAAAACTGAAAAGATTTAAAAGATTTAGATAGAAAGTATTAGGGGAATTGAGAAGAGAAAATAGAAAAATGAATAATAATGATTAAAGAGGAAGAGAAGTAAGGAAATATAATGTCATCAAATATACCATATAACCAAAGATGGTGAAAGAGAGTGTGCATAAAAATAATAATAGATGAATGTGAATAAATCTAGCAAGAACAGGTGACAAAGACAGACAAGCCATGAAGGAAGAAAGAGAGAGATGTTAAACTAGTTGTCATATCGGAGAATTATTAATATAATGCTATCATCATAACAACTTTAATATGAAGTAATAGAATATTAAATCAGAATTCAGGGTACGCCCTCCTCAGTAGATGAAGGAGATTTTAGAGGAGAACGTGATTTATCTCTGTCTCTATCTCGCTTAAGAGCAGCTTCTGCTTGAAGAACTTGTGATCGATCTCCGAGGGAACGCACCGGTCGATCTGTATCTCTTCCTCTACTATTGGAACGACCTGGATTGCGTTGAGTTCCACCAGAAGATAACTTGGAATTTAATGGAGGGGGTTGAGAATTAAGCTCTGGTAGAGACACTACACAATCCATAGTTTGAGGAATGGAGTTTTCCAAGAATTGTCGAAGATCATCTGGATTGAAGAATTCTTTAGAGATACCATCTATGGTGATTCATAGACGTGCCGGTTCAAAAAGGCCATATTTAATGTCTAGTTGACGTAGGCGAGGTCGAAAAGAGAGAAAGACCTTACGGCGATCATTTGTTTCCTTTGAAAAGTCTGCAGCCACACGGATTTCATGACCTTCAAATGTATATGGACCATGGATATGAGCCTCAGCGATCAACTGACGGGCCTGTTCGTGACGTAAAAAACAAACAATGAGCGTTCGAGGTCGTATATTTTTTCCTCTTTGGAGAGGACCAATGCGATGAGCCCTCTGCATCTCCAACGGTGGATCAAATGTGAGACCTGTGATCTTTGGAAGAGTTGTTTTGAAAGGATTTAGCATCTGAACCTTCTGTTGTTTCTGGGAAACCAAAGAAGCGAACATTGTCTCGGCAGCTTCTGTCTTCCAAATCTATGAGTTTACTTCTGAGGAAGAGGAGTTTTTGTTCCCGATCCGGTATATTGTTAAGGCGGTTCTCTACAACAACTCGCTCAATGAGACCTTCAAGACGATTTTGAAATACAGCAATATCTGCACGTATGGATTTAGTTTCATTTGTTAGGGCGGAAATGGACAATTCCATGCCCTCTAGACGTCGTCCTACTGCAGATATTTCCTGAAGTATGCGGTCCATAATTGTGTCTGGAGCAGTTGCCAGGATTAGGTAACTTTTGAGTTGAAGAGGTGGTATTTAAAGCTTCTGCGGTGGGAATATCCTGATGTAGAGCTTCAGAGTATAGAGGTTGTTTTATAGGTTTATTATTCACTTTACTAGATGGCATCTCTTAATGCTCTCACTTGTACCTCTCACTCAATAATCAGGTAAGTCTCTTAACTCCCTTTTTCAGTTGGTCGTGTATCGCTACACCAGGAATAGAGCAACGTTTTGGCTTGTTGAGAAAGATACTAATAGGTCAGACTCTCTTGATGACGCAGTGTGATAAATATCTCAAAGCTGCATAAAATCAATGTATAGTGTTTGAGTGTTAGCACTAGGAACTATACTAGGAATATTGGGAGCAAGTAGCCAAGTATTAGGAGACTACTGACTTTCTGACATAAAAAGGCATATTCCTCATGTTGGACAATCAAGAAGACTGCGCAGAAAGAGGGAGCGTTACAAAATAATACCACTACAGTCAATCCTTCTTTGCCTCACTCGGGATATCAGATAAAAGCGCAAAGATACCTCGAGTATTTGTAACGTGGTAGCGCGCCAAAAAAGGAAGCAGCATAATTTCAGTCAGCGCCACTATAACGTGGATATATGCCAATCTCTACAAGATTTAGCCGCAGTCGCAATAAAGTTACCTCAGGTGCTGTTGCAAATCAGGTAGTGCTCACTATTCATCAAGGAAAACGAAGCTCATTGCAGAGTAACAGTTAAACAACTGAAAAGGTCTAGTCTTATTTGCAATAAAGTCTCCTCAGACCCTTTCATTAATCAGGAGGCACGCAGCATTTATCAAAAGAACAGAGCTGGTTACAAGGTTGCGTCCTGTCACTGATAGAAACTAGCCTTTTTAGCAATAAATATTTCTCTGGTGCTCTCGGCAAACAGGAAGCGCTTATCACACATCAAGTAATAGAAAAAACGGGGCTTACTGCAAGGACACAATTAATCATTCAAAAGAACCAGCCGTCTGACAGGAAAAGTCTTCAGATACTTCTCGTTGGTTAGGCAGTGCGAGCCACGCATCACGGAGGCGCGAGTCCAGTCAGCCGCATGACGTCTGCCTCCGAGATTAGCAGCCGATAACAGAAAAACCTTTGTTTTGGATTAAGACGGCACTTCTCGCCTCCAGGAGCGCCACATCAGTGAGTCCTCACATTCAGGCAGCTTTTCCCCTCTAATGGTCCGCAAGTCTCCACACGGAACACTCTTCTCCGCCGTCCGGGGCTCCCCACAGCGCGGAGCTCTGGAATCAAGCGGCCATCTTGCGCCGCGGCCAGCGTCGCCCCCCCGATTGATTCCCCTTTCAACATTAGAACTTTGAGAGGATATTCTCAGGATCAGCATGGCCCAAATGTAATGTAAAAATATTGAGAGGTGTACAAGCACCTTTGTGCGGGAGGGCAGCCGGTGTGTCTCGGTTTTTGAATTGGGGGGAGGGGGGAGGTGACTGCAAGAAGTCTATTATGAGAATTCCCTTGGCCAGAAAATGTACATCTAGAAACATAACATCAGCTTATGAGCTATTCTTAATGGCATTGTTAGTAATTTGAGCTTAAGCACTGGCATCCACTGTTGACAGTAAGGAGGAGGGGAAATTCCACTAGATTCTCCGTTGGCATTTGTTAAACATTTTGACAAGGTGCAAACTGTAGCAATATTCAGAAGCGGATTTAGTGTCAGACCAGCTACACACAAGCATGCAGCAATGTAAACTTCTCGGTACTTAGTGAGAGATGAGCTGCTTAACAGAGTTGGTGTAGGTAAGTTGTAGACCTAGAGGATTTACCAGGAAAAGCATTATGAAGTCTTAAACCGGTTAGTGGCAATGTTCGTGTAATTGTAGATGTCAGCAGGAGGTTTACGCAGTCCAAAATATGGACACTGGATGCAGGTTAATGGCCTCGCCACTGCTTTAACCATATGAGATGCAGGCAAAGAAAAAAGAGTAATATCAGCACTGATGGACTGCTCAATAAATTAAAAAGCCTAAGAAGACATTTTAAAATAGTAGTTTGCTCTTTTAAAGCCAATTTTATCCAAGCACAGTATTACCTTGTCCATTACTGTCCAATCACACTTTTTTGACATTCGTTCCAAAACAATACCACTTGATGATGACAGTCTGACTTCATCAATCTCTAAATTTGAAGAAACACTCCCCTACTTTTCAGATAAGATCAGGTTCATTAGAGACCACATCAAACAGTGCTTCCACAAAAGGGCCGTGAGCTTATCAAACACAGTCAAGTGGTGAAAATGGAGAGCTTTATCTTAGGAATAACTGCAGTGTCTTGGTGAGCCACTGCACTTGATCTTTAAGTCTTGTGAATGCAGACTGTTGCGAGACTGCAAAGTGAAAACATATTATTAATCATGAAAGATAAGAGTATTCGAGCAAATACCAAAGAGCCTGAGTGGTAGACATGGGGGAACTTACCTCAAGAAGACAAGAAAATTGAATGGATTCACCGACTTGACACTGCGCGTAGCAGATTGAACAAAGTGGCAGAGCTTCATCAGTGGCTATATTACACGGCCTTATAATAGGTTTGTGAAATCTATCTACCAAACTGCCTCTTTCCCCTTCTCTGTTCCTCCTCCCCTGTTCCTACTTCCCTTTTCCTCCATCCATAGCCCATCTCAGCTATGGTAAATATGTGCTTCTCATTCGTCTCCATCCCAGCTAGCTCAGTCTACCCCAATATATCCCACTCCACCCTACCCCAGTCTACCTCACTCTAATCTACTCCAATCTACCCCAATCTAATCTACTCCACTGAAATCTACCACGCTAATCTATCCAACTCCCTCACTTCCATCCACCTCACTTAAATCAAGCCCACTCCCCTTCACTCCAACATAACCCACCCCACTCCATTCTATCCCACTCTACCCCACTCCTCTCTACCCTTATCTGCCCCACCCACTCCACACTTCTAACTTTTAGCCATGCAGAACAGCAGCCGCACTGGTGTACATAATGGCTAAAAGAAATTGCCAAAGCCAATAGCTCTCGCATAGGCGCGAGCTATTGACTTTGCCAATGCTTGTTTTGTTTTTGTCTCTCACTTCCTACTTTGATATGTCCCTTGCTGTGCTTCTCTTTGCTTTCAGACCCCCAAGCCTCACAGTTCAGTTAGTGGAGGTGGGCATGCTTGTGGTGGTTCTTTCCGAAAAGTGAAACTGCAAGTGTCATTATGCAAAGTTATGTTGGCTAATAGACAAGCAATGGGACATGCAGCTGGGTAGCTGTGTGAGAGAGGTAGTCGGCTGAGGATTGCTGCTGCAAAATATCACTATGACAAGCTGTTCTACACGTGCGTCTTTCAGGGGAGATGGAGAGGCACTCGGAGGAGGAAGGAATGGTTTGGGGACAACTACTCCCCAAAAACAGGCTAATACGCCCAGTGATGGCAGTAAGCAACCCCTCACTTTCTACTTAGGTTTTGTCTTACCCGCCTTCGTAGCATGACCCAGTTTCACCCCACAAGTGATCTTGACTCCTTGACTACAGGCACCTTTCATCCGTGCTTGGCAGGCTACATACAGCATGTCTTTGGATGCAGAGTTAGCTTTTTGGGCTTTCACCCTTTTTAATTAGTTGTACTTTATACCAAATCTGCTATTCAAATGCCTGCTGAATTGACCACTGGATCTAATGGTAGGTCCATCACTCCTCACCCTCTCCTTGTCATCTGATTTTGTGACAGACAGGAGCTCTATTGTCGTCTTAAATTGTGTGCACCATTTAAAATGTTGAACACCTCATCCTCCTGCAGCAAGATGACTGTGTGTGGATGTAGCAAACCAGACTAAACTTGCATGTTCAGCCAAGTTAAGACTGGATGGTGAACTAGCTTTCTCTGCTTCTGAGCCGTAACAATGACCCATTGATAGCGCTAGACACAAAATCAGTAGCTATGATAGCCGACTTACAGTTTTGCTTCTAATTCCTCCTTTAGTTTATAGGTGTCGGTGCTTAATTTGAGCTGGTGTTTACGGTGGTCAGCACTGTCACTTATTTTACAGCACCCATTTTTGGGTACTGCATATGTTAATATGCAGTGCCCAAAAAAGGGTGTTGAGGCCGAACATGGAACCGAGGGTGTGCTCTCTGGCAGTTCATTTAATATGCTTGGTGCTTTACTTAAAGTGTGTTTTTGGCAAATAGGGAGATATTACTTGCACCACTTTCCACCCGTTACTGCCAAGCTTTTGGAGTCCTACGTAATATTTATTAAATAAAGAATTGTCAGACAACGTCCTTAAACACGGGCTTCCTGCCAGGCAGGTGACATCATCTTGGGAGATGTTCTATCTAAAATAATTTTAAATGTTGTTTTGGTCAGATGACTGTTAAAAGACGCATTTGTTACCAAATTTAGGGCATGGTGTTGGGACAGAACTGTCCCCTTCATTGTGTGCAGTTGTGTTCCCCTGCCCTGCGTGCCCCCCTATATATATATCTGGTGTTCTGGTTTACGATTTTTGGCCTTACACTAATCTAGTGTTGGGCTGAGGACTGGGCCTGTCCCTTGGCATTAGAAAGGCCCTGGACCTGTCCTGTGACCTGAAGGGGTGCTCTAAGCATGCCCTTAATGTACAGGCAGTGGACTACTGCCCCTGTCATGGTTTTAGGTGGTCTAGTGGCAAACTTGAATAAAATATTGCATGTTGTGCATATTTGTGTGTGTAGCGTGTGTGGTTCATGCATAGTGTGCGAGTCAACCAGAATCATGGAGGTCTGTGGGATTCATTTTGGATGCCGCTGGCCTGGCCTTTTGCACAAGATGGAGGTTAGGTTGTTTTCCTAGACAGTGGAAGTGTATTGCTGACATTCCTGAAGCTGAAGGGAGGAGAACTAGACAGTAAAGGGAAAGGCGAGGAGACAAGGCTCCTTTATAAATTTGATTAGCCTTTTACTGAACAAAGAATTCCTGATTATTCTTTCTAAAGAACTGCTATTTGCTAGATGTTGGGAGTGAAGAGTAGGACTGCAGGCTTTCCTGTGCAAAGTGAAGGCAGACCTCTTGGTTAAGCCCAGCCTTTTGTCTTTCTCTGAACACTCTTTCAGATTGGTTGATTACAGCCAGGTGCCTGTAGGCTGACACCTGGTTGTCTCTCTGTTGTGGGTACTCTGCTGTGAGATGAATGCTCTGCACAAAGACTGTGTCTGGAGATTAGTCTGGAAATAACCTGTGAAAGGAGAATCACCTCAAACTAGTTCTGAAATTGCAAACAGTGGATACACATCATTTGTTCACTCTTTTGGTATAAAAGTGGGACCCCTGACTCACTTGATATTTCTTTCCAAGTTCTCTATGACCAAGGAAGGGAGTGCTCTGCAGAGTACTTTGAGGACTGTTGTGCATCCATAGCTCATGACAGCTTTCCAAAAGTGAGGGGACATCACATGAGTCTACGTCTTAACGATGAGCTGTTCACCTGAAGCCGAGAAGCTAGTCTACCTGCTGATGGAGAGATGGGGGTCTGCCAGGAGTAGTTACTTTCAAAGTGGAGCGAGGGAGCAGCATGCCCTTGGATTGGTTGTCTGCCGAAGACAGACTTCGGAGTGCAATCTGCGTGCCCCAGTCTTGGCTTGCCCCAAACTCACCAACTCACTTCCTTGGTGGAATGGTGTGGTGTGACCTGAGCTGATGTGCCCGAATCATGACGTTGAACAATACATCAATTATTTAGTAAGGACTTGCGCGTAGTGTTACTTTTATACAACGTGAACTTAACACAGTCCAGGAGAGGTAGAGCTAATGAGCAGAAGCCGCCTGAGAGCGCTGACCAATCACGGACTGAGAGACTTCGTTGGGCGAGAAACACTGGACCAAATTAAATACTATGATGCTCAATAACCAGTACCAGGAGGAAGGAGGGGGGGGGGGTAACTTGCGACTAATCACACTAGGCATTAAATCAGAGGGGGAGCCGCCTGGACCAAAGACGGGGTGGGATGAGAATAGGTGCAGACATACTCCAGTGCCAAGACACTAAATTGTATCTTTACATTTTCATGCGTAGCATTTAGTTATTGTTTGCATTAAAGTATTTTTCTTCTTGAAAGTCAAGCACTGGGTTGGACTGCCATTTATTATACTGATGTGTGCTTCTTGAGTGCTACGCTTGAGCATCCTCATACTTGCTCCCTGAGAATCCTGTGACTGCTCATCATTGCTACCGCAGGGAGTCAAGTGCTGAAGGGGTTGTACTTATCCCTGTTTGCTGAGCAATTAAGGAGTGGACCCCAGGACATTAGAGGCAAACAACCTCAGCTTCCACCGTTGGGGCCCAGTAGTGCCTGCTAGCCCCGTGGCCCTCCACGACAGCGTCTGACACACGGATGTAGGGCACATCTGGTATTCTTAATAATTTGTAATTGCAGGTTTTCACATCAAATTATGTTGCTAACCCAGAGACATTTGCACCCTTTGTAAGTAGATGACAATCTTTCAATGTCCCTCTGTGTGTACTATAGAGGTAAGTATTACTAGAGATTTTTTCAGAGATGAGGATGAATGAAAATGAAAATATTCAGTTTCTTTAAAATGCAGGAACAAAACTAAAAGCACTTTTATGTTAATCAAATTTACATTATAAGTGAAATTACCTTTACCTGATAGCATTGGTGACCACCAGCCCCGTTACTCACTGTAAGACCGTTGTATTTCAGGGCACATACAGTACCTTTCAACCATCATCAAAGACAACAGGAAGCTGTTCAGGAAGAAGTATGGAGTCCAGTTTCTGCTAGATACGATAAGAATCTATTATGGGTATGACCTTTTAACAACATTGTTAGTATGTTGATTAATATGATGCATGCATTGTAATTGCTATGACTCTGATGTTGAATTTCACTTTGTGCTTTAGAAAAGACACTACTCTTTCTTTAGCAAAGACCCAAACATCAAACAAAGTGATCTTGCAAGTGGGAAAGTATTATTAGATTATTTATATTGATAGCCTTCAGTGCTACATGTCTCTTCTCAGGATAGTTATCATACCTATATGATTAAGAGCAATGATCTTCAAAGAAAGGTCAGTGGTCTACACATTGAGGTAATATGAGTGCTCCTTTGCTGTTGACATAGTATTGTTTTTGTGGGTTGCAAATAAAATTAGATCCAAACTTCACAAACCACAAATATTTTTCAGAACCAATATGAATATGCATTAGTGCAACATTGAAAACAGTAGCATAGGCACCAGTTGATGAATACATTTTGTTTCATGACCGCATAGAAAGCATTAAGGTGAAAATACTGAATAGAAGCTTCAAAACTGAAACGGGCTTAGGAACCTGTGGATTTAAAACGAAGGTTGCAAGTAATACACCAGAAACAGGTTTCCATATGGATAGAGGATTAATGTTTAATTGTAAAACCTGAAACCATTCCCATTTCTTCCTGCGAGTAAGTTCGCTCCGTGAGCTAAGCACTTACTCTTCTGATCTGTTTTTGAACTGTAAGTCGATAATTTTGGTTTGGTAGATTTCAAGGTTAATAAATGGAGTATTCATGAACTGGGTAATTAGACCTCGGTACAGTGCTAATAAATGGCTTAAGCTGGTGGCACACAGTACAATAATACATTATTATTTGTTATTGTTCTCTTATCCTAGGGTCACTGTGTTTGACTTAACTACCAACAGCTGTGCACAGTTCATATTCACTTTTCCTTGCAAATTGAAGAAAATGTAGCATGTCACTTGTAATGTGAGTATTCGTGACAGGAGAATCTGCTTGCTTTTTCCCTTCTATTTCAGGAACTTGGATTGCATTGCACCTCTTGTACCTCAGAACAACATTGTGAAATTCACATTTCTCCAACTTTCTTTTACTTTTCAAATTAGCATGTCCCATTTGCCTTTCCTTTTCAGACATACAGTTACATTGCCCCTTTCTTAGAACAGTAATACCTTCTGTAGTTGTACTTTAAGTGCGTGGGAGAGAAGGACCCATAATGGTAGGTAATCCACCTAAAAAAAAAAAAAAATTCATTAATTTAATGTAGGTGTTATCAAGATTGCTCATTTTTGTAATTTTTTCTATAAACTACATGTTCGTGGCATGGGTAGCTGTAGATACACATGCTCTACATACTCCTAGCATCTAGTGTTGGGCTCGGACTTGCACAACTTGTTTTTGTTCGATGAAATCTTTCGAGTCACGAGGTATAGTGATTCCTCCGATGACTGGTAATTCGCTCGGGCATTGGCTCCATTGTTGGAGTTTTTCTTCCGCCGTCAGGGGTCGAACGTGCATCGCTGGGGCTCTGAGTCAGCGCCGCGTGGCATTGGTCGTCGGGGCCTCTTGAGTATTCCTCTCCTGTTAGATACCGACAATCGTTTTTCTTTGTGTTCTGTATTGGCCTGTAATGGTGCTTCCATCAAATCCGCGTGTCGGTCTTCGTTGACGCCCTGGTCGGGCTCTCACTTCTCTTGGGCCTGTTCCATCAGGCTTCGGCTTCAAGAATGAGGAGACCGTGATGGAAAAAACGCCCTTTCATTAGTGCCCATAGTGCCACTTCGTGGACCGATAAACCCTTGGTCTGCAACTTTGCTTGTCGCTGGCGCACAATGAGACCTCTTGTTCTGCCTGCCTTGCCATCCGGCCCAAAAAGACCATCCAAAACCATCAGGATTATTGGCTTGCTCAAAGCACCATGGAACAGCCGCATCAGCTCCATTGTTAGATTGTTTTCTTCGGCTGTTTGGGTCGGACGTGCTTCACTGAGGCTTTGAGTCGATGCCGCGTTGCACTCTTTGTCGGGGCCTCTCGATTCTTCTGCTCCTGATAGCTTCAGACAATCGTTTTTGCATCACGTTTCTCTCACCTCCTTCTTGGTCCTTCCTTTTGATCTGCGTCATGGGCTTCGTCGACAGCCCGCTCAGGGTCTTGCCTCTCTCGGGCCTGTTTAATTGGACTTCATGCTCGACAATGTGAGCATTGTGATGGAAAAAACGCCTTTTTCTTACTGTCCACAGTGCCACTCCAAGTATTTGTGGTCAGATCAACATGCAGTTTGCAATCTCTGCTTTTCGCCTGAGCATAACGAGACCTCTTGCTCCGCCTGCCTCACCTTTCGGTCAAAACAGGCCATCCGGAACTGTCAATCTTCGGCTTGCTCAACTTGCCATGGAACAACAGAGAAATGAGGATGCACCCGACATCTTAAGAGAAGACTTTGAAGAAGAGCTGGATGGTGAGACGGATGTCAAAAAGGCCACAGCCTTCAGCCCGGAAGCCAATTTGCCCTCAGATGCTCAGGCAACTGACCCGCAGGCCGCCCTACACCAACTTCAGAAGACAACAACTATGAGTACCAGCTACCCCCATCAGGTCAGCCACCGCCCCTGCGGGGGTCGGTCGTCAAGACCTCAATTGGGGACACAGCCTTCCAGTCTGCCACTGCATTCCAGCCATGCTGGCACTGCCATAAGGCCTCATAGCTGACTCCATCCCTGATGCCGAGCCAGGCGCTCAAAGCCCAGCTCTCCTTAGCACTGTCATCTCTCTCGACAACCTCTGGGGTATTGGCGTCAATACTGATGGGCTCATTGGAGCTGAAACTATGGTCAACGTCGAAACCTGCTTCGCAGCAAAACATCCTTTGGCGCCCAGTAGACCATCCACGGCAGACTCCGACAACTAGGAACTGCAGATTCTACAATGTCTTCAAGAGGAGTTGGTCAAACAGCAAAAGAGGCTGTTTCACCCTCACATGGGGAAAATAACAGAAAAACCATCACCAAAGGTGCAGAAGACACTTCCTCGCAAAAGGAATCATATCTTTGAGGAACAGCTGGGTATTGGAGGCTCCTCCACCTCCCAAGCTGAAGAAGCATCAGGATAAACCGCGCTGATTGACGCCACATACGACATCAGAACACTCCTCGACCATGGAGAAACTGTGGCCCTTATTCTCCTCGACCTCTCTGCGGCGTTCTGGTGTGTAGTTCCTACAAATCTATATAGGATCTGCGCGTTTAGACAACATAAACTAAGGGATTGGTGTCCAGACTGATTCCAGACACCCCCAAAGGATATGTTAGTCTGTAGACCAGCTAGCTCACAGTGCCACTATGAGCTCCTCTTGCCAATGAGCGAATAGTTTCTGGCAACTATCGAACATGACAACCCTGACCCCTCCGGGATCGTGGAAACAGTACAGTACTTTTCACTCAGTCACTCGTGCTCACTTTGTCACAGAGATAAACACAGAATAAATGGTGGGGACGTTTTCAATAAGTATTTATTGAACCAGCGTCATTCTAGTATAGAATATGTGTGCTGCAACAACCATGAGACAGAAACAGATATATACGGTTATAAGCACCAGCAGAGTAAAGAAATGGTAGAATTCTACCATAGTGCTAAAACAATGGATATATGCAGGCATATAGAGACATGAGAGTAATACTGCGTACTCCTAAGATGCAAACCCTAACTAGATGTACCTAAATGTACCTAGCATGTATGTAAGCGTATAGCCAAGAATCCCCTTAGGATAGAGCTAACCCCATTCCCTGATGTGGGAGAGAGAAGACCCCGTCTTGATCTCAAGAAGGACACCCCGTGAGGGATGTCAGACCACTGCGTGCTGGAGTGTCTGCGTGCAGGAACCTCAGCGTCTCGCGTCAGCGTGTCCGCATGGAAGTCTTTTTCTCCTTTGGTTTGCCCAGCGAAGATGTAGTGCTGATATACCAAAAGGTACTCTCAGGGGTTCTACCTAGAAGTGTACTATGGGCATGTCCGGCACGGATGACGATAGAGGTGACCCTTATACAGAGTTATAATGCAGCAGATGGTAATCCTGCTGTGATACTGAGAATCCTCATGCCTAATAAATGAGGCTAGTTTTCGGAGAAAACCACACGACATTTATGCAGCACCTAACTAGGTAAAAGGCCAGCACCAAACCCGTTATGTAGAACAATGGTCGGACGAATATGGGTAAAAGTTTGTGTAACTACCTAGGCCTATATTGGGGTACATTGGAGTTCATAACAGTTCAACACTATCTCCCACAACACCCTCATCACCAGACTCCACAACATAGGCATACAGCAAGACGCCCTCACGTGGATCGGCTCCTTCCTTACAGGACGCACACAGTGTATCTGACTGCCTCCCTTCACCTCCGCACCCAAAGACGACAAATGCAGCATACCACAAGGATCATCCCTCAGTCCACCCTGTTCAACATCTATATGAACCCCCTTGCAGACGTAGTCAGATCTCACGGACTCAACATAATCTCCTACGCAGACGACACTCAACTGATCCTCTTGCTCACTGAGGACCCCTCCAACACCAACCCAACTTCTGCAACGCCATGACCAATGTAGCCAAATGGATGAGAGACAACTTCCTCGTACTCAACTCAGACAAAACTGAAGTACTGATCTTCCGCAAGACCACCTCTGTCTGGGACCACAGTTGGTGGCCTGCAGAACTTGGACCTACGCCCACACCGACTGACCATGCACGCAGCCTCAGCATTACACTCAACAGCCAACTGAACATTAAACGGCAAGTCAACGCAGTCGGCTCCTCCTGCTTCCACACACTTCGCATGCTCTGCAGAATCTTCAGATGGATTCCAACCAACAAAAGAAAGACCGTCACTCAGGCCCTCGTCACTATCTGCCTCGACTACTGCAATGCCCTCTATGCTGGCATCTCCACCAGCTCCTCAGAAGACTCCAGACCATACAGAACGCTGCAACCAGACTCATCCTTGACCTCCCCAAAAGAACATACATCACCCCCCACCTGAGAGACCTCCACTGGCTCCCAATGCAGAAGAGATGCCAGTTCAAGATCCTCATGCACACCTACAAAGTGCTACATGACCTAGGACCTGCCTACATCAACCATCGACTGAACTTGCACCAGCCTTCTGGACACCTGTGCCCCTCTTCATTCGCCCTTGTGCACACACCCCGCATCCATCGCAGCCTCAGTGGTGGTCAGTCCTTCTCCTACATCGCAGCCAAGACCTAGAACGACCTTACCCTCCAGCTTCATACAGCCCCCCTCGCTGGCAGACTTCAGAAAGAGACTCAAGACCTGGCTCTTCGGATACAAAGTGCCCAGATACCCCTAGGGGTGACAGTGCTGCGCTATACAAATGCTGTTTGATTGATTGAGAGGGGAACCAGTTTACTGCCCTCTTGACCTGCTTTAACTCCGATGCCTCATCCTCATCCTCCTCCTCCTCCTCCTCTCTCTCCTCCACCAACTCCACCTCTTCCCCTTCCTCCACCACTACATGGCTCTTCTCCTCCTCACCGGAGGCCTCAACACATTCACCCTCTTAGGAGGGTGGTCCTAAACACATAGACCCCTAGGATGCACCATATGACCCGGAGCCTAGGGAGGATTCTTGTGATGATTACGGGGTCGTTCCTCCTAGGCGATAACAACCCTGACATCTACCCTGCCAAGCCTTCCCCTCCAGAAGATACCACCTCTTATGACGAGATCATTCACAGGGTGGCCACCTTCCACAAGGTACAGCTGCCTACCATTACAGAGGAGGGTGACTTCCTGGTAGAAACACTCTCACACACTAAGCGTTCTAGACAGTTTATGCCCATGCTTAAGGGGATGCTTAAGCCTATGAAGGATGTATGCAAAGACCCAGTCAAGGCTAGGATAGTCACCCCGAGGGTTAATAAAAAAAATACAAGCCCTCCCCTCTCAGACCTGCCTTACATCAGTGTTCAGCTCTCCCACCAGACTTATTAGTTGTGCACTCCAACCATAAACGGGCAAATGCACAGGGTACTGGGGAAGCCCAGCTACACAAAGAAAGCAAGAAAATCATTACGTTGGGGAAAAGAGTTGCCATACAATCTGCCACTTATTGGTGGATCGCCAACTCGGTGGGATTATTATCCAGGTACAACCGAGCCCAGTGAGATGAGATGGGCGGTCTGATTCAGCGCCTCCCTCTTGCCTGTTTCCAAATTCTGATCCACCCTGCGTCTGTTGATGCCTCAGGTTTGTAGTAAGTGAACAGCACTTTCAGTTCAAAGTTCTACCCTTTGGGCAAACTACAACTCCCAGAGTCTTTATAAAATGCTCATCTCAGGAGGAGCAGTGTCCATACCTTGATGACTGGCTGACCAAGAGTGCAAGCAGACAGACAGCAGTGCTTGACCCGCACCCAGATCATCCTAGATCTTCTGGATAATCTCAGGTTCTCCTTCAGCAGGGGCAGGCCCCACATCAAACACCTTCAGATACAGCCATTCCTTGGGGCAATTCTAAATTCAGTCACTGGAAATGCTAATCCCAGCAGCCGCATTTGCTCAAGCTTTCCAGCTTCTGCTGCCTCTTTTCCAGCCAGATAGTCAGCTAATAGTCTGGCCATAATGCGCCTATTCGGCAGGACGTCCTCCTGCAACGCAGCCATTCCCCATGCCCGATTATACATGCGTCCACTGCAAGGGTGCCTGGCGGCACCATGGTCACAAGTAGAGGTTCTTGAGAGGATCTAGTGTGGATTTGGGCCTGCACTCATTGCTCTTTGCAGTGGTGGAACAATAACAAGCTGTTGCAAGGCAGGCCTTTTCTAGACCCAGTTCCCCAGGTGACCATCAACATGGACATCTCTTTCAAGGGCTGCGGACGCATCTGCAGGACATGAATGTTCAGGGTCTGTGGACACTCCTTCAATAGACCTTTCACTTCAGCTATCCAAAGTTATTGGCAGTCCAATTGGCTCTGAAGGGTTTCTTCTGCCATGTGCATCACATAACAGTCCTGGTCGAAACCGACATGACTGCCATTTATTAAATGCAAAAACCGGGGGCACACATTCTCCTCAGCTCTCAGCGTTAGCACAAAACATTTGGCATTGGGCAATCCACCACTGAGTACATCTGCTAGCGGAGTACCTTCCAGGAGTGAACAACTTCGTGGACCTGCTCAGCAGGATGCATCAACAAGTCCACAAGTCAGGAACTCCACCTCTACGTCCTGCTCTCATACTTCCAATGATGGGGGTTTCCCAATATAGATCTGTTCGCAACCACCAAAAATGCCAAATGCCCAAACTTCACCTCCAGGTTTCCACAGTCCATGGGCACTGCACTATGGATGAACTGGTCGGGGATATTTCCCTACACTTTCCTGCCTCTCCTGCTCTTTCCATGCATGGTTTGGAAGATTTGGCATACCTTAATTTCGGTTCCCATGTGGACCAGGCAGCCGTGGCTCACAACCCTCCTTGATTTGTCCATAGTCCCTCACGAGAAGCTTCCCAACAGGCTGGATGTTCTTACTTAACACCATGGGCACTGTCAGGCATCCTAATACCAGGCAGTTCAACCTAGCGATCTGGCTCCTGAGGTCCTAGAGTTGGGTAATCTCAAATCACATGTTGAATCTATCCGCAAAGAGGCTCATCATCCCACTACCTTGGCCAGCTATGCAGCAGAGTGGAAGGGGTTTGTCCACTATTGCCTCTGTAAACTCATAGATCTACTCAAGCCCTCAGTGCAAGACATTGTCTGCTACCTACTTCATTTACTATACTCAGGCCTGGCTTGCACTTCCATTCGCTTACATTTGGCTGCGGTAGCGCCATACCTACAGAAGAGGGAACATTCTTCACTACTCCGTGTCCCAGTCATTAAAGCATTTATGGAAGAGCTTAATAGGGTTATCCTTCTCCCCTGGTTATCCTTAGCCCCCTCCTGAAACCTTAATGTAGTCCTCGCTAGGACCATTGGATCCCCTCCCCTTTTGAGTCCCTTGACGCTTGCCCTCTCCAGTTTTTGTCTTGGAAGTTTGCGTTTTTGTTTTCAAATCTATTTTATTGCTTTTTAGTCCAAAACAACATAATAATAGTACAAACATAACCAATACCCCCAATGTAATGGCTTCTTAATGATAGCCAAAAACCTTTGTGTCTGTGGTATGGTTCAGCATCCATTTCAGTTTACATTCTCTCCTCTTGTGGCCCATCCCTAGTGGGGTTCTCTAACCCTATTCCACGTTTATGTGGGGGTTCTACATCCCTGGGTGGGCATCCAGGCCTTGACATCCATCTGTCAGTTGTCTAAATGTCAAATTTGTGGGGGCATCCCTTAGCTTTGTAAAACAATTCCTCAGCCTGTTAGCATCATTCCATGTTAAGTATACATTTCTGATTCGTCTGCACTGCGGCCCTCCCCCAATTACTTATCACATCTCATCGAGCTTTCGCTTGTGCACTATTGCACAGAAGGAGTGAGTATTTCCAGGGTCGTATCCAATCCCTTATAGTTCCAGCATCACTGCTTGGGGAATAAGTTGAATTAGAGCGTAATGCCAGTGTGGGCTTATGCTGTATCCCTGACTAAAGGTGACAGACCCTTGAGCGCCCCCATACTGTGTGCATTAACGTCACTTACTGTCCACGCTCCTTCTGGCACTTATCTGTTGGAATTTTACCCAAGGTATATAGTTGGGTCCTCGTAAAGTATGCCCTATGGAGCAGTTTCAACTGTATCAGTTGGAGGCCCGCGCAAATTGCAACTTTGCTGGGGCTGCCTCCCAGTCTGGGCCATCTAGACTTCCAAGGTCTTTTTCCCATTTGTTACTGAGAGCGAGTAATGGGGATTGACAGTTGTTAAGCAGTGAGATGTGGATATGTGATATAGCATGTTTATTTAATGGGACCTCCAGAACCCTAAATTCCAGCAGGTTTTCTTCTTCTGTTTCAGGATGCAAACCCATGGCTTATAGCAGAACAGATCTGATTTGCAGGTACTACAGGAGTTGACTCCCAGCCAATTGATACTGTTACCGTATTTCCCTAAAGGGCATAATTCCCCCTGTGGCCCATATGTCTCCCAGTTTGGAGAAACCCAATAGATCCCATAGCCTGTAGCCGTCTATCTGTCGCAGACCCGCCAGGGCTGCCTTGCCTCAGAATGGTGTTTCTAGAGTTAGCCTCCTTCACGGATTGCCTTCATCCGTATCTTAATGATCTTTACCGTTGGGTGCGGGAGGTCTAAGGGCCTCCCCTACCGTATAATTGTCACTGGTATCTCCAAGAAGCCATAGCTCGTCGGTCCACCATCAAGGACAGCTTTCTTTGGTCTGCAAATGACTAGTCGTTAATTGTCAGTAATTGGAATGTCCATTAGTAAAGTCTCTAGTCTTGGAGAGCGATTCCCCCATCCAGCGGTCTTGTAGTCAAGGTGTAGAGGGCTGTTGTCGTCATCCCTCCATTCCAGAGCAGCAGTCGAGCCTCTGCCTCAATCTGTGTAAATGTGTTGTCCGTTATGTCAAAAAGTGAGTTTTGCAGCTCATAGAAAATCTTCGGGAGATGCATCATTTTGAGTGCTGCTTTTCCCATCATTGTTAGAGGAAGCCTGCGCCAGTGCCCTACATCCTTTTTAAACTGCGAAATAATTTGCTCCAGGTTATGGTCATGAAGCAATTGCGGATATGCTGTTACATAGATCCCCAGACCCTCTCGTCCCAAGTCAGGGGGCATGTCCAATCCTCCTCATGGCACCTGTCTGTGAGTGGGTATGCTATTGATTTCGTCCAGTTTATGTGGATGTCTGCAAAGGACCCGGGCAGTCGGGTCTCGGTACACCAGCCATGTATAAGACAAGAAGGATGGGCCAAATCCGAGCAGCTGGAGTAGCGCCATAAAATATGGCCACTCCAGTCGAACGCCTTTTCGGTGTTCAATGTCTCCTCTCCTTGCCTTGCAGTCAAACTGTTGCAGAGGTTGTGTCTTGTGGATCTAGAGGGCATGAAGCCTGATTGATCCACAGCTAGCAAGTCATCGATCACCAGCATCAAGCAGTTTGCTAGAACCTTGGCCAGGATTTTGGTTTCAATATTTAAGAGGGATATTGGCCTGTAGGACGCACATTCGTCTGGGGGCTTACTCTCTTTATGAATTTAGACAATGTGGGCTTGTCGAAGGCCCTGGGGAGTGCTTCCTTGGTCTTCGATTCATTCAGCATTTCACAGATTGGCTGTATTACTCGCGTCCTTATACATTTAAAGAACTCCAGCAGTAGGCCATTGAGACCTGGAGCTTTCCCACTCTTGAGCTGGGTCAGAGTCTCTGCAATCTCCCCCTCTTTCTGACAATCTTGCCTAGTGGGGTTACTGGGACATAGTTTATGAAAATATCTAGGTCTCTCTGCTCTCTAGTTCCCGTACGGGTTGCATACAAGTTCCCAAGCTACCGTGCAAAGACTTGGGCAATTTCCTGAGTAGTCTCCACTTGGGTGCCATTGTCAGTACGTATCCCATATACCCACAGCTGGCTTTCATCTCTCTTGGCCGGCCAGGCTAGCATTTTCCCATCCTTGTTTCTCATTTCATATATCCTACTCTGATTTGCCCTAGTACAGTGTTCTGGCTTCGTTATATTTCAAGCTCCTGTATTACTCTTTGAGGTGTCCTAGTCTCGTGGCAAAAATGAGGTATGGTTCTACCTCATGCTGTGATTCCTAGGTGAGGATTTCTATCTCTAGATCTGTTAATTTTCCCTCCCTCTCTTTCCTTTTCCCCATGACATGGGCTATTAGTTGGCCTCTAACTGCTGTTTTATATTCCTCACAGAGTGTCACTCCTAATGTCACTATATAAGTTTAAGACTAATGCAGATTATATGTATAACTGTAACTATAATAACAAAGAAAAAAGTGGCAATGAAAGCAATTGGTAAGCAAAATATTGAAGAATTGCAATATTGTGACGCTGCTTCAGAAATGGATTGCTTTGAATGATAGAACCAGTCTTTATTAACCAACATCTCTCTTCTAGCCCCTAGCTAAGCTGTTTTAGCACCAAAAGTGCCCGTCTCGGTTTCTTTAGGTGGCCTCTAGCTCGCATACCTTAGATGAACAATAACCGTGTTGTTCTGTTCTCTGATAAGGTCACTTTCTGTCTCCCTGTTTCGTTTTGGCATTCCCTGAGCTGATAAGGCCAGGGTGCCTCCTAGGAGCTGATAGCCTTTGCTTGTGGTGTTTGCAGCTCATAAGGAAGGTATGACTCAGGCTGGTGAAATGGAGGTAGTGCCGCAATCAAGAAGTTGTGAGTGATCCAGAAACAAAGCCAGAATTGGTTCTAATGCCTTCTCCATGGTGCAGCAAACCACCTCTGCCCGTGCTTTTTTTCAGCTCAGTCTTTTGCTAGTAGAGAATACATTTCCTATCTCTTCACCACCTTCTTTCTGTGTTTTTTAAATACTAACCTCCAACCCATAACCTCTTTCACCCTTTTGTTTTTAATGAGACTGCCCCAATATTTGCCTTACGTAACCCCTTCTGCTTTGCCTTTTATTTTAAGTGGATAAGGAAGAGGTGACAGCTGCATTTTCATTGGCGGTAGATATGTTCCTACAAAGAAGCCGCATATCAGTGAGCTTGACCACTTATTGCCAAATCTAATTCATTGGGTATTTGTCTCCTGCAATCTACAGTTCACATTTCAGCCCATCATGCTACTTTCTGCAATGCCATGCTTTGCAACACTTCGCCTTCCTTATGACCCTTGACCTTGCCAGGTAGGTCGCTCCCCCACCACACAGCTCCGCCTGTGTTGGCCGCCCGCTGCTTCTGCAGGTGAGATCGCCCTTCCGCTTGTGGCCCCGGTGCCTGTATCTCTGTCTGTTTTTTCCTTTCTGTGCCCCTCGCTGCCCCATTTGCGTTGTGCCTGTATTTCTGTCTGTTTTCTCCCCCATTTTCCTTTCTGTGCCCCTCGCTGCCCCATTTGCGTTGTGCCCGTATTTCTGTCTGTTTTCTCCCCCATTTTCCTTTCTGTGCCCCTCGCTGCCCCATTTGCGTTGTGCCCGTATTTCTGTCTGTTTTCTCCCCCATTTTCCTTTCTGTGCCCCTCGCTGCCCCATTTGCGTTGTGCCTGTATTTCTGTCTGTTTTCTCCCCCATTTTCCTTTCTGTACCCCTCGCTGCCCCATCTGCGTTGTGCCCGTATTTCTGTCTGTTTTCTCCCCCATTTTCCTTTCTGTGCCCCTCGCTGCCCCATTTGCGTTGTGCCCGTATTTCTGTCTGTTTTCTCCCCCATTTTCCTTTCTGTGCCCCTCGCTGCCCCATTTGCGTTGTGCCTGTATTTCTGTCTGTTTTCTCCCCCATTTTCCTTTCTGTACCCCTCGCTGCCCCATCTGCGTTGTGCCCGTATTTCTGTCTGTTTTCTCCCCCATTTTCCTTTCTGTGCCCCTCGCTGCCCCATTTGCGTTGTGCCCGTATTTCTGTCTGTTTTCTCCCCCATTTTCCTTTCTGTACCCCTCGCTGCCCCATTTGCGTTGTGCCCGTATTTCTGTCTGTTTTCTCCCCCATTTTCCTTTCTGTGCCCCTCGCTGCCCCATTTGCGTTGTGCCCGTATTTCTGTCTGTTTTCTCCCCCATTTTCCTTTCTGTACCCCTCGCTGCCCCATTTGCGTTGTGCCCGTATTTCTGTCTGTTTTCTCCCCCATTTTCCTTTCTGTGCCCCTCGCTGCCCCATTTGCGTTGTGCCCGTATTTCTGTCTGTTTTCTCCCCCATTTTCCTTTCTGTGCCCCTCGCTGCCCCATTTGCGTTGTGCCCGTATTTCTGTCTGTTTTCTCCCCCATTTTCCTTTCTGTGCCCCTCGCTGCCCCATTTGCGTTGTGCCCGTATTTCTGTCTGTTTTCTCCCCCATTTTCCTTTCTGTGCCCCTCGCTGCCCCATTTGCGTTGTGCCCGTATTTCTGTCTGTTTTCTCCCCCATTTTCCTTTCTGTGCCCCTCGCTGCCCCATTTGCGTTGTGCCCGTATTTCTGTCTGTTTTCTCCCCCATTTTCCTTTCTGTACCCCTCGCTGCCCCATTTGCGTTGTGCCCGTATTTCTGTCTGTTTTCTCCCCCATTTTCCTTTCTCTGCCCCTCGCTGCCCCATTTGCGTTGTGCCCGTATTTCTGTCTGTTTTCTCCCCCATTTTCCTTTCTGTACCCCTCGCTGCCCCATTTGCGTTGTGCCCGTATTTCTGTCTGTTTTCTCCCCCATTTTCCTTTCTGTGCCCCTCGCTGCCCCATTTGCGTTGTGCCCGTATTTCTGTCTGTTTTCTCCCCCATTTTCCTTTCTGTGCCCCTCGCTGCCCCATTTGCGTTGTGCCCGTATTTCTGTCTGTTTTCTCCCCATTTTCCTTTCTGTGCCCCTCGCTGCCCCATTTGCGTTGTGCCCGTATTTCTGTCTGTTTTCTCCCCCATTTTCCTTTCTGTACTCCTCGCTGCCCCATTTGCGTTGTGCCCGTATTTCTGTCTGTTTTCTCTCCCCTTTTACTTTTGTGCCCCCGCTGCCTCTAGCCATTCCCGCCGCTGCGTCCCTGCGGCCCCGCCCCCTGACTGCCCATTTGCTGCCCCTGCCTCCCGCCTCCCAGCTGCTCCTCCCTCCCACCTCCCCATAAATGGCGGCCACTGCGCAGCCGCGCAGCGGACGTGCGCAGCGGGCGCACCGCTGGCGCGCCAAAGGCGCGCCTAAGGCAAGCCCGTCTGCGCCCGTCCGCGACTGGACCGCGCCCAGCGCCAGAACCCCTGGATCCCACCGATGCAACACTACTCGACGGACCTACGACGCCGCCACCCTCACCGCACTCAATGCCGGCCGGAACCCTGCCTGCTACCGAGCCTCACCGAGACGCACCCACGGACCCTTCACCTGCCAAACCTGCCGATTCACCTGCCCCCGGACGTGCACCACCTCCGCCAAGACGTGCACCAGCAGCAACCACCTGAAATGCATCCTGTTGAACACCCGCTCCGTCCACAGGCACGCCGTGGAACTCTGGGACCTGCTCGACGCAACAGCACCGGACGTCGCCTTCCTCACCGAAACCTGGATGAACGCCTCCTCAGCGCCCGACATCGCCATAGCCATCCCGGACGGATACAAGATCACCCGGAGGGACCGCGTCAACCAGACGGGAGGAGGCATCGCCATCGTACACAAGAACACCATCCGCATCTCGACTAACTCCGACGAGACCTTCACCGCCGCCGAACACCTACACTTCCAGATACACACTGACCCCAAGACCACCCTCCGAGGCACCCTCATCTACAGACCCCCGGGACCACGCACACTATTCAGCGAAGACATCGCAGACTTCATCAGCCCGCACGCCATGCCCTCCGCCGACTACATCCTCCTAGGGGACCTCAACTTCCACCTGGAGAACAACAACGACAGAAACACCACCGCCCTGCTGGACAACCTCGCCAACCTCGGACTCAAGCAACTGGTGAACACGCCCACCCACTACGCCGGCCACACGCTTGACCCCGTCTTCTCTTCCAGCAAGCACATCTCCTTCAGCCACGCCACCGGACTCCACTGGACCGACCACAGCTGCGTCCACTTCAGCTTCAGAAAGACTGCGACCCACCACCACCCGCAACAGGCTCCCCGCCGGAGCTGGAGCAAGATCACCGCCGAGCAGCTCACCGCCTCCCTCAGCCAGAACACACCCACCAACACAACGGACCCAAACGAAGCAGCCAGCAACCTCGCCAAGTGGCTGACCGCCTGCGCCGACGACCTCGCACCACTAAAAACCCTCCCAGCAGACCCGGAAGCAAGACAACCCCTTGGTTCACCAACGAACTCAAGGAATCCAAGAAGAACTGCCGCACTCTCGAGAAAACCTGGCGACTCGACCAGACCACAGACAACAGGACCGCCCTCAAGCACGCCACCCGCAAACACCACCAGCTGATCCGTGCCACCAAGAAGTCGGCACTCAAAGAACGACTGGACAACAACGCCCACGACAGCAAGGAACTTTTCAGCATCGTCAAAGAGTTCTCCAACCCCAGCGCCGGAAACAACGACATCACCCCCTCGCAAGACCTCTGCAACTCACTCGCCGCGTTCTTCCACCGCAAGATCACCGACATACATAACAGCTTCGACGCACAAACCACGCACCCTACCGCCGAACCAACGCCCGCCACCACCACCCTCTGCAACTGGACCCCGATCAGCACCGAAGACACCACCCGCACGATGAACTCCATCCACTCCGGATCACCTACCGACCCCTGCCCACACCACGTCTTCAACAAAGCCGACGCCACCATCGCACCCCATCTCCGGGACATCATCAACTCCTCCTTCCACACCGCCACCTTCCCGGAGAGCTGGAAGCACGCCGAGCTTACCGCCCTCCTGAAGAAACTAACGGCGGACCCCACCGACCTCAAGAACTACCGTCCCATCTCGCTCCTTCCGTTTCCGGCCAAAGTCATCGAGAAGACCGTCAACAGACAGCTTGCCGCCTTCCTCGAGACGAATGGATCCCTCGACCCCTCGCAGTCCGGGTTTCGGGCCAACCACAGCACCGAGACCGCCCTTATCGCAGCCACCGACGACATCAGAACCCTAACCGACAACGGGGAAACAGCAGCCCTCATCCTCTTGGACCTCTCCGCGGCGTTCGACACCGTCTGCCACCGCACCCTAGTGAAGCGCCTCAGCAACATCGGAATCCGAGAGAAAGCACTGGAATGGATCATCTCGTTCCTCGCCGGAAGAACCCAGAGAGTCCGCCTCCCCCCGTTCAGATCCAAGGCCACCGAAGTCATCTGCGGCGTTCCACAAGGATCTTCACTCAGTCCAACCCTCTTCAACGTCTACATGAGCCCCCTCGCAGCCATCGCACGCCAACACAACCTCATCTCCTACGCCGACGACACCCAGCTGATCCTCTCCCTCACCAACGACCCCACCACCGCCAGAGCCAACCTACACGACGGGATGAGAGACGTCGCCGACTGGATGAGGAACAGCCGCCTTAAACTGAACTCAGACAAGACGGAAGTCCTCATCCTGGGCTCATCACCCTCCGCCTGGGACGACTCTTGGTGGCCCCCGGCCCTGGGCACCGCGCCCAAGCCAACGGACCACGCACGCAACCTGGGCTTCATCCTGGACTCCTCCGTGTCGATGACCAGACAAGTCAACGCCGTCTCATCTTCGTGCTTCAACACCCTGCGCATGCTCCGCAAGATCTTCAGATGGATCCCCACTGAAACCAGGAAAACCGTCACCCAGGCACTCGTCACCAGCCGACTGGACTATGGGAACACCCTCTACGCCGGAACCACAGCCAAACTTCAAAAAGACTCCAGCGCATCCAGAACGCCTCCGCACGACTCATCCTGGACATCCCCCGACACAGCCACATCACCGGACACCTGAAAGACCTGCACTGGCTCCCCGTCAGCAAGAGAATCACGTTCAGACTCCTCACCCACGCACACAAGGCCCTCCACGACCTGGGCCCAAAGTACCTCAACGACCGCATGACCTTCTACACGCCCACCCGCCAGCTACGATCAACCAGCCACGCCCTCGCCACCGTACCACGCATCCGCAGAGCCACCGCCGGAGGAAGATCCTTCTCCTACCTGGCAGCCAAGACCTGGAACTCCCTCCCCACTCACCTTCGGCGAACCCAGGACCATCTCTCCTTCAGGAAACAGCTCAAGACCTGGCTGTTCGAGCAGTAACTTACCCCCTCCCCCAGCGCCTTGAGACCCTCCCGGGTGAGTAGCGCGCTCTATAAATGCCGTGATTGATTGATTGATTGATGAACAAATAACAAACAAATATGAAACTAGTACATTGGCTGTCCAAATACATAAGCACATAACAATCCTCAAAATAAAATCATATTGTTGACGAGTTTGGCGAATGAGTTCAACATGAAATAACTCTACACCTAGGCTATGGCCAGCATTACATTGCACAATTGTGGTCTGGGACTTTCCCAAGTCTGTGCCCTATTGGCACCTTTTCGAAGATCTTTAAGACAATCTACTCGGTTGGTGCTTCAAAAGAGAAGATTCACTGACACAACTACAGCTATACCCTCAAATCCTTACGCAAGCCACATATACACAATTCCCTTACCTTTTCACTCTGTTAACCAATATTAAGTTGTATGTGAACTGTCCTTGCCATATCATTGATTCTCTTCACTGTAGATCAAACAATCTGAACCCTATATGATTCAGTCTCAGCATTATGTTAAATAAGTTGGAGAAAGCAACTTAAGCTCCATTAAATTTGATCATATCTGTGAATTAGTCTTTATGTTCAAGGCTCCCATTTGTCATTATGTTCAGCGTGATCTGCCTTTGAGTAATTAATCTGGCAGCTCTGTACTGTGAAATCTAATATTCTGAATCAGTTCTGCCACATAATATCCCACAGACATCCCAGTGTTGACTTCAAATTCTTACCAAAACCATCTACTAATGTTTCTATAACTTTTGTCCAGATTTGATGCATTAGCCAAAATAACCTGCTGGGGAATCATTGAATATTTTACAACTGTGGTGGAATCATGAGTCCACACTATGCAGCATACTTAGCAGTTAATATTCACTGAGTTTGATCACAGTGTGTGTGGGCCAAATTGTTACCATTGAGTGCAAATTTCTGACCGAGCAAGAGCAGGCAGAGTTGGACCATTCTCATGAGGAACTCCTCCATTTGTTTGTGTGGTGGTTGGCTGTTGATATCTTGCTCAGCTGACCTACAGGACACTGTAAATCGTCTCTCTTTAAAGAATACTAAAAACGTTTACTTTCAAACTGTCTGAGACCTCATTTTCTGGACCCCTTTTTTGGACTCATTATTTTGATCAAGCGTATGAGACCATTGGGCAATAGCACTATCTACTTTCCTTATTTACTTCAAATCTATTTTGTTAAAAACATATTTCATTTAAAAGAGACATTCCTAATTTGTTTTAAAAAATTGTCTCCTAAATGGCATATATATAACTCTTAACTACATCCATAACACCACCAACTATACAGCTCTTGGCTCATGGCTTTCGTCTGGAGGCAAAAGCTTCTGCAGAATTGTAATTTTAATTTGTTCAGGATTTCTTACAAACTCTAGTGCCTTGCACTCAATAATATTTCTTTTTTAAAGCTAAGTTTGGCCTATGGTTTAAATAATTGTGTACTGTATTCTTGAAACTGTACCAAGCTTTCTTAACCCTTTTTTATTGTATGATCTAGTAAAGACAAGCTGTTGGCTTGATGTTATTTTTTCTTATATGAGAAATATTCTTTTCTCACACTTTGTTCTTTGTAATGAGACTTTTCATTTGATCTTCTAGCAACAGCAAGGAGAGTGACTTGTCTGTTGATGATTTGTCTACTATAAGGACATCGTTATATGGACTAATCAAGTATTTTTTGAGCAAAGGTGAATCAGCAGAGGAAATACAGAGCATCATGGCATACATTGCAGCTACCAGTGAAGAAGAGCAGGTGAGTTTGCCTAGTGTCAACATAAATAGTGGAGCTTCCTTTCAAATGTTTAACATTTTGTAGTATTCGGTGGGCAAATTTAATTAATGAAAATATTTTGGGGTCTCCATGGTGAACATCCGGAAGAAACACCTTTCATATTTAACTGCAAAATGGAATTTGTCCAAAGTTCCAAAGATTTGAAAGAACTAAGGGCCTGATTTAGACTTTGGCGACGGGTACTCCGTCACAAACGTATTGTGTCCACCTTATTGCAAGTTCATTATTTCATAATGCACTTGTAATTAAGCGTATGCGATATCTGTCACATCTGTGATGAAGTACCCATCCGCTAAACTCTAAATCAGACCCATCAGTCTGTGATGTTCCACAGTGCTACCTCAAAACAGGTTGGGCAGACGAGTGTTTTTTTCAGTGGTTAGGAACAAAACTTGTGCATGCTAAAAAAGCATGGTAGTCCAGGAAAAGTGTTTTAATTTATCCAACAAATGGTTGCATATCATAAAAACAATAATAATAAAGTAGGTGATATATGGCTTGAGAGCCAGGTTTGTGTTGCTAGAAAGAAAGTGTTTTTAGGGAAAGTGTTTTAAAATGGTGTTCCTAAATATCGTCAGAACTTTAAAAAAAAAGTTTTATCCTTCATGTCATCCACAAGATAAGACCTTTCTGTATTAAAACATAATTGCTGGAGTTATGATTTATGAAATGCTATAAAATTAAATTAATGAGCTGTTATTGCTTAAAAATTCCAGTCAGCTATACATTACTGCTATACCCTGATTAACATTCAGCTGGGATTACTGCTCAGCAGTGTTGCTGTTACACATGACCACAGTGTTGTGAAAGTATTACCAGGGTTGATGCTGCCAGAAGTAATTACCCAAGGCAATAGAAAAAGCAGTACTATTTTCAGCATCTAACAAATACCTCCTCTATTTAAATAGACTGCCTTTTGTTAGAAATATCACTTGCCAAAAGATACCTTTCAGTTACAGTCAGATGGCAGTTGCAGGGCAAAACAATTCTGCATTGTGTCTCAAATCTTAAGGGACACTAATAACCAAAGCTTTACACTGCAGTAGCTGGCGTGTTTTGTTCATTTTAAAATCAGCTCAGAGCTCATCTTATTTTGGGTGGTAAATCTCATCAACTTTCTGCCCTAATTGTTTCTGTAATGGGGATTGCCAGCAATAATGCACTTACTGCCAGTGGTAATTAATTTATTGCTGATAAAAAAATATTAACAACTGTAATCTGTTCTGTGTATTGTACTGGTAGGCAGTATTTCCTCATTATTTAATGAGTGCCATTTTCACTTATGGTATTTTTACAGCAGTTTTCATAATTGAGACCCATAGTTTTATGGTTTTTTTTTTCATCCTGTGTCGTGATCGATCATTTGTCAGGTCTTTGTTCATGGAGAGGACAACATTCTTATTTACAGGTGATTTAGTTTCATTGATGATTTCTTCATGTGCATGCATTGTCGTGTAGTTCCTAGGAATCCCCTAGGACCTGCGTGTTTTGGATGACCTAAACTGAGGGCTTGGTGTCCACACCGCTTCCGGACACCCCCACAGGATATGTCAGCCGTTAGACCAGCGAGCTCTACAGTGTCACTACCACCCCCTGTATCCTACAGTGGTGTAGGTAGTTTCTGGCAACCACTGAACATGACAACCCTGATTCCTCCGGGATCGTGGAAAACAGTACAGTACTTTTCGCTCAGACACTCGTGCTCGCTTTCTCTCAGAAAATACACAGGATGGCGATTAGGACTTTTCAATTAGTATTTATTGGTCCAGCGACAGTCTTGTGTAAAACATATGTGCTGCGACGATCAGGAGACAGAAGCATATGAAAGAGATTGCTAGTACCAATATAGTAAATAGTAGATACATTTCTACCATAGTGCTAATAAGATGAACATAAGCAGTTCAGATAAAAACAGTAGCACTTGCATATTCCTAAAATGCGCGACCTAAGTAATTTGCCTGAATGTACCTAGCCTAGATCTGTATGTGTAGCATGTATATGCGTAGTGTGTGTGTATATATATATATATATATATATCAAACTCCTCCTCATACAAAAGGGTCCTCGCACTCAAGGGAGGGTAGCGGAATGAACTATTTAAAAAACACTGATTGTCCCAGAGACGCGTTTCGGCATATAAATGCCTTTCTCAATCTGGAAGTCTCATGTCGGCTCATGGTGAAAAAGTGCAAGTTTAGTCTCCATCCACGTAAGCATGGAGTAAATGCTCATCGTTTTTACTTTCAAAGGCAGACTGGCGTCCTGGTTGACCTTGATTAACCCAGAGTGCACGGTGAGTATTTAAAGTGTCCATGTTGTGCACATCGTAGCCCACACGATAAGTTCTTTTAAAGACAGCATTCAGTTAATTAAGTTCACCTCATAGTGAGTTGCCGCTCTCCCTCCTCTCCACTGCCTCAAGGCAGTGCCCTGCTCCGGAATCCTGAAGATGAAAGGCAGGCTGTGACGGGCTGTATTATACAGCGTCTGCATTTCTGGCTGACGAGATCGTTCTCTCGCAACAATGGCAGACACCTCTGACCTCTTTCACACCCTGCTGCAGTGTCCGGACCGGGGGCTGAACGGATGCTTCCACGCTCCTTCTCTCCTTTTTACGGTCTGCCGTTTCAGCCCCTAAACACAGGTGGTGCCAGGAATGACGCTACCGCTACACCAAACTCCTCCTTCTCATACAAAAGGGTCCTCGCACTCAAGGGAGGGTAGCGGAATGAACTTTATTTAAAAAACACTGATTGTCCCAGAGACGCGTTTCGGCATATAAAAATATATATATATCCAAGAAGCCCCTAGGGAACAACCATCCCCCTCACCTGATGGTTGAGAATGAAGGACCCCGTCTGTGCCTCGAGGATTACGCCCCGCAAGGGATGTCCGACCACTGCGTGTCGAAGATACAGCATGCAGGACCCCTTGTCAGCTTAGAAGGAATTCTCCTCTAATTTGTAGGGGGAAATACGGGTATTTTATACTAGAGTGGTCACTCCAGGGTTTCTTCTAGAATCGATATGTTTTGAAAACAACCATAAATGTTTTGGAAACAATCATGAATGTTTTTACAAACAAATGTGATCATGCACAGCTGGCCGTTGGCCAAGGATGAAAAAAGTAGTGACCCTTTTACAGAATAATTGTACCGTGCCTGAGGACATGTTTATGTACGTCAGGTACAGGGATTATGATAGAATACCAAGAGCCTGGTGTCGAAGAGACAGGAGCAAGCTACTAGGTAAAAGGTCACCTGTTAGAATCGTTACTGTCGTGTGGATGGGACAAATGTATGTAAAAAGGGGTATACATGACAGGACTAGCCTAAAAGACATGACAGCATAATTAATGATTATTGTCCCAGGAGTTTAAATTTTTGTTTTTTTTCAATTTGCAGGTCATTTACTGTGCTAGGTATGTGCTGTTACATGAGGTCTTATAATATCCCAACCACTGGACTGCACCCTGTTGGAATGTATTAGTACCCTTAGAAAGTCTAGATGTAGTTGTAAATTGTTCGTGTGTTCTATTATTGTTTGTATATGTATTTATTTCATAGCCCAAGCTTGTAAAATACAAGCATCACAAGAACCATGTAAAATTATATTTTTCACAGTGCACATAAAATTTCCTATAGCACAAACGGCAACAATGTATTTAATTTCACACACAAGTTCCGTAGCCTGTCTACAGGGTAGACAGTCTATTTTAAAAACAAGGGACTTAAAATATATGACATATATTTAAAAATATACCAAGACAAATAAGATATGAGTCCATGTAAAAGAGCTATTTAAAAAACAGGTACATTTACTATCATTATTCTTTTATAGTTGACATAAGATAAATGATGGTTTATGAAATAAACCCACACTCTTATTCTAATTTTTTATTCATTATTGATAGGTTAGGGAAGAACATCATATATTTAAAGTTGTTGAAAAACCCAAGTAATCTCCTGTCAAAGCTACAGAAGATTTCTCATTCAAAGAAATGCAGCAAGACTCAAGCGGTTCAATAATTCTAATTCTGTTTTTTGTTTGTTTTGTTTTTAGCAACCTTTTTTTTAAGAAAATCTGGTTTTCCCCGAAGGTAAAGGTAACCAGTCGAAAAAAGGATTTTATTATTTTACGAGCTTCATAATGTTCTCTAATAAAACCCTCAAGGATGTCCAGAAGACATGTCTTAAAACGTTTTGTCTGCTTTAATTCCTTGATACTTAGTAGTTGGAATTTAAGTGCCTGACATTTTGAAAGTAGATCCCAGAAATAAGACCCCAACTCCCATCTAAGAACTTTAATCATTGCGTAGCCTGGGAAGGTTAGGACTTTTTTCATTACCATACCTTTGATTTTGGAGTACTTTATTCGACCTTCTAAGATTAAAATTAAGGTCATATAACATGGTTGGTACAACTTTCCCTTCCAATTGCTTTAATAAGTGGGCCGGATGAACAACACTCACACACATTAAAGAAGGAGAAGCCTGTCAAAGTGCTAGACCTTTAACTCGGTCTTCCTTCATTGTGACTTTCTGTATAGGTTAGTGATGAAAGTCATACCCAAGTATTGGTACTCCATAGCCACCTGCCAGACACCAAGAACATATAATATGTTCTTGCCTGACACAAATAATTTTTGTTTATCTGTGTTTATTTTTAGTTTGTTGGTGTCAGGATACGTTTTTAGAGCATCCATTTTACTCTGTAGTTTTTTGGCAAAGAAGAGGAATTCAATCTGAGAGTTCCTAATTTTGGGAGAGAGGAATCTCCTTTTACCAGTCTGGCCAGAAGATCAGCCAAAACTAGGCAAAACTGTTTGGGACAGCAAACATCCCTGTTTCATGCTATTTCTTATTGGTATTTCATCCATTTGTCTCCCATCATTCGATGCCTATACTGTATCCAACTTGCCTGAGTGTAGCTGTTGTGTAATGAATACAAAAAGGCCATGTTGGTAGCTCCCAATTTTGTAGTTTGGATCATAATTAATAGCTATTGACTAAATCAAAAGCGGCCTTAAAGTTAACAAAACAATGACATTTCTTGAAATTCTCTCCTTGTTCCTAGGGGGTCAAGCATCTCTCACTGGGTCAATCCTTTAATCTCCCCAAACATATTTAGAAAATATTTTTGGGCTATCCAATTGTTTCTGTATTATGGCTTAGGGCTGTGTCATTGTGCTCCATCTGCAACAGGTCAGAAGAGGTAGCCTTCCTGCATGGTGGTTAACCTTTTTTGAGATGCCTACTGATTTTTCTTTGATCCCTTACATTACAAGAGGCATGCGTGTGATCTGCTTGCTATTGTTTACTTTCAAGATGGAGCCTTATCTTTGTCATTGATGTACATGAAATGGTCACATCGCTTCCATCTCATGTCGCCTTCATTGATTTCCTCTACTTCTTCACGTTTCAGAGAATCATTGCATCACCTAGAAAGATCTGGTCCGTTGGGCAGCCTGCCCTTCTTTCAAGTAAATTGTCAGTTTGAAGGTAAAAGATCACAAGAATTGACCGTTTGCAAATTTTGGTGGCATAACCTGCCCTTACAAGTTTTTATCACCGGCAGCACATTAGATTGTCTCCATATTTTCTTACTGAGCTTTGGGAAGGCTTTCAAAATGTACCTTTTAGTTTGGCATGGTGGAGTGTAGGTATTTCTATGATATTACAAGAAAGATAGCAAAAGGCAGGAAGTAACAGACTATGTTATTGCCTCACGTTCTGGCCTTCGGAACAGAGAGCTTTATGCTGTGCACCTTGCTTGAATGCACGTCGGTGTAAGCATGGAGTAGTGATTATAATTTCTATGTTATTGGCTTTAGTGAATGGAAGAGGCCTGTATGGTTCTGTCATGCATATGGTGTGTCTTTGATGGCAGACGTTAGTCTTACACAAACAAGTGTGCAAGCAAGCAGCCTCTCCATCCTCCCCTCCCATCTATCCATGCCAGCTGCTCATGATGCACTTAAGTGATACCGTCTCACACTACCCAATGGTGCCAGCAATAGTCCACCGGTGTTGGGTCTGCACCTTTCTGTGTGTTCAGTTGTGTCAGTGTCCCACCCAGTTAATCACTGTCAGTTTCTTACACGGCTACCAATAACATATACTCGATCTGCTCTCCTTTGCCTGTTCCTTCTATTATTCCCATGTATTACTAGTTCCATCTTTTCACAATGCTCACATGTGCCCCCTTCATTTTCTGCCCTTGAGTGCTGGCTTTTCCCAGAGTACTGTCCTGATATTCCCAACTGGCTGCCCGTGTGGAAAACCAAATGTTGGCACCTCACAACACCCACCTCACATTGCCAACCAGTGTCATCTCTTTAATTGCCCCCTAATGTCACTTCTAGATACTTCCCAACAGTGTTGGCTTTTCATACTGCTCCCTACAGTGCAAGCTCCACATAGTGTGTGAACCTAAATGACCTGGACAGGAACTTAAAATAGCACAATTTATAGACAGAAGATATGATATAACTTTAATCGCGTTTTTCTATACTTTGGAAGAACGGGTTTGAATCCAGATAATTTTATGCTAGTGAATTCTGAAAATTTAAATTTTATAGATTCAAACTATAATTCAATAGGGTTTTGCAATGCATGATCTTAAGGGACACATTTCAATTTATTTTTTAGGTGCTTATTGTGATGATTTCACCACTGGTCCTTATTATTTTATAAATTGGTTAATTTAGTGTTTGGAATAATTTTAAATTATTATAGAACTCCATGTTCACACTTTTTATGATGGGTGTTCCTTCGAGATGTTCACTAACATAACTAATACAGCAGCACTGCCTGGTTGAATAAGACATTGTTTTGAATATTATAGTTTCTTCTCAAGGTAGAACACCTGTCCCAGAGGTGTACCTTTTGGCTACTACCCCTGGGGTAAGACGGGTCAGTTTTGAGCATTGTCTCACCATGCTCCAAACCCCTCTCAGCTCCCTAATGCTCCCAGAGGTGAGTCCCTGCTAGGATCATGCATAAAACACTTGCCAGGCTTGCTTCCTGATCGCAACAAATGAGACGCAAAACAGTTGTAAGGGTACTGTCCTCCAAGAGTAAGGCTGATCAGGTCTACCTCATGTCACATTTCCCCACCAGACAAGCGCTTGCAGTGCTGTGCGTAGATGAGCTGGAATCCTCCTTCTCACCTCGATATTCCTCCCACACTTTTTAAATTATTTAATTTTCTAGTGAGGGACATTTCAGGGCAAGCTGACACAAAAACGCCTTTAGCAAAAGGCAACAATTGTGGGGCAGGGTATTTCCCCAGCTTCTGATGTTCTGGTCAGTGCGTCTGCATGGCATGAATTTGATATACTGCTCTTGTTTTGTTCTCTGTACATCCTCCTTCCATCGAACCGTGACCCACTTCCCTCTGGGTTTAAGATCACACTTTATCAAGAATTTTACATTAAAATAAAAACAAATCTTGGTATGTTGTAAATGTGATCATTCTTCATCAGGTGCCTAGAAGTCATTGGGCAGAGGGGGAAACAATGGCTTTGTACCCTATCATGCACAACCTCCTAATAGTTTGTTTACTGGGATCTTGCAAGCCAAGTTTAATCTTTAGGCTTTGGGAAGCAGACTTGTGAGTGTTTTACATGAAATCTATGGTTTGGAATGTGATGATGGGTTTGCAGCTGCATAAAGAATGCTATTGGCATTTTTATTTGTTTATTTGATCATTTTATTAACTAGCATCATCCAGCCATCTGAGGGCTCTGTAAAGTCAGACAAGTTTTGTACAAAATGGCGATAAGGAAGAGTAAGATTCAATTTAAACATTTAAGTGGAAACACTCATCAGGTAATACAGAATTGCAACTTTCATGTAAGTGTAGTTGTATTGAAGGAGAGCCTGGACAGTATGTTGGTAGAAATCTACTAAGGTACATGTATTTGGACTGTGCCCTCCACTTTGGATTCAAATCTTTACAAAGATATGGCCTTTGATACCTAGGTGTATTTAACTTCTTGAATATCACTGATTGATCAGGAATGCAGTCTCTGAACATAGGTTCCTGGTCAGCTCACAGTGGGAGGTTAATTTCTGCATGTATCTACATGTAGCCCCAACAGACCTTATGTGCATTGCAGATAACTTTGAACCTGATTATTGCATCCACTGGGAGCCAGTAGAGATTTATGATTGTACTTTTGCAGGTTAGGGCACGTCATGGCTGTCAGGCTTTGTATGTTTAGCTGTCTGTTGATGGGTTTTTTTGGAAGCATGATTTAGTTCAAGTTGGTTGATGAATCTTGTAAAGCGCTCGCATACCCAAGGGGCGTCTTGGCTTTAGCTGAGAGATGTACAAGGAAGGAGTAGAAGAAAAAATTATCAAGAAGCAAAAAGCCAAGTTTTAAGAGATTTCCTGAAGGCAAGCAGAATGGGCATGGATTTAATATATACGGGAAGGGCATTCCAGGCTTTAATTGACCCAAAGACAAATCCTCTGCCTCTTCACTTCAGACACCTGAATCTGGGGACTACAAATAGATAGGCAGAGGAAGAGCATAGAGAGGGGTTAAGGCGTTCCTCAAGAAGGCCGGGCCTTGATTATGAAGTAGATTGTAGACAAGACAAAGCGCTTTAAAGATGATTTGGGATCTGACCGGAAGCCAATGAAGAGATTTGATCACTTGGGAAACCGAGTGATGTTGCGGAATCTTGAGAAGCAGATATGCTGCCGCGTTCTGCAAAGTCTGTAATTTATTATGAACCTGCTGGTGTGCATTCAGGTACAGTCCATTGCAGTAGTCTATTTTCAATAGAGCCAAGGAGTTGACTACTGTTTTTTGTAGCTGAGAGGGAATGAAACGTAGAATCTTCTTTATAGTTTTGAGAATGAAGAAAGCAGAAGACGTGACTGTGTTTACTTGGTTGTGATATGACAAAGTGGTGTTAAGCAACATGCCTAGATTTTTTAAAACAATTTGTACCCCAGCACTCCTAGTATTAGTCCTCTCATTTCTCAATTGTGTTTGAGGCACCACATTCCATATACATTTAAGGTGGCTCCAATCACAAGAAACACCAGTTTGGGACGTTGTACTGGGATTTTCTTAAATTTAATAGTTCCTATGTTGCTTCGTTGTTGTACAGTATCTCTTTTTATACAATGTTTCTAATACAACATCAATATATACATGCATTTGTTATTAACATTCAGCAGTCAGAGATGATACACTTTAACAGTGAAAATCCAGTCCTTGTCAATGGAAACGGCAAGAACTATATTTATCTATTTGAGTCTCCAGCACTCTCTATTACCTTGAGGCCCCATACCTTCGTTTTGCTAAGCCTTGAAAAAGTTACGGTTGTAACGAAACACGTGTCGGCTGCCATGTTTCTTCATTGTCAGGCTGCGTCTTTTTTCCATTGACAAGGACTGGATTTTCACTGTTAAAGTGTATCATCTGACTGCTGAATGTTAATAACAAATGCATGTATATATTGATGTTGTATTAGAAACACTGTATAAAACGAGATACTGTACAACAACGAAGCAACATACGAACTATTAAATTTAAGAAAATCCCAGTACAACATCACAAACTGGTGTTGCTTGTAATTGGAGCCACCTTAAATGTATATGGAATGTTGTGCCTCAAACACAATTGAGAAATGAGAGGACAAATACTAGGAGTGCCGGGGTACAAATTGTTTTATTAAGTTTAGCACGGTGGTCTGGCTCGATAATCGTGCACTAACACCCAAGGTGGTGGGGTGTTCTGTTACCTCGAGTGGCACCAAGATTTATATGTTTTACATGTCATAGAATTGCAATCAATACCACGTTACCCACATCAAATTTATTTTGTAATGATGTGCGACTTCTTGTGCCACCACTACCCCCTGTTCATACTGTAATGCCTAGATTTTTGACCACCTTAACCGGGTTAGGTAGTGAGCCCACTCGGCAGATCACCAATGATGTGACCAGAAAGAGGGTTGTGCCCCGAACAGTAGCAGTAGTTAGAAAACCTGGTAGCCGTGCCGTTATCTTGGGCAGCTAAAGAGGCGACAATTTGCGTATCGTCAGCGTAGGATTTAGGGCAAAATTGTAGGAATGGATAAGCTTAGCCGGGAGGGTAACATACAGATTGAAAAGAGTGGGACTAAGCGAGGAACCCTGGGGCACGCCACAAGGAAAAGAGAGGGAGGAAGTAAAGTCTGAGAGACGGACAGAGTTTTCGCGGCCAGAGAGGAATCACTTGATCAGTTTCCAAGCGGCTCCTGTTACCCCGAGCCTGCCCTGCTATTCCATCAACAGCCCGTGATGAACGGTTTCAAAGGCTGCTGACGGGTCAAGAAGGACCAGGGCAGCTCTAACCCCTGATCAAGCACCATTCTGATCTCCTTGGTTGCCTTGATGAGTGCGGTCTCCGTAATGTGCTCAGCACGGAAGCCGAATTGGGCGGAAATAATGAGGCTGTTAGCCTGAATGTGCTCCGTCAACTGGATGTTGAGAGCTTTTTCAATGATTTTAGCCGACAAAGGTAAGCAGGAAATTGCCACTTGGATCACGTCGATCAAACAAAGGTTTTTTTTAGGAGTGGATGGACGGAAACTTTCTTCCAGGCTGAGGGAAAAACACCTGACGGACACATAAGGCGAAAGATTTCTGTCAGTGAGGGCCCGATGGTATCGGCAACGAGGCAACCTTAGGAGGGCAGGGCTCACCTGGCAAGCCAGATTTGGCAGTTTTAAGCAGAGATGTTACCTTCGCACTGGAGGGAGGCGAAAAAATACAACGTGAGGAAGTGATGACCAGGGATGAGGCAGACTTGAAAGTGGAGGAAGGTGTAGAGCAGAAGGAAGAAAAGTTGCTATATACCTCTTCCACTTTCAATCGAAAAGTGTTTGCTAATAAGTTGCAAAAAGACTAGGTGCAGTCTGGGATCAGAGAAGAATTATTCGTAGTGAGTTTTTTGACCGTTGAAAACAGTTCTTTTGTAGAGTTAGTGGCTGCCTCAATTGTAGCGGTAAAGTATGCTGTTTTTTCCTTGCAAATGAGGGACTTAAACCTAGCCAGACAAAGCTGGTTATTGGACTTTTCCAGGTCATCATAACTGATCCTCCAGCGGTTTTCCTGCCTCCTGCAAGCCGGATTAGATCGTCAGAAAACCACGGGGCTGATGGATTTTGCCATTTGATCCTTGTTCATTTCAGAGATGCAAGAGTAGCGACAGCAGTGTCGAGCCAGTAGGTATAGTCAGAGACCGCCAAGTTGAAGTCAGAAGCGAAAGCTGGAAGAATGGAGTCGAGCAGACAAGAGAGTTACGAAGCTTGAACATTTTGCCAAGTGCGAGTTAGAGTCTTGCAGGGATCGATGTGCTAGATTTCTTAAGCGAAATATCAAAAAGAATGGCCCTATGGTCAGACCAAACAAGCGAGAGCAGTCTAATATTAACCAAGAAGAGGGTTATTGGAAAATATGCCATACAGAATGTGATCAGCTAGATGTGAAGGGCTCAGTACTAGCTGATCTAAACCAAACGAGGACATTGTCTGAAGTAGAGCTGCCGTGTCATGCTCATCCGGGGTATCGAGATAGAAATTAAAATCACCAAGGACCGTCGGGTTACTTTTGCAGAATGTCTGCTTCAAGGAAACGACTAAAGTCCTGGGCAAAGATGGCTTGTGGTCCAGGAGGACGGTAAATGAGAATACCTTGGAAAGACTGTGTGTTGGACATGTGGCCACTGAAGAGAAGAGTAGTGAACGGAAAGGTCAGAAGAGTGGATAATTGCAAGTCCACCTCCACGTTTACCCACGTGGTCATGTCTGAAAATGCTAAAGCCGGCTGGGAGGGAGGCGAGGATATCGGGCCCAGAAGATAAGTTAGTCCACGTTTCTGTGATAAAGACAAGTGAGAAGTGATGGGTGTCCCGAAAGAGAGCACATTCGGTGCTGTGTTTAACTAGCGAGCGAGTGTCCGAAAGAGCGCATAACCCGGGACAACCAGTCTGGTTCTCCTCGGTCATGGAGAAGGGTGAGGGCACGGTATCAGACAAGCTGGGCGTAGTATTAGAGACCGAGTTAGGCTTAGGGACAGTCACAATGAAGCCACAAGCACGGCATATGCAGGGAAAGGGAGAAAGTAAGGAGGAAAGATTAAAACAGTCGCAATTCCAAAAATTACCTGAGTGGTTGAGTGCCAGAAGTGAGTCTTGTGAGTAGGTAATCCCAGCGGGAGAATCCAGTGAGGACAAGGCAGAGTTGCTGGCGCTGTGCGTAGGTAGTCCGTGTGAGGACGGGTGCAGATGGGCTTCCCTTGGGCGTACCAGCGGCGCGCATCCGCTGCACGCATGCACGTGCGCTGAATCAAGTAAACCGCCATGAACAAAAGGGGCGGGCAGGAGGCGTAGCTTGCTCGCATGGTAGAGCGCCAGGCGCAGTTTAAAACCGATGGGCAGAGTAAACAGGTACTTGAAATGAGTCCAGCAACCCCCGATTGCTGTTCTAGCTACCCTAGAAGCAGCAAGCTACTGGTAACATAACGTACGTGTAATGAAAAAGTGAAAAAGCAAAAGCATAAAATAATTAAACTGGTAAAACCCATTCCAATATGGCCCGCACTGAGCCAGGCACCTCCCAAAAGAATGCTTGCTGCGCCGACCTACAAGGAAAGTAAACTTGCGAGGTAGCTGGAAACCAAGTGCAGCATCAGCATGTTTTCACTAGTGCTGTTGTCAGCTGGTGGTTGATTTGGAAGGGTGCACTGTTGACTTTGGGGGGCTAACTAAAAGGTATTTTCCTGTAGATACTTTACTTCCATGCAGGTGAGTGGGGATAGTGCCTGATTTGGGTGCCAGTAGAGTTAAATGAGTCATTCTCTAATCCCCAGAGTTCAAATCTCTCCTACTTGACTCCATTCATGCAGAGGACTCGCTCTTTCATTCATTGAAACACATGGTGCACTGATCTGGTCGTATTCACTCGTATTTTCAAACTGGAAGCATATCTAGGTGGTTTTGGCATATGTTTCTAAGTGAATCTTATACTGTGGATGCACATAGATATTAGGATGTCTCAGACACAATATGTGACTCCCTACTTTGTGTACGCCTCCACTCTCCTGAGCTCTATTTTGCCTGCTGTTGTAAAGAAGTATTGGATGCACTCCAGAGTAGATCTAGACATTTGGCCCACTCTTTTAGCTTTGTTAGAAGCATGAAGGAAAAGTACTGTGCCCTGATTTGTGGCATACTGCACAAGAAAATTCATCAGCTGCAGCTTAACTATGTTTAATATGTAACTGGTAGACCGCTTTCTGTTTTGGAAATGGACAGAGCTTTTCCTTTAAACCTACATCACGTGTCTAACTTCCATTAATTAACTATTAGTTCTTCATTTGGTATATTAAATGCATAATCACTTGCCACGTTATTCTGATCATGACGGGCTTCCTTACTGGTGTGAGATGAGAATGCTAAGACCTCAAGCCTCAAAGTCTTCACCTTGCCTTAGAGAAATTGTGCATTCTTTGAAATATGTAACGTATAAACTGTCTGTAAAAAGATTCTGCTTTCATCTTGTAGCTCTGCGGCATTCAGGAAGTGCTATTGAGTCTTCTCCAAACCAGCCCATCTCGAGACCAACTTTTCCTTTTATTGTTTGAACCTGGTAATGCTGACATCCTCTATGCCTTGGTACTAAACCAGAGATATTCCGATAGACTGAAAGAACTTGTATTTAAGGTAATTTCTTAATTTGCGTTTTAACTGCAAACGTGTTGTGTTCATATCTTATCTATTCATTTTTTTCAACAAAAGACAATTTCTCATTTGATTTGCATGTCTGCATTTGCTTGAGGTAGAAACATGTTTTTATATTTCCTTCCTGAAAATTTGTTCTGGCTAGTTTGGTTCAGTGCTATCCAAGTTCTGAGTTTTTTTTCTTTGGAAGATGGCAAGTAGATTTGGGTCGGCGGTTGCCAACTTACATCCATCCACAAACGGGCAGTTCAGTATTTTTCTTCCAGCCAGCCATAGAGACTCTTTTTCAGTTCCACTGTTTAAGAAAGTAACTGCCTGGGATTAAATAAGTTGTAAAATGATAAGTGTTGTTCTGCCATCTAAACTTGGTGTGTGTGGATGCAGGCTCAGCTTCTCTTAGCTTTTCAAATTGAGAGTTTGTTTTCTTTGACAACATTAACCAAATGGAAGTTGAAAAACTGCTGGCAGTTGGATTGTTTGCTTGGACTTAGAAAACCAACCTTCTATCCGAAAGGTCAGAACTATTTCAGCAGTGCATCGTGGCTCAAGATAAATAGGAGGATACTCAGGTTGAGTTCTATCTGTACAAGTGTTTAATCCTACTGTGTTCAACAAATAAATGTCTTCTAGCAACAAAATGCAGCATAAACCTTCTGAACTCAACGGGCTATGAAAGACATAGAGCTGCACACTTTAGCCCTCACAATACACAGCGTTTCCAGAGATCGTAATGAACTTAAAACCTATCCATGAGAAGAATGGGGTTTATTAATTATTAGATTTTTATTTTTTCAACGGTAATTCTAGCCCCACAGGTACATCAAATAGTAATAAGGAACAAATGTAATGCATTCAGAGAGACAACCACTCACAGAGCACGTAAGGAGAACAGCGGTACATTAAAAGAAAATAGAGCGTGTCATATTCAGTGAAAGACAACTTCACTTCCGAACGTTGGTGCATATGACAATATACACTGTTTAAACTTCATTAGGTATCATGTAATTCTGAATATTCTCCTATTGTTTACACTCTTTATTTCTGAATTTTATACCCATACAGCAATGTTAATGAATGATGATATACAACACACCAGCTAGTAACTATGTGTATTGACGACACGAGGCATCAGAAAAACAAAGGGAAAGACTTCTCATAATCACACATTCACACAGTTACCTCAATACACAATTTCTAAATAGTTCTTAATAAGACTAAGTAAGAGAACCTGACCAAATATCTTCAAAATTAGACAGTCAAACTCTTCCTTTCAATGGAATTTTCTCAGACAAAGCTAAGTTGAGACACTAGCCAATCATCTACCGAAGGTATTTTGTGTCTTTTCAAATGTGGCACACAACCTTTTTTGCAATCAAAATTGCTCTGACTATAACCTCCCCTGACAGAATGGTAGCTTCCTATTAAAAATGTCTACACTTTATTTTGGACAAGACTATCAGAGGGTCCACTAAGTTATTCTTCTGCATGACCAGAGAAGAGATTTTAAACTCCCAGCAGCCATCATAGTCCTACCTATAGATCCTAAAGAATGCAAGTAAAGCCTAAAATTCTGCTTTGTATAGTAATTTTTGATCAGTAGAAGAGAAGAAGTGGACATTCATTGTAAACTATTCAGCTTTGTCAACAATGCATAGAATCATTTACTGCTCTTGTTAATTTATATCAGTACAAAGCTGGCTATGCTTTTTGCTTTCTAACAGCATTATAAAGGAAACCTTCCAATTTGTGTCATTTTTCTGATGGATACTTCTAATTGCAGATTCCTCACCTTTTGAATATTCCCCGGGCACTGATCTGGATACAAAAGGTTTCAGAGCTGAGCTCCATTGCACTGCTGGTGGTGTCATGTGGTGCCGCATTGGCCTTGTTCCACCTGGAAGCAACAGAGCGGAGCCGCATATAAACGCCACCACTGTGCTCTGACATCACTTCCTTTTTTTCTGCTTCTTGAATGGAGATCCAGAGCTTTACTCCCTTTTCATCAGTTGACAAATCCTTTCAATTCTCCTTTTCTAGTGTGCAAGGGGCATTGTCCCCACCGAATACTACTGGGTTCAAATTGTGTCGTGACTATCGGAAACAGATGTAGGAGACAGACCCGCTCGAGGTCTGCCTCTGGTGTTTGGGGTACAACTCCAAGACGTGTGAAGAAAGTGCCCTCACGCACCTGAAGGAGATCCAGCACCATGAAGTGAAGCTGTATGTTGCCAAACACCGAAAGAAGTCACAGATCTTGTGTAAGTCCTGCACCAAATCAAGGGCTCGGTCCCGCTCCTGCGGCTGTTTCCCACGACAGGTCTTCTTTGCGATTGAAGTTGCCCGGTAAGTTGAAGTACAAGTCATAGTTGAAGCATCAGAGGTCAAAGTGGGCCTCAACCCCATCATTCCACTCTATGCCTAGAGGGCCTTCTGTCAGATTACTGCTTGCAGAACTGTCCTCTGCACCGTCTGAGCCCCTAGAACCTACCACTGATTCTGCGTCAACTCTGGTGCTGACTTCCATTCCACCTCCAAGACCTACGCCGGTCCCAACGTCGCCGGTGCCAGAGGTCGAGCCCATGCTGACTCTGGTATATGACCCAGACTGAATCTGTCTCGACCAAGGCCGTGCTCTGAATACCAGTTCCTGGCATGATTCAGACTAAACACTTCCTCTATAATGGACCCTTCCTCAGAGCCTTTCTGATCTTTTTCTCTCCCATTCTGACCGAGAATTTGCCACCACCTGATGATGGGGACTCTTTACCCCCCCCCACACACACACACATTATGATTATGGCACTATATACATGGACTTGCACAAGGCCATTGATCTTGATATTTCCCTGATACAGGGTTGATTTCTCCCCTTGGATCCCTAACAGAGGTGGGTGCTTCATTTGCTGAAGTGATTAGTTGTGTGGCTGAAGTCCTAGACCTACTGCTGCCTTCTGTTGAAGTCAAGAAAAGTGTCCGTACTGTGTATCTTCACTCCAGGTCAGCCTCATTTGAGCCCTTACTTCCATCTAATGAAGCCCTGAATGACGCACTTATGGGTGCATGGCCTAAGCCCTGTCTTGACCCCCATTGAACAGGAAAGGGACCAGATATCACAGACGACACTTGGCCGGCAGGATTATCTTGCGCAGCATCATACTCCTGAGAGTTTTGTGGTCCAGGCTTCCACCAGCAAAGTAAATCCGAGTGCATTCCCCACAGCTCCTCCAGAGTGGAATTTGGAGAGGAGTGAGCCATTAATTAAGCAAATGTTCATTTTGGGCAGTTTGACATTGAGGTTGGTCACTGAGGTCTTTCTGTTTAGCCATTATGCGCATGCCCTATGAGATATGGCCAGCCAGCAAGATCTTGTTGGCGGTCCCGGAGAAATTTCGGGGCTCTTTGACCCAAACCATTTGCGACAGCCAGAGTTCAGCCAAATATGTGATCACAGCAAACACAAGGAGATGATGGACGGAGTGCTGAACCTTTTCAGACACTCACCCCCAGTCACAGATCTGGGTTGAATCCATCATCATTCTTTAGCTCATTTTGCCACCCCAGTTTGGACCCAGCCATATGCAAATCAGTCTTAACCCTGTGCCTCATGGGAAGTCCAGCCCGAATTGCCAGGCCAGGTCCTCCCTGGACCAGAAACAAGCATCTTGGGACCGGTTTCGGGGTAACACCCCCCTCATTGTGGAGAAGTGTGGCTCAATGGTTAGAGCGGCAGACCCTGATGCAGAGATCTGGCCCGGGACCAGGGTTCAATTCCCGCCTCGGCGGGTCTTTGGGCTCAATTTCCTCGGACCTGATAATTCTCGCCTCGGTGCCTATTCTAATCATGGGTCCCACTCTGCAACTCTGGGCAATAGCTTGCTTAATCTCCACAACGGCCCCACCAGCGCTGGGATGCCTGGCTTCACCTTGGGGGTGCCTAGGAGTGGACATTTCACAGGGAAAAGACAGGAAGGGTTCCACAGCGGTATGCGTACAGCGCCAGGACACCCTAGGGTAACAGTGCGCTTTACAAGTACAAATTTCATTTCATTTCATCAGTCAGGCTAGCTTGAATCCAGTGGCAAAGTGAGCAAGGGACCCACGTCTGGGCATACCCTGCCAACTTAGGGCAAACAAAGCGCAAACAAGGAGATGATGGACGAAGTGCTGAAACTTTTTCACTTACGGCTGGCATTGACATGACTGATTGCTTGGGGCCTAGCGGTGGGCACTAGTGTGGTGCTCCCCTGCCTTGTGTGGGTACGATCCACTGGCTTTTCTGGAGATGTGCAGGCATTCGTTATGGTTATGCCTTTTGATGGATCCTGCCTATTTGATGAAAAGGCTGATTCTGCCTGCGAACAAAGGTAATCAAAGCCACAGTGCATGCCTTGGGACTTTCCACCCATGCTCTTCAGTTTCCTCATCATTGTGGATCTTTCCAAGTCTATTCCAGTGGGCTGGCAAATAGACAACACCAGGCCTCGCCACTAGTGCAACAGCCACCTCAGTCCTTTCATGTTATCAAGCAGCCATCACGCAGGTCACCAGGGGCAATGTTCTTCTCAGATGTCTGACCCTGCAGCATCATGCTCCAAAACGCTTTCATTTGCCATTAGCGGCTCACAACTACCCTGTGGGAGGCAGAATCAGATATTTTCTAATAGGGAGGCAGTCCATCACATCCAAGAGATGAGACCTCCAGATCATCCAGCACGACTTCCTCCCACATCGGAGCTGTTTTCAAAGAGCACCTGTCCACCTTGCTATAAGAGGTGCAGGACATTACTGGCCAAAGGGGCCATTGAGAGCGTGCCGGCCTTGGAAGGGGAAACAGGATCTTGCTCCCGCTGTTTTCTCATGCTGATGGAGGATGGAGGCCTTTGTTCTATTTTAGGACTTCGCCTTCTGAATGCCGCCCTGTGGAATGACAAATTCAAAATGCTCACTGTAGCCCAATTTCTGCCTTGTCTGGATTCGGTGACTAGGTGGTTCCCTTGCACGACACTTACTTTCATGAGACCTTCCTGCAGCCTTACAGATGTTACATGCAGTTCAACGTAGGCATTTGTGTGTTGGCCTGCTCCCCTTCAACATTACCAGTGACCCTCAGGTGTTCATGAAAGTGATTGCAATGGTGGCTGCACATTATTGGATACCAGTTTACCTTACCTTGAAGACTGACTGTTGAAGGCAGGCTTGCTACAATCAGTCTTAGATCCCCTCCAGATATAGGAGCTGTTTTGGACAAGGGGCAATTCACAGCCTTTTCTCCTTCACAATAAGTACAGGGCTGTAGCAAGCAGAGTGGAGTGTAGTCCTGGGTCCTGTGCCAAAAGTCACTGTGCCTCTTGAGTTGGCTGGAGAGTTAGGGTACCTCCTCGATGGTGAACCACTTGGCAGGATCTTTAAACACCTGTGGAGAGGAGCTCAGCTGGCGACACCTGGTGGATCACGATTGGTGGTTACATCCTGAGGTGGAGCAGAGCCATGGCTAGATTTTCATCACCGTCGAGAACATGCAGTGTCAAAATGTCTGCACATTGGAGTTCCCAAGATTACACTCTCTAAGAAAGGCATTAAAGCTGGAGTGTGATGTCTGTATGCCTTTATGACTCTGTCCCTCCTGCCCAGGTTCTGAAAAATATGGGAACGACTGGACCCAAGTCATCCTAGTGGCTTTGGATGGGTCAGGAAAGTGTGGTATCCAGAACTTCTCGAAATCTGCTGCAGCAGCTGGGCAGGGTTCTACACCCAAACCTGTGCAATCTACACCTCCATGTCTGGAGATTGATCGGTGGCAGTTGACTGTGTTCAAGCTACCTTCTGAGGTTGTTGAGGTCTTCTTCACGGCTCATCAGATTGTTGTTTCTACTGACGCTCAAAAACATCTTCCTCATTGCGATCGCCATAGCTCATTGCATGAGGAAGCTCCAGGCACTCTTGGTGCAGCCCTACATTACCTTATCCTAGCCAGAGTGGGGTTTAGGACCAGGGCCGTCTTCTTGCCTAAAGTTGTGATGCCTTTTCACGGTGGGCAATCCATCACCCTCCCAACAGTTTTTGCTCCACCTCACCCCTCGAAAGGAGAGGCGATACTCCACTGACTGGACCCCAAAAGAGCACTGAACTTTTACATCAATTGCACCAGAAACCATCCGGTTGGCAATAGCTTTTCGTAGGGTTTTCTGAGGCTAAGAACTGTAAGGGGGTGCAGAAAAGGACTCTTTCTAGATGGATAGTTCTTTTCAATAAGATATGCTACGCATTCGCCAAACAGCAGTCTTCAGAAGGACTGAGGGCCGATTCCACCAGGAGCAAAGCTACCACCACTATGTGCCTGTTCTGGACCTCTGCCAGGCTACAATGTGTGCATCAATGCCATATTCACGATTTACTACTGCCTTGACGGCCGAGTCCAACAGGAAGGGCATTTTCCCCATTTGATCCTGAGAGCTTTTGGTCTCAGCCCACTACACAGACCCTCCACCTTGGGAGGTACTGTTTTGGCTTCTGCTCTAAAGGTGAGAATCTGCAGTTAGATGTATACATTAGAAGAACAAGTAACTTACCTTTGGTAAAGCCCTTTCTGGTGGATACTCTCTATCTATCTGCACCTCTCCGTTCTGTCGATTCGTCTCTCGTTTTACCATCTAAAAAGGTCCCAAATTGGCGATCTGCACACTGGTACCTCCAATTGTTTCGTGCTCTGCTTCCAAGGGTGTGGAAAGAGTCCAGCAAAAAACTGATGTCACTTACAGGGTAGTGCTCTAAAGCGACTCGTCACTTCTGGGTGAAATAAAGGCAGTGTGGAGCTGTGTGATGCAACCTAGAGATGTGTAAGAGCACTACTGTGAAAGCTTCCAGATCCAGTATGGCCCCTGTGGATATTCTAAAGGTGAGGAATATCCAGTTAGAATATCTACCAGTAAGAGCATTACTGAAGGTAAGTAACTTGTAAGTTAGAGAAGGGTGAACCTGCTTCATTCGTGACTCCTGTCATGCCTGAAGGGTGTTAATATTTCCATTGGCTGGCTGAGGTGGTCTTGAATGCAGAAGCGTTTGAACTTTTGTTCTAGAGATATCGCAGCTTGAAGTTGAATACACCCTTTCTCATATTTAGACTAGTGGCCAGTAGCTACTAGTGCCACTGTGACTTACTGTGGATATCCCTGTTACCTGTGAGTGCTCTGCCACCTGAAAAACTCAATCAATCAGTACATTTATAAAGCGCACTACATACCTGCGAGGGTCTCAAGGCGCTAAAACTCTACAGCATCAGCTGCTAGATTTCGAGGTACAGGTCCTAGTACCAAAAAGACACATTATGGACGTATATTGGGAACTGGGCCCTGATTTTTGCATGAGTGCCCCACATAAAGCAACAAGGTAATATGTGCCTGTCTTTCATTAAAAATGTGTCCGACGATAGGAAGGAGGGATGAAGGTGATGGCTTTTAAGCCTTCACATTCATTTAGAAACAGTACCAGTAGGTATGTTGTAAAAAATAAAATGAAAGGACTCTGGGATTTTGTATTGTGGGCCGCTCAGTGCCTTAATACGTGTTGGTTGGAACTTTTCTTTTAAATCTGAATCTAGGCAAATTATTTGCCTTCATTTATAAAACTATGACTGAAAAGACCTGTTCCTGGACTCTGTTGCCATTCTGGTCTTGAGTCTCAGTTCTCAGTTGTTGTATGGTAGGACTGACAGATCTCACAGCAGTTCATGTTATCACCAGTTGGCAGGCAAGAAGACCAAAGCAGTCTGTACACATTTTGAAGGGGTTATTATGGGCAACAAAGAATACGTTAGCAATGGGCAAGAGTTTTGAGGAAGTTGGATACTCGCTTGCTTCAGAAGTAGTCGAAGTGCTACAATGTATTGCCGTAGAAAAATAAATAAACTGTCTAACAGCCAAATCATCTAGGTTCATCCTACTTCCGTTCAATATCAATACTATTCACCATAGACTAGGCCTGATGAGGTCTGCTACAACTGAGTCAGCAATAGACGAAACACGTATTGGCAAGAACAAAATGGACTAATGCAAGTTCAATAAAGAACACATGTTGAAACCATAACTCAACAGTTGATTTCCTGAGTGCTTGGAGAGTCCTTTCTCAGTCTAATGAATCTCGGGCTGTAAACTGGGATCTTCTTAGACTGAGGTCACAAATATATCACTGGTATCCCTTGCAGTTCCTCCTTCCTCATCCAGCTCTGTTAATTCAACAACTACAATAAGTCTGACGAAGGAACTGTGGACCATATAAAAATCCCTCAGTTGCCAGTAGCTACTAGTGCCACTAGGCAAAAACCAGGAAAGCAAGAACATGAAACAATGACCCAAATATAAGGAGAGGTTTAGGGTCTAAGACCGGAATACAGAAAAATGCTGGAGGCTAATAAACACAGGTAAGAAGAAGAAAATAGGTCTACAACTGTTCTAAGCTTGCCAATCAATGGGCCAGCATACATTTTGATCACATGTAAACAGAATAACAGCAAAAGGCAATAGAATGGATACAAACAACTTTCCTCCACAAAACTGGTCAACACATATAAAAAGTGTTTGTGGCATGTGTAGCTGTAGATACATATGCTCTGCATACTCCTGCCATCTCGTGTTGGGCCCAGACTTGTACAACTTGTTTTTGCTTGAAGAAGTCTTTTGATTCACAAGGTATAGTGACTCCTCTTATGACTGGTAATGCACATGGGCATCGGCTCCATTGTTAGTTTTCTTCCGCCGTCGGATGTGCATCGCTAGGGCTCTGAGTTGACCTCACGTGGTATTGGTTGTCAGGGTCTCTTGAGTCTTCCTCTCCCGGTAGATAGAGACAATCAGTTTTCTTTGTGTTTTATATTGCCTCTGTCATAATGCTTCCGTTGGATTCCCGTCTCGGTCTTCTTTGACTCCCCTTTTGGGGTTTCACCCCTCTCAATCCTGTTCTATCGGGATTCAGCCTTGAGAATGAGCAGACTAAGATGCAAAAAACACCCTTTTGTTACTGTCCACAGTGCCACTCTGAGTACTCGTGGACAGATAACGCTCGGTCTGCAACCTCTGCTTGTCGAAGGAGCACAACAAGACCTCCTGCCTCGCTTTCGGTCCAAAAAGACCACTTGAAATCATCAGAATCCTCGACTTGCTCAATGCGCGAGGGAACAGCAGTGAGACAAGGAAACCCTCAGCATATTCGGACGTCGAAGGAGAGGTTGATGTCGCCGAACAAGCGGCCGCCTTCAGAACGGAACCAGGTTCACCTTCGGACTCCAAGGCAGCAGATCCGCAGCTCACACCAGGCCAACAGCAGAAGATGTTGACAGTGAGAACAGCTCCTCACAGCTCTCGCCATCAGGCCACCCACCGCCCCGTCGGTGGTCGAGCCCACAATTGTGGACATAGCCTTCTGGTCCACAACTGCGTCCCAGCCATGGGCGGCACCGCCCTAAAGCTTTGGAACGGACATCAAATCCATCTTCAGCCCCTCCTTCGACAGCCATCCAAGACTCTGCCCTCCTCGTCACCCAGAGCTCCCTCGGTGCTGGTACAGATTGGTTCTTTGGAGCTGAAACAACATTCAGTGTCAAAACCTCCCTCGAAGCCAAAACAGCCCTAGGCACCCAGCCGACCTTCCACGGCAGACTCTGAAGATCAGGAACTGCCGTTTCTACAACGTCTCCGAGAGGAGTCCGACACTCGGCAAAAAATACTGTTATTCACCCCCATACAGGGAAAATTATAGCATAACCATCACCGAGGTTGCTGGAAATTCTTCCTCACAGGAGGAAACTTACCTTTGAGGAAAGGTTTGTAATGGAGCCTCCTCCAACTCACAAGCCGGAGGAGCATCAAGATGGGGCACCAGTCAGCAGCCTTCTCAACTTGCTGTGCCTCCTCCTGCCCTCATCCTCCTGTACCACCTCCACCTCCTCTTCACTCTATGGACCCTTATAATGTCCCATATGATCCTGAGCCCCAGGATGATTATGATTAAGGCTCCCTGTTTTCCGTTTTTACTGATTTTTACAGATAAATACAGACAGAAAACCATTTATTTTCCTGTCTGTATTTATTTTTAAATGTGGATAAAAACGGAAATTGAGTTGTTTTCGAGTGATTCTAAATGATCAGTCATGACTGCCAGGCCAATAGCTGTGCGGATTGACAGGCAAGGGGATTAAAAAATAAAGGAAATTTAATAAAGAGCCTTAAACAGCAGTAGATTTGCACAGCCTTTATACTAAAATTTGCATGATTTCTTATAAGTGCATATTTTGAGTGTGTATATATCATTGAAACCTGTCAGGCGTTCAAGCACGAGTGTACGCTAACTGGTTAAATAAATGCAGAAATATACACATTTCAGCTTCATTTTTTTACAAAACCTAAAATAAATATGGATAAATACTGGTAGAATTAGCAAAAAATAAATATGGATAAATACAGACGGAAATGACAAAAATATAAATACCATAAAACCGGGAGCCCTAATTATGATGTAGGTCCCCCTGGGGGACACGAACTTTCCACAAGGTAGATCTTTCTCCTCCGGGATTGCGTGGAGATTTCCTCATTGAGAAACTTTCAAACAGCCAGTGCTCAGTTCAGTACCTCCTCATGCTCAAGGGCATGTTAAAAACTGCCCTGTACATCTTTAAATACCCGGTGAAGGCTAGGGTGGTCACTCCTAGTGTTAATAAAAAATACAAGCCCTCCTCTTCTGACCCACCCTACATAAGAGACCAACTCCCACCCGACTCGCTAATGGTGCATACCGCACGCAACCGGGTTAATGCACAGGGGACCTGGGACGCCCCACTGCCAGATAAGGAGAGTGAGAAGATCAATGCTGGTGGGAAGAGGGTGGTCACTCAATTTGCCACTGACTGGAGTATTACACTTGGTTGGCTTACTCTCCAGATATGACAGGACTCGGTGGGATGAGAGAGAAGATTTGATCCAACACCTCTTAATCAGTATGCGCAGCAGACACAGGAATTAGTCGTCCAAGGGCAGACTACACTACCATTTTGTGTGCTCTAGATGCAGCCGACACCGCTGCAAGAGGTGTAAATACCAGTGTCCTCATCCACTGCCATGCCTGGTTCCATGTCTCCAGGTTCAACCCTGATGTCCAGCAGCATCTAATAAACATGCCCTTTGATGAGGAACATCTCTTTGGGCCTCAAGTTGATCAGATGCTAGAGAACATCAAGCTAGAGAAAGTCAAGAAAGACGAGGCTAAGGCTATGGGGCCCTTCAAATCTGATTGCCACTTGGTTCCTTTTGCAGGTACCAATTTTGCGACGGAGCCAAAACCACTTCCCCGGAGGCTTCTACCTCCTACCAAATGCAGCAGTAGCATCCCTCCTGTGGTTACTCCAAGGATGCTTATAGGGGAAATAATTCCAAAGGCAGAGGCTGAGAGGGTGTGGTATGGGGAACCGTGCCCGCTAAGCAGTGATTGTCGCCCCACCCAACTCCCCTCCCCAACCGACCACCCAAGACCTGTCGGGCGAAGGCTGCAGGGGTTCCTCACCCGCTGGCAAAACATCACCTCAGAACAGTGGTACTGTCCATTATAGAGCAGGGTTACTGCCTAGAACTCAGTGCTCCACCACCAATGTGCCCCCCGCGCAAACACTCCCTCTCTACAGGCCATCAGTGCCTCATCCAAGAAGAAGTTCAAGCGCTTCTTCTCAAAGGGACCGTAGAGCCTGCGCTGTCACACCAACACAGCAAAGGGGTGTGCCCCCTATACTTTCCAATCCTCAAGAAGGGTTAGTCTCTCAGGCCCATACTTTATCTCAGGCCCCTCAACACGTAAACACTGTCAGAGCATTTCCACATGGTCACGAACCAGGACGTCATGACCTCCTTCAATCTGAAGACCTCCGACTTTTCCATCCAACCTGCACACCGATGTTAACTAAGATTTGTGGTAAATGGACAGCACTTTCAATTCAAAGTTTTGCCTCTCTTGGTGACTGACACATCCAGAGTTTTCATTAAATGCCTTGCAGTGGTCGCTGCTCATCTTCGGAGGGAGGGCATGACCTCACTCTCCAAGGCCTATGGATATCCCATCAGCGAGATTTCCACATCAATCACCTTGAGCAAATAGCCATCCAGCTAGTTCAAAACCTTCCTTTTTCACATTCACAACCAGGTAGACCTTGTTCACACCAACAACAGGACTGCCATTTACTACCTACAGAAACATAGCAGAACACACTCACCACAATTGTCATGGCTGGCTCAGAGCATTTGGTGCTGTGCACTCAATCACAGAATCCATCTGCTAGCAGAGTACCTTCAGGGAGTGGACAATGACTTTGCAGACCTGCTTAGCAGCATGCAGCAACAGATCAACCAGTGGGAACTCCACGCTCAAGTCCTGCTCCAGTACTTCCACAGTTGGGTGTTCCCCGACATAGATCTTTTCGCTACCGCCAAACATGCAAAATACCAAAGCTTCATCTCCAGGTACTCACACCCGCGGTCGCTGGGCAATTATTATGGATGAACTGGTCAGGAACATTTACCTGCATGTCTCCACCACTCCCACTACTTCCGTACGTGATTTGGAGGCTACGGAAAACCTCTCACTCTTATCCTAATTACTCCCACTTGGGCCAGGCAAATGTGGTTCACAACCCTCCAAGTTATTTGTAGTTCCTCACAAGAAGCTCCCCATCGGCTGGATCTCCTCACTCAACATCAGGGCACAGACAGGCACCCCAACCTCAAGCAGCTCATGCTTGCAATTTGGCTCCTGAGGTCCTAGAGTTCAGCTGCCTCCGGAATGTATTTCTACTCTCAAGGAGGCTCACCGCCCTACTACTCAGGCCTGGTATGTGGCAAAGTGGAAAAGGCTTGTTCGCTACTGCCTATCTAATCGCATTGATCCACTAAACCCAACAGTACAAGAGATTGTTTGTTACCTTTTTCATTTGCAGCGCCTAGGACTAGCATACACATCCATACGTGTACATTTGGCTGCAGTTGCAGCATACCTACAGATTTGGGAACAGACTTCACTTTTTAGGGTGTCCGTTATTAAAGCTTTTATAGAAGGACTTAAAAGGATTACCCCCCAAATTACCTCCAGTCTCATCCTGGAATCTCCATGTGGCACTCACCACACTCATAGTGCCCTCTTTTGAGCCCCTTCACTCTTGCCCTTTACAGTTTCTATCTTGGAAAGTAGCGTTTCTCATCGCTTCACCTCTCTTAGGTGTGTGAGTGAACTCCAGGCTCTCACACTGGAAGGACTTTTTTCCAGGTTCACAGTGACAAGGTAGTTCTAATGATTAACCCAAGATTCCTTCCCAAAGGTGGTATCTCCTTTCCTCCTCTATCATAAAATTGAGCCCCCAATATTCTTTCGACGCCCAGACTCAGTGAGGGAGAGAGCCCTTTACACACTAGATGGAAAGAGGGCCCTCATGTATTACATTGATAGGACAAAACCATTTCGTAAAACTCAGCAACTGTTAGTCACCCACACTAACTGTACAAAGATAGCACCATTTCAAAAGCAGGGATAGCACAATGGCTAGTCAAGTGCATCCATACTTGCTACACCAATGCCAAACAGCATCTCCTTGCACCACCTAGGCCACACTACATACAAGACAGCAGCTTCAATGGCAACATCCCCATTGCTGGCATCTGTAGGGGAGCTATCTGGTCTACCCCACACACGTTCACCAAACAGTGCTGTGTAGATGTGCTAGAACACCCCCCCTCCCTCAATCCCCCCCAGAAGCCTTCAGTTGTTGAAGATGCCTTTACTTTCCTTATTTCTTATATTTACTTGCATGGTCATCTTCCTGCACTTTACATGCTCTATCTCCATCCTCGCCGACAGTGCGGTAAAACAATCTGACAATGGAGCCGATGCTCATGCGCATTGCCAGTCATTGGAGGAGTCGCTATACCTTGTGACACGAAAGACATCTTCAAAGAAAACAAGTTCTACATGTCTGAGCCCAACACTAGATGTCGGAAGTATGCAGAGCATGTGAATCTACAGTACAATATGCCACGAACAGATGCTTACAAAGTAAGTAACATTTTGCTTATGTGTCTCAAAAAACGACTCAATATCTGCATCTGAAAACATCAACTCAAGCCTCACTGAGCTGCTAATATCAAAGTCTGAGGCAATGGTAGCCTTGAAATAAACAAGCAAAGAGGTGGCCCGGCCCAATGCCCTGCCCAGTACTGTATTTAAACCCAACATTTTATTATAGCAAAGGTCTTAAGTCCACTTTACACCCCTTGCTTAACACAAACGGGGTCCCTGGAGGCTGGCGGGGCTCGCTTCTGGTGCCCATTTTTAAAAAAGGTCAGCTTTCAAACTTTCGTTTGATTGCATTTTTGGATACAGATGGGAAATAATATGCAAAAACCTTCCTAAGAAAGTTGTGAGTTTTACCCATATAAAAGATTACTTGCTTTTAATCAGACGGGCTTCACGAGGGGCTGTCTAGAACAATCTAATGAAACAGGAACTGCTCACACAGAAGTCAACCAGGGGGACGATAACCTCTTGTATACAGTACATATTGATTTCCAAACTGCCTTGTATTGTGTTGACTCTAATATTCTATTGCCAAAACTGGTGCACTGGGGTATTTCTTTAAAATGACTGGGTGCATTAATCAATCTGTAGTCGTGTACCAGGGTAAACATCAAACCAGACCCCGGACATAGTCGCCAATTAAAAAATCCTCACCAATAAAGGCCTAAAGCAAGGCTGCATCTTGGCTCCTCTACTTTTAACATTTTGAATTTAGGGCTTTTTTCATAAGTGCAAATTCCTTTCATCCAAATGTATCTGGTCGATCATTAAATATATTGCAATATGTAGATGACACTGTAATTTTAGCTAAAACTGCAACAGGTTTACAGAGAGCACTCAGCACCTTTACTGAGTTTTACAAGGCCAATAATTTAACTATAAGTAATTAGAAAACAAAGGTAGTCATTTTCGGTCTGAAGATCCAAAAGATGGACAGTGGGAGTTGAAAAGCACTAGGATACCTCGTATGAACTGTTACAAGTATGTGTGTATGCCTGGAAGATTGTGGCAGGCACAAATTACTTCTAGGAGCAATGAAAGCTACAACTCTAACCCTGAATAGTTCATTTTGGCAGCTAACACACAAAACATCAGGACCATCTTTAGTTTTGCTCTTATGAGTGATTAAAACTAAGTCTTGCTTAACCTTGTGATTTCTCCCGGGATATTCAATAAATGTCTAGTTATTGCGCAGTGTCACACTCATCAAATTCTCTTTAGGCTCCGACAGAGTACGTCTCAAGCTCAAGTTTGCCTAGAATTTATTTTGCACAATCCCTTATCTTAAAGGCCTTATTCCTGTCTTACTGCACACACCTAAGAGCTGTTTAGCATGGTATGCTGAAAAACATCCTAAGACAAGAAGTAAGGACCCCTATGTCCACAAACCACGAGAGTTCCTACACGAGGGACTCCCTAGAAAAACTCCAGTTCAGAGACATCGGATGTATTTGTTTTTACTGTGTTAGATTTGAAAAATTAGCTTTAATGGCTTACTTAGAAAATCATTAGTTCAATAATTTTAATTAATTGTATACATAAATAAATAAAAGTACTCTGACATCAGTTTCCTGTAGCTCTTTTACAGTATCACCTTACACCTTAACAGATAGTATGCTATTATGATACAAGGTATTATATAAGGTGATCCTAAATCAGCCATCGGTTCCCACTCCATATCCAAGGTATGAATTACAACAATGGGCAGTCCATGGTCGTCGTCATCTCTGATAGTATTGACACCTCTTTTCACTAACATAATGTCCTTTATCTTGGTAAACACCATAGCAAAATCAGTATTCTGACTGATTAAAGTTACTCTCCCTTTCAGACATCTTTTCCATCTTGCAATCCCAGGCAAAACACCCCTTTCTACCACAGTTTTACAGCCCTTTCTTATGGCTGGATAAACCTTAAGAGTCAACATGAAATACACTGGCACACTTGTGGCACACAATCTTATCATACCTTTTCTTTTCTAACACGATATGGATTGTTCAATGGCTATGAAAGTAGTTATAAGTTCATTTAAAGTGGGGTCTTCCATTACCCACAATATTTCTTGAATTGTCTTTGAATTAGTATTTAACACCAACTGATGTCTGATCTTTTCATCTACTGTAGCCAGTGTAGACTAAACCTCTCATGGCAGCTTGACATACATTGAATATTTATTTGTGGTTTTGGTTTTCTAGGAGAAATGTGATACATTTCTGAGTCATGCATATACAAAGTTTGAATCTCCTCTCCAGCCTGTTCATTGCCCTATCAACATCACTTAAGTCCTGTTCTCCTTCTGCCAATGCCATTCACGATAAAGGTTTAAAAATCTGTTGGTCTTCAGATCCTAAATAGTGCATTCATATATTTTGTTTCCATTTTATAAGGCACTTTACCTGCCTCAGTAGCTGTTAAGTATGTTGAAATTTCTCCTTTACATCTCTTCCTGACATGGGAGGATCTCCTTTAAATTTAAGACATTTTTGTAGTATTTCCAATTGCACGGCTGAGAAGAATGTAAAGAAATCATGAGAATCCTAACTCGTACATAAACATGTAGTGGGCCAAGTAATATGTAAAATGCAGTCTGTAATAGGAATAAAGTCCATAAGAATAAACATATGAATAGTACAGTGCCAGAATAAACATATGAGAATTGGCAAGTGTCAATAATAAGTAAGATATTTCGCTCTATAAATGCTACCAATCTGTGTTTATCAGAGGTTTAATAGTCCTAGGTTAAATATAGACTTACGCGTGTGTGCATTTTCCTCAATAATAGAATGCAGATCAATGTTTAAAATAGGTCACAGTGTGTTGTAACATGGAGATGTACTAATATCAATAGATGTACGTCTCTTTATTGCATACGCATTGCAGAAAAGAATCGTTATGCACGGCAAAGAATGGGCTTCATTGATGTATATAGTTGTGTAGCTGAAATGGCAGCAGGCCGGGTGGCATTCACATCTCAGAATTGATAACTGTAGCAGCAAAATGAACACCTGTAGAAATAGGAGTAGCATAACAGAAATTAGTGCAGGTAAAAGGGAAAGTAAATTCCAACAAAGAGAATAGGGAGCCAGAACTCCGACAATGCCTCTTCCAATGATTTTCTGTCTTCAGGTATGTTCCATCAGATGTCTGCATGGGAATTTCTATTTACACAGACAATATTTGAAAGATTTGTGGTGGGCAGGAGAGCTGGTAAGATGATTCATTCATGTCCTCTCCGCTGCTAGTTTTGTTTGCGAAGTAACAAGGCAGGACAAAGGTAACACATTCCAGAGAGGGAATGAAAAAGGGAAGGATGGGAGGGAAATACAATATTTTAACCATAGTTGTCAAAAGAAGAAATGGAGTTAGTAACACAATTTAACAGTTCTCTAACTTCTTTGGAGCTGAAGCAGATTGGACTATCCCTCACACACCCTGTGAAATCACATGGCTATGATAACGCTTTATCAATTGCTAAAAAAACTGGACCACCTTCAAAGAAATCCTTCTTTTATAATTGGTTAAAGCAATTGCCAAAACCAAACACCTCCCTTACTTGTCTGATATTATCCTTGCGTCTCTCGTAAAGAAAATTAGCACCTTTGGTTCTCCCTATTGGTCCAACCTGGTCAACACCTCTCTGTCACAAGGAAAAGTCCCCAATTGCTTAAGGATAAGTCGGGTCCTGCCTCTGATTAAAAAAACAAGGTGAGGATCCAGCAGGGCTGAATATCTTACGATCATCTTGTAACCTTTCATTCCTTTTATTGTTTCAGCTATTAGCCATACAATTTAACACATTTAAAAAAAATAGAAAATCTACACATATATTAATATAATATGCATATCTATTACATATTAAGTTAAAACAAGTTCACCACAAGGACCTTTGCTGTTACCCGGTTGGATCACTGCAGTTCCTCTTGTTAGTTTCCATGCACATAAGATGTAGGAAGCAACAGGCTGTCTAGTGAGCCAGCCCTCCGGCATTGTCCCAGTGTAATCGAGCACCGGTCTGAACTAGTCTCGAAGAGGGACCATTTTTTAGCTAAATTCAAAACCGGGATAATCCTTAATCTTAATTTTAAGTAAAGGCTTCTTCTGTTCAGGGCAGGAGTCAGGTGCTGTAGATAAGTTTCAAACACTTGTGTGTTTTGCATTCCTTTATTTCCATGACTGCTTCCCGATACTTACATGACTGTTTCCCTTTGGGGACTAAGGCGAGCTGTTTCTTACAAGTGATATCCCGATAATTGTTTTAAATTGATATGGTACTACATATGGTCATTGTTCCAGGATTCGTCCAAAAGTCATGCAGGCTGATTACTTCTAGTGCATTGTTAACGTAAACAAGCCAGACGATTTTCGATTTGCTTGTGCAGCTTAACCCCTTCGCTGTTAGGCCTTTCCCCCCTTGTGCTAACTTTCCCCCCCTGTGCCAAGCCTTTTTTTGGCTGTTTGGGGTAGTTCGTGCTTAGGCCCCTGTAACTTTTGACCACATAAGGTATCCACGCCAAATTTGCGTCCTTTTCTTCCAACATCATAGGGATTTTAAAGGTACCCAGGGTTTGTGGATTCCCCTGGAGGGGACCCAGAAATTAGCCAACATACAGCTAGATTTTTATTTTTTGGGGAAAAATAGGAAAAAAGGGCTACAGATGAAAGTGTCTGGTTTTTTCCCTGAAAATGGTATCGACAAAGGGTTTGTGGTGCTGTAATCACCATCTTCCCAGCTTTCTGGGACAAGAAGACTTTTGTCAGAAAACCAAAACTTTTTACGCAGTGTTTGCATTTTACTGGGACATAGCCTATTTTTGCTATTTTTTGTGCTGTCAACCTCCTTCCAGTTAGTGGTAAAAATGTGTATGAAAGCAATGATGGATCCTGGAAGGGCTATACATTTCTAAAAAGTAGACAACATTCTGAATTCAGCAAGGGGTAATTTGTGTAGATCTCTCAAGGTTTTTTTATAGAAACTAACAGTTGAAAATAGGAAAAATTTAAAATGAGTTTAAAAACACCCATTTGTGCCAACGTTTTCACCTGTAACTTCTTCTAAGTATGACAGATTTTTTTAAAGCAATATACTGTTACATCCGCTGGACCCTTCTGGTTGTGGGGATATATATAACTTGTAGGTTCACCAAGAACCCAAGGAACCCAGAGCCAATAACTGAGCAGCGTCTTGCAATGGTTTTTTATTGTATACCGGGTATATAGCAATTCATTTGGGAAAATATAAACAGGGAAAAATCGGTATGAAAGACACCTATTTATGAAATGGGAACAAAATATAGAGTTTAGAAACAGTAGCTATTTGCACATCTCCGAAATTGTGGGTACCCATACCAGCATGTGAATTATAGGACATTTTTTCAAAGTGACTTCTTTTTTACACATTCTTACATTTGGAAGGCAGAAATGCATTGAAAGTCATTAGGTAATAACAGTTGCTCTACAATTCTATGTTCCCCTAAGTCTCCTGATAAAAATGGTACCTCACTTGTGTGGGTAGGTGTAGTGCCCTCGACAGGAAACGGCCCAAAACGCAACGTAGACGCACCACATTTTCACAGTGAAAACTGACCCTTTTTTTGCAAAGTGCCTAGCTGTAGATTTTGAATCCTAGCTCTGCCGGCACCCAGGGAAACCTAGCAAACCTATACATTTTTGAAAACTAGACACCCAGGGGAATCCAGGATGGGGTGACTTGTCTGGCTCTCACCAGGTTCTGTTACCCAGAGTCCCTTGCAAACCTCAAACTTTGTAAAAAAAACAACAAAAAACACATTTTCCTCACATTTCTGTGGTGGACAGTTCTGGAATCTGCGTGGATCCACAACATTCCACCCACCCCGCATTCCCCAAAGTCTTCCGAGAAAAATGGTACCTCACTTGTGTGGGTAGGTGTAGTGCCCTCGACAGGAAACGTCCCAAAACGCAACGTAGACACACCACATTTTCACAGTGAAAACTGACCCTTTTTTTGCAAAGTGCCTAGCTGTAGATTTTGAATCCTAGCTCTGCCGGCACCCAGGGAAACCTAGCAAACCTATACATTTTTGAAAACTAGACACCCAGGGGAATCCAGGATGGGGTGACTTGTCTGGCTCTCACCAGGTTCTGTTACCCAGAATCCCTTGCAAACCACAAACTTTGTAAAAAAAAAAAAAAAAAACATTTTCCTCACTTTTCTGTGGTGGAAAGTTCTGGAATCTGCGTGGATCCACAACATTCCACCCACCACGCATTCCCCAAAGTCTTCCGAGAAAAATGGTACCTCACTTGTGTGGGTAGGCTTGGTGCCCGCGAGAAGGAAACGGCCCAAAACGCAACGTGGACACACCACATTTTCACAGTGAAAACTGACCCTTTTTTTGCAAAGTGCCTAGCTGTAGATTTTGAACCCTAGCTCTGCCGGCACCTAAGGAAACCTAGCAAAGCTATACATTTTTTAAACCTAGACACCCATGGGAATCCAGGATGGGGTGACTTGTCTGGGTCTCACCAGGTTCTGTTACCCAGAATCCCTTGCAAACCTCAAACTTTGTAAAAACAAATCACATTTTCCTCACATTTCTGTTGTGAAAAGTTCTGGAATCTGCGTGGATCCACAAAATTCCACCCACCTCGCATTCCTCAAAGTCTTCCGAGAAAAATGGTACCTCACTTGTTTGGGTAGGCCTAGTGCCCGCGACAGGAAACGGCCCAAAACGCAACGTGGACACACCACATTTTCACAGTGAAAACTGACCCTTTTTTTGCAAAGTGCCTAGCTGTAAATTTTTAACCCTAGCTCTGCCGGCACCTAGGGAAACCTAGCAAACCTATACATTTTTGAAAACTAGACACCCAGGGGAATCCAGGATGGGGGTGACTTGTGTGGCTCTCATACCCAGAATCCCTTGAAAACCTCAAACTATGTAAAAAAAATAAAAAAAATAAAACATTTTCCTCACATTTCTGTGGTGGAAAGTTCTGGAATCTGCGTAGATCCACAAATGTCCTACCACTCAGCGTTCCCCCAGGTCTCCCGATAAAAATGGTACCTCACTCGTGTGGGTGGGTCAAGTACCCGCGACAGGCAAGGGCCCAAAACGTATTGAAGAGACATCAAAATTAGCTATCACAAATCAACCTGGTTTTGCAAGGGGGTCACCTGAGTTTTTGCCCCCGGGCTCGGCGGCCATCGTGGTAAACTACCAAACCCACACATTTCTGAAAACTAGACACCCGGGGGAGTCCAGCGAGGTATGGCTTGCGTGGACCCACCAACGTTTTCCTACCCAGAATCCCCTGCAAACCTCAAATGTAGCTGAAAAAAATCAAATTTTTCTCAAATTTCGGTGTGGGAAAGTTCTGGAATCTGCGTGGATTCACAAATTTCCTACCACCCAGCGTTCCCCCAGGACTCCCGATTAAAAATGGTACCTTACTCGCGTGGGTGGGTCAAGTACCCGCGACAGGCAAGGGCCCAAAACGTATTTACTCGGGAGACTGAGGGGAACGCTGTGGAGTAGGACATTTGTGCCGGCACAGTGATTCCACACAAAAATATGTGGAAAATGTGGGTTTTTTCAGGTAAATTTGAGGTTTGCAGGGGATTCTGGGTAGGAAAACGTTGGGGGATCCACGCAAGCCATACCTCGCTGGACTCCCCCAGGTGTCTAGTTTTCAGAAATGTTTGGGTTTGGTAGTTTCCCAAGATGGCCGCCGAGCCCGGGGCCAAAAACCCAGGTGACCCCCCTTGCAAAACCAGGTTGTTTTGTGTTAGCTAATTTTGATGTCTCCTCAATACGTTTTGGGCCCTTTCCTGTCGCGGGTACTTGACCCACCCACGTGAGTGAGGTGCCATTTTTATCAGGAGACCTGGGGGAACGCTGGGTGGTAGGAAATTTGTGGATCCATGCAGGTTCCAGAACTTTCCCACACAGAAATTTGAGAAAAATGTGAATTTTTTCCAGCTAAATTTGAGGTTTGCAGGGGATTCTGGGTAGGAAAATGTTGGGGGACCCACGCAAGCAATACCTCGCTGGACTCCCCCGGGTGTCTAGCTTTTAGAAATGTGTGGGTTTGGTAGTTTCCCAAGATGGCTGCCGAACCCGGGGCCAAAAACCCAGGTGACCCCCCCCAACCCCACTTGCAAAACCAGGTTGCTTTGTGACAGCTAATTTTGATGTCTCCTGAATACGTTTTGGGCCCTTGCCTATCGCGGGTACTTGGGCCACCCACATGAGTGAGGTACCATTTTTATCGGGAGACCTGGGGGGAATGCTGGATGGTAGGAAAATTGTCAGAATATTATGACACAGTAATGCAAGAAAAATGCGTGACTATAGTCACGTTTTGAGGTTTGCATGGCATTGTGAGTAAAAAAAACTTGTTGGGATCCATGAGAGGCACACCACCCAGCACTCCCCATTTGTTTTGCTTTACAGAAATATCTAAAGTTGATCAATTTTCCCTAGAGACAAGACTACACCTTAGCACAGAAAGACAGATGAGACAAATATGACTGCCTATCCATCTGTTCCTCAAGTACACACACATACTGGTTGGATTTGGCACGAGGATGAGTGAAAGGTTCAACATACATATTTTATTAACAAGAGATTTCACAAAAAGGAAATGCACTGTTAATAATATAAAGGTTAAAAACCTGAACCAATGACTCACAGCTCGTGAGCTGTAAAGCCACAACAAGGCACCACCCTCTTTACAGGCCATTAACACACCTTTCATACGTGACACACACTTTCACACCACCAGCTGCGGCCCCAGCACATTACAACACTCACATCCACAGACAATGTGGAGACAATGTACACCCTGGCAGAGAGAGACAGAAAAGACAAATATTACTTCAAAATGAACAATTCCTTAAGTACTCACACATACTGGTTGGATTTGGCACGAGGGTGAGTGAAGGTTCAGAGCATAAAATTCTATTAACAAGAGATTTCACAAAAAGGAAATGCACTGTTAATATTTAAAAGCTTAAAAACCTGAACCAATGACTCGCAGCTCGTGAGCTGCAAAGCCACGGCAAGGCACCAACCTCTTTACAGGCCATTCACACACCTTTCATATGCATATGTGACACACAAGACCATTCACACCGCCAGCCGCTGGCCCAGCACATTACAACATTCACATGAACAGACAGCGCCATTCAAGGGCCCATCACTTTCATACTCCCACATGACTGAGACAGCAATCACACCGGCTGGTGGTTGACATAGTGTGTGCAGTGGCGTTTGACTAGCAGAGTGTGTAATGACCAGCACCAAGTCACTACTCACACACTGCCAGCCAAATGCTAGCCCACGCACATCGCCAGCCAAGCACCAGCCTACCCACACCGCCAGCCCACGCATACCGCCGGCCAATTGCCAGCCCACACACACTGCCAGCCAAGCGCCAGCCCACGCACACCGCCAGCCAAGTCCCAGCCCACGCACACCGCCAGCCAAGCACCAGTCCACGCACACAGTCATCAAATTTTTTCTTAACAAGAAAGAAAACACAAACCAATTGGAACAAGATACAAAACAATAACTACAAAAACAACAGCGGTAACTAAAGACATAATTCTAATGCCAACCGTGAAACTGAACAACGACTATATAAAACCATACAGACCAGGCAGTACACTATTAGACTCACGGTTGCTCCCAATAACTCTTTGAGTGTGATACAATCTGAAACATGTGGGCACACACAGCCCAGGATTAGAAGGACAATCGGCACAGTGCATACGACTCTCCTTCCGCATACCTCTCCGCAAACAGACTCTACATCTCTTACAGAGATTGTTTTTTTTAGGCGTGGGAGGAATTAAATCAGGAAAGTGGCGATCTTTCAATCTAGCCAAATCCTCCACCACTCCAACTCTAGGAACACTTGCCTGTTCCACTACAACAAGGCTGCCTATCACAGACTCCTGAAACTGAACAAAAGTCATCTTTGATGCAGGAGAACAGTCCTTGAACACAACAAAAGCATTAAAAGTTGCTAAATTGAAGAGATGGATGGCCAACTTCTTATACCAAATGTAAGCCTTACGAACAGCAGAGTAAGGTTCCAACCTCTGATCTACTCTATCGACACCACCATGTGCTTATTGTAGTCTACATTGCACACAGGTTTGCACACTTCAGCAACCTGACCCCAAACAGTCACAGGTGTAGTACTGTCATCATGGATGGTAGTCAGCATGTACACATCCCTCCTGTCCACAAATTTTACAGCTAGCAGTTCCTCACTACGCAAGGCACTGCACTGTCCCCTCTGAAGCTTTTTGCAAACAAGCTCTTTTGGGTAACCTTTACGGTTAGAGCGGATTGTGCCACAAGCAAAAATGTCCACTTTGAACAATTCCTTAAACAGTTGCACAGCAGTGTAGAAGTTATCAAGGTACAAATGGTGACCTCTGTTAAACAGTCCTCTAGCAAGTTCCCACACAATTTTCTCTGAAACTCCAAAAGTGGATGGACAACCAGGGGGGTCAATAGTGGAATCCCTACCAGTGTACACCCGGAAATTATAGACATATCCTGTCCTACTCTCACACAACATATACATCTTAATTCCATAACGTGCCCTCTTGCTAGGATGTACTGCCTAAAAACCAAACGGCCCTTGAACAGGACCAAAGACTCACCAACAGCTATTTTTTCCCTGGAGTATAGATCTCTGAAAATCGGTCTACAAAGGGATCAAGAACAGGCCGAATTTTAAAAAGACGGTCACATTCAGAGTGATCTCGTGGCAACGCCATAGCATTATCAACAAAATGCAGCATCCGAAGCAAAATTAAATACCGATCACGACTCATAATTGCAGGAAATATGGCCGTTGCCATCAAGGGACTGGTAGACCAATATGAAGCCATGGACGGCTTCCTTATCAAGCCCATCAAAAAAGTCAAACCCAAAAACTTCATCTCATCCAGATTTGTGGGAGTCCACCGGGAAGCTCTAGAGCGGGGCCTAAGTCTGGCACTGTTGTCCCTCAAAAACTGTTCAGCATAAAAATTAGTCTGCTCAACAATCTCAGCCAAAAATACATCATCCATAAACAACTGAAAAAAACTGTATAGGCAAAACATTTTCACAATCCACCCTACACCCTGCATCACCACTAAAGGCAGGCAACATCGGCTGCACCATGTTTGGATCAACCCAGAGTCCAGCACTTCCAGTAGCAAGCCTTGCAGCCCCAGGCTGCAATCCTGATGTCTCTTGCTGCACCATCAACACATCAGTGTCCTCCTCTAAAACAGGCAGTTCATCCGCACTGAGAGTAGCTTCATCCACACTGTGAGAGTAGCTTCATCATCAGATGATTCCTCATGGACAGAAAACTCACTGCTAGTATCTTGCACTCCCTCCTCTCCCTCAGACGCACTGTCAGTCTCATAATCCTTCTCAGAGGAAGATTCAAAAAGCATACCAACCACCTGCTGAGCAGTAATTCTACGGCTAGCCATAATCCTTACTAATAAAGGCAACTTGTCAAACAAGTCAACAACAACAAACACTTTGTAAAATAAGTAATAAACAAAATGTGGCTTTATCACAAAGACCTATATACTCCAAAACTATACCACTCACCTGCCAGAAGCAGCTAGACTCACCACCACCTACTCTGCACAGACACAGTAAGGATCAACAATATCCCACTAAAAAAGAAAATTACACATAAGACAATGCAAAACACATTGCAAAGAATTTCATGCTCAAAACACTAACTAAATATGCTGCCATTATGACACCACTTACAAAAAATTCATTCATGCATGACAATAATACTCATTTGGAGTAAACACAACAAAAATGGTTTTCTTACCAAATAAATGCAACTACGCAAAACTGCAGAACAACCACTGCCGAAACCGAAAACAAGAATCAAAATCTTGGCACTAGAATAAATAGGAGAAATAAAACATTGCAATCACATATGCAAATAATGCACCAGTCCACACACAATCCACCAGCCAGGCTAAGGGGTAGGTGCGCCTAAGAGTATTAGACTGATCTGCCCCCAAGAGGGGCAGAAACAGCCAAAATATTCATTCCCGTAAAAGGGGAGCAACCCTTGCCCCAGAGGCCACTCCCCAACACCAAAATTTAAAAAACCCTGGTGTCTAGTGGCTTCTGCCCCCCTTGGGGACAGATGGGCCTAAAAACATATGGCTGATCTGCCACCCAAAGAGGGCAGAAATGGCCACAATCATCCTCCCATAAAGGAGAGCAACCCTTGCCCAAGGGGCCGATCCCCAACAACATTTTAAAAAAACCCTGGTGTCTAGTGGCTTCTGCCCCCCTTGGGGACAGATGGGCCTGAAAACATATGGCCGGTCTGCCCCCAAAGGAGGCAGAAACGGCCACAAGAATCAACCCATAAAGGGGAGCGACCCTTGTCCAAGGGGCCGCTCCCCAACATAAAAAAAAAATAAATCCATGGTGGCCTAGTGGCCATACAAAAAAAAGATCAGCCGATCTGCCCCCCCAGGGGGGCAGAAACTGCCAAAATATTGCTCCCCACAGGGGAGCAACCCTTGCCCAATGGGCCACTCCCCACAAATAAATCCCTCGTGGTCTAGTGGGCCCGATTTGTTTAAAAAATGGCGAGATCTGCCCCCCTGGGGGGCAGACACAGCCAAAAACATTGCCCCCAAAGGGGAGCGACCCTTGCCCAAGGGGCCACTCCCCACAAATAAATCCCTCGTGGTCTAGTGGGCCCGATTTGTTTAAAAAATGGTGAGATCTGCCCCCCTGAGGGGCAGACACAGCCACAAACATTGCCCCCAAAGGCCCAATTTAAAAAAACAAATGCGAGATCTGCCCCCCCATTGCCCCAAAGGGGAGCGACCCTTGCCTAAGGGGCCGCTCCCCGCAAACAATTAATTAGATGCACATGTTTAAAAAAAAATAAAAAAAATCCTGGTGTCTAGTGGGTATTTCTGCTGAACGATCGCACGATCGTGCAGCAGGAGTGCCCAAAAGAGGCATGGGGAGAAAGGAAAACCCTTTCCTTTCCCCCGATGCCTCTTTTGTTAAAATGCCCCCCTCCCCCGAGGAGAAGCTTACCTCCTGTTTAAAGGACGCGCTGGAAGCAAATGGCTTCCAGTGCGTCTGGTATACTCTGACAGCAGCGCGCCTTGCGTGCTGACGTCATTAGATGACGTGGAGGGTAGGGCGGGGGGAGTCAGGGGAAGAGCTTCCCCTGCCTTCCCCGGTGGGGGCAACGTAAAGGGAGGTCCACGTGGGGAGCACCAGCACTTTCCTCGTGGGTGGCTGCTAGGACGGCTGGGAGCCGTCCGACGCACACACCCACCATAACGTCGGACGGCTCCCGGCCGTCCAATGCACGGAAAGGGTTAAAAGTTCAGCTAGAGATTTTAGGAAGGTTTTAGCTGCTGTGTTAGTCTATACCCCTGCCCAATAGAGAACATACTTGATATGCATGATTGCAGCGATGCTGGTGATACCAAGTTCAAGTCTAAGCGCATCCATCAGGGTCCCTGGACCCAAGCGCAGCATGTGCCACAACATACAATTCTCTGATTTTTGTAAGTTAGCAATTTGCCTATATCCCCACAGTTCTGCCCTGTATAGAGTGGCAACTACTGCATTCATACCATATGCTTGAATTATTGATTTCATTGATTCTGCACCCAGTTTGCATCACAGGATGGCTCCACTACTTTGAAATAGCACTGCGAGTTTCTTCTCCAACTGCTTGCTCTAGGATAGCTTATTATCAAAGCAGATACCTAAATGGTCAAAGTTTTGTACACGATTCAGATTTTTTTCCTGAAGTAAAATATTCGGTTTCATCTATATTTGGGTACAGAACCAGGAACTTAATTTTCTCAATGTTGATGTTAACTTTTTAGTTGTGCAGTAATGTTGGAAGCCTCGTAATAAACGATGTGTGGCAATTTCTGTTTGAGCCATCAATAGAGTGTCATTAGAAATAGAAGGATAGAAGCTTTTTCGCCTCAACTTTTTGGAATGTCTGTTTGTATGGCTTGAAGACGTCTCCCAATTCATTGATATACAGGTTGAATAACATTGGGGCTAACACGCATCCTTGGCATACGTCCGTCTGAATTAGGAACTCTGTAGTACAATCCCTATTCACACCATATCCCACTCTGGCCTTAGTGTCATGGCAGAGCTTACTAGATTAAGAGACCATGGAACACTGATTAGAGTACTCCATAATAGGTTTCTGTCAACTGAATCCATCGCCATTTTCAGGTCCACTGGTCAGTCTTATTAAGTTGCATTGAATTCCAGTTCAAACACTTAATTGAAGAACTCTTTGAAATTCTGAATGAGAGAATGGGGCTGAATGGCTCAGTCCTGAGCTGGTTCTACTTATATTGGACAATTAGAAGCAGTGTATAAAAATGTCTGAGTTCCTTTCCAACCCTGTGTCATTTTTTAAGGTGTTCCCCTATCCTCTAGTCTCTCTGCTCCTTTCTATCATATACATGGATCCGCCATCCTCCATCTAATACACCTCCAACATCACACATAATTTCATTGCTGACAATATGCAGCTCTTTCTGAGACACTTCTACTGAGAGAACGTGGAAAATGGCCAATATCTTTGAGAATGTTCAAACATAGATGTTGCATCACCACCTGAAACTAAATCTTCTGAAAACTGACTTTCTTGTGCTATTTCCAACGAGCTGCACTATCCTGATTCAAACTCTGACTTCGTACTAAACTGTGACTTTTTGTTTGTGCATTGCAAATTCCCTGGGCTGAAACGTTGTTAAAATCGCCAATATTCAAGCACACATCAATACAGTGGTAAAAAAGGCACAATGTCAACTTAGATCCCTCCTTGGAATCAAGTCTTTTATCTCGAATACAGGTTCTTAGTCAAGACTTGACAACAGAAACTCCTTACAAGTAAGGATTCTGATTCTGCACTTTGCTCCTTTCAAAGTAGCCCTCTCTGCACCTGCAAAGCTAGCACCGGGTACCTGAAAGTTTCACCACATCTGAATTAGCTGCCAATTGAAGCAAAAAACATCTTTAAACTTGCTTTTATCGAGCCTAAACCCGTTTCCGAAACACCCAACCACCTTATCCAAAAATCTCAGGTGGACAACTCCTCCTTAGAAGTAGAGACAACCTCTGCTTTGAACCACCATGATTGAAGGCAACAAAAAGCCTAAAACAATAACTCTCTGGAAGCGCTTGTACAGGGTGGTAATAGGAACAATCCCGTCCCCTGGCGTATTTGAAAAAGAATTGAAAACCATACTTCTTCAACATCATTTCCAAGCCTAAATAATCATCGCCATTGATGAATTTTTTGATAATAACACTTTTCATTTAATAGTGTGATATCCAGTTATACTATTCTCTCTTTATTCACTAGCCACCTTATCTAGCTAGATGCTGTATAAATACTTTGTTATATTTATGGGTGGTATATTGTATGTTTGTTTTCACAATTTGATACATGCATGAAACTGAGTGTAAAGCGCTCTGCCACCCACTTTGTCCTGTCCATGCTATATTAAGACTACCAATGAATAAAACCTTTACAATTGCAAGACACCCTCTGTGGGGAGCATCGGAGGGAGGGTAGTACGGCGTTGTATGAACCCTGATATGGCCTGAGCTCATTAGGACAGATACCATGCTTATGTGCTCTTGTTTAAAGGTTGCATGATAACTTTTCAATTGATATTTCTGTGGCAGATTGAAGACCAGCTGCTGAAGTGTAATAAGGTCTATGAACGGAGCAAACAGCGTATTCGACTGAGGGAAGTCGGATACTCGGGTTTGGGACTACTCCTAAATGAAGCCCCTGTAACCACTACACTCATGAAATGTCTTCTCCGACAAGTACTTCATGCAGGTGACTTAGATGTGTGAGAGGAAATGTACTTTTAAGACATGTTTTCAATTTTAATTTCTTTAGGTAACACAGCATGTTTTCTGCAGTTCACTTTCATATACCTTAATAGTCTCTCAGTATCTGATGACATTACCAGTTTGTGTTGGAGACATGACTGGTTTCCTCTATGGTTTGTTTTCTCCTGCAGATCCTGTTGTAAACTATAGGGACCTAGTAGCAGTGGTGCATCTAGCGCACAGAGCGGATCTGTCTGTTCGGTTGGCTATCTGCAGAAAGGTTAGTTTTCTTTCAGAACTTCAGTAACCCTTCACTCAAAATAACTCTCAGCATTTGTGATCAAATTTTATGAAAAAATAACGTGGGTGGATATTAAAACAGGGTTTTCTTTGAATATGTATGACTTATGATTTTACAAAAGGCAGTCCAAGACAGCATATCCCTTTATGTGGTGCCATCTAAGAAGTTTCCGACCTTGCACCCAACAGTCATGCTGCATTTTAAGTGTCTGTGGAAGAATAAAACTGACAGACTGATAAACTCATAACTTGGTGAAATAGGTTTTGATTGACACAATGCTGCACACATTTGTATACACTTAAAAATACAGCAGTCACTATAAATGCTAGGAAACAAGTACTGCACTTCACAAGAACCAAATAAATATTCTACATTCTAAATGCTAAGTTGTCATTTGGGTGTTTTGTCCAGCTGAACAATGTCATTGTTTTGTGAAATTGGAAAGCTTTTTTGTAGGGACTTGTAAATGTACTGCATAAATGAAAAAAAGTCAAGCAAATTAGTTTAAAATACCTTAAACGAATGCAGCACCACTACTTTACAACTCATATTCCGGTCCTGTTTTAATTCGGGGGAAATTTACATACTGTATGCAGTGGCGCAAGCACAAAAGTGTTTGAAGACACAGGAATTTCAAAGGGCACATGTACAAGTAAATAAGAGAAATATGATGAAGGGGTGGGTGTCAGGAAAGATATTGTTAGAAATGAATATAAGATTGAACAGTGTTGTAATTTTCCTTCTGCTTAAGATGACCTTCTCTATCAGTTCTATCCAAGAGCACATTTTGAAAAATTATAACATTTGGACTTAGCAGCGCTTTTTAATCTCTCTCTCTCTCACACACTAGGTGTTGCAGCTGATGCAGTCCCAGCCAGACGCAGCACACCAGATTTCACAGCAGTTAGGCTGGCAGGAGACGCTGGTTAGGCTCTTCTTGAAAGAACATTGTGACACCAAGAATGGTCCCAGAGAAAGTAAGAGGTATTCCAGAGAAGATGCTGTTGACAGGAGGCTCTGTGATGAAGAGCTGCAAAAGCACAATATTGACAATAAAAATGTAGATAAAGTTGACAGTTTTGCCACAGCTAATGCTGCTTATCAAACGTGGATCTCAGAGGACTCCAAATTTCCTGAAACAAGTAACCAGACTCCTTATGAGCTGCAACATCAAGAAGATAACTCTTTGAGTGAAACCCCTCTCATTACAGAGGATCTGGAAGAACCCTGGCTTAGTGATCCTTCCCATCTTAGTTTGAACCTTGCCCCCTATGGATTGGCTGACATTGGGAACCAAACATCAGCCAGTTTACCCAGTACTCCATCGCCACTGGAAGCTTCCAAAACCTTTGCAGTGACGCAGCCTGATCGAGAGACCAATCATGTAAACGATGCAAGCTTTGGTGATGAATTTACTTTCAATGAAAAGTATGAAAACCGAGAGGTAATTATTACCATGACACTTGTACGTAATACTGCATTTAGATCCAGTGCATTTTGAGTGAATTAAAAATGGTGGCTTTCTCCAAAAGATTTGGAAGGATGTTCCAAGTGAGCTAGCATCAATGACAAGGACGTCATGCTTATTTAACTGTACAATAGGTGTCATTGCGTTAGCCATGTCATAGTTTTTACTAGCGAGAAAGCACTTCGTGGTAATCAAATGGTGTGAGCCATTCAGTGCCTTCATTTCTTCTATGATCCCATCACCTTTGAGCCTCTCAATCTCTTGCTTCATTTCTTCCCTTACCGCAATAGAACATTCCTCACCTTACAACATACAGGTTGCGCGTTGGCCCTCCAATGTATCTTGTGCTCGTAGCCTTCTAGACACCCTAAACCCGCCTTAGTAATGTTCGGAAAGTCTTTCTTTATTTCATGCAAAAATTTCTCATTAAAAGTCATCCGTTGTGCTTTGCACGCGTGGATTCGGATCCCATCCTCGTCGCCAGTGTGGTAATTAAAGAAACACTCGAGTCCAGATGAGAAAGTTATAGAAGATGGGCTCTTTATTCATAGGAAGATCTCATCCAACTGCCCCCTGGCATTGCCTCACATTCCAAGTCAGCGCTACACATTCTTATTGACATGCTGACATTCCTCTTGGAAGGTCAGCTACAACACACTTCTTGTTGAGTGTCGGTGCTGATACCTGGGAGAAGTGAAACATTGCTTTTCTCTCACAAAGATGGTTTCTAGAATGTAGCACAAGGATGGGGATGACTTACTAAACATAAAGCACAGAGGAAAATTAAGAACTGCAAACTTAAGATCAAAAAGTAGAGTGCATGTTAAATTTCTTCAGGTGCCTGATGTTAAAGAATACTATGTGCAGATAAACTTGAAGCAAATACTTCCACTTACCTGTTCTGCTCACTCTACTCATGTGTGTTACAAGCTTGGAAATATTGTAGAGACTCTTTAAATATTTAAAACTATATAAATAAAAAGTAAAGCCGCTAATATTCAATAGAGATATCAGTATGTTTATCTAAAGGTATGCCAGGGCAGTGGCAGCCAAATTCCCCATTAACAATAGCTGTATTTTTTGCAATGTTGTGTAATTATGCTGGTCCCTGTTGCTTGACAATAGAATCAACCAGAGAGTTAAATTGGGTGAAGGCGAGTGTATAGGAATGTTGATAAATAAGGAGAGGCGCCTGCAGGGAAAAGCATTTCTAATATTATCTGTTGAAATACTGTGCTCGAAAAACACCTTTTGAAGAATCAAATGCCATGTTATTGTGGCTGATTTCCATTGATGTTACCAATGATTTCCCTGGATAGTCTCTGTAATGATTTTACTTGCATCTGTAACACACCTAGGCTTCCAAAGTAGTCCATCATTCAGTCAGCAACCTTAACTAACTGTGAAGTTCTCCAAGGGGATTTGATGAAATTAAGAATGCAGACGTTCTCTGGAACTTGGGTACAAATTTGTACACTGCATGTTCAGGAGTAGAACATGTTGAACAATATGCACACTAGTCGTTCTTAATCACAACCATGTAAAATATAGACGTTAGCCATATTAAGGGTGCATATTTGTTACAGTGGATCCATAGCAATTTAAACTGCTTCATAATCTGCTGTGTAGAAAAGCATTACTGATAATGCGGATGTCTGAGTTGTATTACTCCATCTGAACACTTGGACACATGCAGAATAGACATTGCAAAAACACCCCACTCAGTTTATACAGGAAATGATATCTAAAGGCAGACTAAATGTTTCATTGATGATTTCAACAGGACACGAAACAAATACACATAATTTAACTATATAGCATTTACTTTACACATTCAAAACACTGCACTTTCAGATATCCCATATTGTCTTGTTCTGCCAATATGCTGTTCTATTGTGTAATATTTCCACATTCTAGGCACCCGCTGTAAAGAACTGGGCTTATGTTGCAGTTACCCCCTCCACCCTTAATTTATGCCCCCTTTTTAGCTGCTAGATACTGATTTTCCAACTCTGACAGTGCACTGAGGCCTGCTAACCAGATGTTGGGATCCACTATATAATCCAACAAGTGCACTTTACCCTCTCTCAAAGAGTTTGTACAGAGCCATGCACACACACTAGCTGAGCTGCGGCAGATCAGGCTGCTATCATCTGTACAAAAGGAGCATCTTTAGGTCCTCAACATTCTCCCCGGACAGACAGCATCTCCTTCTGCATCTTTCCCACCTTTCCCTGTTCTGGAAGCTAGCAGCTCCAGTTACATTGCAAGTGCTCCAGTGTGTCCTCTACTACACATGTTTATCGTCCCTCTCAGGTACTGCATGGGCTACCCACACAAGACTCCCTTGCATGAGGGGTGAAGCTTTAGTTGGGCTAGACTATCATAAATGCCATAATTGTCACTTTATGCTGTTGATGGTGAGGAGATATTTCATTCAATTAAGGTAACAGCGGACAGTGGTCTGTCATATAAAAGAAAGCCTATGACTCCTGTGACTCTTGGGTGCTTCCGCAGCCTCATTCAGCTAGTTTGTTGCTCCCGAAGGCTGAGACAGGGCCACAGTGTCAACCTTAGAAGGTAATCGCAGAGCTGAACTGCTCTAATCAGTGCCTTTGTTTGTCATCCTCTGGCTTCGCCAAGCATGCAGACCTTTAGAGTTGAAAGCTGTGCTATAACTGTGGTACAACAACCATAGTGATCAACCATCCATTTAAATAACCTAGTGAAAATGTAAATCTACATCTAGGCTACAGGTTATGTGGGTAGCAGTGATGCCATTTTAGAGCTTTGTTAAATGAAACCCAGATCAAAGAGATGGCTCGGTCCTTCTTCAAATGAAGTGTAAACATGATGTGCAACAATTAACAAACTTACACACCTTTGAAAACTGGATATTACAATCTAAAGGAATTCCTGCTAATATTCCAATTTGGTAATTGTTTTTACATCACAGTTAATTTGAGTTAGTTTCATGAACATGGTACACAACAAACCAATGAATTAAATTATAAATAATTAAATGTTTTTATAAGATTTCCCTCAGGTCTCGGAGGTCAGCCCTCATGTGAAGTTGGTGAGGTGTTCTCTTTTGTCCTTTTTCTGATGCCTAAAAAACAGTCCATGTTTTGCCAACCTGAAAATACCGACACTCAAACTTGTCGATCCTTAACACTTCAAAATAGTAACCGATTTCCCTCACAGCAATTCACATGTGCAACTGTGGCCCCCATAAATGTAACCACCCGACTAGTAGATGCCCTAAAATGAAGATCAGACGACATCCATGTTGCACTGATTCCAGAAGGCACCCATTTCATTGAGGCTTCCCCTTTCGCATGAGCTCTTAACCACCATAAATCTAAAACATAGCAGATCTATTATTATAGATGAAACCGCTTCAAACATCTCTTCATATAGTCCTTGAGTCGCCCTTTCAGCATCAAACCTACCATCATCTAATCCACCTGCCAAGCTCCCACACATGCCCTTAACTCATTTTCCATTGCCATCAATATAGAGTGGGAGAGCACCCAGTTAAATTAGCACTGGACTTTTCACGGATGTGAGTCTTTAGTAAGGCCCATTGTGGTAGATGCAGTCCTTTCATTGGGTCGAGCCTAGCGGCAGCGCGCATGCACTGCTCGCTCTGCGAGACTGCTGTAGTAGAGTATGGGAGAGAAGCCGCGCCCACTCTCCTCCCATATTTTTCATTGGCTTGTGTCATTGTCTTTTGTAAATCCTGCCTTCTGATTTGTTAATAGGCTTGTTAGTACCTCCTTAGTACGGCCTTGTCTTCATTTGTACCCTCCCATCCCGACTGGCCCGTTTACTTCGGTTGTTACACAAGACCTGTTATTTAGTCTGTAAGCACTATAGCACTATTTACTTTATCGAGTTTCTCTTACTGCAGGCTGGACATGCGCTGCTTCAGCTGAAACCGCTTGTGTTTTTTTAAGCAGCACGGCCGCCCCTGTAACACGGGCGCCTGCTTTCAATCACTTTAACCACCATGGTCTCGTGTCTGTTTCAACTCCCCCCCCCCCTCCCCCCCCAAGTAAAATGGAATCTGAAAGAGACACGTTAGTGATAGATTCCTTACCTTAGAATATCCCCAGGCGTCAGCCTGGATCCGGAAAGTTTTTCGTCAGCAGTACCCCTGCGCGTCGGTAGGCGTCGTCGTAGGACTCCGCGTACGTCGCTGGCGTCGTAGCCGCCGAGATGACGTCGTCGGAGCTACTTAGACGCGCCCACGCGCGCTGACGTCAGTTCTTTCTTTTTCCGCGCCAGCAAGCGCAGATCCGAGAGAGAGCGGTACTCCTAGTTAATATTTTAACTTGGTTTCTGAGAACTTGTTTCTCTTGTTTTGTCGAGTACTCGACTCCTGGTGCAGTAGGGATGCCTGGGTTTAAATCCGGTAGGACCTGCCGTCGGAACATGTTGACGGACCCGCACGGCATATGGCTCTTCTGCTTGGGGCACGCCCATGACTCCGAGGCGTGCCCCGATTGTCGGGCCATGGTGCCGAAAGCTTTGCGGGAGCGTTCCCGAAAGTTGTTGGAGGCCCGGCACTCAGTTCCGCGCCCATCAAGGTCCCACTCCGGTGGGAGGTCAGAGGACCGGTCGCGGAACCGACACCATCGTTCGTCGGAATCGGGGACAGGTAAGTCACGGCGCCATAGGAAGTCGAAGAAGCGACGTCGCTCTTCGTCTACCCCTCACCGGTCGCGGGACACGGTGGAGGGGGTGGGTGGTCACTCCCCCGCAGCTCCGTTGGAGCCTCCGTTGTTGCTGCGGCCTACCCGCCTTTCCAGGGCCCGCACACGACTCCGGAACAAATACAGGTCTTCCTGTCGGCCATGGGCCGTTTGTTGCCCCATCGGGTCCCTCCGGCGCGCCTTCAGGCCCCGTGAACCCGTTGGGTGGTTCTGCCCCCGTGCCGCCGCCTTTGGCCCCGGCTACGCCGGCAAGATACCCTGGAGCGGCCTCGGCGCCACCGCTGGCTCCGGCCTGCCAATGGCTCCAGCCACGGCGCCGTTGCCTCCACGGCCGGGCTACGTCGAGCCTGGATTGGCCTCTTCTCCACCGCTTCCTAGTCCGGGAGGGGCCATTTTATCCCTTTCCCGGGCTCCTCGTCCTTCTCGGCCTCTCAAACAGCCCACGGACGACGGCAATGACTGGGAGGGGTCTGAGGATCCTCTCACAGCTCAGTGTGAGCATGAATCAGGGGGATGACAATGGGGAGGATCCAGGCAATCTGGATTTTTCTCTGGTAAACTGTTCCCCTTCTTCCGTGGCTACGGAAGACGTTGGAATATTTTATGTTGTGTTACATGGGGCGGCCGGGGCTCTTCACCTCGAGCTCCCGACAGTGCCTATCAGCACCAATCTCCTCCGAAGTGTTGCACACAATGGCCTCCTCGGCAGAGCCGCTACTGTCCCTGTCACGACCCACTTCCAGACGTTTCTTTACACGCCTGGTCCCAACCTAACACAGGGGCTCTTGTGGGTGACCCCAGTTTCCTCACTCAACACCCAACGCCGAGAAGTCTGGGTGTCCAGGCCTCTGCCTCTCCAGGCGCATTCCCTTCCGCACCTCCGGATCGGGATTCCAAACCACTAGAGCAGTTGGACAAACAGATCTTCCACTTCCGCCAGTTAGACTGCGGTCGGTGACTGTTGCTTGCCTTTTGGGTCGCTGTTCCCACACTGTGTGGGACACAGTGGCGTCGGTGCTGCCTCACTGTCCGGCGAAGGCTCGGGCGGTGCTTTCCCAAGCCATTACCGAGGGGAGAAATGCGACATAATTCACTATCCGTTGTGCCCTTCACACCGCTAAGTCCCTCGCCTGGGAAAGTTCCACAAAAGTGGCACTCCGCCGTTAAGCCTGGCTCAGAAGGCTTCTCGGGAGATGTCAGGACCACCTTGTTAGGCATGCCCTTTGATGGCACGCACTTCCTTGGTGACAAAGCGCATTCCACGTTGGCGCGCTTTAAGGACTCTCGGGCAACGGTCCAGTCCTTGGGACTTTCCACCACGCGCAGTCTCAGCGCAGCCGCGGATGAGGGTCCCCCTGCGGTGGGTCACGGGGCCAGCGGGCGGGTCAGTCCACCACTGCCCCGGTCGCCACGGCCTCCAAACCTTCTTAGTCCGGTGTTTCAGGCCCACCTCACGCCACTGGGCGGCAAATTTTACCATCGCCTCCTCCACTGGCGCACCGTCACTTCGGACAAGTGGGTTCTGCAGATAGTCCGAAAGGGCTCCTCCCTCCCCTTCGTGACTACCCCTCCAACCATGCCTACTCCGTTCCACCGCATATCGGGGGCTCACTTCCAACTACTCCAGCAGGAAGTTGCGGCCCTCTTGGCCACGGGGGCCAACGAGCGCGTTCCAACGCCCACAGTGGGTCGTGGTTGTCATTTCCCACTACTTCTTGCTTCCAAAGAAGGACACAGGTATGCGTCCTCTCTTCACCCTCCGGAATGTCAATCGCTTCCTCGGGACGGAGAAGACAAGGATGCTGATTTCCCCTAAGACGCTCCTCTTCATCGGAGCGGTTCTGGACACGGCGCGCTTTCGGGTTTCTCTTCCCAAAATGCGAGTCTGGGACATTCGGGCTATAATTCCGATCTTTCAGCCCTTGTCCTGGGTTTCGGTCAAAACCACACTAAGGCTGCTGGGCCTCATCTCATCCTGCATCTTGCGGATCCCTCAATCCAATTGATGTATGCGGGCTCTGCGGTGGGACCTGCAGTTACAGTGGACGCAGCATCAGGGACACCTGTCCGTCTACGTCCGGATCTCGGAGGGCACTGCACATCACTTGCAGTGGTGGCTCCCCAACCAGCGTTGGGTCAGCGGCAGATCCCTCTCCTTTCCCCAACCGGAGCACACAGTGGTGACAGACGCGTCCCTCCTGGGTTGGGGCGGCCACATGGGAGAGGTGGAGATCAGAGGCCTCTGGTCTCCGGCGGAGTCCAAGCTCCATATCAACCTTTGGAGCTCAGGGCGATCCTACTTGCACTGAAAGCATTCCTTCCCTCTGTCAAGGAGAGAGTAGTGCAGGTGTTCACGGACAACACCACCGCCATGTGGCACTGCAACAAACAGGGCGGGGTGGGGTCGTCGACCCTATGTCAGGAGGCTTTACGTCTCTGGACCTGGCTGGAACGTCAAGGCATTTCCTTGGCGGTTCAACACCTGGCAGGTACCCTAAACGCCAGGGCGGACGAACTCAGCCGCAGGTGCATGTTGGATCACGAATGGCGTCTTCACTCAGAGGTGGCACAAGGTCTCTTTCAACAGTGGGGAGAGCCTTGGTTAGATCTATTCGCCACCGAAGAGAACGCGCAATGTCCGCAGTTCTGCGCGTTGGAGTTTCCAAGGCGGCACTCGCTCGGCGACGCTTTTTGTCGCGAGTGGAGTTCCGGTCTGTTGTACGCCTTTCCGCCTATACCACTTCTACCCAGAGTGCTGAAGAAGGTCAGACGTGACCGGGCCCAAGTCATTCTTGTGGCGCCGGACTGGGCTCGAAGAGTTTGGTATCCCGAGCTACTCAGTATGAGCGTGGATCCCCCGATCCGACTGCCTCTTCGGGAGGATCTCCTGTCGCAGCAACAGGGGACGGTCCTCCACCCGAACCTGTCCAGCCTCCACTTCCTTGCATGGAGATTGAGCGGCGACAGCTGATTCCGTTTGGCTTGCCTCCTGAAGTCTGTAATGGGATTCTGGCAGCCAGGCGTCCCTCCACTAAAACGGTATACGCCTGTCGGTGGAATAAATTTGTGGCATGGTGCACAGCGAAAGCTGTAGATCCTCTTGCTGCCCCTCTTTCTGAGGTCCTATTGTTCCTTCTCTCTTTGGCCCAGCAGGGCTCTGCTCTGGGCACTCTCAAGGGCTACCTTTCTGCTCTTTCAGCCTTTCTTAGGCTGCCTGATCAGCCCTCTCTTTTCAAGTCTCCTGTTGTTAACAGATTTCTCAGAGGCATTACTCACCTTTTCCCTCCTGTTCCTTTTGACATGCCTCAGTGGGACTTGAACCTGGTTCTCACATACTTAATGTGCGCTCCCTTTGAGCCTCTTCATAACTGTCCTTTGCGGTTATTGACTTTGAAAACTGTCTTCCTGGTGGCCATCACTTCCGCTCGGCGGGTGAGTGAGCTCCAAGCTCTTTCCTGTAAACCTCCTTTCCTGGCGATTCATCCGGACAAGGTTGTGCTTCGACCGCATCCCTCCTTTCTACCAAAAGTAGTCTCTGCCTTTCATCTCGGGCAAACTGTGACTCTGCCCACTTTCTTTCCGCCTCCGCACCCTTCAAGGGAAGAGGAGAGGCTCCACCGTCTGGACCCAAAACGTGCGCTTTCGTTCTATCTCAACTGCACACAGCAGTTCCGGGTGGATGACCAGCTCTTTGTTGGCTACGTGGGCGCCAAGAAAGGCCGGGCTGTGCACAAGAGAACTATCTCACGATGGGTTGTCTTGTGCATTAAAGCCCGTTACTCTCTGGCTAAAAAGGAACCTCCGGTTGGGCTGCGCGCCCATTCTACCAGGGCGACAGCAGCTATTACGGCATTGGGACGCGGTGTCCCCCTGCAAGACATCTGTCAGGCGGCCACGTGGGCCTCGTTGCATACTTTCACTAAGCATTATTGCCTTGACAGTCCGGTCCGGAGAGACGGCTTCTTTGGCCGTTCAGTTCTCCGTGACTTTCTGGTGTAATCTCACTTCGCAGACCCACCACTGGGGTTGGTATTGCTTGGGTATGTATTCTAAGGTAAGGAATCTATCACTAACTTGTCTCTTTCAGATGCACAAGTTACTTACTTGTGTAACAATATATCTGTAAGAGACATTAGTTAGTGATAGATTCCTTACCGCCCGCCCATCCTCCCCGTTCTGCGAACTGTTCTCTAGGGTTCAGGTCATCCCTTTCAGGGCCCTAGTTCTATTGCACCAGTAGTCGGTCTCTGGCATGGCGCTGCGCTCCTGGCGCGGAAAAGTTGTGTACAGAACTGACGTCAGCGCGCGTGGGCGCGTCTAAGTAGCTCCGACGACGTCATCTCGGCGGCTATGACGCCAGCGACGTACGCGGAGTCCTACGACGACGCCTACCGACGCGCAGGGGTACTGCTGCCGAAAAACTTTCCGGATCCAGTCTGACGCCTGGGGATATTCTAAGGTAAGGAATCTATCACTAACTAATGTCTCTTACAGATATATCGTTACACAAGTAAGAAACTTGTGCTTTAGAAATGATTAGCGAATTAAGGCATGTGAATTCCAGGTAGCACATAATCGTGTGCTAATGGGCTGAAGCTGACAACAGCACATCTGTGTTACATGTTATCCGCACTAAGCCACCTGACGGGTTGTTTTCAAAAGCCTGTTTTATTAACAACAATACCACCACCACCAATACCACCGCCAACAATACCACCACCAATACCACCACCGCCAATACCTCCACCAATACCACCAACGCCAATACCTCCACCAATACCACCACCACCAGTACCACCACCACCACCACCACCACCACCACCACCATGACCAATACCTCCACGACCAATACCTCCACCACCAATACCACCACCAATACCACCACCACCAATATCAATACCACCACCACCAATCCCACCACCAATACCACCACTACCACCAATACCACCACCACCAATACCAGTACCACCACCACCACCAATAACACCACCACCAATACCACCACCACCATTGCCACCACCACCAATACCACCACCACCAATGCCACCACCTTAAATACCACCAATACCACCACCACCAATACCAATACCACCACCTCAGCGCCTCTCGCTCAATATTAATAGCAGGGGCACTGTACGAGGCCAGAGCTGCAGCCGAGACCATTCCTCCCTTCCTCCATGCCTGCCATAAAGAACAGTCCGCCCTGCACCAGGATGTGATGCCAGGGCCCTACTACAGCTGGAGTGTTTTTAATAGGCCAAAGATAGCAATGACATTACGCAATGACACACTGCACACTCAAATCACGGAGAGGGCAGGAAATAGACCCCCTCCCCCGCTCTTCCTCCTGAGCCGCGACAGTGTAATCACAGAGCGAAAGGTGTTGGAGCGCTTTGTTAGTGTTTATAGCTCAGATCATATGTAACTCTCACTTCACACTTTGTGTCTGTGTAATTTACAACACTTACACATCTTCTTCACTGCACTACTTTGAAGACGTCGCAGGCCAGTCTCTTCATTTGATATTTACAATCTAACAAGCGGTCGAAAAGGGCCTTTATTGCAATGCAATAGGTCTCGCATTTGTGAGAGTTTAAGCTATTAGTATTGTGAATGATGATGCCTTTTATTTATGTTTTAAAACCCAAAACATGAATAAAAGGCATTGTCATTTACAATGCCAATAGCTCAATAGCGTGAATGCGAAACCTATTGCATTGCAAATGCTTGTTTTTTATTTGATTTCAGTCTTTGTTTTAACTGTAAATGCTGATCAATTTTCAGTACCATAATTTTGCACTGCTCCATTTTCACTCCGGTATCTTCCTGTCATCATGATGTTTTATTTTCATTAAAGATTTTACGAGATTTTAAACGATAAACTGCCTAATAAGCCAGTTGTTGCAAATCAACACAGATTGTGATTGCACTCAGATAAGAAAGTGCACGGTTAACTACAGAAGTGTATCTTCAGTAATATCACATAGTATTGAAGTAGATGTAGCCCTTTCATTTCTATTTCTTTTCCACTCTTTAATTAGCAATTAACTATTAATCTGCGTGGCTACTGTAGGGACCATGGGCAGCTTGCAGATTGAGCTACTCCTAGTCCCAGCTGTCTGCTTATTCCTGTCCCCTTTTTGCTTTTTTGACAGCATTCTTTATAGAGGTAATTTATTTTAAAGTACACTTTTAATTGAATCAGTCTTCATATATTATTTAATGTATATGCCACAACACCTGTCCATTGTATTCTTAGTGCCTCTGTGAAAGTAATATTCATTGACATTGTTAAGTGTAAAGACTGTGTTCCTTTTTTCTAGGCAGGCGAGGATGAACTGGTGCAGCTTTTGACAGATATACTCATAGGTGTTCTCTGGAAGGGAATTGACAGGTCTGACGATGCCACGTGGATCGAGAGGGGCCAAGTATTCTCAGCATTAAGCAAGTTGGGAATGTCCAATCAACTACTGCGGCCTTCAGACGAGCTCAAGCTCAAGTGAGTGAGTGCAGGAGTTTTCCACAAAAAGCTTCTGCTTCAGACTGTAAATATACACATAAAGAGAGCAGATCTGAAGGGCGTGGTGAGCTGGAAGTGCAGTAGATTTTCTGTCCACTTCATTATAGCAGTTGACCTGATAATTTGTTTATCTTTTCAGTTATAATTATAAAATTGTACAATGCATTAAGTTGAGGCACAGAGAATATTACCCTTATTCTGCTGTTTTGCGTTGTTGCTTTTTTTATTGTTATTTTAGGAAAATCCAACACATAAGGGCAAAGCCCTAACTTCATGTTATTGTGAAAACCCTTCAAATGATACCAACGATTGCAAAACACAGTGACACATGAACTTAAAGTAAAGCTGGAACACTCTAATAGCCACAGTCTTGACATTTCCAAACTAGTTGTACATGTTGTGATTATTTAAGGGACCTACTAAACCCATAAGCAAATTTGATTACCAGTAGCACCCATATAAAATCCTAAAAAATCTCCTATCCTTCAATATCAACATTTATCTTTAAAGAGGAGTTAAATGTTCAAACCAGAGAGGTGATTTTCCAAAATGTCTTTCACGAGCAGAAAGAGTGGTATGCAAACTAAACTGGTTCCGATAGTTCCTAGTCAATAGTAACATAGCACTTCTGTAGCTTTCCTGTTTTGTAGACCAAATAATGTTGTTGTAGAAAGAGAGGAATAGAAAGGAATGGTTTTCAAGTGCAGTGAAGAGACATGAGTACAAAAAAGAAGAAAAAGTACAGGGAAGATAAACTTCTCTAGCATGCATGTCTGGGCATCCCCAGCCCCCAGACTTCAGTACTATCAGATTGAAATGCACTCTGACCAATACACGCTCTCTTATCAAGCATAAAATTAAATGTTTTTAACCACATAGACACCCATACTCCTGACATAGACTTTTTAATGAAAGTTGGGCTGAGGAGACCTCGAATCCAGATCTAGCAGATGCAATACAAGCAGGATATGCTGTTACTAGGTTAGATCAGGCTGCTAATTTTGGTTGTGGCTTGGCAGTGGTCTATTGTGATCACCTCAAGGTAATCTGTAAACTCGCTACATTAGCAGATAGTGAAGCCCTGTCCTTTAGATGCAAGCAATACAGTAACTTCAACTTTAACAGACTATTGATTTACAGGCCGCCAGGCCTGAAAGCCAATTTCCTAGATGTTTTAGGTGAAATCCTGGAGCCATGTTTGCAGTTGTCTAATTTCACCATATTAGGTGACTTTAATTTCCATCAGGAAAATTCCAAAAGAGAAAATCAGAACAACTAATTGACAATCTGAGTTGTTTCAATCTTATTCTGTTGGTGAATCCTGCTACACATGTAGCAGGGCATACGCTTGATGGCATTTTTTTCAAATTATCCAGATTTACAGATAGAAGCTATTTTACCTATCATCTAGTCAGATCATAAGGCTGTTGATTTTAGCCTAAATCCAGCCTCTAATTCCTGTTACTAATAAAACTATACAAGGCAAGAAGGTTGAAGCCTAGAACACAATCAATAAAGCGGTATTGACCAATATTTTAGATATGTCCCAGCCCTTAGTCACGAATGACATAAATGGAGCAGAATGCAACTTTTCTGAATGGATAAAGGCGGAAGCTACCAAGCTGAGTCCCCCCCAAAACTATTTAAAGCCATAGAAGTAGACCCACAGCACCCTGGTTCTCTCTTGAACTCAGGGAATTAAACATAAATGCAGAAGACGGGAGAAAGTGTGGAGAAGGAATTACCACACCGAAGAAAAAACCCAGATATAATCAATACTCCCAAGACTACAAAAAACTGATTATTATTGAAAAAACTAACTTCTCAGAAAAACTCCATCAGCTAAGAACCCCACGAGAGAACTTTTTAAAATTGCTCAGGTGCTCTTTGTGACAAGCTAAGGTTTACAAAAAAAAAAAAAAGTGGAGGAAATGCATAGAAAGTTGAATTCTAGTTGTGCTGCCATAACGCCGGCCTTGGTGTCAAACTGGGTAGCTCTTAATTAGGGCTCCCGGTTTTATGGTATTTATTTTACGACGTTTCAGTCTGTATTTATCCATTTTTATTTTGTTTTCTATATAAATGAAGCTGCAATGGGTATTTTTCCACATTTATTTGACTGATAAATGTATACTCGCATTTGAATGTCCAAAAGGTTTCAGCAGTATACAGTGCAATAGTGTTATCTGAAAACACTTGCATTGTAGAATAGCATCAATAACTGTAGATCTGCACTTAATTGGAAAATCTATTGTCTTTTTTCAACTCCCCTACCTCTCAATCTGTACTCCTACTGACCTGTCACTCACCGAGCAACATGGCCGATGCCCGGTGGAGCTGCAACGACCGCTATAGAGGAGATTGGCCCGGTTCTCTGCCTCGGCCGTCACCTACCCAGCCGGACATCGGGCACAGTTCTCCTCGTCTCTCCGCTGCTGTCTCCTTACTCCCCCGCCTTCCCACGAATCATTGATGACCTGCGGTCGACGGAGCCAATCTCAGCGATGCTGATGCCTGGTGGAGTTCTCCAGATGGCCGTTGAGGAGCTGGGCTGAGGTTCACACCTCCTGACCGTCCCCCTGCCTTCCGGGTTCGACTGCTGCTGCTTGCCCTACTGCCAGCCCTCCAGCTTCGCCTCCCGTAAGACGACTAAGACGCATGAGTCTTGTTTTCCAAATACGGGGGTGCAGCGGCGGTGAGAATCACGGCACTGCGGTACGGTGCCCTTGAGCTTGTCTTTACCTTCCGAGCCTGGGAGGCGCGCCCTCCTGGTCCCCGCTGCTGCCTCCCAGTTTCTGGGATTGCTGCCTAGGCACCCGAACAGACTTCCCCTGACCTGCGGCATACGGATCGACGACACTGCTGCCCCCGCAGCCCAGAACCTGTGCACGCGGACGGCCCGTTTGTGTTCGGTAATCTCCAGCCCTCCTCCCTCCTTTGATACTGTGACTGCATCCCCCTTCCAGCTCCACTCCTGGAATCAGCTCTCTTGGTTTTTTGGGCTTGGATTTATGTGTATTCCCGCCATTTTGGGATAATTCTACCGGTGCCCATGACCTGGATCCTCCATCTTGCGACCTTTGTCCGTTCCTCTTCCCTGCTGGACTCCATCTTGGCGACCTTCGAACGTTTCTCTTTTCCGCTGGACTGCTCCACGTTTTCGCCTGACTGACCTTTACCTCTAACCCCCCCCCTTAGGTCTCCTACACTCCTCTCACCTATTACAGTCTCCGATTCCTGGGTTGTTGAGATTGCTGGTCCCAATACTGGTTTGTTTATCTTTCACTTTCCTGTCCTGATCTGCTTTCCTTACCCCTTTTTACTTTTTCCCCCCTTACCTTCTTTGCCCCTTAGGATGTTTTGTCTCTGTTACGCCATGCTCTAGTAATTTTATACTACTGTGTAACTTTGTTTTTTTATGTGTCTTTATTTGCTATTCTCTAGTAACTCTTGTTTTACTGTGTAACACTGTGTAACTAATGTACATTTTTGTAACTTGCAACTCGCTGATCCTCATGTAAAGCAGTCTGATACCTCCGGGTTTAGCCAGCGCTCTATAAAACTCTTCAAATAAAAATAAATAAATAAATAAATGATTGATTGTAGATAAACTCATCCAAAGAAGACCTATTTTCCGTATTTTTCTGTATTTAAAAATAAATACAGACTGAAAAATAAATAGTTTTCTGTCTGTATTTATCTGTAAAAATCAGGAAACGGGGAGCCCTACTCTTAATAAAAATGTATTCTGTAAGTTTCCTCCTCTCACCTTGGAAGGAGTGGCAGAGCTTTTAGGACAAACAAAGTCAGGAGCCCCATCCGACCACTGCCCCCCAAAAATCTTACACAATTTATTAGGGACAATAGCTCCTCCACTTACTATATTATTAAATACCATCATCAACTCCGGTTACTACCCTCCTGAGTGGAAAAAGGCCTCCATTCTGCCATTGGTTAAGAAACCTTCGCTGGACCCAAATAAGATGAAGAACTATCGTCCTAATCTCGCCTCCCCTTCTTGGAAAAAATTCTCGAGAAACATATGAACATCGCAGTCTGAGTTTTTGGTGGTGAATGAAATTGTGGATTCTGCACAATTCGGCTTTAGACCAAACCACAGCACTGAGTCGGCTCTGGTAGTGGTTACCAATGAGCTAAGAAGTATTCTGGACAACGGGGGGAAGACTGCGATGATCCTTTTGTACGTATCCGCAGCCTTCGACAGTGTGTGCTATTCTGTCTTGCTGGATTGCCTTACAGAGATTGGAATTGGTGGTTCAGCTATTGATCTTCTATGCTCTTTCCTCTCCGACAGGGAACAATCAGTTGCTGTGGGTGAATCTGTATTTATGCCTTTTTCATTGCTGTGTGGAGTCCCTCGGGGGTCGGCATTCTCTTTAACATTTATGTAACACCTAGACTAGGTTAATCCGCACATTTGTCTTCTCATCAGTTGCATACGCTGATGCCACACAAATTGTTGTGTCAATTTCTCGTGCAGCTTAGGTAAGAGAGGGTGCTGCGACGTAGAGGCATGATTCCGCTTGTGTCCAGTAAAACAGGGTAACTCAGAAAAACAAGGAGAGGGGGGGAGATGGGGCCCATAGAGGTCGTGGCTTAAAGCCTGGCCGTGTTCGGTGGGGGACATGGGTACATGGATAGGAGCCGAGGGGTTGGGGCAGAGATACGGGGGAGAGGTTGGATAGAGGATCCATCGCCTATGTTGGTGTGGGCTGTTTCACTGTGAGAGTTCAGCCCCGCGCGGTAGAAGAGTATCTTCAAAGAGCTGTAAAGCGCGAAAGCGCGGGGGGTGAAGCGACCGTGTTCTAATGTGGAGAGATGCTCCAGCAGTGGTTGCCATACATGCGTGAATTTGGTTTCAGAGTGTGTAATACGACAAGTTAAAAGCTCCATTGCCATAGGGTGCCAGAGGCGAGTGAACCATAGCGAGATGGCCAAGGTCGAAGGCTTCTTCCACTGCAAAGCGATGGTTTGTTTGGCTGCCCCTACCATGTGTAGGATCAGGCGCCATTCAGCGTGTGTTGAAGCTGTCTTGTGGTTTGTGGCCTCCTGGCCTGCCTGGATACGTTGGCACAGGCCTGGCTGCCATGATGACTTTTGCGCACGTTACTTTTAGCTGTTGTTCTGTCGCCCTCTGCTCCTGCCAAGTTATTTTACAACTGTCTGCATTTTCTGTTTCTCACCTTTTTTCCTGTTCCCTTTGGGCTCAGTCTGAACAACAGTTACAAGGTCGAACAACACGTCCCTGGTTCTTACTGATTTGTCCTGTCCCTCGCACCTAGACATAACACTATGTGCAGCTGCCATGGAGAAATTTGTGTGTTTTTAATATTGCGGGTCGCCCGCGCTAGACACAGTTGGAGAAAACCTTTCCAGGGAGAAGAGCTGTGATTGTCTGCTGATGTAGTTTTGCATCTAGAGACTGAGGTATGGGGGTTCGCTAGTCAAAGCCCAGAGGTCTTCTATTTGTATAATAATCTAGCTTCCAGCACGGGGAGGGTGGTAATGTTAGATGGACATATATCCACTGCTTTATGAGATGCTTTCCCCGTTCGTATTCTATGGAGTTGTAACTATGCTGATTATATTATTCATATGTATTATGCTAGTAGTACTGACACGTGTACTGTATCTTAGAGCACGTAAGTTGAAATAAACATTTTGAACTATACAGTGTCTCTTATTATGCATGTTGTGGACAGGTACGAGTGTGACGAAAGAGTGTTCTTGCTTCTGCGAGTCCTGAGAGAGAGAGAGAGATACCGTGTTCTGGGTTGTCTAATCATTGGTACATTAGTGCTAATGGGACGCTAAGGCTAGTTGGGTTGGGGTTTTGGGTGCTAAGGTCTATGGTTGGCTCACCACTATATTCCGAGGTCGTATTATCCTGTGCATAGCTCTGTATGTGCAGAAACCCTATGACATGGCGCGACCAACGAGTGGGGCGGCTTATCTGCGAGACGCTTGAGTAGTACTTGTGCTTGTCCACAATCCCCTCACGTACGCTTCCGGAAGTGTGTGTGACGGTGATACCTCCTATATTGAAGTTTTTGTAGGTTCTTTCAAGCTTGAAGTTGTTAAAAAAGGTTTCTTAAATATAACCCTTTTGTGCTGCCTTGTGTAAGGTTGTTGGATAAACCCGTTAGTAATGGCGGGTATAGACATAGCGGCGCATAGTCGCACAGCACTCCGGGATCACTTACGGGTGTATGGAGTGCCAGACGCGGGAGTTGATTTAGTCTTTGTGGTTCAAGCCGATCCGGCTTTCCACTTTGAGGTATTCTACTCTTGGATCACTTTTCCAGCGGTGGACGCGAACGATAATCTGTTCCATGCATATGAACACACTGACGTTCCCGCTGTCTATCGACCGTATACTACTCTTGAACCGCTCACGGCTTGGCAACACCGTGTTTGGTTTAATGGCGCCCTCCCTCAACCGACTACCATGGTTCGTTTAGGCCCCTTATCAATTGAGGGGGCCACTTGGCCTGTTTTGGCCGGGTACACCCCACATCCGCGTTATATGACTATACCAGTAGCGGAACTGCGCACTATGTATGCGGCCTTGGTGCAGGTGCATCGAGCTTTAGTGCGATATGTTACAGGCAGCATCCATGGGGCCGCTCCTGGAGTTGCCGGCCAACCAGTTGCTGCAGGCGGAGTGACCATAAGTCCTGTCATGGTGAATTCGGTGATGGGCAAACGTCCACAAAATAAGGATGATTTTCCTTATTGGCTTGCAGAAAAATTTGATCAGTTGGAGGCAGTTTTTCCACATACAACACCAGTGGATAAGCATCGTATTTTAACGATTAGTTTGCCAAAAGACTTAATTCCCGAGTTGACAGCATGTGACAACTGGGGTAAGGTATTCGCAGCAGTATATTCTAAATGTTTTGGTACTCCTTCCATGACGGTTCTCCCCTCTGTAATTAAAAAAGTACAGGATGAACATGGCCCTGAAGCGGCTGTGGAATTAGGGATGAGACTGGTGGGAGTGTTTGAAGTAGTAGCTGAGCTGATCCTTGCGAATGTCAAGGGCGATGCAGTGAACTTTCAAGTAGCTAACGCTTTGTCTCTGGTCCCAGAATTGGACAGGCCTCGCGAATTACCGAAAATTATTACCCAGGCTTACAAAACTATTGGTAGAAATAGCCTGGGTAACAAGCCTTTTGCAAAACAGCAAACACAATCGCAACCACAACAGCAACAAACCAAATCTCAATCTGAGAAAGATGAGAAACCAGTCTTCACTAAAAAGAGCTGGAGGCTGAAAAAACAGGGTAAGCAACAAAAGAAGCCGGGGTCGAGAGGCGCATCCCCGGTTTCAGTTTCTTCTGAGCGCACTTATGATTTACGCGATAGGGCGAGAATTAAGTCACCGGATAGGTTTCAGATCCCTGATGCGCGTTCTCCTCGTTCTTCACAGGCACAGACTTCGTCACAGGCCGGTGGAGGAGACCGCCAGGATAGAGGAAGGGACCGAGAGGCTCCCCAGGGACGAGACCAACCTCGACAACAGGTCAGAGGAAAAGCGGAAGACTCAACATTTTCGCCCACAATTTAAGAAGAAAAAAGTTGCCGCTGTAACAGCGAAATATGCCACAGACGGTGAGAACGAGGCTCCTGAATTGGACGTGGGCAGTAACCCTCCTAGACAGCGCCGCGGAAGTTACCATAGTGCGGGAGGCGCTACGTCCTCATATGGAGGCGACAGCAACTGAAACATTCATTACTGTTGAAACAGCAGACACCAGAGTGGCACCCCCTGACAGACTATTTAATATTGTCATCCAAATTGAAGGTGATATACAGCGTGTAATTAAAGGGATTTTTTGGGAAAATCTGACCTCTTCATATGACATTTTGTTAGCAGAGGCGGATTGGCCACCCCCATTCGTTCTTGCTGCGCGTAAAGGGGAAGAGGTAATCCTTCCGAGCTTTTCTCGACATGTCCCAAAGGACAAAGCGGAGGCTCTTGCAGCAGAGTGGGCTGTGTCCCTGGCTCCTGCGTTATTCCGCAATCACGTGGGTTGGGACGAAGATTCTCCCCCCCATGAAATACCTTTGCGGTCGCTACCGCAGCCACAACCCCAATATCCCATAAAACGTGAAGCCAAAGGCCCCGTTTCCGAAATTCTGACTCAGTTGGAATATCAGGGAGTAATTGAACCCTGTGTATCACCTATGAACAATCCCCTTTTCGCGGTTTCTAAACCCGATGGATCGTACCGCTTAGTTTTGGATTACCGGCATTTGAACTCTCATTGTCGGACCTTTGCGGTGCAAAACACCCATAGTTCTGCGCTTGTAGACAGTCTTATTCGTAAAAAATACAAAACGACCCTTGACCTTTCAAATGGATTCTACACGCACAACTTAGCCCCGGAGAGTGGCCAATGGTGCGCTTTTACTTCCGGTGGTAAAATGTTCAAATTCAGGCGTCTTCCTATGGGCTACAAAAATAGTCCGGGCGTATTCGCCGCTCGTGTTGTCTCTTTGTTAGACGGCATCGATCCAGACGCCTGTTCGTACGTAGATGACATTTATCTGACGGACGACGAATTGTTTCCGCATCTATCCCGAGTCGACCGCATTATTCTTGAATTTGCGGTTCAAGGTTACAAAATAAACTTTGCCAAATCTCATATTGCTGAATTTACCGTTTTGTTCTTGGGCTATGAGCTCAACAACGAAGGTAAGGGCTTAGCCCCCATTTTCTGGAGAAATGTGCACTTTTGTGCCCTCCTACTAATCTGAAGAAACTTCAGTCATTGCTGGGCTTTTTGAACTTCGGACGTACATACATTCCCGAATACGCCCAGCGTATCAAGCCACTGTATGCCTTGATACAACCTACCTTTTCGAAGTCTTGTTGGCTTCCGGAGCACACCTCCATTCTACAGTCTTTACAGACTGACCTACTTGAGTCTAAATATCTTTTGACACGTGATAACCACACAAACCTGGTGATTAGAATCATTCCAGGGGCGGTGGGTTTCACGTACTTAACCTTTAATGAAGGTGACACAGTACCCATCGCATACAAGTCACATCTGTACACCTCCGCAGAAATGCGGTTTTCATCTGTGGAGAAAGTTCTGACAGCAGTGCAAATGGCGATTTTGAAGGAGCGCGCACTGGCACAGGGAAAACGCATTCTGGTGGTAACACCATATCCTGCCCTAGAGGCAGTGACCAAAGCAAGTGTACCGAACTCTAAAGCGTTGCACCCCCGTTGGATACAATGGGCAACCTCTTTGACGTCTCCGGATGTAACTTTCATATTCGATTCGTCACTTCAGACTCAGGAGTTCTTACAGTATGAATTCATTCATCCTCCTCCTCTGTCCTTATTGCCGCTTGAGGATTACGACTGTGTGATCTACACCGATGGTTCGGCACAACCGGCCACGGGTTCCAAGCATGCTTATTCAGCCGCGTGTGCTATTGTTGCAGGTACGTTTGTGAACGGAAAATTCAAATCCACTGTGGTGCACACACAGGCCCTCGGGGACAGTACCGCACAATTGGCCGAGTTGCGAGCATTGGTGCTTGTGCTTGAGTTCGTCAATCCTGATGTGACCACTTTAATAGTGTGCGATTCTTATTACTGTGTTCAATCATACAATGACAATCTGTTCTTTTGGTCGCAAAATGACTATAGAGACGCTAAAGGCAACACAATCAAGCATAAAACGCTTTGGGTTTGAGTGGCAGAATTACAACGACGTCTGCCGCTCACACAGGTGGTTCACACCCTAGGCCATCAGCGGGTGGGCGCACACGCTGTTGGTAACAGTCTGGCAGATGAAGCTGCCAGATCAGCAGTAGTCACGTGTTCAGTAGCAGCAGTTACTAGATCCATGTCTAAAATAGACACTGATATCTTGGCAGCTATTGCTGCAACAAAGGAAGGAACTAATTACCCTAGGGGTTTCCCTTCCAAATATTCTTACCAGTTAGGTCCCGATCAGGCTCCTTATGTAACCATACCGGACGTTGGTGATCGGCTGATCCCCAACGCGGACCGCAGACTTTCCTTGATAACGGCAGCACACGAAGGCATGGCTTCGGCTCATGCTGGTGTGTCTGCGACAATTTCCATTTTGCAGCAGCGTTACTGGTGGCGTGGTTTATATAAAGATACCTGTACTTATGTGCTTTCCTGTGACGTTTGTCAACAGATTAAGCCTTCCACGGTCACACGACCACCTCAGACCTCGCTCGGCATTTCAAACAGACCCTTTGGGTGTGTTTACTTGGATCACTGCGGTCCATTTTCTTCAGACACTGCCTATAAATATATCTTAGTGGCAGTGGACTCGTGCACACGGTTCATCTGGGTCTGGCCACAACGGAGTGCTGACGCTCGAAATGTCATCAGGGATTTGCGTGTCTTTGTGGGAATTTTTGCATGCGGCACCTTCCATTCTGACCAAGGTCCGGCGTTTGCCTCTAAGGCTTACAAGGACGCAATGGGTTCTTTGGGGGTGCGGGTGAAATTTTCATCTCCGTATAGGCCTGAGGGCAACTCTATCGTTGAACGAATGAACCGTGACTTAAAGCAATCCTTGACAGCTAGAGTTATAGGTACTGGCAGGAACTGGCTGGCCCACTTGTATACCGTTCAGCGTGCACTTAATAATCTCCCTAGAAGACCACTGGGTGGGCGGACCCCTTACGAAATGCTCTTTGGCATACGAATGTTTGTGCCTGACCTTGATGGTCTAGACATGGCGGCGCAATCCGCCAAGTTTGATGTAGATAACCATTCTACCATGTTACAGGACTTACAAGAAGCCCGAGACAAACTTGCAATTGCACATTTGCCTTCAGCCATAGACCCTGCTCTGCAGATTCCAGTTGCAGGCTGGCTTCCGAGGATTGGTGACCTGGTTCGAGAGAAGGTGGAGAACAAAAAAGAATTCGGCCCCTCTTTTCGTGCACCGGTTCCAGTCCTGGGCTTGAAGGGAACACGTACAGTCATTTTACCACCGCTTCCTGGTCGCAAGGAAAACAGATACATCTCAGTGGAAAATGTCAAGCTACAACATCTGGCCGATCCTGAATAGTGTCACACCAGCGGTCTCTTGTCCTGCCATTTATCGGACATGTGTTCGAGGCACACCTGCACGAACGGTCACTGATGTTACCATGGAGATGGTTGATTTGCCTGACAATATATTTGAACCCCCTGTCTCCCCTGCATAGACGAGGACGAATATACCTATCCCGCCACAGAGTCAGTGGCACACCAACCAACAACGCCACTGAGCCCGACACGTTATTCCTTTGACTCGGATTCCAACTCATCAACGGTCCCGTCCAAGTTTAGTCTCTTTGTATCCTGGTTTAGAGACAATTTTTTGATTCCACCTTGGACATATATTTGGATGGTGCTTTTCTTGATTTTTTTGTTCATGTCCATTGGCTTTGTCACAGTGTTTTTTCTACTCATCAATGGTCACTATTTACCTGAACGCTCTGCAGTGAACAGTGTTGCTGGAACTTTGGCTCCACATTCCTCTTCACACATCATGAAGCGTGACCACACATTTGTGAACATTTCAGCGTTTCCAGTTGCTGATGGCATCGTATGGGATGCGGTAAACTTTCAAATCCACGGCCCGACAGAAATTATTAATGTACCAAATGTCCTTCGAGTTTCGATGGGTGATGTAGTAAAAAGTAATATGCATTCTGATGATTGGGATGTGCATGCCGTTGAAGCATTGTTTGCTGATTTAAAATATTATGCTTCCTTTAATGCTGAGGATTTGTATATGAATTCTGCGAATTATGCCGATTTATATTGCTACCAGCATTGGGGAAACCATTTTCTCCACAAACCGAGTGCATTACGCAGCCCTGTTACCTACACCCAATGGGAACATTGCCCAAACCCCATACCAGGTAGCTCCCAGACTCTTCGAAATAAATTCACCTATTTCACTGATTTTAATCGATCAAACCCTGGGTCCTATTATTTTAAATTGGGTGCCCCATTGACTCAAAAAATAATGTTGACCCACACCAAATTACTTTATTCGGGTTCTTTTTTGAGCGCCTTGGCGGTGGGTGGTTATGAGTACTGGAAAGACACAGTCGATTTAAAATCAATCTGGGGTTCAAAACAATGGCAGGGGCAGGGCACCGAGGCTTTACACCGCGCTTGCCTTATCCCGGCCCAAATTGTGTTTCTGAATGCTTCCATTCATCAAACCACGTGTTGGGGATTGGCAACCACTAAACAATTAAATGCGCCAGCCATCCCATCCTTGTCGAGTTCTCCAAATGATAGCTTGCGTTTTAATATGTCCCTTGAGACGTTGCAGTCTCTGTTTCAAAACAACTCCTTCAACGTTTCTGCACTGGTACGGTCACCCTGGTTGGCATGGCCCATATCATCGAATGCATGCCAACTGCGTTTTCATGGCACAGTTCCTGGCTACAGACAGGACAAGCCTGATCCGAGATTTGCTGAATCTCGTACTGTCACCACGTATTCAGTCGGTAAATTATGTAAACAATGGCTACAACATTCGTCCTTAGACTCTGTTAAGAAACATTTGTCCCTCCTATCAGGCACTATTGATCTGTCCGACTTTATCTTGGGACCTCGTGGTCCCCGACCGAAGAGATTCATTTATGAAGCGTATAATGAACTCTGGAAGCTGTCACAAATGGAAGCTGCTTCCCGTCTTCGGGAAATAGACCAAGCAAATTTGGAAAAGGTGCTTGCTGTTGTTGACAATAGTATAAATACCCTGTCTTCTCGCATTTACACATTAGAGAATATTGTGTCCTCTGTTATTGATATTGTACAAGATGATGTTTCTATTTTGTATCATGGTCAGAATCAATTGCGTTCAGTAATGCAGTTTGCGTGGACTTTGCAAACCCTTAAGTTAGGTAAAGTTCCTTGTAATTTCTTGAACACCACTGCCCTTTTTCTGCCTTTTAATTTGACTGAAAAACAGCAGTTCATGTCCATGAAAGATGCATCTTACACTTTGTTACATATCGAGAAAGTGGATCCTTTACCATTCTCTGTGGCGGAACTAGATTCTGCTGTGTGGCTAGTTCATGGTGTTATCGCTTTACCTTTTTCCTTGTTTGAATTTAGCTCGTGCATGAAACATTATCCTGTGGGCCGTTTTCAGCCTTTGGATAGTGCTTTCCTGCATGAACTCTGGTCCTTGCCTTTCATGTATAAATGTCTTAGAGACGGCAAGGAAGTGTTTCTCACGGGGGAGTCTTGTGATTCAACTGTGGGTCATTCGCTTATTTGTAAACATATTAAATTGCACGGGGCTTGTAGCGTTTCAGTTCCGAATCTTGCATGTGTGCTAAAGGGTATTCCTGCTCCTGCTATTTCTCCTACTTTTACTTTGCTTACTAACGGTAGCTATTTGCTTTTAAATAACGAAAACTGTTGTGGCCTACAGGCCGGCATTCCGTATATTGTTACGGTTTCGCACAGAGTTGTCTGCTGCAAGAATGTGCTTTTTCCTCCCCCTCATGACATCGTTGATAACTCTATTTGGCCTTCCATTCCTACCATGGAGGCAGATTTCAATAAGTTGAGCAGAATAAAGGCCCTATTATTGAACGAGGAGGTTACGCTCACGTCCGCCGGGAGACATTTGTTCTCCAGGTGGCGAGTACCCACAGTGAAATACAGGCCCTGTTGAACACCAACCTCCCCCAACATTTCGGGGAGTTAATTCATCGTATTTTTAACGCATCAAACACTGAGGGTCTAGTGCATTTTTATAAGATTGTGGGGTCTGGCCTGGTGTCCACCTTCCAAACTATTTTCGGTGTGATACCGGCGTTCATACATTCTATTTTTTCTAGCGTCTTTGGTGGTTTCCCATTAATCCTCGCTTTGGTGGCTGGTGTCTTGCTGTTGGTCTGTTTTCTGCGCAATGGCTGCTCACCACTGGGCCCTTCTCGATCCCGAACGCCTCCAGCTGCTCCGTGAGCGACTTCTGGTTGGCTTCGATGTTCTGCCCTTGGCGACTATCAGTGTGTCCTACACCCTTTCTTTTCGCTTTGCGTATTTCACTTGCGTGCAACCTGTGATGTCTTGCATCCGCTGTCCTTTCACATGGACCATGGATTATTGCCTCTCCAATTCGTCATTGTCTGTTCCGGATTTTGTTCAGTTGGTGGGTCCCTTAGAGGCCCATGAACGGGACTGTTCCGTTGCTGGCTTTATGATGCGTGCGGCTGCACTGGGGATTTTGGCACAATGGGATATCTGGGCGGCTGCTCAGAATCTCCTACAACAAAGCTATATTGAATATCACGCAAGCTGTCCCGCATTGCTTTTGGATGCTCCATCCTCTGAGGAACATTCCTGCAGCTTTGACCTGTTGGACTGGATGGCGTCTACGTTTTTTGACGATTCCAATGATGTCCTCTTGGACGGTATAGCATTTTTCTGCACTTCCACGTTTTTGGATTGATTTGCTGTTCACTGTCAGTGGACTGCCTCGCTGACTGTTTTTTGCTACCTTACCGCGTTCCACTCCTTCCATTGTGGACGCCTCTGTTCTGCTCAGGTGTTTAGAACTCTGTCTTCGTTTCTAGTCTTGGCCGATGGACTGTCCAGGGGAGGGTGTCTTGTGGTTTGTGGCCTCCTGGCCTGCCTGGATACGTTGGCACAGGCCTGGCTGCCATGATGACTTTTGCGCACGTTACTTTTAGCTGTTGTTCTGTCGCCCTCTGCTCCTGCCAAGTTATTTTACAACTGTCTGCATTTTCTGTTTCTCACCTTTTCTCCTGTTCCCTTTGGGCTCAGTCTGAACAACAGTTACAAGGTCGAACAACACGTCCCTGGTTCTTACTGATTTGTCCTGTCCCTCGCACCTAGACATAACACTATGTGCAGCTGCCATGGAGAAATTAGTGTGTTTTTAATATTGCGGTTCGCCAGCGCTAGACACAGTTGGAGAAAACCTTTCCAGGGAGAAGAGCTGTGATTGTCTGCTGATGTAGTTTTGCATCTAGAGACTGAGGTATGGGGGTTCGCTAGTCAAAGCCCAGAGGTCTTCTATTTGTATAATAATCTAGCTTCCAGCACGGGGAGGGTGGTAATGTTAGATAGACATATATCCACTGCTTTATGAGATGCTTTCCCCGTTCGTATTCTATGGAGTTGTAACTATGCTGATTATATTATTCATATGTATTATGCTAGTAGTACTGACACGTGTACTGTATCTTAGAGCACGTAAGTTGAAATAAACATTTTGAACTATACAGTGTCTCTTATTACGCATGTTGTGGACAGGTACGAGTGTGACGAAAGAGTGTTCTTGCTTCTGCGAGTCCTGAGAGAGAGAGAGAGAGATACCGTGTTCTGGGTTGTCTAATCATTGGTACATTAGTGCTAATGGGACGCTAAGGCTAGTTGGGTTGGGGTTTTGGGTGCTAAGGTCTATGGTTGGCTCACCACTATATTCCGAGGTCCTATTATCCTGTGCATAGCTCTGTATGTGCAGAAACCCTATGACAAAGCTTTGAGAGATTGGGGTTGGATCCCTAGAATAGTTACCTGCGGCGTATTCGGTAAGGGGAACCCCACCGTGTCTCCGATGTGGCTCAGCACCTCCTTCCAAAAGAGAGTTAGAAGTGGGCAAGACCACCAGATATGGATGAAAGAGCCCATGGCGGAATTGCATTGCCAACACAAGGGTGAGGAGGTGGGGAACATTCTCTGCAACCGGACAGGTGTGTAATACCAGCAGGTCATGACTTTACAGGCAGTTTCATGCTGAGAGATGCTTCTATAAATCCTAGGGATGTCGCGCCAAAGCTGTTCCCACTGATCCAAGGGAATAACATTTGGGGTGTCTGAGTGCCACTGCGTTTGGTAAGGGTGGAGGGGCATAGGGTTGGAGTGTTGTAGGACCTGCTATGTGCTCGAAATCAGTCCCCACGAGCCATCGTAAGAACGCACTAGTATCTTGAAGGAGGTGAGCTGGCATGTGGCCCCTTGTGTATTAGTGGGTGTGAGTAGCCAGTGTCGGAGCTGATCATGCGACATTCCCCTTCCCCCAGGCTTAGAAGGAGTGGGGTTGCAGGGCTGGAGGAAAATTAGGGTTCTGGGCCAATGGTTTGTTGGGAGAGGGGAAGGAGGCGAGACCCCTGGTGATGGCGAGTTTGTCCCATATGTCTAAAACCATTCTTGTGGGGGTGGCAATGTAGGCGCTGCATGGTCTTAATCGCTTCGGTAGCCAGGCCAAGTCCCAAAGAGATCTGCATGACACCGCCCTAACCATATGAAACCAATGCTTTTTGCTTTCGTGAACCACCCACTCCGCCTAGTAGTAAACAAGAAGATTGGGACAGGCAAGCACCCCTCCTCCCCCCCGAGCCCTGGGCAGCATGAGTATCCTATTGGAAAACCTCGGCCGATCCTTTCCACAGATTAAGGAGTTCACGGCCCTCTGGAGGCTTTTAATAGCTGCTTGGGGAATGGGTGGAAAAGATAAAGCACTTTCGGCAATATTGACATCTTTAAGTCGACCAAGCCACGACATGGGGAGCGACTTCCAACGCCTCAGATCTTCCGGCCAATTAGCTTGAGATCATGAGACCAGTATAGAAGTCACATTGAGACCCAGGTATCGGATCGAGTGGGTTGCCCATTGGAACGGAGTGAGTGATTGCAGCTCAAGGGCCTCCTGTGGTGAGATTGTTAGATTCAGCACTTGCGATTTAGCTGTGTTAATCTTGAGGCCCGAAATGTGTTCAAACGTGTGAAGGAGTGAGATCAGTTTAGGGAAAGATTCCCTGGGATTGGTCATAGTGAGTAGGTCATCCGCAAATAGCGCAACTTTATTGTCGTCGCCACCAAAGGGGATACCCTTGATGTTAGACGACCGACGAATAACTATCGCCATGGGTTCCACTGCTAGGGTGAAAAGTAGGGGGGGGGAGCGGGCAGCCCTGTTGGGTAACACTGCGGATGTGTATGTACTTTGGGGAAAGGAGCCCGTTAACCCGGATTTGCGCGGTGGGGGCAACTTAAGATGCCATTATCTGGGATACCATGATTGGTCCAAGCCCGATTCTCAGCAGGACCGCTCTGAGAACGGTCCATTCCACCCTATCGAAAGCTTTCTCAGCGTCTAGAGAGAGGAGACAAGCTGGGATGTCCCGTCCCTGGACCTTCTCCACCAAGTGGGCCAGACGTGGGTGTTGTCTGCCCTTTGGCGCTGGCGTATAAACCCAACCTGGTCTGGGTCTATCAGGCCTGGTAGGTATGGCTCCAATCGGTTTACCTGGAGTTTGGTATAGATCTTGGCATCTGTTTTGAGGAGGAAGATGGGGCGGTAGGATGCGCAGAGTGACGGGTCCTTCCCCGTCTTGGGTATAAGAACTATCTCGGCCATGGTCATCATGGGTGTCAAGCTGGTGTTGTCAGAGAAAGAATTGAACAGGTTAAGGAGGTGGTCCTGTATTGGGGGTAAAAACAAGCGATAGAAGGAAACCGTAAGCCCGTCAGGGCCCGGGGCCTTGCTCACCGGTAGGTCTTGCAGTGCCCGATGCACTTCAGCCAGTGTGAATGGGACCTCCAGATTTTGTGTATGAGTGGGTTCGAGAGGTGACCATGGGCAGGAAGCGAGGAAGGGACCTGCCTCTCCCTGGGACGTATCGCCTTGGCTATATAGGGTGCAATAGAATGTATGAAATGCCTGCCGTTTGTCAGTTTCAAAGGTGGCCCACGTGCCTTTTTTAACCTTGGAGATATGGGCACGGGATATTCGGGTGCGGATTCGGTGAGCCAGAAGGGAGATGACTTTGTTCCCTCCTTCGTAATATTTTTGTTTCAGTGTGAGAAGTGAGCGTTCCGCTTTGTTCACCCGCATCGCCTGCAGTTGGCCATGAAGTAAGGCTAGCTGCTTCTTATGCCGTCGCGAGGCATCAGCATGATCCAAGCGTTCCAAGGCCTTGATGTCCCTGGATAGCTCAGTTTCCACCAGCCGGGCTTCCCAGGTACGGGCAATTACGATTGAGGTAATAGTGCCACGGTTGCTTGCCTTAAAGGCATCCCACAAGGTATGCCCATCACTATCGGGTAGGGCATTCGCCTCAAAATAGGCTTGGATCTCTCAATGGATCTCTGCAACATTGACCGGATCTCGTAAAATGTGAGGGGGGAGCTGCCAGCATGTTGTAGGGCGGAATGCTGCACCGATGCCCTTCAGGGTCATCTCAAGGTGTGCATTGTCCGAGATAGATATGTCAGAGATGCTCGCCGAATCAATAGCCAGATAAGTGAGTGCAGTAAAAAGAAATAGTCAATTCTTGAATACGAGCGGTGGACATTGGAGAAAAAGGTGTAGTCTTGTGCATCTGGCAACTTATAGCGCCAAGTGTCTACCAAGCCCAGGGCTGTGATCTCTCTTCAGTGCGCTGACATCGCCCCTGCGCCCTGACAGGTAGTCGCACTGCGATCCAGCTCAGGATCCCATACCAGATTGAAGTCATCCCACCCCTCCCCCCTCCCCCCCCAAGGAGCATCTATCCGTCCTCTTGTGAAGCAAGGTCCTTGAGGAGGTTTCTAAGGTATGTTTTTAGGATTGGTTGGGGACGTAGACGTTAATCAAGATAACGGTTCTGGTGTTAATTTGGGTTTTAATTTTGAGGTAGCTTCCCTCCCTGTCTCGTGTCACTTGAGTCCCCTGCAGATTAAGACCCGCCTTGAGGAGAATAGCGACCCCTGCCATGTTTTATAAAGAGGACGCCCAGTATTGGGTTGGGTATTTGGGATGTGCCGCCCCCCAGGTTCACCCCCCTTCAAAAGCACAATGCCCTGACGCACAGATGAGCAGTCCAAAGATGAGCCTCAGCGTCGCCCCAGATGCCAGAGTGGGGAGCAAAGTAGGCAGAAGACCCCACAGCGAGATCCAGGCCCAGGCCACTTGTTAGGCTAATGCGCTGGAGGTACCTCCAGGGTGAAGTCAGGCAACAAAGTCCTATGGCTTCATGGAAGTGGGAGGCGGGAGGCAGACACCATGCCGGTCCCCTTGACAGGTGGATGCGGGCACCGAAGAGGCCGGGTTCTCCACAGGGGCCGAGGGGCCACACACCGATCCTCTACTAGCGTCATGGAGGCGAGGGGTAAGTACTCGCTGCCCGACAATGCAGCCGATCGCCCCTACCCCACTCCAGGCGACCCACGCTGGCAGTTAGGTCAAGGGTGCTCCTCCACAAGATTAAGGCCCAAGCCGGCCACTAAACTGATGCGGAAAGGCCCGAAAGTGAGATGGGGCAGGAGGCCCCAAGTCTGCGTCAGGTGTAGAAGCGGGGGCGGGGGAGCCCAAGCAATCTCTCCAAGGGGGGTGCACCAACCCCTGGTAGGCCCAGACTTCTGTGGAGGTTCCCAGGCCCAAGCAGCAGCAGTCCTCCACACGTGCAAGAGGGGCGGGGGAAGCACCCGGTGCCCGATAGCACAGCCGATCACCCCCCCCTCCCCCGCTCTGCAGGGTCCGTTGCAGAGATATGCGCCCGCCTGAGCTCTCACCTCATTATCAGCCACGACGGAGTGTCTCAGACTCAGATGTAGGGCGTGTGGGCCTCCGGCAGATCTCACCCGGGCCGCACCATGCCCCGACGGCAGCAGATCCCTTCTGAGTCCCCGTGTCAGGGTGGGGGGGGGGGCACAGCAACCCGGCCCTTGACCGCAGTCAGCGGGGATGAGGAGGCCCTTGGTTCACCGCCACTCCTCCATTGTGCTCCACGGTAAGGCCCAGGCGCCGCAGGGAGAGGATGCAAGGTAGGCCGCCCTCCAAGGCCTCGCAGGAAAGCGGTTGGGGATCCGCAAAGATTCCCCCGGGCCCGGACCAGCTCACGGTGCTCTGCCAGACACAGGGGGCGGGACGCCAGTCACCAGAACGCTCAGGTGGACGAGTCCGGAGCCAGACCCAGGGTCCACAAGATGGCGTCAATGGCCCCGTCCGGACAGGCCGCACCCGTATTCAGGCAGGGCGGCGACAAGGGGAGCCATGTCCGAGCCCGGGCAGGCGTCACGGCACCCAGAGGGGCCCAAAGTGGGTCAGGAGTCGGCCCTGGGCCTTCAGGGGGCACGCCTCCACCATCGCGTCCGACCCCAAGATGGCGGGTCCGGCTGCTCTCAATCCACAGGCCTTGGTGTTCCAGCTGGTTACCTCGCTCCAGGAGGTCCCGGGCGCTTGTAAGTTGTGCCAGGCGACAGACGATGGGCTAGAGCGGGGTCTGCTCCTGGGTCCCAAACCAGAAGGATAAGTATGGGCCAGCTGCGGGAGAGCAGGACACTGCAAGGCGCGTCCTACTTCATCGGCAGCCAGGCCACGCCCACTATCCCAGATTTAATCAGGGTCTGGAGCACAAATGGCAAGTCAAATTGATCTTTTGCCTTTTTGGCATTAGAAGATAGTAAATTAGTGTTTAGCCCATCTCTCTTGGCCTTATGTATGGGGTCCACAGTCTTGTAACTATTTTTGCTCCTTGTCTTGATCTGATATTCACTACGTGGTGCCCAAGTATAAGATATGGAAGAAGACAATAATTTTGTCGAGTCTAGCTGCAGTCGATAGGCACTACAGTCTGCAAGGTCCTTCTTTTGGGATGACTGTGATTAGAACCCGTAGCATTGTCAGTTTTATCATTCCTGTGGATAAATGTTGGCAAAGGGTTATCAGGGAATGCCTACAAAAGTTTCAGTGAAAAAGTTATTTTAGTGTTCATACAGTGGGATACATTTTGCTTGGTCTTTTATGTCACTTTCCAATGTTTCTATAGTGATTCCTATAAACACCCTGCTGGCCATGCCCAAAGGAGTGAGAATACCCCGCCCCACTCCTCCCCCACGTATCTGACCGGTCAGGCACACAGAATTCCTGCCACACCAAACATACCTGGCCCACACTCACAGACCAGGAGAAAAATAATACAAGTTAAACTGGGACAAAGAGAAGTGTTAATTACATTGCAGTAACCTTAATTTTTAAAAACACAATATCTAAACTTATTCTTATAAAATGAAGAATTATAAGCGTACTAACAGATGCCAGTAAAGAGAGCAAATTGATGTTGAGCTGGATAGTACCTACCATCCTGCCCACTGAAGCACAAGTGTAAATGGGGGGAGGCGGGGCTCCCATCTAAACACCGGCTACATATTCTTATTTCAGTCACATATTGAGCTCCCCCTCTAGTTCTGTTGGCCTAGATATTTTGCCCTTCATTGAAATCTACCATAGCTTTCTATAATAATCACAGCTTCATTATAATCAGTTCAGAGCGAGATCTACAAGGGCTGTTGACTTAATTTTGCTGCCTGGCTATGGGTGGGGTCCCCAGTGCTCCCAGGGGAGTTGCCACTCATCCCCGGTCTATTCAGCTCTACTTACTATTTCCCCTCACTGGTTCGCTGGGCTCAGCTCACGTCTACCCAACTGCAGGATCAGAGTCCTCAGGGCTCTGATATGTGACCTGGCAACCATTGAGAGACTTTTTGTGCCATGCTCCAAGGATTAGGCCAGAACCACCTTGGCAAGCATAGACCTCTTTTCCACAACACTGGTGGGGGATCTCTTTTTCAGTTGCCTTAGGCTCTGCAGGTGCCAGGAGGCTTTAGCTGTCTCCCATTCATATCAATCTTCTCTTGTCATCAGCATTACCGAGGTTCATTGCAGTATTATTCTGGGTAAGGCAAATGGAGGCAAGTTACAGTGCGGCCATGTTGCCCACATGCCAACTTGCCTTCTAACCCAAATATTTTTGTATGGAGGGCATGAAAAGGATTTTTATGCAGGTGATACATTAACAAAACAGGAAACGAACTAGAGATGGGAGGGCAACTAAAATCTGCCAAATCTATTGTGCTTTCCTATTGCTTTTACCTCACCTGCCTCCCTCTCACTCTCTATCATATTCTCACTTTATTCAAAAAGCTCCCCTGAGTGCAGCAGTTGTGAGGCTGGCCAGTACTGCCAGCTATTTTGAGTAAGGCCCTAAACACAGTGCCCGCTGCACTGGTCAGCCCCTAAGGTACTGCACCCAACAGGTCACTAGCACTGCAAGTTTTTTTGCATTTTTGTTATGGGGGTAAGTAGAATGCAAGAAACATTGTCAAATTGCCTTTTAAAAGCAATGCAGACCTATCAGTTTTTCTAATGTGTTTTGCTCATGCTGTTCCACGTGGGAAAAAAACAAAAGAAGAAAAAAAGTGTTAAAATGTGGATGCACGCATGCAGCATCATGAACTTGCACATATGCACCATGATGCTGTGGTGGCCCAGCATGATGGCAAATGTGCTCATGCATCACTGTTTCTGTCTGCACATACGGCATGATTCATTATTATTTTCTGTTCCAAGATGGCAGATACCTCTCTTGGAGCTATAAATAAAAAAAATTGTGCATAAGTGTGTGTTAGGAAAGTAGCGGCTCAACAGCCATTTTCAGCTGCATTGCCCTCTACAAAATATAAATATATGCCAGAAATAACATTACTGGTAAGGGTGTGCGAGCAACAGAGGAGTGGGTGGAGGACAGTCAGACAAAGCAGCAGGCGCTTCGGGGAAGGGGTGTAGAAGTATGGTTTAAAATAATATAAAAAAAGCAGGGGAAGCAATGAAATGGCTCTGTGGATGAGTAGGTGAGCAATATGGAAAGCTTAGGTGAGACGAGTGTCAGTGAGAAGCTGTCCATGAATTAGAGAGCAAGAAAACATGCACTTCCACCGTTTGCTAGAAAAAAAAGAAAAAGTTCTTCCTGAATGCAAGCAGTGTGAGGGCATAAGTGATCCAATAAAAAAATAGCAAAGAGGCGAGAGAAAAAATAGAGGAAAGCTATTGAATAAGAAGCAGGGAAATGAAATGGACAAGAACGCCATCCAGTCAAAAGGAAGTGGCTGATCTAAAAACCATATGTACATACATTTTTGTTAGAGACAATAAGTCTTCAGCAACAGATAGATAAAGCTGTGGGTAGGCGAGTTCTAAAAAAGCCACATCACAGGCCAGCCTCTCCTCTGCTTCACCCAGGAGGAAGACCCAGAGTCACTGGTTTTTTGAAACACTGAGAAGGCCATATCTAACACAGAAATAAGCAATGTAATATGATGAGGTGTTTGTCAGGAGCTATGATATCTGTGGGCACACTGTACCCTTAAAATGTCACACCTCAACAGTACACCCAATGGTTAGGTGGATCGAGGACGGAGTTAACGTCAATTTCATAAGGCAATGTGTCCCAGAGACAAGGTGCAAACCAGTATATGAAAATACAGTCAATTAAGAAAGACTGGCTAAATAAGTGAGTTCTAGAGCAATCAAATTTGCTGCTACCAAGAAGACCATCCACTTGGGAGCCCCATCTGATTCTTGCCTCCACTGTCTTTACCAAAGGACTCCTACTGATCAGCGAAGCACTAACGTCCATCCTTAACTCCCCCATCAACTCAGCCACATTCCTGTACGCCTGGAAACATGCCATAATCCTGCTGCCTCTGCTCAAGAAACCATCCACTGACCCAGCCAGAGAAACTAATTCAACAACTACCCACCGACCACCTCAGAATCTACCAGCTCCTCGATGCCATGCATTCTAGATTCTGACCCCACCATAGTGCAAAAACAGCACTCCTCACCGCCAAGGACAACATCGGCATGATGCTTGACAGAGGAAAAACAGCAGCCCTCATTCTCCTGGATCTCTCTGCAGCATTTGTTACGGTCTCATACCCCAAACTCATCAGGCGCCTGCACAAGATTGCCATCCAAGGACCCGCTGTCCGCTGGATCTACTCCTGCTTACCGGATAGAACACAACCTGAAAGCTTGGCATCTTACTCCCCTGAAGTCTGCAAGCTCATCTATGGAGTGCCTCAAGGTGCCTCAAGGCTCAAGGTTCTACGCTCAGCCCCACTCTCTTGATCGCATACATGATCCCTCTGGCCAATGTCATCCGCGCACACATCAACTTCCTCTCCTATGCCGACGATACGCAACTCATACTCTTCCTCTCTGATAAGATCCCCAACACAAGAAACAAATTTACTGCCTACATGACCAAAGTCTCTAACTGGATGAAAGCCAAGTATCCCAAGCTGAACTCAGAAGACCGAAACAGTGATCTTCGATACCTCACTGTGGGACTCCAACTGGTGGCTGGTCGAACTCGGACCCAGCACTCATGCCAGGAACCTCTAAATAATCAACTGCAGCAAACTGGACATAACAGAACAAGTCAACGCCGTCGCTGCATCCACACCCTGAAAATGCTGAGAAAGATCTTCAAATGACTCACATGCAAAACTAGAACAAGCATTTGCAATGCAATAGGTCTCGCATTTGCGAGAGTTTAAGCTATTGACATTGCAAATGTCAATGCCTTTTATTTATCTGTTTTAAAAACAACACATAAATAAAAGGCATTGTCATTTACAATGCCAGTAGCTCAAACTCGCGTAAATGCGAGACCTATTGCATTGCAAATGCTTGTTCTATTACTGTACATACATTTACATGCCTGCAGCACAGTGAGTATGAAAGCGATTCCACAACTGCAAACTGATACGTCACTGGAGGCCTCTGGAAAGGCCAGTGAACTAAAATGCCTATTCATTTCAATTTGTGATGGAGCTTTTGTGCGTGGGGGTGAGCGCCCACAAACTTGGACGTCTGTTGGACTTTCTTTTCTAAATCAACTTGTCTCTAGCCGATGAAAGTGGCACTGTGAAAGACCACAAAGCATTGTCTCATGTTGGATAAGGTTATTAGAAAGAGAAACCAAAAACAGCCAAATAGAAACAATAATCACCATTGAAAAACCTGCAAGTGTATTAGTCCGTGATTTTATTCTGAGTGGTGAAAAATAAGAAATAAGTAACTCAGAAGCACAAATAAAAACTCAGCCTTTTGACGATACCAAAGTTGAAAAACATAGATACTACGAACTTTCTACAAAGTAATTCAGTCACGGTTTTTAAAACCACTTTCTGTTTGGAAAGGTGCCTCTAGCATCGCCGGCACCAAGAGGCCTGCCATGACTTGGCAGGACAGCTTGAACCTCAGTGGAGCTGGCAGCATTCTGCCAGCGGGAGGTGAATCAGCAATGTTTATACAATACTCATATTGACAGCACCTCTGCTGCTGCTCAGGCAACCCTCCCGGTCACACAGAGATACGTTGACCAGGGGTCCCGGATTTGCCAGGACATACCCGGTTTTTGACCCGCTGTCCTGACAAATTTCTGTAAATTAAACTCACGTTCCGCTTTTTAGAGGTCAACTGAAAACTGTGGGATGTAGCTTTTATGTGTTCCAAAGCAAAACTATTCAGTAATTCAAGGAGCAGGTAAAATACTGAGATTAAAAATTTACATTTTATTTCCTTAGTACCTCGTTATCTGTGTTACTGTGTGAACGAGCGATGTCATTCTTTGCCCTTTAGAATGATGTAAAATTGTGGCCCTTCTATTTTTCCGAAATGTCACGGTTTTTGTTTTCAAAATCTGATCACCCTACCCAGGGGCAAACATGTGAGGGACCCCCACACTTTCAGGGCAGGGTACCAACGCAGAAGACAGGGTGCACGTTCACAGGGTTTAGAGTTATGCGGGAGCGGATGGCAGAGAAGGAGGAGGGCTATACTCACGTGCTGAGCTTCCTGGTCCATACAAGTACCCCCGGCCACAGCTCCCGCAGCTGCACAGCGCGGCCCAGATTATCCTTGATGTTGTGCAGCAATTGCTGGGACTCGCTCTCTAGGCGCCCAGCGTAAGGGAGTAGTTGGTTGTACACGATCTCCTTCTGAGGCAGGCAGGGTTGGATTGGGATTCAAAATCGGCCCGGGCACATAAAAAAAAGTGGCCCACATTTGCATATTGCCTTTCCTCAAAACACTGCTTCGGCGAAATTTTATTAAAAAAAAAGGGGGGTGGGGGGAATATACAAAAAAATGCATGGATTCGTTTACACTCGTGACTGAAAACAAGTGAGGCCACTTCTGCTCAGGCCCCCTGCCCCGCTAGGTATGCATACATTAATGGGCCGGCCCTGCGAGAGAAAGAAAGTGACACTTCTGCCTGTTGCTAAACGTGAGGTAATGAGCACCCATCTGCCTCCAGAAAGGCCACTCGGACACCCACTGGGCCGCGGGCGACATCGAACAACGCAGACATAGCCCAAATCTCTCCCCCCACCTCCCACCCCCCCCCCCCCTCAGACTGCTCCAAAAAGCAGCCCACAGTTGGAACTCGGCACCGGCCCCCTCGGGCATTGCCCGAGTGCCTGCGTTACCAATCCTACGCTGGAGGGCAGGTGTGGGAAGGCCAGAGGCTTGGCCCACCCAACTGTCTATGGTCATCCTTGTCGTTTATGGACTATGCCTCTGATTGTGCCTCTCTCTCTGGGATGTCTCTCCTATGGATAAGGACTGGTTGTCTTCCTCTGGTACTGTTTTCTCTTGCCTGTGCTGTTTCTTTCCTTCCGCCGCCCTTCGCCTCTCTGTGCCAGGGAGTGTGCCACCCCCTGGATTGTCCCTCCTGGCAGCCCCGGTGTACCTCGGCTCTTCTGCTCCCCGTACCTCTCACTCTAGTCTGTTAGTGACGTCTCTTCGCCGGCTCGTGACAGAAGGGGTCCATTGCGTCACTTCCCCTAAGCGCTCCTCCATATGGTCGTCTGCTACAGTATATGTCAGGTCGCCGAAGCTGAGTAACAAAGCTAGACACTTAAAGCCATCGACAACAAGGGAAAGTGAAAGAGCGCCATGCGCGCGTTGTAGGCACGCCGTGAGCGTGCACATCGGCGTGGCCTGCGGCTCGTGCCCAGTGGCGGCGCCTGCGGACTTCGCCGTACTTAAATAAGTGCTGCGCGGCTCGTGCGGCCCAGGGACGGGGCCAAAGCAGGATTTCAGGCGGGGCTCCTGTGAGCAAGACGGAGCCCCGCGTGTTGCTGCAGTGACCGGCTGAAGACGGAGACCAGCCGAGGAGCAGCGCAGAGTCCCCACAAAGCAGGTAAGTGGGGTGAGGCATGCTGTGCGTGTAAAGCGCACCGCGCTTGGAGCTCGCGTGCGCATTAAAAAAAAGAAAGTGATATTGCATGAGGCTTCCGAGGACGGAAGGGGGACAGGAGATGTGCACATTGCGTGTCTGTACGTGCGTGTTCATGGGCGCGTTCACATTTGCAGTCTGTCCTGCGCGTGCACATCTCCTGTCACCCTTCCGAAGCAAGTCGGTAACAATAGATCTCGCTAGCGACAGCGCTTTCGCGCTGCGTCGCTAGGCGAGACCTAAAAACTGTAATTCATGCCTTAGTTACCAGCAGGTTGGACTATGGGTACACCCTCTACGCTGGGATCACCAAGCAGCTCACTAGAAGACTACAAACCATCCAGAAATCTGCAGCCAAACTCATCCTCAGCCTACCACACAGAACTCGCATCACACCACACCTCAGGGAGCTCCACTGACTCCCGATACACAAATGTGTTCTGTTAAACTACTCACACACACATTCAAGGCACTGCACAACTTAAGCCCCACCTTTCTGAATAGTCACATTTCCTTCCACCAACCACCCAGACACCTCCACTCCTCGGGTCTCGTACTCACACACATCCCACGCATACACAAAACCAGATCAGGAGGACAACTGCTCTCTTACACCGCTCCTAAAGTGTGGAACGGGCTCCCACTCCACATCAGAGTCTACTTCTAACTCCTTGAATTCCAAGCTGAAGACCTTGCTTTCCAATTAACCAACCTACCATAGGCATGACTAGGTGCACACACCTGATCAGCTCCAGGATACCCTCACGGTGATAGTGGCCTTTACAAATATACATAACATAACAACATAACATTTAGGAAATCATGAAAGTTTTTTTTTACAAAGATTCAAAAGTTACAATACAAAACTGCTGAGTTGCATAGAAATAAGCTGCCATAAAGGTCATCAGTTTAGAGTTATACAGAATGGTGACGATATCAGGGTAATTATAAACTTCAAATGTACAACAAAATCAGTAAGAAATTAGACAACATCCCTAGTGGCATAGGAAAGGTCTCAGGCTCACCCCAAATTCGAGGGTTTTTATAGGAAATAACCCTATAGAATAGTATGAAAACTGCAGAATCATTGTAATGTGAGCAAAGAATTTCATTTGCAACAAATCAGAATACAGAGTTTAAAATCATCATGCAGCATTACCATCTAAGTACTAGCCCACTGCATGAATATTGATTCAGCTCTTCTGACCTAATGTCATTCAGAGGTGTCCGAACAGATCTTCAGAAAGATATTCTAGTGAAGCTAATGAAATCCAACCGGTACAGCGACAAAAACTCCTGCCTATTAACAAAAACACAACACGAGAAACCATAGAACTTTGGTATTTGATAATATGTTGACCCTTCACCTGCAGAAGAAGGTGGAAAAGTGCAAACAAAACAGTTTCTATCTCCCACAATATCCATATCTTCTTTCAATAGATTTGCATAAATGTTGTTCTTAAAGTTACTTAGTAATCTTTCCTTGTGTGTCAGTGTATAATTTTCAACTTTACTACTAATTGTAGTAAATTCCTCTTGTGATGAATCATATCCAACCGGAATATTAAGACACAGTGGCAGACCAATTAGAGCTATTAATATCACCAATAGTAAAATCATACTTTCAATTTTACAGCATCAAAAACAAAATTTCAGTCAAAAAACTTTATTCAGAACATAGTCTAAAAACACCATAAATACTTAAAAAAGGCTAAAAATACATCTGTTAAGTAATGCATACAATAATATAAACAAAAATAGAGCGGAAATGTGGGATCTCATATATACCTGCCAATTAATTTCTTGCATGTTATCCACCAACTGGCACATGCATCAAGCTAGGATTTTGCGAGTCCTTAATAGCGAATATTAAGGATTCGCAATTAAGGATTCGCAAAATCCTATGCATGTAGGAATCGCTATAATAGCGATTCCTTCACATTCCTTATTTGCGACTACGCAAATTGTGAGTCGCAAATAAGGAATGGCTATCCATTCATTCCTATGGGCCTGCAGGCCCATAGGAATGAATGGAAATTGCGAGCGCTATTTGCGAGTACCAATAGGTACTCGCAAATTGCGCATGCAATTTCAAGGGTGCAGGGGTGTCAAAAGGACACCCTGTTGCACCCTGAAATTGATCCGTGCACATATGTTGCGCACACACATGTCCCAAGGACATGTGTGTGTGTAACCTTCAACTTTGAAAAATGCACTTTAGTGCATTTCTCAAAGTTTGTGCAAATTACCATGAAGTTCAACTTCATGGTAATTTGCGCCCCTAATAGCGAAATCGCTAATTTTTTACTTTGTTGCATTGCATTTAAGGAATCTCAATTTGCGATTCCTTAAATGCAATCATAATTTAAGTAATCGCAATTTGCTGGCACATGCATCAAGCTAGGATTTTGCGAGTCCTTAATAGCGAATATTAAGGATTCGCAATTAAGGATTCGCAAAATCCTATGCATGTAGGAATCGCTATAATAATAGCGATACCTTCACATTCCTTATTTGCGACTCGCAAATTGCGAGTCGCAAATAAGGAATGGCTATCCATTAATTCCTATGGGCCTACAGGCCCATAGGAATGAATGGGAAATTGCGAGCGCTATTTGCGAGTACCAATAGGTACTCGCAAATTGCGCATGCAATTTCAAGGGTGCAGGGGTGTCAAAAGGACACCCTGTTGCACCCCTGAAATTGATCCGTGCACATATGTTGCACACACACATGTCCCAAGGACATTGCATTTAAGGAATCTCAATTTGCGATTCCTTAAATGCAATCGCAATTTAAGTAATCGCAATTTAGAGATTACTTAAATTGCAATTTTTGCATTTGGGATGATGCATCCCAAATGCAAAAATACCGGTCGTAAAGGGGCAGATACTGAGAATCTGCACGTTTGCGACCGGTTTTTCTTTTGATGCATGTGTCTTTTAAGATCACCTTGAACGAAGTTAAAAATCTCCCAGTTGCACACGTAACATCCAGAAATCTCATGTTTGCCAATAAGCTGAGGGCTTGGTCACGATTTATAATTCCATATTTGATAAAAAATGGTTTTAAAAATACTTTCTGCACGTTTAAAAAACATAAACAATCCAATAAAATGTTTGCCCCATTACATTTTGTGTTCATCCCGCAGGTGATACCAAAGGGGACGCCAACTTAGGGCGAACAAAGCGATACCAAAGGGGATGATGGACGGAGCGTTTGAGCAAATCAAACACTCACCCCCAGTCAACTGATCTGGGTTTAATCCATCATCATTCTTTAGCTCACTCCACCACCCCAGTTCAGACATGGCCATATGCAAATTAGTCTGACCCTGTGCCTCATGGGAAAATCCCGCAGGTGCACATACCCTGCTCATCTCTCATTGCTGCTTTTGTCCTCTTATCTGCATAGCAAGGATTTATCCTGACCTAAAATTTTAATGCAACATCCCTGAGCTTGGGGTTGGATAGGGCCTCAATATATGGAAAACTATCTTCATCTCTCCAACATTTTGACAGAAATTGAGTGGAAGATTTTCCCCTCAAATATCGCTGGTCCTCCTTTCTAGCATAGTTATATGCGAGTGTGCATAGCTCTAGTTTGGAGATCTGCAACCCCTGCTTCCACTGGTCCGGCTTTGACAGCCTATTGCAAATTTAATTCAGCACTTGTCTCACTTGGGTAGCCCATTTCAACCCACTGTTCTCAGCCACCAAATGTCTACAGAGGTATGATATTTTGGGAATACCTTCCCTTGTTAATTAATCTCTGCCAGAATTTCAGTGTGGCTACAAACCCCAAATAACTCCATGCCGTAAGCTGGTTCTCCACCCTTATAGCTTGAACCATAGCTGAAGGTGGTAATGGAGAAGTCTTTTCAAACATTTACCCTCTTCCCAATCCCAATCCTATTTGCCACCTAAGGTTAGTACTTTCACCCCATACTGGAGTTGAGGGCAGGCCATTGCTTTGTAGGCAGACAATATGGGGCGTAGGGAAGGCCCACCATGCTTTCTGACTGAATTCTTTTAAGCCCCATACCGAGGTCAATGCAATAGTTTTTAGTGATTCAATATGATCTCTCTAATTTAATGTTGTATCAAACCACATGCCCAAATATTTGTATTTTTCAACTAAATCCACTAGGTTCCCACCCAGGTACCAATTAAACCATCCCTTTCCTTTCCCCAACAACATGATTTTAGTCTTGTCTAGGTTGACAGTGAGCTTTTTACTTGTACAATAATCCTGAAAGGTATCTAATTTCTTTTGTAGCCCTAATTCTGTCATGTCCATTATCACCAAATCATCGGTGTAGTAGGCATGAAACACAGGTACAGTTCATCTTAGGACAAAAGCCTTTTACTTCCTTTAAAGCCAAAAACTAATAATAGGGCAGCCTAAACACGTCCCTGTCGAAGACGGTTCTTAATCTGTATTTTCTTCGCTAAGGTGCCTACAGTATCTAATATCACCTGAGCCCAATTCTGACTATGTAACTCTTGAAGGAAGGAATAAGAGAAGATCCTTGTGGATTCCAAGCCTCCTCAGCATTTCCCACGATAAGATTCGGTCTACTGGGTCGAAGGCGGCGCAGAAATCAACAAAACAGATCAATTGCCTTCCTTCGATCTATTGATTTACTTGCCATCACCCATAGACTAAAACAGTGATTGATAGTTGAGTGGCTTTCTGTGAACCCACCTTGTTCAATAGAAATAATGTTATTTTCTTCCGCCCACATCTTCATCAAGCCTAAAACACTTTGGAGAAAAACTTCTCCACCCCATCTAGTGGCTAATTAAGTGTTAATTCTTAGGCAGCGCAGCATCGTCCATCTTATAAACCGGCCTAAATATTGCACCTTTCCAACTTTCTGGGAAACGCCTCAAGGTCTTTTGAAAGATTACATGATAAAAGCTTGAACACCAGTCCACGTTGTTTCTTATTATTACTTCAGGGTGGTTGTCCGGTTCTGCCGCCTTGGTTAGCTTAAGGGCCTGGATAGTTTATTTTTATCCTCTTAAATGAGAAATTTAACCCAGTCTCATTGCCCACCTCAAAATTTATCTTCGGGCCCACCTCATCATCATCACTTCCATATATATTACTCATGTGGTTAATCCAGTCATCTTCACCTACTAGGCATCTCATTTCCCTGGCCCCTTCGCATACTAATTGCCAAAATTTCCTGATATTATGTGTTCCAATCACCTCAACATGGTTGGCCAATTTTCACTTATAAAATCCATTTTCTTATTTCTCAACATGTTCTTATATTGAATTTTTGCAGAGCGGAGGTTACCGCATAGTACCGGGTAATATTTTCTTGAGCAATCTCTCCCATTTTCGTATTTTTGTTTTAACCTCCCACAATCCTTATTAAACCAGCCCTTCCTCTTACCCTGAATGGCATGCACAAACAAAAGTTAAAAGAATTCAGGAAACAAAAATCAGGCCATGTGATAACCAGTCTGAGCAAACTCTTTAGCACTTTGTTTTTTTGTAAATTGCACAGTTTAATACGAAAGCACTTTTTTAAGCTGTTTCTTCGCAAACTGGGATTTACCCTGTGCAGAGTAGCCCTGCTTTATTTGCAGTTTTAAAATTCGCCTGAAGTCTGTTTTTATGTCTGTGCTTTTCTGACACTGGCTATTCAGGCTGCAAAAGCAATGATAGATTAAACTGTCTATTGACTCCCTTTGGTATTTAAGCTTGATGACGAATGGATGTTTTTTTCATTTAAGTTTTATGGAATGTTATTTATATGCATAATTTATATGCAAATTTCATGAGGCAAGAGACCAGTTTAATTATTTGGTGTGCTTCTAATACTGAGGCGAACAAGAGGAAGAGTAGCAGGCCATTTTAAATTTGTGGAGGCATACACTTTGCCATCTTAGTTTTGATGGTATCATTTATCTTTTCCACAACTCCTAACAATTGTGGATGATAACTACAGAGGAACTTTTGTTCAATCTGAAGTGCTGTACATAATAATTTTAGGATCTCATTTTTAAAATGAGTTCAATGATCTGTCTCTGTAGAAGCTGGCAAACCAAACCACGGTATTAATACTTTCAACAAGAGTTTGGGCACAGTGATGCTATCAGTTCTCCTGGTTGAATAGGCTTTGACCCATCTAGAAAACAAGCAATCTCAAAAACATATTTAAGCACATTACGAACAGGCATTTCAATGAAGTCTGCCTGTGGCCATTGTACCTCCTGTAGGCAGCCACCTTAAGGGGTGAAAGGAGGTTCCATAGACCCATCAAACATCCTCCTGCAGGAGGATGCAGTTACTCAAGTTTGTGAATGCCCTGGGGGCAGTGCATACATTGTAATAAGGTGCACTGTCCGTTTGCATCCAGTGCACCCTTTGAAAGATGTGTTGTGGTACAAACAGAGAAAGTGAAGCCTTTGGGTATACAGACCCAGGTTTCTACATTGATGAACTTGGGAGTTAAGACTATGGGTACAAAGCGCCCCTCCTCCAAACAACTAATATGGAGAGAAATGAGTAGCTTGTACTTTGAAGTGATCCATCTTGCCTGCAGCAAACCTACATTTGCAATGTGGGACAATTACTTTGTTGTTTGCAAAGGAGTAGATCACTGTGGGTCACTTTATCATGTTAACTTTGCACATGCAGGAGGTAACACCCCTCCCAAGTGAGTGTATTTGATTATAATATGTATCTCTCAACAATGTACAGAAATAGAGGCAACTGCCCACAAAAGTTAAGGACTCTACGTGCAGCCTTGAAGCAGGCACCTCAATAATGTCAGAGCATGCTAACACCCCAAGGGATCAGCTATCGCACAAAGCATTCTAAGTCCTCCGCTAACTTACTTATATCACACACCTGCTTCATTTGCCATGTAACTTATCTTAAGAGATGTAGTGGATTTTTAAAAATGGCAGTCAACGTCTTTTTTTGTTGGCTTAGCTTGTGCATTGGCCAGACCACTGGCTTAGCCCTTCCATGAATTCTCTGGTTTGTCCACCTCAAAAAACAACAAATATCCAGGAAACAAATCTTGATCTAAATGGATGTAATCCGTGAATAGGCAAACGAGTGAAGAAAAAAATGAGTTTCATTGATGATTCTTTCTGATAATTCAGAAAACATTGAAGTGAAATTATATCTTTGTGTTCTATGGTACATCACGTGTCAGAGCTGTACCCATAACATCTGAGATAAAAATGTATTCTGAAATAAATGTGATGATAATGAACAATAAATGTTAAAACTTGGATTGTTGACGTCCTGACCCCTCCCCCTTCTGTTTCGTTATACTCCTAGTTTGTTAGAAAAGATGACGGAACTGGCTGTGACAGAATACAGAGAAATGAAAACTCTGCCAGTGCATGCTGACAATGCCATCCGGCTCCTTCACATCATACAGGACTTTTTACAAGCAGAAGGGATGGTCAATCCCAAACTTTGGACTGAGAAGGTAAGAGACAGATTTTGTAAATCTATATCACACAGAGACCTGATTAATTGGTGTCCATTTGAGCTCCTTTTTATCACTCATAATACCAAGGCCCTGACGACAAGTTGATCAAAGTAGGGTTTACCTGGTGTGGTAAACACCTCCAATCCTCAATTTGCAAGGCGAAAATGAGGCAGAACTTGTAGTAATAGAGTTAATGTATACTGCACAGAATGCCACATATTTTGCCTGTTTCAATTTGTTTAACCTTGAACCATTTCTCAGGTTTTTCCTGCAGAAATCTAATTTAAGAGCTGTGTATGGTAATTGTTATATGTAGGAAATACTTTCCCCAAGGTAAATATCACATGTCCTATTTACTGCATAACTCGAAATTCCATCCCTATGCAAACATGAGTTTGCGCAGGGTTTGAAATGTCCCACTTCACCCATAGTCAGTGCCAACAAGTACTGAAAATGCTTTATAACTAATGTTTTACTTTAGATTTTCACTTTAGATGAAAAAACTAGAGTTACTTTATTCTTTATGTATGTCCATGAAAGTGGAAAGCCATCAGACCCAGAAGCCTCAGCGTCATAGTCACTGAAATCAAGTACTGAGGCTGAAATCAACCATTTTGGCCAGGCAGTGGGATATCCAGGAATGGAAGGGCATAACCCAGCTGAATTCTCACCCATGTGCGAAGTTATGGTCTGCACCCTGGCAAAAGGTGCCGGATCCTGCCATCGACAGGATGGCTGTGTCTCGCTATGGACATGTCAAAAAGGTTTGGGGGTGCAGGAGCCAAAGGAGCAGAGGGCTGGACTGCACATTGTCCCTGTTGTCCATGTGATCTTCGGGAACCCCGGCTTCAAAATGGTTGGGGTGGCTGATGAGCCGGTAAACCCCTTACCAGCGCCACGGAGATAATTAATGTACAAAAAATAAAGAAAGAAAGCCTTATATTAGTTTATATAGTTGTTGTTCCTTCTTAGCTTGATGCTAATAGGTGAATAATTTCCCATAATGAGAATTGAAATACAGTGTCTGCGTACCTGGATGCCATAGCTTTACTCAGCCAGGACCCACAATTTGTAGCAGTTTGATTCTGAGGAGAGTGCCAGAGCACTTGGACAGATTTCTTCCCAGTCAGATAAATCCTTTCTTCCCCCAAAATAGATCAATGAGCTATTTGTACTGTTTGTATCATTTCACACTGAGATGCATGAGCAAGATGTTCTTGTGACCATGACGTTTGGTATGAACGTAGTGTGTGAAAATATAATACTTGTTTTTTCTATCAGGCCTATTAGTTTGCTCTTACCATAAAATATAAAGATGGGTATTATAACTCCTTTAAGTCAAAGGGCCCTTTCAAATGGTAAATTGATGACATTCAAAATGGTAAATTGATTACTTTTAAAAATATCACAATATATATCAAATACAGTGCTGTAATGAAGTGTTATAGAAAGAGGGGAAAGCTAAAGAATTTCTGAATTGGAACAGAAAGACAGCTGAAGAAGTTACTTCTGCATTTGTAATATTGTTGGCAATCCATTTTCAAAGAGCACATAGGAATTAAATACATTGCTGTGAAATATAGGTGGTTTGTGATAATAAACTCACCCATGTCCTCCAAAACATGGTTTCTCTAAAAATTATTTACTTTTATTTTCATAACTTAATTAGTCTAGATGAATTTTTTGCCAACATTTGTAGCGTGAATGTGAAGTATTTGCCATTCCAAGACTAGTTTTTGCACCACAGTATTTTAATGAATAGTTTCTGTGGAGGAACTCTGCTGACTCCATCTGTATAAAAATGGTGTCATTAAACCTTCTCTCATTCTTAATGATTTTACAGTCTCTTTCAATGTGGTGAACAGCCTTCACTGAGAAGTACCTGTTTAGTTTGTAGCTACGTTTTGTGTGTAAACTACATACTGTGCTCTTTTCTTATGTTCCTGTACGTTCAGATAGTAGATAATTGTTTAACTTGAAGGCTCTGAGAAATATGCACCTCCAATTCATTTTGTTCATTTTATATAACCCTTCCCTTTCCAACAGCTTTTAGAAGAGGTTGTGACTCTCATGGACAGCCTCTCAGTGTGGTACTCTACTGGTCCAGAGTGGACAAGACTCTCCCAGGTTGAAATCCGTCTTCTCCTTGGATTCATTGGACAGGAAAACCTACAGGTTTGGTGCATTTTCAATTGTATTTATATCATTTATGTCCCTAGAAATTCCAGTCTCACACCAGTTGCTGATATTCCTCCGCTCAGTTCTCCTTATATTCAAAGTAGAATTTTCTGATGGATACTTCTAACCATAGTTTAATCACCTTTAGAATATTCCCCAAGCCACCAGAGTTGATCCAGAGGTTTTCAGTGCACTGCTCTCGCGTGGTGCCAGGTGGTGCAAGGTGGCTCTGTGTTAGCCTCTTTCTGCCCTAGAAGTGACGGAGTAGAGTCACATGTAAGCATCACCCCTGCACATCGACGTCCGTTCCTTTTTTGTTGCTTTGACAAGTTTTTCAAACTATTCCAGTGTGCCAGAAAACGATGCCCACCGGTGAAACTAAAGGGTTCAAACTATGCCGTAACTATGGTAAACAGATTTCGGTGACAGACGGGGTGTAGCTCTAGTGCTTGAGGTGGGACTCCGAGTCAGTTCTTGACTGTGAAGCGAACCTGTACGTCGCTAAACCTTGAAAGAAGCCATGATCTTCGCGGTCGAGATCATCCAGTAAGTCGAATTCCAAGCTGAAGAGGAAACACAAGAAAGCAAAACGGAATCGACCCCCATTCTGCTACTCTCTGTCTAAAGAGTAGTTGCAAGGTCATTAAGGTGCCACGTGAGCTTGCTCCCGATCTCTGATTAGGGAGCCCATTGCACAGTTGACCCTGATGAGCTCAGAGTTCCCTGGGTCATTGCTGATGCCACAGCAGGGCGAGGCCATGCTGTGCATTTTAGCACTTTACAGCTCTCTTTGTCCTACCTTTGGGCCCCAATGATCCGCAGGGCCGTCCTGTCAGGTTATTGCCAGCTTATCCATCTTTGGTGCCACCTAAACCACTGGAACCTGGCTGTAGCCCTACACCTACACTGGTGTCTACTTCCATTCCAGCTCCAAGACCTACGCCAGTCCCTTCTTCATCGATGCCAATACTGACGACTCCAGTGATGGCTCTGCTAATTTCAGTGTCTGATCCCAAGTTGAATCCATCTCGATCTTGGCCGGGGTCACACTCTTACTGTACTCTAGCACTTCTGGTTCCTGTACATTTTGATTCAGACAAAATACTCCCTCTACCACGGAGGCATCTTCAGTTGCTGTATCAGCTTTCCGATCTTGACTCTGACCAGAGCTTTCCGCCATTTAGAGTTGGCAATTGTCGTGATGGGAGTAGAATAGTGCCCCTTTTTGCGTGGTGACCTCATTTTTTTGCTAGATTTTACTGTTGGGTTTTGGACTCTGGACATTGCTGTCTAATGCATGTGCTCTGATCCCTAAAACATGTCAAATTGGCAATATCTCTGATGGGCAGACTTAACTTACCTGTAAGTCCCTGTTACATGGTATCCTGTGTACCCAGAGCTTGTAAGTTAAATGTCACGAGTGTACTGTAGCACTTTTTGTGCCACCACTAAAGTGACAATGCAAAACGTGGCTGCAGGAATGACATCAGTAACCTGGCTGTGCAGGTTTCTGCAAATTCGACCTGTCACAATAACCACTTTTGACAGGCCTAAACCTTTCTTTTAAATATTAATAAGTGACCGACTAAGTAGGCCATAAACGCCCATAAGGCAGGGTGCATGATGTTTAAAAGGCGGACATGTGAAAGTTTAACGTTAAACGTCCTTACACCCTGCAACACCCGAAAAGTTAATCTCACTGTAGCAGGGTTAGGTATTTCAAGAAAAGCATTGGGATACTTTATTAAAATTAATAAAGTTATGTCCTCGTAGGAACCAGATAAATAGTAAATTCTTGAACTTTTAAAAATAATTATTACAAACCCAACTCATTGGTAAAGTTGGACTTAAAATATTAAAACCGTTACTGGATCTAACAAGAATAGTGCCATTATTACTTGTTGTGAACTAACATCCTCCTCAATTAATAATCCGCTTTCTCACAATGGGATGATTCATCCCCACAGTATTATGATAGTTGATATGGACCTAGAAGAAGCTAGTGGGATTGATACTTCCCCGGTCACAGACTTGATTTCCCTCTTTGGGCCGCCAATGAAAAACAATGCTTCCTTTGCTGTAGTTAGCAGACGTGCTGCTGAGGTTCTGGACGTACAGCTTCCTTCTGATGAGGTTAAAGCAAATGTGCTTACTGAAGTTCTTCAGTGTTGGCCATTTGTTTCAGAACCCTTGCTACCATTCAATGAAGACCTAACTGCTACCCTTATGGGCACTTGGGCTGAACCTTTCTCTTGCCCACCAGTGAACAGGCGAGCGGCCAGACACCACAGACCAGCGCCTGGTGACCCTGATTTTCTTCTGCAGCATCCTACTCCTGACAGTTTGGTGTCCAGGCTTTCACCAGCAAGCTGATTCCTAATTTGTTCCTGACAAAAAGGATAGAGCCACTGTGGAAATGTTTCTTCTCTTTGGCCAGCCTAGCCTTAAGGTCGCCCAATGTCAGTTGCCAACTGTGGGTCAATTTGGCTCAAACCATTCAGGATGTAGCCAAATATGTAATCCGCACTGGCCTGGATGCTACCAATTGTTTGGGGCGAGCAGTCAGCACGAGTGTAGTGCTCCTCTGCCATACATGGATGCACAGGTTTTTCTGGGAATGTGCAGACATCCCTTATGGATATGTGTTTTGATGGATCACAGTTTTTTGGCAAAAACGCTGATTCTGCCCTACAGTGATTCAAAGAAAGCTGGGTCGCTGCCCGCTCTTTGGGCCTTTCAACCCCTGCCAGAAAGATTCCTCAACAGTATCAACTCATCTATGGCTGGTCCAGAGGTTTGGCATACAGGCAATACCAGGTCCTCCACCCCCAATGCAGTCACTTCAGCCCTTTCGTGACCAGGGATCAGGCAGACAGCGTGCGGGGCACCAGGAGCACCGGTCTTCCCAGTCCCCCTCACCTGCGGCATCTGCCTCCAAGCCACTTTACTTTGCCCTTAGCAGCGCACAGCCACTCTGTGGCAGGCAGGATTCAACATTTTCTCCTCGGGTGACACTCCATCACATCTGAAAGATGAGTCCTCCAGATCTTCCAGCATGGCTTTGCCCTTCAGTTTCTTTCTGATCCATCACAGCTTATGTCCACATTAGGGCAGCTTTCAGAGGAGCACCGTTCCGTTTTATGCAAGAGGTGCAAGCTCTACTGTCCAAAGGGGCCATTGCATGGGTTCTGGCCTTGGAAATAGGGATAGGTTGTTACTCCCGCTATTTCCTTGTGCAGAAGGATTGGGGGATTTATTCTGTATGAGACCTTTGCCCTCTGAATGCTTTTGTGTGGAAGGACAAATTCCGAATGCTCACACTGGCTGAGTTGTGCCTAAGCTGGATCTGGGCTACTGGATGTTATTCTTGGACCTGCAGAACATCTGCTTTCATGTGCCCATCCTGCAGTCCCAGAGATGTTTCCTGTGGTTCAAGCTCAGCCAGGACCTTTTTCAGTTTGCTTTGCTCCCCTTGGCCTTACTGGAGCACCTCATGTGCTCTCAAAAGTGATGACGGTGGTCACCACGCACCTTCGAAGTTTCAAAATGCTAGTTTTCCTCTACCTTCGCAACTAGCTGTTGAAGGTGGGCTCATCACAGTCAGTCTTAGACCACCTCTAGAAGACTGTGAATCTCTTGACATCATAGGGGTTCTCAATCATCGAGCCGAAGTCACACCTGACTCCTTCGCAAAGACTTCTTTACTGGAGCTGTCTTGGACAAGGTGCAGTTCAGGGCCTCAAGCCCTTTCCTGTGCCGCAACTAGTCAAGGACATTTGGGCTATGATCCCAATGTTTTATCCTTTGTTCTGGATCTTGTTTTTTTTTAAAAAAAATGTAAAACATGATTTATTGATTTTTTTCGTTCTTTTTCAAATTGACAGAAACATAGATATGCATAGTAAAATTTGTAGTACATTGAAGGTAACGTCTTAGGTTATATATCATACAGTCTATAGTCTGTGAGCATCATTTGACATTACACTACTGGGTACAGGATATATTACATGTGCCTTCACACAGTGGTACCTGATAAACGAGGTCACATATGCGTGGAATTATAATAACAAAGCTACATAACATCTGAACTTCCCTATCCCCCCAACCCTACTGTCTGGCTCTACCCCACTTAGAACTCTCGCCCATTCAACCTAACGTGGTGGCCTTCCTGTGTCCCTAATGACATGTGTATAATATGGGGTTTAGAGATCCTACTACTTGTGTACATGCATTCTGGAATCGACAATAATGTGGAAGTTGGCAGTGGACGATAATTCCCATGCTATTCATCAGCTATTCTAGGAACAGGCGCAGGTTCTAGGGCCTTAAATGCCTCCATTATTAGGTCCCATTCCATTGAGATTAGGGTCTTACATAGGCCTCTGGCCTCCTCGCGTCTAATGGCAGCACTCTCCGCACTACCCCAGCGTGTCACTTCTCCATGCCAAATATAAACTGACAGGGCCTTCGCCGACTTCCACCGCATGGTGATAGCGCGCTTAGCAAGCAGTATCGACAAGTCAATGAAACGGGTTTGCACCTTCTGCGATTTGGGGCGACGGCGAAAGCCAAGCACACAACTACCCATTGTCTGTTCTATAGGAATGCCTGTAGTGGTTCGTAAAATCTGAAAGAGACACGTTAGTGACAGATTCCTTACCTTAGAATATCCCCAGGCGTCAGGCTGGATCCAGAAAGTTTTTGCGTAGCAGTACCCTTGCGCGTCGGTAGGCGGCATCGTGCGGCTCCGCGTCCGTCGTCGGCGTCGTGATCGCCGGGATGACGTCGCGGGCAGTACTTAGTCGCCGCCCTGCGCGCTGGCGTCAGTTCTTCTTTTTCCGCGCCAGCAAGCGCAGATCCGGGAAGAGCAGTGCCCTAGTCATTTTTGACTAACTTTTTTGGTGAATTTTTTCACTGTTTCTTCGAATCGACTCCAAGGTGTCGTAGGGATGCCCGGCTTTAAACGTTGCGACGCCTGTGCTCGGATGATGTCCATCACAGACCCGCATCTGGAGTGTCTCTTCTGCCTCGGCCGAGGCCACGACACGAAGTCGTGTTCCGACTGCCGGGCCCTCAACCCGAAGCTTTGCGAGAGCGGTCTCGAAAGCTCCTCGAGGCCCGGCAGTCGGCTCCGCGCCATTCCAAGCCCCGGTCGCGTGAGAGGTCGAGGGGTCGGTCGCGGAGTCCTCACCGGTCGTCGGGATCCAAGTCTTCGTCGTCCGGTAAGTCTAAGCACAAAAAGTCCAAAAAGCATCATCGCTCTAGGACTTCGCCTCGCCGGTCTCGCGACTCTGCTGAGGCCCCTCCCGGCACCGTCCCCGCGGCCCCGGACATGCCTGTGGAGTCGCCCCGCAATACCCGTCCTTCCCGGGTTCGGGGGCGGATCCGGCCCAATACAGGAATTCCTGTCGGCCATGGCCCGCCTCTTCGGGCCTCAAGGTCCCTCCGGTGCGCCTTCGGGCCCCGCGGGCCCTGATGGGGTTGCCCCGGCGTCGCCGCCGACTCCGGTCCCGGCGTCGCTCGTGCCTCCAGCCTCGATTCCGGCTTCGGCCCCGGCCTCGATCCCGGCTCCGGTGGTACCGCAACCCCCATCGACGCCGGTCGACCTGACCACGCCTCCGCCGGCGCCGATGTCTCCGGTGCCGTTCCTGACGCCGCCCGGGGCTCCGGGCGGCGTCGTCCCCATGTACTCTCCGGCTCCGGACATGGAGCCGGACCGACGCTCGCTCGACGCCGGTTCCGCGCCCGATGGGACCTTGGGTCCCAAATGTCCCTCCTCCTCCTTATTTTGAACCGGAGGAGGACCAGGAGGACTTGGAGGGTCTGAGGACCCTCTGGCACAGCAGTGTCAATATGATGAGGACTGGGCAGAGGAACTAGGGGATGCCAGTGGTCTAGATACTTCCCCTGACACTGGCATGCTGTCTCCTCCCGTGGCTACGGAGGAGGGAGCCAATTTTGCAACGGTGTTGCGTAGGGCAGCTGGAGCCTTACATCTCCGACTCCCTACGGTGACGGTCAAGACTAATCTCTTGACAGAAGTGCTTCAGCCGGCGGCCTCCTCCTTGGAGACTGTGCTGCCGTTTAACGATGCACTTACTGACGTTCTTTGGGCGCCTGGTCCAAACCCAACACAGGGGCTCCTGTGGATAGGAACGTGTCCCGACGCCATCGCCCAGCTCCGGGCGACCCCTTGTTTCTCTCTGTCCACCCCACTCCTGAGAGCTTGGTTGTCCAAGCCTCCGCTTCCCAAACCGCCTTCCCTACCGCCCCTCCGGATAGGGAATCCAAACGCCTGGATCAATTTGGGAAGAAGGGTTTTCTTCCTCCAGTGCTGGCTTGCGGTCCATCAACACCGCTTGTCTTTTGGGCCGATATACCCACTCCTTGTGGGATTCGGTGGCGACTGTTTTGCCCCAGTGTTCTGAGGAGGTCCAGACACTGCTCTCCCGCGCCATTGCGGAAGGAAGGGATGCGGCCAAATACACCATACGATGTGGCCTTGATACCGCCAACTCGCTGGGCAGATCTATTGCAACGACGGTGGCGCTGCGTCGCCACGCCTGGCTGAGAACCACTGGTTTTCAGGGGATGTCCAGAATACTCTCATGGACATGCCCTTTGATGGAGTCGGTCTTTTTGGTTCCAAAGCAGACCATGCGTTGGAGCGCTTTAAGGACTCACGGGCTACTGCCAAGTCCCTGGGCCTTTCTGCTACACGCCCTCCGCTACCTTCTGCTTTTCGCCCCTCTCATGGCCACGGAAGGGGTGCCCAGTCACGTCAGCAGCCCAGCCACCGGCCCGCGCAGCAGGCGTCTTCGCGTGGCCGAGGACGTGGATACCGCCGTGGCGGTTCGGGTAACCAGCGTTCGGGTCAGGCCATCACCTCCAACCCGTCCGCGGCCTCCAAGCCCTCCTAGTCCCTCCTTTCAGGTGCACAGCACGCCAGTAGGGGGCAGGGTCCGCCATCACCTTCACCACTGGCGTCCCATCACCTCGGACAGGTGGGTCTTGGACATTGTCCAAAGGGGCTACTCCCTCCCCTTCGAGACCCCCCAGCCATGCCACCTCAATTCCACCGCATGTCAGGGGATCACTTGGTGCGTCTACAGAAGGAAGTCACGGCCCTCTTGGCCAAGAGGGCCATCGAGCATGTTCCGACCCCAGAAGTAGGGCGTGGTTGCTACTCCCACTACTTTCTGGTGCCCAAAAAGGACAAGGAGGACATGCGTCCTATCTTGGACCTCCAGAACATCAATCGCTTCCTCCGGAAGGAGAAGTTCAAGATGCTCACCCTAGCTCAGGTCTTGACTGCCCTAGACCCTGGAGACTGGTTGGTAGCGTTGGACTTGCAGGACGCCTATTTCCACATCCCCGTCCTGCCGGCCCACCGGCGTTACCTTCGGTTCACGGTAGGCCTCGAGCATTTTCAGTTCACCGTGCTCCCCTTTGGCCTTACCAGTGCCCCTCGGGTGTTCACGAAAGTGATGGCGGTGGTCGCAGCTCATCTGCGCCGGGCAGGGGTTTCAGTCTTCCCCTACCTCGACGACTGGCTGCTGAAGGCGGGCTCGTCCCAGGCAGTCGTCTCCCACCTCCAGACTACGGCCGAACTCCTGCACTCGCTGGGGTTCTCCATCAATGTGCCGAAGTCACATCTGATTCCTTCTCCACAGCTGCTTTTCATCAGAGCAGTTCTGGACACAACGCAGTTTCGGGCCTATCCTCCCGAACGGCGAGTCCGGGATATTCAGGCTATGATTCCGATCTTTCAGCCTTTATCCTGGGTTTCGGTACGGATGACCCTGAGGCTGCTGGGCCTCATGGCCTCCTGCATCCTGCTGGTCAATCATGCCAGATGGCATATGCGGGCTCTGCAGTGGGACCTGAAGTTCCAGTGGGCGCAGCACCAGGGCAACCTGTCCGATCACGTCCAGATCTCGGAGGGGACTGCAAAACAGTTGCAGTGGTGGCTCTCGAACCGGCAATGGGTCATGGGCAGATCCCTCTCCCTTCCCCAGCCAGAGCACACAGTTGTGACGGACGCGTCCCTTCTCGGATGGGGCGGTCACATGGGAGAGGCGGAGATCAGAGGCCTCTGGTCTCCGGCGGAGTCCCGGCTCCATATCAACCTTCTGGAGCTCCGGGCAATCCGACTTGCACTCAAGGCATTCCTTCCCTCTGTCAAAGGGAAGGTAGTGCAGGTGTTCACAGACAACACCACCGCCATGTGGTACTGCAACAAACAGGGCGGGGTGGGGTCGTGGACCCTCTGTCAGGAGGCTCTGCGCCTCTGGACATGGCTGGAACATCAGGGCATGTTCCTGATGGTTCAACACCTGGCAGGTTCCCTGAACGCCAGGGCGGACGAACTCAGCCGCAGGTGCTTGATGGATCACGAATGACGTCTTCACTCGGAGGTGGCGCAAGGACTCTTTCTACAGTGGGGAGAGCCTTGGTTAGATCTATTCGCCACCGAAGAGAACGCGCAATGTCATCAGTTCTGCGCGTTGGAATTTCCAAGGCGGCACTCGCTCGGCGGCGCTTTCGTCACGAGTGGAGTTGCGGTCTATTGTACGCCTTTCCGCCTATACCACTTCTACCCAGAGTGTTGAAGAAGATTCGGCACGACCGGGCACAAGTCATTCTTGTGGCTCCGGACTGGGCTCGAAGAGTTTGGTATCCCGAGCTACTCAGTATGAGCGTGGATCCCCCGATCCGTCTGCCTCTTCGGGAGGATCTTCTGTCGCAGCAGCAGGGGACGGTCCTCCACCCGAACCTGTCCAGTCTACACCTGTTTGCGTGGAGATTGAGCGGCGGCAGTTGATTCCATTCGACTTGCCTCCCGAAGTTTGTGATGTGATTCTGGCAGCCAGGCGTCCCTCCACTAAGGTGGTATACGCCTGCAGGTGGAACAAATTTGTGGCATGGTGCACAGCAAAGGCTGTGAATCCCCTTTCTGCCCCTCTTTCTGAGGTCCTTCTGTTCCTTCTTTCTCTGGCCCAACAGGGTTCTGCCCTGGGTACCATCAAGGGTTATCTTTGTGCTATCTCGGCCTTCCTCAGGCTCCCTGATCAGCCCTCCCTTTTCAAGTCCCCTGTTGTTAACAGATTCTTAAAAGGCATTACACACCTCTTCCCTCCTGTTCCGTTTGTAATGCCTCAGTGGGACTTGAACTTGGTTCTTACCTTTTAATGTGCGCTCCCTTTGAGCCTCTACATAACTGTCCTCTTCGTCTTCTGACTCTGAAGACAGCCTTTCTGGTGGCCATCACCTCCGCTCGGCGGGTGAGTGAGCTCCAGGCTCTATCTTGCAAACCTCCCTTTCTGTCTGTTCATCCAGACAAGGTTGTTCTTCGGACGCGTCCGTCCTTCTTGCCAAAGGTGGTTACTGCCTTCCACATTGGGCAGACCATCACTTTGCCTACCTTCTTTCCGCCTCCGCATCCTTCCAGAGAGGAAGAGAGGCTCCACCGTCTGGACCCAAAACGTGCGCTCTCCTTCTATATCGACCGCACAAAGATGACCAGCTCTTTGTTGGCTACGTGGGCGCCAAAAAAGGTCGGGCGGTGCACAAACGAACCATCTCCCGCTGGGTTACCTTGTGCATCAAGACCTGCTATTCTTTGGCTAAGAAGGAGCCTCCTGTTGGCTGCGTGCCCATTCCACCAGGGCAACGGCTGCTACCACGGCCTTGGGCCGCGGTGTTCCGCTGCCGGTTATCTGTCAGGCAGCTACGTGGGCCTCGCTGCACACGTTTACAAAGCATTACTGCCTTGACAGTCAGGTCCGGAGGGACGGCTTCTTTGGCCGTTCTGTCCTCCAGGACTTCCTTGTCTGATCTTTGTTCGCAGACCCACCACCGGGGTTGGTATTGCTGGGGTATCTATTCTAAGGTAAGGAATCTGTCACTAACGTGTCTCTTTCAGATGCACAAGTTACTAACTTGTGTAACGATATATCTGTAAGAGACAGTAGTTAGTGACAGATTCCTACCGCCCACCCATCCTCCCCGTTCTGCGAACTGATTTCTAGGGTTAAGGACATCCCTTTCAGGGCCCTAGTATTTTTCAGACACCTATGTCAGCTTCTTGCATGGCTCTGCGTTCCTGGCGCGGAAAGTCGTGTACAGAACTGACGTCAGCGCGCAGAGGCGGCGTCTAAGTACTGCCCGCGACGTCATCCCGGCGATCACGACGCCGACGACGGACGCGGAGCCGCACGACGCCGCCTACCGACGCGCAAGGGTACTGCTACGCAAAAACTTTCCGGATCCAGCCTGACGCCTGGGGATATTCTAAGGTAAGGAATCTGTCACTAACTACTGTCTCTTACAGATATATCGTTACACAAGTTAGTAACTTGTGCCTCTGGACTACCCCCTCCCAGAAATCAGCTAATATTGGGCATGTCCACAGCATATGTAAAAGGTCGGCATTTTCTAACCTACACCTGGGGCACTGATGCTCTGTATCCGGGAATATACGGTGTGGAGTGAGGTACGCCCTATGTAATACCATATACTGTATGAATTTAAATTTGGCATGGCGAGACACCTTCTTGGGGTACTCCAGCAGTGAAGCCCATTCCTTGTCAGTTAATTCTTTCCCAAGATCCTCAGACCACCTGTTACGCAGGTCGGTGAGAGATATCCCGTCTTGTGCCCTGATGGCACGATATAGCCATTTCGTGAGGTGACATCCCCTCCCCATAAGATGAAGTGCTTGTGTTAATTCATGTGTTTGGGGTTCCTCTCTGTTTGGGGCCCAGTGCTTTTTAACATAGGCGAGGATAGTTGCATGTGCCATGTTTAGGTTGCCAGAGACCCCATTTTCCCTAGCAAAGTTCTCATGGTCCATGCGGATGCCATTGTTGAAGAGCGCCCCCACCGTGGTAACCCCCTCCTCAGCCCAGCAGCGGGTGGTCCGAGTTGTAATCAGTCCTGTGTGTGTAGGGATTCCCAATAAAGGCACGTTATTAGCGTATGGGATATTCCGGCGCGTGTATTGGACCGCCCTGTGCCAGTATAGAAGTGCTGTGCGTAACAATTTTGGTGCTCTTTGCGGGATTTTCGAGCGAGGCAGTACCAAGGTGTGTAGGTCACCGCGGTTTATGTCCCGAATGGTGTAGCCCACCTCATGTAGATTATGGCCTGCCAACCAGTATGACAGCCATTGTAGTTGGCTTGCGTAGCAATAGGCGCAGAAATCAGATGCCCCTAGGCCACCCTTGTCTGTCGCTAGTTGTAGTTTAGCTAGGCCCACCCTTCGTCGGCCTTTCCCCCAGATTAGGTCAGAGAGTAAGGTATCTAACGTTTTAAATATGGGAGTAGGAATTATTACCAGTAAATTTGTGAAGAAATACAATAATCGTGGGAGGATGACCATCTTTAAGATAGCCATCCGGCCCATCACGGACAGCGGCAATGAAGTCCAGAAGATCGTTTGGGAACGGAGTGCCCTGACAGCCCTGTTCAGGTTACCTTCTATTAGGTCTTGTGCTTCTCTATAGATGTGGATGCCTAGATACTTGAATGTGTGTTGCGCCACCGAGAGAGTGAGCTGCCCAAATTGTATCCGGGTGTATGCCGGGTGGAAAAAGAACATCTGTGATTTTGCCTCATTTATAGCTAGGCCATAGACCTGCTCGAATTGGCGGAATATGCCCGGAGTGGGCCCTAGGTCGTTAACCAGGTCCTTGGCGTATAGGATTATGTTGTCTGCGTATGCAGAAAGTACATGGGTGGTATGCCCTAGTCTAATACCTACTTGTTCCGTTTCGGACCTTAATTTAATGGCCAGTGGTTCCAGTGCGAGTACAAATAACAAGGGCGATAAAGGACACCCTTGACGAGTGCCTCTGCCTACCGGGTACGTGCAGGAGATATGGTCTCCTGTGTGAGCTCTCGCAGTGGGAGCTGTGTACAGTAATTTTACTCATTTCAGGTATTCCGGCGGTATGCTAAATTTCCCCAGTGATTTCACCATGTAGTCCCAGTGGAGAGTGTCAAATGCCTGTTTTAAGTCTAATGTGATGCAGCCCGCATTGTGATCCCCAGTGGATGCTGTTCCCATGACATGGTATAGGCGTCGAATGTTCAATGAGGTGCTGCGCGTTGGCATGAAGCCGCATTGGTCCGTGTGTATCAGGTTCCGCAGGTACGGGAGGAGGCGGAGTGCCAAGATTTTACTCAGTATTTTATACTCTGTGGCAAGTAGAGAGAGGGGACGGTATCCCGAGATGTCTGTGGACAAGCGGCCTGGTTTAGGAAGGGACACTACCAATGCCTGCATTGTAGTGGAGGGAAGGTGCCCTGTTTCCAGCGCTGATTTGTAGAGCTGCTCTAGTTGTGGGACCATAGTGTCTGCAAATGCGGTAAAGAACTCTATTGGTAGCCCATCCAGGCCTGAGCCTTTATTGCGTGGTAGCGCCTGCATGGCTTCTTTAATTTCTGACTTAGTGATGGGGCCCGATAGAGCATCTTGAGCTGTGCGGTCTAGTTGGGGAAAAGGTAGGTCTTCGAGGAAGGCGTCTACGACGTCCTCCGTCTGTGGTATTGGGGCTTGATATAGGGTTTCATGATAATTGCAGAAGGCTTCGTTTATATCCCGTTGGGTGGTTACAGTTCCCCCTGTGGCGTGGTAATCTCATGTATGACTACGGTCGGGGGCGCGTCACGTAGGATACGCGCCAGCAGCGCACCAGATTTTTCCGCCTCAGTGTGTTTTACCTGAGTGTATGACTTGTAGTCTATTACTCTGAGACTTTCCAGCAGTTCAGCATGTTTGATACGCGCCTCCTGCAGTTCTGCTGTCTTAGTGGGGTCCCGTGTTGCTCCCTGATCTAGTGCATTCATACTGCTTTCAATGGCTTTCAGGTTATTGTGTATCTCCTGTCGTGCCCCTGCAGTGGTGCTGATAGCTATGCCCCGAATCACAGTCTTAAACGCGTCCCATTCTGTATGTCTGGTGGAGGCAGAATTGGTGTTCTCCGTGAAATAATTCTTGATACCTTCCGCCATAGTGTTCTTAAAAATGGGGTCCTCTAGCATCTGAGGCCATAATTTTCAGGTGGGGACCGGGGTGGGGGGTCACACCCCAGGCAAGGGTTAATTCCAGTGGGTTGTGGTCAGACAGGGTTTTGCCCAGATAGGTAGTATGTGTGACTGGAGGGGTGTAGAACAAAATATCCTGTCTATCCTCGTGTGCAGCTGGTGGGTCGGGGAGAAAAAGGAGTACTCCCTACTGGTCAGGTTTTTGAGACACCAGGCATCTCCCAGTGTCCAGCCCTCTGCCCACCTGACCAGTACCTCAGCCTGTTTAATGGATCCCGCTCCCTGAATGGGGGGATGCGAACGGCCCATGACAGTATTAATGACCGCGTTATAGTCGCCGCCTAGAATCCATGGGAGTACTGCCCAGTCCGCTAAAACAGTGTTAATGGTCACCAGGAATTTATCTTGGTTGAAATTCGGGGCGGAAATAATTCCTAGTATCACTGCGCGCCATCTAGTGTTCCTCGCACTAAGGTATATCGACCTTGCGGGTCTATGCGTTGTTCTAAGGCTACAAAGGGGACCCCGCCTCTGATCCATATTGTCGCCCCTCTAGCAAAGGCTGAGTATGATGTGGAAAAGATTTGACCTTTCCATTTCCTACGCATCTTTGTAACTTCAGAGTCCGTGAGGTGGGATTCTTGGAGGTACACTGTGTGAGCCCTGCGTCTGTTTAGTTGTGCATTGATCCTATGCCGTTTGTGTATAGAGCCCAGGCCCCGAACATTCCAGGTTATTATTGTATATGCTGTCAGTAGGGCAGGGCGCCAGGACAGGTATGAGAAGTCGTAGTGTGTGGGGTGAGCTAGTAACCCAGAACTCCCTTGGATCAACTTTGAATACTAGGTCCAGCGTTCTAACAACACTGGTCTAAACTGATATCACAACAGTGTGAACTGTAAACAGGTTACGAGGTGCATTCACCTTCTGGGGGGTGCTTCCTATGTTATACATAGTTTGTTTGGGTTGTATGAACCCATATTACCCGGACCCAATGCATATGACAATGTAACAGTGGCGAAGCTGGGGGATAAAGTGTGTGTTGCGCGCCACTGCCCGCTGATATCTTACCAATTACCGTTGCATAGTTATCAACTGGGTGAGGCAAATCCCCACTCCTGACTATTAGCCCAGCAGGTCATCTGCAGTCTGAGGAGTTACATTGGGAAATAAAGCAATACTATTTTTCGAGTCAGAGTGAGCAGTGTTCTCTTCGGACGATTCAGATGCCGACTGAAGGTGTGTGTCTCTGAAGATGCTCGCCGCTGCTATCGCCTCCACACGGCCACGTAAGGCCTGCTCCGGAGTAGGATTACCGCCCTGGGTTTTTTGAGCAAGTTTGTTACGACGTGATTTCCGAGACCCTGGCGTCTTCTGGCTGTGAAGCATACTTTGCGTGGAGGACCCGGATGTCGTCGGTGGGAACATATTCTCCAGCCATTCATCTGCCTCATCCGGAGTGTCCAAAAAGTTCGCTTTTTGATCGTGTATGACTGTCAGGCATGCCGGGAAGAGTAGGGCGTACTTATGATCCAAGGTTCTAAGTCTCTTTTTGGTCGCTGTGTATGAGGATCTTCTGCGCTGCACTAGCATCGTGTAGTCTGGGTACAGTCAGATTCTTTGGTTCTTGTACTGTATTGGGGCCCCTTCTCTGGCCTTCTGGAGCAACAAGTCTCGATCCCTATAATTTAATATCCGGGCAATCCTAGGACGGGGCATGGCTCCTGCTGTTGGACGTCCTGATGGGATCCTGTGCGCCCTCTCGACACAGAAGAAGTCTGAGAGGCCCTCTGTGGCCACATGGTCCCTGAACCACTGCTCCATGAATTTGGTAGCGTGGGGCCCTTCACATCGTTCCGGCAGACCTATAACCCAGACGTTGTTCCGGCGAGCTCTACCTTCTGCGTCGTCAGCCCGCTCCTGCAGTCCTATTACCTGGCGTTGTAGTTGTGTAAGTTGCGCTGCCTGTTCCTTATGTTGCGGTACTAACTCGGCTATGGCAAGTTTGTTATCTTTAACGGTGGTGGCAAGTTTGACATGGTCTGCTTTCAGGAGAGTGAGTCCTGTTGTCAAGAAGCCGATTTGCTGCTCTATAGCCTTTCTGGAGTCTCGTACTTCTTGGAGTATTAGGTCCAGTTTGTCGTGTTCTGAGTCCATATTCGTTGGAGGGACACAGCTCGAGAGGGACGGCTGGGAGGTGGCGTCCATATCCTCTGCCTGTTGTGCTTGCGGTGTTATTCTCCGGAGCTTTGCTCTTCAGACGCCCCATTGTTATTGTTTTTGGCACCAAGGGACAGTTCTATGCACCTACCGGCAAGTGTGCCTAGTTGCTTGCTATGACTTCGCTTTCGTATCAGGTAAGGCCCTGTCTGTAGGGGAGGTCGGCCCTCCGCAGTCCGCTAGGTGTGCGAGCTGTACCCTGTAGTTACAGCAAGGGCTGTGCTTTCAATGGTGAGCGGGCTCTTGTGGTTGAGTCAGTGTGAAGCTTCCGACATCTGTCTGTGCCAATTTGCCCTTTATCCCACAGTGTGACAATACAGTCTCTGAAGTTAGCCCTCCGTCCAGCTGACCCACCAATCACAGATCAACGTGGTTGTCCTCAAGTGCGTCATATGTGAGCCTTCCACTAAGTGTTGCTGTTTGTCAGGACCATGCAATGTCCCATGGCCCCGGTGTATCCTCACCAGTGCCAAGTCAGTGGGAGGGAGAAGAGCGCCACGATCTGTATTAGGAATCCAGCAGGGTGCTCCACCCCCTACGAGGCCTTACTGCGCTGTCTCAACCCCACTGAGGGGGTGGGGGGGGCAGGTCCATCCAGCCCTAGGACGGGCTCACAGGTTTAGGCAGTGACCCAAGGCTTTCCCAGCTGTGCGTCCAGGAGTCCGGAAAGGTACAGGCGAAGAGTGGGCGGGGGGGGCGAAGGGCCACAGCAGTGCACCGCCTCCGGAGACCAGCGAGCCCCACCGAAGGTATAGCGACTCAAATCAGTTCACAGGGTCCCCGCCCCCACACTGGAGCCCCTCGATCATCTGAGGCCGCGCGGCCGCCACCGAAGTCAACGGTCGGGCCACTCGCCACACCAGCTCCTCTACAGTCCACAAGGATGCGGAACGCAGGGCAGGGCACACGCACTTCAGCCAGACGCCGATGAGCTGCTTCCGGCGCACGCTCGTCTAGAATCGAGCACTCCGCCCGGCCTGGGGGAGCACCCGGGGGCACCCCCGCGCGCCAATGGCCGCACAAATTCCGGAAGCACCTCCCTTCACCGCAGCAGGTCCGAGGCCCAGTCACCAGCCACGCCGCTGCAAGGTCCCGTCCAGGACCGCGACGGTCTCGCCGCTCACCCCACTAACCGCTTGCCACAGACGGCCCAGGATGCCAGCGATGTTCAGGTGAGGGGGGAGGGCCGCATATGATGTGCCGTCTCGGCAGAGGGACCAGCGTCTACGAAATAGTATCCCTTCAGGCCCCCGTCCTTACACGGGGGTCCACGATGGTCCGCACAAAGCTGGGGACAGTATTGGCTTCCCCGTCCCGATGGCACCACAGTGGTTCCCCAGGCCAGTGCCAACTCGGCAGGATCGGGGTCGGGCGGACTAGCCAGGCCTCAGTCAGCGTCGGCTCTGCCGCTCCACACAGCCGCCTAAATCGCCTTCAGTCGGTGCAAGAGTGGCTATATCTCGCAACTGCCACTTCTTGAGCTTGTGGCTCTCGTTTGGGTGTAGGATGCACCCCAGCAACGGAGGATTTTGCAGGATTTAATGGTCCGGGCACGGAGCTCCCTTACAGTGCGTCCCCATGCTTGGCGGTTAGCCACGCCCCCTTGTTCTGGATCTTGGTGAGCAGCTATGAGGCTTCTTTGCATCCTGCCTGTCTGCTTCACTAGTTAACATATGCCAGCTCCGCAGTGCGATCTGAAATCTCAGTTGGCCCGGCACCAAGGAAACCTGTAAGATGTCATCCATGTTTCGGAGGCGATTGCACAGGCATTGCAGTAGTGGATGCTCAACTGCAAGTTGACCAATGTCAGACTCTTCTCTCTTCCTAACAAATAACTCCGTGTTGACGGATGTGTCACCGCTGGCTTGGGGAGGTCGTCTTGGAGAGGTGGCGATTAGAGGACTCTGGTCTCCAGCGGAAACCAACTCCACATTAGTCTTTTGGTGTTGCTGGCCATTCATGTGGCGTTTAAGGCTTTCCTTCTATCCATTAAGGGAAGGCTGGTGCACATTCTCATGAACAACACTGCAACAAGCAGGACTGAGTGGGATCCTGTGTCAAGAGGCCCTTCCCCTCTAAAGCAAGCAAGTGTTGGATGGAATGCTTGAATTAATGTCAGCCACTGTCAATGACTCTGGCCACATTCAGATGCATAATTTTTCACCCACCATGCCACTCTAGACAAAGGCCTACCTTATGTAAATCAGTACTGACCCTGCTCCTCATGTGAACAGTCCGTTTAAACTTCCATTCAAGACCCCTTCCAGAAGCCCAGACTGGTTTCGCCTTAGTTGGGGCTGGTCAGTAAGGTGTGGTTGAGTCCTGTTACACAGTGAGCACGAGACCCACTTCTGGGCGTTGCTGTCGCACTTAGGGCATCAGCTGCAACAAACAAATGGGTGATGGACGGAATACTTTGAATTAATGTCATCCGCTGCCAGTCACTTGGGCCGCATTTCGTTTCATCATTTTCCACCCGCTTTGCCACTCTAGACATAGTCCCACCTTATGCAAATCAGAACTGACCCTGGTCCTCAAAGGAACAGTCCATCCCAGCTGGAGTGTCAGGACATCTCCCCAATCGACAACTACTTGGTGGTATCTTTAAACACAAGGGCGGACAAGCTCAGCCGGCAATTCCTGGCGGATCACGAATGGCGATTGCACACAATTTCTCCTAATAGGGGATTTTAATTATCATGCGGAAGATCTCGGTAACGAGTAGGTGAGCCAGTTCATCTCCGATTTGGCCACTCTCGGCCTTCTTCAAAGAGTGAGCGGGCCTACTTATGCCCCAGGGCACACATTAGATTTGGTTTTTACGAATTTCATGCCCCTGGTATGTGAACAGCCTCAACCTTTACTCTGGACTGATCATTCTTTGATCAGCTTTAAGATTCCCATCATCACTGTAACACTGGTTACACCTAGAGTAGATAAAATCTTAGATAGACCCTGGCGTAAAATTGCGCCGGAGTCCTTCGAAAAAGTTTTCAATCATTCTGCCTCTGCAGGCATCTTAGACGTCGATCTAGCACTTTCAGATTATCATACTGCGCTATACAGGGCTTTTGACAACCTCATCCCGTTCCAAAGAAACCACAACTCCGCTCGGGACGCTTTTGCCCCATGGTATACGGGGGCCGTTAGAACGGAGAAATCATGTTGCAAAAAGTTGGAAAGACAGTGGCGGTGTTAAAAAAAAAAAAAAAATATCCGTGATGGGGAGCTGTATAGAAAGGCACTCACTTGTTACCATCGTAATATAAAGATAGTGCGGAAAGTTTACATCTCAGAGCATATCACGCAATCAAAAAACTCTTCCAAAAAATTAAAGTTTTAAATGAGTTTGTTAACCCTCGAGCATGCTCTTCAGTCATCCCGACTTCTCAATCGCGCTGCAATTCATTGGCCAACCATTTCGAGGAGAAAATAAACATAATTTATCAGAATTTTCCCGGCCACTTGGAAGGGACTGGATCCTTTGTTTCCCCTGTTCTCCCAGCTTGGGAAAGTTCAACGAATTCTCCTTGGAAGACATCCAGAAAATTCTTGACACTGCCAAACCCGGCTCGCCTCTGGATATCTGTCCCCCTAACATCACAGCCGCCCTCGCCCAGCAGCTGGCCCCTGCCATACATTCTATATTCAATCTCTAGGTCAATTCTGGGAGAATTCCGGCCTTCTGGAAGGAGGCCCAGGTTAGGCCAATCCTAAATAAACCTAATCTGTCGCCATCGAACCTCTCTAATTATCGTCCAATCTCATTGCTCCCTTTATTGGGTAAGCTCTTGGAAGGACTAATCTATTCTCAACTCAAAGAGTTCCTTGAGTCCAATAACATCTTAGACTACTCACAATCGGGTTTCAGACCGTCGCTTAGTACTGAGACTGCTCTGGTTGCGGTGACTGACTATATCCGAGGCTCGTTAGATGCCATTATTCCAGCTATGCTAATATTACTCGATTTGTCAGCGGCCGTTGACACGGTGTCCCATCCTAAACTATTACATAGGCTACAGGAGATTGGCATCCATGGGACAGCCCTAAACTGGCTCTGCGATTTTCTGACTAACAGAACTCAAACCATCATCCTTGGCTCTTTTAAATCGCGCACCGTACCATTAGAAAAAGGGGTTCCCCAGGGCTCTTGTCTCAGCCCGCTGCTCTTTACCATATATGTGGCCCGTCTTGCCAATATTGTAAAAGCTTTCGGGTTTGAGATCATTTCTTATGCTGCTGACACTCAGTTAGTGATCTCCTTCGAGAAAGACCTTGCTGACATAAAACAATATTTTCGAGGTGGTCTGTTGGCAATTGCCTCATGGATGACAGAAAACTGTCTTCAGCTTAACGTGGGAAAAGCGGAGATTGTTATTTGGCAATATGGTCTGCGACTGGTGGCCTGCTGAACTTGGAACTGCTCCCACACCCAAGTTGGTGGTTAAGAATCTGGGAGTACGTTCGGATCCACCCCTCTTAATGAACGAACAGGTGATGTCTTCCTTTGGCTCCTGTTTGCAGATTATGTGCCTGCTGAGAAGAGCTCTCCCCTTCATCCCATTCTCTGCTCGAAAAACGGTATTCCAGGCACTGGTGATTAGTCGCCTCGACTACTGCAACGTGTTGCTGGCCTCAGCTAATGAGACTCTGCTATCTAAACTGCAGGTGGTGCAGAATACTGCGGCTCACCTTATTTGTAATCTGCCGGCCATGACCACCTCGGCGCCCCTCCTTCAAACTCTTCACTGGCTCCCAGTTCGGAAGAGAATTATCTTCAAACTGTGCTGTCTTACACACAAAGCCTTAATTGGCCGTTGCTCCGTTTATTTAGCCTCCAAACTTAAACAGTACCTTCCTCAAGACTGTTGAGATCAGACTGTTGAGATCTAGTGACAGTTAAGCATCCCACGTATCAAGAAGCCCTGCTTAGGTGGCAAGTCCTTTTCCTATCTGGCCCCGGTATATTGGAATAAGCTCCCACACTATATTAGGTCCTGTACGGACCATTTTTGCTTCAGGAAACTACTGAAGACAGCTTTGTTCTGAGCTGGTCGCGATATGCTGCTTGGCTGCTTGGTCGCACCGAGATACCCCTCGGGGTGATTTGAGCGCGCTATAAATGGCTTTAACATTAACACACTGCAGTGGCTCACAGTATCTTTTGACAGTGGGGAGAACCGTGGCTGGATCTGTTCTCTACCATCGATAAACCTAAGTGTTGAAACTTCTGCATGTTGGAGTTCCCAAGAACATTCTGTCTAGGACAAGCATTCTGATTAGAATGGAGCACGGGGTCCTGTCCCGACTTCTGAAGAAGATCAGGAACAGCTGGGTCCAAGTCATCCTAATGGCTTTGGATTGGGCCAGGAGAGTGTGGTACCCAGAATTTCAGGGTCTAAGCATCTGACCTCCGATTAGGTTAGCCATTCCGAAGGATCTTCTGTTGCAGCAGCAGGGCAGTGTGTTGCACTCAAACCTGCACAATCTATTCTTCGATGCGTGGCGATTGAGTGGCAGCAGTTGACTGCGTTCTAGTTATTGTATAAGGTTGTGGATGTCCAGGCATCCCCCCCTACAATGTCCATTTACACCGTGGCTGGTGTGGAATCTGTAAAACAGACCCCTTACAAGCCAAACTGTTAGATGTTTTATTGTATCTTTTGTCTTTGGCCCAGCATGGTCTTGCAGTGGGCACCATTTGAGGTTATTTGTTGCCCTTTTCAGCCTTTTTGCGTTTACCAGACCAGCCTTCCTTGTTTAAGTCACCTTTTTGGTTCAACACATATGTTCCCTCTCAAACTGTTGGTGATGCAACAGTGGGATCTTATTTTGGTCCTGTTGTGCACCCCTTTCCAGCCAATGCACAGTTGCTCTTTGCGTCTTCTGAATCTCAGAATTGCCTTCTCAATCTCAGCATTGCCTTCCTCCTTGTGATCACTTCTGCTTGTCGCATAAGTTAGCTCCAGGCTCTCTTAGTGCAGCCACCCTACACCACCTTTTCCCCAGACAAATTGGTGTTGAGAACCAGGGTGGCCTTTTTGCCAAAAGTCATGACTTCATTTCACTTTGGGCAATCCATCACCGTCCAAATGTTCTTTTCTCCGCCTCACTCATTGAAAGAGGAGGAGAAACTATATTGGCTGGACCCCAAAAGAGCCTTAAGCTTTTACATCAATCGCACCAAAGACCATCGTGTGGATGATAAGCTTTTTGTGGGGTTCTGGAGGGCAAAGAAAGGTAAGGCGATACAGAAAAGGACAAAGTGGATAGCTCTCTGCATTAATATCTGCTATGCATTGGCCACGGGGCACTGAGGGCTCACTCTCCCTGGGCCAAAGTTGCTACCACTGTGTTGCCACGCAGAGTGCCTCCTAACCTTAACATGTCAGACCGCAGCATTGGCATCATAGCATACATTCACAAAGCACTACTTAACAGCCACATGCGATGCAAGGGCATTTTGCTCATTTGGTCCTGCAGGACTTTTTGGTCTGAGTCCACTCCACAGACCCTCCACCTTTGGGAAGTGCTGCTTTGGTATCTGTCCTACAGTTGAGGAATGTACGGTCAGAAGTTTCCATCAGAATAACAAGTTATGTTTGGTAACTGTTTTTTCAGGAGGAGGCTCGACCGCAGACTCCTCACCTTATAGTGGCTATTCGTTCCTTCAACGGTATGTAAACCTCCCCCTTCTGTGGAGTGGCTCCTTTTTGCCATCTAAAAAAGCGCCCTTGTTAGAGATCTATGCACTGGTACCACCTATTGTTTCTGCTTCGAGTCCATGGAGAGGAAATGTTCAAGTAAGAAACTGAAGATGTGCTGGGGTGGTGCTTATATCCGGCTCCGGTCCATCACTTTTGGAACTGAACGAGGCCAACATGGAGACACACAAAGCCACCTCCTGGCGTGCAGGAATACTGCTGTGTAAACTTTCAGACCCAGTCTGGCACCTAGGGAATATTCTAAAGGTGAGGAATCTGTGGTTTGGTAGCCACCAGAAAGAGGGTTACCGAAGGGAAGTAACTTGTTCTTTAGTCCTGGTACGATATACATAATCCTGTCAATCTCATCTTCTAGTGGATATTTGTTCCTTCGATGGTATGTTAACTTTGAAACAGTCCACTCGCTATGCAAGGAGCACAGAAACTTAATTTTAGGTCTATTTACAGCTCAAAACAACTCTTACATCATAGGGAGTTGCACTGTGTCACTTAGCATAAGAAGAGGCAACATCATTTAATACAATAGCTACTCTTAAATTAGATACCAAAAGTATATTGTTTCTTTCTCCCAAAATCTCAAGAACATTTAAGCACTTCTGTTTGTGCTTAGTTTGTTACATCTAAAGAACTTCAGACATCCCATATATTTGTGCAGCCTGCAACCTGACTTCAGTTGCTCTCTATATTTTACATTAATACCCACACTTTAAGTTGTATTTCTGCTGTGTGATTAATTGTCCTAGTAGCACAATTACTAGAGGGTATTGGCTTCTTTTGCTTGCAACTTTACGCAAATTATTGTATTGGCCCATGACAAAAGTCCACTTGAGTAATTTTACTACCTGTGAAACATATATAGCTGAATAAAACAAATGTAGTTTATAAGTTTCTTCATATAGTCTTGCATCGAGGCCCTAAAGGAAATGTCTTTGTTAACAGAAGTTAGTGGTACTAATACTTTCGGATATGTTACACTCACTGAAAAGTACAGCATATGTAATGTGATTCAAATCAAATAAGCTTTATTCAATTTCATCATAGAAAACCATAAAAGCTAGGCTCATCAAATCCTTTGGATTTGCCATGGTGACATACACCGATGATACCCAGATTATAGTATCCATCTCGGAGGACTCCCGCAACACTATTCACAACTTTCACGCCTGTATGGGACAGGTGAGTAAATGGATGTCTGATAACTGTCTCAAGCTGAACTCCAATAAGATAGAGGTTCTTCTTTTTGGCAGAGATGTCTCCCACTGGTCCTCGGACTGGTGGCCTATCGAACTGGGCCCTCTCCCCATTCAAGTCCCCAAAGCAAAGAACCTGGGAGTCATCTTTGACACCACTCTTTCATTCCCCCATCATGTGAATGCCATCACATCAGCTATCTGCTACACCTTAAAGATTCTTAGGAAAATCTTTTTCTTTATACCACCTGACCTACAGAAAACAGTGGTCTCTGCATTAGTTCTGTCAAGGCTGGACTTCTGCAAAGGCCTTTTGATCGGAATTAATAAAGTCCTCCTCGTCAAAATGCAGGTTCTGCAAAATTCAGCCACCCGCCTGCTATTTAAGCTACCAAAATATGCTTCTGCAAAGGCGGCCCTGAACTCTCTTCACTGGCTCCCGGTGGAAAAGAGGATCAAGTTCAAGGCTCTTTGCATCTCCTTAAGGGCGCTGCACAACCAGGGCCCTGCATATCTGATTAACCGATTTCGTTGGTATACTCCTCCCAGAATGCTGCGGTCCTCTTCCCATCGGCTGGTGGAAGTTCCCAGGGCACGTCTCTCCAACTGGGGTGGCAAAAGCTTCCTATACATTACCACCAGATTGTGGAATCAATTGCCACTCTCACTGAAAAATTCACCAGACCTGATATCCTTCAGGAAGGATCTGAAGACCTGGCTTTTTAAGGCCCAGTAATAAGCAGCGACTAGTTTTCTCCTTTTTTTTTTTTTCCCCTGTTCTCTTCTCCCCCCCCTTTTCAGTCTTGGTTCCCCATGGCTGGCAGGAGGCTGGATGTTGGCGCCTAGACGCCTCTGGGTATTAGTTGTGCTATATAAATATATAAATAAATAAATAAATAAATAAATACACCAGAATAAAAAAAATAAAGGCATTCCATAAAAAGGATAAAAAATGTACATATATCAAAGACAAGCATGAGCTTTTATAACCCCTCAAAAGATTTTTTCATGTTATCAGGGACTTTCTGCATCTTATCACAGCCTTTAAAAACCTTGACATATCATAACATATATGAACAGTGGGTAAGGTCTGTAAGAACAGGAATGCAGGTCGACATTGTCTGAAACATCTATATTGGTACAGTACATTACTTTCTCTGTTCACTGTAAAATTTACACAACCAAACAGTGTGCATTGCTGTCTGTGAAGTCACATCATCACAGGGACATTTCCATAACCAATCATTTGTCATTGGAAAACTAGTCAAGCGATGGAATATATTTAGCCTAAAATTAGTTAAAACAAACCTATTTTGCGTGTTGTAAACATTTTGTATATACGGTTGCGTGTCATAGGTAATCAACGTCAATTGATTATTGCGAACAGTGGACTTCAACAGTTCGGCAGACAGTCTTGATTCCTCCATTAATGATTAACAATCAGTTTAAAAAAAATTCAACTAATGTGTTCTAAAGTTTCAGGATGCCCCATATCACTCAACTTTTTTTTAATATAATTCAGCCACGGTATTTGAAAGACAAAGTGAGATTTAAGGCAATCCCTAATGATCATACGATTAAGGGTAGTTTGCTCGGTGGACCAGATCTTGTGCCGCAATGAAATTGGCTGAATCTTGGCTAAATCAGTTAAAAAAAGATAGTCCAACTCAACATGGCATACATAAGAGGAGCAACTACTAGGTACTGCTAGAAGATGCATTAAAATGGCGTTCTCCACCAGTTGCAGATCTTGGCTGTCAGAATGTCCCCACACTCCCGCCCCATATTAGGCTGTTGACAAACATTTTGATATATAGATCATTAATAATTCTATGAGCAGGTTTCTGCCAAGTTTCCTTGAGAAATTGCACAACGCTCTGGTAATTTTTATAAATTGGAGCTACTAACACTAATAGCCTGTCTCCACGAGCCCTACTGATCAAATAAAATACCCAAATAGGAAAAGGTCTAGGCAAAGCTAATCTTTGCATTTTTTATGGTTATATCCCGGCATTTTAAGGACTCTTTCCCACTCTTCATAACAAAAGTCTTATCTTTGTTAATTAACAGGCCTAAATTCTGCATATATTTAGTGAAGCTTGTTAGTAACCATTGAAGCCCTACAGGAGTGCTGGCTATGAGGATGACTTCGTCAGCTTGGAGGAGGGCAGGTATCGGGCGATGGCCGGTTTGCGGGACATCTTGACATTGGTCTACCAACAAACGTCTTAGGCTATTGAGGTACAATGTAAATAGGAAGGGTGCCAGTTCTCAGCCCTGCCTTACCCCTCTCTCTACGCTGAACGATGTAGAACACTCTCCCTTGGCGCCATAACGTACCCTCGATGTGGTTCCAGAATATAATTGCCTTAGAAACTGTAATAAATGCAGATCAACTCCCTATATCAGCCATGATGGCTCATGATATATTATGTTCCATGCAGTCAAAGGCCGATGTTAAATCTATAAAAGCTAAAAACAAACTTCCATGCTTGGCCAGGATATACTTCCCTATTAGAAGCATCAAATTAGGTCCCTGTTCGATTGTCCCTATTCCTGAGCAGAAACCATGCTACAAGTCGGAGAGGATTTTATTACATTCTACCTATTCCTGCAACCTGTTCAGATCAACACGTCCTGCTACATTGACCAGAGAGTCCAGTTATGAGATTAGCTGATAGCAGGCAGGGTTAATTCGATCTGCCTTCTTATAGATTTGGGCTATAAGTGACTCTGTCTAGGTATCAAGGAAACCTACGTTACTGCATGCTTCTAGCGCCCGTGTCACTATAGGTGTCCAAAGAGCAAGATTGGCTTTAAATAGGTTCACAGGTATACCATCAGGTCTTGGAGCGTTTCCCCCTTTACTCGTTATTAATGTCATAGTGACCTCCTCCATTGTAAATGAGAGTTTAATAGGACCTGGGGGGTGGAGTATTGGTGTGAGTAGACACTGTTGAGAGATCTGAGTCACTCCATTGGTCCATGGGCTTTTTGTAGATACTAGAAAAATTGTCTGCCCATTCCAATTCACTAATAGCGATCTCTAATCGGGGGCCATCTGTTGGTCTAAAAAAAGCGTTTATTGCACGATAAAAGGCGGTATTATTGTTGATAAGGGTGGCTTCGTGCAGAGACTCCCATGCTAGCTCTCTCAGGCTTTTTCTTTGCTGAGTTAAGGCCTGTTTATACTCTCTTCTGCACTCTTGTATTTCCTGCCTACACTTGGGGGATTTATGTAGGGCATCTTTTAATTTCTTGTGTGCCTTGGTGTATGGTGAAACAAACCACCCTTTCCTTTTGCATGTTAGATGTCTCTTCTTCACAAATAAACCATCCCTTATATAATGTGATTCAAACTCTGTTCATGGTTCTTTATCTTCTTTGTATTTAAATAGTTTGCCAGGGTGCAAATTCTGTTAAGGATGGCACTCAGTGCCTTATTAGTTTTGTGCTTAATTGTTATATCTTGTGTTTTACTTTGCATGTTACCTGATGCTCTATCTGGTCCTTGCTGCTCAGCCAGTATGAATGTGCTGTGTGGAATGTTGGAGTGCATTGTAATGTAATGGAATGCTTGGGTGCCTGTGACGTTGAGAGCAGCAGTTGGAGTATGGGCTGAGCAGCAGGGAGACTGCTCCTGGTGGGGCTATCCTAAGATCCAAGCTAAGAAACTATAAATATACTTACCTGCAACTAAGGCCAATAAACCATCTTACATACCCATTGCTTACTGTACACTAGATGCTTTGTTTGAGGGATGACTGTGAGGGAGTAAGTCACCCATTGCTTACTGTACACTGGATGCTTTGTTTGAGGGATGACTGTGAGGGAGTGAGTCACCCTTTGTTTGCTGTAACTGGATGCTTTGCATGAGGGATGACTGAGGGCGTAAGTCACCCGTTTCTTATGAGTTTGAGAGTTCTATGTTGTGTAATTGAGTTTGTGAGTGCTTTGATGGTGTGTGTTGTTGTTCTGTGGGTTGGTGTGCCATGCCACTTAATTGTTGGTTTTATGTGTTATGCCACATATCGTGCTAGTCTGACCAGCTGGTGTGGTTTGTGATGGTAACAGGAGCAACATGTTTTTCGGTATGCGTCTGCATCAGATGTGTGTGTGTTGTGGGTGCGTAGTTTGGGTCTGCATGAGATGCATGTGAGTTGTGGGGTGCAAGTGGAGGGTATATATGTATATATATATATATAAATGGTCCCTTTTATTTTTTTTAGTGGTTATGTAGGACTGTTTTGTTTCGATCTTCAGTACTTCATTGAGCAACATTTGATCCTAATGTAAATGCACTGTTTCATCTTGCATTCACAATATTTGTATGTGTTCTCTAAAGAGGGAAGATGTTATATCTTGTGTATTGTATGGTGTATTTTATCTTCAGTCCTTTATTTAGTAACTTGTGATCCTAATGTAAACGCGTTGTTTCCATCTTGTATTCGCAATATTTGTATGTGTTCTCTAAAAGGGGAAGATGTGTTATATCTTGTGTATTTTACTATGCATGTTCCCTGATGCTCTCTCTGTTCCTTGTTGCTCAGCCAGTATGAATGTGCTGTGTGGAATGTTGGAGTTTATGGTGATGCAATGGAATACGTGGGTGCCTGTGAGGTTGAGAGTGGCAGTTGGAGTATGGGCTGAGCAGCAGGGAGGCTGCTCCTGGTGGAGCTATCCTAAGATCTAAGCTAAGAACCTATAAATATACTTACATGCAACTAAGATCAAAAAACTATCTTATAAAATTTACATCTCGGCTAATGGACTTCATTATTACATTCATTGACTATGACTTGGTTCTAGGTATGTGCAATGGCAACAGCTAAGCTGAACACGCTTCTTCAAACAAAAGTGATATCCAGCCAGGAGGAAGCATGTTACCTTTTAGGGATGTTGGAAGGGATCCTCAGCCGCTCCATTAAGCAGAAAACTGAAATGTACTCCTTCCTCATACCCATTGTGCGCACTCTGGTGTCCAAGATTTACCAGCTGCTCTTCATGTTCCTGCATCTGCCCTCTTTGCCTTCCACCAATGGGAGCCCTTCTTTCTTTGAGGACTTTCAGGAGTATTGCAACTCAGAGGAATGGCGAACATTTATTGACAAATTTGTAAGTTGTGATTGTTTTCGTTAGACATTTTATTTCTGAGGTAACAAAATTAGCCCAGGGTTTGTCACACTGTGGAAGTTATTAATGTTCCGTCCACATGCTTAGTGTCTGAAAAAGATGAGTAGGGATCGATAGTTATCACTCGCAGCCATCATTTGTGCTTGTATGTGTGAAATGAGTTTATGGTTTCAATCTTATCTCATTAGCTTGTGATCCAGGTGGCTTAAACCTAAAATAGCTTTTATTTACATGCTCACAGCTGACATTGTGGCCTCATAGTGACATCAGAGTCACTATGACATCATAATGACTCATTAGATTCCTGTCCTAATTCCAAATTCCATATGCTTCTCACTGTAGATTTTACATGTTTCATCCATCAGGTAGGTAGGATCTGACTTAGCCTCCTTGAGTTTCACTGTGAAGTTGCTTTTGTAACCTCTGAATATAGATAAGGGGGGAAGATGTGAATTGCATGTACGGATAGCTCAAGTGTATGAGTAGATAATCAATGCATAAACTTTTCCATGCTTTAGGAAAAGGGTTCAGTGTACACTGCTAAATGTTTTCATCTCAGTAGGAATGCAAGGAAGCCTTTAGCTATAGAACTGGCGGGGACCCATAGTTCTGCACCCCACAGATTGGTGGGGACGATAACAGTGAGAGGGCATGAAGTCTTCTGGCCCAGGGATTTTTATAGTTGAATTACTTATATTTGCAAAACGTTTACTGTGTTAGGCATCCTTTAATTGGTGAGATCAGAAATACTTTAGTCCTTAGGGTTTGTTGACCGGATAGGGTTGTAATACGTTTGTGTGAATTATAATAAAAAACATTTTCTTGTTACCCATTTTGGTATACATTGAATGGTTCTTGCAGAACTGAAACTACTTTCTTATGTTACCACTGTGTCAGATCATTCCATATATGAAGCAGTACGAAGTGGACATGATGGGCAGGGGGCACGAGCAGATGGCTCTTTTCTGGAAGGACTGCTATGAGGCACTGAATGTGAATATGCACAAGAGAGATCGACGGAGAGGAGAAAGCAAACTCAAATTCCAGGTAAGACGTTCATGCTTGAATAAAACAGAGTGAGCTGCATAGGATCTTACAATCTATAGGTAGTGATTGTTAGACCTGTCATCCTTAGGGTGGCATTTCCCCAAACTTTTTGCCTGCTTACCGCCACTTTTTGTTGTATATGTTTGTTTGCCTAAGAACTCTGAGCACTTTTCCATGCTGACCAGTGCTAAAGTGCATGTGCTTCTACCCTAAACATAGTGACATTGGTCTATACTCAATTAGCATATTTATTTTACTTACAAGTCCTTTGTAAACTGGTATGCCATATACCCAGGGCCTATAATTTAAATGCTATTAGTGGGCCTGCAGCACTGGTTGTGCCACCCACACAAGTAGCCTTTTAAACCTGTCTCAGGCCTGCCACTGCAAGGCCTGTGTGTGTGGTTCACTGCCACTTCAATTTCACATTTAAAACCACTTGCCAAGCCTTAAACTCCCCTTTTATTACACATACGTCGCCCTTAAGGTAGGCTCTAAGTAGCCCTATGGGGATGGGTGCTATGTAGCTAAAAGGTAGGACATGTACTCCTAAGATTTGCATGTCCTATTAGTGACAAACAGCTAAATTCATTTTTCACTTCTGTGAGGCCTACTCCTCTCATAGGCTAGCATTGGGAATTCCTTAAAACACTTTAAAGCTGTAATTCCTGATTAGAAAGGAGTAGCTGCATCATGTTTCATATATTTGGAATGGTAATGATAAATACTTGTTACTGGTAAAGTTGGATTTAGCATTACTGTTTCAGAAATGCCACTTTTAGAAAGTTGACATTGCTCTGCTCCTACTGCTCTGTGTGCCTTGCAGCCTGTCTCCAATAAACGTCTCGGTTATGTGACAGCTACACTTAGTGCATTCCATCTAGACAGCCACAAACACAGGAAGGAAGGGTGGGTGTGACCGAGAACTCATCTGCATTCATTTAAATTCTAATAGCTCTTCCTGGGCAGGAAGAGGGAGGGGCGCTGACACACCTGAATAGGCAGTGTCCTGTGTGCCACACAAAGGGCTGATTACCCCCCACAGATAACCTGGCAGACAGGGCTGGGATGAAAGGGGACCTGTGCACTTCAAGGGCCTACTTTGGAGTCACCCACACTTCAAAGGCACATTTGGGTATAAGAACTGGGGCTCTGACCCTACCAAGACAGTGCACTACTGAAGAACCCTGCCAGGATGAAAGACTGCTGTGAAACAAGGATTACCACTTTGCCTGACTGCTGCTCTGAAGGAACTGCTTTCTGCTCTGCTGAGCTGCCCTGCTTCCTGCTGATCTCTGCCCTGCTGAGGACAAAGACTGGACCCATCTCACTTGAACCCAGAGAGACTCCAAGGGCTTGCTGGCTGCGTGGCCCCTGTTCTGATGGTCTCATGGTCACAGGGCCATCAAAGACTTCCTTCAACCCTACAACAGCACCTGGATTCTGCCATCTGTGAGTCCGGCCCTGCCAAGTGATGCCAATCTAGTCCTGGGCCCTTGAATTGTGACTTCTGCTGTGCAGAAACTGCAAAATCGATGCAGTGACGACTTTGCGCCGATCGTAACCGACACATTGCCCTTCGACGCCGATCGACGACATCGCCTGGACAGACTGCGCGGCTCGAGGACAACGACAGACAGCGCGGCTCAAGGATGATGCAGCGCCTGCATCGTAAAGGGGTTCGCCGACAAATCCTTCATCGACTGCGCGGATCGGTGCCGATGATCCGCGTCCATTCACGGGATCAACGACGACGCGACGACTCCTCGCATTGAGTCTTGGAGATCGATGCTTGCTCGATCCAAGGTACTTTGTCAGCGGCACTTGCGTGAACCTTGTAGCTGACCTGCCCTCCATCACGTTTGGCCTGAACTTTGGATTTACCCTGGTTTAGTGCGGCCTCAAGTAACCCATTAGCACTTCTAAGCACTATTTTTGGTTTATTTTTAATAATTCATAACTCCGGTTCTACTTATTGGAGTTTTGTCATTTTGGTCTTGTTTTACTCACACAATTATGCTGTATTGTTTGTATAAACCATGTGGAGTATTTTTGTGTTTTTTTTTATTGTTTTACTGTGTGTGCGTGTGTGTGTTGCACAAATACTTTACGCATTGCCTCTTTAGATAAACCTGACTGCTTTGTGCCAAGCTACCAGAGGGTGAGCACAGGTTATCTTTTAGTGTGTATCTGGCTTACCCTGACTTGGATTGTGCTCTCCATTTGAACAGGGTGCTTTCCTCGGCCAACTAGAGACCCAATTTCTAATAGTGATGCTTTCCACTTTTCTGTTTTTGATCAAGAGATTGGCTTGTTATCGCATCAAATTCTAGAGCTCACTGGGAACTCCCTTTGTATTGAACTATTTTGTCTCTGATAACCTCGCACTGCAGCCTGAGGCATCTTGTTTTCCCACCAAACCCATGGGGCGTTCCATTTGGCACTACCGGACAGATGTTTACTGTGGTTGAAAAGGCATGCTGCTCAGTGAAAATAGTGTGCTCCTACTATCGTTCATGGGATGAGTGGTTGAGGTTCACACATAGCGGGCTTTACAACAATCTGTTTCTTTTTTTAGCCCATTGTTGACATTACCAGTTTTCTGATTACTCTCCATATACTTTTCATGTTGATCACTACGCAGTGTAGAAATTAAGAACCACTCTTTTCAGTTCATGCTGGCCAGTTATGAGGTTTCTGCTCAATTGCAGGTGTCCGACATTTAGAAAGAGGCAACTGTGGCCCATGAGACTGCGCCATCAAAAACCTTCATAATGTCTTGATGACACAGCTTCATTCTCAAATAATTTCGAGAGTGTTCTCAATATTTTCATAATCTTAAATCTAGCTGTAGCATGTTCTGAAAGTGTTGCAGGTCAGATGTGGTTTCTTTAACTTCCACATTCCTGTGTGTGATCTTCTTTGACAGGATTTGTCCTTTTTAGGACTCGCCTAGCGTTGCAGTGCGCATGCGCTGCTCGCTCGGCGAGATATATTGTGGATGAGGACTTTCAGAAGGGGGCTTGAAGCCCCGCCCCTCATTTCCATTGGCTCGCGTCACCGTTTATGCTAAACGGTGGCCTGCCATTGGAAATGAGCTTTTTTGGTGCCGCCCTTTCACCTTTATGTCTGGCCCATCCGGACTGGCTCGTCTGCTTCACGGCTGTCGCGAAGCACTTTCTTATCTTTAGGGGGGGCCATCTGTTTCTAATTAGCATGGTCTTAGCGCGGCCATGCTAATTAGAAACAGATGGCCCCCTCCAAAGATAAGAAAGTCTGCAGGCACTACCCTGCACACTGAGGTCTCCTTGCTTCAGCGTCCCCACCCCCAACACACACACACACACACACACACACACACACACGCGCGCGCGCGCGCGCGCGCGCACACACACACACACACACACACACACACACACACACACACACACACACACACACACACACACACACACACACACACACACACACACACACACACACTCTCCCTTAGCAGCATGACGTTGCCATGAGATATTACTTTGGTATCACTGACAATCGAAGGATTATTTTAAAATGACCGATTTCTGGTATTGTAATCCACGTAGTGACCCGCTCAAACTTGCCGTCTCCCGCCTCAGCTGGTTCTCATCAAATATGTTCCTACCTCACGTAATTGCATTTCATAAAAGATTGTTTTTATTTGAATGAAGACTTTGGAAATCTATATTTTACTTTTCATAGTCATACATGTACGTGAAAATAATGCGGCGTTCCTTCGTCTCGGCAGCTCAATACAACCGCACTCAGAGGCAATGGCGCTGAGTGTCCATGAGATGGCGCCAGACTCCACGGTAAAGAGCCTGGCGGACCTGTGACCGCGCTGGTGCCTCTGCGGAGACCGCCCCTTTGCTTCCACCCACCCTCCCTCCCCCCCATGCTACCACTCCCTGCAGCCCTACTGCTGCACCTTCTACCCTGCTGCCCCTGCCCCATGCTGCACCGCTTCCTGCAGCCCTACTGCTGCACGTTCTACCCTACTGCCCCGCCCCCATGCTGCAGCGCTTCCAGCGACCCTACTGCTGCACTTCCTACCCTGCCGCCCCTCTGCTGGCACCTTCTCCCTTCCTGCCCCTCTGCTGGCACCTCTTCTGCTGCCCCTCTGCTGGCACCTCTTCTGCTGCCCCTCTGCTGGCACCTCTTCTGCTGCCCCTCTGCTGGCACCTCTTCTGCTGCCCCTCTGCTGGCACCTCTTCTGCTGCCCCCTTGCTGGCACCTCTTGTACTGCCCCCTTGCTGGCACCTCTTGTACTGCCCTTTTGCGGGTACGTCTTTCATGGTTACGACGCTCTTGTCGCCTCTGCCCTGTTGCTACTCTGCTGGCGCCTACTCTTTACTGCCTCTCAAATGACGCCTCATCTGCCCCCAGCCAACTCCCTCCATCCCCCCCCCCGAGCCCCGGCCCCCGGTCCCCAGCCGGCACCTCTTCCTGCACTCCATTTTGTCATCTGTTCCCTACTGCCACTGTCCCAGTACAACTTCCGCTCTCCTGGCACCCCTCGCTGCAAACCCTACAGTGGCACCTCTTCCCTGCTGCCCATCTACTAGTACCTATTTTGCTGCCCTTCTATGGGTGCCCTCGTCTTTGTGGTCATCCTTCGGGCACGTCTTCCCTGCTGCCCGCTGCTGCCACCTCTTCTTCCACCCCACAAATGCCACTTCTCCCCCCCTCTCTTCTGGTGCCCTCTTCCCAGCTTCCTTTTCCCTCAGTGTGTGATCTTGGCATGTGCATAATGCGTTTCTCTTTGTCTTGCAAAATCAGGTGTTATTGGCATGAACACTTCAGGTGAAAGCAGGACCTGGTATCTTTGACGAGCCCCCCCACCTGAGGGAGCGCCACCCCCTCCACACCGCCCGCCCTCTGTTCAATAACAGCCTCCCACCTCCCCCTTTTCAGGTAGGACGAGGTCTCGGCTCCTGCGCCGCCCCTGCTCAGAAGACGCGATGTGAGATAGCGCCTCGACTATTTTATCCATTGTGTCGCGCTACACAAACGTGCCGTTCTGTTTGCCAGCCGCCTCTAGGCTCTGGCCGCTCGGGGTGCAGCTCATGGAGGTGATTTGGGTGGAGGATTCAAGGTGGGCGTCGGAGTGCGGGAATCTGCGAGGATGCATCGGCCGTGGCACTCGGACAGGAGGTGGGATCGGATGGAGTGGGGCGCACGACTCCCCGGTGCCCATGACAGTGCAAAGTGTAGCGCCAACATTTACAGCGCGAAGATCTCGGGGGAACAACGGAGTGCCGAGAAGCGAGGACGCAAGGCGCCCAAATAGCAAATGTCTTTGAATTGCAGAAGGTGTACGTTTCCAGGCCCAAAAAATAGTAATAGAAAGACCCCAAACCCGAGCGTGGGCCTGTCCCAGCGCGGCGCCTGTCCATGGGATCAGCCTCTAAGCGCTATAATGGAGATTTAATTTATTTGTTTTATTGTACGTGCTTATAAAGTGCAGCGTGACCGCGAGGTGTGTAACAAAACACTTTGAGAGTATCCCTCTTAAAGTAAAACATTATTAACTGCAGAAATAAACGATAGACCTTGCAACCTTGGGGACAACATCGACAATTTGAAGATCAGACACTGCAAACCGAGCAGCCGTCTGTGCTCAAGGACTTCAGCTCTGAATGGGTTTTCCCCAGTGTTCCACAATGATGTTCAGGGTCTTCCTTTTGTGTTCATGTCTGCTGTTTCTCCCCCTTGCTCTTGTAATTAAGCCTCCTTCCTTTGTGTTTCAGCCTGTATCCCCTTTTCTTGTGTTTCATCCTGTCTCTAATATTGTCCTTGTGCTTCAGCCTGTGTCTCTCTTTCCCTTGTGCTTCAGCCTGTGTCTCTCTTTCCCTTGTGCTTCAGCCTGTGTCTCTCTTTCCCTTGTGTTTTAGCCTGTATCCCTTTTTCTTGTGTTTCATCCTGTCTCTAATATAGTCCTTGTGCTTCAGCCTGTGTCTCTCTTTCCCTTGTGCTTCAGCCCGTGTCTCTTTCCCTTGTGCTTCAGCCAGTGTCCCTCTTTCCCTTGTGCTTCAGCCCGTGTCTCTCTTTCCCTTGTGCTTCAGCCCGTGTCTCTCTTTCCCTTGTGCTTCAGCCCGTGTCTCTCTTTCCCTTGTGCTTCAGCCCGTGTCTCTCTTTCCCTGGTGCTTCAGCCCGTGTCTCTCTTTCCCTGGTGCTTCAGCCTGTCTCTCTTTCCCTTGTGCTTCAGCCTTTGTCTCTCTTTCCCTTGTGCTTCAGCCTGTGTCTCTTTCCCTTGTGCTTCAGCCTTTGTCTCTCTTTCCCTTGTGTTTCAGCCTGCCTCTCTTTCCCTTGTGTTTCAGCTTGTGTTTTTTTTTTTTACTTTAATAAGCGCAGCGCCGTCTTCACGGACACCGCGCTATGCAATGCAATAGGTGCTGCTTTTGGTATTGTAAATAGCAATGCCTTTTAATTTTTTTTAAGGCATTGCCATTTACAATGTCAATAGCTCAAAATAATGTCATTGCGAGACCTATTGCATTGTAAATGCTTGTTCTTCATGCCTTGAAGTAATTTGGGACTGATTGGCAATGCTTTCCCATCATTGCATGTCCTGATGTCGGGCTGTCTCACTAGGTGTGTGATTGATTTTGTTCTCACTCCATTATGCCGGGGTTCTTTACATGGGATGGATGTTGGTTGTAGTGTGTAATTTGCATTGTTGCCTGAAGTTCATGTCGTAAAAGTTTCGAGTTACTTTCTCCAGAGCTTTTGAAAACATTGAATGCCAGAGGTTAAACTGCCTGCCAACGTTTCCGAAAAAAGGTCCGGCCAAATGAATGTACGTTTCCTCTGTCTTGTTTAAAGGGCATGCTTAATAATATTTGATATAATTTGTACCATTCATGCCTTTCTAAAACCTACTATGAAATTGAAGCCATAAAAGAAAAAGAAAAGATCCTTGAAACTAAATGATTTACATCTATCTCACCTTTTTCAGGAGTTTTTTGTCGAACCATTTAACCGCAAGTCACGGCAAGAGAATTTACGGTACAATAACATGTTGAAACAAGTCAACAGCCAATATATCGCTACTTTGAGGCAATGGAAATTTTCACAGCGCTACCTGACTTGTGAGCGGGGCCCTTGGGCTGACAGGTTAGCAGCATAGTTTGTATCTGTGTGTTGCCATTCTCTAAAACTGAACTTCATTTTGTGGCCAACTTTATAGTGTTTAGAGTTTCTACAAAGAAGGAGCCATGCTCCCGCTGTTTTGCCTAATGTCAAGTCACTGAATTGAAAAACATGTAAACGAATTGCCATATACAAGATCATAGAAAAATCTATAGCTTCATTTAGCTCTAAATCCTTATGTATTATTGATGTTCAAATTAGTGCATTTAGGATGCATAATTATTTATTTGATCCACCTCCCAGGCCCTAATTCCACTCCTACCCAAACCCACATCTCCTGAATCTCTTTGCTTTGTTCTTAAGGTTTACGTGCCCTGCACAATTTCACTGAGGTCCTTCTCTTATTATCTTGCCATTTTTTTTACACAGTCCTTAACATTTGCAGGTCTGCTTTCAGCTTACTGATGTGCACCAATCTCTCTGCGGAATTTAGCAGAGTTAAGCAGGCACAGAGTATAACCTTCACAGACAGCTACTGTTCTTGCACGCTAAACGGGGTTGGTTCATAGGTTTCTCGGTCAACAGGACTGCTGTATTTCCTCTCGAAAATGGGTTCTATTAGATTTCACCTTTCTGGCAAAGGACATCCTTTTAAAATGAAGAACACAGCTCACAATTTGTCGTGTTTCAGTGAGTGACCAGTATGGATTTGTAATACCCTTTCACAGAGATATGTTTTTGATAAGATGACCATTGGTGCCCTTGGCATGTTCCTTGTATTGGCTGCAGTTTAGTGGCTCTTCTCATGTATCATCTGGATGCTTGAACCTCCAAGATTGATGAGGGCGCAGAGCAAGTGTCTGCGGGTGCCTTTTGCTGTCTTTAAGTCATAGTACCAGGAATTCCATGACCCTCTCATTGGCCATTTTTCCCTTCCTCAGAGTAACAACAGTAAGGTGAGCGCTCTTTAGTGGTGTGTTGCATTAAGTGGAGTTACTACAGTGCAAAAACGTGCTTGTCCACACAGTCTGCACGTATACCATATTGTTTTAACTATTTTCTAATGATTATGCAAGCATACGTTCACGTATTGCCTCTTTCAGGAAAAAGACTTCAGTTCGATGGAAACTTTCCAACGTTGAGAACTATTCACGCATGAGGCTGAAGCTGGTGCAGAATTATCACTTTGACTCTCATGCAGCGGCTAGTGCATTGAGGGACAATTTGGGTAAGTGTTACAGAGGATGGTCTGTGACCAGGTTGGGTAATAATAATAATAGAGCTTCTGGTTCCAATTCTTGAATCCACATAACAATCTGAGATATTTGCTTCTGTCTTAATTGTACACAATGTTCTGCTCTGAGGGTCTCATCGTGGAAACTAATGCTAAATAGTGATTGTATGTTTGTTAAGCTTCAGATTTCAGTCTATTAAGATGTTTTGTACATCATATTGTCTTCTATATTTATTGCTCTAGCAGGGTATTCCTTTTGTTAACCAGTACATTATATGTTCCTATACACCATCAAGAACAGCTTCCTATCAACAACAGTAGCCATACCAGTCAGAAAACTGATCAACCCCTTTCCTTGCCTGGGTCGGTGGCTGCTCACCACTAATGCCGTCCAATGACTTATTGACGCTTTCTCAGCACCGTTGGCCCGCGGGGCCCGGAGGAGCCTCTTCATTTTAATCTTGAGAGACCTCTGCCTCCCCTTGGATGGCCACCCCCGACGACCACCTCTCCAGGAGGAGGACCCCTCTACGGAGCTCGGAGCACAATGTGCTGGCTTCTGCGACGAGTGGAGGTCACTGTTGGGCCCTGTTGGCCCTTTGTTGACTTTTGTTGTGTTTTATATCCCCTTTCAGGTCAAATTGAAGCGGGGTGGACCCTTCCACATCGGTTATGTGTCCCTCTCCGCATGAGGAGAGCTAGAAGACATAAAAGACGCGCATTGCTGCTCCCCACATCCCCCACACCTGTTGGGAGACCCTTGCGGCTTGGGTGGGATCGGGAGCACTGGAGTTCTGCGCCTCGCTGGGGACGGGAGGTTTGGCCCCGCCCTCCACTATTTCATGGTATTCGAATGCTTCATGGCACCAATCCCCTAAATGGTGCATGGCCTGCTCCAAACACTGGCTGCAACTGCACTAATGGCGGGTGGTATGAAATTGTTAGCTCTGAATGTACGGGGCCTAAACTCCCCTAATAAGCACAAACAAGTATGGCAATATATATTACACCATGACCCTGATGTCCTCCTCCTGCAGGAGACCCACCTGTTGAAGGCAGACTGCCAGCGCATGGCGCATCCGAGGTACCCAAAACGCCACTGGGCATACACCACTATGAAAACACTCGGGGTGGGCATTTTGTGTAAACCAGGTTACTACACATCGGTAGCAAAAGTGGTTTGGGACAAGGAGGGATGCTACCTCGCGCTGCATCTCCTTCAGGGGCAATGAAAGCTTACTGTTCCTAATATATACGCGCCAAATGCCAGGTCTTAAAAGAACAACTTGAGGGACTTGTTTGGGGATTTTAACTTGATATGGGATCCCAACCTTGATCGTAGTGGAACCACATTTCAAAGTGCGTGCGCCATGTCTCAGCGTCTTAAACGCATAATCGAAAACCTGTGATTAGTTGATGCGTGGCACTATAAACATCCAGGCAAGAGGTATTACTCCTTCTACTCCCATGTACATGCTTCCTACTCTCGCATTGACTACGCTTTGGTTACCCACTCTCCCATTCGCCACCTGCGCACGATAGAACTCTCGGACATCTCAATCACAGATCACGCACACGTAGAACTGACATGGGAAGGTGGAAGACATGATACAAAGACCTCACCGCCCTGGCGCTTACCCCCACAATTACTGCGTGACCCTGTGGATGTAGCAGAGATTGGGAAAGGCATCATCGAATATTTCTCCCTTAATAACCACTCTGAGCTTTCGCTTCACTCTATTTGGGATGGATTTAAGGCCACCATTTGGGGTATAATCACATCTATTGCAATCGCCTGGGGGAGGGAAGCCAAACTTGTGGAATCTACTCTCACGGCAGACATTAAGCAGCTGGAACAACAAGACAAAACTACACCTTCTCGTTGTACCAAACGACAACTCGCTGTCTTGCGGGGCCAGCTTCGCGCACATAGATAGGGGAAGGCAGAACGGACGCTCTTATCATTGAAACAACGTTACTATGAGGCGGGAGATAAAGTAGGCAGACTCCTAGCCCGCCGGCTTCATCAAGCGCGGGCTAAAACACACATTGCTGGGATACGGTCAGAAGATGGGAGCTGGGTGACAGCTGAGAAAGATAAACTCCAGACTTTTTATGATTTTTATCAAAGGTTATATTCCCGGGAAGAACTGATCTTGGGACACTGCACCCCCACCATTCAGATCTCTTAGATGGGCAGATTACCCTCGAGGAACTTCAGGACGCGGTGAGGGCCCTTCCCATGGGCAAAACCCCTGGCCCAGATGGGTTCCCGGCCTCTTTCTATCGTCTCTTCCTCCCCGAACTGCAGGGGTTCCTGATTCGCCTATTCAATTCCTTCACAGATGAGACAGGGCTGACACCCACAATGGCCTCGGCCGAAATCCCTCTTATACTTAAAGAGGGAAAGGACCCTGCTCCTCATACCGTCCCATAGCACTGCTCAACACGGACTCAAAATTATTTACAAAAATTCTGGCACAACGATTGGAACCCTTTCTCCGGGGCCTCATCAACCCTGACCAAGTGGGCTTCATACGCCATAGACTGGGGCGGACACTTTGTGGAAAAGGCACAACGTTATAATATACCAGCATGCCTCCTCTCGCTTGATGCGGAGAAGGCCTTTGACAGGGTAAATTGGTAGTTCCTCCAAGCTCTCTTAAAGAAGATTGGGCTGGGCCTTGGATTGCTCTGCAAGATAATGGCCTCATACATGGCGCCAGTAGCTAGTGTCTGAGTAAATGGGCAACTTAGAAAACCTGTTACCATTTTGCATGGCACACAACAAGGGTGCCCACTGTCACCTTTGCTATTTGCGCTAGTGGTGGAGCTGCTGGCCATCATGATTCGCAGCACGGATGCAGTGCAAGGCATTCCCTTTGAGGGGCGACAACATAAGATCAGTCTCTTTGCGGATGACTTGCTCCTTACACTCACACAGCCCTAGACATCTCTCCCAGGGGTGGTCTGCTGCCTACAGGCCTACGAGGTAGTATCTAGCTTTAAAATAAACATGTCCAAGTATTCAGTACTTAACTTAAACATTCCGACCCAGGATCTTCTGGCCCTGCAAGGACTAGCACCATTTCAGTGGTCTCAGGATGCCATCAAATACTTGGGCCTTCACATTACACCTATGCCCTCTTCCTGATCTCTCGCAAACTGGCCCCAATTACGGCGGGCCATCCAGACGGATTTGCAGAGATGGAAGCCCCTTCATATCTCCTGGCTGGGGCGTGTGAATGTCATAAAAATGAACGTTCTCCCGCACGTCTTTTACCTATTCCAAACATTACCCACACCGATACCGCAGGACGATGTCATGCGATTACAGCGCAACATTCGGAATTTCATTTGGAACGGCAAGCGTCCCCGAATAGCGAACTCTCTGCTGATGCTCCTGCGGGACAGGGGAGGTTTAGCATGCCACAGTTTTTTTTAATATAACTGGGCTGCCCATTTATGCTACATCTCAGAGTGGATGGTGCGGGAGAGCGAAAAGCCCTGGTTTCACATGGATTGGGCAGTGGCGTGCCGCCCAATGTGGGACCTTGTGTGGCTGCCCAAACACGCTCGCCCCCGAAGTGCGTACATCGCAACGCCAACCCAAACGGTTCTTGACATCTGGGATAAGGTGCCCTCTAAAAAGGGCCTCACTACCTTCCCCTCCCCAAACACCCCGATTGCACGCAACCCTGAATTTCCCCCGGCCCTCTCTTCCACTGCGTTCCGGAGCTGGAGCAAAGGGAAATGCCGGACGCTTAGTGACTTATTCACGGGGGTTAACATGAAGTCCTTCGACCAGTGCAAGGTAGATTTCCAGCTTTTCGAAGCTTTCTCGACTTCAGTACTGCCAACTCCGCCATTGAGCCATACACCCATCAGTATATCCCGTGGCCATTCGCCCCTACACCCCTTTTGAAACACACATCCGCACTTTTGCAGGTTTCAAGGGCCTCATATCCAACACATACTCAGTGCTAAAACGCTCCTCACCACTGCGCGCACACTCCAATCAGTTGACATGGCAGACCACCTCCCAGGCAGAAATATCACTAAAACAATGGGAGACTCTGTGGCAAGATATCCCTAAAACATATCGAAGCATCTCGTTGAGGGAAACAGCTTATCAGCTGATGTTCCAATGGTACCATACGCCAGCTCAACTCTCAGCAATTTACCCGGGAACCGCTCTCTACTGGTCTTGCTGTGGGGAAGAAGTGGGAGACTTTCAACACATCTGGTGGTCGTGCAAAGTTATAATGCTCTATTGGAAAGAAATCCTGTGTCACATTAAGGAGGCAATAGGTTATCCTATCCCGCTCCTATCTCACAGCTATCTTAGGCATTGGACTCCCAGACTTACACTCTATGACCATGCCGATTGGAAGTTTATTAGCTATCTCCTCCTAGCGGCACGTCAGCTTATAGGTCTCATGTGGAAACAGACGACCCCCCCCGTCCCTCCCTCCCTTTCACTAGCGCAATGGTTCACCCGCGTCTGGCATATCCTAGCCATTGAACGGGTATCCCATAATCTAGAAGAAACAGCGAAGCAGTTCCAATGCATATGGAAACCTCTAATTCAGTACCTTTTGTGCTTAGAATTTACATGCTTCACCTCAGTGAAACTGCGTTTGCTGCAGCTCTTTGACTAAATGCCACCCACTTCCTGCATAGCTGCGCCGCCGGCGTCTTGGTGGAGGAGAGCGCGTTCCATGATGACCCATGTGGAATAACACTTCCCTCTATCTTGTCTTCACTACCGCACACTGTTGACCTGGCCTTTCCTTGGTTAAAGTGAGTTTTAAACAGTTGCTGGATGACACATAATTTAGTCTTTTATACTTGACAAAGCGCATGGCCCAGGGAAGACACGCTTGAAAGGTTGTGCAATGGACAGTCTCCTCACTGCCACCATTTGTAATGCTTGAAATGTTTTGTTGTATTTAGTGAAAGCAAAGCTAATGTATACAACTATGTGCATCCACTCTCAAGTCATTATGCGTTGACTGGTTACCGCTTTGCTGCAGCTTATAACGTATAATACATGCCTATAATGTTACCAGGTAACAGCATGACTCATAATAATAACGTTCCATGTTAGGCTGTAACCCTCCGAGATTGATCTCCGTCGGTCAACACTGAAGTTGATAGTGCACTAGGAACGCATCCTGTCTGTATCAATTGTAGAATAACAAATAAAGAGATATTGAGTCAAAAAGAAAATTGATCAACAACTCCTTATCAATGGGAGGTTTCACAGGACAACTTGGACCCTCAAGATCCTAGCAAATACAGACCAATAGCAAACAAGCCATTGCTTGGCAAATTGATAGAAATGGGCATGCCTATCTCCTTTTTAAGTTGAAGTAAACCATGGATACTCAAAGGTACGGCCTGGGGGGTGCATGAGCCCCCTCCCCTTGCCATTTACATGCAGCCCCCTGGTCAACAGGAGCACTGGGCTTCTGTTTAATCAACTCAGCACTACCAATAAAAATATATTAAATAGACAGGCAGTCATTTATTTCAAGATTAATTGGTGTTAAAGGGAGTAATTAGGGAGTCCTGCTCTTAACTTTAGAAACATTTTTAAAGACATCTTGCAGCAAAAGTGCAAAACTTAAAAAATGTATTTAATTAACATGCAGAACCTTTTCACATTAGTACAATAGATTATATCAGTGCGCTGAGAAGTATTAATTTACAAGTTTTCAAACTAGAATTTAGAAACAATTCTTCCCCCTACCCTGACAACAATGCCAATAGTGAACTAAAGAGGCAGGTCAGTTGTTATGTGCACTTTTTGGGTGGCCTGGGTTCCTATTATTCATGAACAACGTTATAGTTTATTAAATCAAACACAGGAGCAGGTTTTGTACAGCGCTCACCCTGAAATCATGTATTTCAATGCCCTCTTAAAAGTGATAATGAAGAAAAAGGAGGGAACGTGAAATTAAATAAATTGCTTAGGATCACACAATATGGAAAAGTGAGGAAGCCGGGATTAATCCCAGGTTTTCTGGTTTCACATTGTTCATTTCAACCACTAGATGTATATCCTTCACCTACCTTACGCCCAAACCCCTCGCCCTACCGCCACCCTGCTGGCATCAGTGCGGCCCTCGGGTACCTCACAGACCAAACCTTTTGGCCCCTGGGAAAATGTTTGCGAGTAGCCATGGATTAGACTGTTGTATGCCTGCCTTAGTGCCTGTATTCAGGTGAATTGTTACGTATCAGAACCCATTGCCCCCTATTCTTTTTACTCTGGAACTCAAACCACTCACATGCATATTATGCCATACCTATTCGGAATCTGTACTAGATTTTACGGACTGTAAGCTCAATGTATATGCTGATGACATGGTATTGTATATTTGACACCCCTAAGAAAATCTTTCTCCGATTATTAGAGAATACAGGAGGGCATTCCTGGCTGCTAATCAAGTGGAGAAAATCACTAATTTTCCTCCTCACCTACCCACTAAATCATGTCCAGTTGAGTGCCCCCTGAAGTGGTGTGAGGACTCAGTTAAGTACCTTGGGATCTGGATCAATAGAAATCTGGAAACAGTCCTAAAAAAAAATCTACAGAGTAGCAATGTCACGATTGGAGGAGCAGATTGGGAGATGGATTAGGCTCCATCTTTCCCTTGCTGGTAGAGTAGCAATAATCAAAATGATTATATTACCCAAATTCATGTACCTATTCACCAACATGCCCATCGTTCTACCACAACCTTTTTTCAAAACCCTAAGATCCTTAATAGTTGCACTAGTATGAGCTGGAAAATTGCCTATTGTGAAGTGGGAGGTTCTCACCCTACCATATGATCAAGGAGGAGCTGAAGTTTCTGAACTTTATTATTTATATGCTCAAACACAATTCGCACTATACTGGTATGGAACCCCCCTAAATATCTGTCTCAAGTAGCAGTGAAACAGGACAGAGTAGCACCACTTACTGCAATACTTACCCATAAAATCAAAACACCTAGAAAAGAGATTAATACTGTGAAATGCACAATAATGGCTCAGCAGACATCAGATCTCCTTCTTCTGCACCTGTCATGTGGTCACATTAGGCCGGGGTAGGAACACCACCATTTTACATGCTCACGTTTTTAAGTTGCCCTCTTTTCTTAAACATGCTGACTTTTGACATGCATTTGCTTGCGTGCTTGTGCAGGATAATATTCTCTGAAATGGCTTTGCTTACATTTCCACTTCGTAAGCATATTATCACAATACCTTGAACATTCTGTACACGGCTAAGTTCACTGTGCAAAATGTTGTTGTTTGTTATTGTCCGCTCGGCGACAGAGCTATCACGAAGAATCAACAATAGCGGCCTGACTGGGGCTTCGGCATGGCAACATGGATGATGTTTATTATATAAATGACATCACTCCCTTGTTTAGAAAGAGGAGCATTTTGCTGGTACTGAGAGATCGCCACATGCCAGAATTCCAGCCCAGCTGATTCCTGTTTACCTCTTGCGAGGGATGAAGCCCAGCTCTCCACCAAGGCGTGCTCCCTGATGACATATACCCACAGGTAACAGGGGAGTTAGATCACTCTGCAGGTATTTGGCAGATTCACGCACACTAGGTTAGGTAGCGCTAGGTAGGAGCACAAAATATAATCGTATTTGTATGCAAACATATATACTCTATTACAGCACAGTGGTGGAATCATTTATCTTCTTCACCATTCTCGTAAGGCTAATTGCGTTATTCTGTTTCCTTCTATTGATTATTGCAGCACACGTATTTTACTTAAAAATCACAATGCTTAAATAAATATTGAAATGCCATCCTGTGTATTTCTTGTGTTTCTCTGGGTATGCATGAGTAACCAAACGGAAGGGTTCTAGATCTGTTACCATGGTTTCCTTGGGGAGTCAGAGTTGTCATGTTCTGAGGTTGCACATTCCACTTGTCTTCCAACTACGGTTAGGGGTACAGATGGTGCACTGTGAGCTAGCCAGGATTAAGGCCAACATATCCTCATGGTGGACTTAGAATCAGTCTCGCACAGTTTTGACGTTTACGTTGTCCAACAAACGCACAGTTTTACTGAGAAAGTATAAGCCGTACAACATACCACCCCTTACTTTCCATGACAAGTGAAGAAAAAGCGTTAAAGACTTTGGATAATACTAAGATCGTAAAATAGGAAATCTGTTTCCTGATGGAGTGTTTTCAAAACTAGAAGGGGATGCCTGATCTGAAACCCCACACCTCTCTGAATGTTTTCGTGTAGCAGCCTTCCCGACATTTCTGAACAAACCCCCAACATTCCAGACTCCATCCATGTTACTAGCAGCCTCGAACCGTAAAGGTCTGACCACACAGTTATATAACTCAATTCAACTGAAACACTCATAGTAAAACCGTCCGCACTATAACGATGGAACAAGACAATGAACCCACAACTAACAGATGCAGAATGGGTATTCTGCTACTCCCAAACGGGAGTGTTAGCCCCAAATAGCAGATTACACATTATTCATTTGAAATATTTACACCAGTTTTACCACACTCAAACGTGGGCTACGAGAGACTTTATAATGTGCACAAAGTGGGATGGATGAGGCTGACTTCCTCTAGGGCCATATAAGCGCTATAAATAAATTTGGCGTGGGGCTTTGCCAGGGTGTCACAGTTCTGGCATCAGGTTACCAAGGCACTACCAGCCATGATATCAAACACTATAGATATATCCACCCCTCCCCCCATGTATTTTTTCTGGGACAGGTTAAAAGTAAAGAGCCAGTTGTTAGAGAATGTGTTGCTATTGCACCCCTCCCATTACTAATTGATGCATTTTGTTTTTTCTTATAATAAAATGCAATAAAAAAAAATTGTGCCTCAAAAGAACAGACTTAATGCCTCGTCATTTTCATTGCATGTCTGTTTGCAACATACTTCTGATAGAGAATTCTAGCTGCAATTTCCGCACCTTTTGAATATTGCCCCGGCAACATACTAGATCCGGAAACTTTTCAGCAGTACCTCTGCGTGCCTGTGGGTGGAGGTGTGTGGCTCCCCAATGATTCATTCTGCTCCGGAAATGACGTGCGGAGCCTATATAGATGCCACTCCTGCATGGTGACGTCAGTTCCTCTATTTTCATGCCCACTTACTCAGATCCTCTTGTGTTTTTTTTTTTTAGACCTTACCTCGATCGAAATTTTGTTTTTCAGTGTACAAGGGACATGTCACCTCCCAAAATGACAGGTTTTAAGTCCTGTAAGGACTGTTACAGACAAATGTCTGTGACAGATACTCACCAGATTTACCTGTGGTGCTTGGGGTCGAGCTGCAACTCTAAGGCCTGCAGTGACTGCACGTCGATGAACCCGAAGGCCATTTGATACAGCGAGGCAAAACATTTCATCACTGTGACCAATCAAAGTCAAAAGTTCAGTCTGTTTAAGATCCAGAAGGTGCAGGAGTTGATCCAGAGTTCGGTCTTTGTCTCGATCAAAGTGGTTGGGTAAGGGGGAAAAAAACAAAAAAACACAAGAAATCTAAGCTGCACTCTGCCTCATCCTGCCATTCCTGCCATACGTCTTGATCTCACTCCTGAAGTTGTTCGAGTTCGGAGTAAACTCAGCAGCTTTTCCGGCTCAACCTGAACTTCTGGGGCCATTCACCACTCCTAAACAGATTGAAAAGTTTCATGAGGCCCTTCTCTGACTCTTTGGATTCTTGCTGACTTTTTCTGGCACGCTTGTGGGCCCTGCAAATCTGAGAGATTCCTCTACCTGGATTACCACCGGAAGGTTCAACCTTGGTGCTAGCTGGACCCTCCATGCCCTTGACGGACTGCTTCCAGCTCCTGTCTCAACTCCGCCTCCAACACCACGGTCCACACTGGTTCCAGACACTTCAACGCTGATGCTGACTACATGGAAGCCAGAAGATGAGGCTCTAATTGTCATTTCTGACAGTCAGCGCTGGCTCAACCCTAACTGATGGGACGCTTTGCCACTGTTGAGGCCCCACTTCCTCCACTTGATCTGGCTCCACAGCGACACACGCACACCTTCTGCTCCTTATTCAGCACGGATTTGGCAATGACTGTGATGGGGTGACAAGTTTTGCCAACCATATTATGAGGAGAATTTTTATGACGATCTACAGGAGGCCAGTTGCCTTGATACTTCCCCTGAGATGGGCCTTCTGTCACACTTTGGACTGGCACAGAGGAAAGTGCTTCTTACGCCATGGTTATGTGCAGAGCAGCCGAAATCTTTGACCTTGGCGGACCAGACTAATTTTTTTATGGCAGGGCTTCAGCCAGGGCAAACGTCCACTGAATCCCTCTTTTCTTTTAACGAGGCACTTACAGATACTTTGTTGGAGGTATGGGCCAAAAGTTGCTCAGGCCCCCCCTGGTCAACCAACTTGCACTATGCCACTGTCCGTCTGGGCGACCCAGTATTTTTATCTTACCGACCCTCCCCTGAAAGCTTAGAAGTGCAGGTGTCTGCAAGCATTACTAACCCCCAACATGGTCACGACTACTTCCCCAGATACGGAGTCCAAACGGCTGGAGATGTTGGGCGAAAGAGTATTTTCGTCTTCCAGTCTTGCGCTTCAATCAGTAAATGACAGCTGCCTACTGGGGCACTATATCTACGCCCTTTGGGATTCGGTGGCTCAAGTCCTCCCAGGGTTCATGAAGATCTCCGACCTGTCCTTGCCAAAGTCATACAGGATGGTCGTGATGTGGCCAAGTTCACAGTTTGTTGTGGCTTGGACACCACTGATTCCATCGGGCAGGCCATTGGCACCAGTGTCGCCTGTGCCACCTCGCTTGACTGCAGTTTGTGACCGATATCCAGTTGTCCCTTATGGATATGCAGTTCAACAGGACTCGCCTGTTTGGGGACAAGGCAGACTTTGCTCTAGAGTGGTTTAAAGAGAAGAGGACCACAGCATGCTCCATGGCACTGCATGAATTCCTGGGATTTTCTGCCCCTCCTTATCAGCCTAATCAGCCATGCTGATTCTTTCATGGTTTTGGCAGAGGTACTCCATACCATCAGCCAGTCCAACCACCACAAGACGTCTAGCAATCTGTGGTCGAGGCCGTCATGCCAAACGCCCCCATAGTCAAGGTCATCGGACTGCCCATGCGGCAGCCCCACCTGTTAAACCTCCTTAGCGTGCACTTAGTGGAGCACGGCCACCCGGTGGAAGGCAGGATCTGACTATGCTTGCTGGGTTGGCAGGCAGTAACATCTAACGGGTGGGCCTTGCATTTTTCAGCGAGAATAGCCCTACCTTTCATTCCCTCATCGCCTCACCTTCCTCCGCTCCCCCAAGAGGCTTCCTGCCTCTCCATTTTGCGGCAGGAAGTACAAGCCCTTTTGGCAGAGGGGCTATTGAGAATATGCCCAGACCAGGATTAGGATGTGGTTGTAATTCAACCTACCTTCTGATGCCCAAGAAGGACGGAGGCCTTCATCCTATTTTAGAGCTGAGCCCTCATAATGGCTTTCTTAGGAAGGAGAAATTCAAAATGCTTACCTTGGCCCAGGTCTTGTCTGCACTCGACCCTGGAGACTGGATGTTGATGTTGGACCTGCAGGACACCTACTTTCTCCTACCTGTCCTGCAGGTCCATCGGTGCTACCTGCGGTTCGTTTCATTTTCAGTTAGCTGTGCTTGTCTTTGGTCTCACCAGGGCACGAAAGTGACGGAGGTGGTAGCAGCACACCTTCGGAGGTCATGGGTGCCAGTCTTTCCCTACCTCGATGAATGGCTGTTGTAGGTGGGCTCACCACAGGCAGTCGTCAACCATCTCCAAACTACGGCAAACCTCCTGTCATCTTTGAGGTTCGCTGTTGACATGCCAAAATCACACCTGACTCCTCTCAGGTGCTCCCCTTCATCTGAGCCATTTTGGGTATGGTTGAGTTTTGGCTCTTCCTCTGAGAAAGAGAGTCCAGGCCTATCCGGCTATAATCCTGATCTTTCAGCCTTGGTCCTGGATTTCAGTGAGGTCAGCGCTGACGCTGCTGGGACTGATGGCTTCCTACATCCGTGGAATCCAAAATCTGTGTGCCCAACATCAAAAAAACCTCACCGAACACATCCATATCTTGGAGGAGACAACAAAAGATCTGCAATGGTGGTTACTGGACAGCGACTGAGTCATCAGCAGACCCTCTCCCTTCCCCACCCATAGCTGACAGTCGTGACCGATGCAGCGCTTCTGGGTTAGAGTGGCCATCTGGGATAGGTGGACATCAGAGATCATGAGTCTCCGGTAGCGTCCCGGCTCCATATCAACCTTCTGGCGCTGAGTGATATCCAGTTGGCACTGTAAGCCTTCCTCCCCTCCATCAAGGGGAAGCTGATTCAGGTGCTCATGGAGACCTCACCACCATATGGTACTGCAACAAACAGGGTGGGGTGGGATGAAGGACCTTGTGTCAGAGGCTCTACGCCATTTGAAATGGCTGGACCACCAAGGACTTTTTCTTATGGTCTACCACGTGGCAGGATCTTTGAATGCCAAGATGGACGAGTTCAGCCATTGGCACCTTGCAGATCATGAGTGGCAGTTCTATTCTGAGATGGCGCAAGGTATCTTCCGCAAATGAGGAGAACCTTGGCTCAATCTGTTCACCAGAGCAGAGAACGCGCAATGTCACCACTTCTGTGCATTGGAGTTTCTAAAGCATCTCTCATTTGAAGAAGCTTTCCGCCTCGAGTGGAACTCAGGACTCCTGTATGCCTTTCTGCTGATACCACACCTGGCACGAGTTCTCAAGAAGATCAGGGCAGACTGGGCCCAAGTCATCCTACTGACTCCGGATTTGGCACAGAGTGTGTGGCATCCAGAACTCCTCGGCTTGAGCATCAGGCCTCTGATCAGGCAGCCTCCCCAACAGGATCTGCTGTCAAAGCAGCAAGGCAGGGTTCTGCACCCGGGCCTTCGCAATCTCCACCTTCATGCTTGGAGTCGAGCTAGCCTGGCTGATGAGGTGTGAAACCCTGAAACCGGTCTGAGTATGCTGGTTTCCGGTACAGGGAGGACCTGGCCTGGCAGGTCGGGCTGGACTGTTCCCATGAGGCACAGGGTCAAGACTGATTTGCATATGGCTGGGTTTAAACTGGAATGGCATGGGGAGCAAAATAACAATGGATTTAGGCCCAGATCTCTGTACTGGGGTGAATGTTTGACATTGTTCAACATTCTGTCCATCCATTGTTCTTTTTGCATTTGTCACCCTGAGTGGGATGGGTATGCCCAGACGTGGGCCTGTGCTCTCCATGCCACTGGAGTCAAGCTATCCTGGCTGATGAGGGCTGAAAGCCCGAAACCGGTCCTAGGATGCTGGTTTCCGGTCTAGGGAGGACCTGGACTGTTCCCATAGGTAGCAGGATCAAGACTGATTTGCTTATGACTGGGTTTCAACTGGAATGGCAGGGAGAGCAAAGAAACGATGGATTTAAGATCAGATCTCTTACTGGGGTGTATGTTTGACATTGTTCAACAGTCTGCCCATCAATTTGTTTTTTTTGCATTTGGAGGTTGAGCGGCGACAACTGACCACTTCAGTCTTCCTCCGGAGGTGGTAAATGTCATCTTGGCAGCCAGACATCCCTCGATCAAAACTGTACACTATTGTTGGTGGGACAAATTTGTGGCTTGGTGCGGCCGTCGACAGATAGTCTTCCTCCAGGCGAAGTTTTCTGATGTTTCGTTATTTGTTTTCATCCTAGCCCCGCAAGGATTTGCTCAGGGCACAGTCATAGGGCTGTTTTTTGCGGTTGCCTCATTGTTATAAGTCTCCAGTTGTAATGTTTTTTTTTTTTTAAAGGGTTACAGCATTTGTTCCTTTCTCTCCCGTGTCATGCCACAGTGAGACCGTAACTTGGTCCTTACGTTTCTAATGTGCCCTCCCTTTGAGCCGCTTCACAGCTGCCTCTTGTGGCTTCTGACCCTCAAAACAGTGTTTCTTATCACCATTACATTGGTGCAGCATGTGAGTGAGCTTCAAGCTCTCTGTGTCAACCCGCCGTACTTCACCTTCTTCTCAGATTAGCCGGTTTTGCAGACGCGGGTATCCTTCTTGCCAGTTGTGACACCGTTCCACTTTAGTCAGCCCATCATCTTGCTGGTGTTCTATGCCCTGCCTTACCACTCATAGGAGGAGGAAAGACTCAATTGCTTGGACCCCAAGAGAGCACTGAGCTTTTACAAAGATCATTCTAAAGGACACTGGGTTGGATGATCAGCTCTTTGTGGGGTTCTCTGGAGCGAAAGAAGGGAAGGCTCTGTAGAACAGAACCATCTGCCACTGGATTGTGCTCTGCATTAAGATGTGCTACACATTGGCCAAAAAGCAGCCACCGGAAGGACTGCATGCTTATTGTACTAGGGCCAAAGCTGCTGCCACTGCATAGGCATTTGGAGTCTCTGTCCTGGATGTTTTGCCAGGCAGCTGTGTGGGCATCCCTCCTGAAGTTCACAACGTTCTAATGTCTGGACAGTCAGATTTACTGAGGGGGGCGTTTTGTCTGCTCAGTCCTGCAGGACTTTCTGGTTTGAGTCCATTCACAGACCCGCCTCCAAATAGGTACTGCTTTGGGATCTTTTCAGAAGGTGAGGAATCTGCAGCTAGAAGTCTCTTCAGAAGAGCAAGTTAGTTACCTTTGGTAATACTCTTTCTGGTAGATACTCTGTCTAACCCAAGATTCCTCTCTGACCCTCCCATCCTCTTCTGTTCTGTGAATGCACTCTATCCATTAATAAGATACCATATCTAGGAATCTGCACACTGTTCACACCAATATGATTTTGGAACTCTGTGTCTGGGGCCGCAGACACTCCCTAAAGCAGCGGACGTCAGTGTGCTGGGGGACTGGCGCATATAAATGCCCAACACGTCTTTTCTGGAGCGGAACACCATCAGTGTGGAGCCGCACTGCGCCACCTACCTGCTTGCAGAGGCACTGCTGAAAAGTTTCTGGATCCAGTCTGACAGCTGGAGAATATTCAAAAAGTGAGGAATCTGTGGCTAGACAGAGTCTCCACCAGAAAGAGCATTACCGAAGGGAGGTAACATGTTCATTTGCAGCATAACACAATTGAATGATGGTACCCAGTCTGTGTTTTTTCTATTTTGCATGCTTTGTTCCAAGATGGACATTGCTTGATGCCTTCATTGGTGGTAACAATAGCAAGTTTTGAAGCACTATAAATGGCTGGCATTATTATGTCACGATTACCCAGTTTAATGGTACTCAATTTACCGACCTTGGAAGGCTTAGTTGACCTTGTCAGGATTAGAGATGCAGACTTCTCCATGTTTCAGTGGTTAGCACGGTATTTGCTAGTCATTCACTTGGCTAGTCAAATGCTAATATCTTCTCTTTTTACTTATTTTTAGGGATTCACAAAAATCCCTTTCATGATGCATGAGAATCTTCAAAGGACAAGAATGTTCTTTCATATACCTTGTCCTAAACTAGTGGATTTTGCTGTAGAATAACCAATGGTTTTAGGTTAGGGTTAAAGTGCCAGTGAACCATATATTTTTCTTTTATTCTCTACTTGATGAGTATTGTTCCATGTGAAAACATTCCTTCACCAACACCTCCCGAAAATATAGTTAAGGTTTGGGCTCTTTATCACCCTATTTTCACACTTATTCCAGCATTTTCACCACTGAATGTAAGTGCACACATTGGTTGTATAAAGTCATTGGGAATTTTGGATAATAGTGTAAATTCTCGATTTTGAGAGTGTTCACCATGTACAAAATGTACATTTTAATGCCTCAGGGATTTTAACACTAATGATTAAAACTGGCATATATAGAATTTTCCATAGCAACAAGGTAATTTTATGTCTCACTTATTAGCCATCCTGGCTATCCACCCTCAGTTGCTCTATTTTGTTGCTTTTTGGGCTTTATCTGTCTAATGTCGATATCAGCTATATTTCCAGTATGTTTATTAAGTTACACGTACGAATAGGGTGTTATTTCATCATGATCTCATGCTGACTAAGAAAGTTCAAATGTTCCCTGATTTAGATGTTGTTTGAGACGGCAAGGTTTTACCCACCCCACGTCTACGAGTTAGATATTTAAAAAATGGAGGGCTCAAACTTTACTGTCTAAGCAGTAGCCTTAATTTGGAAGCCTTTCTCTCTTTGGATTAGCCCTGTGGTCTAATATCAGACTCACGTCCACCAACACATTGACCCTAAATTCTCCAATCCCATTGTCAACATTTCTGTATTTGAAAAACATATGCACAAAGCAACACTTTGTCTCTAATTGATCAATTGGACATTTTAGAGCTTTTTTCTTGACTATCTGCAGGGATATGATAAGTTACTGGGAAGGATTGTAGTAGGATCCTGAGTAATGCTACATTTTATTGTGCCAAAAATCAAAGTATAAAGTGCTCTTTCTAATAAATAAAACGTTATCCAGCCATTTATTGTGATCACAATCCGTAAACCTGAAAACAATTCACGTATCAAATATTTGTATAAAATTTGCAGAAAATTATGATATTATTGGTTAATTCCTGGCCCCAAACTCTCTGTCGACAACATGACAGTTTCCATGCTAACACTCTGATGTCTGGCTGATTGATTTTTTTTACTGTCCTTGAACTGGCCTATTCTTCTTCTACTGCAGGAGTACAACAGTTGCAGCCTTCCAGCGAATCGCTTCTTCTCGAAGTTGTCAAGCAGGTGAAAGTGAGTGACCTTGAAGATGATGCACTTGAGCTGTCAGAAGAGGAACTGACACCTAGCACAAATATGTAAGTGTACTGCAGTTGAGAGAACCATATAACATTTTGTTTGGTCTTTTAGCACAAGTAGCATAGATCCTAAAACACACAATAGCAAAATTAATCGCAAGGCTAGGTAGGTAGGAAACATCCTAACTCTGAAAATCCTGCACTGAATTCCAAAAAAAAGCTAATTCCAAACCCTAGTCCAAAAAAGCTTTCATGGATTAGTCCACCCAAATAGATCCAAAACGGCACAACTCTTCTCAGACCACATATAAAACCGCCCAAAATGGAATAGCTTAATCTTGGTTCAAGAAAATCTGACAAAGAGGTACAGTTTTATATGAAAAAGTGCAGCGCCCTTTTGACATTGTAATGCAAGTCAGAAAAGCACTGAAATGGGTCAGTTCTATATGAACACCCAAGCACACACCAGATGCAGCAAAGTCTCCTTTATTATGCTTCATCCTCACCCCAATGTTATAGAATCTCTCACTTGAGCCTCATTTTCACATGGACACAGATAAGTGGTATTCGACTAGGGTAATAAAGAGCCAGTGTATAGGATTCGATATTATGTACAATACCAAACCCCGTTTGGTTCATAGATGAGGCGGTATCCTTTTTAAGATCCTACATTTGAGATGAGTTGTGCTTTAGTTACATCAGCTTTTTTTAAATCAATTTCCCTGAACTTTGTCTCTTTCTCTGTGCAACTCTAGTTCTCTCTCCTTCTAGACCTTACTCGCTTAGCTTCCTGTGTGTGTATGTATGTATGTGTGTGTCTTTCAGTCTGTCTGTGAGGATGTGTTTACCTCGTCACTAGTTTTCCTTTTCATCATATGTTGGGACTCAGTTCTCGAGACCTACCTGTTCTGTCTTCTAGACTTTATGCTGGCTCTCTATGCTAAAATGTTTAACTGGCCACAGAACATGCCCTAATTAGCAACTACTATGTCTGATTTTAAAAAGGTACACGCCACCAACTATAATGCTGCATTTAATTGTCTGAAATGACTATTGGAAAGCCCATCATTTTGTATAAGCCTGACTGGAGAAGAATCTATTTAAGTTCTTGAGGTCCACATGTGGATCTTTCTGCCTGTGAATAATCACAACATAGGCCATCATCAGGAATTCAGAAGTCATTCATATTTATTCACTTAGCTTGTATGCTAAATTTTCATCTTAGTTATTTCTGCTTAGTGTCTTGAAGTCTTACAAGGAAGATTTAGCTAAATACTGTTATGAACGTGCTGTTCCATACAAATCAGTATTATGACTTTGGTAATATGAAGTACATGTGATCCTTTTTTTGATACAGGAATGAGAATGAGGCGCAGAATCAGAATGAAAAACTGGTTCTGTCTGAAGAATGTGAGCTCATTACATTTATGGATGTCATTTCGGGCAGACTTGAGGTCACAACCCAACACTTCAGCTTCCATGATGGGAGCATTGAGAAAGAGGAAGGTGAGGATGTTTAGGTGGGATGTACAAACACTTTCCATGACTGGGACAAGTATGTTCTACCAATAGCACCATACAGGTTAGTGTTTCAGAAGTGCAAACTAAATCTGATAGAAGTGAAAAACTAAAAATTGCTGCGAACATAGCTTTGCTTCTAGACTCACGTGCTGTGAATTTTAGTGCTTGACTCTGGAATCATTTTTCAAGTAAATGTTTTAATTTTTGGGCATCAACCATAGGACAAGTTGGTACGACTCCCTATGACGTAGAGTGCAATCCAACAGTAGACTAGTATGTACTTGCCAGATTAAATTCTTTTTCCATTGGTGAGTTAGTTTGTGAGAAAGGAGAGGTGGGACAACATTCAATTTGTATGTTGAAGATATGCATCCACTACAAGAAGGAGAACCATCCAAACTAAGAGAAGAACAGGAAGTCAATGGACAGTATCTTCAGGCATAAAGTTTGTTTTGGGTCCTTCAACTCTTGGAGGGAGAGGCTCAAGAAAGCACGTCTTGCGGGGAGGGGGGAGAGGGGAGGGTTCGTTTTTAATGGCACCCTATGGCACCATTTTGTATGGCTAAATTATGTGGAATGCTCCCTTTAAATCTCATGGAAAATATGTTAGTAATGACAAACATACAGGTTTTAACTTTTGCCTGAACCACGTAGGCTGTGCTGCTAGCCCTTTATTGAAGCAAAAGACAATAAAGAACAGAGGAAAACAACACTGAGTGTACTAAGCTATTACAAAGATAATAGTCTGAGGTTGGGGTCTCTGTAGATAAGGGCTAGGATGGGTCAGAGGTCACCGAAGAGGCACAGGAGGAACAATTTCAGGGCTCTGATGTTTTGGGTACAATATCCAATATCGTGGAAACACTTGAGACCCTTAGGACATTGCAGTAATTTAACTTTTCTGAGCCATGGATGTTGAAGGGCCTGGATATTAAATGTTTTGACAGTCAAAAGTCCCATTTAGAAGAAAAGTCCTTTATGGTCAAAGATAAAATACACAAGAAAAGATAAATCTACAAAATGCAACTCGACTTCGAAAGATGACAGAAAAATGAGAGGAAACAGACATGAAAGGGAAGCAAGGACAGAAAAAAACAAAGTGCATCCATCCCACATTGTGAGCACTTAAATGATCACAATATCTTGAATGGGAATGGTCTTATCCTGTGTCATGAGTTGGAGGTTGAGTGCCATAATGAACTACTGCACAAACCGCCAAGGATAAAATCGAAACTACTCAATTATGAAAAGGAACATATTCCTTGACTACAGGAGGAGGTTCAAGAACTAATCCATAAGGGAGCAATAGCAAAGGTGCAATATAAGGAATTGAACCAGGGACTTTACTCCATATACTTTCTCATACCAAAACAAGACCTAAAACTAAGGTCGGTCATGGACTTTGGTTCCATATGACTATGCTTGAAGACTTAATTCTCTTGCTAGACTCAGGACACATCTTATGACAACATTAGAAATCAAAGACATATACTTCCTTATCCCAGTAAATCAGCAACATTGAATTTAACTAAGATTTTGGATGGAGCATTCTTTATTAATTTAAAGTATTGTCTTTCAGAATTATGTCTACACCTAATATTTGCAAAATGTTCTCCAGTGGTGTCTGCGCATTTCAGATGACAGATCATCTATGTATATTGTGGCCGACTGGTTGGTAAAGGGGATCTTGATACAAAAATGCCAAACCTGCATAAACAGCTACTTGCTGAATCGGGATTCACAGTCATTATGAGAAAGTTCTCCCCAACCCCATTGAAAACCGTTTTGGAGTGGAATTATATGCTCAGACCACAATAGCTCTATTAAATTAAAAGAAAGTGATGCCATTTCAGGAGCATGTTTGCATCTACCAGTGGTCTTAGTCTCTGACAGCGAGAACTGTGATAAAAATTGATTCCATCTGATACCACCTGCATGACTATATATAAGACCAGTATAATAATGATTATCAAATCATTGGTCTCTGACACTGGAGAAGTGAATGGATCTAGTTGTTGTCACTTGCAAAGTACAAAATAAATTAAGGTGGCAGACACAAGCAACATGACAAAGATCAGAATGTTCACACAGCCAGTTATAATAACAATAGATGCATCAAAACAGCTTGTGATACACATCTGGGCAAACTGAAAGTCAGAGGTCACTGGACACCAGCTGATGCAATAAAGCACATACATGTCTTGGAACTGAATATGGTGTTTTGTGTATTAAAAGCTTTCTAAATTCAGATAGAAAGGACAGTAGTAAATGTCCAGCTGCAAAGAGAAGCTAGGTGGGCCACATAGTTGTAATACATCTGTTCAGCTGTGCTCACACTTCACTCCTGATTCCACAAAGGGATAATACTAGAACATAATCCTTGCACTCCAATTTAGAATAGGTTTACTGTACAAAAGAAACTTGTTACTTACGCCCAACGATAGTTCTTCAGCTTCAAACTCTTCTAGTCTCACATAAACTTGCCACCACCCCTTGGAAAGAGAATTAGTACGGTCTATAAGATAGAAGACAAATTGAGAGGAGTGTACTGTGAAACATAAACCCTCATTTGCACGCACATGGTATATAAATAAAAAAGAAGATCAAAGGATTGTGTCTCTGTACTGGGACATTGTGGGCTTACGCTCAACATCCTAATGAATCATACTGGCTCCTCCGAAGTTAATAAAAATTGTATTTACTTGAGGAACGATTCTAGACCCAACCGACAAAATGCAGAGTAATGGACAGCATGTGAATCTGGATTAGTTTTGAGCTACAAACCAATTTTCTTCTGATAACTAGTTTCTTATACCTATTTAGATGCAACATCAAGAGGAAGAGAGCTGCTACAAAAAGGGAAATGATTCTCGATGGAGGAGTTTATTGCGGGGGGGGTGGAGGGGAGTCTAATAATGTAATTTGTAACTTGACACTCTATCACTTTTTAACATTTAGGGTGGTTGATGCATATGCCTCCACTGGTCCAGTTTCTAGCTTTCTTCCTCAGTAAAGCACCTTTTTACTTTATACACAAAAGAGGATATATGATTCACTTATATTTCAGCCCTTGTTTGACTTTTCCTAGTTTGGAAACAAAGCATACATGTCCAGCTGTTCCCTTTGCCCATATTAGTGCATCCGTGCGAGTGTTTATCAGTAGTCCACCTCTGTACTAAAATACTAGACTATCTGTGTAAGGTAGAACCGTATGTGCATAATAATTTTATTCACAATAAGTATTCTTTTTCTTAGGTGTGGGTTATGATTTTAAATGGCCTCTTTCACAAATCCGTGAGATTCATTTGCGTAGGTACAACTTGAGGAGATCTGCTGTGGAGATTTTCCTTATTGACCAGACAAACTACTTCTTGAATTTCAAGAAAGAGGTAAGGCCCTGCTTTTGTCTAATGGGGGAATCTGCCTCAGCAGTTGTAAGCTGTAATGTAGTGACTATTACCTGAAAATATTAGAGCAAGGATTCTTTATCTGGTTGTGAAGGAAATAACAAATCTGCTGATATGTGGTGCTAGTAGATAGCACATTTGTGCTACGACTTGCTTCTTTAAGAATATTTGTCATGACCACATACACATTGCAGCAGTTTACAAAGGGCAAATCATAATTTGTCTCAGTCAAGAACGTTTTCTGGCAGTTCTTGTGGTAATAAATCTGTTTTACATTTGTTTAATGTTTTTGTTTACTTGCTTAGATGAGCTTTTAAATCGAAATAAATAATAAATACAGTTATGTTACTACCACAAATAAGGATATGGGTAAGATCTTTTAACAAATCAACACCAACTCAGACATCTAACTGAATGTAAATTAAAAAAACCTCATCTGAACTTGGTGTAGTTCAACATTCACCCCGGTGTCAAATCCTGTTCAAAATATGTATATACTTGATATGATATGGTATGATATATGATATGATGTGATATATGAAATTATATATGATATGGTATGATATGATGTGATATATTATATGATATGATGCCTATTGCTGATAAACTGGCGACTTCATGGTTTGTGGTGACAAATGTATACCAGTGATAGCCAAATGCTGTTGGATTTAAGGTCAGGGCCTGCAAATAAGAGCAACATATTACCAGGCCTTAATAGCAGTGAAAGATGAATTATTTGTGTGCAATTTATTGTGTGTGTCTTAATGCTGGAAAGACTGATGTGTTGGAATTAGGTTCTACACCGCCCATGCCACCATGATTAGCAAGGCCTCGGCAACTAGGGTCGAAATAAACCTGATTCAGCATTTTGGAACCTGGGAGTAATTTTTATATTCAAAATTATTCCCTCTCCGAAAGCTCTATCTGTAGTCAAAGCTGTACACCATCACCTGCAAACTTATCTGAGATTTGACCTTTACTCTGGTACAAGCCATATTGTTTTTTAGGCTAGGATTCTACATAGCAGTTAATTTGAATGCTTCCAAGCATCTATTAGCAAGCTTCAAGCAATACAAAATAAATCTGATTAGGAGTATTTTTTGTTTATCTAAAAATGATAATTTGTCTGGCCTGAAGAAGAGCTTGACCTGGCTTAGATTCGGATCAGATAAAGATGAGATGTTTAGAACCCTCTTCATGAATTGATTCCTCGGTATCCACTGCATAGATAATGCTGTGCCGCTGATCCTAAATTGAAAATTCTCAATTGGCAAAGTTTAAAACGTGGTTCTAAGCTCATTGCTGTATATGATGCCTTACTTTGGAACCAACTACCAGTTTCACTTTAGGCTTTAGTGTCAGAAATACCTTGATACACAAATTGCTTAAATCGGAAATACCTTTTAAATATTGGTCTCTTGGTAAACTGTTTTATTTGTTTTTTGTATGTTTGGATTTTTTTATGATTGTGATTGGTGTCTAAAAGTGTATTTTTTGTGCTGACATTAATAGCATAAAAGAAACAAAAATGCAATGTAGTATAGTACTGCAGACCATGTAAGCATCATCTTAAATTCAGACTGATCTCTAAGTGAATGCAAATAATGACCGGTTTAAAACACCTTAGGTACAGTGCATAGCCTAAAAGAAGAAAGAATGGGAAGGATAGAGAGTTGGCACGGCTGTCCTAGTGTGCAGCAGTAGTACATTGCCCCGTTCATGTGAGCCAGTAAGTGTTCTATATGTTCAGCAGCCTAGAATACTTTTGGGTATGACTGTATTTATTATTGGAGTTTGAATAACTGTAAACACCCAACAAACCATTTGAAAAGCACACTAGTAGAGTAGGTCCTTACTGCAGGAAAGAAGTGCTTGGTCTCCTGCGGACATGTACTTGAGCCTCACAACACCAGGAATTGGGCAGGTAACCACAAAAACAGCCCCAGTAGTCTCTCCATTGCAACGGCCCTCATCCTTTTTTGCGCTGGGATGACTGAAGAGCACAAAATCCATAATTTTAATTTGGGACCTGCAGACCGACTTAAACACTGTACACTGCAAAGGATGCTATATCACAAGGAGAGTGGTAGTAGCCATAGGGATGCAGCGTTCTGTTGTTGTGTCTCCCCAACCGACAACTAACCTCAGCTCAGTGGCCCCAGGAAATGTCTAGAAACACAAAAAACAACCCCAGCACATACTACATGAAGCTACTACCAGTTTCTAGAATGAAATTACCAAATGGCACCAAAGTAGTAGTTTTAATGTTTGGCCCTCTCTAAGCCCTTGCTCCCCTCCCCAGCTCCATGCCTGATTAGGTTCTATGCCCTGCAGACCAGTGTGATGCATGCTTAGCGTGCAAAGTTCCCAGCTCTTTGACCACTTGAATAACTTCTGTTGACCATCACCAATCCCCTGCTCACCCAGAGTATGTAAATCGTGAGTACTCATCAGTTACTTATCATTGCCTCACCCTGCCCATAAATCTTACGCCCTCTTCAGTTTGGAAAGTTGGTGTTTTCTGGTATGTTGATTTCACCGACCAGTGGATGTTATTACTAACAATGGGCTTGTGATCAATGTATCCTAAAGATGTTTACTTGGATGTGACAAAACATTTGCTCTGTACAATGAATCTATTATTGATTTACGTGCTTATCTTATGCCTGCCATCTAGTAGTTAGTATGAAAACATTTATTTCTTAAAATATTTCATAATGGGCATAATAAAATGTTGATAACTGCTTTGAAGTATTAGCATCTTCTTTAGAGAATCTTGAGTTGTTCATGAAGGTCGGGGAGCAGGACAGATTGATTGTTGTTTCAGTTCTTTGAATGGATGAACACTGAGCGTGTAACACATGCTTACTTTGAAACAATCAGTAATGCCGTTGCCCATCATAAAGAAAGTTCAAGCGAAAAACATTTGAGCGTAAAGGGATTAAAATGCGGTATTGTAGAGCAGGTGGTGGATGCCCACAATAACAGAGGCAATCCTTTCAAGGTTACAGAGTGCCATTCAGCAAAGTACCTCACAATATCCTATCACACAAAAGAAGGGGTGATTGAGGCACTATAATAATAAAAATAAAAAAAAGAGGTAGTGGTGATACCAGAAGTGGCACTGCCACTCAATAGCAATGACTCACAGCGATCACCCCAATGACAGCACCCCAGGCAAAGTTGATGATTATTCCCAGAATAATGGAGGTCAAGAAACACAGACAGATTGGTGCCTGACACCATATCAGTAGTATAAGGCATTAAATATGATGCTGATTCAAGATAAATACTTCCAGAATAAAAGGCACTGAAGGCAATTAACAGAGGTGGAAGATCGTTGACAGATAGGGTTATAGAATAACCTGTTTAACAGAACAAGGTGTTTAGTCCACATCTCGCCTCATAGCCAAAAAAGATGAAATCGAAGACTGATGAAACCTAAACTTCAGACCTTTAAATATGACGGTCAGAACTCCAAGCATTTTGTACAACCTCACTGCAGATCGGATACCGCTAATGGATGGAGGTCTTCTTTACAAAATCAGATCTGAAGAATGTGCATTTCCAAGTAGTGATGCACTACATACGCAAGGAATGCCTGCAATTCACAGTAGGCCAAATGCATCATTCTGAAAATAAACAATATGGAAGAAAGCACTTAAAGGGTTTTCTTTCACAGCCCAACATCTAACAGAGCTCAACTATGAGGCTGTACAGGAGTTATCCTTTTCAGTGGGGATTCTAAGTTAGTCTTATTCAGTATATGAGAATCTGAAAATGTTGTGAATGCACATTCTTGGTCAGTAGTTCTAAGAGAATACAGTGTGGGTGCAAGATATTTGCTACGCTTTTCCACCACTTCCACTTGTCAACCTGATGGTTTGGGAAGATTCAGTGATTCGATGTAACAATAATGCAGTCTGAATTATTGTGGGGCATGGCAGACATGATTACACCTTTCAGTTGTACAGTGACAAATACAGGGTTTTGGGTCCTTGTCCTGATGTGCTAATAGCTCCTGTATGAAAAGTGACGCTCAGAGTCCTCTGGAGACACACAGAATGGAATGTGAGAACACAACAAAGGTGAATGTGAGTGAGGAGCAGGTGGAAATTGGGACATAAGAGGAAGAACCCAACACGTACAGTTGCTAGGCATGGTTCTGCATCCTCTGAAGACTTACATACTGAATCTGTCTTCAGGTACATGGAATAAGTTGTACTCTGGGTAAGGCACCATCTTGGATTTGGCAGCTCACATTGGAATAACATCTGAGAGTTGCTATTTTGGTAGAAGGAAATACCAAGTTCTGGAACCAAAACACCATGCTCAACCCGGTCTGCTCAGCCACTAACCACGATTCTTGTGTGTCCATCTTTGAGGGAGTCGGGAAGATGGATATAACCTTTTTGTTTGGTATATCTTGCGTTCCTCCGCTGCCTCTGTGCTGACTTGCTACAAATCCTGACATAGGACACTAGTTTGGCAGCATGTAGCATAAAAACTGTGTTAACCCCGTTGATGAAACCTCTATTGGAGCCATACAGAAAAATTAATCAGCACACTTATCTTTGATGGTTACAGTCCTTGTAGCTATCAGTTCACCTGAAGGGTGAGTGATTTGCAGGGAAAATCACCATATCATGTTAACCATACAATTGAGCTACTGATTCAAAAACGAGAGTGAAACCGAGTTTGCATGAATTAGATGTCCTTGAGTTTTAATGTACTATATCAATTGAAATGAGCTTTAAAAAATCTAAAACAAGTATATTTTTTGTTTTACAAACAACAATAAGGGATTGGATTTCACGAAGACTGATTTGACGAGGTTGATTGTTCAGTGCATTCAGATTTGTTTTAAGAATGTCAGACAGACCATAACAGTAAACCTAAAAGCTCATCCTTCGACTACTCTATGGCCTACAGTAGTAGTTTTAGGAAACATGTTTCTGCAACAACTTAGACACACTACATATGTTCGTTATATGTTATTGATGCAAAGAGGAACACACACATGCGGCAAGCATTAATAAAGATATTATTTTGAACTGTTTTTCAAGGAAATAATCATGTCAGTGTAGGTTGACTCATTTTTGCTTGTAGATATGTGCATTTCTATATCTATGCTCTGTTAGCCTAATATAACTGTAATCTCCCTCCCAGTAGGACTGTTTGTGTTCAGCAAGCAGAGATCGTTTAAATAAAGGAAAACGACAATGAATTATATAATTTAACCTCATGGTAATTTAGCACAAATGTAAAATCTAGATTCAATTAAACTGGAAAAGATGCACCCACTGGTCTCTTGCACACAGGCCCAAATTTTCTCTCTCCATTAACCCCCCAAGCCCTGCATGTTGATAATGAGATTCCTCTACTTCAGGATACTGATTCTTTGTGGATGGTGAGTGTTGCTATGTAGAGAGTTCCATGTTAGTATTCACCCTGTGGTACTCTGGGTTCATGCATCTGGCAGGCATAGGATGCATAAGATTTTCGATATGTCTGAAAGTGGCATAACCATTGTTTGACTGCGACTGAGAGACGGACGTCAGGTGTGCAGATGTTTTTGTAGAGTACAGTGGATTATGATTAAAAATCAATAAAGGAGGGGGTCCATGGAGCAAGTTGGATGGTGACATTTGCTTGGGCACATCTATCAGGCTCGAAGGACCAGGAGTAGGCAATCATAGGTGGAGAGGCAGCGAGCTGCGCCTAAAGCTGCAGCATACTTTCAGAAGGAAACAAAGGGCATTCAGTGAGGCCTCGTATGCAACACAGCAGTATTCAAGGTGTCAGATGCAACTCAGAGAAAACCTCTGCACCTGGTTAGAAGTGAGCAGGGCCCTCTGATATGGTAAAGAGAAAGCAGGATTAACAATGACGTGCTTCCACGTCAGGAGCCAAACGTGCTAGCTGAATGGGAGGTGCTACCAGGGGAAGTGGATCCATATGTTTGAAATGGCCGTCCTTTAATGAAGCTGCTACATGATAGCTTCAGGCTAAAATCAAGGACTGTGGCAGAGAAGCAATTCAAAAGAGTCAAACATGACTTCTTTATACAATATATGGGAGGAAAAAAGGAATCAAGGTGAATGAAACCAGGGAGACGCCATGAGCGAGCTCCTAAAGGGACATAGAGAAATAATGGGAGCATTGTAAAACCATCCTGAAGAAACATAAGCGAGGAAGGAAAAAATGGAGGGTCGGATGTTGGGAACAGAGAGTAAGGGGCATTCACTGGAGACACGTGTGACAAGTGGACGGAGGCTTGGTAACTGTGTTCCCTGGACTTCAGGAAGTGGTGACATTTTGGCCATGGTTCATCAACACTTTGTTGTCACTTACGTATGAGGTCTTAGACAATGCTAGGAGAGCGACCACTTTTTGGGCGCTCAGATTCCTGGTCTGGGGTGCCAGATGTAGGTGTTACAGTAGTTCAGCAGGCCTTTTATAGCACACCTGACCCCTCCCAATCATGCTGACTCCTCCCTGCCCTCCTCTGTGAAAAGAGCTGATCACCTCCCTTCTAGATCCACTCTAGTGGCACAATTATGGTGGTATTGGCTGGATCAGAGTACCAGTCTTGAAGGGGGACTGTATCCTTGAAAGAATAGCTCCTATTCGACCACAACAGAATTCTCCTATTCCCTTATGTGAGTGCTCTTACCCAAGAGAGACTGCAAAAGCTTGCAGAGAAACGTAAGTGCCCACTGGCAAAGGGAGTTTCTGCCACACTGTGGAATTCACATCTCTTCAGAAAACCTGAGGCAGCAAATTTCTTTCTAGAGAGATTGAAGGAACCCTCCTTGGCTGATTACCCAGTGTCTTCGTTGGAGTAGGAAGTCATCATGGTTATCATGCTGGAACATGATTTCATTGCACACATTGAGGAAGAGAGGAACTATATATTTGTGTTTTACTTAGAAATGTTTTACTTTGAAATTTATAATTTATCCTGTTTTCTTTGTTTCGTGATTTTAGAAATAGGGATCGCATTTATGTTCTGCAAATGTCTGTTTACAGTAAAACTAGGGTTTTTCAATCTGTGCTATCCGAAGAGTGACAGCGATTTGTGGGGTTTTGGGAATATATTATTGTAACGAAGCTCATGTTTGTTTTTACTCAGTAAAAAGTATTGATTCCTAAAGAAGCATTAAATGGTATTCCCTCCCAGCTTGCTCACTTACCATGTGCCCCCAGCCTGAAGCTCCCACAACTTTTTATGACTTTCACCATTTAATTTGCAACGTCTGCTGAACTGTGTAAACAAAGAAATAGGAATGATGTAGAAAAATAAGGGGTCATATTCTTTTTTGGGTCTGGCCTAGTGGTAGCTTTAGCTGTTTCACCAAAGTCATGTAATCAACATGTTTCATAAGACAATACATACATATATATAGACACTGAAGGACTTTGGATCAGCGCTCTTCAATTATGGGTCCATTAAGCTGCCATTCACAGTTTCCTTCAACCCACCACAACATACAGCACGAGTCAGTGGGTCTCTTGCACTGCAAGTGCTGGCATTTTGCATGATCACATATGCACATCTGCTTAAAATGAAGTGCAATTCAGTCCCATGACTGGTGCCCCAATACTTTGCCACTGCTTGTTATGTCCATTCTGTATTCTTATTTACTTTTTTTAGTCATCTTTGTGTGTTTAAACTATGTATTCAGAGTAGAGTAGTTCAAAGCCAATAGTACCTTTTCCACAAACATTTTCCTATAAGAGCATCCGCCTGCGATGTAGCACTAGTAATGTTCTAAATAAATCATATGCAATGGTAATTTATTTTTAAATGTAAATGTTGTACTGCAAGCATACGCTACCATATTTAGGGGCAACATTTTTTTCTCTTTATGCCGTATGCTTATGTCAAAACATAACATAAAAATCAGTCACAGAAGCTTGCCAAGGCCAGACCTATAGGATTTGCTAATACTTGTTGTTTTTACATTTTATGGATGCTCAATCAGCTAAAGGTTTTTGATTTATGAGATTACGTTTGTTACAGGACAGAAACAGAATATACAGTCGAATCTTATCACTGCGTCCTCCAAATCTTTATGGGACCAGGTCACCGCAGGAGCTACTAAAATCATCTGGGTTAACTCAGGTAGGTTTGTCTTTAGTTTTTTATATGCCAAATGCTTAGACTTTTAGTTTCTTTCCCAGGATTGAGGGGTTTGCTGGGTTAATACTACCTGTGTGTCTCAAGGACACAGGTTTGCCTTCCCACTATTCTCTTTTCCGGCGGCGTGTTTCTTTGTGGTTGCTCAGTATACCCCTTTACTAGCTGAATGGTTGATGCAGCTTTGTATGGCTGTTCAGTCCCCTTCCTTAGTGGTGTCAAGCACTGTCTTTTACCTATCCCTTCCACTTATTATCTATTTCCTAAATAATTTTCAATTGTGCAGTTACTGTAGCCATCCCCTCTTTTTGTAGAAAAGGCACCAACATTATGTGGTTCTGTGACCATTGCATTTTTGTAGGCAGAATCTCCTCCCTCTCCCACAAATTCAGCGTCTGAAAAAGGAGGGGCTCTCGTATTGGTTTTTTAGTTCCAGATTGATTGAATAACCGTCATGTGTCCCTACGTACGGAATCTTCCTTTATAAAATGTCTGCTGTTTAAAATCTATTGTAGCCATTAAAATCGAAGTGTGCAGACATTGGTTCAAGAATCAGCACTGTAAAACACACAAATGTGTTCTCTATAAAAAATATGATCATAGTGTAATATGTCTTATCACTGTTTTTATATAATTTTATAATATTTGTGGTTTTATAAAAGTTCTGTAACAACTCGATTCCAAATGGATTAATTCCAGAGGGTTGGGGCATTTTCCGATTATGTACTGCCATTTTATTGCATGTTGTGGGCATTCATGATGATGTAATTATAAAATTGCATATAGCTCCACTGTCACTGTCTGTTGTTAGTAAGCGCCCATGGAGCATATGAAACAAACTCAACCACACATACACAACTGCCACCTGCTTGCTTTTTGCCCCATCTTCCTAAGAAAGACACACCACAACACCATTGTTCTTCAACAGTGGTGCCACACCTCACTGTTCTTCACGTCCCAAACCTTCTTATGGCAACTGCAGTCCAAAGTTAGCAGCATCGAACTTGTCATCTGTATTTGTCTATGCTTCCGTTACAGGTATCTCTCGCAATACATTGCTCCATCATGTATTTATCAAAGTCAATGAACCTGGTTCTCAGTGCTAACCTATTTTCCTTTATTTGTTTATTTAAAGCGACTAGTTGTAGTCTTTGGCAACTGATTGAAAATCAGTGTTCGAGGCATGTGAGCTGTAGATCACATGCTATGCATAGATCGCCATCTAGTGTTGGGTCCGGATGTTTGCACTTTGTTTTTCTTCAAAGAAGTCTTCCTAGTCACAAGATAGGTGACTCCTCCTTTAGGTGATAGTGCGCATGGTCATCGACTCCATCTTCAGATTGTTTTTTTCCGCCATCGGGTTCGGATGTTACTCACTGCGCTCCGGTTCAACACCGATCCTTGGGTTTCCCTCGGCGCGTAGAGCACTCACCATCGACGGTATTGTTTCCGATCGCGTATTCCATTCTTCGTGTATCGTGTTATTTCGAGAAAAACCCTCTTTCGATCGGAGAGCTCGTGGTAGGCCGTTGGGCCTAACCGCCTCGATTCGACTCGCAGTTGATGGAACGATCTCCCTTTAAATTCTGCCCTCGGTGCCATGCGAAATACCCACGCACCGACTCACACGAAGTGTGCAACCTGTGTTTGTCACCAGAACACAGAGAACAAGACTGCGACGCATGCAAGGCTTTCCGCTCCAAGAAGACGCATCGCGACCGTCGGGCTCGACGACGCGACATGCAGAGCCAACACACAGGCTCCATTCCGGACCTCTTCGGATCTGAATTGGAAGAAGAAGCCGGCGACGCTATCGGGGCTTAGGAAGAGCAGAATCCGATCTCCGTTTCAGAGGACGGCTCCGACTGCGATGAAGACATCTCGCATGGACAACGTACTGTAAGTACAGTCCCTTCTTCGCCCCGACTCCCAAGCCAACCAAAAAAGAAGGCTCCGGACCAACCCGCGCCCTCAGGCTCCGGTCGGCACAGAGGCCACGCTTCCGACTCCACGCCTTCCAGCTCGGCACCAAAGCCTACCAAAAAGCCTTCCGGCTCTGAAAAGCCCCACTCCAAGTCGGGCACCGAGCCAAAGCCTTCGGGATCGAAGCCTAAGTCCGGCTCCGAACCTCGCCACTCGGCACCGAAAAACACTTCAGATCCGAAGACGTCGGCACCGAAAACGTCGGCGCCGAAACAGACTGATGCACCAAAGTCACCTAGAAAGCAACGTTTCGACAATCCGCTCGACAAACCGGACCCGAAACAGAAACTATTGTACATACATCCTAAAACTGGACACATTACCACTAAAGTGACTCTAAAGAGAAGGACTGATACTGAAGAGGAATTTCACATTCCCTTAAAAAAGAGAACTGTTGGAACTAACCCTTCCCCTCCTCCTCTTCCTCTTCCTCCTCCATCACCACCTTCTCCTCAGTCTCTACCTGTGCCAACTTCACCTGAGCACTCACCACCACATGCACCTGACAATCAGGGTGATGGGGATGGGGATGATGATGATAATGATGGTCAGCCAGGATCTATAGACGACTGGAACGACTACAACACTGACTCGCCCACAGACAATGATCCTGACCTATATCCTACCAGGCCCTCTCCACTAGACGACAGTGTAGGCTATATTGAATTGTTAGGCAGGGCTGCCAATTACCATGGGGTGCAGCTCCACAAAGAATCCCTTGAAGGACTTCCTTTTTGAGACATTGAACAGCACACAAAAGTCAACACATATGTTACCCATGCTAAAAGGAATGATCAGGCATGTAGATGACATATTTAAGGATCCTGTCAGGGCACGTATCCTTACCCCTAGGGTGGATAAAAAGTATAAACCTGCACCAACTTATCCAGTGTATATAAGAGGGCAGTTACCCTTAGACTCGGTAGTTTCCAATGTGTGCAAAAGGGAAAACTCCCAAACTACTGGAGACGCTCCACCCCCAGATAAGGAATCAAAGCTTCTCGATGCCTCAGGGAAAAGGGTAGCCTCCCAGGCATCTAACTTCTGGCGCATATCTAATACACAAGTGTTGCTAGCCAGATATGACAGTGCGCATTGGGATGAAATGGAACAACTCATCCAATTTCTACCCCAAGAACATAAATCTAAAGCGCAAGACCTGGTACGTGAGGGACAGTTGATTTCAAACAACCAAATCAGGTGCTCCCTAGATGCTGCTGACACAGCTGCCAGAGCGGTAAACACTAGTATCCTTTTAAGAAGACACGCCTGGTTACGTATATCTGGGTTCAAAACTGAGGTTCAGACCTCCATAGCGAACACACCTTTTGATAAAGAACACCTCTTTGGGCCAGTGGTAGATTCTTCACTGGAGAAGATGAAGAAAGATACTGAAGTGGCTAAGTCTATGGGAGCCCTTCAGTCTGCACAAGGCCGTGGTTCCTTTCTATCGGGCAGGGTCCAAAAATACTTCCTCGGAAATTGCATCCACCTATAAGGGTAATAACCAACCCTCCGGCTCTAAAAATTACTTCCGAGGGGGTTACAGAGGGAACAATGGCAGAGGTAGAGGGTCTAGCACACGGACCTCCCCCTCCAATACAATGCAGTGACTTGCCTATAGTTCCCCCGACCACTTAACACCTGTCGGGAGAAGACTGTCAGATTTCCTACCAAAGTGGCAGTCAATAATGAAAGACAAGTGGGTTCTTCAGATTATCCGTTCTGATTACTGCCTGGAGTTCATCAACACTCCTCCAAACATTCCTCCAAAGTCACACAAACTTTCACCAGATCATCTACACCTCCTCAAACAAGAGGTACAAACCCTACTATTAAAAGGAGCTATAGAGCCCGTACCACTACAACACCAAGGGTCAGGCGTGTACTCCTTTTACTTCCTAATCCCCAAAAAGGACGGCTCTCTCAGACCAATATTCTATCTCAGAGAACTACATTTTTACATACAGTCAGACCATTTCCACATGGTAACACTTCAACAGGTACTGCCTCTTTTGCAAAAAGGAGACTTTCTGTCTACTCTAGACTTAAAGGACGCCTACTTTCATATTCCAATCCACCCTGCTCACCGCAAATTCCTCAGGTTTGTGGTAGCACGTCAACACTATCAGTTCAAAGTACTCCCATTCAGAGTCACCACTGCCCCCAGAGTTTTCACAAAGTGGTCTGGAGGTAGTAGCTGCTCATCTGAGAAGACAAAGCATCCATGTATTCCCATATCTAGATGACTGGCTCATCAAAGCCAGCACGTACCAACAATGCCTCAATCATACTTCTATAACCATTCTGTTACTTCATCAACTGGGGTTTACAGTCAATGTGTTAAAATCACATCTGCAGCCAGCCAAAACTCAGAACTACCTAGGAGTCACTTTAGATACTCAAAAGGCTCTAGCGTTTCCCAACGCAGCCAGAATTCGAAACATTCAGGCGTTAGTTCTTCAGTTTCAAGCCAATCAGTCACTTCCAGCTCGAGTTTATATGCAACTGCTGGGAATGATGGCGTCTTGCATCATGATCGTTCCCCATGCCAGGTTGCACATGCGTCCACTTCAGGAATGCTTAGCCAGTCAGTGGAACCAGTCACATGGTCTATTAACCGATCTAGTGTTGGTAAGCGGCTGTACTCCTCGCTCTCTGCAGTGGTGGAACACACAAAATTTGTCAAAAGGACGGCCCTTCATAGACCCGGTTCCACAGACAGTACTAACAGCGGACTCGTCCCTTACTGGCTGGGGAGCTCATCTTCAGCAACACACAGTACAAGGCCTATGGAGCCAACAGCAAAGAATGCTCCATATCAATCACTTAGAGCTGATGGCAATCTTTCTAGCTCTCAAAGCTTTTCAAGATCACCTGTCGGGCAAAGCTGTCTTGATTCGAACCGAAAACATGACAGCTATGTATTACATACAAAAGCAGGGGGGGACACACTCTCTCCAGCTGTCCCATTTAGCCCAAGACATCTGGAGGTGGGCTATTCACCACAAAATCTATCTCCTAGCGGAACACCTCCCAGGAGTGAACAATCGGATTGCGAACCTTCTCAGCAGGCAGATGTATCAAATACACGAATGGGAACTTCATCCTCAAGTTCTCCTCCCATACTTCCAAGCTTGGGGAGTCCCTCACATAGATCTGTTTGCAACACCCCAAAACGCAAAATGCCAAAGCTTCGTCTCCAGGTACCCACACCCCTTACCAAATGCTCTATGGATGAACTGGTCAGGGATATTTGCTTACGCTTTTCCACCTCTCCCACTCATTCCATTAGTGGTTCGAAAACTCAGGCAAACATCTCTCACACTAATCCTAGTAGCTCCAACATGGGCACGTCAATCCTGGTTCACAACCCTGTTGGAACTCTCTCTGGTACCGCATCAAAAATTACATTTAACTCCCAGTCTCCTCACACACAGCCATGGAGAAATCAAACACCCAGATCCCAGACAATTGAACCTCGCGATCTGGCTCCTGAAGTCATAGAGTTTGGTTATCTGAACCTTCCACCAGACTGTATGAACATTATTAAGGAGGCCAGAAAGCCTACCACAAGAGCCTGCTACGCAGCCAAATGGAAGCGATTTGTTACCTATTGCAATAACAATAACATCAACCCTCTAGAGGCTTCCATACAAAATAATCTCTGCTACCTGCTACATTTGCAGCAGTCAGCATTGGCTCATACATCCATCAGACTGCATCTCGCTGCAATAGCAGCCTATCTTCAAAATAGGCAACATTTATCGCTTTTTAGAGTGCCTGTAATCAAAGCATTTATGGAAGAACTAAAAAGAGTTATACCACCAAGACTTCCACTTGCCCCAGTGTGGAATCTTAATATAGTCCTCACAAGGTTAATGGGCTCACCATTTGAACCCATGCACAAATGTGAACTACAGTTCCTCACTTGGAAAACAGCTTTCCTCATTGCAATCACTTCATTGAGGAGAGTGGGTGAACTACAGGCACTAACCATAGAAGAATCTTTTTTCCAACTACACAAAGATAAAGTAGTTCTTCATATCAATCCCAAATTCCTACCTAGTAGTATCTGCATTTCACATAAATCAATCGGTTGAATTACCTGTTTTCTTCCCTCAACCTGTTTCTGTTGCAGAACGAGTTCTACACACCTTAGATGTTAGAAGAGCACTGTTGTATTACACTGAAAGGACAAAATCTTTTCGTAAGACCAAACAACTCTTTGTCGCTTTTGCACCACCTCACAAAGGCAATCCTATATCCAAATCAGGTATTGCTAGGTGGATCGTTAAATGTATTAAGATTTGTTATGCAAAAGCCAAAAGGACTCTAACTGTACCCCCTAGAGTACATTCCACTCGTAAGTTAGGGGCTATTATGGCTTTCTTAGGGAACATCCCTATTACTGATATCTGCAAAGCTGCAACATGGTCTACACCACACACATTCACCAAGCACTATTGTGTAGATGTGTTAGCCAGACAACAAGCTAATGTGGGCCAAGCAGTACTTAAAACGCTATTTCAGACAACTCCATCAGTTACAGGATAGCCACCGCTTGGGGGAGACTGCTGTATAGTCTATGCATAGCATGTGATCTACAGCTCACATGCCTCGAACGGAAAATGCTACTTACCCAGTATGCATCTGTTCTTGGCATGTAGAGCTGTAGAATCTCATGCACCCACCAGCCTCCCTGGGTACCTGTAGCTGCTGTAGTTCTCTGTCACTATATATATACATACGCTTGGACATCTCTATTCTTTACTACTACTCCATTCTCTCACCCTCTGCGGAAAACAATCTGAAGATGGAGTCGATGACCATGCGCACTATCACCTAAAGGAGGAGTCACTTATCTCATGACTAGGAAGAATTCTTCGAAGAAAAACAAAGTGCAAACATCCGGACCCAACATTAGATGGCGATCTATGCATAGCATGAGATTCTACAGCTCTACGTGCCAAGAACAGATGCATACTGGGTAAATAGCATTTTCCTTACGTTGGGCAAATCATTCAATCTACTTGTGCCTGAAATGTATGTAATGTAATTTTATTGTATAATTCAAAGATGTAATTATGTGCAGAGCCACATTGCTCACCAGCTAGGTTCACACCATATAAATACTAATAAATAGCTACATATATATTTGTTAATGTAATGTTTAATGCACCAACATATTGCTAAAACAGCTTTGCAGTGCATGAGGGTAAGATAAATGCTTATTTTTTATTTCTTCTGTATTGGGGATCTCAGTCAGATTGGTGCTGCATGATCTGAGGCTGCATTCCACTGTGTAATGAGGGGTCGAATTACATAGGTGTAGAGAGTGTTGTCTCCTCTGAAGGATCTGAACGGGATGTTCATCTGAGAGCCAGAGCAATTTGTTTAATCGCTGGGGTGGCATGGTCCCCCTGCTAAGCTTTTTATGAACTTCAGAAGAGATGTTTAGGGAGAGGGTGAAAGAAAGTGAGGGAGAAGTATATCCGTATCCTGGGATTCTTAGAAGGGAGCTGCTGGGCCACACCACCACCTGGCCACCCTCACGGGTGACAAGCAATGCTCTACAAATCCATCTTACTTTACATTACATACACCACAGAGATTGGTGTTTCCCACAATAAGCTGAAAGATCCATCCATCTGGATAGGAGTATACTCTTATGCACAAGTATTTCCAAATCGTTGCTGAGATACTGCTTGGTGCGAGATGCTTAGTTCAGAGGTTGAGGCCTCCATACGCTGATGTATATTAATTTTTTGAAGGCTCGTATTTGTAAATTTTTGTTAGGAGACTTAAGACAGACTTCAGCCTTAAACTGGATGCAGCTTGGGAAAACTGGGGAGACTAGGAATTTGAATATTGAACAACAGAGGTTTGCAGAAGGTTCTGTTTAATTTCCACAATAACCCCTGGAGCTAAGGAATGCATGTGTGGATTATATAGACTGTGGTGCATTCTATTTGGAATTTGTTGTTTATGAGATTATGAATTCTTCAATGCTGCAGTTACATCATAAAAGATAACGCATAATAATGGCCTTTGGTCTTGCAGTGAAATCTCTGGAATACAATAGATTTTTTTTTTATTCAAAGAAAACAAGCATTGACTTCTCTCTGAAAGCTGCATTTGCCTTTTTCTGTGTGCAAGCTAGAAATTGTGGATATGATCCACAGGATGGAGCGTAAAACATCTGCCTGAAGCTAAATTGGACAAAATCAATGCTATCATAAAGAAATTTAAGAGTTGGACTGCCTAGGAGCAGCAATATATAGTTGCAGATTCAATCGCTGGCAGTCATAGATAATGTAAAATGTCAAGGAAAACCTACAGCTTGAAATTAAATTGTAGTGTGTGAACAATCATGGAACGTATTAGATTTTCTTCAGACATCGCTATTGGAGAACCCACTTTTAGAAGAAACCAACATAGCATAAGTCACCAGATGCCTCCTATTGGAAATGCAAGGGAACAGGCAGAGATGAGAAAAGATGGGAACATATGGGACCCCATAATCATCGTACGTTTGTGGGCTGTGGGTGACAATGCTACCAGAGTGGAAGATTTAATTTGGCATTAGAAGTCGCACATTCTATTATTCCTGGATGTTAGGCAGCAGATTACCACAGAAATAAAACCCTGGCATTCATAAAGCATGAATTGTAGCAGAAAGGCTCTGTTACAAGTCTTTTGTTCCTTGAGAAGCTAAAAGCCGTGAAAGGATACAAACTGTAAATCATGTTGAAACCTAAGGTGGGTAAAGACCTGCTTAGTTCTCGCAAGCTTTGGGAGAGGGTACTAGTAAGAAAGTGCCCTCTTTTTGCATGGTTGCCCCCACTTTTTGCCAAACTGCTGATGTACTTTGACTGAGTGTGCCCTGGGTTCCTGCCAAAGAGGTACCCAACCCTTTGTTCTCTCCCTAAACTGCATTGAGACAAAACCCAATTGGCACTCTTTGTCCACATGGCAGTCCCTTGTAAATGGTACCACAGGTACCAAGGGCACTGTGGCCAGGGAAGGCCTCTAAGGGCTACAGCACTTATTGTGCCACCCTTAGAGGCCCTGTACCTTTACACACACACACACACACACACATACTGCCATTGCAGGCTGCATGTTTTGGTGCAGAACAAAGTGAATAGTTGACATGGCACACATCCCTGATTGCCATGCCTACAACCCACTGCCCTGGCATACATCAGCCACCCCACCAGCTGGGCACACTATACCAGTGGTGACGGTACAGGTGCATGAGCCCTGTCCCCCTACAGTGTCTAAGCCAATTCTTAGACATTGTAAGGGCAGTACTGCCATTAAGAGTATAAGAGAATATGAAGATGAAAGTGAAAGTGAAGGCGGTACTGGTACAGCATCAGTGGAAGATCCTTAATTGTGGTTTAGGCCTTAATCACATAAATGTATTTTATGTTCAGTGAAAACATTTGTAAAAGGTAACATGCCTCAATTCAAAGGTTTATTTTATGGGGCTTAATCTATGAAGCAAGTCATGGAGACAAGCTTCATTTCGTAAAAGGATTAGGCCAGTATCAAGTAGTCTTTTGCATTGGGACTCTGAAGTGATTATGGGCATCCTAAGAGGGTCCTTGGTAACACACATTCTATTGTCTAGGGATCAGATTGAGTGGTTTTGTGAAGTCAATCTGTTCATGTAATTCACAGGTAATGTTACATTTTGTAAGTATTCGAAGCTTGCTGACATATTTTTCTCCAGGCTGCTTATAGAACTTGGGCTTTCTAAATAAAAGAAACTTAGTTTAATTGTAGTCTGGAATGTGATTAGGTTATTAAGGGGGGTCGATCTTTATATGGTCCGTGCGATCTTTCCAGTTGTTGTGTGAAATGGGCCAGCAAGCTCCAAATGCTGAAAAAGTTCTCACATTAACCTTTGAATACAATGGACTGATTAACTTCACACAATAACATATAAAGAATGTATTATTGTTAACTTTGGCTTTTATAACTGAAATACAAAGAATGGTCCCAAATAATAGGGCATTGATGCCCATGACATTGGTGTTACAAGTACTTGTCAAAACTTCAACAAGAACGAGTTTTGCTATGTGCACATGCTGTGCAGAGCTCTTAACCTAACAGAGCGAGAGAGAAAGTTACATACGCATTGCTGAACAAGAATCAAAAACACAACACCATGACTCCTGAGGAAACACACTGATTCCCCCATTCCCTTCCAAATGTGCCTGATGCCTGAAATTAACCATTACACCACACTCTCAATTAAATTAAATAAAATACATTTCTTAAGAACACAGATTGATAGCTGCTGCATTAGCCTGTTGCAGCTTTGTTTAGACAAGTATCTTTTCTCACTCGCATCTACTGAGCAGCTTGACCTCCACTTCGAGAAATTCTGTCTAGTAGGATGGTTCCCAATTTAGCTTTGTCCAGTTTTCAAGGCTTTTTCCTTTTTCTGTAACTGTGAATCACTTAAATACCTGTCAGGCTTTGTGTTGACCAAAATATCCTATTAATGTGGAATGTGTTGTTTAATGTTGTTGTTTTTTTTTTTATTTATAGAAATGGGTGAACAGGGAGATTTCGAACTTCGACTATCTTATTCAGTTGAACACAATAGCTGGGAGGACATATAATGACCTTGCGCAATATCCAGTGGTAATTTGTTTCTTTTGTCATATTTGGAACTCTGTCAGCCTCAAGTCTATATCAGTGAGCAGGTTGCAAATGGGAAGTGATAAATAAACTAGTAAACAGTAATAAAACTGATCTACTACATGTATACTTTGACTAAGTATTATTTTGCCTAATTATATTCTCCATAAATTACCCATTGTATTCACTTTTAATTTGATTCATATTGGTGCTTCACTAAAATGTCCACAATGAGGAATACAAATGCAATGAAAAATACAAAATGTGTGAGTGTACGGGCTGTGAAGCCGGTTTCTCTTAGAAACGAATGGGAGGTGAGATATATTACACATGGAGGAAATGTGAAGCTCTGCAGGGAACGTAGAACTACATGTGACCGTCTAATGTAATTTAGTACAATTTTGTTTGTATTTTTCAGTTTCCCTGGGTGTTGCGTGGATTATACTTCTGATGAATTGGACCTTAATAACCAAGCAGTGTTCAGAGACCTCTCCAGACCCATTGGAGTAGTTAACGAGAAGAATGCTATAACTGTGAAAGAAAAGTAGGTTAATTTTCTCCTGTTTTGAATTTTTTATATTTGATATTGAACCATTTGCCACTCACTAATATTTAGAACTATACAGCAGACATGGACTCTGCTGCAAGATGAACATGAACATAAAAATGCAACTGCCTTTCATATGCTCATCTTTTTCTGTCTTTACGTAACATTTTAGCTTCTCTAAACCCTGCCCTGCATGTTGATAATTTCAGCCCTGTGAAGTGTATTATGGATATCTCTTTCCTGGTGAAACACTTTAAAAAAAAAAATTATGCTTCACCCTATTGCAACATATTTTTCTATTACAATTTGGCACCTCTCCATTACACACAAATTAACATTTCCAGTCTCCATAATTTCAACATACTATTACTTATCTTCAATTACTGGAGAAGCTTCAAAACTACATTGATAATGATATTTTACTATGTTTTTATCAGTGTGATTTCCATTCATGTGGCAGAACTGAGATGGTGATAATTTATGCGGTTGAAGATGTCCTATACATTCTGGATGATAGTGATGTTTATTCTAGGTTTTTAGCAGTGTTTGTTACGCTTAACCATGGTACATTGTTGTCCATTTTTCTTCTGCATGGGCTTTGATTGTACAGAGGTGGTGCTGTTTTCTTCTTTTCTATCTGCAAAACCAGAACATTCATCCGCTCCAGCGACATGTGGCATGCTTTTGTGGTTGGTCATAACTTGTAGAAAAATCTGTCTTCACACACTTGCTCTTGGGGAGGTGGGCAACAGACTAGCATTTCCTTTCACCTGTTCTCTTATCAGACAAGGTTGCAGGTCCGAGTGTATCAGCTGAAGGCATCCAGGGGTGTATATCTTAGTATATATTTCAAATTTCATTCATCCTCAGAAATTTCCAGGCATGGATGAATGAGAAACTGCTCTGTCTGAACATTGTGAAGACTGAGTTCCTGACTTTGGGCTTCCCCAGAGTATTACTTATGAGTACCTTGGTAATTTCAATGGACTTAAAGCTGCTTGAAAATGCTGCAGGTGAACAGAAGGAGGATAGCATAAGAGGGAAGAAGACCAAATGAGGATGAAAGAGGAAAAATATGCTGTGTCAAGTTGCTTAGTACATATTCACTGTAGCCTCATTAATGTTTAGATGTGTCCTACAGGAGAAGAACCGAAGAGAAGGTGGTGAGGATGGAAATGATCTAGGGGAAGACAGAAATCATTCAAAATAAGGGAAACTATAGAACTATTAAAGTGAGAAAATGTATTGAAAGAGCAAGGTTATTGGCTGATAAAAAAAAGGAGATGTCCTTCAAAAAATGGAGCATCATTTAATGTGAATATGCTTCTCCACTGTCCTGTACTCTTTTTGCATCCTCCTTTTCCCCTCACACAAGCAAGTGCAGAATCTTCCTTGTTCAGTTGACTACGCCTTAAAAGTTACACCGTGTAACATATTCTCACGCATCTGGAAATAGTAGTTCTCCATTATTCAGTATGTTTTAGATCGATGTATTGATTCATATTCTTATTTGAATAGTCCACTAAGGAAGGTTATGACTCATTATTATGCAGTCAGTTATTTATTTTATTTAGGCACCATACTTGGTATTACTGGATACCCGTTATCATCTGAAGAACCGTTCCTATTATCTCTATGTGAAAACAAAGAGGACATGGGTGTCTAACTCTTTCAAAAGTGTATTTAAGGCTAAATTGACCTCCATCTCTTTTGAACTCCAACATCGGTTAAAGTGATATTATATTTAGATTTGAAATGAGACATGAGCTAACGTTAAAAAAAAAAACCACAAACACTACAGTTTAGAGAACCAACTAGTACTTGCCCCCATCACTGATGAGATAACATATTATATTTAAATAGCAACATTCTTGATATTATTAATGAGATCAACCAAAGGTTCTGACAGTGAGCTGTAGGCTACAGACTTTGTGAATGAGGAGTACTACAACAACCTAAATCGATAGTTGGAATCTTATAAATTTGTCTGTAAGCTTTCAAAAAATGCAAAATAAATTGGATATTTAAAAAGTGAAGCACTTTTGATGGACCATTGTCTATAACTTGTATTTACCCAAATTATGGGTGCGGTGGGGGTAGGTCACTTGCTGAGAGATGACTGCTGAACATTATTGAACAATAGACCCTTTGGTCAATCTTTTCTGTGAAGGGCTGAAGGCTGAGCAAGTAGAGTGTTAGGTGGTCATGGTGGAGTGGGCACGAGGCCTGGGCACAGGCGAGGCCTTGTGGCCATGCACAGAGAAGTTTGGCTTCATACAGAAGGTATGGCACAGGGCCTGGACAAAGGGCAAGGCCACCATCCAATCCTTATTATATGTTGGCGTCACAGCAGGCCTTGCTAACAACCTTCACTTTGTATGTCCATAGTCTGTGTATTGTAGGGGTTGGTCGCTTGTGAAGGGGTGTGTGCAGACCTTGGCCACAGGTTAAAACATGTTCTACATATAGCTGCAAATTGTGTGTACTGGCGATTTGATGCTTGCTGAGGGTTAGGTGCAGGGCCTTGTTGGAGCCTTGGCATTGAGTCCAAGTCCTGATGCGGATTCGATGGAGGTTGTTCAGCCTGCTCCTCGGGAAAGACTTTAAATTCAACAACTCCTCTTCTAACAAAATGGCATTGAGGAGTGCCTCACAATTGTCTTGACTAACAATGTTAGTGCTCTATTTGTTCATTAAATCTCTGGTTATGCTGTAGTTGACTACTAGAGTGTTATGACAGACTGCTGCTGGTGTTGGACGTACATGTTTCACTCTGCATGTCAGGATGTTTTACTGAAATAGATGAGGAAGATATTTGAGAACTCACCAAAACAGTATCTTCCTTTTAGCTTTCAAGAGCACTAACCATAAATTCTATAACAAAAAGTAAACATTAATTTTGTTCATTTACTGCAGTATCCTCTCTAGGAAATTCAGTTCAGGTTTACAGCTTTGATTCTAACAAGATAGTGCTCAGGTGTGCCGCACTTTTGTCATAAATACAGAATAATAGTGCTGTAGATGTTCATTAGAACACTGTGGTAAAGCTACAGTAGAACACTGGATAATCTACTGACTGGCTGCTGCGGGTGTTGGAAATAAATACATGACTCACTCAGCATACCAGACTTTTTTCTGACATTGATGTGGAAGATATTTGAGAATTTATAGAAAATGTACACTTGTTTTAGCTACAGGGGTGAGGTTACAGCTATGAGGAAAGCATGAGATAAAACAGTTTTCTCTCAAACATGTTTCATCAAATCCCAGCAGAGGTTTGGCATCTTTCACAGGGTAAATCACCCAAGAACTCACCAGAATTCCTAAAATTAGTAGAATTCCACCAACAATTGATTTATATTGTGACTAAAATCTGTTATCAACCTCTATATGTGCTTCTTTTTGTGACCCACAAAACCTGCCATTCACTACAATGCATTTCAGTGAGGACCAAATCCTTGAGACCTGTAATGCTGCCACAATGTGCTGTCCATGTTGTGGCCAGCTACCTGCCCTCCCTCTCGCACACACCCCTGTGGGTCAGGGTGTGCTTTCCCTGCCTCCTTATATAGATTTTTAATTTATTTTAAGTACGCAGGGACCATGTCACTCAGTCCTGCAATGGCTGCCACAAAATATTGTTCATGTCATGGCCAGCCAATCAGGAAAGACTGATACCCTTTAAAGTGGCCAATTAGAGCAAATCTGCCCATCAACGTTTCAGATATACCTAACTTTTTAACACCTTCATGCCCAAGCCCTATTAACGCTAATTTCTTGAGAACTGCTGAACAGATTTACACCAAATCACAAAAAGCATGCTTCCTGTATAAATTCAAACTTTTTTGCCAAATTTGGTCAAGCGGTGCCAAGAAAAAAGCGTGTCCCAAAATATCGATGTCACATTTAAAATTCTCAAAAGAAACTTGGCTCTCCGATACAGAAAAAAACAGTTGAAAGGTATTACACCAAATTTGGCTGAATGTTAGAGCTTTAATTACAAAGCGTGATTTTAGTTATTTGGTGTAAAACTGTTTAATAGTTATCGATAAATGTGCATTTAAAATGGTGCTCTGGTGTCAGAAAGGAGTTAGTCTCCTAGAAACGTTGGGTATATCTAAACAGTACCGCAGAACTCTTGTGGTACTGAAAATTTAAACATATTCGAATCCCATTGGCTGATGAGCCTTTTCTCCTGTAAACCAGTGAGTACTGGGGTACACATGAGAGTACTCCAGTACATTGCAATGTGATTAGCGAGTCTCAGCATCTCTGCACAATGTTAAGGCAGCCATTACAGGACATTGCAGTTCCTGGTGCTGCAGATTTAAACAATTGGCCAGATGTACGACCGTTATTAGCGGTCGCAAACGGAAAATCTGGCCGTTTGCGACCACTAAAAAGGGTTCCAGCATGTACAAACCCTATTTTGCGAGTCGGTAACCTATTACTGACTTGCAAAATTGGGTTTGCGAGTCGCTAGTCGAAAGGGCATCCCTTCATAATAGCGAGTCGCAAGGCCATGTATGATTGTTATGCGACCGCAAGACAATCGCAGTTTACCACCTACTTCAAGTAGGTGGTAAGCCAGTCGCAAACGGGAAGGAGTCCTGAGGTGACCCCTTCCTCTTTGTGAGTGGCAGTGAAAGCATTTTTTAAAAGCAGGCAGTGGTCCCACAAACCACTGCCTACTTTTAAAAACAGAAACGTTTCATTTTTCTTTTTTAAATGCATCCGGTTTTCCTTTAAGGAAAACTGGCTGCATTTTTTTTTTTAAAACTGCTTTGTTTAAAAAGCAGTCACAGACATGATGGTCTGCTGACCCCAGCAGGCCACCATCCTTGTGAGTGCTGGCCATTCCCAATGGGTCACAAATTGCGATCTGCCTCATGGATATTGATGAGACAGGTCATTTGCGACCCCATTGGGAATCGCTAAATGTGTCTGATGCACATTAGGACATTCTGTTTTGCGAGTCGCAAATTGCGAGTCACAAAAAATCGCAGTTTGCAACCCGCAAAATGAAATGGCTGTACATCTGGCCCAATGCCCATTAATGATATTTAAAAAAAACTCTGGTAGACTACAGAAGTTATATGTATTGATGTGTTGCAAGATATAAACTGATGAGTTAATGGCGCAGATGTTTTTCTTATGTTTGGTCTTTGTCGCATCCATTGCTGAAGACTGCCCTTTAGTAATAGACTATGGAATATGTTGGTTCTATTAATGTGATGCCCAACAAATCCCAAATTGATCAAGCTACTTGAATCTTCCACAACCGTACCTTTTTGTTCTTCAGGTATGAAAATTTTGAAGACCCCCTTGGGACCATTGACAAATTCCACTACGGGACTCACTATTCCAATGCCGCTGGAGTGATGCATTACCTCATGCGCGTAGAGCCTTTTACCACACTCCACATCCAGCTCCAGAGTGACAGGTATCAACTATAGCCATGGCACTGTGTACTCACTTTAATTTCAGAACTATCATTATGCAAATGTGGCATTTTCTATGACTAGCCATATTTTTGGTTCTCTTATGTTTTTCATATGAATATTTGCTATGAATATAAAGTATGTCTAATGGGAATGATCCTGTTTTTGCCTTCTTCTGATTTCTATCTCCCCAGACCTGCTTGCTTGATCTTTTGTCAGCAGGAGAACCTCAGCCAAGGCCTGAGAGATTAATAGTAGCATCCATTTTTAACAACATTTAAATGGTGCAAGCCAGAATTGTCATTATTAAGACCTCTACTAGCAAATCAGGATTCCTTAAGTCAGAACTAAATAGCCCTAAGGTTCGTTTGGTTGAAAAGAAATTCATTAAAAAGCACCCATTTTTCAATTTGAAAATTGAAAAAAAAATTGTATATTTTTATTGTTGCATGTTGGATTCAGTATAAGAGCCATAAGTCCTATAGCAATGTGACAAATACTACGAGTGTTTCAACTGTGCATCATCGATTAGTAGTTCAGTAAATACCATTTTAAAAATATAGAGAACAAACAAAATCAAAATAGCTTTTAGATCTAAAGTGTCCTGTAGAATTTTTTTGGGTAAACTTGTTTATTCAGGTTTCTGTTAACATAAAGACAGCTAACATTGCAGCATAGCTCATTAAGTACATTCATATACGGGGCGCTAGAGGGCGCCAGGCAAGATGGCCGCATGTTAGTGTAGCTTGGCCAGGCTGATCGCCAATCCGCCCAATATCCGCCTAACCAACGCAGCATCTCCGCTGTAAAACGTGGCGTTGCACAGCGGGACACCCCCCGAAGCTGGTGGGGGCCTCGATGACGGCTGGGGGCGCTGAAAACACGGTGGAATCTACACCTGGGAGCCCTGTCCAGCGAGATGCAAAAATGGCGGCCGCCGCTTCCGAGCACTGAAGTGTGGAGAGGTATACGGACCTAGCCGACGCGCAGGGGTGAGATACCGGCTCGCTGTGCCCCCCTGTGGAAGCGGCGCAATTATCGAATACATCTCACTCTCCGATGCTGGCGATGAGTGTGCACTCCCCGCTGGGCCGTTCCTGAACTGCTGCTGGGCCTGCGGCGGAGTGCGGTGCCCCGCGAAGAGAAGCAGCCTGCCCTGGGGGTCCGCGGCGGGTGGCTAATTGACGGCGGAGGCACCCGCGGCGGCTGACGGCCCCCCCCCCCCCGGCGGGAGCGCTGATTGCCTCACCTTGGTGGCTCTTTTTGTCTGTGCGAGGCTGCCTGAGGGTACTGTGGCTGAGCTCATCTGCGGAGCGGAAACGACTGCAGGCTGCTGACGAGGGCCCGTGGAGTCCCGCGTTCACCGCCGGAGACAGGAGCCGCCTGCAGCGGGCTGCGGTGAGTGGGCGCGGCCGTGTTTAGGCCTGCTGCTGCGGAGGCGGGAGTGGGCCTATACGCTACGCCGCGGCCTGCGAGTTGTGGCCTGTGTGCAAGGCGCGCGGTGTGCTGTGGCGGGCCTGGGCCCTGTGCGACAACTGCTGGCTGCTGCCCAGGAGGAGTGCCTCTAGTCCAGACATCGAGCCTCGGCCTCAGACATACCTTGACTGCCCAGGAGTTGTCCCCTCCCATCGGGTCTTGAACTGTGTAGCTCCTAACCCGCGAGTTGTTGCTGGGACCAGCGGGAACTGATTCTGGGGCGCCCGGGCCTTTCTGGTGCTGCCGGAGGCGACCTCGTGAGGCCCCTTGGGAGTGCTAGTGGGGATTGGTCCGGGCCCGTGCTTCTGCAGTACTCTTGTGTAAGTGGACCTCTGATTCGCCGTTGTGTAAGCCCTGATACGTGGTGATTGCATCTTGGGGCTGCGATCTGTTGCGCAATTGATCTGCATTTACCACCTGTGGTGCGTACGCCTTTGGGACCCGACTTGGGGGTGTAACGTCCCCATTCCAGTTCATTGGCGGCGGTCATGGGGAGAACAGACAAGTCACAGCCTCGCCTCACGTTCGAGGCGCGAAAGACTACCAAGCCTCAGCAGAGGGCTGCCTCGGGCTCCGAGGCAGATGCCCCGGGCAAGGGACCATCCGTGCTGGAAGCGACCCTGCTTGCTATGCAAAAGAGTCTCCAGGCTATCGAAGGGAACATGGCGGCAATAAACCATAGACTTGACCACATGGCGTCCCAACTGGAAAAACAGAATGCGAGGATGGGGGAGATAGAGCAGCGCATCTCCACAAATGAAGATGGCCTTAGTGAAGTGGCGGAAAAGGCTCTACATATGGAGAAGGTCCTGGCACTTATTGGGGCGAAAAACGAGGATTTGGAAGCCCGGTCACGCCGCAATAATATTCGCGTCACGGGTCTGCCGGAATCCACCAATACCGGCAAGATGGAGACCTTCATCGAGTCCATGCTCAAAGACATCTTCGGCCCCGAAAATCTCTCCCCTATGTTCATAGTGGAGCGGGCCCACCGCTTGCTGGCGGCGAGGCCGGTGCCGGGCGCCCCTCCTCGCCCTATCATTGCCCGCCTGCTGAACTATCGAGACTGGGACGCCATTCTGAGACTTGCGAGGGAGAAAGGCACTGTCCACTATCAGGGGAATACGCTGTCTTTCTTTCCGGATTTCACAGTGGCCGTCCAGGCGGCACGACGTGAATTTGGTCCAGTCAAAAAATTTCTACAGACCGAAGGTATTCCCTATGCCATGCTCTACCCTGCCCGTTTACGGGTCGGTCAAGATGGGGACAGCAAAATCTTTACAACTCCCAAAGCAGCAATGGATCACGTCAAGAAGCTGAAGCGGAAACGAACTGCGCCAGCTGCAGATCCGGACGACGAGGAACAGTGACTCTGTGTCTTGGGCGCTCTATGTTTCATGCCACAGTTTGATGTTGTTGACATGCTTAAATTGTTTCTGCTGTGACCCCTTGACCACACTACTGTTGGGTTGTGCTGCGCCTCACCTGTCCCCCTCGTTCCGGGGTTGGACACTTATGGGACTCTGGTATGCGATGTCCAATTATACATCTTACCGGGCTACTCATGTTACTTGTGTTGATTATTGTCCTCGATTATCTTAGACAATTATTCTTTATGGATGGCACCACATAGTGGCAGAATTAGGTTTGATGCATGTTGATTGATGTTTGCTTGCCAATCCTCGCACATCTCATATACCTGATTAGCCTCCTCCCGACATGTGGGAGGTTCGTAGCTCTCTAGTTTCCCCACATGGGCGCTCCCCAAATAGGGACCTGCATATTTTGCTCCCCACGTTGGGGATTGTTTTTCTCGGGATGGGATGGCTTTGGCAAGTTTGGGCCGCTGAAGTGGGTGGGGGGTTGTGGGGGGTGGGTTCGGTGGGTCACTGGGCACTTTTTTCTTGTAAACATATTGCACCCCTTCGGTCTCATCCCCAGTCTCTCTCTCACATTACTTGGTACATCTGACCGTAACAGTCCATTGGCAGTAACGTAAAGTTCCTCACCTGGAATGTGCGTGGCTTAAATAGTCCCAAGAAAATACGGTCCGTGCTAGCACAGCTAGACAGACTGAACGCCCAGGTGGTATTCCTGCAGGAGACGCATCTTACACAGCAATTGGAAAAGAATGTAGGCTCCCGATGGGCTGGGCTGAGGGTTGCCTCCTCTTACTCCTCTTACGCGCGGGGGTGATGATTTTGGTGAAAAAGGGGTCCTTTTCACCGTGCTGCACACGGAAACTGACACGCAAGGCAGGGTAGCGGTTGTCCATGGTCATCTTGGGGGTATGGAGGTCCTTTTAGTAAATGTCTACGGCCCAAATGTTGACGACCCTTCTTTTTTCGCAGATGTTTGGTGCCGCATCTCTAAATTCTCTTCGGCTGCGTTGTTCTGGGGGGGCGATTTTAATGCCTGCTTGGACGGACACCTAGACAAACAGGGGAGCGGTGTGCTGCGCCACAACCAGGCGACTGAGGCATTACTGGGGTTTCTGGACGCAGGGGATATATGGGATATTTGGCGCGTGCGGCATCCCGGTATACAGGAAAGCACATTTGTGTCTACGGTGCATGGCTCATGGTCCCGCTTGGACTACTGGCTCCTCTCTGAGATAGCATGTACCTGGGATATAGATGTACGCCACTTGGCCAAAACATTGTCGGACCACTCCCCCGTGTTCTTAGAGATGCATGTTCCCACCTGTGAGCGCCCCCCGTTTCACTGGCGATTGCAGCCCTCCTCACTTACAGACCAGGTGTTTAGATGCACCGTTGGCGCGGCCATCAGTGACTTTTTTAAAGAAAATGCTGGATCGGTAGACAGCCCTGGGACTTTGTGGGAGGCATTTAAAGTTACTATTAGGGGTATCTGCATGGGTGCACAGGCGGGGGTTCTAAAAGACCTACGACGCCGAATGCATAAACTGGCAGATGAGATATCTGCTTTAGAGCGCGAATACACTCAAAACCCTGCCCCACATATCCTTGCTACCATTCGGGGGTTGGTAACGGAGTATAATGACACTGCGGATCAGGAGATAGCACACAGGTCACGACGCTTTACGGCGCGATATTATGGGGAGGGGGGCCGTCCCAGTCGCTCGCTGGCCCAGAAACTGACTGCACCTCGGACTCCGGTCTACATTACGGAAATGCTGGACTCTGGGGGAGTGCCGCGCTATACAACCCCGGAGATCAGTGCAGTGGTGTTGGATTACTACTCCAACCTTTATGGACAACGTGGGCATGTGTCAGCCACTGATATACATGCCTTTCTAGACGATGTAGCTCTAGGCTGGCTGTCACTCAACCAACGCGAATACCTCACCCAACCCTTTGATGAGGACGATGTGAAAATGGCCATCATGTCCCTGCCCACCAGCAAAGCTGCCGGACTAGACGGACTCCCCAGTGAGTTCTACAAGGCTTACCCTGATGAACTGGCGCCTAGACTCCTGGACGCCTTTGCGGAAGCATATGATAGTGGTACTCTTCCCCCCCGCACTAAAAGAGGCCCTCTTAGTTATGCTTCTCAAGCCTGACAAGCCGGCTAACAGATGTGACTCCTATCGCCCACTCTCCATTATAAATATTGATGCCAAGATATTGGCGAAAATGATTGCCAGCAGGCTTCAGCCCCTGATCCCCAATCTGGTCCTCCCGGATTAGTCTGGTTTTGTCCCTGCCCGCTCTACGGCCCACAATTTGCGTACGATCTTCTCCACCCTGCATTACTTTGAGGCCGATTTTCAAGCTGTCGCTGTGCTGCTTGATGCAGCAAAAGCATTTGATTCTTTGCAGTGTGAGTTTCTGTTTACTGTATTACTCAGAATGGGGCTACCCCCCTTTTTCCTGAAGTGGATTCACCTTCTATACGAGGTGCCGGCCGCGCAAGTCCGGGTCAATGGTTGGATATCTACTGCGTTCTCCATCCAGCGAGGCACTCGGCAGGGTTGCCCCCTGTCACCGATGCTCTTCACACTAGCTCTGGAACCGCTGGCTTGCAAGCTCCGCCAGGGTCACGCACAAGCGGCACTGCGATTTATACAGCGTCCATTGGTAGTCTCAATGTACGCGGATGATATGCTGCTGTATGTCCGTGAACCCGAAACCTTTCTCCCAGAGTTACTTCGGGAATATGTGAAATTCGAACGCTTCTCAGGGCTCGGCATAAACTGGGCAAAATCAACGGTGCTTCCTCTTACAGCTGGCATGCGGCGTATAGAGCTGGACTTCCCTCTAACTTGGTCCACCGACCCTGTAAAGTATTTGGGGTGTGGCTTCACAGAGACCCAGAGGTAGTCGTTTCGGAAAATTATGGTAGGGCCCTAGTACAAATTACTGAACGAGCTGCGCGTTGGGCCAAACTCCCTCTCTCCTTGGCGGACCGCATAGCAGTAGTTAAAATGACAATACTGCCCAAACTTCTTTACTTGTTCATTAATATCCCTATCCGCCTCAATCTTGCGTTGTTTACTTCCTTTCAGTCAGCGCTGCTCTCCTTCGTATGGGGCGGCAAGAAGCCTCGGTGCAGCTGGGAGGTACTGGTACTGCTGTTCGAGCGTGGAGGTTTCGAAGCCCCTGACCTGCGCTTATATTATCTCTGTGCACAGGCCCAGTTTGCCCATTATTGGTTCTTCCCACAGCGCTTCCAACCGCATGTTGCTATCGAAGCTGATGCAGCTCTTCCAATGGCCCTGGCTGCGACTGCCTTGTCTGGAGGCAGTGGTGGACCACGAGCTGAAATCAACCCTGCACTTTGCACGGCATGGGCGTGGAAGAAGCATGCGACACGCGCACAATTGGCGTATCTCTACGCCCCACGGCTCCCGCTTGCTGCACATCCGGATATCTCCGCTGCTAAAGAACCTGCAGCTCTTAAAGCATTAGGCACGGTGGGGGTAACCCAATTAGGGGACCTCTATAAACCAGGCCAGTTCAGATCACTCACTGACATGCAGGGCGGTAGGGACCGGGGGTTCATGCTCGGGTTCAATTATGTGCGGGTGAGGCAGGCGATACGTGCTACTTACCCCGATTACCCCGCAGAACCCACGCCGTTGTTAGCACTGCAGGCGGTGCTGGCAGGCGCGGACTGCACGGGACTGATCACAAAACTGTACACGACGACTCTTAGGGAAAGGGAACAGCTCGATCCCCCTTCGTACAACAAATGGGTGGCATTACTGGGGGCCTCGCTGACACCGGAGATGTGGAGGTTCTGCTGCGTCCCCACTGGCCGACTCACTGCGAATTGCAACCTCCGCATCATCCACTTTAAATATCTGCACCAGCTGTACTATACCCTGATGCAATTGATGCGATTCGGTCTGCGGGAAAGCTCCTGCTGTGTGCGATGTGGGCAGGGGGATGCGGGCTTCTTACATCTTGCATGGTCTTGTAAAAGTATATATAGATTCTGGGGTAAAGTTACTGATCTGCTAACGAAAGTTGTGGCTGAACCTGTGCAATGTACTCCTGAGGTTTGTCTATTAGGCTGGGTACAGTATTTAAAGCCCTGCAATCGTAGACTGGTGGCTGTCTCGACCTTGTTGGCCAAGAGGGCCGTGGCGCAGCGCTGGGGCTCTAGACTCACCCCAACTCTAAATAAGTGGTTCCGAGACTTACTGTATTGCAAAGAACAACTTGAGACATATGCCGAGGAACTGCCTGAAGCCTCCCGCCCTAAGGACTTTTGGGCTCCACTTTCAGTGTATTTACTTTCAAACCCGGATGTATAATAGATGCTGTAAACTGATGTTCTAATTGTATTAATTCTTGGGACTATCATGTGTTATAATACTACAAACAGAGACGAGATGCTACGCTGGGGTCTTAATGCTACTTACTAGTGCCACCGGGAACGAGGGGTTGTGGGATGTGAGAGTTTTTGTGGGTTGTTTTTCTTGCTCTATGTCATAAACTAGCGTTTGTACTTACTAAATCGCTATTCCTGTTTGGCCTCCTGCGTGAGGGCCTAATGTGTACTATACAAGCTGCTCAATAAACAAAACAAAAAAAAAAAAGTATATTCATATACATCTTCCAACATGCAGTATATGTCAGGATAGAGCAAGAGGACCGGACAGGTATCAAGGGCCTGAGTGACAGAGTTTTCCGCAGTATTTATAAGGGGAAGGGGGCTGCAGGGGGACTTTTGATCTGTTTTCCTGCCAGCAGCGATGGGGGCAGGAAAACAGATCAAGGTATTGCTCCTGTCCGGAGGGAGCAGCATAAGTAGCTACTCCCTGTGGGCGGGGACAGTGCCAGCTCCCGAAGAATGTTGGGAGCCCACTGAGGACGCGGGGTCCCTGGGGCTCCCCCACAGCCCCCAACAAGAGCACCAACCTTCAATAGTGCGGGCCACAGGGGAAGGGGTCCCTAGGGCCAATATCAGCTCGGGGAAGGAGGGCTGTGCGTCACCCCTCCCCTTTATTTTAAGGAGTGGCCCTGGGGGATTGGGTCCCCAGGGCCATCATAGGCTTGGGGAGGGGGGGCGCGTGACCCACTTCCCCCTTTAATATATATGGAAGGGCCTAGGGAATGGGGTTGCCAGTGCCACAATAGGCGCAGGTAGTGGGGCCACTTGGACCCCCTCCTCTTTAAATTAAAAAATTGGCCCTGGGGGATGGGGTCCTGAGGCACTAAAGGGGCTTGCGGGGAGGGGGGGCACGCGTCCCCTCTCCCTTTAAAAAATATATATGGCCCTGGGGGATGGGATCCCCAGGGCCTGATGAGGCTCTGGGAGGGGGCCACAGAATGCACCAGGGTCCCCAGGGCCTAATAAGGCTCGGGGAGGGGGGCCTCACCATGCACTTCTAATTACCCCACATATTACATCACTCATGACATATTCTATGACATCATTGATAATATCACTGCAACATTTGAAGATGAGAAAACTGCATGACAGGGGTATGAGTTATAGTTGCATGAGATAAATATAACCGGTGAATTTCTGTGCTCTTTAGAGTTTAAAACGTTAATTTGTTACTGAACATTTCACCTATAACATTACTTTAACCTTTGTTTTTTTCAGGGAATATATATATTCAATGAAAAAAACAAAGGTTAAAACGTAGTTATAGTTAGGGAAATTTTATTTATTCTCTTCATACAAACCAAACTTAAACGATACAAACACAAGTTATACTTATAAGTTAAATTTCTAATGTACACACCTCATTTAAATTTAACTTTTTTCTTCCTTTTATACAAACCAAACTTAAAGTACACAAAAAATAAAAATTTGAAAGTTCCAGTTACACCTTATATTTATAATTTATGCACCACCTTCACATTATTATAACTAGTGCTCCTCCATACACACTGTTTCAACTCGCTAACCACACAGCCACTATACCATGCACTGTGTTCTCAGAAATGATGGAATTTGAGACGTCATAAATGTTGTTATAAATGCTATGATTTCAGATAGTATAAGTGATGTAACATGAAAGGGTATAATCAGTGTTTGGTATAGTGGCAAGTTATAGTTATTGCTGTCGCCAGACCCTCTTCACCTCAAGGACAGGGGCTGCACTTCCGCTTGCACCTCCTGTGTGTGTTGCCTTGCATGCTGAGGGCCCACTCCAAATGAGCCCTGACTTCACAGCCTGCTCCACCAGTACTGTAATGTTGCACAACAGCACTCAAGCTTCTAGACTCACATGCCCGGTATCAGGTCTCTTCACTGCAGCAGCAGTATGTGTAGATTGAGGTGCATGAGGAGCAGAGAAAAAGCTTTAATTGGGGGTAACGGAGGAACGCCAACGGAACACAGCTTCATTTCACTGCTTGCCAACTGTCTTCTCATTCTCTCTCCAACTTGGCTTGACGTTAACCCTCTTACACCATTTCCTCTGGGTGGTAATATCCTCCTAGCAGAGGGGTCATGAGACATACAAACGGAATGGAAAAAAGCATGCTCCACCCTCTCCTTACCGCCCGAGCCAACACTCAACCTTATAGCTCTGACACTTTCCAACTTTGAACTGATTCTCTCAACCGTTCAGACGGAACTTATGAGACTTAGAGAAGACTTCAGTGCTCTGAACAACAAGGCCCTCCTCAATCAGATTGGCTCTGCCTGCCCTTGCCTCACTCACCCCTCCCAACATAACCACTGGAAAACTATTCCCCTCAACAACAGATCTTCTAGGCCGCTTCGTGCCAGGAACAGCCTCTCCCCCTCTGCCACGACGGACCTATGCAACTCCTACCTGCCCAAACCCCGGACCCCCGAATGCACCCCCCGTTTCTCCAGCATCCCAGTGATTTTGGGAACGAGCAGAACCCCCTCCTCCCCCATCTCGCCCAGACCCCCAACCCAACTTACCACCATACACTCGTGCACTACAGTCAAAGCCAACCCTAAGCCCCTATCCTGCATGCTCGTTAACTGCCGCTCGGCTGTCCGACACGCAACTGAAATATCTGAAACCCTCCTTTGCGAATCCATCGACATCGCCTTCCTTACAGAAACCTGGCTTAATGACCACTCAACTGCCATCCTCGACCTACTCACCCCCCGAGCTACTCCATCATTAGGAAAGACAGAACATACAGAATTGGAGGTGGCCTAGCCATTGTTTACAAAAACGAACTGCAACTCTCAAGTGTAAAAAACTCTGAACACTTAACCTTTGAGTACCTTAGCGCCGAACTCACTATTCAGGGTTCCCCCCCAATTCGCCTACATAACATCTACCACCCTCCGGGTGATCCACTTCCCTTCGCTGAGGAACTATCCAACCTTCTTTCTCTATCATCTCTCTCCAACTCGAAAAATCTATTCCTTGGAGACTTTAACATCCACTGGAACAACACTGCTGACCCCACAGTCACCCACCTTTTCAATCTTCTAGAAATCAATGGCCTTGTTCAACTTTGTCACTCGCCCACCCACACCAAAGGTGCCACTCTCGATGCCATCATATCCAATAATGACCTGGTTTCCATCTCCAGCATCCTTCCCATTGACTGGTCTGACCATCACCTCATCCTGTTCAAGATCGAATCCGCCCCACTCCCCCCCCCCCTATTAAAAGTCACCTACCCTTGAGATTGACCAGAAACCTCAACCAAATCCCTCCTGGCGAACTAGAGTTTAAACTACAAGCTCAACTTCTTCTCACCCCTCCCAAGACGCAAATGAGCTCACGGAACTCTTCAACAAGACCGCCAGGGAGGTCATAGACCGCCTAGCCCCTCCCAAACCAAAAAAGCAAAGAACCATTCCATCTAAAACTTGGTTTAACTCTGATCTCAACGACGAAAGGCTGAAAGATCTTGGAGACAACACGCCTCCGCCGCCCACCTTGCCTGTCTCAGGGCCGCTAGATCATCCTATAAAAAACACATCTTCAAGGAAAAGGCCTCCTTTTTCCGAATACAACTCGATCGGGCAAAAAACAGACCCAGAGAACTATTTAATATTGTTCGCAACCAAACATCCACAGCCCCTCCCAAACTTACCACCTCAACAATCAGATGTGAGGAAATTGCCAACTTCTTCTCCGAAAAAATTGCCAAAATCGAGCACTCCTTCTATCTAACAGAGATCTCACCAAATCCACCTCTCGTCACTGACAATACACTAAATGATCCTCCCGTCCTGACTCTGTCTCCTTTCCATTCCACTCCCCCTCTCGCTACTACCCCTCCAGAACCCAAGCTTCCCCCCCTGAAACTAAAAAACTTTGCATCTTGGACTAATTTCCACCCCGTGACTGAATTTGAAGTCTCTAACATCATAATCAAACTTAAACCGTCCTCACACACCAAAGACCCGATCCCTTCCAGTCTTATCCAGAATCTCAAACACATCATTGCCCCTTACTGGACCAACATCATCAACACCTTCTCCACAGGTTGTGTCCCGGACTCACTTCAACTCGGTCAAATCACGCCTATCCCTAAAAATCCCACCTCTGACCCAAATGACCTGAACAACCTCCGCCCTATCTCTAACCTACCTCTTCTTTCCAAAGCCCTAGAAAAATGTGCTCTGCTTCAACTAGATAAACACATTAACAACTTCAACCTTCTAGACCCCTTGCAATCCGGTTTCAGAAAAGGCTGCAGCACGGAAACCACCATGCTTAACATAAGCGATGACATCCACTCTTCCCTTGACAATGGTTAATCCAGCCTTCTCATTGACCTTGACCTCTCGACTGCCTTTGATATAGTCAACCACAACTCCCTTCTCAACTCACTCAAGTCCCGCTTTGGCCTTAACGGTCAGGTCCTCAAATGGTTCACCTCATTTCTCCAACACAGAACTCAACAAGTCAAAATGAACGACTGTCTATCTAACCCCTCTCCGGTGTCCCTAGGCGTCCCCCAAGGCTCTATTCTCTCCCCCTCACTCTTTAACCTCTTTATGAACCTCTTACCCTGATCCTGAAACAAGCAGGAATCAACTATCACCTCTATGCTGACGACACACAACTGTACTATAAGATTAGGTCTCACGCTGATGTACTTCATCTTAACCACACCTTAAACAAGATCCAACACTGGTTCCACTCCAACCATCTCAAACTCAACCCCAAGAAAACTGAAATCATCCTCTTCTCCCCTAAAAACAATGGACTCCCCATCCAATCCTGGATCTCTTACCTCAATGCACTCAACTGCTCGCTCTCTTTGTCAAACTCAGTGAAATCTCTCGGTTTTATCGTCGACAAAAATCTAACCCTCAATGATCACATAAAAAACTCTGCTAAAGGAGCTCTCTTCACTCTCCGTCACCTGAAGAAAATCCAACCCTTCATCCCACCTGAAGACTTCAAATGGGTCGTCCAATCCCTGGTACTCTCAAAAATTGACTATGGGAATGCTATCCTCACAGGAACCCCCAAAGTCCACCTAGCCCCACTCAGATCTGTGCTCCACCTTGCAGCCAGGCTCATCACTGGCTATAAACGTTTCGACCACATCTCCCCAGCCCTGAAAGCTCTCAACTGGCTTCCCGCTGAAGGTAGATCCTCCTACAAGACAGCATGCATCACACATAAAGCCCTACACCAGAATACCCCGCTGTACCTCACAAAAAAACTTTAAAAAGCAGGCAGCTCCAGAACGATGAGGAGCACAAACACTTTCCTCCTCATCCCTCCCCCCCCCTTAGTCAAAAAGAAAACCACTCAATCTCGCTCCTTCTCTGGAAACGCGCTGATCATCTGGAATCCCCTTCCAAAGGAACTGCGTTGCAACCCCTCCTACATTGCCTTCAAAAAAGACCTTAAACTGCACCTCCTCGACAAATACTGGGGTCCTTAATCAGACCTTTGACCTCCTCCTCCCCTACCCTCCTCTACTTCACACCCTCCCCTTCACCTCTCCCCTCCCCCGTCTAGCTCCCCCATCCTACTCCCACCCCCCTTCCCTCCTCCCTCTGTAAACCCCTTCCGACTGACCATCCCCCCTTCTCCCAACCTGCTTTTCCCCCCGCCTTTCCTCGTTCGAAATTTCTGCATCTCCCACAGCTCAGCCCTTAATCTCTTCCTCCCCCCAGCCTCTTTGTATGTAAATGTATCTGCTCTTGCCATGTCTCTGTTTATTAGATCTCATCTGAACGTTTTTGTTTTTATTTATTTGTTTATATTGTGTTTTGTTTTTGAGCAACTTTTGTAATCTTGTTTTTTACACATGTAAAGCGCTCTGATACCTCCGGGTCTAGCCAGCGCTATATAAAACCTTTCAAATAAAAAAAATAAAAAATAAAAATAAAAAGAATATCCTCCTAGCAGAGGGGTCATGAGACATACAAACGGAATGGAAAAAAGCAAGTTACTTATGGTAGTAAACCATCTTTTTTAAATGTAAGGCTTCTTTTGAATATTAATTATTAACAGTCAGCATGATGCCCCCTGGGTGCCACACCCAAACCGAATCCCCCACTGGACTAAAAAGTCTTGGCACTGCAGCCATTGTGGGCAGAGGTGTAGAAAAGCTATTGAAGCTCTACTAGTGGCCAGCCATTTTGGCCCAGTCAAGCCCCTCCTTGAAACTCTTTTGTTTGCCCTAGCATTCAGAGAAAACATCGCCTGGCACAACAAGTAGTGTGCTGGAAGAGCACCCAGGCAGATTGCTTTGTACTTTTAAAGTCACCAGACAGGTTTTAAAGTGAAAAGACAGGTTTCATTCTCTTACTTGGTAGGATAATCTCTAAAAGATTTTGTGTAGAGAAACAGACCTAGCAAAATCACTAACCACTTCTATTTTTACCTTGTTATTATACAGATTTGACTGCGCAGATCGCCAGTTTCACTCTATTCCAGCCACTTGGCAGGCTCTTATGGATAATCCGAATGATGTTAAGGAGCTTATTCCAGAATTCTTCTACTTTCCAGAGTTCTTGGAGAACCAAAATGGTAGGTACAGAATATAGTCTTGCATAAATGACAATAATATGAACCTAGTCTATTATTGTTTGGCACTCAATAGGTTTTTATTAGATATTTTCAGCAAATGTCTTGTCATTTGAAATTGAAATGAAATTTTAATTTATAACGCGCACTAATACCCAAAGGTGTTTGTGGTTAGCATGTAGTCACTAGTCTGATTAACATTCAGTGACCAAAGACCTATGTTAAAAATTGGTTGCTACTTTCCAGCTATTAGTGTGTTTCCATCGTTGTGTCCTCCCCAGAATGTTTTGATTTTGTCTTGGGGGCCTTATTGCTGCACATCTAAATAAGAACAGCGATTTACATGCTTTCTATTTCTGGATGGTTTCTTATAAACAGGTCCAGATATCAAAATGGTACCAGCTAATTTTCACTGCCACAAATAAGTCAAGAGCAGATTCTATCCACAGAGTAGGATAGGTGTTGTCAGCAGAAATGAAGCAATCGTGATATAAGTCCACCTGATTTTCACAGAGGCCACGAAAAAGACTGAACTAAAGTAGAACACATAAGAGAGGTGATTTGATAATTGCACCCCATTCTGAGAAAATGGGAGGAGGAAAGTTGAAGAGTAATCTGCCAATATTATCCATCATAAAAACATGATGATTTTTTTTCTTTTAGTAGATAGCTCATCTGCAAGATCCTTATCTAGGAAACAATCAAATTGCACTAAGGTTATATACAAGCAGAGTCTGAATAACAGTATTAACCAGCTGACCACATTAGGAACTGCTCAAGTACTACACAGCCAAAACAGGACTCACCCTTTGAGTCCTACTCTAAGCATTGCAGTTTAGTGAATATATGTACCGAAGCTCACATAGCTGACTGACAAATACTAAGAATTGACAAACATGGGGCTCCGTCAGCCATTCCTGATAAGTTGGCATCCTTGGAGAACAGCAGTGCCAGAGTATACAGATCTTTGCAACCATGAGAGCTGTTGACATCTATTTATTTGGTGTTTTATATAGCGCAAACTTGACCCTAATAGGGTATCAGAGCGCTTTACATTCACATAATTTTACACTTATAACAACACGAACACCTTTCAGTTTCAGTAAACCTAATCATTATACAGTAAGTTACTAGCAACAGTTATGCTACAAAGTCATAAATTAGTTGTACATTGAATTGTGAGAGAAACATTTGTGCATGACATACAAATTTACAAAATCAAAATGACGTTCGTGGTCGATGTGTGGTGGCGTGTGTATTAAACAAGAAGGTCCTCTGATAATGACAAGACTGCTGGAGTTATGGCAGGAATTTGCTCATAAGAAAGGTTTTGGCTGCGTTTTTAAAAGCCGCGATGGACGAGATTTTTCTAATGTTAGGGGGAGAGCGTTCTAAATTCTTGGTGCTGCGCCAGAGAAGGCTCGATCATAAGTTCTTTTCTTTCGGATGAGGGCCGGTTTCAGTAATAGATCTCCATGACTCCGGGAAACCCGGCATCCTCCGGATAGAGTGATTTTCTGAGCTAGATACATGGGTGTATTGTAATGTATCGCTTTGTGAGTGATACAAGCCATTTTTAGCTGTATTCTTGCTTCGTAGGGCAGCCAATTGAGCGCTTTCAGATGAGGGGTGATGTGGTCGAATTTTTTGGATCCAGTTATAAGTCTTGTAGCCGCATTGAGAGAGGCTTTTAGTGGAGCTGTTGAAATCTTAGGAAGACTGGCTAGTGTTGTGCAACCATACTCGATCCTTGATATGACTAGTGCCTGGACTGCAGTTTTAAGGTCTGCGTTATTTATGAAAGGTTTCAGTTTTCTGAGGTAGCTTAAGTGAAAGCGGGCGTTTTTTGCCATCGTGTTGATATGTGCAAGCATGTTCAGGTTTTTGGTTGAATCTACAATCCTCAGGCTACAGTTTAGCGCTGTGATTAATTTGGTCCACTCAGCAATATTCGTGGCGCTTTTCAGGGGGGAAATCAAGAGGAATTCAGTTTTCTTTGGGTTAAGCTTGAGGTGATTACTAGTTAGCCAATGGACTGTTTTCTTTAATGCCTGGTTCATGATACCGATCTCTTCTATCGATGTGATCTTGATGTAAAGCTGTGTATTGTCAGCGTACATGTGGAAGGAGATGTTTGCTTGCTGTAAGATATCTGTGAGTGGCTCTACGTACAAATTGAATAGAGCAGGGGATAGTGTTGAGCCCTGTGGTACTCCAATAGAATTTTTGGATGAAGCAGATAAAGTTTGGTTCACTATGAATTTTTGCGATCTGTTTTCTAAGAACAAACTGAACCACTTTAGGACTGTACCCTCTAAGCCCATCCTTTTTTTCAGGCGATCTAGTATTTTGGTATGGTTTACAGTGTCAAATGCAGCTGAAAGGTCGAGTAGGAGACCGCTTTCGTTGCGGTCGATGTGCAGAATTGCTGTTTCAGTGCTATGGTTCGGTCTAAATCCTGATTGGAAGTCATTCAGCAGTTTGAATTCAGAGATGTGTTGGCTCAGTTATTGTTGTACACATTTTTCCAGGACTTTGGCTGGCATGGGAATGTTTGTTACTGGTCTGAAGTTGTTCAGGTCTGCGGGGTTCTCTGTTGTTTTTTTTTAGGCAGTCCGGTAGTGAGCCTTGCGATAGCGAAGCGTTAATAATCTTTGTCCATGAGGGGATGAGCAGATGGTTTATTGTGGACTAACAATTTGCAGGTAGAGGATCGTTGAAGTGATTATTTGGTTTTATGGTCGAGATAATCTTTGCGATATCTGTATCAGAGACAGGCTTGAATTCTGACCATATAGCATTATTTTTAGGCCTTTCCAGCACTGGTTGAGATTGAGGCTTGGCTAGGGTGTTCTTTTTGATTGAAGGGCAATCCGCTGCCTTTTTGAGCTCCTCCTCCATCAATATGGCTTTGGTTGTAAAGAAGGAGGAGAATTCTTCGCTGCTTATGTTTGATTTTGCAGTTGTTGGTGCAGATTTGGCCGTTTTATTGGATTGATCTTTTAGTATTTCGAAGAGTTTCCTCAGTCTATTTTTTGCATTATCTAGTTCTTTTCTAAAGAAGTCTTTTTTTGAATTTAGAATGCTTTTATTGTAGACCTTTCTGGCCTGTCTTAGTTGGATTAAGTGTGGTGATGACGGGTGTTGTCGCCATTTCCGCTCTGTGAGTCTGAGTGATCGTCTTTCTTCGTTGAGGGAACCGTTAACCCAAGGGTTTTTTATCTTTGTCTGGGACCCTTTTGAGTTTTAATGGGGCTATGGCCTCAATAATGCTCGTCATCGTATTATTGTAGTAATCCGTGAGGTCATTGACGTCTTCCAGGTTATTGGGAGGTTGCAGTTCTTTCTCACAGCGTGCTGCGAGAGTTTCCATATTGAGCCCTCTGATGTCGCAAATCCATTTTCTGGGTTTTATTGATTGTGAGGAGGTTTTCTTTTTTATGTGGGGTATTTGGAAGGTAATGATGTGATGATCAGACCAGTCGCAAGGGGTGATCTCAATTTTGTCGACAGCTTTTTCTTTAAAGATGATCCAATCTAAGGTGGAGCCTTTCGAATGGGTTGGTAGGTGGCATTCCTGGACCAGCGATTGCTCTACAAGGAAGGTTTTGAGAAGATTGATAACATTATCTCTGAGGGTTTGGGATTGCATATTAGGTTTGTTACGGAGGCTGGCATGCCAAGGTATGAGAGAGGGCTGAGACTAGGGAGGGGAGTTATGTTTTTAATTTTTTTTTAGTTACGTGATTTATGCCACCATTGCTCTCCCACCGCTGGGATGCAGCGAGGTGTACAGGTTTTTCTTTTTCTAAAATTCAAAAAAAGAACTGTTGCATAAAGTGTGATATACCAACAGAAAAAAATAATTCTTTTGCGAAAAAAACTGGATTTTTTCGAATTGGTTATGTTGACGCCACTAGTATTCATTTGCTAGTATTTCAGTGGGTGGGTTGGCTGGTTACAAATTATTTTACCTTGTTATTTTAACTACAGTCCAGAAAGGTAAAAGTTTGTTTTACTTGGTTTATGGTTTCATTTTCTCCTAATTATTTAACATCTCATTCCCAGTAGTTGCAACCAGTTTCTGGGTAGCAGGCAGGCACTGCTGGAAGCAAATGTGTTTCTTAATTTTCCCTAACAGCATTTCTTTCACTTAAATGACCTGCACATCTGGGTACAGACCCCTATCTCTGAAGCCTTGCATACATGGTACGGACGTGCAACTGGTTCACTGAAGTTAAGCCAGACTGTGCCCGGTGACATAGTTCAAAAAGATCACTTCCAAATGCCAAATGAGATTGGTAAGTACACAATTCTCAATGCCAATTTAAGTGGCCCGATGACAATGAAAGACAAATGTCAAATGCATTCTTATTAATGCAAGACATTTAGTAAAACATGATACAATAATACAGGATTATCTCACTGATAACCATGTTGATTTAGCATTCATGGTGGAAACTAGGCTAAATCATTGCTCGAATCCAGATATTTTGCTGGCTCTGCCCTCAGCCTATAAAATCCCCAGAGTTGGTTGTACATCCTGCAAAAGATGCGTACTCAAGATCATATTTAAAGAACTCTAGAGCTAAAACTGATGGACACAAAACCTTTCACTGATGCTGAACTTGTGGACACTGAACTTTAAACCGAAATAGGCTTCCAAAGGAAAACACATTTTGAAAATCCAATTGGAAGGACAAACATGACAACATTAACAGTGATCACCCAGAGCAATATCAATTTTCTTCTAAGATGAGACAATATTTATTACATGCACAACTACTTTAAGATTTAAAAAAATAAAAACATTGCATGAGGACATGAAGCCAGAGATGTAACATCAAACTTAAACACAAATATAGTGTGCTAAAAATATATTCTGCTGTCTAATCAAAAGTTCCCTACTGATAATATTTTCCAATAAAGATGATGCATAGCAATGGGAGATGGCAAGAACACACATTGACATTTCATTCTGTAATCATTGAGACCATCCTCAGGTCAAAAGGCTTCTGGACTTAGTACAAGTCCTCACTGTACAATTCATGAGTTCCTTGCCAAGAGTAGGAGACATGATATAAATATCAAAAGCATCTTGAAGCACCAAATTCAAAACGATTTTATTCAAAGAACAGGATCAAAAGGTTCACCAATCGGATATCTTTCGTACAAGGCCTTAAGACTGTCATCTAACCTCACCATAAAACTCTTTTGGTGTATAGAGCCCCTCCTCAAAATGATACCTTTATCCTTGCTTTTCTTGATCTTATTACTTTGTTTGAATGCAACAGAGATTTAATTTTCACACTGATTCAGCATCATCAAGTGTAAAAGCACTCCTCTGGTCTGGACTGATCATCCTGCCCTAGATTTTGTCCTTACTTGGGCCCTCTGACCGCAACCTTCATTTCAACTAGGACACATTTCAGTAGACAGAGAACCAGACTATCAGTTTAGAAAGTGGCCTACGCCCTTACTGATGCTCCACCTCTTCGCTTACAGTAACACCTCCTATCAAGTGCATTACGACCACTCTAGGCACTTTCACTCTGATGAAAATTACCAGGTATCATTAATCACACCTCTCTGCACCTTCATTTTCTCAAAGTCTTAGAGAAACTAAAGTACCTTGCAAATGTATCAAACGTAAGTAGAGATTGCAATATCTGCCACAAGACATTTATTTTTTTTATTTAAAGGCACGGAGTGATTGCAGAAAAATATGCGTAATAAGAGAATAAACAGTAATCTGAAAGAGACACGTTAGTGACAGATTCCTTACCTTAGAATATCCCCAGGCGTCAGGCTGGATCCGGAAAGTTTTTGCGTAGCAGTACCCTTGCGCGTCGGTAGGCGGCGTCGTGCGGCTCCGCGTCCGTCGTCGGCGTCGGGACCGCCGGGATGACGTCGCGGGCAGTACTTAGATGCCTCCCCTGCGCGCTGACGTCAGTTCTGCTCTTTTTCTTTTTCCGCTCCAGTAAGCGCAGATCCGGGAAGAGCAGTGCCCTAGTCATTTTTTGACTAACTTTTTGGTGAATTTTTCACTGTTTTTCTCGAAGTCTCTCGACTCCGACGGTGTCAGTAGGGATGCCCGGCTTCAAGCCATGCGACGCCTGTGGTCGAATGATGTCGATCACAGACCCGCATCTAGAGTGTCTTTACTGCCTCGGCCGCGACCACGACACGAAGTCGTGCCCCGACTGCCGGGCCTTGCACCCGAAGGCTTTGCGAGAGCGGTCTCGAAAGCTCCTCGAGGTCCGACAGTCAACTCCGCGCCAAGCCCCGGTCACGGGAGAGGTCGAGGGGCCGGTCGCGGAGTCCTCATTGATCGTTGGGATCCAAGTCTTCGCACTCCTCCGGTAAGAAGCATAAGAAGTCTAAGAAGCATCATCGCTCGACGACTTCACCTCGCCGGCCTCGCGACTCGGCTGAGGGTCCTGTCGGCACCATCCCCGCGGCCCCGGGAGTGCCTATGGAGCCGCCCCCGCATTACCCGTCCTTCCCGGGTTCGGGGGCGACTCTGGCCGAGATACAGGAGTTCCTGTCGGCCATGGCCCGCCTCTTCGGGCCTCAAGGTCCCCCCGGTGCGCCTTCGGGCCCCGCGGGCCCTAGTGGCGTTCCTACGGCGCCGCCGGCGACTCCGGTCCCGGCGCCGCCAGCAACACCAGCCCCGGTTCCGGCCCCGGCTCCGGTGCTGCCACAACCCCGATCGACGCCGGTTGACCTGACGACACCTCCACTGGCGCCGATCTCTCCGGTGCCGTTCACGACGCAGCCCGGGGATCCGGGCGACGTCGTTCCCCGGTTCTCTCCGGATCCGGACACGGCGCCGGACCGGCGTCGTTCGACGCCGGCTCCGACGCCGATGGGACCTTGGGTCCCGCATGTCCCTCCTCCATATTTTGAACATGAATTGGAGGACATAGAGGACTGGGAGGGGTCTGATGACCCTCTCACACAGCAGTGTGAGTTTGATCAGGACTGGGCTGAGGAGCTTGGGGATGCCAGTGGTTTGGACACCTCCCCTGACCCTGGCATGCTGTCTCCTCCTTCCGTGGCAACGGAGGAGGGAGCTAACTTTGCAACGGTGTTGCGTAGAGCAGCTGGGGCCTTACACCTCCAGTTGCCTACAGTGGCTGTCAGGACTAACATCCTGACGGAAGTGCTTCAGCCGGCGGCTACCTCCTCGGAGCCACTGCTGCCGTTTAACGAGGCGCTTTCCGACGTTCTTTTGGGCACCTGGTCCAAGCCCACCACAGGGGCTCCTGTGGATAGGAACGTGGCCCGACGCCATCGCCCTGCTCCGGGCGACCCCCTGTTCCTCTCCCAACACCCCACCCCTGAGAGCTTGGTGGTCCAAGCCTCTGCTTCCCAAAGCGCCTTCCCTACCGCTCCCCGGATAGGGAATCCAAACGCCTGGATCAATTTGGGAAGAAGGTCTTTTCTTCCTCCAGTGCTGGCTTGCGGTCCGTCAATACCACTTGCCTCTTGGGCCGATATTCCCACTCCTTGTGGGACTCGGTGGCGCAAGTTCTGCCCCAGTGTTCTGAGGAGGTCCAGACACTGCTTACCCGCGTCATCGCTGAGGGTAGAGATGCGGCAAAGTACACCATTAGATGTGGCCTTGATACCGCCGACTCGCTGGGCAGATCGCTTGCGAAGACAGTGGCGCTGCGCCGTCACGCCTGGCTGAGAACCACTGGTTTCTCGGGTGATGTCCAAAACACTCTTATGGACATGCCCTTTGATGGGGTCGGTCTTTTTGGGAACAAGGCAGACCATGCGCTGGAGCGTTTTAAGGACTCGCGGGCTACGGCTAAGTCCCTGGGCCTTTCTGCTGTACACCCTCCGCAGCCCTCTGCTTTTCGCCCCTTTCGTGGACACGGAAGGGGCGCCCAGTCACGTCCGCTGCCCGGCCACCGGCCCGCGCAGCAAGTGTCTTCGCGTGGCCGAGGACGTGGCTCCCGCCGTGGCGGGTCAGGCAACCAGCGTGCGGGTCAGGCCACACACCCCGCCCCGTCCTCCAAGCCCTCCTACTCCTTCCTTTCAGGTGCACAGCACGCCAGTAGGGGGCAGGGTCCGCCATCACCTTCACCACTGGCGTGCCATCACCTCGGACAGGTGGGTCTTGGACATTGTCCGAAGGGGCTACTCCCTCCCCTTCGTGACCATCCCCCCAGCCATGCCACCTCAATTCCACCGCATGTCAGGGGATCACTTGGTGCTTCTTCAAAAGGAAGTTGCGGCCCTCTTGGCCAAGAGGGCCATCGAGCGTGTTCCGACCCCAGAAGTAGGACGTGGTTGCTACTCCCACTACTTTCTGGTGCCCAAAAGGACAAGGAGGACATGCGTCCTATCTTGGACCTCCGGAACGTCAATCGCTTCCTCCGGAAGGAGAAGTTCAAGATGCTCACCCTAGCTCAGGTCTTGACTGCTCTCGACCCTGGAGACTGGATGGTAGCGTTGGACTTGCAGGACGCATATTTCCACATCCCCGTCCTGCCGGCCCACCGGCGTTACCTGCGGTTCACGGTAGGCCTCGAGCATTTTCAGTTCACCGTGCTCCCTTTGGCCTTACCAGCGCCCTCGGGTGTTCACGAAAGTGATGGCGGTGGTCGCAGCCCATCTGCGCCGGGCAGGGGTTCCAGTCTTCCCCTACCTCGACGACTGGCTGCTGAAGGCGGGCTCGTCCCAGGCAGTCGTCTCCCACCTCCAGACAACGGCCGAACTCCTGCACTCGCTGGGGTTCTCCATCAACGTGCCGAAGTCGCACCTGATTCCTTCTCCACAGCTCCTTTTCATCGGAGCAGTTCTGGACACAACGCAGTTTCGGGTTTATCCTCCCAAACGGCGAGTCCGGGATATTCAGGCTATGATTCCGTTCTTTCGGCCTTCATCCTGGGTTTCGGTACGGATGACCCTGAGGCTGCTGGGCCTCATGGCCTCCTGCATCCTGCTGGTCGATCATGCCAGATGGCATATGCGGGCTCTGCAGTGGGACCTGAAGTTCCAGTGGGCGCAGCACCAGGGCAACCTGTCCAATCACGTCCAGATCTCGGAGGGGACTGCAAAACAGTTGCAGTGGTGGCTCTCGAACCGGCAATGGGTCATGGGCAGATCCCTCTCCCTTCCCCAGCTAGAGCACACAGTTGTGACGGACGCGACCCTTCTGGGATGGGGCGGTCACATGGGAGAGGCGGAGATCAGAGGCCTCTGGTCTCCGGCGGAGTCCCTGCTCCATATCAACCTTCTGGAGCTCCGGGCGATCCGACTTGCACTCAAGGCATTCCTTCCCTCTGTCAAAGGGACGGTAGTGCAGGTGTTCACAGACAACACCACCGCCATGTGGTATTGCAACAAACAGGGCGGGGTGGGGTCGTGGACCCTATGTCAGGAGGCTCTGCGCCTCTGGACATGGCTGGAACATCAGGGCATATTCCTGATGGTTCAACACCTGGCAGGTTCCCTGAACGCCAGGGCGGACGAACTCAGCCGCAGGTGCATGATGGATCACGAATGGCGTCTTCACTCGGAGGTGGCGCAAGGTCTCTTTCAGCAGTGGGGAGAGCCTTGGTTAGATCTGTTCGCCACCGAAGAGAACGCGCAATGTCAGCAGTTCTGCGCGTTGGAATTTCCAAGGCGGCACTCGCTCGGCGACGCTTTTCGTCGCGAGTGGAGTTGCGGTCTGTTGTACGCCTTTCCGCCTATACCACTTCTACCCAGAGTGTTGAAGAAGATTCGGCGCGACCGGGCCCAAGTCATTCTTGTGGCTCCGGACTGGGCTCGAAGAGTTTGGTATCCCGAGCTATTCAGTATGAGCGTCGATCCCCCGAACCGTCTGCCTCTTCGGGAGGATCTTCTGTCGCAGCAGCAGGGGACGGTCCTCCACCCGAACCTGTCCAGTCTACACCTGCTTGCGTGGAGATTGAGCGGCGGCAGTTGATTCCTTTCGACTTGCCTCCCGAAGTTTGTGATGTGATTCTGGCAGCCAGGCGTCCCTCCACTAAGGTGGTATACGCCTGCAGGTGGAACAAGTTTGTGGCATGGTGCACAGCAAAGGCTGTGAATCCCCTTTCTGCCCCTCTTTCTGAGGTCCTTCTGTTCCTTCTTTCTCTGGCCCAACAGGGTTCTGCCCTGGGTACCATCAAGGGCTATCTTTGTGCGATATCGGCCTTCCTCAGGCTACCTGATCAGCCCTCCCTTTTCAAGTCCCCTGTGGTTAACAGGTTTCTTAAAGGCATTACACACCTCTTTCCTCCTGTTCCGTTTGTAATGCCTCATTGGGACTTGAACTTGGTTCTTACCTTCTTAATGTGCGCTCCCTTTGAGCCTCTACATAATTGTCCTCTTCGTCTTCTTACTCTGAAGACAGCATTCCTGGTGGCCATCACCTCTGCTCGGCGGGTGAGTGAGCTCCAGGCTCTTTCATGCAAACCTCCCTTTCTGTCTGTTCATCCGGACAAGGTTGTTCTTAGGACGCGTCCGTCCTTCTTGCCAAAGGTGGTTACTGCCTTCCATATTGGGCAGACCATCACTTTGCCCACCTTCTTTCCGCCTCCGCATCCTTCCAGAGAGGAAGAGAGGCTCCACCGTCTGGACCCAAAACGTGCGCTTTCTTTTTACATCAACCGCACACATCAGTTCCGGGTGGATGACCAGCTCTTTGTTGGCTACGTGGGCGCCAAAAAAGGTCGGGTGGTACACAAAAGGACCATCTCCCGCTGGGTCACTATGTGTATCAAAGCCTGCTATTCTTTGGCTAAGAAGGAGCCTCCTGTTGGGCTGCGTGCCCATTCCACCAGGGCAACGGCGGCTACCACGGCTTTAGGCCGCGGGGTTCCGTTACAGGATATATGTCAGGCAGCTACGTGGGCCTCGCTGCACACGTTTACCAAACATTACTGCCTTGACAGCCAAGTCCGGAGAGACGGCTTCTTTGGCCGTTCTGTTCTCCGGGACTTCCTCGTCTGATCTTTGTTCGCAGACCCACCACCGGGGTTGGTATTGCTGGGGTATCTATTCTAAGGTAAGGAATCTGTCACTAACGTGTCTCTTTCAGATGCACAAGTTACTAACTTGTGTAACGATATATCTGTAAGAGACAGTAGTTAGTGACAGATTCCTTACCGCCCCACCCATCCTCCCCGTTCTGCGAACTGATTTCTAGGGTTAAGGACATCCCTTTCAGGGCCCTAGTATTTTTCAGACACCTATGTCAGCTTCTTGCATGGCTCTGCGTTCCTGGCGCGGAAAGTCGTGTACAGAACTGACGTCAGCGCGCAGGGGCGGCGTCTAAGTACTGCCCGCGACGTCATCCCGGCGGTCCCGACGACGGACCCGGAGCCGCACGACGCCGCCTACCGACGCGCAAGGGTACTGCTACGCAAAAACTTTCCGGATCCAGCCTGACGCCTGGGGATATTCTAAGGTAAGGAATCTGTCACTAACTACTGTCTCTTACAGATATATCGTTACACAAGTTAGTAACTTGTGCATCGCATCCATTCTGCTCCCAATAAAATCAAGAAAGTTTAACATATTCGATAGTCTTCGTTCGCCAAAAGGAAGTAATTCCTTCTGTGTGCCATCACAGACCTTCTCCAATGACTTGTCCCTGTTTTTTCGGAGTAAAAAAAATCTTACCGAATTGTGATCTCAGCTTTACTCCCTGCTATGTCCTCAACTTGTCCCATATGCTTTCAGGCTTTACTCCTAATGAAGAGGACTTTGTGCTTACCAAAACCAATGCTTTAACTTTTGGATATCCGCTTGATTCTGGCCCTGCAAAAACTCTGAAACAATAGGCCTCAACTCTTAATCACCCAATTACTTGATTATATAACCAATTGCTGATTTTTAGACATTACCAAGCAATGGAAACAAGCAATGGTCCTTCCATTACTCAAAAAGTCTTTTGCAGATCCAATGAATCTTTCCAACTATAGACCCATCTAACTTTTGTCAGGCAAGACTAAAATCATTAAGACGTTTGGAAATATGCAACTACCACCCCATCTCGAGGCCACTATGATTTGCATCCCCCCCAATCAGGATTTTGTTCTGGTTTTGGTGCTGGTCAGAGTGCTCAATGAACTACATATGTGCTTGGACTCCAGGAAAGCGGCCACTTGGATTATAATGGACCTTTCCATGGCCTCTGATGGTGTCTACCACCCTGTCCTTGCTTTTCACTTAAGGGAAGCTGGAGTGGGAGGCACTACTTTTGACTGGTTAGTCTCATTTTGTCAGACTGATCACAGACGGTCTTCCTGCAGTCTTTTCCATCTAGCTACAAACTTATTTAGTGCATGGTAGCTGAAGGCTCAGCTCTCAGCCATATGGTTTGCCATCCTTGTCACTCTCTAAACATCCATTACTTGTTCTTTTGATTTCACTTTCTTTTCCTAAGCAGATGATACTGAATTTATTTTATAATTATATCGTGAAGTGACGTCCCTACAATCCAGATTTGTCTATTTCTTCCACTGAGTAGTGAATGAATAATAATTTGTTATGACTAAACCATTCGAAAACTGACATTTTGGTGTTCAGCAAACCTATCTGGAGTTTGAGTTGGTGGCCAGCAGAGCAGGCACATGCATCCCTTCCTGTTTCCTCTCCTAGGAACTTGGGATTATCTTTGATATGAGCATTGCTGTCCAAGAGCACATTTTGAAAATCATTTCCACCTGCTTCTTTCTCCTTAAAATATAAAGAAAGTAGTTCCCATTCATACTCCCAGAGTATAGGAAACAATGTTTCAGGCCACCATTGCAGCTAGGCTAGATTGTTTTAACAGTTTTTTTAGGCTTTCTCAAAAAGCAGGCCCAACATGTCCAAATAAAAATAAAAAAATGTGATGGGTCTGAGGCGGCGGAGTCACGCTGGCGTCCAAGATGGCAGCGAAGCTCCGGGGCCTGACCAGTCAATTCCTGCCACAGAGTAATCCTCCACCATCCTGCTCATGGATGAGTGCAATAGCCCTCCTAAACCCTGAGGAACTCAGCGGGACCCATGGACCGTGTGGAGGACCTGGCCGCACAGAGGAGAGCAGTGCGCCTCAGACACCTGGCAGCAACAGGGGCCGCTGCTGAGCCTGAGGCCACAGCGGCAGGCTTTACGCTGTGTCGGGAGGCTGTGATCCACTGGTGGGGGGACTGGTACCCACTGACTGATCATGCTCTGGTGGGGCATTGGGCCCCATGGATGGGCCTGTGGGGCCATGCGCCCCTGAGGAAAGACTGTCCTGCGACGGCGGCGATGCCCAGACCCTCAGTTAATCCACCGCGCCGTGGCTCACTGTAAGTACAGGCCGCAGGAGCCCCTCGTCGTCTACATTAGGGCGCGATCTGGCGCTGTGTCCTCAACCTGTACTGTGTTTCATTAAAGTGAAATATCGCTGTTGGGATCATATAACTAATGCCTGCGCAATCTCCTGGCTGCCTCTTGACATGCCTTCGGAGAGGACATTGGCCTTCTACCCCAGCACATGCTGAGGCCCCTTACGATTGTGGATCTGCCAACTTGTAAATCCCCCAGCGAACTTGCCACCTGCCTACCTACCACAAACCCCTTTCAGTAGCAGAATTCTTCCTTATCTTGGGGAAGGGGGCCAAACTACAATTTGAAACCAAGAGGGCTGCATGCAGGTCTACACTGGGCTCAGACAATGAGGACGAATCTACCTAAACCAGGGAAGGACCCAACCCTCTGTGCCTCTTACAGACCGCTATCTGTGATCAACCTCCATAATAAGATATTGGCAAAGGTGCTTGTCACCAGACTTATCCTAATAATGCAACACCTCATTGCCTCTGCTCAATCTGGATTTGTGCCCCATTCACCCACATCTTATAAGCTTTGCACCATATTCACAGATCTCAATCAGATAGTCCCGCATCTGCTGGCCGCTGCAGTCCTCAATGCGGAGAAGGCATTTGACCCTTTAGAGTGGCCCTTTCTTTTTCAAATATTAGCTAAGGTGGGCATCCCCCCTCTACCCCCCCCCCCCCAGCTTCATTGCGCTCAAACTTCTCTATGTAGACCCCAGTGGCCCACATCTTGATCAACAGCACATTAACAGACCCTATATCAATATATAGTAGCACAAGACAGGGATGCCGGCTCTCATCCGTTAATTGTGGTAGCCATTGAACCCCTTTCCCTCGCCCAGCCTTCTGCAGGAGCGACACTCACATAGAGGTCTGGTGTTCTCTATGCGACGTCTCCTCTTATCCATGCATGCAGATTATATTTTGCTATTCGTGAAAGACCCCAAGGCCAACCTCTCTGCCATGATCCATGACATAATACGATTCGGATGTCATTCCGGCCTGGTCATTAATTGGTCCAAAACGAAAATCATCCTCCTCCCCGACTGCACAACACTGACACTAGAGTTCCCTTTCGGCTAGGTTACAGACTCAGCCAGATACCTAGGCATAATCCTTAACCACAAGAATGATACTCTACTACAACAAAACAACGGCCCAGTCATGGAGCGACTGGAGACACAGATGGAGAGCTGGATAAAGCTTCCTGTATCGCTTGTGGGCAGGTATGCTATTATTAGGATGGTAATCCTCTCCTGTTTTTTTTTTTTATACCTCTTCATGAATATTCCTATTCCACTTCCTTAGACCTTCTTTTCCACGCTCTGCAGCGCCCTGATTAAACTAATTTTGGCTGGTAAGCAACCCCTCATCTGCGGGAACATATTAACAATGCCATTTGATGGGGGCGTGGCCAGCAACATGGCCGAGTAGCCGCGTTGATCGCGAGCTCCGCTGGCCCCGATCAAAATCCTGTAATAATCCTGTTCCTTTTCGCCGTAGCAATGAATTGCTGACGATCGCTGGGTGCCGGAGAGCAGTGGCGTGCCCGGAGAGCAGTGTTGCGGCGTCCTTGGCCCAATTTTGAGACCTTTTCGGCGCGGTGATCGGTGCGCGGTCTCCCCCAAGATGGCGACTACAGCGTAGCAGCCAAGACCTGCGACCGGAGCTGGGGTGCTCCTGCCTGGCGTGGCGGCAGGGGGAACTGACGATTCCACCGTCTGGTGCCGTGGACTGTATTACTCCCCGGCGGCGACGTTGATGATCTCTGAGTTCACTGGGGGGCTCCGACATTGAGACCGGGCGGCTGCGGCGGGTGGCGCGGGAGTTGGCTGCACAGATCGCCCCCCGCCCTACGTTGCTGAAGAGAGAGCTTCAGCGGCCGTCATTGTGCCCCCGCCTGTCTCCGAAAGCTTCACGGGAGACCCTGTGGTGAGGGGGCTGGCCCACGGACTCGCCGCCCTCTGCAGTCGCGGCCCTTGGTCTGGCTCTCGGCGGGTGGAGCGCTGGAGACCCGCTGCCCCTGCCTTCCCCCTGCTGAGGCCTGCGCCCCTTGACTTGCCCGACAGTGGCTCTTGCGGATGAGCGGGCAGTGCGGCGCTGTAATTCAGGAGGGCGCCCCCGTCCCCGCCTCTCAGCCACTCCATGCCAGGGCTGATGTCGTCGCTCTGAAGGAACTGCACGGAGGCGACTGAGGCACTACCCCTGGGTCCACCGTGAGGGACGCTACGCCACCGGAGGTCATCATTATCCTGCTTGAGGTGCCTGTTACATCGGTAGGTGCGCCAGCTTCCTACCCCGAGATACACGTCGCTGGGGGTGTAGTGGCCCTTCCTGCTCCTGTCCGCAGTGCTGCCCCATATCGGAGCTAGGGACAAGGCGGCTTCCTGCGGTGGGGCTTGGCCAGACCGCAGCTGCGCTACCTCTCCTATACCTGCCCCATTTTCTTGCAAGACGCTTACCACCACAGGAGAGGCTCAGTGGGTCGCACCCCATACGAGGGGTTGTGCCTCTTCATTCTGCTGCGTGATCTGGGCCCCGATATTTGGCTGTGCTTCACCCATCTCCTGCTGCTGCCTGCACAGGTGCTCCGAGAACCACCAATCCCTGCAATTGATCGTGCCTATGGGGGAGCGGTGGTGCCGAGTGAACTGAAACTGAGGGCCTGCGCGATTAAACTCTCACACACGGTGAATACCGGACGAAGTAAGCCAAGTGGTCCACTGATTGTGAGGACGTTGCCTAGGGAAGGTTTACCCAGCGCTCTGTGTGGTGACTCCCCCTAGATTGCGACCTACTCTAGTGCCAGGTCACCCAAGATGGCGAAAGATAAAGAACCTAAACCATCCCGGCAGGGGAAACTGGACTGCTATACTAAGGTGCTCCCTGCGGCGACGGGTGCAGAGGGAGGCCCTGCTCCTCTCCCGGACAATGCAACCATCTTACAAGCCATACATGCCTCTAGGGAGAGCTTGGAGGAGAAGATGGCGGAGATCCGCTCAGACGTGACGCTGCTTCGTCATGACCTTCGCAAAGTCTCTGAACGAGTGACCGAGGCGGAACACCGCATCTCAGAACTCGAGGACGTCTCTCATGCCTCGCGGAAAGATGTAACGGGTCTCTTGGCTTCCATGAAAGAGGTGACCTGGAGGGTGGATGACGCTGAAAATAGGGCCCGAAGAAATAACCAGAGATTTATTGGTTTTCCGGAAAAGGCGGAGAAGTCCAATCTGGGACAATTCCTTCTGAAGTTCCTGAAGGACACTCTGCCAGATGCACCATTCTCGACCTGCTTTGTCATAGAACGGGCGCATATAAAGCCTAACGTCCCTCCGCCGCCGGGGGCCCCTCCTCGACCCTTGATAGCTCGTTTCCTGAACTTTCAAGATAGAGATTTGATATTGCGCGAGCTGCGTAAGAAGGGTGAGATTCAATATGAGAACACTCGAGTGATGGTTTTCCCGGATTACTCACGCGATGTGCAGAAGCAGAGGCGGACCTTCGACCCGGTCAAGGCGAAACTCAGGGAGCTTGGACTTCAATATATGTTACTGTTCCCAGCTAAACTAAAAGTCATTTTCCAAGGCTCCATGTTATTTTTTCAAACTCCGGACGAGGCATGGTCTTGGATTGAGGAGCGGCCGCAGCTGCGGCGTGGGCCCCCCAGTGCATCGAGCCAACTTACAGAAAAACGAATGGGCCCAAGCCATGAACGACCCAAAGAAAAACGTCAAAGGCGAGTGTTGAGGATCCGAACCCAGCAGGGTGTACGCCGGGTAGGTCGTTGAGATCTAGAGACAATGGGGAACACCTGTCGGAATCCGAGGACGAGATGGTGCGGGTACGCCCGCCCCGAACCTTGACCAGATCAGATGACACTGGCCATACCGAACTGTCGAAGAGGGAGGATTCAGCGGACGCAGACAGCGAGCACCCGCTGCTGGAATGCATTCAAAGACTGGAAGCACCGGCGCCGGACCTACCTGAAGCCGGTGGGCAGCAACAACAACTACCTGACAATGGCGAAGAGGACTGAGATACGGGGCCAGGTGGCCGCCAACAGACAGTAAGACTACCCCAAGGCTTAGTGGGCATTGCAGGACTTAGGCACGTGCCGGGGAAGTATATTGTGCGTTTTTGTGTTACTATTGTGTAGTTAACTGATTGGGGGGGAAGGGAGGGCTACAGACCTCTTGGTGGATTACCTGTGCCGTCATGTTGACGAATTGGGGGGTGGTGTGGGTGCGGAAGAGTGTGGGGTGGGGGGTATCTTGGGTATTGTTTCACGATGTGAGTTGCGATTGTTGTTTGGGGATGGGGATTGTTTGGCTCAACCTGTTCGATTGCGTATTGGGGCTGGAACGAGTGGGGACAAGATGGGCAGACCTCTGGTGGTGCACCAGACAGGTGATGAATCGGGAGATATTTCACAATGGCAGAAGACAAATGTACAGTACTGACATGGAATGTCAATGGATTAGGCAATAAGGTCAAGAGGGGTCTGGTGACTCGCTACCTCAAGAGACTTAAACCGGACATCATATTTCTACAAGAAACACATCTGCTGGGCTCGAGCTGTTCCTTCCTGGGAAGGGGACAATATACTACTCTGGCACATGCGGGATTTACCAAAGGCTCACGTGGGGTGGCGATCCTCATTAAAAAGTCTCCTCCCTTTCATGTCACTCAACAGTGGGTGGATCCAGATGGGTTCATACGTGGCAGTACGGGGCATTTGGAAACGCAAGACGTTTTTGCTTATAAGTGCATATGCACCCACACGGCTACAACAACGTACACTAGATAGGTTAACAGAGCTCCTATTACACTCCGGCCCTGCCGTACATATAAAGGGGGGAGATTTTAACGATGTGAGTGATCCCTCCCTTGACCGTACACAAATGCGATCTGGGTCCCATGGGCCCACAATGTTGGCTCGATTTCTGGAGACCCTGGGACTGACTGACCTGTGGCGTAGGCACCATCCACATCTTCGAGCATATTCATATTTCTCGGGGGCCCACAGGGTATTCTCAAGGCTGGATTACCTTCTCGCCCCGGCAGGAGAGGTCAGGCAAGTGGCAACCATAGAATATCTAGCTAGAGGCATCTCTGATCATTCGCCTCTCTTAATGATGGTAGGTGGACGGGAAGATCACCAAATAGCGCAGTGGAGATTGAACCCATGGGCATTACAGGACAAGACAGTCGCCGAGGAGCTTAGGGTGGACTCCGAACTCTACTTTCGAGAGAACGAGGGCTCGGTACAAATCGGCAGTCACCTTGTGGGAGGCATACAAGACGGTGTTCCGCGATAGAGCACAAAATATAATTGCCCAAAAAAAGAAGCGAGAAACCCGGGAGATAGAGGTTTTAGAACACACACTATTAAGTTTAGAGGGAAGCGACCCCACTACATTGACTGAACATACCCTTCGCCAAATCGAAATAACCAAAAGAGACTACCTGGCGCTGGCAACTAACGAGGTGAGAGCTCAGCAATTGGCAACACAACATCGGCTCTATGAAACGGGGGATAGAGCGGGGAAGCTGCTTGCATGGCTAGGAAGGAAGGAACTAGAGACGAGATGGGTAAAGTCCATTACAGAACGAAATACCACACATACCACACCCGAAGCTATAGCAGGGGCCTTTGCATGATACTATGCTGAGTTGTACGCAGCCAAACCTCAGGCAGAGGAGGCGCAGATAAACCCATATTTAAATGCAATTGAGCTACCCTCACTTTCACAGGAGGAAAGAGACAGTTTAGAGGGGGATATTACGTTGGAAGAACTGACCGAGGCCATTGGTCAACAGAAAGCGGGCAAAACCCTGGGTCCTAATGGTCTTCCGGCTGAATTTTTAAAACTAAATAGCACACTGCTGGTACCACACTTGCTTAAGCTGTTCCAGGCGTCAAAGGACCAAGGGACTCTGCCGCGAGACCTCCGTACGGCCACCGTGGTGGTCATCCCTAAGGCGGGGAAATCCCCAGACGACTGTGGGTCTTATCGTCCCATATCCTTGCTTAATGTCGAGACGAAGATTCTGGCTACGGTACTCGCCATGCGTCTCCTGACAGTTATTATTCCCCTGATACATAGAGACCAGTCAGGCTTTATGCCGAAGCGTGCCACGCGTTTTAACTTACGCAGTCTAGCTAACTGGATGGACACGGTACAGAGTCGAGATAGCCCCCACCTGCTCCTTTCGCTTGACGCCGACATGATTCACTGGCCCTTCATGTGGTGCACCCTGGAAAAGTTGGGCTTTGGCCCGGTGTTCCGAGAGTGGTTGGCACTGTTATACAACGCCCCTGAGGCTAGAGTACGGGTCAATGGGGTTGTTTCTGCGAGTTGGAGGATCCAACGAGGTACTAGACAGGGGTGCCCTCTATCTCCCCTATTGTTTGCCCTCATTTTGGAACCACTGGCCTGTGTGGTTAGAACCCGCCAGGGACTAGGTGGCTTCGTAGACGAGTCCCAGATCTTGGAGGAGGAACGTATATCATTATATGCAGATGACATTTTACTCTTATGTTACGAACCCGGTAGAGACACTCCCCCAAATATTACAGATATTTGAAGAGTATGGCAGCCACGCTGGCTATAAGATTAACTGGAATAAATCCATCTTATATCCACTGAGCGGGGTGGTGGAGCCCCACACCTACCCGAGCTGTTTACGGCTCGCTACAGAAGGGTTTACCTACTTGGGACTCTACATCACCATCGACCCAATAGCTAGAATGGAACATAATATTAGACGAGTTCTTTTGAACTTTCAGGAGGATGTGAAGAGGTGGAGGAAACTCCCTCTGACCATCATGGGGAGGGCCGCTATGTACAAGATGATAATGCTCCCTCAACTTCTTTATATTTTACAAAATACCTACCACAAAATACCGTAAGCTATTTTCACCACCATTAGCAGTGAGCTGCGGCTACTTCTGTGGGATGGTGCCCACCCACGAATAGCGCTGCAAACGCTACAACGCAACCCATACAATGGGGGGTTAGCTCTGCCGGATATTAGAGCCTACTATAGAGCAGCTCATCTTATAGTCGTCAACGAATGGCACCATGCGCCGAGAGACCATCCTACCTATAGACTGGAAAGATTGCAATTTCGAAACCGCACTCACCTGCACTACATATACGGAGGAGCGGGTGGTGCGCGTCTTCTACTGGCTACCCAGCGAGTGCTGGCGGCCTGGAAGAGTGCCGAAAAGCAAATGAAATGGGATGGGAAGCCTACGCGGGAAACCCCATTGTGGGAGGGGACTAGATTGCCCGAGATTGGAAAACTGAGGGGCTTTAAACAGTGGGACCTAATAGGCATTTCCAAGATAGGAGACCTATTGGAGGGGGGCTCCCTAGCTCCGTTCGCCTCGCTTCAGGCTATATATCAACTTCGTGATTCCCAAGCGTATGCCTACCTCAGACTTAAACACGCTTGGCACGCTGAGGGGCTGGACACGGAGACGCTGTCAGAATATGCCCCATTAGAGGGTAGGCTTCTGCAGGAGGAGATTCCGATCCAAGCCATATCCTTGACCTATAAGACGCAAATCAATAATATGCCCGACAACCTAGGTCCTCTTCGGGCCAAGTGGGAACTTACCACCGGCCCACTAGATGATATTGACTGGGAAGCAGCCCTCATGCACCCGCGTGAAGTAGCAATTAGATTGAGGCTGCGGCTCATACAATATAAGATCCTACACAGAACCTACTTTGACAGGGCACGCTTGCACTCTATGGGGAGGGCGGATAACCCAGACTGTCTTAGATGCCACAGGGAACGAGGTACATACATACACACCATTTGGGAATGCAGACGAATTCAAACCTATTGGTGCAGGATAGTAAATGAACTGAATGATATACTTGGAGCCCAGCTTGGGCTGGACCCAAAGTTTCTCGTATTAGGCATCCCCACGGATGTTGATCTGCCGCGACACAAGCTCATGTTGGCTAATCTAGGGCTGGTGGTGGCCAAGAGAGACACTGCTAAATGTTGGGGGGCTTCACGAATTCCTACGTTCACAGAGTGGAGGTCAGGTATGGATCTCTACATGGTCGCAGAGAAGGTGACCTATAAGGCAAGAGGGTGCCCGCGGAAATTCCGGAAAATCTGGACGCCATGGATAGAGTATTATGGTTTAGACCTAGACATGGAGGAGGAAGGAATGGGCCTATCGCAAGGCAGGTCAGGGATTGGACCTTGATGATTGTGATATATAGCCCACTGTTGACAAATGTTTCTGTGCTAGAAAGGAACCCATTTATATGCATATATATAATGTTGACCTTTGATCATGTGCTTTCTGTCGGTGCAACGGCTACAACATCCTCTGCCCACCATTACAACTTGCTGCCCATTATTCAACCCACATTGTATACTAATGATTTTTTTGATTGTATGTTTCATTTGTTGAAAATCAATAAAAACATTTTACAAAAAAAAAAAAATGCCATTTGATAAGGATGGAATGGAGGTGTCAGATTTGGAACTTTATCATCTGGAAGTACAATGCCACTATTTACGACACTGGTGCCATCCTGATGCTGGACTTCAGTTTTTATATCCTGAACACGACAAAGCGGGGGATACACCACTCAAAACACTGCTTCCAGTTGGCTTGCCTGGGCATCCACACAATAAAAAAACTATTGCAACGACATGTTGGGCCTGGCAGAAACTTAGCCACCAGCTAGATTAGTCTAAACTCTATTCACCACCTTTTCAGACAACTTTGTTGCTGCCACCCACTATGGACAAATTAGTGCAGCACAGCCAGACACAATGGGCGGAGGTGAAAGTGAGAGATCTGTAGCCCCAACACAAGTTTGTGACATTGGGACAGCTCAAGCATGGCAACGCTCCCTGTCCCCTAGAACAGTTCTTATATTTGAGGCTCCAACATGCAGCTCAGGCCGCCTCCCTGGATTTCCACACAAACCTAAAGACTTCTCTCCTTTGACCCAGATTATATGTGCAGTGGAGTCTGCTGGGTTGATGTCAAGACTGTATAGGGCATGCTCTCTACACCCACTGATATCTGGGAATGCATGGTTCAGAGTTATAGGCACAGAAATCACTGCATCTCAATGGACATACTGTTGTATGCAAATCCAACTGGTTTCAATGAATCATAAACGTGTTAATTTCAAGTTTTTACACCAGCTCTACTCCACACCTGCTCAACGAGCAAGAATAGACTCATCCTGAGCACACAGATGCACTAGATGCTTTCAAGAACAAGCAGATTTCATACACCTGGTCTGAAAATGCCCTGACATACAGTCCTTTTGTGGACAGGTGGCTGACATACTTGGCGAGTTGACTGAGGTACAGTTCGATCTCACTCTGCTCATAGCCCTCTCAGCTTTATAAAATCATTACCGAAAGGGGTGCACATGTACGCATCGACTGCTCTATTACTAGTAAAAAGAGGCTTTGCGCTGTGCTGGGGAAGTGCCAATGCCCCACGCGCACAGGATTGGATACAAGATCTTACACACTGTAATACTCAAAGCCTGATCTATGCCAGCTGGCAACCCAAGACTTCTAAACCAAAGGATATCTGGGGACCTCAGACGGCATATTTAGCCCAGACTGCAGACCATGCCACACTCTCAGACACACAGAACTCTGAAACCATCGTCTCTTCAGCGGGTTACGGAGCAAAGCAGTTCTCTGGCTTAAGGATGCATACTGCAAAGCCCCACTCGAGACCAGAGGCCACTCTTCATTATGCCAAGACACTAAACTCTAAAAATCATACTTTGCCTCTGTTTTGTTTACCCCCTGTAACATATGTTCCCCATACGTCACGGGACTCTACAAGCTGGGCATATGTACCCAGGTTGCTGGAATGAAGTTTGATGTATTGTTTGATGCCTGCCACATATCACAATGTATTAATGTATAGTGCTTGTTTATATCAATAAAAGATTCATATAAAGCAAATGTGACGGAAAAAGTCATTCTAAGGATTAGAAATTTCTGCCATATGTTGCATCAGCTGATTTACATCAGAAAAAAGTGGTATGTTCAAAGTTCTTTGCCATCATGTGATTTGGCCATAGGCCTGAGTTACATCCGAAAGTTTAAGTGGTACAGTCTAGCATGTGTTCTTCGGTCTACCTCTACAGACTACTTTGAGTACTCCTCTAAAGAAGAAAGTGAGACTAGGAGATGTTCATTCTGTTATCTAACAGCCAAGGCATGAAACCATCCAGCAGCCAAGGCATAGAACCATTGACGCCCCTCCTACGCAAGATTTCTTCTCATTCTATTTTTAGAAAACAATTAATCCTTCAACTATATATGCTCTAAATCTGGCTGATGTTTTCCGCAAGTTGTCACCAACCTTTTCTGATCTTAGCACCAGAAAAACATGATCAGGTAGAAGTGCACTTTAGAAATAGTAAAACAATGGTCTAAAATCAGAATTCTTAGTGAGAAAAAATAAATACCTAAAATGCAATTCTATTCTCAGAACTACCTACTCAGACTGTGGTAAAACAAAACAACAACAAAAAGAAACCCATAGGACATAGTTGAAATAGGACAAATCAGTGTAATGTTGGGAGACCTCATGATTGTGCCACAAGGATCGCATGGGATGCCACATTTCTTTCGATGCAGTTAGTGTTTGTTGGAGCTAATATGCGCTAACCCATGTAGCATGGGAGACAGGTAGTCAGCATTGTGCTTCAAGCTGAGATTTCTAGGCAGTTTATTTGAGAGAAAAATAAAGCAGCAGCCCAAAGGATTTTTAGGAGCAAGCTCTTAGAAACAAAATAACTTATGATTTTAAGTACTACTAAAACATGTTCATTCCATTGATGATTTACAATTTGATGTTATCTGGCAAATATTTAAAAAGGTAAGTATATGCATGGACAATAAAATGATATTCATCCTTAAGAACATGTATAGAAATCTCAGGAGATAAGCTACAAATTAAGCATCCACTAAATTGTGGTACGCAGGATCAGTCATACCACTGTTAATGCCTCAAGAACAAGTTAGGAGCAACACAATTTGACATAATAAGAAACTAACAAGTGTTAGATAAACTGCAACAAACAATAAATTCAGCCTGGCCAATAGTACAAACTCATGACTCAGCTAACGGATCACCCCAAGAAGGAAGATAAAAAAAAGTTTCAATTATTATCATACCACAAACATCTTTTAAAACAGACCTTTACCTGAGATGCTCATATTTCCAAACACCTTCGTCCTGGCCTTCTGAGGGTTCAAGAATTTTATCAATGTTAGCACAGTCCGCTCTTATGTTTTGCTGTATATACTGCAATAGTAAATTTTCACCAATGTGAGGTGGTGCTTTCTATGTCCAAGGAGTTATGTAGCACAGTGAGTTTATCTTAGTCCAGGAAGTGGGCCGAACTAATAAGATGCAGCATGCTCCATATTTCACGCCAATACAGGACCAATTGCAGGCATGTCCACAATATATGGTATAGGTCACATCCCTCCCCAGCACACATCCAGCAAGTATCAATCTAGCCTTGCCTAATTTATATGGAGATCTGTACCAGTTGTTGAGGATCTTGGAGTAGGAGTACTTCAGCCAGGCTTCTCACAAGGTGCGTTCGTGCTTAGACATAAGTTCTGACCAGTTTTCATCTGAATAGACTAGCGCTAACTGCTCCTGCCAATAGTCTTTAAGCTCCAGCTGCGTAACTTTCGAGTATGAGTTGTCATTGAGAATCTGGTACAAGTTGGAAACAGCTCCCCTGGGGGTTCCCCACTTTTGTACATAGCCCAGATATGGGGATTCGGGGAAGAGATATGGGTGCTTGCCCAATTTGCCCCTGCAACAATGTAGTAATTGCCAGTATTGCCAAAGTTGTGAGTGGGGTAATATAAAATCGTCTCCAAGTGTCTCAAAGTACTGAAAGGTATTACCAGTAAGGATGGGGCGCGGACGCCTTCCTCAAGATAATGAATGACCTTTGTTGAAGAGATACATGTCATGGATGAGGGAGGTTTCTGCACCCTGCCTCAGGACAGGACAGGATGGGGGTGGGCAAGACGGCTTTGTCTGTGGCTTCGATCTCATGGTACTTGGTACTTTGTCTATCTGATAGAGATATCTAGCTAAAGATTCCTTATCTTTAAATTTCCCAGGCGTCAAACTGAATCCAGAAGATTTTTCTTCAAGCAATACCCCTGCCTGCTGGAAGGTGGTGTCAGTCGGCTCCGCTTGACATCGTCCGTGCCGGAAGTGACGTCCGCATCACCTATATAGGCACCACCTCAGCGTGCTGACTTCAGTTCTTTTCTTTCCGCGCCAGTCAAGCGCTGATCCATGAAGAGAGCTACCCTCTGTCACTTTTTGACATGATTTTTCGACCTTTTGTCAACCCCTTTTTTGGTGTGTAGGATGACCTCTAGAAAGAGTTTGGGGTTCAGGCTGTGCGGTGCCTGTCATTGCATCATGTTGATGACTGATCCCCATTTAGTCTGCCTGTGGTGTCTAGAGTGTGACTACGACTCCAAGTCGTGCTTCGAATGCCGGGCTATGGCACTGAAGGCTTTGAGGGAACGGTGCCTGAAGCTGCTCGTGGCCCGTACCGCTCCAAGAGTGCCAAGATATTTGGGGCATTCAGGTAAGAGGCACAAAAAACATAGGAACTCGAAGCGTGCTTCGACTTTTCCCCGTCCATCGACTGAGGCTGCATTCAATGCCTCGTTCTCTGGAACGTGTGCCTGGGCTGACTCCGCGCTCCCCCTCTTTTCCAGGAGCCGGCGTGACCCCCACTCAAATTAAGGAATTGTATGAGGCCATGCCCCTCATTTTTGAGCGGCCTGACCCCTCCGGTGTGCCATTGGGCCCCCCTGGGTCAGGGAGGGCCCATCGGGTTTCGCATCGGCGGCTCCGGCCCCGGAGCTGATGGCCCCCCATGGATCCGGAGATGGATCCAGACCAGCACTGGTCATAGCACTGCAATCTTCCCTGGAGCCAGTATCGGAGCCGCCAGCGCCCACCAGCGGTACCAGCCCTATTCTGATTCCCGACAACACGGATCCGTGTCGACCGATGCCGATTGCGGCGCCGACAGGACCAACAGGTCCTAGGTCGTATCCTGACCCTTATTCTGGAGGTCTAGGATTGGGAAAAGAATGGGAGGGGTCACCGGACCCTTTAGAAGACCAGCCTCATGAACAGGATATGGACTGGTATGAGGAACCTGGATACCTCTCCAGATACTGGCATGCTTTCTCCCCCCACCGTGGCTATGGAGGAGGAAGCATCTTACGCAATAGTGGTGCATAGGGTGGTTGAGGTCCTTGACCTCCTGTTACTCTCAGTGGCGGTCAAGACCAACATCTTGATGGAGGTGCTAGAGCCACCCGACTAGATCCCAGTGCAGGAATGAGGGAAAGGCCCACAATCGAAAAGAGTGCCAGAGCTGTATGGGGTGATTCTGCAGTTGATCAGCACTGTGGTTGCAATAGGACACTTGTGAGGGACTAATGTGAAACTGAGCCAACACCAGTTACCTGACCTGAGATCCACCACAGCTCTGATTTGTTAGCGTGTTTCAGGGCTCTCTCTTTCCACCTCATGTATTGTCGACCAGCAAGGGTGCTGCTGGACGTGACAAGGAATAATGAAACTGATTGGAGAACTGGAGAGCAGGACCCAGCTTCTTGGGAAGGGGAATGAGCATGAGCTCTCTTGTTCTGGTAAATACCAGTGAAAGTAACAATGGTCAGAAATAAAGGAGCCCAAATGCAGCCGCAGAACAAATTGAAAAAATATGCCTTTCGAAAGGAGATACTAACAACGGCCCCCTACACAATACCTGCATCATTAAGGTGGCACAATACCATCTGATAAACTTCTTGAGCCATCAATGGTCGACGACCTGGTGCTATTCAGGAATCAAGATCTGCACTTGAAAACAAAATTGACACGTTTGCAAGAGATGTGAATCTCATAAGATCAGAGCTTAAAGGTCACAGAAGGATTTGGAGAAGGCTGATAAAGATAGTCTTGCATTCAAAACCATCAAAATGCTGTGAAATGCAACTTAAAAAACGACACTACTACTACAGGTAAGATTAGAAGAGGCAGTAGGTGTCTCCAGGTTTAGCAACGTTATGTTATGTTAGGAAGTATTTATAGAGCGCATCTGTATAGTCGATTGAGTTGCGGGCATAGTGTAACAGCCAATGAGAAACAGGATTGAAGAGTTAGATCAGAGCTCTGCATAGACCATCTGATGAAGTGAAGATCCAGGTTTTTAAGGACTTCCTACAGAGGGTTTCTAACTGAATGAAGCGGAGGTTACTAGGGAGTTGGTTCCACGCCTTTGTGCCTAACACTACAATGGATTTACCTCCTTTGGAAATACATTTTAAAGTTGGGGGTTTTAGTAGATTTGAGTTGGAAGATCTAAGCGTGCGGCAAGGTACATAGTGGGTAAACCTAGATCGAAGATACTGGGGGCCGGAGGAATGAAATCTTCTGAAAGTAATTATTAAAAGTTTGAATAGTATTCTTTTGTGGACAGGTAGCTAGTGCCGTGTTTTAAGGGCAGCTGATGCGGAGGATTTCCTGGGCCATTTGAGTACTAATCTTGCTGCAGCATGTTGAACCATCTGAAGTTTATGAAGGACTGATTTATTGGTTCCTGCATAAAGGCTGTTGCAATAGTCAAGTCTAGAAGTAATCAAAGCTGTTGCAACCGTCTGCCTTGTCGAAATGGGAAGTAGGTCAAAAAACTTTTTTAGTGATTTGATTAAGTGAAAGCAGGTGCCAGCTGCAGATAGCGCTTGTTGATGGAAAGACAGAGCAGAATCAAATCTGACCCCCAGGTTTCTGGCGGCAGTTACGATGTTAGGGGGAGAAGGGGTGTCAGCCGGCCACCATCGGCTGGGGCAGAAATTATTACCCTTCCCTAACGACATGATTTCTGTTTTTTCAGTGTTGCATCTCAAGTGGCTGGTCTTAATCCAGTGAAAAACAGCTGTGAGGCATTCGCTGTGCACTTGGCAAAGGAGTGTAACTTCGCTCCATTAACTTTATTATTCAAGAGGTTTTCCTCAGCCAGTGTAGAGTTTTTGTCTAAGACCAATACCAACTGAGTGTCGTCCGCATATGATATGGTGTCAATGTTGAAGGAGACCATATGGTCTCAATGTTGAAGGAGACCGTATGCATAGTAGGAGTACCGGAGAGGAACGAGGGTCCAGCAGTAAAATGTGTTTGTTGGGTTGCCAAATAACAGACATCCTGAAGCCCATGAGATGATCTAATTTCTTCATTATAGAAAGAGCACCTATAGCACCTGTCCCTCTGCCACCCCATGGTGCGTGGTACAGGGTAGTCATCGCACAATTCATAAACTATAGCTACAGGCACATTTCTAAAGGGGGAAGGGTCTAGGTCCCCTTGCTGGTAGATGGTGCAAATGTTCTGCTTCTTTCTAAATTCTCACAGGTTGTACAGTGTCATAGAAAACATATAGAGGCAGTAAAGAGGAAGCTGAGAATGAGAAACATAAAAAATATGATGCTGTTCCCGGCACGTTTGAGAGTATTTTCTGACAACAAAGCCTGACACTTCATCTCACTGAACAACATGTGGGACTTGTTGGAAGCTCAAGGAACGGGAAGCCGGGCAGACCGTAATGCCACAGGTGCGTGCCAAAGACAATAAGCGATGTGAATGAAAGTAAGGATTAAACAACAAGGACCTATAGCAGAGACGATGAACCTGAATGCTACGCTACAAATTTAACCTGACTCGGCAGTAGCAGAAAGGAGTGCTAGTCTGAAAACTTGAAAGAATGCATGAACACTAACTCATTAAGAACTGAAAATCAAATGTGGTAAAGAAGAGGAGCAAACGCAGTTGTGAAAGGAGATAGAATACCTCCGCTATATACAAAGTAGAAACCGATAAGGGAGTGGCCCTTATTGTGTGGCTGGAGGTGGGACCATTTAATATTTAAACAGAATTTACATATGCCTCCAGTTGACCATAAATTCACAAAATCATTTAGTATATATTATCAACTTCCTGCTGGTGTCTGGCTAATTTCTGTTAGAAAATTATTAACTTTTTATTACCTCAAGATTGCGGCTGCATTGTCTCCTTGCTGGGGCACAGCTACTGGCCAGACGCATTTCGGCCCACCTGCAAAGTAGGTGATCATGGGGTGCCTCAGCTGTCACTGTGTGGAGGGTTCGGTGGTCAATGACTGAATTTAATTGTTTGCGAGGACGCTTTGGGGCAGGCTGCACTTAGCTGGGGGACCAGCGTGGAGTTGATCTACACTGCTGTGGGCTCTGCCTTTTTAGCAACACAAACTTGGATTGCTTCTGACTGGGCAATTGTGTTTGTGGGAGCACTTGCATGGAGCCGGCCTGAATTTGTAGGCAGCACACAGTGCCAGGGGTGCTGATATGAGGGGACACAGAATGGTGAAACCCAGACCAGATTGGGCCTCAATTTGCGGATCCCAACGGAGGCATTGCAGTCTGACTCAAGTGATGACAGTCTTACGCTCTGAAAAGTTGAGTCTGCACTAGAGGGGCACTCAGGGCAATTTGAAAAGATTGTCAGGGCTATTTCTGACATAAAGGCAAATCTGGGAGCAAAAAACAATGAGGTAAAAATTAATATGGGCCTCCTTCAGTCGGATTAAAAAAATATTAGTTGACAGACTAATGGAAAACAAGTGTACGCTGTCCTCCTGGAGGCCCTTGGTTTGGGAGTTGCAGTCTTAGGTAAAGTTGTTCACTGAGACAGTGACACACCTGCAGGAGAGAGCTGAGGATGCTGAAAGCTGATCCAGAAGGAATAACATCCGCGTCACAGGGGTTCCAGACAAAGTAGAGGGACAAACTGATGGACAAATTGTGGAAACATGGTTACTGGACAATGTCTTTGAGGGTGTCTCCCCACCCTCTTCTGTGATAGAATGGGCACATTGTGTCCCACAGTGCCTTACTGTTCCTGGAGCTCAACCTCTGCCACTGGTGGTAGACTTCTCAATCATAGGGAAAGGGACCTTATCTTACAGATGGCTCATCAACATGACTGTGGACAGTGGAAGAAAGCAAAGTGTATTTGTTCCAGAATGCAGAAACTGAGTTCTTTTTTTTAGATCAACGCAAAACTGCAGCAGATGGACATGAGATGTGGTCTGCAGTTTCCCGCAAGGAACTGGGTGACTAAAGACAACACAGCTCATTTCTTTGAGACTCCCTCGGATGTCTGGAACTGGCTGTAGCTCAATGTAGTTCAATGGAATCTCCCCCACCGATAGAGAGGAGTGGCGAAAATCAGGTAAGCGATTGGCTCATCCAAGGGCGTGGAGAAGTAGTTATCGGTAGGCCAACCAAGCAACAGGATAAGGAAGGGCATGCCTGGGTGGTGGCTGATGTGGAACAAATAGTCAGTCCCAGGAAAAAGGATCAGATGCGAATCCCCTGTTGACAAGGGGGGGCACAAGCTTGGATACCAAAGACATGTTGAAGTGACAGCCCTATGTTACACCTACGATAGCTGAATATATAGTGGAACTGTGAAAGGCTCTCCACGGCCAGAGGCTTGTAATTGATAGAGTATCTATACTGAGGTTGGGTGTGTGGAGAGGAAGGCTGTGTAGGGGTTGGGGGGATCCTGTGTGTGTTCGGGGGGACGGATCCTGGGTGCATCCGGAGCATTACAGTTAAGTGCCTCCTGTAGCCCTCCTTCTCCAGGCACGTCAGTGTGGTTTTGGTCCAACAGTGATGTGAATATCTATTTTGTTAACCTCTTTGATATTGTATTTTACTATGCATATTTTTGGTTGCAAGAACAGGAGAGAGTTTGTTACACAGATGTCTGTCCACCCCAGAGTGAAGGGGTTTGGGGCCAATGTTGGGATTTGTATAAAGGTGTACATGTCCTTGCTTCATCGATCTATAATGTATATAGATGTATAACTTTAAATGTGAGTGGCATGGCTGTAATGTTGACAAGATACTTGATTTATTTCTGCTTGAAGCAATGGGTGGGACATGTAGTGTGTCTCCAGGTGACCCATCTTTTGCTTGCAGACTTGGATGCACTGTGCAGTAAGTGTGGAGGTTGTACAGCCGGTACTATTTACTCTTCAGTACCTAGACATATACTGGTGTGCATGGCCCGGGGGTTTGCTTTGACAATATAACAGATACATATAGACCCAGATGGTCCATACACTGATACATGGAAAACTAAAGGGGGTTCTATTAAATATACATAGCTTATATGCCCATAATGTAGGACATACCCAGTTCCTGGCGTCCCTGACCCCTCTGTTGGTTCGGTATCATGAATAGAGGCATTTGGAAGGTGATTTTATTATGGTATTAAATTGTGATTTGGATAAATCTCTTCCTGCACTTTGGGGCGCGCATAGTGAACCAGTATCACAAAAACTTTCCTCCTGGGTACGCAGTTGCAGCTGATTGACATCTGAAGGGTAATGTATCCGAGGGTATGTGAATACTCCTATTATTTGCCACTACTCGTTCTTTATACAAGATTGGATATGCTACTGAGAATGGGGAGGATTGAGATGTTGTTTATGGGGATTGAGCATCTGACCCAATCTGTATCTGATCATAGCCCTGTGACAGTATCCTTGAGATGGGAAGATGATGTCTTGATGGTGCACTCTGGAACTTACCACCAGAAGTGCTACATGATTCAGCTTTCCTTTAACGATAGCTCAACAAATAAATCTGTATTTTGCAACCAATGAAGGGTCTACCTTGAGTGCCGCCATCGAAAGGGACACACTTAATGTTGTGCTGAGGATTGTTTGCATTAAAACACTATGTGAGGTCAGTGTAAACTTGAACAGGAAAATATGTGGCTTGTAGTTGAAGATACATGATCTGGAGTGTCGGGTGGTCACTGACCAAAACTGTGTAGGGGATTTAACTGAAGCATGACTGAAGTATACAAATTTAGTCGACAGACTGAGAAGAGTGGACTATTCAGCATATAGATGCCATCATGAGGGCGGCAGGCCCGGAAGGATGTTGGCATCGCTGATGAGATGTGGCATACTTTCAGACGTGGGCGAGATTCTGTGGTCCCAATCTGAAATAAATTCACATGCTGCACTCCCGGCCTTCCCCAATGTATCTAACCGGAGTGTCGGAGTATTTAGATTCAATTCCATTGCAGAAACTGTCATAAAAGCAAGCAGTAGTGCTCGGATCAGTTGCTCTACTGCGGAAATAGGAAAGGCTATACACCAGTTGAAGACAGGTAAAACACCTAGCAAGATGGACTTGCCTCTAAATTCTGTTCTACATTTCAGGCAGAATTGATACTTAAGTTAAATGCTAAAAATATATACAGAAGCATTCAACACAAGGTCATTGCCGTTATTGACAAGGGAGTCCTTGATGGGGGTGCTATAGAAGCCGGACAGGGATCCTCTGGACGTGAAGCTCTATAGGTCAATCTCGCTGTGGAGTGTTGAAAACAAGATCCTGGGGAAAATATTGGAGAGCAGATTGTTGCGCATGGTAGGGACATTAGTATACTCAGATCAACATGGGTTAATTCCCTGGATGAAATACTTAAATCTATATCGCCTTTTTTGCGTAATGGATTTCCCACCAGGGACTGATTCACAGTCTGTGGTGGCCTCACTTGATACAGAAAGGCCATTCAGTACTGTCCTGTGGCCCTATCAGTTTGCAATTTTAGAGTGAATGGGCTTGGAAGAAGGTATCCTGAGATGGATCCGTCTAGCGTACACGTTACCACTAATGCTGGTCCCTGTGGGCCGGATTGTCACATAGTAATGCCTTATCTATACTAGGCAGGAATGCTGGCTTTCTCCGGTGTAATTCTCACTGGCAATGTAGTCTTGGGCTGTGTTGTTTGGCACTAACAGGTGGGGGTCTGTTAGACCTGTCAGCCTTAGGATGGTCTTCCCCTAAATGTCTTCCTCCCCTCCTTCAGTTTGCTGAGCCTTTTTTTGGCCTTAGGACCCTGTGTACTTTACCACTGCTAACCAGTGCTAAAGTGCTTGTGCTTACTCCCTAAAACCTGATTATATTGGCTTATTCCCAATTGGCATATTTCATGTACTTGTAAGGCCCTTGTAGAGTGGTCTACCATATACACAGGTCCTGTAAATTAAATGCTACCAGTGGGCCTGCAGCACTTATTGTGCCACCCACTTAAGTAGCACCTTAAAATGTCTCAGGCGTGCTAGTGCAGCCTGAGTACAATTTTAGTATTAAATCTTTTTATTGGAAAGTTTCAACACTTTTGACAACAAAAGACATGCAGATGTGGCCATCAAGTCCTTTAGTGGAGCTAAGTTCAGGCTTCAAAAGAACAGACTGATCCTATCAGCAATAGAACAGGCACATGTCTCTGCTAAAAAAAGGAAAGCATTGTGTATGCTGCACAAAATTACATATAACAGAACTCCAAAAAAAAAAAAAAACCCGAACCTCCCCCTACCCCTCCCACCCCCCACCCGTGTTCCAAGTCCACCACCTCTATTGTCTAGGCCTCTCAAGCGTTCTAACCCTGCGATGTCTGCCCCGTGTCAGAAAGACGCAGTAAGCGGAGGTACAGAGGGCAGGTGACCTCCCGAAATTCAGAGGCCAGCAAGGACAGGAAGGGCTGCCACAACTCGATATATTGAGATCCCTCCCCTGCCATGGTCAACGTAAGCTTTTCCATACCCAGTACCTGCCACAGACGGTGGAGCCAGCCATTGAATGTCGGGACTTGAGCTGTCCGCCAGTGTGTAAGTATATTTTGCATAGCTGAGCCCAGTGCTATTGCTATCAGGCGTCCTCTGCGAGAATGCAAAGGGTAGGTCAGGGGGTTCGGAAGGCCCAGGAGGACGTATGCGGGAAACCGTGGGATCTCTGTGTCGAAGTGCACATCTACTTCGTCTATTATCTGTTTCCAATAGGCCTGGAGGTGAACGCAGTCCCAGAGGAGATGCACCAAGGTGCCCACCTGATCACAGCCCCTCCAGCACGTTGCGTCTCTAGTGTGGTCCATGGCATGGATACGTTCAGGGGTATAGTACCAGTAGGTTACAATCTTAGTGAGAGTGTCCGTGAGTCCCGTATGATATGCGGAGTGTCTCGCTCTATAATATATGCCCTCCCATTCCTTATGGCTGAGTGACCTGCCCAGTTTCCTCTCCCACCGCGCCCTCCCCGAGCTGTAAGTATGAGCGAATCTGACCTGTAGCATCTTGTATAAGTCGGATATCAGTTTTTTGTCCGTCTTGCGTGTAATAAGCCAGTGTTCATATGGAAGGAGGTGTCTGTCCGCCACAGGACGGACCTGATCACTGAGCGCCCAATGTCGTACTTGTAAATATCGTAGCCTCTCCGACTCTGGCATGTCATATTCGTGCTTAAATTGGAAGAAAGGGATAACCCCTTCAGCAGCATACATGTGACAGAGGTTTCGACACCCAGAGGGTCGCCACCTCGCGAAAGCTAACGTATTCATACCCGGAGTGAACTCTGGGTTGTCCACCAGTGGAGTAAGGGGGGACGGGAAGGTAGTAAGTTCGTGTTTAATATTGGTTTGATCCCAGATCTCCATGGGGACCCTTGTGATATGTGAGGCGTATAAGTTAGGGGGTCTATGCTGTTTGCGAAGAAACGGGATGTCCTGCAAAGGTCTGCCGGCCACTGCCTGGTCCTGGAATAACCAGTGTTTCTCTGACTCCCATCGGCTCCACTCCACCAAAAGACGTAATTGGGCGGGCTGGAAGTAAAGCTGCAAATCCGAAAGTCCGAGTCCTCCCCACTCCGGGAGAAGGGTCACCAGTCTCTGTTTGAGACGCGGTTTCCGGCCGTTCCATATGAACTGAGCCAGCTCCGATTGTGTTTGCCGAATCCAGCCAGCGGGAGGTCTAAGAGGAATAGTACGAAATAGATATAGAATCTGTGGCAGGATTGTCATCTTGACTGCGGCAATTTTGCCTAACCACGACAAAGGGTAGTGTTTCCAATGCCCCAGTTCCCGCCGGATCTTTTGCCGCAGTATAGTATAGTTAGTGAGAGCCGTGTCCGTGAGAGAAGGCGCTATCTGAATCCCTAAATACGGAATCGTTTCCGCCGCCCACTGAATAGGGAGCAGACTCTGCAAATGGTCCCTGGTAGATTTCTCCAAAGACAAGTCCAGGGCCATTGACTTGTCCATATTCACTTTGAACCCGGCAGATCGTGCGAAAAATCTAGGTCTTCTAAGCATGCAGGCAGCGCCTCTCGTGGGTTAGATAATGAAATCAAAACGTCGTCTGCGTAAAGGCTAATTGTATGGGCGTCCCCGCCGAATTTGATCCCTGTAATCAATGGGTTGAGTCTCAACCTTTGCGCCAATGGCTCCATATAGAGAGCGAAAAGGAGGGGTGACAAAGGGCACCCCTGCCTGGTGCCCTCTCAATTGTGAACCGGGAGACGTAAATCCGTTGACGCGAACCATGGCCCTCGGAAATTTATAGCAATTCAACACGTATGTGCGGAATTTAATGCCCATCCCCATTCTTTCCAGGACCAGTTCCAGGTAGGGCCAGTGGACCCTATCGAACGCCTTTTCGGCGTCGATAGCCAGCATCATATATTCTCCCTGTGTGCGTGTGGCTTTTTTAATAAGATGCAGCGCGCGTTTAGTATTATCCGACGTTTGGCGTCCCGGGATGAAGCCTGCTTGATCCGGGTCAACTAACCCAGTCATATGGGGTGCGAGGCGGGAAGCCAAAATCCCAGTATATAATTTAAGATCCACATTAAGAAGGGAGATAGGGCGGTATGCCCCACACTGAGATTTATCTTTCCCTGGTTTGGGAATTACTGCGATAGAGGCCTCCAGAAGATCCCCTGGTATCGCCCCGGGCTCCGAGAAGGAATCAAAAAGGCGAGTAAGGAGCGGGACTAGTTGTGCACAGAATGTCTTATAGAAGACCGCGGAAAAGCCATCTGGCCCAGGTGTCTTCGCCAGCTTAAGATGCGAGATGGCGGAAATAACTTCTTCCGGTCGGATGCCTCTGTCGAGACCTTCGGCCTGGTCTTTAGTTAGCGCCGGTAGCCGGACTGAATCAAGGAAGGCCTCCCCAGCCGAGTGCTCTAGTGGAGAGCTAGCATACAGGTCAGCATAAAAAGCACAAAATGCGCCTGCAATATCTGCGTCTTCCGTGACTCGCTTACCGTCCTTTCGGAGAATCTCTCGTACTTTGTGCAGCTGTCTAGTTTCGCGCAACTTATGTGCTAGCAGGCGCCCGCATCTATCCCCCCCGGTATAATAAGCATGTCTGATCCGCAAGGCTGCGAATTCTGCCCTATCCTGATCAATGGCCGCGAGTTGTTGGCGTACCGCCTTTAGTTGTCTCCATACTCGAGGGGCTCCGGTACGCTGGTGCATCTGCTCCAGTTCCCTAATCTGTTGGGTGAGTTCTTCCCGCTTGCGCTCAATATTGTCTGCGACTGAGATAGCAATTAGCTCTCCCACTGTGTAGCGAGAGTGGTGTCAGTGTTACTGTTGTGTGAGATATAATCAGTGATGACCTGCTGTACCCGTGTGACCACGTCTTCGCGATGTAATAATGTCTCCCTAAGGCGCCACGTCCTACTAGGGTGCTGAAGTGGTGGGAGTGAAAAAACCACGGTCACTGGAGCGTGGTCAGAGAGAGAGGTGACTCCTATTTCCACCTCCGTCGTCAGGGCGTGTATGGGGGCAGACGCCAGTAGGTAATCTAATCGCGCATACGTTTTGTGTGCATTGGAATAGAAAGAGTATTCGCGTTCCTGGGGTGGAAGCTACGCCACAAGTCACTAAATCCCAAGTCATGTAGACGGGTCAGTCCCTCAGTGGAGAGGGTGCCTGCTTGGTGCGTGCGTTGACATGATCTGTCTAAGGTGTTATCAAGGACCAGGTTCAGATCTCCCCCCAAAAGGATATGACTATCTGGTGTGGCAGAGGTCTCCGTAAGAGCCGAGTGAAGGAATCGCTCTTGGCCATCATTGGGGGCATACACTGATCCAATTGTAAACTTCAAGTCACCTACGGCAAATCTAACGGTCAGCAGCCTGCCTTTTATCTCCGCTTCTTTGTGTAAAACCTTACCCCTGAACCGCTGAGCCACCAGAATAGCAACCCCGCCGTTTTGGTATTGCCTGAAGAAAAGAACTGAAGTGGGAACTTCCGGGACCGGAGTCGGTGACAATCTTTCGACAAGAGATGTGTCTCCTGTAGGAGACAGATATCTGCTTGGGATTGTTCTAAAGACAGGAGGATCGCTTTGCGCTTCACTGGGTTGTTAAGACCCCTCACATTCAAGGTGAGTACTTTAAGCGTGGTATTCGGCATTTATTCGAACAAGTATGTGAAAAGCAATAGTGGAGCATTGCATCTGAACCCAGCAAAGCACATGGATGTAGTAATTCTAGAGAACCCCTAGAGCATGGGTCTACACTAGTCCTAAAAGTAAGGTGGACAAGGAACACTGCAACCCACCCCCCAACAACCCCCCCCAAATATCCCCCCCCCCAACATAACAACAAAGGAACCAGGATGTAGTGTCCACCATCCGTAGATGATCGGAAAATTGGTGAATTGGGACAGGTCGTCAAGGTCTGAGAGAACCCCTCGCTCCCGCCCACGGCCCAGGGGGAAACAAAGAGACAATAGGCCTTAGGCCATCGTGAGTTCAGCCCGGTTGAGATGTGGACAGTTCCGCTGACACTGCTTCCAAAGCGGCCTGCTGCTCCTTCATGATTTCTACTACAGGGGGCTTCCGGGCACGTCGCCGCCGTCCTTGCTGGCGCCACCGGGGTTTGGAGTCATCCATTTCCGTTGAAGGGCTCGCCATGCCATTCTCCTCTGCCGGAGGATCTATGCCCAACAGTCGACAGGCCTCGGTCAGGGATCGGAGTTGATAAAGTTTGTTGTCCAATCGGAACACTAGGCGAAACGGGAAGCCCCAACTGTAGGTGATGTTGCGTGCCTGTAGGTGAGCAGTGATGGGCTTAAAGGTTCTGCGCTTCTGCAGGGTGAGAGCCGCTAAGTCCTGGTACAGGACCGGTGATTGATCCCTAAATGACAGTGGATGCAGCTGACGGGCTTTTTGGAGGATTTCGTCCTTGGTGCGGTAATCTTGCACGCAGACCAGGATGTCCGGCGGCGGGCCGGAGGAGGCACGCGGTGGGCCCACCCTGTGGGCTCGATCTAGAGCGGAGATCCGTCTCCAGCGGCCTCCCTAGAATGTGATTGAAGAGCTCCTTTGTGTATGTGAAAAGATCCTTTGTATCCTCTTGCATTGTTACCCCACGGATCCGTATATTATGCCGCCGAGAACGGTTCTCCAGATCCTCTAGATGAGTCTGGAGATCGACTTGCTGGTCATGAATCCGGATGATTTCCTGTTGTACAGCTGCTATTTCGGTGTCTTTACTGTCGCTTTTGTCCTCGAGCTCCGCAACCCGTTCCCCTATGCCATCCACGTCTCTACGGACTTCCTTTATTTCTTCTGCGAATTCCTTCTTGAGAGTGTGGATATCCTCCCTCAACGCAACAAACATGGACTCCAAGAAGGCTTTGGTGATTGGTTCTGATCCGTCTTTCCGTTCAGAAACGGGCTGGACAGCGTCCGAGGCCATGCTGGCCGATAGCTGAGTCGCCTGGGCCTTGGCGAACAGGTCTTTCAGAGACTTATCCTTACGGCCTCTGGACGTGGACATGTCGCCCTCTAGATGCCACAGGATCCACGAGCTGCGCATGCACCGCCGGACAACTAGACCTCTGCCTCAGTACACTTCAGGGCCACAGCGTCAGTCCAGTTCATTCCACACTGCGTTAGTGGAGAAGGGGGCCAGCGGCCTAAGGACCGTAGGACCTAGAGGTAGTTTTGTCTTGCGGGTGAGGGTCCCAGATAGATACCACTCACCGGTCTTTGATCGTAATCTGGGTCCAACCACGCTTCTTGAGTCAGTTCCCTGGCCCTGGTACCTACCCCCACATCTCCAGAGTAGGACTCGCCATCTCCTCCCCCCGTGGTCCACAGGTGGCAGTCAATGAGCGCCGTGCTTTCCACTTACTGGAGTCCTGCCAGGGTCCCTGTCTCCCACCACAGCCGTATACCCTCCTCAAGGGCTCTTCCGGTTTCCCCGGGTTCTTCGTGGCAGTCTCTCCAAACTGGGACTAGATCGCCGCTTGTGATATGCCTCCTCCCTTTCGGCTGCAATCCGACCACTGGTGCCCTCTTTGTTCTCTACCCCGCAGCTTGTGCGGAACACGCTCCAGCACCCCCAGGTGTAGTCGAGATCCCGCCGCTGCCGGGCAATTTAGAAGTCGGCTCGCGGCGTGGGCACTTACCGCAGTCCCCTCTGCCTTTCCGCTCCGGTGGGCCCACTCTCAGCGCCTCGTGTACCCCACTGCGCCTGGTTCGCAGCAAGCTCGGCAGCTACAGGCCGCTGCACCTTCAAGGGAGGGTGGCCAAGTCTCTGTCGGGTCCGTTCGCCTGTTCGCTCTCTCCCCGGCTCTTGGTGCTGAGGCCAGACCGGCCTCCCTTAGTGTCTTCGCCTCAGCTGCCTGATAGTCCACAGACCCCTGCCACTGCGCTCACCACAGGTCCACCCCAGCGCAGCAGCACTACCGGACCCACACCAGGGCTCCGCTGCCGGGGGACTCCCGCGACGCCACAAGGGAGCCCAGTATCCTCCAAGGTACTGTCCCAAGAAGGGGGTGGGTACTTCTCTTCTTGGGGTTCTCTCGGGGTCTCTGTGGGCTCAATTCTGCCCCTGCTCCGCACCTGGCCTCGCCCGCTGCCCTCACTGCGCGATCGAGCCCCTCCTGGGCCACTCGCCTGCTTCACCGCCACACTCCTCCTGTGTCCACCGGACCGGGCAGCCTAGCAGCCTCTCGCCCCCACTGAGCGGTCCTCCGTGCGCTCTCCGTCCAGGCCCGCGCTGTCTTCCACCTCCGCACCGGCTCCCTCTGAAGCCGCGCCGCCCGCCGGGCCCGTCACCTCCGGGCCCTCGTTTCTCACTAGGCCCGGTTGGGGGAGGGGAGGCTCACGGCCCGGATCGTGCCGTGTTGAGGCCTTCCACGGTCTCCCTCTCCTACCGCTCCTGGGACTGCGGCCCCCCACACAGACATCCTGCTCAGCTCGTCCCGCAATTCCCTAGCGGGAGAGCGCCAAAGTCCACCGAGGGCCGCCGCCGCACCAGCCCAGGGGCAGGAACACCGGGCACCCAAGATGGCGGTCGGGCCCCTCACCTCTGCGCTCCCCCGTCTCTCGCTGCTGCGCTGTTCCGCCGTTTGCCAGCCGTCTGTTGGTGCACCTACGGCTCATCCGCCATCCACCGCTATCTCCAGGCGGGCGGGGGATCAAGACTCCGCGGCCACGGACCCTGTCTGTCCCGTCCGCCGAACCGAGGCGGGCCTGCACTGCTTCGTGGACTCGGAGCGCTGATCACTCAGCTCCGGTTCTCTGCCTCCCCAGGCGCTGCCTCGGCTCCAAGTTAGCCCCCAACTGGTCCGGGACCTCTCTTGCCCTTTAGGATGGGCCGATAGTTGCTAAAACGGCCCCAGGGCCGTGCTATGTTGGGCCATCGGCGGGAGCTCGGGAGCAGTACGTCCGCTCACACCGCCATCTTGGCCACGCCCCTCCTGAGTGCAATTTTAAACTGCTGTGTCGACTTGGCCTTAAAACCCCCTTGCCAAGCCTTAAGCTCCCCTTTTGTTGCATATGTCACCCCTAAGGTATGCCCTAGGTACCCCATAGGGTAGGATGCCTTGTAATTGAAAGGTGGGGCATGTACTATTTAGTTTTACATGTTCTGGTAGTGAAAAAATAAAAAATTCGTTTTTCACTACTGTGAGGCCTACACCAAGGATAACTGTGGGGATTCCTTATTACATTTAATAAGCTGTAGTTTTCAATTGGGAGCAGGTAGCTATATCATGTTTGGTGTCTTTGGAATTGTAATGAAAAACCATATTTAATGAGTTTTGATTACAATTTCAAAAATACCACTTTTAGAAAGTTGGCTTTTTTCTGCTCTTACCCTTTTGTGTCTGCAGCCTGGCCTGGGTCTCATGACTGGGTGTAATTGATAGTTAGACTTTGTGAATTCTTCCCAGACAGTCACACAGTAGAGGGATTAGGTGTGCCTGGATGGGCCATCTTCTGACAGACTGAGGGAGTGGAGCTGAGCACAGCCCCATTTGCAACTGGATGAGGAGTGTTCTGCCCGCACACAGAGGACCTAACACCTCCACATTGTCACTGCAGCCAGCTTGATTTTTAGGAGAAGGCTGTGGGTGTCACAGAGCCGTCTTCACGCAAACTATGTAGGGTTCTTTCCCATTTCCTGACCCACAGCTGTGAAGGTTCAGAAGACCCTGCAGTTCACTGGTTTCTAATGGGAGGTTTGAGGCATCCAGATGTGAAGAAACAATAGATTTTAAGGACAGAGAGCGAGATGGGGCAACATGGATGGATGAGTAAGGAGAGAGAGCAAGAGAGAAAGGGGAGAGAGAGATGAAGACACAGATGAGTGGGTAAGGTGAGAGAGGAGGAGGGAGGGAGAGATGAAGCGACTTGGTTGAAGGAGTAAGACGAGGGAGCAAGAGAGAGAGGGGGAGAGAAGACATTCGGGTGGGTAAGATAAAAGATAAATAGAGAGTGAGTGAGATATTGTGTGACAAGGATGGGTGGCTTAAATAGGAGAGATAGAGAGAGGGCGAGAGTGGGATGAAAAGACAAGGGGATGTGTAAGGTGAGAGAGACACAAAGAGGGGAGAGAGAGAGATGAGGAGACAAGGGATATGGAAACGTGAGAGAGAGGGAGAGATTGGGAGACATGGGTGGACAGGTAAATTGGGAGAGAAAGAGGGAGGATGTTAGAGCGAGATTTGGAGAGAGAGACATACACTTAGAAAGAGAGCGTGAGAAAGTGACTGAGAGACAGGGAAACAGGGTGTACTGAGAGATAGAGTCATGGATCAGCTAGAATAAAATGTCTGCACGGAGCATGGGAGGCAGATTGGGGAGCAGGAACGAGGTGTGACAATTGAGAGTTAAAAGCGCAGAGCCACTGCACGTTTCTCCCAAATACTGCACGGAGGCAGGATCTGATTGTACGTCAGAGTTTTTTTTTCTCTTTTCGGTTTTAACAGTCATGTACAGCCAATGATATAGAAGTTCACCACCTGTCTTTTGGGAGCTAATTTGTTGAAACTAATTGGTGCATTGCAATTTTATCGATGCAGTTCTCTGGTGCGAGTTCCCACCCTTGTAGAAGGACTCTCGTGTATCATTCCATGCACACAGAACACGATTAACAGCACATACAAACACACACCCACAAGATAAACACCACTCACAGCACAAATGCAAGCACAGTCAGGCATCACACGCCGACGTGCGCACACAGAAACACACAGAGGCGCACTTATATAACCCAAAAATGCACACTGATTGAAGGCAATAATACACACGCTCACACATAGAAGGCAATAAATGCGTACATAAAAAGAGACACACACGAGCCGACACACAAATGTACGCACATCACAAATGGACACTAACACTACACAATACACACAAACATATTCCCTTCCCGAGGAGACAATAATCTCCCTTTCTCTCTCTCTGTGCGCCCTCCCCTCGCTCCACAGGTTCCTATGAGGCTTTGCACCACAGACCTTGCACGGGTGTCACCTGAAGTGATGTTTCTTTATCGGCCCGGGACAAAAAGCTCGCTCTCTACTACCGTAGATGGCGGCCGGGCTGAGGGTGGAGCGCAGTGACCGGGATTTTTAGGAGAAGTCTGCGGATGTGACAGAGCCCTCTAATGGGAGGTTTGAAGTGTCCTGTTGGTCTGTGTTGTGTGCGCCCGTGTTGTGAAAGTAAAAGCTGGTGCCATGCTAAAACATTAAGCGCAGCGCCTGGGGGTGTGATGGGGATGACGGGCTGTGAACCACGGGCACCATTGTTAAATGTGTGCGCCCGTGTTGTGAAAGTAAGAGCGTGTGCAGTGTTAAAGATAAAGTGCGGTGTGTGTTCTGGGAAACAAAAATGTTACAAAAAACAAAACAAACGGACGGTGTGTTAAAGATAAAGCACAGTGTGTGTTCTTGAAAAAAACAGTACACGATGGCCCCTCGCGTCATGGCGCTTTTTTTGAGCATTGGAAGTGGTGAAACATAAGGCGTGCCCTCTGGTCTTTAAAAAAAAAAAAAAGCGGTTGCGATAGAGAGAAAGTACTTTAAGAAAATAGTGCCCACAGACTTTTAATACAGCCTGCAGAGTAAAAATACAAGTAAAAGGTTCAGTCCTCATGGGAGGTTACAAAAGTTGAAATGGCGATAGTAAGGAGGGACTACTAAGTCTATTCACGAATCAAAAGCAACCATTTAGAAAGGACATTAAAAGGAGCTAATTGAAAAGATGGGCGGAGCTTCAAGTCCATACCTGAATAAAGCATGAATCGAAGAGACAGCGCAAGCGCTGCCGAGGCGAGACCTAAAAAGGGGACCTCAGACACCAACTCATCAGTTCACTTCTGCACCTGTGGACTCAGGAAGAAGTACTGCTGTGCCTCTGATAGCACTGCTACTCTGCTGGACTGCTGCTTTGCTGGACTGTTGCTTTGCTGAACTGCTGCCATGCTGTCCTCATGCCTGGAAGAGGAGACCTGGACCTGCAACTTCATCTTGAACCCAGGGCTGCCAGAGTGACTCCAAGGGCTAGTCTACTGGCCTCCTGATCTGAGCCTCAGGGACATAAAAGGCTCCCCCAACATCGTGCACCAGCACCTGGACCCTGCTGAGGTGAGTTCCTGACCCCCAAGTGGTGCCCCTCGGGTACTGGCCCCTGGTGCGTCATCCGAGAGCTGTATTGAAGTTTTTGGGCTCTTTGTGACTGCAAACGGGCCCGTCCACACCAAGACCTTGCCACCCGCATCACCATTCAATGCGAAGCTCTGGCAACTGCCTCTTCACGCTACAGCATCAACTGCTCAGGGTGGCCGTCAGTGCAAAGCTCCAGCAACGCCTGGCCTGCTTTTCATGCTACTCCGTCAGCCTCCTGCGACGCTTTCCCTGCTCCTCACAGCCCCCTCCACTATGAACGTGACTCTTAGTGCTGATTTGAAAAGGTAAATCTTTCAGCTGGACTAATCTGGTGACTGTAGCTGACCTGCGTTCCATTGCGGTCGGGCTGAACTTGTGACTTTGACTCGGTCCAACGTGACCAGATATCCATAGTTGGCGCTTTGTGCTTTTTGGTGCTATTTTCACTAAAATCTTTAAAAATTCATTACCCCAGTTCTACTGATTGGATTTTTGTCATTGTGGTGTCAAATAATTTATTAAAATGTACTCAATTTTTTTTAAATTGGTGTGGGATTTTTCTTGAGTTGTTTTTCCATTTTCATTTTACTGTCTGTATGCTGCATAAATACTTTACACATTGCCTCTAAGTTAAGCCTGGCTGCTTTTTGTGCCAAGCTAGTCTGGGTTAAGCACAGGTTAATTTAGTGATTTTTTGTGGTTCACCCTCCAAGGAATTGTGGCTAATATCACAACAGGTAGATGACGCCCTGCTATTCTTAAGTAACCCCATAAAGTCGTGATGTTGGTGTTGGCGGATTTTGTGCAAGTTTGTGACCTGAAGATTAATTGGGGGAATTTTGTGTGTGTTTTCCCCTAAGGCATGAACTTCCTCTGGATGGTTGGGCTAGTCTGGGTACTGCACTTCATTGGGAGCCTGACCCGTTTAAATACTTAGGGGTACGTGACATGGGTAACCTGGGCAAGGTCTTGTCGGTGAAGAGACAATCAATGCCATTTTGGACGGTGCTGCCATTGTCTTCAGTGGGCCGGATCACGATAGCCAAAATGCTGGTGTTTCCTCGGTTATTGTGCCATTTTGAGGCTCACCCCCTGCCATGTTGTTTTCCTTTTACAGAACTGCCCTTGCTTTTCGGTACTCTGATGTGTGGCCTGTGATAAGCGTAGACTGGCGATGGCCATTCGTCACTGGATGTGAGTGGTATGAATGTTATGGGAAGAGTTTGATTTGGGTGCCGGTCAATTCCTTGCGTTGGAAAATGCTGCAAGAGTGACCTGGAGCCTACGGGCGCTGAGCAGCTCACAAATGATGTCATCGCTGACTCATGGGACGGGTAGAAAAGCTGTGGCAGTGCTGTAGTATATGCTGCCGCCGGCTTTTTATTCGGATATCACAAAGGTTAAGCAGCAATTGGAGGCTAATCTCTAAAGAGAGATATCCAACACTGAATGGACCTGTATGCTGGAATATGTAAAGACAGATAGCAGCAAAACAGCAACTCTAATACATGCAAATTTACGATTTGCACCAAACTTATTTTACTCTAGCTGGAATTGCCAGGATATACCCTGAGGCCGCTGACCTTTGTGCACGCTGTTGATCCTTTCATGCAGATTTTTATCATATGATGCGGGACTGTGGGGAAGTATCACAGTTTAGGACAGAAAGTCCTCTCTTTGATTAATGACCTTGCAGGCACCTGTCTCCGAGTGACTCTGAGTGAAGCTTTGTTTGTTGGGTAAGTTACCCAGAACTAAGGATAATGAACAAACTTGTACTTTCATAGATTAGCGTCTTATATTTGGTAAGCGTAAGATTGCGATGGAATGGAAGGCAGGGGTTTGGGTTTCCCCAAGTTTGGAGGCTGGTTGCAGGATGTACATAACAGCACCAGAGCTGAGATCGCAACAATAATACTGCAGCAAAGGGTGGTGGCACGGCTCACGGCTGGCAATTAGAAATGGTTAAACTGGATGCCAAGTCTGATGAATTATGCAATGCTGTTATAGCTATGATATGACAAATGATGGGCAATGGATATCGGATATTGGGAATGTGCTTGTCATTCTGGTATAGAATGTAACTGATCCTTCATCTTTCTGTGCTCATCAAAGTTAAACTGAATTATGAGAAAAAGCACGACTGTTTGTTGAAAATCAAATAAAGAAGTATGGAAAAATGAGTGATCACCTCAGAAAACATCAGCATTTGTACCAGAATCATTGTTTGTACGGTGCCCTATAAGAGAGCTTTGCTGGAGTGGTAAGGACCAGGCATTTGTTACTCTACTCTTGTGTTGTGCAGAGCCAGGACCCTGGCTATGCTTTTATTGGTACCAGGACTGCAGCTTTACTCATCTTTGCAGCTCTGAAAGGCCTTGGGGTCTTACACGCTCAATGAATCATCCAATTGATTTGCCATTGCCAGGGACAGTAATTTAGAATAGACAGTTGCCATTCTGCCACAGGGAGCACAGGTTGTTTGCCTCCTGCTGCTGTTTTAGGCATGTGAGGCCAGCCTTGCAGGCAGCAGGTGGGTGTAATTGGCTGCAGAACCCCTATATGGTGTAGGATTCGGTGTTTGGGGAATCTTCAGGTCAGAGGCATGTTTTGCCTTTTGTGGCTCGGTGTCAGCTGCTGCTCTGATGCCATTGTACACATGTGACTATGTCCACAGACCTGCAGCTCTTAGGCATAAAATACAACACAAAGCCTTCTTCTCCCTGATTAACGTAAAGGACTGCAGGGTCCTACACCCTCTATATTTTGGATACCGTCATCCCTTTTGCACTTTTCTGATACTGAAATCTTTACCATTTACTACGTTTTGGCACTGGAGTTCACGTTGCATGCCCCCTAGGGTACAACTTCTGATTCACCTTACCCTGACGGTTAGGATAGGCCCATCATAAGCAAATATTGCTTGTGTGACCAGCAGTGGTAAATCATAGGGTCTGCAAATCTAATTCATTGTAAGAAAATCTACTCAAGGTAGACTGGTCCACAGCTGTAACATTATGTGGGCAGGCACATCAATTGAATCTGATTTTGCGGTTGAAAGAGGTGTCTGTCATAGATCTAAAAATAGTTCGCAGGAAGACCTCGGAACCAACATGGCCATGGTGAAACAATCATCTGGTACAAAGGCTAGGAGCCTTGTTTCGAGAATAATTCAGCTAACCTTGCCTTACATGAAATAAAAAATGTGAATTTAAACGCCATAGAAACAAATAAGCATCAGAATTATATGAATGAAAAGCATAGTGGCCAACATTGCACTCTGCCTTAGCATGTATTTATTGATTAGGGTGGCGAAGGTGCAACATTTCAGCTAAAGGGCATAGGGAAGAAATTACCAATTGTTTCGTAAAGCTGTGGACTTTAATTATCTGTTTATTTATATGTACAAACATATTTTGCATTATAGTTTATCAGAAAGAAGGTTTTATCGGCCAGAAGCCCAAAATTAACTTACTTTGGTCGATCAGTTATAATAAGTGGTGCAGCACATGCTGAAATGTCCAGACAGCAATGTACAAACTAACCATCAACAAGGAACGATTACTAAAGATGAGTGCTACTTAAAAGCCACATAAGATTACTATAATGCTGTTGTGATTATTAGATGAAGGAGGAATATACTGGTTTGTGATCCAAAAATGAAAGGGTCAAAATCTTGATGGATTCTTCCTAAATTTGTTGTTTATGAACTTGCACTGTAAGGTAACAAGAACAAGAAACAAGCATTTGCAATGCAATAGGTCTCGCTTTTGCGAGAGTTTAAGCTATTGGCATTGTAAATGACAATGCCTTTTATTTATGTTTTAAAAACCAACACGTAAATAAAAGGCATTGCCATTTACAATGCCAATAGCTCAAACTTTCACAACTGCGAGACCTTTGCATTGCAAATGCTTGGTTCAATCCTTTTCGAAAATATGGCCGAGGAAGCGCTTTACAGCACAGTCAAAACACATAATACAGTGAATTTCACATATATTTAAAAGGTATGTGTAACACACAGATTAACAGTTAAAATATATAACGAAAACAAAATACTGCAATTAATTAAGAATCATTCTAGGAACAAAAGCAATACGTTTTCAATTCCCTCCCAAACCAGCTGTGTGTGGGGGGCATGGTTGTGGGGGTGGCTGTGTTGTCTTCCTGTCTCACTACAGCTCTACAACTTTATATGTCTTTCTTTATCTATCTACAACTTACTCCATTTTCATGTATCTCCATTGCTGTTCCACCCCTATTTATCTGTATATAGCTTTGTCTGTTTTCTGTCTCTTTGCCTCTAGCTTTCTCTGTTATTCTTTCCCTACAGTGGATTACTTAATTGGAAAAAATATTGACTTTTTCCCAGTTCCAAAGAGCTGCATCTACTGTTCAGTGACCATACAATTAAACACCATTTTGCTGTCTTCTTACTAGAGAATTTACATAGTTTCTCCACTTCACGCCAAAGCATATGCCAGTTGGCAAATTAACTAACATTATGTCATCTGTGTCACACCTTACTTCTGTTAAGTGGAACCATAGAAGGTGTTCTAAATCTTACCCCAGCAAATGTGTTGCTCCAATAGTTTTCACTTTTCATTCCTGTTTCTGTCTGCCACGTCCGCCTTCTTCGTACTACCTACAAACCCTGCTTCCAAACTCACAAATTCGAGGTAGTTTCTTTTCGGTATATCTTTGGAATGCCTTGCCATTCCAGATATAGAACTATAGAACACTTCTTCGTGTTCAGAAAAATGCAATTAATATTTCTTTATCAAGGCAATTTAACATACCAATATACCTGCATGGCAGCTTGCAATGCGCTATCTTGGTTATTGTGTTAATGCTTTGCTAATATGTGTTTATTTTGTATTGTTTTGCGTAAGTAGTTACATCAGTCCAATGGGTTATTCCACTTTTTGACACTTTATTTGACTTCTGCTAACCAAGCATCAACCGCTGCTTGCACTACTAACAAGCACAAGCGCGGGCGCCTCGCGCGGCAGCAGGGGGAGAGATGAGGGGGCCTGCGCGATTCCCTTGCGGGAGCGAGCGGCGCCAGGAGCGATAATTGCTACCATATGGCGCCGCTTGCTCCCGCAAGTGAATCGCCAAACGTGCACGCGTTGCCATTGAAGGCAATGGAACACGTGCACGTTTTTGGCTGAAAAGCCGAAGCGATTGCAAAAGGTCTTTTTGCCTATGCAGCGCATGCGCAGGCGAGACCTAAAAACAACCACTGGGCTGGCTCAGTCATGACTACAACAGCAGTTGTGTGAGACCTGATTTTAAGAGAAACGATGTAGCTGCTGGACTTTATCTTCCAAAGGCCACATGGTTAATGGCAGCGAGTTTCACGTTGGTACTGTTTGCGCAAAGAGGCTGACTGCTACCCTTAGAAGATGGGTGGTAAGAGACCAGACATAGAATATTCTTGCCTTTCCTAATGGTGTTGGACATAAACACAACTAATAGAAATTAAGGTGCTCATTCACCTGTTGGGCACAGGTTTAATTGCAAGCTATTATTTAAAAAAGAAATGCTAAGTGCTTTTCCCCCCAAATTATTGCTTGTTTCTACGTACCTCTTTATAGGGATGAAAAAGTGTTAGTCTTCAATTCTTTTACATGACACTCCACATGAAGTCATTTTTGTTTGCTGTGTTCCATAGAATTCGACCTAGGACGACTACAGCTCTCTAAAGAGAAGGTGAATGATGTACAGCTTCCAAAATGGGCTCGGTCACCAGAGGATTTCATCTATAAGCACAGAAAAGCTCTGGTAAGGTCTGTCAACGTTGGTCCTTTGCTTAACAAGCAAGGGAGTTCAATTGTATTGCCTCTTGCTATGACAACTGAGCAGTACACTATTTCAAAAAAGAGCAAACACTTTATCCCATGTAGGACCTAGGTATTTAACTTAAACACATATATTTATGCACTCAGGGTATCGCACTGAATAAAACTGAAAGGTGATGGTTGGAATGCTTGCAAAAGTCATGGTATTTTTTCTGGCCTCATTCCAGTCCATCATTTTTCACCCACTTTATCAGTTCAGACATAGACTATCCATATGCAAATCAACCCTGGCCTCCTCCAATAGAAACAGCCAGCCTAGCTGCCAGCCCTGGTCCTCTCTGAAGAAAAATACAAGCCTCCCTATACCGATTTCAGATTTCTTATTTCTCATCAGTGAGGATGAGCTTGAGTTCTGTGGCACAGTGAGCATGAGACACACATCCAGGCACACTTGTCACGCTTAGGTCATCGCACTGAAGAAAAGAGAAAGATGATGGGTTGAATGCTTGCAAACGTCTTAGCCATTAGTAATTGTTCAGGCTCCATATAGGTCCATCTTTTTTCACATACTATCCCGCTTTAGACAGAAACCAGCCATATGCAAACAGCTTTGGTCCTGCCCAATAGGAACAGTTCAGCTTAAACTGCCAGGTAAGGTTCCCTCTGAACATACGTATCACTGACTGGTTTCAACCTTCTTATGCTTCAGCAGTGAGTTTCCAGGGAGCAGTTATGCCATGCACTCAACTGGTTGGCTTTGAAGGGTCCAAGGGACAGTCCTTGAAGGGGGATAGTGTGGTAACAGGGTTGCACCTGTCTTGTCAGTTGACTGATTCTGGTGAGGCACTTCCGGGCCACCCATGCATGTAGGGACCAGGAGCAGTGTACTTTTATTGTAGAGTAGAGCAGCTGGCGAAGAATATCTAAGGGAAGGGCTAGTCTCATATACGTTCTTTCCCACAATCAATCGATCAATCAAATGGGATTTATAGAGCGCTACTTATCACCCGTGAGGGTATCCAGGTGGGGGTGAGAGGGGCGGTGCCACTGCACTGGGCATTCTGCTGAATAGCCAAGTTTTCAGCTTCTTCCTGAACTCATGAAAGGTAGGGGCTGTATGAAGTTGCAGAGGGAGGTTGTTACAGTGTTTTAAGGCCACTTGGGAGAAGGCGCGGCCGCCGCTTCTGCTTCTTAGGATGCAAGGAGTGTGGGCAAGGTAGAGGGCCGAGGAGCATAGTTGTCTGGAGCGGGGGAGGGGTTGGTGGAAGTTTACTCTGTGTTTGAGGTACGCTGGGCCAGTGTTGTGTAAGGCTTTATAGGTGTGGGTGAGGAGTTTCAACTGGCACCGTCTGTTAACGGGGAGCCAATGCAGCGCTTTGAGGTAGGGTGTTATGTGGGTTCATCTCGGAGGTTACAGACGAGCTTTGCTGCTGCATTCTGTATGGTCTGGAGCCTCTTTAGTATGTGGGTGGTAATCCCTACGTATAGGGTGTTGCCGTAGTCCAGGCGTCTGTTGACAAGGGCTTGGATGGTGGTGCTTCTGGTGTCAGTGGGGAGCATGTGGAGGATATTGAAGTATGCCGAAGAGACTGTGTTTACCTGTTTTCTCATTGAGAGCTTGCTGTTGAGTATGATGCCTAGGTTTTTAACGTAGTTTGTGGGTGTGGGGGAGGACGAGTTTGGTTGCCCACTAGGTGTCATTCCAGGGGGAGGTGGTGCTTCCTAAGATGAGTACCTCGGTTTTGTCGGTGTTGTGCTAGAGGCACTTGCTCTGCATCCAGCTGGCGAGGCTGGTCATGCATCTGTGAAAGTTGGCTTTGGTGTTGGTGAGGTCTGAGGATAGGGACAGGTTAGTTGAGTGTCATCCACGTAGGATATGATCAGGTTGTGTAATCTGACCAGGTTGCTAGCCGGGCCATGCTGGTGTTGGAGAGTGGCGCTGAAAGATGATCCTTGGAGGACCGCAGATGATGTCTTTAGGTGCCGAGGAGTATGATGGGAGGTGGATGCTCTGGGTTTTTCCTGTGAGGAAGGAAGCTATCCATTTGAGGGCTTTCTCTTGGATACCCATCTGGTAGAGGCTGTGTAGGAGGGTGTAGTGGGACACGTTGAATGCTGCGAAGAGGTTGAGGAGGATAAGGGCAGCGTTCTCTCCCTTGTCCATGAGGGCTCTGATGTTGTCCATGGCTGCAATAAGGGCTGATTCCGTGCTGTGGTTAGCGCGGAATCCTGACTGGGAGGGGTTCAGGAGTTTGCTGGTTACCATATGGTTGGAAAGTTAGTTGTTTATAGCTTTTTCCAGGACTTTGGCTGGAAAGGGGAGTAGGGAAATAGGTTTAGTAGTTTTTTTAGAACTTTCAGGTCTGCAGAGGTTTTTTTAGGAGAGGTTTGACCTCTGCGTGCTTCCAGGCTGCTGGAAAGTATGCAGAGTAAATGGGGCGTTGACGATGGTGGTGAGCTCTTGGCTGATAGGGTTGATTCCCTTGTTGAACATGTGGTGGGGGCAGGGGTCCCTGGGTGTTCCTGAGTATATGGTGGTGGTGGTCTGTGTAGGGAGAGTGTCCCATGTAATGATTGTTGCTGGGCTGTGGTCCTTTTTGGAGGGTAGAGTGTTGCTGCTGTCTAGGGTTGGTTGGGGGTCAAAGTGTTCTTTTATGGTTGCGATTTTGTTGTGGAAGAACTCTGAGAGGGAGTTGCAGAGGTCCCGGGAGGGGGTGATGGTGTTCTGTGTTGCCGTGGCGTTGGTGAACTTCTTGACGATGCAGAAGACTTCCTTGCTGCGGTTGGAGCTGGCTTCAAGGCGGGTGTTGAGGGCGTCTTTCTTTGGGCTCTTTAGTTGAGTGTGTTGGTTATCTGAAAGAGACACGTTAGTGACAGATTCCTTACCTTAGAATATCCCCAGGCGTCAGGCTGGATCCGGAAAGTTTTTGCATAGCAGTACTCTTGCGCGTCGGTAGGCGGCGTCGTGCGGCTCCGCGTCCGTCGTCGGCTTCGTGATCGCCGGGATGACGTCGCGGGCAGTACTTAGACGCCGCCCCTGCGCGCTGACGTCAGTTCTTCTTTTTCCGCGCCAGTAAGCGCAGATCCGGGAAGAGCAGTGCCCTAATCAATTTTTGACTAACTTTTTTGTGAATTTTTTCACTGTTTCTTTCGATCGACTCCTAGGTGTCGTAGGGATGCCCGGCTTCAAGCCATGCGACGCCTGTGGTCGCATGATGTCGATCACAGACCCGCATCTAGAGTGTCTCTTCTGTCTCGGCCGAGACCACGACACGAAGTCGTGCCCTGACTGCCGGAAACTTCACCCGAAGGCTTTGCGAGAGCGGTCTCGAAAGCTACTCGAGGTCCGGCAGTCGGCTCTGCGCCGCACCAAGCCCCGGTCCCGGGTGAGGTCGAGGGGCCGGTCGCGGAGTCCCCGCCGGTCGTCGGAGTCCAAGTCTTCGCGCTCCTCGGGTAAGTCGAAGCACAAAAAGTCTAAGAAGCGTCATCGCTCTAAGACTTCGCCTCGCCGTCTCGCGACTCGGCTGAGGCCCCAGTCGGCACCGTCCCCGCCCCCGCGGCCCCGGACATGCCTATGGAGCTGCCCCCGCATTACCCGTCCTTTCCGGGTTCGGGAGCGACTCCGGCCGAAATACAGGAATTCCTGTCGGCCATGGCCCGCCTCTTCGGGCCTCAGGCTCCCTCCGGTGCGCCTTCGGGCCCCGCGGGCCCTGATGGGGTTACCCCGGCGTCGCCGTCGACTCCGGTCCCGGCACTGCCTGTCCCACCAGCCTTCATCCCGGCCTCGGCTCTGGCCCCGGCCTCGATCCCGGCTCCGGTGGTACCGCAACCCCCATCGACGCCGGTTTACCTAACCACGCCTCCACCGACGCCGATGTCCCCGGTGCCGTTCCTGACGTTGTCCGGGGCTCCGGACGGCGTCGGTCCCCGGCTCTCTCCAGCACCGGACATGGAGCCGGACCGACGTCGCGCGACGCCGGCTCCGACGCCGATGAGACCTTGGATCCCAAATGTCCCTCCTCCTCCATATTTTGAACCTGAGGAGGACCAAGAGAGCTGGGAGGGGTCTGAGGACCCTCTCACACAACAGTGTGAGTATGATCCGGACTGGGCTGAGGAACTTGGGGATGCCAGTGGTCTAGACACCTCCCCTGACACTGGCATGCTGTCTCCTCCAGTGGCTACGGAGGAGGGAGCTAATTTTGCAACGGTGTTGCGTAGAGCAGCTGGAGCCTTACATCTCCAATTGCCTACTGTGGCTGTCAGGACTAATCTCCTGACGGAAGTGCTTCAACCGGCAGCTTCCTCTTCGGAGACTGTGCTGCCGTTTAATGATGCACTCACTGACGTTCTCTTGGGTGCCTGGTCCAAGCCCACCACAGGGGCTCCTGTGGATAGGAACGTGGCCCGACGCCATCGCCCTGCTCCGGGCGACCCCTTGTTTCTCTCCCAACATCCCACCCGAGACCTTGGTTGTCCAAGCCTCTGCCTCCCAAACCGCCTTCCCTACCGCCCCTCCGGATAGGGAATCCAAACGCCTGGACCAATTTGGGAAGAAGGCTTTTTCTTCCTCCAGTGCTGGCTTGGGGTCCGTCAACACCGCTTGCCTTTTGGGCCGATACACCCACTCCCTGTGGGATTCGGTGGCGGCTGTTTTGCCGCAGTGTTCTGAGGAGGTCCAGACACTGCTTACCCGCGCCATTGCGGAAGGGCGAGATGCGGCTAAATACACCATACGTTGTGGCCTTGATACCGCCGACTCGCTGGGCAGATCGCTTGCAACGACGGTGGCGCTACGTCGCCACGCCTGGCTGAGAACAACTGGTTTCTCGGGTGATGTCCAGAATACTCTCATGGACATGCCCTTTGATGGAGTCGGTCTTTTTGGTTCAAAGGCAGACCATGCGCTGGAGCGTTTTAAGGACTCACGGGCTACTGCCAAGTCCCTTGGCCTTTCTGTTGTACGCCCTCCGCTAACCTCTGCTTTTCGCCCCTTTCGTGGCCACGGAAGGGGCGCCCAGTCACGTCAGCTGCCCAGCCACCGGCCCGCGCAGCAAGCGTCTTCGCGTGGCCGAGGACGTGGATACCGCCGTGGCGGTTCGGGCAACCAGCGTACGGGTCAGGCCACTACCTCCAACCCGTCCGCGGCCTCCAAGCCCTCCTAGTCCTTCCTTTCAGGTTCACAGCATGCCAGTAGGGGCAGGGTCCGCCATCACCTTCACCACTGGCGTCCCATCACCTCGGACAGGTGGGTCTTGGACATTGTCCGAAGGGGCTACTCCTCCCCTTCGAGACCACCCCCCAGCCATGCCACCTCAATTCCACCGCATGTCAGGGGATCACTTGGTGCTTCTGCAGAAGGAAGTTACGGCCCTCTTGGCCAAGAGGGCCATCGAGCATGTTCCGACCTCAGAAGTAGGACGTGGTTGCTACTCCCACTACTTTTTGGTGCCCAAAAAGGACAAGGAGGACATGCGTCCTATCTTGGACCTCCGGAACGTCAATCGCTTCCTCCGGAAGGAGAAGTTCAAGATGCTCACCCTAGCTCAGGTCTTGACTGCCCTCGACCCTGGAGACTGGTTGGTAGCGTTGGACTTGCAGGACGCTTATTTTCACACCCCGTCCTGCCGGCCCACCGGCGTTACCTGCAGTTCACGGTAGGCCTCGAGCATTTTCAGTTCACCGTGCTCCCCTTTGGCCTTACAAGTGCCCCTCGGGTGTTCACGAAAGTGATGGCGGTGGTCGCAGCTCATCTGCGCCGGGCAGGGGTTCCAGTCTTCCCCTACCTCGACGACTGGCTGCTGAAGGCGGGCTCGTCCCAGGCAGTCGTCTCCCACCTCCAGACTACGGCCGAACTCCTGCACTCGCTGGGGTTCTCCATCAATGTGCCGAAGTCGCATCTGATTCCTTCTCCACAGCTCCTTTTCATCGGAGCAGTTCTGGACACGACGCAGTTTCGGGCCTCTCCTCCCGAACGGCGAGTCCGGGATATTCAGGCTATGATTCCAATCTTTCAGCCTTTATCCTGGGTTTCGGTACGGATGACCCTGAGGCTGCTGGGCCTCATGGCCTCCTGCATCCTGCTGGTCAATCATGCCAGATGGCATATGCGGCTCTGCAGTGGGACCTGAAGTTCCAGTGGGCGCAGCACCAGGGCAACCTGTCCGATCACGTCCAGATCTCGGAGGGGACTGCAAAACAATTGCAGTGGTGGCTCTCTAACCGGCAATGGGTCATGGGCAGATCCCTCTCCCTTCCCCAGCCAGAGCACACAGTTGTGACGGACGCGTCCCTTCTGGGATGGGGCGGTCACATGGGAGAGGCGGAGATCAGAGGCCTCTGGTCTCCCGGCGGAGTCCCGGCTCCATATCAACCTTCTGGAGCTCCGGGCGATCCGGCTTGCACTCAAGGCATTCCTTCCCTCTGTCAAAGGGAAGGTAGTGCAGGTGTTCACAGACAACACCACCGCCATGTGGTACTGCAACAAACAAGGCGGGGTGGGGTCGTGGACCCTCTGTCAGGAGGCTCTGCGCCTCTGGACATAGCTGGAACATCAGGGCATGTTCCTGATGGTTCAACACCTGGCAGGTTCCCTGAACGCCAGGGCGGACGAACCTCAGCCGCAGGTGCATGATGGATCACGAATGGCGTCTTCACTCGGAAGTGGCGCAAGGACTCTTTCTACAGTGGGGAGAGCCTTGGTTAGATCTATTCGCCACCGAAGAGAACGCACAATGTCATCAGTTCTGTGCGTTGGAATTTCCAAGGCGGCACTCGCTCGGCGACGCTTTTCGTCGCGAGTGGAGTTGCGGTCTGTTGTACGCCTTTCCGCCTATACCACTTCTACCCAGAGTGTTGAAGAAGATTCGGCATGACCGGGCCCAAGTCATCCTTGTGGCTCCAGACTGGGCTCGAAGAGTTTGGTATCCCGAGCTACTCAGTATGAGCGTAGATCCCCCGATCCGTCTGCCTCTTCGGGAGGATCTTCTGTCGCAGCAGCAGGGGACGGTCCTCCACCCGAACCTGTCCAGCCTCCACCTGCTTGCGTGGAGATTGAGCGGCGGCAGTTGATTCCTTTCGACTTGCCTCCCGAAGTTTGTGATGTGATTCTGGCAGCCAGGCGTCCCTTCACTAAAGTGGTATACGCCTGCAGGTGGAACAAGTTTGTGGCATGGTGCACAGCAAAGGCTGTGAATCCCTTTCTGCCCCTCTTTCTGAGGTTCTTCTGTTCCTTCTTTCCCTGGCCCAACAGGGTTCTGCCCTGGGTACCATCAAGGGCTATCTTTGTGCCATCTCGGCCTTCCTCAGGCTTCCTGATCAGCCCTCCCTTTTCAAGTCCCCTGTTGTTAACAGGTTTCTAAAAGGCATTACACACCTCTTCCCTCCTGTTCCGTTTGTGATGCCTCAGTGGGACTTGAACTTGGTTCTTACCTTTCTTATGTGCGCTCCCTTTGAGCCTCTACATAACTGTCCTCTTCGTCTTCTGACTCTGAAGACAGCCTTTCTGGTGGCCATCACCTCCGCTCGGCGGGTGAGTGAGCTCCAGGCTCTATCATGTAAACCTCCCTTTCTGTCTGTCCATCCAGACAAGGTTGTTCTTGGGACGCGTCCGTCCTTCTTGCCAAAGGTGGTTACTGCCTTCCACATTGGGCAGACCATCACTTTGCCCACCTTCTTTCCGCCTCCGCATCCTTCCAGAGAGGAAGAGAGGCTCCACCGTCTGGACCCAAAACGTGCCCTTTCCTTTTACATCGACCGCACACAACACTTCCGGGTGGATGACCAGCTCTTTGTTGGCTACGTGGGCGCCAAAAAGGTCGGGCGGTGCACAAGAGAACCATCTCCCGCTGGGTAACCTTGTGTATCAAAGCCTGCTATTCTTTGGCTAAGAAGGAGCCTCCTGTTGGGCTGCGTGCCCATTCCACCAGGGCAACGGCTGCTACCACGGCTTTGGGCCGCGGTGTTCCGCTGCAGGATATCTGTCAGGCAGCTACGTGGGCCTCGCTGCACACGTTTACAAAGCATTACTGCCTTGACAGTCAGGTCCGGAGGGACGGCTTCTTTGGCCGTTCTGTCCTCCGGGACTTCCTTGTCTGATCTTTGTTCGCAGACCCACCACCGGGGTTGGTATTGCTGGGGTATCTATTCTAAGGTAAGGAATCTGTCACTAACGTGTCTCTTTCAGATGCACAAGTTACTAACTTGTGTAACGATATATCTGTAAGAGACAGTAGTTAGTGACAGATTCCTTACCGCCCCACCCATCCTCCCCGTTCTGCGAACTGATTTCTAGGGTTAAGGACATCCCTTTCAGGGCCCTAGTATTTTTCAGACACCTATGTCAGCTTCTTGCATGGCTCTGCGTTCCTGGCGCGGAAAGTCGTGTACAGAACTGACGTCAGCGCGCAGGGGCGGCGTCTAAGTACTGCCCGCGACGTCATCCCGGCGATCACGACGCCGACGACGGACGCGGAGCCGCACGACGACGCCTACCGACGCGCAAGGGTACTGCTACGCAAAAACTTTCCGGATCCAGCCTGACGCCTGGGGATATTCTAAGGTAAGGAATCTGTCACTAACTACTGTCTCTTACAGATATATCGTTACACAAGTTAGTAACTTGTGCTTTAAAGCTAGTTTGACTTTTTCCCTGTTGAGGGAGTCTTGCTGGTGCGCCAGATCCTTTCCAATTTTTTGCAGTTACGTTTTGAGATTCGGAGTTCGTCTTTGAACCAGGTGGCATGGTGGGGGGGCATGTTATGTTTGGGAGTTATGAGGGGTGCGACTATGTCGGCACAGTTGGTAATCCAGGTGTTGAAGTTTTTGAGGGCTGTATCTGGGTTTCGAGAGGAGTGCGACTGTGATGAGTTGATGGTGTGAGTCCAGAGGTGCTCTGTTACCTTACTCCAGTTCATGTAGGGTGTGTTGGAGGGGTTGTTAGGAGGGCTGGTCATGGTGGAGATGTAGAAGTGTGCTATTGAGTGGTCGGGCCAGGTAGCTTCGTTGGCGTGGCTGGATCTGACTTTGTTACTGGTGGAGAATATGGGGTCCAGTGTGTGTGAGGTCCGTGACTAGCTGGGAGAGTCTGAGTATGTCCATGACCATGTTGCTACCCACCGGGATACCCACTGGAGCTGTGCTGCAAGGTAATAGGACTCAAAAGATAGAGCACCCAGCCCGCCCTGTCCCACCGGCAGCTGGAGCTTAGTCAGGGCTACTCGCTGCCGTTTACCGTCACAGAGCAGGTCTCCCAGTATCTGGTCTAGGTCCCGGAAGAACTTACGATGGAGGCACACGGGCACGTTGACGAAATAATATAAGAGGCGGGGAAGGACGATCATTTTTGAAAGGGTGTTTTTACCTACGAGGGTGGGCGCTGCCAGAATTGTGTTTGGGGTTTGAGGGCTGTAAATTCCCATTTTAAGTTGCCTTCAAACAAGTCTTGCTGCGAGTAGTATAACTTGACTACCTTGAGACCTTGGTAGCAGACCGCAACTGTCACCCATGCCAGTGGCTTGCCACACAGGCATATTGCCCGAGGGGGCATGTCTTGCCGGAACGGGAAGAAGTACGACTTCCCCCAATTCACACGAAGGCCTGCTGCCTCCTCGAAGTCCCAGAAAGTCACAGAGATCGACTAAATGTCTGCCGCTGTATCCCGAAGGTACAGCCACAAATCATTTGTGTACACCGACACTGCATGGGTAGTGTAGTGTAGTCTAATCTAGTCTAAGGGAATGCCCCAGTGCCGGCCTTCCCACCTAGACAAGTTGGTGTTCGTTATGTTGTAAATTACATACCATAACAGCAAATTCAAGTGGCTTTATATTATTTTGTTTGTTGAACCAGAACTCATCTTTAACTGTGTTTTTTTCCAGTGAATACACACACAAACACACGTATACATACATTTATATAAATGACATTACTAACAAGGCCATTGGTATAATGTGCACACATTTCCAAAGGTAAACCTATATCTCCATTTTCTAACAAAGTTCTGGTGTACATTGAAATACCGCAATTTGGAAGCATAACAGCCTTCTAAACAAGCATTTGCAATGCAATAGGTCTCGCATTTACGCGAGTATAATTTATTGGCATTGTAAATGACAATGCCTTTTATTTATGTTTTAAAAACCAAAACATAAATAAAAGGCACTGTCATTTATAATGCCAATAGGTCAAAGTCGCGTGAATCCGAGACCTATTGCATTGCAAATGCTTGTTTTTATTATGTTTTTGGTGAAGTAGATGAGTCATTTTCTACTTCACAATTTCACGGGCATTGAATAATGGTGCCACACTGTGCCTACTATGTTTATTAAAGACAATGCCAACCTCACAGGTTGACTTTGCCAGACGTTTAGCTTAACAGTGTGCAATACAAGTGCACTAAATTCAAACACAGGGGCCGAGGTGCACTGACCATGCTGCATAATGTACCTGAAATGATACAGAAAGGGATGCTGTAGGCCAGAACTTAAGTGCAGTGGCAGAGCTGTGCGATCAAAACAGTCTAAAGGAACCAACCTGTCTATAGATAGTATAAAATGTGCCCGTTAGGGTCTCTCAATAATCAACAACGCTGGGCTAACATACAAATATTTTACAAAATGTGTAAATTTTTATTTTCATTATTAGCATTCATATAGTTGATCAAAATTAGCAAAACAAGGATATAGACATATATATGATAATACACACCAAACATATAAATACGGTCCCACATTTAAACATTCATAACTAGCACTCATTCAAAATTACATGCACACTCAAACATTCAAACCAGTCAGAAACACTAACAACAGACAGAGCCATGAGATTACAAAATAGTAGAGGGTCCTATACAGAGAGTTGGTATTAACAGAAAAGACTCTCCTGCGTTCTCTTGGTTGAAGGTTGTAGCTAGATCCGGAAGCACGAGATTATTCAGCGCCAACGCGCGTTTCGGTGTCTAACCCAATGTGGGTCACACCTTCATCAGGGCGACCAGATGCATATGTGGGACACAAGAGAAGAACCACCTTAGTGTGGGTCATCCAAACAAATAAGTAGAGCAATCAAGAGTTTGAGACCAGCTCAACAAGGGTATCAAAATGGTAATACAGGATAGATGCATAGACGGGCTCCTCAGGCTCCAATATGCAGTAGATAACAGTAAAAATAAACGGGCACTAGGGCCCAGGGTCCGTGGGCCAGGATGCTCATCAGCGCTCAGTCAGATCAATTAATTTCAATCAGTTCTTGGGATGAACAGCGCGGTGGCAAAGGTCCTCCAGACGGCGGGCGGGGCAGTCGGCTCCATTACTAGTATAGAGGGAAGTGTTGCACAACAGTATTGAGGTTCAGACAGCACAGGAGTGCAATGCACTAATACTTGCCTAGAAGGGAGTGTTACAGGTCAGGAGTGGGGAACAGCTGAAGATGTGTACTGCCCCAGTACTGGTCCAGTGAGGGTGCTGCAAATAAGGACTGTTGTACAGCACCAAACTACATACTTGGCCAGTGCTGCTATAGAGGGGAGTTTTCTTGGTTAGGATTGTGGTATTTTGGCAAAGCTGTACAATGACCCAGTAGCAGAGAGCGAAGTGTTACACACCTGGAACTGTGTGTCCTGGTTTAACAGTATAAATGTCCCAGTACTGCTATAGTATGTGTGTTGTTGGTCGAGCGGATTTGCCTCAGTAGAGGTATATAATTTGCCAGTATTCCTGTACAGTGGAGTCTTGCAGATCGGGGTAGAGGCGCACTGGCAAAGCTGTACAATAGTCAATACTCACACTGTGTGGTGATGCAGGACAGAACAGCAGCAGAGTGGAGTAGTTCCCCGCTTAGAAACAGAGGTAAAAGGCTGAGGGCCGGCGAGATGGGAAACCAACTGAACCTCCCTCCTCCCCTACAGAAGAATGCACGCAACCAAAGAAAGTTTTTAAAAAAAAGTATGGATTGTATTTATTTACAAACAACTTTTCTTTAACCTTCACTAATCACCTCATTTATAATACCTGGAAAAACACATCTAAAATTGTTTCACAACACTCAAAATATTTACAAAAGCAACGTTTGTAACTTTATATTCACATACATATTTATGTCTGCATCAACTTTTATAAATCCAGGTCATCCTTGCTCCAGCCTAGAACCACGCCTCATAGTTCATCAACAGTTAGTTGCCTATGGCCAAACATCTAACCTCTTAACAGGTGTAATCAGCTTTACAGACCTGGGTAAATGAATGAATAAAATGCAAAATGTGTCACTGTGCTCAAGCGCCCACATTTTCCTCAAACACCCAGAATCTGGAATCAGTCCTGGGCAAACCTCACTAGACGCCCCAGGTTGAACCAGATCTACCTTTCACGATTTGAGGAAAGGGGTCCTCTCCATTCCCTAATAACTGTAAAGCCTCTGGCACAGGTCATGGGCAAAAGCTATTCCTGCAATTTCTTAACACGTTATCCTCCGAGATGTAAAGTTGTACAAGAACATTAATTTACCAACTGGAGCAATATTAACGCCCCCCAACACCCCTACCACCAAAGAGGAAATTACCAACCACAGCAAAGAACATTTGCTTTACTTCCGGTCAATGACAACTTCACAGCAGTATACTCAGATCCCTGCATGCTCCCGCCCCCTTCAGCACCCTTGGTTAATCTAATTTCTGTGGCACTTTGACGACAGTGAGGTGCATGACGAGAAACACGCACTTTTTATTTCACCTGACCTACTACTGTAATTGTGGAATAACGCGGATTTATGTCCCTGTGCTCCAATTCCTAAGTAGCTGAGAGGAGGTTGGCGCTAAATACACTGAACATTACACAAAATGATAACGGCGATTTCTGAAGATGTAGCGATGGCCTTCTGCTTTGGTGCACTGTGATCATGACGATATGGAGATATGTGACGTGCAAATTACGCGCTCATGTGGGCAGCAGGCGCCATACTTAATACGTTGAACTATTTAACCGGTATACATATTGTAGGCCTATTAACCCAAAGAAGGCCTTCAAGTGGGCAAGACAGAAGCAGGACACGCTACCTCACACCATACCCATGGCTTCATTGGTCATGCGTTGCGTCACCGTCAACAGTACGGTTCTCCCTCATCCACAGCAGTGCAAGACCCTCACTCGTGTCTGCTCCTCACAACTGCCCACTTTACAACGCCAGATACTCATGCTTGACATTAGATTGCATCCTTGCTGTTCAGGGGTCGGAAGGGAGTCCACACTTATTGCCCATTCAATCCATGGCCTCTTGTGGAAAGAAAACTAGGCAGTTAGTTACATAAGTCTAACATTAGGTACACCATGAATGTGATTATACAAAAAGCAAGATCACTAGTGATTCAAGGTGGTGCAGAGAGCGGTTGCCGGAGCCCACAATAGTACGTGCAGAACGTGATTAATTTCTAAAGTGGAAGTGAATATTCTTCAGACTTACAGGAAGCCCTCGAGACATTTGCTCCATTGCAAGCAGCGCATGCGGTCCCGCCAGAGTCCGCCTTTCCTATAATAGCGCCCTTCTTGCTCCTCCTTCCATATTCTTTCTTCTCTCTCCAACGTATTTCCTTTAACCTCTTTCAATCTCACTCTCCTTTCTCTCTCTCAGACAAAACAAACAATTTAAAATGCAGACACTTTGCTGCAATATGTGTACTTTTTGAGCGTAAGCAACAGCAGCCCTCTAATTTCAGTGCCCTTCTCAAGATGATTAGACTGCTGCTTCAAGGAGGCAGAGAAGGGGTTCCAAGTGCCTGCAACACAGAAGAGGTACAAGCATTTGCAATGCAATAGGTCTCGCATTTACGCGAGTTTAAGCTATTGGCATTGTAAATGACAATGCCTATTATTTTTGTTTTTTAAAACATAAATAAAAGGCATTGTCATTTACAATGCCAATAGCTTAAACTCGCGTAAATGTGAGACCTATTGCATTGCAAATACTTGCTTAAGTTTAAAACTGAGCGCGGCGCCGCTTCGAGGACACTGCGCTCGGTTTGTTTTTTTAACTTTAACACTAAGCGCAGTGTCTTTGAAGCGGGCGCCGCGCTCAGTGTTAAAGTAAAAAAAACAACAAAAAAACTGAGCGCAGTGTCCTTGAAGCGGCGCTGCGCTCAGTTTTAAAGTAAAAAAACAACGAGCGTGGTGTCCCTGAAGCGGGCATCACGCTCATTATGAAAGTTAAAAAATAATAAATAAACAGAGCGCGGTGTCCCAGAAGTGGACGCCACGCTCAACATAAAAGTTAAATATAAATAAATAAACTGAGCGCGGTGTCCCTAAAGCGGGCGCCGTTCTCAGGAAACAAATACAATAAAATAGCATCCGCCATTGTCCCCATAAGTGCCCATAAACAAAATAGTGCTGACCCCCTAGATAAAGCCGACCGTGTACGGAGCCAAGTAAAAGGTCCAGTCGTCATGGGCGGTAACAAATGGCGACAAGGCGGTAACAAGGAGGGACTAACAAGCCGCATAATGAATCGGAAGCCAGCATTTACCAAGGACAATGACACCAGCCAATGAAAAGTATGGGCGGAGAGTGGGCGAGGCTTACACAGCATACTCGACTACTGCATGCCTTGCATAGCAAGCAGTGCATGCCCGCTGCCGCTAGGCTCGACCTAAAAAATACATTAATCTTTTTGACTCCAATTTTGTCTTGCACTGGTGAAGGAAAAACACAACACTGGTGTCACTATCAACTTGTCTGTTTGTGTTACTTTGATGTTATATTTTAAATTAGCGTTTTTATAGAGTTTACATAAATATAGTATGTTTTTGACAATCTAAATTTAAGGCCACTCTCTGCATACCATACCATACTGTCTTATTGTGGCAAATCAGTGATGAACAAGACTTTATTCATTAACACTTAACTAAGCAATTTTTTCAACAGATACTCGCCTCAAACTCACAGTAATTAAAAAAAATACACATCATCAGTGGTTTGCTAACGTCCTGTTCCTTTCTCTCCAGGAGTCTGACTATGTCTCTGCTCACCTGCATGATTGGATTGATCTGATTTTCGGCTACAAGCAGAGAGGGCCGGCTGCAGTGGAAGCTCTTAATGTGTTCTATTACTGTAGTTATGAAGGTACTGGCACGGTTGATATTGTGTCGACAAATGTTTTACTCTTTCCTCTCACTGTAACATAGGTTCACCTTCATAAGTAGAGATTCTCCTCATGGTGCCTTAGGAGCACTGGTCCAGGATCAGAAGAACAACATTTCCGAAAGAATTATTTAGCGGTAAACACAAATGGGAACATAATTAATTGGAATCAATAAATGTGTCTCCTTAATAAAAAGCTCAGCCACACATTATAAAAAACAATTGACAAAGGTCAGTACTTACAGGGCTGTGGTCTGAGAAAGGTCCCCTTAATATAAATACTTTGTTATAATTAAATTTGTCTTAAAGAACCCTAATCACAAATTGTTATATTGTTAATACCGGTGTACCTGTCTTATAGACTTATTGAACCTTTTGTTGACCAAACCTTTTTTGTTTTTACCAGTTACATTGTTCAAGATAACCTCATGTATTTGTTGTTTACAGTTTGGGAAGGATAGAATACAGTTCAATCACAAATGAGTGATCTTTTTCCCATAATATAGAAGATTCATTCAAGTAATTTTTTTTAAAGCTTTGCTTATTAAAAGGGCCTTAGAGAGTTTTTGGAGCCAACAAGTTGGAAGACGCCCTTACCTCAGCCTGCAATGTATGTAAAAAAACACCTTATCAACATTTTCATTTTTTAGGACTTTAATTAACATTCCACTCTCTCTCCCTTCCTTTCCTCTTTGCTGATTGAGAGTGGAATGGGCTGGACAGTGTTTGTCTGCGCAATGTTAGGACAATGTATTCTAAAACTCCACAAGATATTACAGATTGGCACTGTTGAGTTTTTCCTCTGTGGGTATATATGTTTGAGCTTGACTTCTACAAGTGACCGTTGCATGCACATGTTTGAATTTGGGGGTTTGCTGGGTGTTAGTTTGCTGACACATCAAAAACCTCCCTACCAATGAAGAATATATTTTGTTTGTAAATCAGTCGAGAGGCTGAAGAATAATAGAAGCTGGGAAGGGTCCACTCCTATTGCCACTAGGAATGTGAAAGGTAAACATGCATAATGCAGTTACGAAATTTAAAGTAGTTTTGGGTCCTTACTTTCTATCTCTGTCTCGTGTGCCTAAATCTCCTACATGCACTGACCTGAAAACATTTTTTTAAATCGCAAGCTAAGCTCCTTTCTAGTAGCCCTTTCCCCTCATAGTGCTAGAAAGCCAAACCAGGGTGAATATGATCTTTAATTATACTTGCACCAATCCCAGTTTATTTAGACAATATACTTAGAAAATGTATTATTTGTGTTGACATTCCTTTACCTCTGTTCCTTCATTCTCTGCAGGGGCTGTTGATCTTGATACTATAGCAGATGAAAAAGAAAGGAAAGCTTTGGAAGGCATGATAAACAATTTTGGACAAACACCCTGTCAACTGTTGAAGGTAATGGTATAGGTATAGGAGCGAGTGCAGTATCTTAGCAATTCCAGAGATGTGACAGTAGCACAATTTAGGAATGGACTGGGTTTGTAGATAGGTTCATATGGCGGAAAGGGAAAATATGATTTAAATATATTTATTCATATGTTTTAACATAACATAACAGGTGGATTTACAAAGCGCACGTTCAGCCAAGGGTAGCTTGGTGCTGAATAACAGATGTTTATTGTTACCCAACTCAATGGTACTCATTTTATCGGCCTTGGAAGGATGAAAGGCTGAGTGGACCCGCTGAGATTAGAACCTGTGACCATGAGGTTGAACACAGGCCCCTACAGTGGGTGCACTAGTCCACTAAGCCTCCAGACCTGGCTTTGTCCACTAAGCCTCCAGACCCACTTTTGTACATAGGGACCGAGCCTAGCACATTGTACTTGCTATCAGCAATGGTTTGTAGACTTTGGGATCCATGCAGGTGAAGTAGGATTTAGCCAAACACCTTGGAGCTCTCAGGAGTACAGTTGGACTCCCCAGCACCTCTTTCCGACTCACCACATCACCCCACCACATCACCCCCAAGTTTGCAGGAGTAGGGTGTTCTCTTTAAAGGCTGACCATGAAAGCGACCGGGAACCAAAAGGCACTTCCAAGACCTTCTCTAGACAGCACCCTTGGTTGTATCATGTCTACCCTCTGCTTGCGAAGGGGAGGCATGAAAAAACGAGGGATGAGTTGGTGTGTCATAAAGGATCAGAGCTGTCCACAAAGATCAGAATGGTAAATGGTTATCAGATGTTGGATCACAAATAAGTGATGCCCACTAGGGTTTAGCCAACCCTGAATGGCATAGGGATTGGTCACCTGTTGGGATCACCTGGGTAACATTAGACCACTGAAGTGTGATATGAAGCCCTGTAGAGCTAAGGTCCACCACTCAGAGTAGCCCTACATATTGCTTTTTATGCAAGGGTTAGAGTCCTGCTCCAGGGAGAGTGGGTTCAGGCTTGCCTTGAGCTTGTATAGCTTAGTAATTATGAGGAGTTAAAAGCTAAGAAAAGTGGTTACTTTGTACCTCACAGATTCCAGAGAGAACATCCAGTTTCCCATGAGCAGTCCTGGGGTACGTTTCTCCCAAACTAGGGATTGCGGTATAGAAGTCTGACAAAGACTGGTATGTAGAACAAATTGGGTCACATTTTTTGGTAATGGGAAGCACCTTTACAAATTAATATAAAGGGGAAATCCAGTTCACTTTGTATAACTGCTTCATTTGCAGAAGAGAGTCAGATGGAAATACCCAAAACGAATTAACAGTAATGGAAACTCACCAAATACTTTACCTCTCTGCAATGTAGCTTTCAATTCCTTTGCTTATCTTGATAACTGGGGGAAGCACTAAAGAATTAAATGCGCAGGTGTAAGGCTGGAGTTTAGGTATTGCCCAAATAATTGATGAGATGGGGGAGATTATATGAGTTGGACGTCCAACATTTTTCTTTTCACACACACCTGCCCCACCACCCTTATCTGTATTGAGGTTTTTGATGCCTTTTTGATGCCTTCTGCTGTTACCTAATACAAGAAGTGACCTCGATGTCATTGTTTATGCAGAGGAAAATAGTGACTGGACCCTGCAGGGACTTTGAGAGCATAAGGTGCTACCATAGATTTTGGAAGAAGCATCTTTCCAATATCCTGTAAATATTGTTTGCTATTTTGTTACTCTTGTATCCTATTGATCTTCTGCATTCCTGGTAGATGTGTGGCTTCTATCATCTGTGTCTAGGACAATTGAGGATTTGAAAGACTAGTGTTTAATTTTATGTGTTATGTTAAAGAGCATTTGTCATTGTGCCATCACAAAAGATGGCCTTTTGGCAGTGGCCTGTAACTGCAACAGCACAACCTAACTGTTTACTTCGGGAGTTTTGAAATGCTACCTGACACATCTTTTGTCTTTAATGGAGGAAAGCTGGAAGGAAAAAGAGTTCACAGGTTTTGACATCGGGTAGAAAACACTCTACCGCCATACATAATTTTGTTAGTCCTGTATGCATGCCATTGACAGAAAAGCTTGCACTGACATCATCCATCTTGTGGTAACATACGAGTGGGCTTGTAACATGAAGAGCTTTCTAGATTTCCTCTATGGGATTAGAAGTCATTGTAATGCACAAATATCTAGGTTGGCTTGTTCCCAGCAGTGCTCCCTGGTTAGAATACATGCAGCTGAATTTTTACATCCCATGGGCAGACTAGTAGTTTTTGAGGAATAGCCTCATGGGTAACCCTGGTATGTGAAGAGATGTGGGTAACCCTCGTATGTGAAGCAACAGTTAGCAGCCACCATCTAATGCTGCTTGGCTTGTGCCTTCAAAGATCGATTCTTAACTGTCAAGGTGGGAATGAGGCAGTGGTTAGAATGATTCATAACTGTCAAGACAGGAATAGGACAGCAGTTACAATATATTGACTACAGTCTAGGATTCCTCAGTGACCAGTATCTCAGTTTTCATAGGATTGAGCTCTTATTTATTAGAGTTAATTGACCTGTCAATGTCCTTGTTACAAAGTGTCAGCAAAAGGCAGACTCAATATTGACTGTATAATATCAACATAATCATACAACATGTAGCCAAGTGACTCAATGGTGTTCTTCAGTCGCATAAAGTAAAAAATAAAAGCTAAGGGCGAAAGACCACAGTCCTGTAGACCTCTGCAGATGGCTTGAGTGAAAGTCGGTCTACATGATGGCATCAGAACCATTGCCTGATGTGATGTTTGTTGGAACCGTCAGTGTCTGGTTGGGTGAAGGGATCCCCTCATCCAGGCAGAACTACCGCTCCTATCAAGGGCAGGTGATTACACTCGCTGCATAACCCGTGCTTTTCCTTGGGTAGCTTGGCACTGAGCAGTCAGGCTCACTACAGAGGCAATGTGTAAAGCAAAGGCACTGCAGCCACTCGTGAAAAATGCACTGAGCGTCACAAAAGCGACTTCACACAGGATGTATGTAAAAACTTTTATATTCAACACACCTATTCAATAATTATAACATGACCATCATATACCTTTGGGCATAAAACACAATCGGAAATATTACTAGCAGTACTAGGCCCACTTGTACTGTTATGATATCACTAGTATGCACACTGTGGACAATTCCTAATCTAACCCCCCCAATTGAGAGAGAGCACCCTTATGCAGTGCACAATTCAAAATTATGTACTTACACAAGAATAGAACACTTTTTAGCAGCACCATCGGCTGAAGCCACGGAGGAAAAACCCAATGTCAAAAGGTAATGTGCTTTTGGCACCAATCAACGTATAAGGTGGCACCGCCGGCCAGTGTCCTGAATCACAGGTGGTCCGCACACGATCACTCTCACTCACACACACACTAACTCTGCACCACTAAGCGGCGTGACAGGTATCAGCCAGTCGGTACGGCACGTAACCCAGCAGGTTAATGGTTCACCCTCTGCAGACTCCGTGGCCCAAGCCTTCCTCCACCCTCTAGTTCACCCCGATTGTTCTATACCCCCAGATTGAAGACCACCAACCCCAGACGCACGTGGCCGAAGTCACACTTAGTCTCGGTCCTCGGGAAGCAGGTGGGAACATGTAGCAGTTTTAATTAGGAGGTAGACATAAACAAGGGAGAGGTTAGCAGCCACTCAGGAAGTTCACCCACAGGTCTCAAAACACAAAGAAGTCACGCAGTCTCTTGACCCGCTTCCGAACTAGGATGAGGCGCCCTGATCGGTACACGATGATCCGGGTCGTGCCCAGGCGATCCGGGCACAGCGACTGTTGCATGTATGGATGAGTCGCACCAGGCCCTTCAAATTTCAAACACGATGAGTTGCAAATTCCGCACCTCCCTGGAAAGGAGGAACAATGACCGGTGCACATCTTTTGGGTTGCACCAGGCAATTCCGGTCACACACACAGCTAAGAGTTGCAATTCCATACCTCTCTGGAAATGAGGCAGAACATCCGGTGCACGATGATACAGATTGTACCAGACCAGTCCGGTCAAAGACACAGGCGCAAGTTCAGCAGAGCCACATGAGGTAGAATGAGGCACTACTCCGGGTACACCCCCACGGTGACTGAGCATGCAGTCGGCGTGTCACACAAGAGAAATGCGGCAAGATTGATGAAAGTTGCCACAGGGGATCTCAGAGCCGGTGAATCCGCTCACCACCACTAGACGCTTATGAGTGTTGCGGTCCCCGCAGTATGGGAACCACACGCTTATATTAACTCATGGGCAGAGCAGGCCTCATAGGTAGTGAAAACACATATAGGTAGTTTAGTTTGTAGTTTATAAAGCGCCTGAATCAACCCCCCCCCCCCAAGGTTATCTCTGCGCTAGTGAACTGCTTACATCGGCCAGAGAAGAGGAACAGATCCAAACAGTGCAGTCTTAAGGAGCCTACGAAACTGCAAGTGATCGGAGCACTCCCACAGATGGATGGGTAGATGGTTCCAATAACTAGGGGCTAAGTGGAAGAAGGCTTTCCCACCCAGCCAAGATGTTTTACAGCGTGGAACCACGAGGAGAGATTTGGTCCCTGAGCGTAACGCCCTGGGTGGCTGGTATTTCATAAATTTTTCTGCCAGATAGTTGGGGCCTTTGCCGTTTAGAGATTTGTGCCCAATGCAACAGATCTTGAAACGTTTCCGCTTCTGCACTTGGAGCCAATGCAATCTCTGCAAGAGGGGGAGGGAGGGGGTAAGGGGGGGGAGCATTGGAGACCAGTCGGGCTGCGGTGTTTTGGACCACTTGCAATCTGTTCAGTGACGCTTCATTAGCTGAGATCAGCAGACCATTGCAGTAATCCAGGCGACTTAATACTAGTGTCTGGATGAGGGTTTTCCGTGTGGACAAAGGGAGAAAGGGAAATACCCTTCGCAGAAGGCTTAGAACATGAAAGCAAGTGCTGATGGTGGTTGAAGCCTGTTCCTTCAATATTAGTTTCTGATCCAGGCGGACGCCTAGATTTTTGACCACGGTCTTGGGGGCCGGTGCGGAGCCCAGCTCCGCTGGCCACCAACTCGGGGACCATCTCATAGATGCGTCACCGAACAGCATAATTTCTGTTTTTCTCGCATTGAGCTGGAGAAAATTGTGCCTCATCCAGCTAGCAATGGTCTTCATACCTTCTGAGAAGATGGACTGAGCATTGGGGTTGTTTTTATCAAAGGAGTATCATCAGCATACGAGATAGGCATAAAACCTAAGTTCCTGAGTAATCCTGCCAAAGGGGCAATATAGATGTTAAATAAAGTAGGACTGAGACAGGATCCCTGGGGTACTCCTTTAGTCAGTTCCACGGTCTCGGAACGAAAAGGGCCTAAATTAATGGTCTGAGTTCTATGTGAAAGAAAACTCATCATCCATTGTAAAGTGGTCCCTTGAATACCAATTTCACTGAGTCTCCTGAACAGGATTTGATGTGAGACAGTGTTGAAAGCCGCTGACCGATGAAGCAGCACGAGTAGTACTGCCTGTCCGTTGTCCAGAGACTGTCTGATGTTGTCAGTGACAGCAATAAGGGCTGACTCAGTACTATGCCTGGGTCTGAAACCTGTCTGAGATGGGTCAAGACAACTGGAGGCTTCGACAAAGTCCGATAGATGTTTATTAATATGTTTTCTAAAATCTTGCTCAGGAGAGGTAACAGTGAAATAGGTCGGTAGTTGGAAAGGTAGTCCATAGGGGCCTTAAGGTTCTTACGTATAGGGATTATTTGTGCTGTCTTCCACTCAGTAGGGAGTTGACCTTTATTCAGCGAGAGATTAAGAATAGAACAGATTGGAGTAACAAGCTGTTTGGACAGCCGTGAGGTGGTCTTAGTCGGGATGATATCAAGAGGGGAGCCCGATTTTACAGTGTTGAGTAAAGACTCTACTGCATCGGGCGTGAGCAAGGGAAAGTATTCAAGCTTCTGCACATTAGGTAGGGCGGGGGAGATGTCAGCAGAGGAATCTTGTTGGCAACTTCCGTCTAGGATGATATTATCGTAGATTAGATCGATTTTCTTTGTGAAGTGCGTTGCTATTTTGTCGCATAGAGCTTGCGAGGGAGCTTGCTCATTATTACATGCCTCTGGATGAGTGAAAGTTTTGAGTATCTGATAGAGAGTTTTGGGGGCATTCCCAGCCTGCTCTAATTGCAATGCAATATGGGCTTTGCAAGCATTTTTTATATTTTTATGATATTTAGATAGAGCAGTTTTATAGTGTGCTTTATCGAGTGCATTGCGGGAAAGGCGCCAACGCCGCTCCAATTTTTTACAGAGACTCTTTTCTGTCTTGAGGATGGGAGAGAACCAAGCTGTCTGAGTACGTCTGGCTGAGCTAGTGCATTGCTTTAAAGGGGCCAAGAGATCAATGGCAGTTTTTATAGTAGAATTATATCGGGCTAGGCCAACCTCTATATTCTCTGTGTCGAAGTTCCAAGAAGTAGGAATTATGTCCTGAAAATGATCAGGAGTAATTTTGTGCCATTGTCTGCGCCAGCTCAGGGAAGTAGGAGACTGCGTGTCATGTACCCTAGGGCCCCTGAGTTGGAACTCAATCAGTGAGTGGTCGATCCATGTGAGAGGGCAGGTGGCTCCGCACAGCATATTGGAAGAGTTGGTAAAAATAAGATCTAACGTGTGTCCCGCGGAGTGAGTGGGGCCCTCGTTGATCTTATTTAAATCTAACGTGAGTAAATCTGTTAGGAGCGACAAGGCATCCTGATTCGAGGTGTCTTCGCTATGAACATTAACGTCACCCAGGAGAACGAAATTTTTTGTAGAAATGACATGCGAGGAAATTAGTTCCATTAATTGAAGTGAGAAATCCCGGAGGGGGCCGGGAGGCCGGTAAATCAGGGCGCCTTTCCAGCTATTCTGCCTTTCCTGTTCCTCACTACCTTGGCACAAGTGCGCTATTGTGCACCCCGACCTCCGTTGGCAGGAGTGACACATAGTGTGTCTGTGCGCACGCACTAACCTGGGTTGGAAGGCGGCACATGCAATTACAAGCACCATAGTTGCGGGTGCGCACTCACAGCGGTCTACAATGGCAAGCTGCTCATGAGCATACTCACAATCGATGCCAGAGCGCACCCACCAGTCTGCTGTAACAGATCGGCCCATGTTTCAGAACAGTGAATCAGCGCCACTTCCTAAGACGGGTAGGAAGGGCGCGCACACTTTCATGCAGCAAGGACAGGCTGGGCATATGGCTACCAGGCCCTAGCATCTTTGGTGCCAGTACGCACACCCCATCCTGTTCGGCCCAGCTGTACATTGGTGGACCCCCCACACGGGTACGGTTGCACACTCCGAGCCAGCGACACTGGACCGGGCAGCTCGCCGCTAGCGCCATAGGTGCAAGCGTGCAGACACAGGCCTGCACCGGCAGGCCTGACCTGGAGGGGGTGGGTTGACCGCTATCCGGTGGGTGGCACACTCAGTGGTACAACCCACTACTAGTCAGTGCTGTACCTGCCCTGAGTATGTGGTGTACCTTTTTCAGGGAGCACGGAGGTACGGCACCAAAACCCATCTTATCCGCACCCCCAGCTCAATGTGGGCGAGGCGGGTGCGCGCTCCTTCCCTCTGCCGTACAGGGGAAAAGTGCCCCCTCTCCTAAGGTTATGCAGAGAGTTGACAAAGACTAGGAGGTAAAGGTGAAACGTTTTGGGGTAATTTCCCCTAAGGAGGCCATGTCCAACAATGCTAATAAGATTATTATAATTATTAATAAAACCCTTTTTTCGAGACCTACACATTTATATAAACACTAAACATTCAAAATACAATTATTTTGTAAGAAAACCCATGGTATTATTTTTCTTAATACACACTTGTAGAAAATGTCCCAACCTAATGCGAATAGTGAGAGATTCATGCTTAAAAAGTAGTCGAATACCCACTGTTACCGTTCTAATTTTAGCCTGATTTAGCATAGGTTTTAAATAAACTTTTACATTAAAATCAAGGTCACAACAGCCATGTATGTGCTAAATATTCTGATCTTTTCAGATTACAGTGATAAAAGCCTAGTTAGTTTTAGAAACAACATCAAGGACTAACTGACCTCCCTGCATTTAAATAATTATTTTACAAATAATTGGATAAGTAGGCATCAGTAGATAATCTGAGAGACCATGGCAGGTTTTTAATTTCACAAGAGTGTTTTTTTATCACCTATATATTTCATGTATTCAACGAACAATTGCATTTTTTACATTCTCTTTTCAAATGGATCTGCTAACTAAACTTGCGTTTACCTGATATTGTGTTTTTGTCTCACACATTGTGGCGACAAATGGGGTACCCTGTTTTATTAGCTGATTTATATAATACTTTAATCTTCAGTGATTCAGCTTCTAAATTTAAATAACAGGTTCCAGTCTTGACTTGTAATGCATGGACTGAGACTAAGGTCAGCATGTTTGGCACTTTTTCAGGACTTTAATTTCGATTTCTTAAAAATTCACTTTAGACTCCAAAAGTAGTGTATTAGCCCATATAATGTAAGTGGAACCTTCATTTGTTGGGAAACCTTAATGGCAGATTGTAAGGAGTGATCTCCATATAGATGCTTATCCTAGAGTTGGTAAAGTAAAGACAGAATTTAAAGGCATATAAAGCTTTGATAAGGTTATAAAAGAAAGAAGGGATAACCAAGCCCTAGCAGTTACTAGAATTAGCCCAGGAAAAAAAGATTCCTCTATATTCTAGAAATTCAGCCAAAAATAGACTGGTACCTCATTATCAATCAATGGGGTACAATGGGAGATACAATGGGAGGATCATATAACTAAGCATTATCACATTTCTTGCAGGGAAAAACAAATTGCCAAAATGTGAGTAGGCAGATGACCCTAGAAGAGTTTATTGAGATTATAGCTAAGATCAGCCATACTAAAGCCACAGGTCGAGACCGATTTTCCAACTTGCCCATTAAAGCAAATCCAATGGCTGAGTGTTGAATTTTACGTTGTATGCTTGCATGTGGCTAAGGCAATTGATACTTGGAAGTGAACAATTATTAAACTAGCAACTCTTTACTCATTGTCCATTGAATTCCTCTTGTTACAGGTGCTCACCCACTATCCCATTCTATCAGCAGTAACGCATGCCTCACTTTATGGATCTCACATACCGAAAAAATTGAGACCACTAAAACAGGCTTTCAGCTAAGTCACACCTTTTGCCTGTGGAAATCTGATTATCTCTCATTTTACAAGACCAAAGAGACACGCCTATACAGGTCTCACCAATAAACAGCTAATCTTACTTCAGGGGCCTTCTCCTTACAACCCACATCCTGATCTTGTGTTATTTACAGGATATTGTTTACAGCCCTGTGCCCTTCCTAGTTATTGTAACTCCTAATATAAGTTCTAATATAATTTGACGCCCCTTTTGGGAGTACTGTGTAATCTATCACTAAATAAACATCCTTCAGCTTTGCATTTTATGCAGGATTCTGAGCCTGGTTTATTAAAAACTATGGAAGTGTGCCTACTGCAGAAAGAGGCTAGGGCTGGGTCAGGAGAGATGGGCTTGCCTATGTACTGTCCTAGCCGTACACTTTTGTACAGCAGTTTCCGTTCCACACCCCTTGGGGATGATTTCAATAGTTGTGTGCATGTGGTTAAGGAATGGGGCAAGATTCTGGAGTTTTTATTAAGTAGCTTTAATCTGTATTTGTCTGCGTTGATTCCTGTATGTTTTCCCCCAGTCTTTCACACATAGATTTCGGACGCTTTAAGCATCCAAACTCTCCATGTGAAACACCTCATCACATAATTCCAGTGGGCTTGGCAACTAACATCGGAATTATCAGGCAACTTGTAAACAAGGCCTCTGTCTTTCATCCTGTCATCTGGTCACCGGCATGTTCATGCCATTTAGCTATCTTTCCCATGAATGTTGTATGAGACTTCTACCTTGTTTATGAATTTAACTTTAACGCAAGCAACTAATAGGGTTATGGTATCCAGCTGTGCACTACTGCAGTGCTCAATCCCGTCAGTTTTTTAACATATCTAACAGGCACTTGTATAGGTCCATTCACATGCTCTGGTTTTGTTGGATTTGATTTCATGGATTTTAATTTTAGGTATCCTGAGATCTGGCCACTTTGCAGGTCCAATGTATATCAAAAGGTCTTTAGTCTCATGTTCCTGCAGTCGAATATTGATGCAATTAAACATTGTTTTTTTTTTTTTTAATCGTCAACCATTAATGAGATTTCACAATCTTTTATGCTATTTTTTGTTTCCAAAAATGTTAATACAGGAGCCTCACCCTGTCCGTCTCTCTACTGAGGAAGCAGTGCATAGACAAACCAAAGTCGAAACTGCAACTTTGAACCTGTTCCAGAACCTCACTGAGATCAAGTCTTTCTTCATAGAGGTAACACTTAGAGGGACTTGATCATTATGATGGGTGGTAGGGAGGTTCACCACCCATTTTGCTCTGGGTTGCACCAGTCATGCAGGCAGTAGCAGAGCCTCTTAGGAAAAAGTTTTGCGTTCCAGCATGCTTCTCACCATCCAGATTAACATAGGAGGTGGCAGTTAAGTCGTCTTGTGCCTTTCACCCACACCCAGCTCAGCCACTGACTACAGTGTAAGAAAAACACTATTTTAGGGCAGTCTGATTATTGTAAGTGCCAGTGGACCTGCATTAAGGTAAATCATTAGAAGTTCTTAACTTTGGAGACAACTTGATTTTGACTACGATTCAGAATGTATTCTTTGATCCCTCGACACATCTTTCCACACCTATAAAACAATACTTGTTTTCACTTAGCTGTGTAGAAGCAGGTATGTATTATATATTTGACATTTTTGCAGAGGAACAAACGAACATAACTATTACAGCATTCATTGCCACACATTATATATTTTGTGTGAGATGATTCCTTGTAGTTTTTTTTGTTACACTTTATGAACAGTCGATTTATCCTTCATTATTTATAAAGTTGCCTAGTTGCCAAAGCTGCAGGCAAACTGGATTATTAGATTCAAGTAGTCACTCGAGACAAGTCGCTACTTGCAAATCAAGGAAATCAGAAATACATAAACCGTGGTCTGCCCTTTCTTTCTCTATTTCTTAATGTTTGCTGTTCTCATTCAGTAGCATTTACAGCACTTCCCCAAGTGTTCCTTCAGCCCTGACTGAAAAGTGGATTTAATAGGAGAGAAATATATTTTTATATACAGCATTACTGGTTGAAAACACAAAAAAAGGAACCATTTTTTTCAAACTGTTATATATTTGCATGTGACTAAGAATCCATATTTCTTCCCTGATGCCTACTATTGTAAAGTCATTGGTATTTGTAATTGGTAATTTTCCTGTTTGACACATATTTACGCACTGATATATTTCTCTGTCTCTCAAATCTTTCACCTTAAGTTAAGAGTGCTCTGTGAAACACTGGTAAACCTGCTAAGTTTCAGGAGACCGTTGATGATGGGTGTGTGTGTTATAAAGAGATACAGCAGTACATACAAGTGATTTATTAAGGAAACATATTGTTTGTTCATGCAGTCTCCTAAAAATTAGGTCATACAAATTTTGAAATTGTTATTTGCTACGTGAGACTAGCCAGAATGTTTTCTAACCATCAATTTTAGGGTTTTCCTGCTCGAAGCAGTTAATATCAGCTGCCTCAAGTGAACTTCTGAGAAACTACGGATCACCCAAAATAAACCGCCAGGTTGATATTTAGACCTAAGCCCTAGTTGCACAACCAGCCATCAATGAAATCTCTCCATCAGCTTCCAATTAATGCACAAATTCAGTTCAAGGATTCACAGTATTTATCAACAAGGGGGTGTTACACAATATTTACCCCACAAAGGTTTTACAGTGTTAATCCCCAAAAAGGAGTGTTATACAGTGACTCTAAATATATTCAGAAGCTGGACTGTTGATATATCTGCCTAGCTACTGAGTACTGCAAATTGCTGCTTTGTTGACAGTCCCAAAGTTTGAAAATGGATGGACAGTGTTAGTTTTGATATCCAGAATTTGATCATTCGGCATTTGCCAAAGTTAAAGTTTTGTGAAGAGCCAGACCATGCCCATGTTACCAGCTCCCCTTGAAAATGTTCTCAGATATAATAACAGCAATTATTGGATAGTTGGCTCAACAAACACTGTGCTACATTTGTTTCTTCAAATGCACTCCCTTTTTTTTCTTACCTTTCCTCTTCCCCTCTTTTCAAAATACACAGTGCTACATTTTGAGTCACTGTGCATAGGGACATGCACTCACACCAACCAGAGGTGGGTTGGCCAGTGGGGAAAAAGGGAAAGGGTGGTTGGATTGAGGTAGTCAGTCATACATCAGATTCACTTATAATGTGACTAACTTTACCTTCCGGTCTACCAGCCTTTCAGTCGCACTTTCCTATAAGGAGCAGTCCTGATGTTCCTGTAGACTGGTCTTCTTCAAGCATCAGTCCATGAATACGTGTGCATAGCAGATTAATTGTTCCTATGGATACTTGTAAACACAGATTCCTCAGCTTTTCAATCCCTCCCTCCCCCTCCCCCCCCGGCACGAAACAGGTGCTGGAACCTTTCTAGGAGTTGCTTCTTTTTGCAAACATGTGGCACCATCAGATTCTGCAGCAGCTTCACACCACCCCAGAAATGACGGTACAGAGCGTATATAGGTACCACCCCTGCATGCTAACCTCCATTCCTTTCTCTCTGTGCCCTGACAAAACTATTGTCGTTGTTTCAGTGACTGCAAAATCGTTTTTCCACACAGTGTGCTAGGGAAATGTTCCCCCTCCAAAAACAAGCTGCAAACTATGCCACAACTACAGGAAGCAGATGTCGGTTATGGTTCCACACAACATCTGCCCGTGGTGTTTATGGTCTAGGCATGACTCAAAGATCTGCTGCAAATGCTTGCTGATGCACCCAAAGGCCGTCAGGCAATGGGAATTGAAATGGTATGTCATTGAAAACAAGAAATTGGGCAGGACACACTCCAAACAGCAGACTTGGTGTCACTCCAAATCGCAGCCCTGCTCCAGATCCCAGTCCTGCTCCACTTCACTGTCCTATAGTAAGTTCAACTGGGACCCGCATCCACCCCTATCACTCCCACTGCTGGGAGAAGTCACACCGTTGGCATTCTGTGTACCAGACCCCACCTCTTCATCCTGCTCAGAGCCTATTCCAAGGCTTGTATTGGCATGCTCAGGGTTCCCCAGGTTGTTGTCTAGTCCGCAGCAGATAGAGGCCTTCAGGTAGGCCATGCTGTAACTTTTCCAGATGATGTTGGCTCTCTCTGGATCGTCTATGATCCCCATGAAACTCCAAGGGCCCCCAGAGAGGCTTCCCCCAGCAGCTCCTGCAGACCTCTCTGACCCTCCCCGCACCCTCACTCCTCCAGCACTGACCCATGCCTCCACTCTTGCACAAGTCCATTGTCACTAACTCTGGATCTAAAACAGATTTTTGGGGGGGATCCAAAGCGGACATTGGCCTATGACAGGCCCATGTCACACTACAAGAAAACCAAGTTGCAGCCCCCATCTTGAGGAGATTCTCAGATGTGCCCTCAACCCAGTACTACCGTAAGCTGGAAGTCTCATTTGGATCAGATTTGGGTACTGTTTAGGGCCTTCAATATATCCCACATGATGAGGTTGATGAGGAAGTGTACCCCCCCCCCCACACACACACACACACACACACACACACACACACACAGTTTTACAGTGATGCTGGATTATATTCAGATTTACAGAATGTGAGTGGCCTGGATCCTTACCTAGGGTCCCCTTAGAGGAGTGTTTATTTTCCAGTAGTAGTCAGCAGGGCCTACTACTTCAGAGCCATCACTGCCCTTTAGTTAAACTTTGACAGAGAAATTAATGGTGTCCTGGTCTAAGCCTCACTCTGCTCCCCCAGTAAGCCGCCCTGTAGCTACGAATCAGAGGCCTGCTCTTGGGGGATCCAGCCTTTGCGACCTTGCTTGGTTGTGCAGGAATCCACCAGCTAGTGCATTTCCCACTGCTCCGCCAGAGAGGGAATCAAAGCGCATTGATGCATTAAGAAGGAGACTCCGCCAGTTTTGCTTTGGGGTCTCTGAACGCAGTCTGCCTATTCGGATGCTATAAACTGCCTTTTTTAGGATTTGGCCAGCAAGATCTTGATGGCAATTCCCGATGAATTGAGGAATGCTTTTGCTCAAACAATTCGACAGATTGTGGCTTTGTGTGTGTTGTGAGCCAATTTGGAGACAACAGACTTTGTTTGTCGTGCATCATGAAAGTAATAATGATGAGGTGTCATGCTTGAAAGTCTGCTACATGATTTTCTGGGGATCTGCACGTAAAGCAGGCACTTTAAAGTCAGCAATACTATGGCCTGCTCTTTGGGTTTATGAGCCCTGGCCCATTAATTCTAATAGCAATGCTAAAATTTTGAGGATACTTGCAGGGTATTGTCTATCGCCAGAGGCAGCCCTCACAACCCATGCAACAGGCAGTACATCCCTTTTGTGGCCCCAAAGGACAGGGTGGTCACAGAGGCCATGGCTACCAGCTAGGACAGCAGTCCTCCTCCTCCTCCTCTCCTGCAGCCAACCCACTATGATTTTCCTTCCCATGGTCATGGACGGCCAGTAGAAGACAGAATACGTTTTTACCTGCCCAGTTGGCGTGCTGATACCTCAGACCATTTGAGTGCTACAGGTTCAGCATGATTACGCCTCCCTTTTACATTTTCTCCCCCTCCTGTGCTATCTGTTTTCATTCAGACTTTGGGAGATCATGCCTCTAGTCTTGTTGGTGACACATTCAACAGGAGTCACCTATAAACCTAAAAGGACCAGGATATAACTGATATCAGCAAGGTCCTAAAGGTCTAATTCATAAATTCAACACTATAATTAGTACAATGCTATAAAAATGTATTGTTTTTCACCATAAATCGATCAAGAATAAAAGAAAGATATGCCAAAAAAGCAAATCTTATATATTTAGTTAGGTATAACAACTAACAATAAAGCAGCATCAAAGACTCATATAAAATGAAAGGTGTTCAAAGTGTGGAATGTGCAGAAAGTTCTCAGGATTGTGCAGGTGACGCACAATGGTAGGGAACAGAGGGCTAAACAGCAAAATGAATTAAAAATTCAATAATGTGCATGGAAAAGTTAACAATTTATAATAATTCAATTGCTCATATATGTGTTCAGTAATCCAGATCTTTTTCAGACGATATAATGGAGACAGTGTTTTGACCTTTCATGATTCACCAGGTTATCATCAGGACAAAACGTTAAAGGAACACCAAAAATATAGATTGCTGCATAAAAGAAAGAGTCAAAGATATAAATTGAAATATTGGTAAGGGTTGCAAAAAGGCCATATCATAGGTACCTGCAAGTTCGGTACTGGGGTCATCTAAAAATGGTAACAAATTGTAGGGTATGGGCCAATTGGTCTAAAAAACTATAAAAGGTGTGCAACCAGTGACTAAATCCAGTGAAAGGAGTAATTGAAAAAACATACGAATTTAACTTGTAATTGTAGTACTCCTGAAAAGTTCAATCAAAAGTAGATTGAAGAAAGTACACCGACTAGATATGGTAAAATTAATTACATTTAAAAAGGGCTTTTGTAGGCATACTCGCAAGAAATCATAACAGGGTATTCTGCTTGAAAACGAATGGAGACTGAACCCGGAATTGGCTAGTCACTGAGAACTAAGCCTAAAAATAGAAAGTAAGGGGCTAGATTGAGCCCATACTAATCTTTGATAGTGAGGTATAAGGGTAGTGGGGGGCGAGGATCCTGTGCCAGAACTCTGGAGGTGGCTCGACTTCCAAGGGATCTCTCTTATGCCCAATCATTTGCCAGGCTCACTAAATGCCAGGGCCGACGAGCTCAGCAGACTTCATCTGGCAGACCACGAATGGCGTCTACATCCGGAGGTGTTACAAGGTTTCATCTCCTGGGGGTTGTGCCTTAGATCGATTTTTATCGCCACTGCCAAAGAATGCTATTACTGCGCGCTAGACTTTCTGCCTCCAGGTTCCTTGGGAGAACCTTCGGAGATGCATTCCGCCTGCATTCAAACTCCTGGTTCCTGTGTGCCTTCCCAGCTCTTTCCCTTCTGCCCTGAGTTCTCAAGAAGGTCAGGAGGGACTTAGCTTAACTTATCCTAATAGCAGTGCTTGGTATGTAAAAGAAAGAGTGCCAGTGCCCAAAGCTCTGTTCAGATGCACGCGGCCGGTGCAACTAAACATTGGCACACCAAATACCAAGGCTGGTGGTGTTAAATACACCACCACACACTCCCTACTCCTTTATCTCATTCTTGCTGCTTCCTCACTGTGTGATGTTTTTTCCTGTCTGTCTCTTTCGTCATCTTTCAGATTTGTGTGTTTTTCCCTCACTTGCCCACAATAATTATCTGATGCAGAAAATAAGTGCCGGGCCCCAAAAGTAAGTGCTGGTGGCCCCCACCGGCTCAACTCAAGCACTTCTGAATAGCCCCAGATTGGGCCAGGCAAGTTTATTACTCTGGCTTGCTGAGCGTGAGCGTTGGCCCTCCAGGCTGTCTACCTCTTCAGGAGGACCTCCTGAATAGGCAGCAGGGCAATGTGCTGCATCCTCATCTTTACAAACTATACCTCCAAGCATAAAGATTGAGTGGCACCAATAGAGGGTGTTTGACCTGCCGGCAGAAGTATTGGATGGTAACCTTGAAACTTGCTGGCAGTCAAGTAAATTAATTTTTCAAGTCATTTGGGGAAGTTCATGACATGGTGCTGAGACTGCCAAGTTGACCCTCCACAGACAAAGGACTGTGGTGCTCTGTTTGTTTTGTTGCTGACCCTGCAAGGCTTTGGTGTGGGCACCGTTAAAGAGTATTTGTTGGCCCTTTCTACATTTGCCTTACCAACCATCATTATTTTGGTCACCTGTCATGATGTGTTTCTTAAAAGGGGTTAAAAATATAAGTTTCCTCTTCCACCCTCTATTATGCCTCACTAGGAGCTTAACTTGGTCCTCATGTTCTTGATGTGCATGCCTTTCCAGCCTATGCACAGTTGCTCAATTAGATTGCTGTTCTTTATGATGGTATTCCTTATTCCGTGTCAACAAGCAGTAGGCTGTGTCAGGGCACCCTCCAAAACCACCTTTTTCCTTAATAAATTGGTGTTGCAAAGTTTTGCTTCCTTTCTACAGAAGGTGGTGTCACCCTTCCAGGTGGGACAGTCCAAGCCCTTCGAAGGAGGAGCAGAGGCTTCCCTGATTGGACCCAAAAAGACCCCTTGACTTTTACATTGGCTTTGAAGGTGCTAAGAAGGGAAAGGCAGTTGAGAAGCAAACCTTGTGCAGGTGGCTCATGCTGTACATAAAACATGCTATGCCCTGGTCAAGAAGATGGCTATGAGGGCTTTCCGGCTCATTCAACCAGAGCCAAGGTCACAACTACGGCGTTAGCTGGAGGTCTTCTGGTGTTGGACATCTGGCATTCTGACACATGAGTGTCTGTACACACCTTCACCAGGCATTGTTTTTTGGACAATCAAGTCTTCAGGCAGGGCCATTTTGCCCGCTCAGTCCTGAAGGACTTCCTGGTGTAACTCCACGACTCAGACGCTCCATTCTTACAGCGATACTGCTTTGATATCTATTCAAAAGGTGAAGAATCTGTGGTTAGTAGTATCCAACAGAATTTGCTTATCGTTGATAATGCTCTTTTTGGTGGATACTCTGTGTAACTACAGACTCCTCACCACTCTCCCTCCTCCCATCATTGTAGAGTGGACTTTTAAAGTTCCAGAAAGGAACCAAGTTAGATTTCTCACACTGTCATTCTAGCAATCTGTCACAGCCTGTCCACGTCTGAGAGTGCAGAAGAATTTAAAAGAAAAACTGAAGTCAGAGCTTAGGGGGTGACTTCTATATACAGCTCTGTGCCGTCACTTCTGAAGGAGTTGTGAGGCTACCGCAAAGTCTAATGGTACTACCTATTGGCACGCATGAGCAGTGGCTACAAAGGTTTTATATCCAGGCTGCTGCTTGGGGGTGGGGCAGTTCAAAAGATTAGAAGTCTGCGCTTAGATGGAGCATCCACGAAAAAACTTTACCAAATGTTGGTAACTTGTTATTCTGGATTACTTTATTATTTGAACATTTTCCTATTTTTCTTTTTAGGGAATCAGCAACGACATTTCTATAGTCAAGGCTCTTGTTCCAAAGAGCCAGTCACGTTCCTTCATGTCACAAGGGAATCCAGAGATACTGGTAAGTTAATCATCTGAATCTTTTTTAATCTAGAAAACTCTTTCTGAGCCTCAAACAAATAGGAATTGGGTGATAACAAGTGCTTAATAAATATGTAAAATTGTAGCATTATATTTTGTGTCCCCTGTCCGATACCAGCAGTGACTGTTTGTAATTATAGGAAGTGTATATCTACAGCCTGCACATTGTACGTCCACTCACTGTGCAATATCATGTCATTTAGTAATAGGTTCAGAATTTTTCCACTAGTTTTTCTTAAGACGTCTTTATTTTTTGGTTTAGCTATGCATCGAATTACTTGTGATCGCATTACCTTAGATTACATTTTTCCACCATCGAGTTCAGTGTTGTTTGGGAGTGCCCACTCCAAAACCTTCACAAGGAGGACAAAACTCAAGGTCATGGAGATGAATCATCAAGACTTTGCTACCAAATATTGTGTTTGATGCTTCAAAATAAATCTCCATTCGGAGTTGCCAATTCTTGAGAGAATGAATCTGTATGTAGAGTGAGTGGACGGTGGATATGCAAAATGCACCCTTCAAATTTTGCTCATCCTGTAATACCGACTACACTTGGAAAGACCGCCATGAGGGCCTCATTCTCTGTTTTTCCAGAGCTAAATATAATTGTAAGGCATGTAAAGTCTATTGATGTAAAAATTAAATTTGACTCTAGAAAGAAATGCATTATTGGCCCAGTGAGACTCTACCAAGACACCTGAAAGACCATTTGAGGACAAGTTCGAGAAAGACATTGAAAGGGATAGGGATGATTTGTATGAAGAGCCCTTTTCAATAGTTAGTTGTCGAGAAAGAGGATCAGAGCCAGTATTGTAAGGACCCAATGGCACCACACTGAGCCCTAGAGTACACAGAACCTTAGTGTTCCAAAGATAGACTACTTCTAAGATTCATACTTCCACAAACATGAATTTTGCTTATTCTCAGACTCAAAAAGTTGACCAACCTCGACACAAGGACTAACCTCGAAAGGAGCCTTGAAACCATACGGAGGACTGACTTGCGGAAGAGGTGAGATCTTCAGAAGATATTTGAACCCAAAAAGAAGTTTGACCTCAGGAAGTGGTTTCTGGTATGCTCTCAGAAGGAGCTGTGCTTCCACTCACTCGAGTAGTGATTTGGCATCTGAGATCCCAGAACACAGTAACTTTCAGCTCCCTAAATAGTGTATGGAGATAGTAACGGTGATTTGAAATCTAACTATGAGAGCATGATTTGCAACAATGTGGAAATGCTATGCAAACTACTGTTTTACATTAAGCATTGATTTCCTTCAGGTCCAGGTGCAAATCATCATTGCTTAAGCCAGGCTTGGTTTTTACATACATTTGAGCCCATTTGACTGCTATGGTAGCGTGCTTGCAAAATATTTTCATTGTTTAAAATCCCAGTTGCTAGAGCATTTATGGAAACCTTAAAAGAAATCATCCCAACCAAGACCCTTTCAGTGTCCAGTCCTTGAACTTCAGGAACAGCACGCCTCCAGGCCACCTTCTGGCAGCATTGGCTGTGTTGTCAAAATTGGCAGAAGATCTCAGTGTCCAGATGAAGGGAAGAATTTTGAAAATGGTGCCGTTGGGTAGGAGATTTGGAATGAGAAGGCTCACAATGAGTGATTCTGTGTTTTTGCTTTTATAGAAGAACGTACTATGGACACAAAACAGTATGACTTTACCTGAACGAAAGGTGCTTCACAGCCCATTTGTTCCCTATTTTTCATTGCGTTCAATTTTTATTCTTGCTTCTGGAGCTTATGTTGAACATTTTGATATTTATCTGGATGTTGGTCAGGCTTTTTCTTCCTATCTGTTCCTTCAGAAGGAGATTGGTGCTTGCCATTCTCATCATTCATTCTCTCAATCTTTAATCAAGACTTAAGTTTTCCAGGACGTTTTATCCCCTTATGGTTTTTACTCCAATTTGGGTCACTCTTAAGGAAACACTTGACACCTTGTACAGTATTCTTTGCAGGATGGCACTGTTTCGACTAGGAGGAATCACCCTTCCTTCAGGCAATCAGCAGACTGTTCAACTGTCCAGAACTTGACACGTTATTTTGAAAACATCATTTACTTTCTCTTCTGCTAATTTCTACCAGCGAGGGCATTAGGAGAAAGAGGGGTTAGTCCTTGACTATTTCTGCACAGCTTGTGAATCTACAACATACATGCTACAAACAGAAAATGTTATTTATCTGATAGAGACTTCTAGCCGCAGATTCTTTACCTTAGAATAATCCCCAGGCATCAGACTAGATCTGGATGTTTTATAGCAGTACCCGGGCACACCGGCAGGTGGTTTCGTTCTGCTCCACGTCTGCGTCTCCCGCGCCGGAAGTGACATGCGCGGTACCTATTCAGATGCCACCCGACGTGCTGACGTCCGTTCTTTTCTTTCCACTCCAGATAGCACTGATCATGTGGGAGCTAAACTCAGTTATTTTTTGACCGGCTTTTTTCTCTACTTTTTGTCAACACTTTTTTGACAGATATTCTCTCCTGGTCTGACAGGATGTCCCCTAAGGAACCGGCTGGTTTCGATCTAGGAGTTGCCTGTCACAGGCAGATGTCTGTGACAGATCCACACTTGTGTTGTTTATGGTGCTTGGAAAGGGACCAGGACTCTAAGACCTGCGAGAACAGCTGCACCATGCATCCAAAGGCGCTGAGGGAGTGATCCCTGAAGCTCCTCGCCGCCCAATCTTGCGACGCTCAAGAACCCTGGTTGCATGGAGGGTCCCAGGACCTTTCGCAGAGCCGCACCCAGTGATCGTCACATTCAAGTTTGTCGGGATGTCAGGTAAGTGCCACAAGCATAAGAAATCGAAGAAGTTGAACAGGTCTCCCAACAGCGGCATACCCATTGAAGTCTTCTGACGAGGCGCTGCATCGTCGGCACTACAGGCCTCGCGGTACACTCTGTGCCTCCCTGACTTTCCCAGAGCTGGAGCAATCCCTGCTCAGCTTAAGGAATTTTATGAGGCCATGCACCTCATATTTGGAGGCCCCCCTCTGGATCTTTGATGGCAAGTTCGCCCTCGGTGCCAGTTGGGCCCTATGGATCCCATGTTGGATCTAGAGCAGAGCTGCCGACGACACTGAGACTTTCCTCAGGTCCTGCTTCAGTGCGATGCCCCCGGCACCACCAGCACCCCACTGCATCGCCATCATCACTCCCAACTCCGACACGGAGCCGGACGGTGTGTCGCCTGACACCGGTACCAGTGCCAACCAAAACCATGCTTTCTGGATTGCAGCCACTGCCTTTTGCATTTGGCAGGTCTGGAGAGAGAAAGACGAATCAGAGGGGTCTGAGGATCCTTATGGATACTAGCATACCCTGGATGAGAATGAGAACTGGAATGAGGAACTGGTGGAGGCCAGTGTGTTGGACACCTCACCTGACATAGGGTTGGTGTGTTCTCCTACCGTGGCTATGGAGGAGAAAGCCTCTTTCACTATGGTGGTGCATAGGGCAGCTGAGTCATGGACCTTTAGCCACCGACACTAGAAGTCAAGACGAATATCTTGACGAGGTGTTTCAGCCGGGAGTCGCACCTTCTGAACCTTTACTTTCCTTTAAAGAAGCCCTTACCAATGTCCTACTCAGGGCCACGTTCAAGCGCTGCACAGGGGCTCCTGTGCATATGACAGTTTCCCGCTTCCATCCCTCTGCTCCTGGGGACCCCAGTTTCCTTACCAAGCACCCCACACCGGATAGCTTTGTGGTCCAAGCCTTCACATCTAGAATAAGCCCCGGCTCGTTTCCTACCACTCCACCAAATAGGGAATCCAAGAGGCTGTATATCTTTGGCAAGGGAATGTTCTCTTCCACCAGCCTTGCACTGTTGTCGATGAACACCACATTCCTTTTTGGAAAATATTCCCATACGATCTGGGATTCGGTTGTGCAAGTGCTGCCTATGGTCTCAGGGGAGGCCCGAGCCCCACACTCCCAAGCTATCACTGATGGAAGAGATACAAAAAGAACATATGATGGAGAGAATGCTGAACAAATCCACCCCCAGTCACAGATACCCGGGGATAAATCCATCGATTTTTGCACGCCATTCCAGTTTAGACCCAGCCATATGCAAATCAGTCTTGACCCTGCTACCCATGGGAACAGTCCGGCCTAAACTGCCAGGCCAGGTCCTCCCTGGACCATAAACAAACATCCTGGGACCGGTTTCGGGTTTTGAGGTATCTGGGTATCACCCATCATCAGCCAGGCTAGCTTGAATCTGGTGCCATAGCGTGCACAGAACCCATTTAGGGCGACAAATGCTTAAAGAACAGAAGATGGATGGAATGCTAAACCAATCAAACATTCACCTCCAGTCCTAAGTGGGAAGGGTATCTCAAATATTGGTCCCTTGCTCGCTGCACCACTGGATTCAAGCTAGCCTGACTGATGAGGGGTGATACCCCGAAACTGGTCCCAGGATGGTTGTTTCCGGTCCAGGGAGGACCTGGCTTAGCAGTTAAGGCTGTACTGTTCCCAAGAGGAGCAAGGTCAAGACTGATTTGCATAAGGCTGGGTCCAAACTGGGGTGACGTGGCGATCAAAATAATGATGGATTAAACCCAGATTCGTGACTGGGGGTGAGTGTTTGAAAGGTTTTAACACTCTGGCCTTCATTTTATTTTGTGATGTTGTGATGGGAGAGATGCATCAAAGTTTACCATATGATGTGTATTGGACACGACCAACTTGCAGGGTAGAGCAATTTCATCGCCTGTGCCCTTGCTACAGCACACCTGGCTGAGATTCATTGTTTGTTCAGGGGATGTCCAAGCCTCAGCTATGGACATGCCCTTTGATGGTTCTCTTTTGGAGAGAAGGTGGACCTAGCACTTTGAGGACTGCAGAGCTACAGCCAGGGTCATTGGGCATGTCTATGACCACTATGGCCAATTTTCCTCCCAAGTCTGCCTTCTGCCCCTTTCATGGACATGAAAGGGGTTTCCAACTGTGTTCATATCCTTCGAGCCCCCCTGGCCAACAGGCTTTCCAGCCTATTTGTGGCTGAAGATGCGGGTCCCATTGGCCACGTGGGACAGGTAGCCAGCCAACCCCGGGCAGCCTCCAAACCCCTTTAGTTTGCTCTCCGACCATCATGGGCATCCAGTGGGGGCAGGATATGCTATCACCTGCACCACTGGCTGTCCGCAACATCGGACCGTTGGGTTTTGCAAATCGTCCAAAGGGGCAACTCCCTGCCGTTTCTGACTACCCCTCCACCCATGCTACCCACTCATGACGGCTGACCGAGGACCATCTCTCCTTTCTCTGTCAGAAAGTGCTGGCTGTCTCCGCCACGGGAGCCATAGAGAGGGAGCCAGCATCAGAAGTAGGTCATGGTTGCTATTCCTGCTACTTTCTGGTGTCCAAGAAGGACAGAGGCCTTTTTCCTATTCTAGACCTGTGCTTTTTCAATCTCTTTCCTAAAAAGAAGAAATTCAAGATGTTCACGCTTGGTAAGTTTTGTCTGCCCTGGACCTGGGAGACTGGATGGTAGTGTTAGACTCACAGGACACATATTTGCACAACCCCGTCCTGCCTGCACATAAATGTTACCTGCGGGTCACGGTGGGCCACAAGCACTTTCGGTTTACTGTGCTCCCCTTCGGCCTTACCAGCACCCCTCGGGTGTTCATGAAAGTGATAGCGGTGGTTGCAGCTCACCTGCGGTGGTCAGGGGTTCCAGTCTTTCCCTACCTCGATGATTGGCTTCTGAAGGTGGGCTCATCCCAGGCAGTCTTCTCCCATCTCCAGACTACGGCAAACCTTCTGCACTCGCTGTGTTTCACTATCGACGCCCTGAAGTCACAACTGAGTCACTCTCAAATGCTCCCTTTCATCAGTGCAGTTCTGTACACAGTTCAGTTTCGGACCTATCCTCCCAAATGGCGAATCCAGGATATTCAGGCTAGGATACTCTGCAGTGGGACCTGAAGTTCCAGTGGGCGCAGCATCAGAGGAATCTCTCTGACATGGTCCAGATCTTAGAGGGAACTGTGAAAGATCTGCACTGGTGGCTGATGAACCGCAATTGGGTCAGTGGCAGACCCCTTTTCCTTCCCCAAACCAGAGCTGACTATGGTGACATATGTGCCATATGTGCCACTTCTGGGATGGGGCAGCCATCTGGGAGAGGTGATCAAAGGACTCTGGTCTACAGGCAATTGGCTTGTAATTGAAAACCTTTCTTCCTTTGATCAAGGGAAGGCTGGTGCAGGTTTAAACGGATCACGAATGGCGTCTTCACCTGGAGGTGGTACAAGGCCTCTTTCAGCAGTGGGGAGAGCCTTGGTTAGATCTGTTCGCCACCTCCAAGAACGCGCAATGTCTGTATGTTTGTGCGCTGGAGTTTCCAAGGCGACTCTGAGACACTTTTCGTGTGGAGGTCCTGCCTCCTGAACCTCTTTCCGCCTATAGTGCTCCTGCCCAGAGTTCTCAAGAAGCTCAACAACCACCAGGCCCAAGTCATTCTTATGGCTCCGGATTGGCCATGGTGAGTCCGGAATCCCGAGCGGTTGAGCATGTCCATCGGTCCTCCAATCAGGCTGCCTCTTCAAGAGGATCTTCTGTCGCATCAACAAATGAGGGTTCTGCACCCAAACGTGTGCACCCTCCACCTTCATGCGTGGAGATTGAGTGGTGATAATTGACAGCTTTTTATGTTTCTCCCGAAGTCTGTGATGTTATTCTGGCAGCCAGGCGTCCCTCCACCACGTTGATACATGTCGGACCACCTTTCTTTATTTAAGTCACCTGTTGTTGCTAGGTTTCTTAAAGGCTTGAGTACATGTTTTCCCCCCAGACCATTCATCATGCCCCAGTGGGATCTAAATCTTGTTGTCACCTTCTTGATGTGTGCACCCTTTGAGCCTCTGCATAATTGCCCTTTTAAGCTATTGACCTTTAAAACTGCCTTTCTATGGCCATAACATCGACCGGGAAGGTCAGCGAATTGTGTGCACTCTCGGCGAACCCTGCCTACACCACCTGCTACCCAAATAAGCTGGTCCTCCATACATGTGCCTCTTTCCTTTCGAAGGTTGTAAGTCCCTTCCATGTAAGCCAGAATACCACCCTGGCTACCTTCTTTGCTATGCCTCACTGCTCCAAGAGGAGGAGAGATTCCAACATCTGGACCCAAAAAGAGCGTAGTTTTCTGCCTTGATCGCACAAAACCGTTCCGGGTTGGAAATTAACCCTTCTTGAGGTACATAGGAGCTAAGAAAGGGAAGGCTGTGCAGAAATGGACCATGTTAAGATGGATATTACTTTGCATTGGCCAAGAAGCGACCCCCTTGGGGTTTGCGTGCTCATTCCACACTGTGTTATCCCGGAGTCCCTGTCCTAGATATCCGTCAAGCAGCAGCGTGGCCATCTTTGCACATGTTTACCAAACACTACTGTCTGGACAGTCAGGTCGGTTGTGACGGGCACTTCGCCCTTTCTATCCTACAAAACCTTCTAGTTTAAATTGGCTTCGGAGACCCACCTCTGGGGAGGCATGGCTTGGGTATATATTCTAAGGTAAGGAATCTCTGGCTCGAAGTCTCTATCAGGTGACCAAGTTACTTACCCCTGGTCACGCCATTTCTGGTTGAGACTGTCTAGCCGCAGATTCCTTACCACCCCTCCCAGCCTCCCTGCAAACAGATTGCAGTGTAAGGGAAACCCTTCTCAGGGCCTTAGATTTTCACACCAGTGGCAGTGGTCAGTTCTCATCATGGCTCTGCTACTGGTGTGGAAAGTCACAAAAGTAACTGACATCAGCGGGGTGGCAACTAGATAGGTATTACGTACATCACTTCCCGGGGCAGCCGATGCAGAGACAAACGATGCCACCTACCGACACGCAGGGGTACTGCTCAAAATCCTCTGGATCTAGTCTGACTCCTTGGGATTATTCTAAGGTAAGGAATCTGGGGCAAGATAGAGTCTCTAACAGATAAGGTGTTACCAAGGGTAAGTAACTTGTTCACCTGTAACAATCAGTGTGTACCTTGTTGTTGTAGATCATGTGTGAACCTTTCCCAGTAGTATGAGAGGAGCAGAAAGGAGACCGCATGATACCCATTCCAATGAAAAACCATATTGACATAATCTAAGGCTGGCCTGTGTCCCTGTGCATTGTAGGTTTTGGGAAACTTGATCATGAGCCACTCAATGCATGCCTAAAAATATCAGACGAGTGCATAGGATGTGAATCTACAGCACAGCAAGCTTCAATCCATTTGTTATAGATAAGTCTTTTTTGATTTCAGAATGTGGAACGGGACAGCATGGATGCCACAGCCATTTATAGGCACTTCACAGTAAATAACAATAATTTGTGAATAAAGTAAACTAAGTGGAACATTTAGCGCAAATAAGAATGAACCTAGTGACTATCCAAAATTGGATAAACAAGATCAAGCTGAGAACAGGCCAGCCACATTATTTTCAGTTACATCTAGCTGTGAAGAGCAAAGTTAGCTTTCTTTCGTTGCTACTGTAACCTTGATATTGGCAGCATTGTTGTTCTATTTTATGCATATATTCATGACTGTTCCCTACCACCGAATCATCAATACTAATCATAAACACTGAAAATCTTCGCAAATGTGCATGATTAAGAAGGTTTAAAACAAAGAGAAACATTTCTCCAAATAAGGCAGAAAAGGAGTATGCGAAGGTAACATTAGCTTTACGTTATTTATCTTTTAATATAACTGTAAGGAAAATATTTTTAAACATTTCAAAATTACAAAATTGTTTTAAAACAATCTTGTATCTCGAACCTCTCTTTATTTGCGCCTGATCCATATATGGAAACACAAGGAGATAATGGACGGAGTGCTGAAACTTTTCAAACACTCACCCCCAGTCACAGATCTGGGTTGAATCCATCATCATTCTTTAGCTCACTTTGCCACCCCAGTTCAGACATAGCTATATGCAAATCAGTCTCGACCCTGTGCCTCATGGGAACAGTCCAGACCGAACTACCAAGCCATGTCTTCCCAGGACCGGAATAAAGCATCCTGGGACCGGATGGATTTAGGCCCAGATCTTTGTACTGGGGTGAATGTATGACATTGTGCTGCATTCTGTCCATCAATTGTTGTTTTTGCATTGATCCATATATGGAGCTATTTTAATTGAAGATACTTAATGAAGGAATGCTGCTCCACTGTGAGCTGCGAGCTGAGAGTCCTAGGGTGAATTTCAGGTCACTATAGATGTATACTTACACCGAAGGGGAATGGAACTTGACTGACCCTACTTTCTATGCCCCCTAGCAAGTGTCTTTCAACTTATGAATTAGGGTGACCTAATTTTAAAATGTTGTGAAAAGCATGGTAGCTTGTTGCATATCAAGCATGGAGGGTGTTGTTTTCTTAGAATTTTTTGCTGCACACAATGGATTCTGCAACATTTTTGAAAACAGTCTCCAACTGCATGACCTGTTTGCAAATGAAAGAAATAGTTGCTGATTGTTTCTTTTCCTCTGGTGCAAAAACTAATTGTCAAACTGTCATATTTGTGTAGCTTCCATATTTCTCCAGTGTGTAATTTAAATTCAGATCACTGAAGGTTTGCAGTCCTCCACTGTAATAGTATGGTTTGTATGGTGCTTTAGTGTAGGAGACCTGCACTATGGCTCAGTATGACTGCGGTGTGTGCATGGAGAGGAAAAATCACTTGCTAATATGTTCACTGTTCTGCTCTGGCAGATGGCTTTCATAAAGCAAAATGGTCACTCATATTTTAATTCTCTGAAAAGGCTTCCTTTCATGGGTGCAAGGCTGAGTTTCACAAGAGAAGGGCAGGGCCTCTTGGTCGGTGTCTAGGCGAAGAGAACAATATTCCACCACTAAAATGAATCCTATCCTTGCAATGGTTAGCAGGAATATTAGAAGGTATAAGTTCCTTAGTGGAAGCTTACTTTACTGTGGACCTTTACTTGTTGAGAGCCACATCTCTCAGCCTAATTGCTTTTTGAAATCTTGTTTTCCAGGTAACTGTGAGCCAGAAATTCATTATTGGAACCCACGGTTGGCTGCCCTATGACCGGAACCTCTCAAACTATTTCACATTTGTGAAAGATCCAACTGTTACAAACCCAAAGTAAGTATAGCAATGAAGTTCCAGACAATCATAGAGTAAACTAAATAGCTCAAGTTTGGTTAAGTTGCCTGTTACATGTGCCAAGGTGAATGCAGCATCCTAGTAGACATAAGCAGTATTAGATCAGAGTTAGCACTTCACTTTGTTTACGTAAGATCATTCATTACATATGGGAATTAGCCCTTGATCCTTGTATGTTGCAATAGTACTGTGAGTAGGACCCTTAACAAATTACAACTGAAGACCGGTCCCTTCAAAGGCCATGGCTGCCTTTAGTTTAATGCGGATTAAACTCAGAAGAAGCCGCACTCCAGAGCTATAACTTTTCGGGTAGTTAGCTCCTCAGATGGTTTTGTTTAGCATTTAAAAAATGAATTACATGCTGAATTGCGACTTTTTTAGATCACACATGCAAAACGGCGTTCTTAGCCAAAAAAGCAACTTTTCAAACGCAAACATGGGGTGGGCATGTGCCAGGTAATGAAGTCCAGAGATTGGTAGAATTTTCAAAAAAGTCTTTATTCTCAACGTTTATTTTTCATACGATAAACACGCATTGAACTCAGCCAACGCGTTTCGTTCTCTCATGGTGAACTTCGTCAGGGCTAAATGTAACAAATGTCCTTAAGTAAGGAGAGATGCACAAAATCGCGATCCAGGACTTCTAAGCCGGGCCCAACAGGCATTCAATACGAGCCAAAACTGGCCTCTCAATGTGGAGCTGTGATAAAAGGAAAATGAGGTCAATTAAGGTCAAACGATGTAGTGGTAGTTCCAGGCAGTAACGCTGGAAACAGAAGTGGGGTAATTCCCACGGCCTAGTATGGCCTCACGAGACAGGAAGACAACGTCCGAGGGTTGACCTTAATTGACCTTATTTTCCTTTTATCACAGCTCCACATTGAGAGGCCAGTTCTGGCTCATACTGAATGCCTGTTGCGCCCGGTGGGGAAGTCCTGGAGCGCGATTTTGTGTATCTCTCCTTACTTAAGGACATTTGTTACATTTAGCCCTGACGAAGTTTAACTATGAGAGAACGAAACGCGTTGGCTGAGTTCACTGCGTGTTTATCGTATGAAAAATAAACGTTGAGAATAAAGACTTTTTTGAAAATTCTACCAATCTCTGGACTTCCTTACCTGGTGCACGCCCACCCCGTGTTCGTGTATAGGATCTGGACCACAGAGGCGTCACTTGATGGCTGATGTCCAGGCTTGTTGCGCAGGACTTGAGATATAATTGAAACTAGCACGAGGTGCAGAAGTCTCAGTTCGCCGTCATTTCCGCTCCTGTTGTGAACTTTTCAAACACATTCAATGTGCAAAATATTGACGTGCAAATTAGCACAGCAAATTGTGGGCCACTACGTAAAAGTGAAATAGACCCTCCTTGCACTCTTTAGCACTGATACAAATTATGTATGTATGACGGCCATTGAATGTTGACACGGTACCGTTTGTATCGGTGGTTTAGTGTGCGTCACATGGATTGTTGCTTTCAGTGCCTGAATTTTAAACTTCCTGGTTATATATATTTAAATAATGTTGTGCCTCACACGTCTCTGCACACAGCCCCAAGGAAGCCGGCACTGCCACAGCAGATCGTTTCATGCGAAACAAACAAAAAAAATACGAATCTCGCCCATTCCCACCCAAACACACTGACCTATGCCCAGCAATATTTGGAGAGAGGACATGGCGTAACATCCAAAGCTGCCAAAGTTCGAGTCTCGGCTCCTTGCCTAGTAAAATAAAAAATAGATACATGATGATTATGTGTTAACAAAAGGCCACTGCGTTAAGCAGGGCATAAACTGTACATGCTCGTACATGCTAGTTCCATCACATTTACTGCCCACAAGAAGCCAAGCTCGAGGGTCTCTGAAATGTCTTGACAGTGTCATGTGAGGCGGAAGATGCCCAGTGGGAGAGCGGGTATGCTCTGTAACTGATGAGACTCGCACAGAATTAATGAAGGGTTGACCAGGGGAAACAATGAGTGAATCCTCCAGGGGAGTGAACAACTTCAAAAAGAGGAGGGACAGGAAGCCCAATTAGCCACTGGCAGGGCAGGATTTTTAAAAGACAACCAAATAGACAAATCCAAACCCATGGGAGGAGTAAGACTCCGCAAAGTACATACAGCGAGTCACCTGACAGTGCAAGCGCTGTCTAGGCTCGACTTAAAATATATATATATATAAGTACATACATATATATATGTATGTACGTATATATGTACATATATATATGTATATGTGTATATATATATATATATATGTATATATATATTATCTACTGGCGGTCGCCAGTAGATAGTTATAGTTAGGACCACGTTTCCATAGAAAAAGCGTTTTTTGATTTGCTTATAACTTTGGCGTCGTTTGACGAATGTTTACGAAATTTTCCAAAAAACTTCTCTTTTTAGATCAGCTCCTATCTTGAAAGTTTGGGGGTGATTCGTCAAGGGGGGGCTGAGAAAAAAGGGGGGTCCCAAAACGTTTTTTCTCAATGCAATTTCCATAGGAAACTTTAGACAAGGCTACAGGTCAAACTGCTGAACGGAATTACGCCAAATTTGGCAAGGAGAAAGGTCTTGGTCCAGAAAGCACGCCTTTGTTTAAATGGGGTAAATCCGTTCAGTAGTTTTTGAGAAATATGAAATTTTACAGATATCGATATTTGAGAATTCTGACATCTGATTGGCTGAGGCGTTACGAGCACGAGCTTGCGGCTCATTGGCTGCGAACTGTTGAAACTAGGAAGTGTTGACAGCCATTTTGTGACTGAGTTGAAAGGCGTAGGGGGAAAAATAAGCGAATAATTGTATAAGAGGGTATAGTAGGAACACTGTGGTCTTAGTTTAAGCAGTCTGTACGGTGCAGTGGCAGGGAGTTTGAATGTTGCGTAGGCCGTGGAAATCACGTCCGCAGAACAACGGTGCGCGGTATTGCGGCAAGGTTGCGTAGGCTCTGGAAATCCCGTCGGGAAAACAATGCGCTGTATTGCGGCAAGCAGTGTGTAGGGTGCACACACAGGTAGTGTGAATGTTGCGTAGGCTGTGGAAATCACGTCCGCAAAACAACGATGTGCGGTATTGCGGCAATGTTCAGTAGGCTGTGGAAATCTTATCGGGAAAATAACAATGCGCCGTATTGCAGCCTTCCTTTACCTTCCTTTAATATAATGCGCAGTAATGTTTACTTATAATGCGGTGTTCACTTTTATCACGGACAGTGAACAAAATTAAAGTTTAATTGGCTGAGGTGTTCCAACAACGAGCTCAATGTTCATTGGCTGCGAACCATTAAAAGTAAAAGTGTTGCCAGCCATTCCCCCCCCTGCGGGGGGACATCTGATTGGCTCACATGTTCCAAGCAGGACCTTCCAGAGGTTAATGTTCATTGGCTGCGAACCATTGAAGGTAGAAGTGTTGCCAGCCATTTCCTCCCCGTCCACGGAGTAGCAGGGACATCTGATTGGTTGACGTGTTCCAAGCAGGACCTTCCCAAGCCTAATGTTCATTGGCTGTAAACCATTTAAAGTAGAAGTGTTGCCAGCCATTCCCTCCCCCTCCGCGGAGCATCAGGGACATCTGATTGGGTAATGTGTTCCAAGCAGGACCCTCCCAAGCTTAATGTTCATTGGCTGTGAAGCATTAAAAGTAGAACTGTTGGCAGCGATTCCCTCCCCCTCTGCGGAACACCATGGACATGTTATTGGCTAAAGTGTTCCGAGTACAAGTTTGCTCATTATTGGTTGGGAAGGTTTCACTGTTGTGAAGCGTTTTGTGACGCACTTCAATGGAGTACGGGAAAACAAAGTAGTAGCGGGGAGGGTAGGAACAATCAATCAATCAATCAGTGCATTTATAAAGCGCACTACTTACCCGTGAGTGTCTCAAGGCGCTGGGGGGGGTGGTGGTGCTGCTACTGCTCGAATAGCCAGGTCTTGAGAAGTCTCCTGAAGGCTAGCAGATCCTGGGTCTGTTGCAGGTGGATGGGGAGGGTGTTCCAGGTCTTGGCGGCGAGGTGGGAGAACGATCTGCTGCCGGTGGTTGCTCTTCGGATGCGGGGGATGGTGGCGAGGGCGAGGTCGGCGGAGCGGAGCTGGCGGTTCGGGGTGTAGAAGGTGAGACGTCTGTTGAGGTATGTTGGTCCGGTGTTGTGGAGAGCCTTGTGAGCGTGGGTGAGGAGCTTGAAGGTGATCCTCTTGTTGACGGGGAGCCAGTGCAGGTCTCTCAGGTGGGGTGTGCTGTGGCGGGGGATGTCGAGGATGAGGCGTGCAGAGGCGTTCTGTATTAGTTGTAGTCGTTTCAGGAGTTTGGTCGAACACTATTAACTCTGTAAAGTGGTCACAAGGTGGTGAACAGGGATTGTGAAGGTAAAAATTGTTTTTTATATATTTTAAGGGCCATTTATATAATTGGCGTGGGGTGTACAAATCACGGCGGGAAAATAACAGTGTGTTGCGGTCTTTTTTTAATTAAGTTTGCGGGTGGGATACTTCCCAGTAGCACTATTTACTTAGAATGTGGTGTTTACTTTTCTGACGGGGAGGTGTGGTTGCGCAGCAAAAATTTCAGTCTAGGTTTGAAACAGTTTTTATTAAGCAATTACAAATAAACTTTCTTCCAAAACTGAAGCTGTATATATCAAAGAGGTGACAAATAAAAACGCAATTCATAAAATATCCCTTAAGCGTGGACACACCCTCCCTTTTTTTTCTACCATACTTTGTAAAAGTGTTGCCCCATATTCTTGATAATATAAGAGGGCATGAGTTACTTTTAGATAAAGTAGAAAAGAAGTGCTACAAGAAACACTCCCGCACTACATCATCTCCGGTCACAAGAACAATAACAAGTAAAAAACTGTTAAACACAAATGACTTTATATTACATAGAAATGTACGCTTCATCATTTTTTACAATTTCTATTCTGTAGAACTTTGGAAAGTTCAGTCGTAGTGCTTAGAGGTCGCTCACTGCTCCGCTAACAGATCACGGACTCCTTTAAGAACATATAGGATAGTAGTCCTATATACACTACTATTCCGATCAATTCTATAGGGAGAACGAGAATAGGAACCACAACAGAGAAAAAGAGAAATACCAAAAAATCATTAAAAAATGTAGGGTTTATCAAAGGCATTCAGTAAGAAAGTGTCTATGCAAACAATCTTTTTTTAAACTACAATTTCGAAAAATATTCTCACTGTAAAAATATCTGATCAAGTAAGTTATAAAGGTCAGTAAGCTGTATTTCAGATGATTTACTCCTGGCGGCGACAAATCTCCAATTCCTGTTGTGTGAAAATATGACACTCTACTACAATATAGAGTGACACTGATGCCATACAAAAAGGAAAAGGAAAATAAAGTCATGAACACAAAACCAGATCAATAACGAAATACTTTCCAGCGGTGAATATGTTCAGAGCTTCTTTTATCCGGGACTTCGAAATCTTTCATCTTTGCGCCGACGGGTCATAAACTCCTCTGAGATCATAATGACTGTGAATATTACAATATACATACTCACACTATATGATCCCAAGGGGAAACAGAGTAAGAACCAGAAGCTGCTGACGTTACATATAAATCTTTAGTCTTCGCGCCGACTGGTCATAAACTCCTCTGAGATCACAATGACTGTTAATATTTTAATATACATATTCACAGTATATGATCCCAAGGGGGAAACAGAGTAAGAACCAGAAGCTGTTGACGTTACATATAAATCTTTAGTCTTCGCGCCAACGGGTCATAAACTTCTCTGAGATCATAATGGGTGGTTATTATAATATACATAATCACACTATATGATCCCAAGGGGGGAACAGAGTAACAACCAGAAGCTGCTCACGTTACATATAACTTTTTAGTCTTTGCGCCGACGGGTCACCAACACCTCTGAGGTCAAGTACAGTGTCAATATTCTAATATACAAA